>OX438981.1:21306326-22698826 GCA_949316085.1 Hypercompe scribonia | reverse complement strand
GAAAACCGCGTGAAAATCGGGCTAAAAATAAGTGGTTTTTCACAACAATAAAAAAATCCCAAATTGCAGTTTGTTTACATCTTGTTTAATTTTTAAACAAGATCGATAACCTATCTTTTTTAAATTTTCGTGGGGTGCGTCTCGGCGAGGTCTATCTTTTGGGACCTCTCCCGTAATTTTCGCGTGGAAATTGGGAAAGTTACAAACTTTTTTAAAAAAAGGGGGGTGGTTGTAAATCCCTAATCCAGGGGTGTAGGAAGTGAAATCTACACACCGAAACACTCGGGATCTTGTGTTCTGTGCAACAGTGAAAACCCCGTGGAAATCCGATAAGAATTGTGAATTTTCTAAAAATAAAAAATTTTTGAGGGTTTACTAAGGTGGCAAAATAGTGAAATAGTCGATAACTCCGGAAAACGCTTAGTGACCCCGGTGTTTTTTTGCTGTGGGAGGGTGCGTCTCGGGGAGATCCAACCTTTGAGACCCCTCTCGGACTTTTCCGGTGAAAATCGGACAAGAAATAAAGGTTTTTCCGAACGGGGTGTGGCCACGAGGTCCTTGATCCGGAGTGGTGGGACTGGAACAGGTCTGACAGTCGCGTCCGGGGCTGCCTACGGAGCCGGAAGCAGCTTCAACATTTAAAAAAAGTTAAGTGGTTATCCCATAACAAAGATAATAGTGTGACTCAGTGTTAACATCCCTAACTCTGGGGGTGGCTAGGCAACCCCCTGGTTTGGTCGACCCCAACTAAGTCCAATAAGTGGTGAACGTACTCACAAAGTTCGGTGTTAAAAACATTAAAAACCGGTCAATAATACACCTGCGAACTTTCAAAAAAAATTTTTTAAACAAACCAGCTAGGGGTTGAAAATCGCACCCCTAGACGCAAACCAGGTTACTACCGGTGTAGCCCGAACTAAGACCAACATTTTAAAAGTTTTCCCAACAAAATCGGACTATAAACGGGGGAGTTATACTCCATTTCAAATTTCTAGGTCAACTTAGGAACAAAGAAAAACCTAAAGTCTAAGTACATAGATAGGGCGGTTGGGGAAAGAATTTCAAAATTCTTTCTCCAGATTCTATTAGCTTAACTCCTGGGCTTTGAAGGTGTATATTGGTCTAGACGTAAATACAACTCCTAGTACCAAGATTACACTTTTCCATAAAACCTAACCAAGACCTGGAAATTTGTAAACAAAACTTTTAGTAAAATTTCAAACGGCTATAACTTCAGAACCGGTTGACCGGGCGAAGTTCTAAGACCGTCAAACTTATTTTTTTGACCAGATTTAACAGAGGGAATCGAAAGTTCGGCTCTATCCAGACTATTTAAGGGGGTCAATTTCAGTTTCGAATTACGAAACGACAATTTTAACGAAAATTTTAATCAAAAATATCTCAGGGACTATTAGTCCGATCGGGACAAACGAGGTATCAAACAAATACCCCGCGTCGAGACCTTTCCCTGGCCACCACCAGAACGACTCTACCTAGAGCCGTTCCGGAGTTACATTTTTTGGGTGGCCTTTTTTGTGAAATTGTCGTTTCCCCCCCACCAGGGATACTATAACACAACACCTGCACCCTGGTTGCTCTACATAGAGCGCACACAAGTCTCCTCGAGCTCTACATTTCGAGTCTATAGCTCTGTTTTCTCATATTTTCTTTACACCCATGGACGCCATTGAAGCCTCCGGTAACTCCGGTTTGGGGGGACCTCCGGCCGAAGTGCGACCCCGCGCCTCTGGATCAAGAAGTGATCGGGGGGGAACCAACAGGCCGGTAAGGCCCTCTAAGCCGGTAAAGTCTGTGTCGGGGAGCCTTCGGAAGGCTACAACCGTCAAAAACGCCCAGACCACGGCGAGACGCGACGCGGCGGACCTCTCCCGAGGGCTTACCAAGGGAGAGAAGCTGGCCTCGCCTGGTCGGGCGGGGTCTCCGGCGGAGTTGATGGGGGATACCCTGGCTGGACGAGGGGAGGGAACTCCCTACAAAAGTGCTGAGTCCCTCAACCCAGGCAATAATGTGGAGAGACTCGAGTTCTGGTCTATGACCGGCTCGGCAGATCCACAGGCACACCGGGAAGGTAGTGTCCATACTGGGCATACTGGAGGGGACTCTCGCACCGCAGAAGTAAGTAACAGTTCTGTCCTGGAGCTTGGGCAACTGGTGGCGGTGGATGCTAATGACACCGATGAGGCTCTATCCGACGCCGAGAGCCACATGAGCTGGAGGAGCGGAAGAGCTAGCATGCTGCCTCCCGTGGGAAAATTCGTGGGCGTCGCGATGGACCTGGCCACCGTTCGAGCTAATAGGCTGCTCCAGGACGGTAAAGAAGCTCTGGAAAAAGCTACCAACATGCGCCGCGACTGCAAAACGGAGGCGCTCGAATGCATGCAGGCACTGTATGAAACAGTGCTGGGCGTGTCAGACTCGCGAAACAGACACCGGGTGGCGCTGGAGGAGGAGCGCACGCGGGCCGCAAAGGAGTTGGTACGCGTTGAAAGGGCACACACCCGTAGAGTAGCCGACATCAGTAGTCGTACGATGGAGCAGCTGGCCGAGACCCAGCGCCTGATATCGGAGCAGCGCGAGCTGCTGGAGGGCATCCAAAGGTGGCTCAACTATGAGATGGATGCTCCTATCAAAACAATAGGGAGCATCCACTTGGAGCTTCAGAGGGCGACAGCCGGACGCCTCCCGCGTCCAGAACGAGAACCGTCAACCGGTGGGGCCCCGCGGGTGCAGAGCTTGACCCCGGGCCCCCACCCGGATCCGGAACTGCTTTCCCTGGGTCCAAAGATGCAGGGACTGCTGGACCAGTTCAGGGTCCTGCAGGTCGACGTCGACAAGTGGCGTCTGGAGGTGGCGGATATGGTGCGCGGCCAGGCGGGGGCGGACAGTTCTCCTGTTGAGCCCGCCGCGCCGGAGGGGAGCTGCATCCTCGAAGCAATGGGGGGAATGAGCCGACAGCTCGAGCAGTTGCGGGAGGCGGTAAACAGAAATACCGCAATAGTAGAGAAGGAGCGTTCGGCCTCGCCGCCTGTGCCCCGCGGGGACTCACGTGGGGATACCGCGGGGACAAAGGAACACACAGTTGAGATGTTCCGATCTATTAGGGCTGAAATAGCGGAGGTCAAAGACCTCATCCTAACGGTGCCCAGGGGACCAGAAGTTCCGATTAGCCTCGGAGCTGAAATGACCCAAACGGGCACAAAAGAGATTATAGAGGGAGCTATTAAACCTCTAAAATCAAAGATAGACAGTCTAGCGGATCGTACAGCGGACATAGGCGAGAAGGTCCGAACGTACGCGTCGGTGATTGGGAGTGCCCCGGCTTCCGGTCGGCGCCCGGGTCCCCGGGTGGGACCTTCAGTGGCGCCTGGCGCTCCGGCCGACGTCGACGCGACGTACGGACTCATCGTGGAGTCCATAAACCCGCTGCACTCTGGTGGCGATGTCATCGACGCGCTTAAGAAAAGCGTGGACGTCGTCTCTCTGGGAGTGGGGGTGAAGGGCCTCAGAAGGATCAGGAAAGGTAAGGTGGTAGCGGAATGTGCGTCGCAGGAAGAACGGCGGGTACTTGGTAATGCCATCAAGGCGTCCAAGGTCGGACTTTCGGCGGTGAACGCGCCGAAGAAGCCGCCGCACCTAAGACTGATAGGAGTAGCCCATCACCTCACCGATGAGAAAATCGGAGTGGCGGTCCTGAGCCAAAACAGTGGTCTGCTGGAGGGGGTTCCGGAGAAACAGAGGCGTGCAAGGGTTGTTCGCAGGGTTAAGGGAAGAACGGGTGTAACTAATAATGTTATACTGGAGGTAAGCCCACAGACATGGAAAGCTCTACAGAATAGAAAGGTACGCATTGGGTACCAAATGGTGCCCGCAGTCGACCAATCCCCGGTAGTCCAGTGCTACCGGTGTTTAGGATTTGGTCACCGAGCGTCCGAATGCAAGAGCAAGAGTCCTACTTGTGCTTACTGCTCAGAGACCCATGACACCCGCACATGTACCCGGAGGAACCAGACACCCAAGTGCGCCAACTGCGGACACGGAGCCAACCATCCGGCATATTCCACTGAGTGTCCAGTCTGGCAAAAGTGGGATAAGATAGCTCGCACAGCCGTCAGCTATTGCTGAGGGCCCCCAACAGGAACAACAACCAAAGATGAAGATCGTTCAGGCAAACCTGGGAAGGGGTTTCGCAGCGACGAAGGATTTGATAAGAGTGGCAGCTAAGGAGGGAGTATCTCTTCTGCTGCTTCAGGAACCATACGTGGGCGCCTCGAAAAGACTGGAAGTGGCGGGCGTCAGAGTATTCCAGGGTGACGCGAGTGACCTACCATCTAAGGCGGCAATAGTGGTCATGGATGATCGGCTGCGGGTGTCCTCGGAACCAGACTGTGCAGCGCACAACATGGTCGGTATTAGGGTCTCTCTGGGGGGCCTTGTAGTGGCGGCCATAAGCGTATACCTAGAGGGGGACTCTAACCTTAACGAGGACCTGCCCAAGCTGAGGAGTATCAGGACCGCTCTGCGCGCCGATCACTGCCTATTGGCCGGAGACATAAACGCCAAGAGCCCCTGGTGGGGCTGTGACTGCGAGGACGTAAGGGGAGCTTCGCTTGTGGAGTTCATGGCGCAAGAGTCACTCCAGGTAATCAACGAGGGGACCGCGCCCACGTTCTCAGCGTTTAGACTGGGTCGCCACTATACCAGCATTGTGGACGTCACCATGGCTTCGGACCGCCTTGCGCCGAGGATCGCGGGCTGGAAGGTGGATGCGGACTTGTCAGATCTCTCTGACCACCGTCCGATTTCCTTCTACGTGGCGGTCGACGGCGGGCCAGTGGCGCCCCCTAAGCCGACTACCAAGCGGTACAACACCAAAGGGGCGGACTGGGAACAGTTCGACGGCGAGCTGGCAGAAGCCTTGGACAGGCGTGGCCTTACCCCAGACCTACTGGAGGCAGCTTCAAGAGCGGAAGAACTGGAGGAGCTGGTAGCATCGATTACCGACTCTGTTGGTGATGCATGCACAGCGGCGATGCCTCCTGCCTCCTCCGGTAGGAAAAAACGTCTCGGGGCGCACTGGTGGACGGATGAACTGCAGGAGAAGAAGGCCTCTACAAATAGGCTGCGCAACAGGATCAAGAACGCGAACGCAGAGCGCAGACAGTTCGCCGTTGACCGCTACCTGGAGGCAAAAAAGGTATACAAGGAGGCTATCCAAGAGGCCATCACCCGGAGCTGGAGAGAGTTCTGCGGCAGACAGGAGAAGGAATCCGTGTGGGACGGGATATATAGAGTCATCCGCGTGTGTGGCGAAATTAAACAGGATGAGTCCTTGAGGGACCCCACCTCGCCCGGCGCTACATTGGATGCCCTCGCTTCGGCGCGGCTTCTAACTAAGACCTTCTATCCCCCGGACCTAAAGGAAACGGACACCCAAGAACAACGAGAGCGGAGGGCGGCAGTGACGGAGGGTCTGAAGCTCATAAACGAGGGAACCTTAAACTTCGTAGAGTTCACCGCTTCGGAAGTCTGGACGGTTCTGAAAGCTATGAACCCGAGAAAGGCTCCGGGGCGCGACGGACTCACCTCGGACATCTGCTCGAGAGTCATGTTGAGTAGGCCTGCGCTGTTGTTATCAACATACAACGCTTGTCTGAGATTGGGCTACTTCCCGCGGGCTTGGAAGAGAGCGGTTATCCGCATAGTTCCCAAGCCGGGCAAAGAAACATACGATGAACCAAAGTCGTACAGACCTATCGGCTTGTTGCCGGTTTTCGGGAAGGTTCTCGAAAAGTTATTTGCCACTAGACTCCTCTGGGAGCTGGGTAGCGGCTCCAAGCTCAGCCCCAGACAGTACGGCTTCATGCCGCAGCGCAGCACAGAAGACGCCCTGTACGACGTCGTCAACATGATACGAAGGCTCAGGAGCGACAGGCAGATGGTAGTCGTCATCTCCCTCGACATCGAGGGGGCCTTTGACAATGCCTGGTGGCCTGCTGTCATGGGAGAGCTCCTCAACAAAAAGACCGAACCCTCAACCCTGAGGCTGCTCTCGAGCTACCTCAGCGACAGGGAGGTCACCGTGCAGTATGCGGGGGAATCGGTCACCTGTGAAACCAACAAAGGATGCATACAGGGATCCACCTGCGGTCCTCTCCTGTGGAACGTGCAGCTCGACCCACTACTAAGAGCGGCTGAAAAATTGAAAGCCCACATTCAGGCTTTCGCCGACGACATTTTAGTCGTCGCCTCAGGAAGGACCACAGAGGAGGTGCGTCTTAGCGCACAGCGGGCGCTGGATACTGTTGCGGACTGGGGGAAAGCATATGAGATGCGCTTCGCTGCCCACAAGACTCAGGCCATTTTTACAACGCGCAAACTGAAAGCTACTGCGCCGCAACTAACCTTAAATGGCACTGAGCTACAATACAGAGACTCCCTAAAGGTCTTGGGACTCACCATCGACAGTCAGCTCAATTTCAGGGAACACTTGGCCGGTGCACATCGCAAAGCGGTTGCACTCTATAAGAGAGTCGCGAGAACGGCCTCGGCGGGATGGGGCCTAAACTCTAATGTGCTGCGAATTATATACCGGGCTGTGGTTGAACCAACAGTCCTGTATGCAGCCAGTGTCTGGGCGGAAGTCGCCAAGAAAAAGTACAATCGGGTAGTGCTGGACAGAATCACCAGACAGTTTGCAATCTTGATTGCAAAGGCTCACCGGACCACCTCCTTCACATCAGCAGCCGTTCTGTCGGGAATTCTCCCTCTGGACCTGAGAGCACAAGAACAGCTCAAACTCTACGAGGTTCGGAGGGGGCGCTCCCTGTCTGCGCTGCCCGACTACACAATGGAGAAGCGCCTCAGCCCTTTCGCTCTTCCCCACCCCGCTCTTAGAAGGGGGTTGACTCATCTGCGCGTGTCATCGCTGGAAGAACTCGACCAGCTGGACCCAGACAGGGTCCACATATACACGGATGGCAGCAAGATTGAGGGTCATGTCGGGGGGGGCGTCACAGTATGGCGAGGAGGACAGGAGATCGGGCACGCCCGCTTCAGACTCTCCGATCACTGCAGTGTATTTCAGGCGGAGCTGGTGGCCATCACCCGAGCTCTCTCGATGGCGAAAAAAGACTCCAATACCAAGAAGACGTACATCCTGAGTGACTCAAGATCGGCACTGGAGACCCTGGCTGATCCAGCTTCCCTTCATCCAATCACCAACCACATTAAGAACCAGCTCACTGAACTAGAAGAGAAGGGAGGGGATGTTCAGTGGGTGTGGATCAAGGCACATGCGGGATTACCAGGCAACGAGAGAGCTGACGAGTTGGCTAAAGAAGGAGCCCTAAAGGACAAGAGAGCCCCAGTGTACACCGACTTCCCGTTGTCCAGAGCCAGGTACCTCATCAGAAGAGCAACGATTGAGGAGTGGCAGTTGAGATACGAAGAGTCTCCCACCGGGAAAACCACACAACTCTTCCTTGAAGATGTGCAAGAAGCCTTCAAGATATTCGGAACCCGCAACCACACCAATGTGGGGTCCCAACTGCTTACTGGTCACGGGGGTGTCAGAGAATACCTGCACCGGTTCAAGCTTGCTGATTCCCCGCGATGCATCTGTGACGACGTGACAATAGAGACAGTCGAACATCTCATCAGACACTGTCCCAGATACATGTCACTACGTCACGACTGTGAGAGTAGCCTCGGGATCGACCTCAGCACATGCAACCTGGCTGAGCTCGTCAGGCACGAGGCAAGCAGAGACCGGTTTCTTCGGTACGGAGCACGAGTCATGAGAGCTGCGGGCAGAACAAACGGCTCAAGATTGTAGTCAATGGTAGTTAAAGTTGGTCTAAGTTTAATATTGTATAATTTTTGCATCTTATCTATAAAATTTTTAAGTTTATTATATTAAATGTTCAAGTTAACTTTAGTCCTATACTAATCTTGTATAATTTTTGCATCTTATTTTTAAAATTGTAATAAACTGCATGTCAAAAAAATATTAGTGCATGGTACTCAAAAAAAAAAAAAAAAAAAAAAAAAAAAAAAAAAAAAAAAAAAAAAAAAAAAAAAAAAAAAAAAAAAAAAAAAAAAAAAAAAATATAGGTGCGTGAAAATAAAGGCACGCACAACACACAGCACTAATTGAAAAAAAAATTTTCAAATGACGTAATAACACATAACGTCAAAAACATAGAAAAAAAAAAAAAAAAAAAAAAAAAAAAAAAAAACCTAACCTAACCTAACCTAACCTAACCTAACCTAACCTAACCTAACCTAACCTAACCTAACCTAACCTAACCTAACCTAACCTAACCTAACCTAACCTAACCTAACCTAACCTAACCTAACCTAACCTAACCTAACCTAACCTAACCTAACCTAACCTAACCTAACCTAACCTAACCTAACCTAACCTAACCTAACCTAACCTAACCTAACCTAACCTAACCTAACCTAACCTAACCTAACCTAACCTAACCTAACCTAACCTAACCTAACCTAACCTAACCTAACCTAACCTAACCTAACCTAACCTAACCTAACCTAACCTAACCTAACCTAACCTAACCTAACCTAACCTAACCTAACCTAACCTAACCTAACCTAACCTAACCTAACCTAACCTAACCTAACCTAACCTAACCTAACCTAACCTAACCTAACCTAACCTAACCTAACCTAACCTAACCTAACCTAACCTAACCTAACCTAACCTAACCTAACCTAACCTAACCTAACCTAACCTAACCTAACCTAACCTAACCTAACCTAACCTAACCTAACCTAACCTAACCTAACCTAACCTAACCTAACCTAACCTAACCTAACCTAACCTAACCTAACCTAACCTAACCTAACCTAACCTAACCTAACCTAACCTAACCTAACCTAACCTAACCTAACCTAACCTAACCTAACCTAACCTAACCTAACCTAACCTAACCTAACCTAACCTAACCTAACCTAACCTAACCTAACCTAACCTAACCTAACCTAACCTAACCTAACCTAACCTAACCTAACCTAACCTAACCTAACCTAACCTAACCTAACCTAACCTAACCTAACCTAACCTAACCTAACCTAACCTAACCTAACCTAACCTAACCTAACCTAACCTAACCTAACCTAACCTAACCTAACCTAACCTAACCTAACCTAACCTAACCTAACCTAACCTAACCTAACCTAACCTAACCTAACCTAACCTAACCTAACCTAACCTAACCTAACCTAACCTAACCTAACCTAACCTAACCTAACCTAACCTAACCTAACCTAACCTAACCTAACCTAACCTAACCTAACCTAACCTAACCTAACCTAACCTAACCTAACCTAACCTAACCTAACCTAACCTAACCTAACCTAACCTAACCTAACCTAACCTAACCTAACCTAACCTAACCTAACCTAACCTAACCTAACCTAACCTAACCTAACCTAACCTAACCTAACCTAACCTAACCTAACCTAACCTAACCTAACCTAACCTAACCTAACCTAACCTAACCTAACCTAACCTAACCTAACCTAACCCAACCTAACCTAACCCAACCCAACCCAACCTAACCCAACCTAACCTAACCTAACCTAACCTAACCTAACCTAACCTAACCTAACCTAACCTAACCTAACCTAACCTAACCTAACCTAACCTAACCTAACCTAACCTAACCTAACCTAACCTAACCTAACCTAACCTAACCTAACCTAACCTAACCTAACCTAACCTAACCTAACCTAACCTAACCTAACCTAACCTAACCTAACCTAACCTAACCTAACCTAACCTAACCTAACCTAACCTAACCTAACCTAACCTAACCTAACCTAACCTAACCTAACCTAACCTAACCTAACCTAACCTAACCTAACCTAACCTAACCTAACCTAACCTAACCTAACCTAACCTAACCTAACCTAACCTAACCTAACCTAACCTAACCTAACCTAACCTAACCTAACCTAACCTAACCTAACCTAACCTAACCTAACCTAACCTAACCTAACCTAACCTAACCTAACCTAACCTAACCTAACCTAACCTAACCTAACCTAACCTAACCTAACCTAACCTAACCTAACCTAACCTAACGAGTCCCGCACGCTAAGCCGCCGCGTGAACAGCGTTTCTATGTCGCTCCGCGCTCGAAAATTCCAAGTCGTGGTATAAATTTCCTTAATAGTGTATTGTGATACATCAAAAGTTTCGTTTTCGCGAGCTCTATGTGGGCGTGAAGTTCCTGTGAAAATCGGAGAGAAACTGTGGATTTTCCTAGAACATTAACCCTTTTTCTGGGTTAATCTAGTGAAAAATTTTCACATAATCGTGAATTCCTCGGCTTTTAGATCGGTGACCCCTAGTTTTTCAACTGTGGGAGGGTGCGTCTCGGGGGTACCTACCTTTTGAGACCCCTCTCATATTTTTCCGGCCACGTTCGGGAAAGCTACAGCGGTTTTTCCGAAAACCGCGTGGCCACGAGGTCCCTGATCCCGAACTTCCAGGACAAAATTGAGCGGTGAACCTTGTGCAGGACTATACAAGGACCAAGAAACCACTTCAAGAATATAAAAAAGTTAAGTGGTTTTGTTTTTATTAAAGTGCAAAGTGTTCCAAACTTTTGACAGCCCTAACTTTTAAACAAGATCGATGACCCTAGCTTTTTAGAATTTTCCCTTAAAGTATACATGCCATAGATTCCTTCAAAAATTAATTCGTTCAAATCGGTTCAAAAACGTTGAAAATATAATATTAAATATATCCAGTGAATAAAAAATTAAGACTAAGGCTGTTAAGGGATGAAATATTCACCCCTAACCCCACACTAACTATCTGAAATTGAAGATCTACAAAAAACATTTAACCTGAAACTTTTTCGTTTAAAATCGGTGTTAAAATAACGAAAATATAGTGACTTTAAGTTCTTAGGTTTTAGTTAGTGTTTAAGTAAATACTAGAAAGTAAGCAGTGATTAAACGTAAGGTATTGGACTTTAAGAAAAACTTTTTTCAGGCCCTGTTGCGAGAATTACTTAAGATTTGTTTGTGCCTCTTATAAAAATTTTTAGGTTAAGGGATTATAGTTAAAAATAGAATTAAGTAAGACCTAAGCCGAACCTGTAGAATCTGTTCGACACAGATTCCTTAAAACTTCGGAGGGCTGTAATTCCGAAATCTGTGACTCGATTCAGAATCTGAAACCGTAGAAGTAATTTTTTTCAGCAGATTAACCAAATGCATTGAAGAAACAGGACCTAACCCAATTTTTCAGGGGGGTCATTTTGAGTTTCAGATTACGAAACGCAAAATTAAACAGAAAATTCAAACTTCGATATCTCGGGCCCTATACATCCGATAGAGACAAACGAGGTGTCTAAAAACCACCCCGCGCGACGACCTTGTCGATGACAACGTCAGAACGACTCTATGTAGAGCCATTTTGAAAATAAATTTTCGAGTGAGAGATTTTGACTGGCAAGGTGCTGGGACAAATTACCAAAGACCTAACAAAAGTATACATCGTTACTAAAGGTGCTCTACATAGAACAAAAAATTTTTTGTACTCATTAAGTCTCGAAAATTTTAAATTAGCCAAAATTCAAACAGTGTATACCTTACTACGCTCTGCACTGTGAATGTAGAGCCACTCCAGATACACCTGTGTACGTCTTCCTGCTTTAAACTGTACTTACGCTGCGTACCGTGTTTTTTGACCGGTACGCATAGAATTAGTCTGTAGAGATAGACACAGACTCTACATAGAGAAAAGCTCTTTTATTTTAAAATTTTAATTAAGTCACTATACGCTGAACTTGGGACATTCCTTGCATAATTTGTGTCAAGGCAATAGACTTGCGCGGTGTACCGAGTTTTTTGACCGGTACACATAGATTTAGTCCAATTACTATTTTATTTTCTGTTGATTGTGTTTTTATTTTATTACCATTGACCTTATTTACACGTGTCTTTACGACACATCACCTTAGACAAATCCTGTGACTCATCGCTTAACAATGTTTGGGTTCAGGACACCTGTAAGACAGAACATAGACATGTCACCCAAAGCCGACAGCCCAGCAGACGACGGGGCAGGCCCTTCGAGTTCACCGGTTAAAACTGTATCAAATGTAAGACGCAGTATAGGTGAATGGGAGATAGGGAAGGTTACAGGAAAGACAATATCACCTGTAAAGCCTGCGAGCAAGGTTGCACCAGGTGCCCCAACAAAACTAAGAAGCAAACCTGCAGCTCCAACCGAGACCAAAGCCCCAGCACGAAGAACATCAGTAGAGGTGCAGGCCCAATCGCCAATAATACCCAAGCCCAAATACGCAACCAGAACTGCGGAAGCTAAAGCCCATGTGGTTAGAGCCAAGACACTTCTTGGCCAATCTAGGAATATTCGGGCAGACATCAAAACAGAAGTCAAAGCGGCGATTGAGCGACTTTATGAGTTGGTCAAGGAAGGGGAAGGCAATAATAACTACCAAGAAGTAGAGATTTCTGAAGCAGAGGTACAACCAACCGACAGAAGTGAGGGTCAACTGACAAAATTAATGGCTGAACATATAAAAGTCATTCAGCAAAATACGGCCGAAATTCAAGAATTAAAAAAGGCACTAGAGGATCAAACACAACAGACCAATAAAGCGACCTACGCTAGTATAGTAGGTAAGCAGAAACAAGGTCAGGATCAGACAACCCTCCACTCAATCGTTGTTGCGTCGAAAGACACAACAGAGACAGGAGAAGAGATCTTGGGTAAGATCAGGAACGCCGTCAACGCTAAGGAAGGCTGGGTGACAATTGACCGTGTCCGGAAAGCCAGAGATAGAAGAGTAGTAGTGGGCTGCAAGACCGAAAAGGAGAGAGATGAAATAAGAAAACGGCTGACCAGTGCAGGAGAGAATTTGATCGTGGAAGATGTAAAAAATAAGGATCCGCTGCTCGCCCTGAGGAATGTACTGAAGTACAACACAGATAGCGATATAGTTAAGGCGATCAGAAACCAAAACGGTGACCTCTTCCACGATCTCAAGAAGGAAGATGAACGACTTGAGGTCAAATATAAGATCAAGACGCGTAACCCACACACACATCACGTTGTGATAAAAGTATCACCACAGCTATACAACAGAATCCTAGCAAAAGTTACCCTGCATATCGATATTCAAAGGGTCAGGGTCGAAGACCAATCGCCCCTAGTACAATGTACATGCTGCTTAGGGTATGGGCACACAAGGAGATTCTGTAAGGAAACAACAGAGAGGTGTAGTCACTGTGGAGGACCTCACGTAAGAACACAATGTGCAGACTTGCTCGCCGGAGTAGCCCCATCATGCGTCAACTGCGTTCACGCAAAAACCGCCAATACACAGCACAACGCGTTCAGTGATGAATGCTCTGTGCGCAGAAGATGGGAGGCTCTCGCTAGAGCGAGGGTAGCATATTGTTGATGAAGAACTGGTCAGCATAAACAACAGGGCAGGCAACCCCACCAGCAGTTATGCAGTAGCCCAAGCTAATCTCCAACGAAAGGAGCTAGCAACGGAAGAACTCATGATAGAGGCTACCGAGCGCAAAATAGCTTTTGCCATAGTTCAGGAGCCATATGTGGGTAGAATCCGAAGAATGAAGAGCTACCGAGGAGTGCGAATCTACCAAAGTGAGGACGATGGAAGTGGGACTGTCAAAGCAGCGGTCGTAGTCTTCGACCCTGATGTTGACGTAATACAGTGCCCAGAACTCACCACAAATAACATCGTAGTAGTGAGGATCCGGTCCAAAGCCTGGGAAATCGCAGTAGTCTCTTTATATTTCGAGCCCGACCAGCCCATAGAGCCTTATACTGAACACCTTAGACGAGTGGTAGCAAAAATGGGCTCAACGAAACTGCTCATTGGAGGCGATGCCAATGCCAAGAACACCTGGTGGGGCAGCACCATAAATGACCACAGGGGTACAGAACTGTCCGGGACCCTGGAAGAGTCTGGTCTGCAGATACTTAACAGGGGCGAAACACCAACCTTCGACACAATTCGGGGACACAGAAGGTACACGAGCCATGTGGACATTACAGCTTGTTCCACGAACTTAATCCCATTCGTAATGGACTGGCAACTCGATGAAGGATTAACCAGCTCAGACCACAACGCTATCACCTTCAGGTTACGCCTACGTAAGGAGAAAGGGATATGCATCCAACGTACGACTCGCTTATACAACACGAGGAAAGCTAATTGGGAGAGCTTTAATGCAAAGCTCAAACAATTACTTAGCGAAAACAACATCTCTCCGAAAACTGTAAGTGGAGTCAGAGAACCATCCCAGTTGGACGCATTGACAAAAACCCTAACGATCCTAACAACTACAGCGTGCAAGGAGAGCATACCCCAGAAGGCAACAACAGCAAGACTCTCATCACCATGGTGGTCTAACGAGCTGGCAAAACTAAAGAAAGAAATGGTCACTAAAAAGCGCCGTATCAAACGAGCAGCATCGGATCGAAAACAGAGAGTTGTCAGTCTTTACCTGCAGGCCAAAGAAAATTATGAGTGCCAAGCCAAGAGAGCCCAAATAGAAAGTTGGAAAACTTTCTGTCAAAAGCAAGACCGGGAGGGGGTGTGGGAGGGTATATACAGAGTCATCGGTAAGACCGCAAAGCGACAGGAGGATCTGCCGCTAAGAAAGGACGGTGTGTACCTAAACCCAAAGGAGTCAGCTGCCTTACTAGCCGCAACATTTTTCCCCGAGGATGCCGCAGAGACGGATACTGAACACCATCGCCAAATTAGAAAGTTAGCACGAGAGATAAACGCCCCGGGTCATGATGACCTCATTGATCCACTGTTTACCAAAGACGAGCTAAGGACCGCGATGGTGAGCTTTAACCCCAAAAAGGCTCCAGGAGCGGACGGCTTTACAGCGGACATCTGTTGTCGAGCAATCTCCCAGGATCCGGACGTGTACCTTGCCCTGTATAACAAATGCCTTGAGATAGGCTACTTCCCGGACATCTGGAAGGAAGCCACAGTAGTGGTAATGAGAAAACCGGGCAAGGACGATTATCAGAACCCCAAGGCCTATAGACCTATTGGTCTGCTACCAGTCTTGGGGAAGATCCTGGAGAAGATGATAGTAGCAAGGATTAGGTGGCACCTAGTACCGAGGATTAGTACTCGCCAGTACGGCTTTATGCCCCAGAGGAGCACCGAGGACGCCCTATATAATCTAGTGAACCATATCAAGGCAAACATAGAGCTGAAGAAGCTCGTAACCCTAGTCTCACTGGATATAGAGGGGGCCTTCGATAGCGCATGGTGGCCAGCTATAAAAGTCAGATTGGTTGAGGAAAAGTGTCCGGTCAACATAAGGAGGCTACTGAACAGCTATCTCGACAACAGAAGAGTCGGCTTAAGGTACGCTGGGGAGGTACACACAAAAAACACCCAGAAAGGTTGCGTCCAAGGATCAATCAGCGGGCCGATACTCTGGAATCTGCTCCTTGACCCACTACTACAGGAACTGGCACGACGACAGATGTACTGTCAGGCGTACGCGGACGACGTCGTCCTTGTTTTCGTGGGTAATACTGCACTAGAAATAGAAGAACAGGCAAACGCGGCTCTTCTCCATGTTCAGCAGTGGGGAGTTAAAAACAAACTGAATTTCGCGCCGCACAAAACGTGCGCAATGCTGCTTACACGTAAATTGAAGTATGACACTCCAAGGCTGAATATGGGGGGGACCCGTATCGACATGTCAACAGAGGTAAAAATCTTGGGTCTAACTATAGACGAAAAGCTGACCTTCAACACACACATTGGGAACGTGTGCAGAAAGGCTGCGGACGTTTATAAACAGCTTTCCCGCGCGGCGAAGGTTAGTTGGGGTCTACACCCGGAAATAATTAGGACAATTTATGTGGCTGCCGTCGAACCAATTGTGACCTATGCGGCGTGCGTGTGGGCACCTGCAGCTAAGAAAGTAGGAGCACAGAAGGCCTTAAACGCGGTGCAACGAGGTTTCGCTCAGAAACTATGCAGATCTTACCGCACGGTTTCCCTGAACTCGGCACTGGTGCTGTCCGGGATACTGCCTTTCGACCTCAGGGTACAGGAAGCAGCCGCACTGTATGAGGCGAGGAGAGGGTCATCCCATCTAGTACTAGGGGATAGGGAAGTGGAGCGCGTTGTTAAGTTCGTGGAGGCTCCTCACCCGGCGACACATATGGCACTAAGTTTCGCAAGCTTGGTGACCCAAGCTGATGTTGAGCAGAACAACGTGCAGGCGGTGCGTATCTACACCGACGGCAGCAAGCTTGACGGCAAAGTCGGAGCAGCGATTTCCATATGGAATAACGCAGTCGAGACGAAAGCGGTCAAGCTCAGTCTGTCCGCGTACTGCACGGTGTATCAGGCGGAACTTCTTGCCATATGTAGGGCCACGGGTGAGGTGCTGAAGCGTAACGAAACCTCATATGGTATCTATAGCGACTCTAAATCTGCCTTGGAGACCATCACCAACTATAGGGCACTGCATCCGCTTGCAGTGAGGACGCGCGAAAACCTTAAGCAAGCTTTGGAGCAAAATAAAACTGTCGCTTTGTTTTACATCAAAGCTCACGCGGGTCTCCTAGGCAACGAGCGCGCCGATCATCTGGCGAAGGAGGCAGCACTTTCGTGTCGGAGGATGCCTGACTATGATCGGTGCCCGATCTCGTTCGTCAAAAAGGATATCCGTGAGCATACCCTAGACGAATGGAACCGGAGGTTCCAGTTAGGCGAAACCGCCTCCGTCACGAAAGTGTTCTTTCCTGATGTAGTGAACGCTTACCGTACTATCACACGCATCAAGATAACACCAGAGCTGACACAGGTGCTCACAGGGCACGGGGGTTTCTCGCAGTACTTATACAGGTTCAAGTGCAAGGATGACCCATGGTGCGTATGCGGGCCTGACAAAGAGGAAAGTGTCTTGCATCTCTTGTTAGAATGTCCAACTCATTTAAAAGCAAGATACGAATTAGAACAACAATCGGACACTGAAATATGCAAGGAAAACTTAAGTAAAATATTAGCTAATAAGAAAATAAGTGGTTATTTTATAGAATTCTGCACTAAAATAGTAAGAACTGTAAACAATAGAAATAAGGTAGTTTAAGCATTTGATAGGTCATATAATATCTATATATAATAACTATCAAAGATAAGGCAATATAGCATGTAAATCAATAATGTAACTAGAATATGATAGCATATAAGTAGTGCACTAACTAAATACATAGTAAGACACTAGTACTAAGACAGTAGACTGTACAAAACCAATATAATAGGGCTAAGTCGTTATAAGAAAGAGCAAACCTAAACTAGAATAAGCATAAGTAACAATAGGAATAAACTAAATCAGATCATAAAACTGTAACAGTAAAATTTTCTTTTTTTTCAAATATTGTAATAAACGATTGTAAGTGTAGAATATAAGACGAAATAAAAACG
Source organism: Hypercompe scribonia (assembly GCA_949316085.1). Classification (NCBI taxonomy): domain Eukaryota; kingdom Metazoa; phylum Arthropoda; class Insecta; order Lepidoptera; family Erebidae; genus Hypercompe; species Hypercompe scribonia. The sequence goes on along the minus strand of OX438981.1, from coordinate 22,681,295 downwards.
ATCTGTGACACTTGCACGAGTCACAGGAGGCTGCAACACCCTGCGATGGCGGGTGCCTTAAAAAAAAAAAAAAAAAAAAAAACCTAACCTAACCTAACCTAACCTAACCTAACCTAACCTAACCTAACCTAACCTAACCTAACCTAACCTAACCTAACCTAACCTAACCTAACCTAACCTAACCTAACCTAACCTAACCTAACCTAACCTAACCTAACCTAACCTAACCTAACCTAACTTTTTTTTTTTTTTTTTTTTTTTTTTATCGTGTGGAAACCCCCTCGAGCCGTCACCCCACCGGGGTTTACGGCGGGGTGGTGTGTCGGAATCGGACCGACTAAAACCACACGGTGTGCCACTCTGCGCCTGACATAGGAGGGATCCGGGAACAGCTGCTATTACGTCATCCAGATCCCTCCTAGCGCCTGCCCGCTACCGCGGGCACCTTCTACGGATAACCTCTCCATTTAGGCGACGTACGGCACACGCAGACGTCGCCTCCTCGCGGCTGGCCAATATAGCGGATGGAGGGGAAAACCCGTCCCGTCCACCCGCGGCCACACTCAAGGCGGCATGAGGCGCTGGTATGCGCGCCTCCGCCGCCCGGCTCGCCGGCGGCGAAGTGGGTCCGAGTGGATATCGTCCTCCCGGGCCCTCTCCGCCGCCTCCTTCCGCGAAATTACGTCTTCGCAGAAGGTTGCGACCGCGGTAAAACAACTGTCACTACCGGCCATGGAGCGTATGACGGCCAGTAGCGAGAGATCTCCTCCAATAACTGCAGTAAGGACCCCACGCTGCGCCGCCCAGGCAGAACAAACCGCTAGCGTGTGTTGAGCCGAGTCCTCACTGCAGTCGCAGTGGTGACAGGCGGGACTCAATTCCCTCCTGGCGACCGAGTGCAGATACTTCCCGAAGCAACCGTGCCCGGAAAGGACCTGCGTCAGTCGGAAGGAAAGGGTCCCGTGCTGCCGCCCTGCTCACTCGTAACCTAACCTAACCTAACCTAACCTAACCTAACCTAACCTAAACACCTTCGACCCAAAAAAGGACATCATAGTCACCTTCCCATCAGAGTCTCAAAAGGATATAAAAGAGAAAGTCATAAGGCGAAAAGGCGCCGATGCCGGCAAGCGAATATTCACGGCCGCTTCTATTCTAGCAAACGGCATTAAACACCAAGACTACAGACAGTGTGAACGTCTCATCGTGGACGAAGCGCTGATGAACCACTTTGGGTCTATAGTGATGATAACGCGGATGCTAGGCGCCCAGAAGCTTGTCCTACTGGGAGATAACAACCAACTCCCATTTATTGACAGAGAAAATCTCTTCCAAATGTCCTACAATAGACCAACAAACACACCAGATCAAAATGAACTACTCATGTGCACGCATAGATGCCCGATGGATGTAGTATTCTCCCTCAAAGACGTCTACGACGGGATATACACATCCACAAATAATTTAAGATCCTTGAAGCTGTATAATTACACCGGGGTTGAAATACCCAGTACCCTTCCAGATACCCTATACCTGGTCTACACACAAAGGGAGAAGGACAGCCTCAAAACGAAGGGCTATGGCACAGGACACAATTCAAAAATCCTCACAATCCACGAAGCCCAAAGCCAGAGTAAAGAAAATGTAATAATAATAAATACAGCCACAAAATCACTGCCAACCCACAACAGTGTGTCTCACGCCGTTGTGGCAATATCCAGACACACCAAAAAATGTAACTACTACACTGACAACGACCAGAGCGCATTGGCACTATTGATAACAAAAGCCAATAGAGCCGATGACCACCAAATAAGAGAAAATAACAATAAAATGGCCATTAAGAACCGGGCCATCCATCTCTGCAAAGAACAAAGCAGACAAGAAACTTCACAGCACGCACAATAGTAAAAGCCAAAACACCGGCTAAACAAACAAATACAGTTAAAGTAGAGCTAAAATAATAATGTTAAAGAATTCCTACATTACAAATAAAAAAAAAAAAAGGCATGGACATTTAAGTCTATGGTGTAATAATAATAAAGAAAAAAAAAAAAAAAAAACCTAACCTAACCTAACCTAACCTAACCCAGTCCCGCACGCTAAGCCGCCGCATTAGCAGCGTTTCTAAGTCGCTCCGCGCTCGAAAATTGCAAATTGTGGTATAAGTTTTCTTAATAGTGGATTGTGATATATCAAAATTTTCGTCTTCGCGAGCTCTATGTGGATGTGAAGTTCTTGTGCAAATCGGAGTAAAACTGTGGTTTTTCCTAGAACATTAACCTATTTTCTGGGTTAATCTTGTAAAAAATTTTCACATAAACGTGACGTGCTCCGAATTAAGATCGGTGACCCCTGATTTTTCAACTGTGGGAGGGTGCGTCTCGGGGGTACCCACCTTTTGAGACCCCTCTCATATTTTTCTGGCCACGTTCGGGAAAGTTACACCGGTTTTTCCAAAAACCACGTGGCCACGAGGTCCCTGATCCCGGGCAGCTGGGTGAAATTGGACCATCGGGCATCGTGCAGAGCTGTGAGTAGAAACAGAAACAGTTTCAAACATGACAAAACGTTAAATAAATAAAAAGTTATTAAGAGATAAAGTGTGACATACTTTTGACAACCCTAGCTCTAAGGGCAGATCGATGACCCCTCCTTTTTATTATTCTGCTCAAAACTACATAAAGTGCAAATAGTGATATAAGTTTTTCAGAGGAAATCGCATCAAAGACTGTGAAAATAAAAGATTTTAAAAATTTTATAATAAAAATTTTTCACTCGGGCGGATTAAGGGTTGAAAACTACACCCCCGGGTTCAGGGTAACTTGTATTATGAAAGACTAAACAAAATTCTACATCCAGAAAGTTTTTCGACGAAAATACCATAACAAATGACGAAGTTATAAAGACTTTAACTTTTTAGGTATTAGCTAGTACTTAAGATTAGACCTAAACTTAAATTGTAAATAGACATAGTCTTTGTGCACTTTTCGGCAATATTTTTCCAGGCACTGCAATCTGGGACTTTTAGTTATAGATTTTACTACTTAGCCGATTTTTTAGCTGTACGAGACTACTAATAAAATAACTTTGAATAAAACCTAAAATAGACCTAGAAGTATTCTGAGATTTAAATTTCTTGGAACTTTGGAGACCTGTAGCGGGGGAACCAAGAGACCTAACAGAGTGCTGACACCGTGGGTGCTGTTTTTTGGGGCGTAGAATTGGAACGAAAGCAAAAAGTCGACCAATAACCAATTTTGGAGGGGGGTCGTTTTCGTTTTCGATTTACGAAACGACGAATCCTAGCGAAAACTTTGAAATTCAATAACTCAGGCACTACTGCTCCGATCAGAACGAACGGGGTGTCTAACAACTAGCCCGCGCTGAGAGCTTTCTAGTGCTACTATCGGAGTCACTCTAGGTAGAGCCGTTTAGAAGTTAGATTTTTGAGCTGGGGTTTTTTGTCCCTCGAGACGCAGTACTCCGCTGGCCAAGTATATTGTAGAGTGGTGCGCTCTCGCGGCGGATCTGCGACTCTAGTTGTAGAGTCTCAGGTTGGCTGTGAGTATAGAATCGGATAAGTATAACCAAATAGAAATTATACTGTGTAGAGACAGAAAATTTGACTTGCTTTAAAGAAAAAAAAAAAAAAAAAAAAAAAAAAAAAAAAAAAAAACCTACACAGATAAGCTAAAATTTTAATTATTTTATTTTATTTATTGACAGGGACTATATACATCCCAAAAATTAGACAACTCTGCTGCGCAGAGTAGAACCAGGACTATACATTTTAATTTTGAAAATTTTGCTTTAACTTTGTTTTATTTGAATTTAAATTAAAATTGGATTCTAATTTTAATTTTAATGCTGGTTTTGACCAAGAAGTTTATTTAGAACTCTACAACTAATTATTGACCCAATCATATTGTGCTTGTTAGACGGTTTATTGACCGCAACTGTTTGTGTTGTCCAGATATTCAAATTTTATTTTAATTCTGCATTGTGTAAATTTTAATTTTAATTTTAATGCTGGTTTTGACCAAGAATTTTATTTAGAAACTCTAAAACCAATTACTGACCCAATCATATTGTGCTTGTTAGTCGGTTTATTGACCGCAACTGTTTGTGTTGTCCTAATATTCAAATTTTATTTTAATTCTGCATTGTGTAAATTTTAATTTTAATTTTAATGCTGGTTTTGACCAAGAATTTTATTTAGAAACTCTAAAACCAATTATTGACCCAATCATATTGTGCTTGTTAGTCGGTTTATTGACCGCAACTGTTTGTGTTGTCCTAACATTTTAATAATTACTTTAAATTTAATTTAATTTGGAATTGAATTTGATTTTTAGATTTTTACATTTAGTTGAATTAATCATTAACGTGACCTGGTTTATTGACCAAATATTGATTTGTAAAACCGTAGGTTAGGTTTGTGCTGTCTACTTAGGTGTGTGGCTCTGAGCGGGTCTCAGTTAGCTGGATCGCAGAAGGTGTACTTTGGACACTTCTTTTAAACAAGAAGTGTTTCCCTGCTAAGTCGCTCTCACGGGACTGAGCTCTGGGACCTGCAGGGACATTAACAAAATTGTAGGGAAAATTGTATTATACACACCTACCTTCTAAAACCTGATCCTCCCAACCAACAATATGTTCGGTATCCGCACCCCAGCCAAGAAACAAACTGCATCGGCCCCTGCTTCCCAGGGTACTCCCCCGGACGTGATGTCAGGCACGAGCCCCTTAGAACGCACGGTGACTCGGACAAGCGTCAGGAGGAGTGTTGGGGAATGGGAGGCCGGTAAAGCGCCCTCCCCGAGGTCGGTGCCTGCCGCCCCTACGAAGCCCAAAAAACTGAAAAGCACAACCACTATAAGCACACCACCTGCTCAAATGGATTCGGTGGAGGTGGCGGACAACCCGACAAAGATCAGTACGCCAAAAATTACAGACAGAGTTCAAGAGGCAAAAAACTGGGTGACGAAGGCGAAAATCCTTCTCAAAAACTCTCGCAACCTCAGGAAGGACATCTACGAGGGCGTCACCCAGGCTATTGACGGCCTCTACCTATTGGTGAAGGAGGCGGAAAAGGGGAAGGGGCCAACTTCAGACCAAATAGAGCCCCAAACAACAGAATCAGGCAACAAAGGCAATCAGAAACAACAGGACGAGAGGCTTTCTCAACTGCTCTCCTCATTGACTGCCCATAGCAGGCTAATGAGAGAGAGTAGTGAGAAAGTTGATAAACTTAACGAGGCTCTCAAAGAAAAATCGGAGGCTATCACTTACGCAGATGCAGCGGCGCGGGTCAAGCCATCGCTGACAAAGCCTGTGTTGCACTCGGTAGTGGTCGCCTCCAAAGATAAAAATGATACCGGGGAGGATGTGCTCGGTAAAATTAGGAATGTCATAAAGGCCAAAGAGGACGGTGTTTGCATCGATAGAGTCCGAAAGGCAAAAGACCGAACAGTCATCATCAGCTGCAGAAACGAAGACGAGAGGAGTAGGGTCCGAAACAAGCTGAGAACAGCAGACGAACAGCTGGACGTCCAAGACGTTAAGAACCAGGACCCACTTGTTGTCCTCAGGAATGTGTTAAAATATAACAGGGACGAGGACGTGGTCAAAGCCCTGAGGACACAAAACGCCGGACTCTTCTTGGGTCTTGCAGCTGAGGATGATAAAATAGAGATTCGATACCGGAAAGTGGCAAGAAACCCTCTGATGTGCCACATAATTGCAAGAGTGTCTACTAAGATCTGGGGCCGCATGACGGAGGCGTCTGCTGTGTACATAGACATACAGCGGGTTAGAGTGGAAGACCAGTCTCCGCTGGTTCAATGCTCTGGTTGCCTGGGTTATGGGCACAGCAGACGTTTTTGCGAAGAAAAAGAGAAAGGGGAAATATGCGGCCATTGTGGAGGCACCCACCAGCGAAGAAGCTGCCCGGGTGTGCTCGCCAACGCACCTCCCGCTTGCTGCAATTGCACTAAAGCCGGACTAGATGCGACCGGGCATAATGCCTTTAGTATGGACTGCCCCGTCCGGCGAAAGTGGGATGCGTTGGCTAGAGCAAAGATAGCGTATTGCTAAGGGCTTCACCACGGAAAACATGAATACCCACCCAGAAGGAACCAAGGCATATCCGATATTGCAGGCCAACTTACAACGGAAGGAACTAGCGACCGCCGAATTGTTTGCAGTTGCCGAGGAAAGAAAAGCGGCAATGGCTCTTTTACAAGAGCCGTATGTGGGCAGCATCCGAAGAATGCGAGACTATCGTGGCGTGCGTATATTCCAGGCGTCAGTAGGTGGAAACGGAACTGTGAAGGCCGCAATCGCGGTCTTCGATCAAGACCTTGATGTGATACAGTGTCCAGAACTCACCACAAACAACATCGCAGTGGTGAGAATCCGAACCCGCGCCTGGGAACTCACGGTGGTCTCGGTCTACTACGAGCCAGACAAGCCCATCGATGAGTACCTCGACCAGCTTCGAGGGATCCGGCGGAAGCTGGGAGCCCGACGCCTGCTTATCGGAGGGGATGTAAACGCCAAAAGTTCCTGGTGGGGCAGCACAACGGAGGATAAGAGAGGAGAGGAATTGTGTGGCACATTAGAGGAAATGGATTTGCAGGTGCTCAACAGTGGCACTACACCCACCTTCTACACGATTAGGGGCGGCAAGATCTACAGTAGCCACGTCGACCTCACGGTCTGCTCAGTGGACTTAATCGGCTTGGTGGAGGGATGGCGAGTAGACGTTGGCATGACTAGCTCCGACCACAACGGCATTGTATTTCACATTCGGCAACAAAAATCCTTTGGCATTAACGTTAAAACTACTACCAGACTCTACAACACAAAAAAAGCTAATTGGGACCAGTTTCGTGAGAAACTGACCCAATTACAAATAGAATTTAATTTAAACAAAATTACCATAGACACAATCGAAAATAAAACCAATTTGGAAAATGTTGTAGAGTCATATTCGGCAATAATTAAAAAAGTTTGTGATACTTGTATCCCCAAAATTAAACCCAAAAATAAAATTGCAATGCCGTGGTGGACTGATGAGCTCGCTGCGTTGAAGCGGAAAGTCGCCACCAGGAAGAGGAGGATACGCTGTGCCGCCCCGATTCGTCGGGAATTTGTCGTTGCTGACTACCTGCAAATCAAAAATGAATACGAGAAGAAAGCGAGGTGTGCCCAAATTGACAGTTGGAAGAGCTTTTGTACCAGACAAGATAGGGAGGGGGTCTGGGAGGGAATTTACCGAGTTATCAGAAGGACTGCCAAAAGGCAGGAGGATGTAACCCTGGTCAAGAATGGCGTACTTCTCAGTGCCGCCGAATCAGCATCGCACCTGGCGGAGACCTTCTATCCGGAGGATCTAACGGAAACCGACAACCAACACCATAAGGACACCCGGGATCTCGCACTGCGGGTAAACGACCGGGTTAATGATGAGTTGCATGATCCGCCGTTTACTTCGCGCGAGATGATCACTGCGGTGTCCAGTTTTAACCCGAAGAAGGCGCCGGGTGTGGATGGATTCACCGCAGACATCTGTCGTCAGGCCATTCTCCGGGACCCCGATGTGTTCCTTGCCCTGGCCAACAAGTGCCTCACCCTTGGACACTTCCCCACGAAGTGGAAAGAGGCCACCGTAGTCGTCTTGAGGAAGCCGGGCAAGGACGACTATCAGAGCGCCAAATCATACAGGCCCATCGGCCTTTTGCCTGTGTTGGGAAAAGTCCTGGAGAAAATGGTCGTAGCGAGGCTCCAGTGGCACCTAGTACCGCGGCTCAGTACTCGCCAGTATGGCTTTATGCCCCAGAGAGGCACCGAGGACGCCCTCTATACCCTAGTGAACCACATTAAGGCCGAGATTAAGCGTAAAAAGCTTGTCACGCTTGTCTCACTGGATATAGAGGGTGCCTTCGATAGCGCATGGTGGCCCGCCATCAAGGTCCGACTGGCGGAGGAAGGCTGTCCAGTCAATATCAGGCGCATATTGGATAGCTACTTAGGCGACAGATGTGTGAAACTGAGGTATGCCGGTGCGGAACATAGCCGAAATACACAAAAGGGCTGCGTCCAAGGGTCCATTAGTGGGCCCATACTATGGAATATCCTCCTAGATCCCCTCTTAAAGGGTTTACACGAACGGGGCGTCACCTGCCAGGCATTCACGGATGACGTGGTTCTGCTGTTCGCGGAGTATACCGCGTCAGAAGTGCAGCGACGTGCCAATGCCGCCCTTGACTTTGTTCAGGGGTGGGGCGTCAGGAATAAATTGAAATTTGCGCCACATAAGACTTGCGCTATGCTGCTGACGAACAAACTAAAGCATGACACCCCGCTCCTGAGCATGGGCGGGGTCGACATTGGCATGTCCCGAGAGCTGAGAATTTTGGGGCTTACTATAGACGATAAGCTGGCGTTCAACACCCATGTCGGCGTCGTCTGCAGGAAGGCCCTAAATATATACAAGCAGCTCTCGAGAACGGCTAAAATAAGCTGGGGACTGCATCCTGAGGTTGTACGCATAATATACACTGCGACGGTAGAGCCGGTCATCACTTATGCGGCAGCCGCATATGCTCCTGCCGTCGAGAAGCTGGGCATTCGCAGGCTCCTCGACACTGTGCAGAGAGGATTCGCTCAGAAGATCTGCAAGTCGTATCGCACTGTCTCCCTCAACTCGGCCTTACTACTGGCAGGGTTACTACCTCTGGATCTTCGTATTAAGGAAGCGGCCGCTCTATACGAAGCGCGCAAAGGGTCGACCCGGCTAGTGCTAGGAGACCGGGAGGTAGAGCGTGTGGTGCGATTTGTAGAATTGCCGCATCCGGCTCTGCGTATGGACCTGAGTTTCTGCAGTCTGGAGGACCAAAACCTGGTAGACCAGCATAACGTGCAGTCGCTCCGCATTTTCACAGACGGTAGTAAGTTGCAGGGCAAAGTTGGTGCCGCGTTGTCCATATGGGACAGCCGGGCCGAACTGAGGAGCAGGAAACTGTGCTTGCCGGCGTACTGCACCGTCTACCAGGCCGAGCTCTTGGCCATATGCAGAGCCTCGAGCGAAGTCCTCAATTGCGGTGCGGGGAGCTGGGGTATCTACAGCGACTCAAGGGCAGCGCTAGAGACGGTGACGAATCCTGGGACCTTGCATCCTCTCGCAACACAGGCGCGCCGAAACCTCAGCGAGGCCTTGACCCAAGGCAAACATGTAGCTTTGTACTGGATCAAGGCCCACGCCGGTATCGACGGTAACGAACGCGCCGACGAGTTGGCAAAAGAAGCAGCGCTTTCGTATCGGAGAAAACCCGACTACGACCTGTGCCCGGTTTCATTCGTTAGGCGTCAGATACGCAGCGACTCGCTTGACGAATGGAACCGGAGATATCAGTCGGGCCACACGGCCTCCGTCACGAAAGTGTTCTTCCCGGATGCGAAGGAAGCATACTCCTTGGTGCGAAAGCTCCAACCCCAAGGCGTTGTTACACAGATATTGACGGGACACGGGGGGTTCTCCCAATACTTGCATCGCTTTGGGTGTCGGGAGAGCCCGTCGTGTATTTGCGATGAAGCTCAGCAAGAAACCGTCCTGCATGTGATTTTTGAGTGTCCCGTATTCGGGGCACAACGGTACGAAGCTGAACAGCGCCTTGGCACAAAAATATTAAAAGAAGAGGCACATCTCCTACTAAGCAACACATCAACACGCACAAAATTCTTGCGCTTTGCTGAAGATGTATGCAAAAGAACAATCAAAAGAAATGCGTGAACAAAAAATTATTAGAAGAAACACATACTACGAGATAGCCAAAGACTCTTGTGATGCAAGAGGATGACAGCAAAACTACAAAAAAAAAAAAAAAAAAAAAAAAAAAAAAAAAAAAAAAAAAAAAAAAAACCTAACCTAACCTTCATTCAATTTAAATACCTTCTTTCGCGTATATTTCGTCAACGTACCCACCTACGTTCAATATTGTTACACATTTAGATAGAACTCGTCGAGACACGTCTGGTGACACCTCATTTGTTAAAATCCGTCACATAGAAACTCGAAAAATAAACCCGAAACTGGTGGTTTTTGTGCGTACTCGAGGGCACGATCCAGAGTAACTATTGTTGAAACTCGACCTAACGCCTTTCGCCTCAAATCGATGTGGAACAGTGAGAACTATGTTTTTTAACAACAACGGTCGCTTTTATACACTGTTTTGAGCATGTAAGATTTTCAGCGTAAAAACCCTAAACTTGTGTGTATTGTCAAAGTAAAAGTGATGATTATAACTCACACTTCTCCCTCGCTTCTCAACGTATCCGGTTCGTTTTAGTGTTACAGTTTCGGCAAGAGAGTCACCTACGTGATGACATACAGTGTTTGGTGTTTTGTATTATAGATTTAGTAAAATTTTTCATTACATTCGTAATAATGCATAAAAAAAAGGGTCATTTTTCAACTTCTTTCGCGTATATTTCGTCAATGTCCACGCCTACGTTTAATATTGTTACACATTTAGATAGAACTCGTCGAGACGCGTCTGGCGACATCTCATTTGTTAAAATCCGTCACATAGAAACTCGAAAAATAAGCCCGAAACTGGTGGTTTTTATGCCTACTCGAGGGCACGATCCAGAGTAACTATTGTTGAAAATCGACCTAACGCCTTTCGCCTCAAATCGATGTGGAACAGTGAGAACTATGTTTTTTAACAACAACGGTCGCTTTTATACACTGTTTTGAGCATGTAAGATTTTCAGCGTAAAAACCCTAAACTTGTGTGTATTGTCAAAGTAAAAGTGATGATTATAACTCACACATCTCCCTCGCTTCTCAACGTATCCGGTTCGTTTTAGTGTTACAGTTTCGGCAAGAGAGTCACCTACGTGATGACATACAGTGTTTGGTGTTTTGTATTGTAGATTTAGTAAAATTTTTCATTACATTCGTAGTAATGCATAAAAAAAGGGTCATTTTTCAACTTCTATCGCGTATATTTCGTCAACGTCCACGCCTACGTTCAATGTTGTTACATATTTAGATAGAACTCGTCGAGACGCGTCTGGCGACACCTCATTTGTTATAATCCGTCACATAGAAACTCGAAAAATAAGCCCGAAACTGGTGGTTTTTATGCCTACTCGAGGGCACGATCCAGAGTAACTATTGTTGAAAATCGACCTAACGCCTTTCGCCTCAAATCGATGTGGAACAGTGAGAACTATGTTTTTTAACAACAACGGTCGCTTTTATACACTGTTTTGAGCATGTAAGATTTTCAGCGTAAAAACCCTAAACTTGTGTGTATTGTCAAAGTAAAAGTGATGATTATAACTCACACATCTCCCTCGCTTCTCAACGTATCCGGTTCGTTTTAGTGTTACAGTTTCGGCAAGAGAGTCACCTACGTGATGACATACAGTGTTTGGTGTTTTGTATTGTAGATTTAGTAAAATTTTTCATTACATTCGTAATAATGCATAAAAAAAGGGTCATTTTTCAACTTCTATCGCGTATATTTCGTCAACGTCCACGCCTACGTTCAATGTTGTTACATATTTAGATAGAACTCGTCGAGACGCGTCTGGCGACACCTTATTTGTTATAATCCGTCACATAGAAACTCGAAAAATAAGCCCGAAACTGGTGGTTTTTGTGCCTACTCGAGGGCACGATCCAGAGTAACTATTGTTGAAAATCGACCTAACGCCTTTCGCCTCAAATCGATGTGGAACAGTGAGAACTATGTTTTTTAACAACAACGGTCGCTTTTATACACTGTTTTGAGCATGTAAGATTTTCAGCGTAAAAACCCTAAACTTGTGTGTATTGTCAAAGTAAAAGTGATGATTATAACTCACACTTCTCCCTCGCTTCTCAACGTATCCGGTTCGTTTTAGTGTTACAGTTTCGGCAAGAGAGTCACCTACGTGATGACATACAGTGTTTGGTGTTTTGTATTATAGATTTAGTAAAATTTTTCATTACATTCGTAATAATGCATAAAAAAAAGGGTCATTTTTCAACTTCTTTCGCGTATATTTCGTCAATGTCCACGCCTACGTTTAATATTGTTACACATTTAGATAGAACTCGTCGAGACGCGTCTGGCGACATCTCATTTGTTAAAATCCGTCACATAGAAACTCGAAAAATAAGCCCGAAACTGGTGGTTTTTATGCCTACTCGAGGGCACGATCCAGAGTAACTATTGTTGAAAATCGACCTAACGCCTTTCGCCTCAAATCGATGTGGAACAGTGAGAACTATGTTTTTTAACAACAACGGTCGCTTTTATACACTGTTTTGAGCATGTAAGATTTTCAGCGTAAAAACCCTAAACTTGTGTGTATTGTCAAAGTAAAAGTGATGATTATAACTCACACATCTCCCTCGCTTCTCAACGTATCCGGTTCGTTTTAGTGTTACAGTTTCGGCAAGAGAGTCACCTACGTGATGACATACAGTGTTTGGTGTTTTGTATTGTAGATTTAGTAAAATTTTTCATTACATTCGTAGTAATGCATAAAAAAAGGGTCATTTTTCAACTTCTATCGCGTATATTTCGTCAACGTCCACGCCTACGTTCAATGTTGTTACATATTTAGATAGAACTCGTCGAGACGCGTCTGGCGACACCTCATTTGTTATAATCCGTCACATAGAAACTCGAAAAATAAGCCCGAAACTGGTGGTTTTTGTGCCTACTCGAGGGCACGATCCAGAGTAACTATTGTTGAAAATCGACCTAACGCCTTTCGCCTCAAATCGATGTGGAACAGTGAGAACTATGTTTTTTAACAACAACGGTCGCTTTTATACACTGTTTTGAGCATGTAAGATTTTCAGCGTAAAAACCCTAAACTTGTGTGTATTGTCAAAGTAAAAGTGATGATTATAACTCACACTTCTCCCTCGCTTCTCAACGTATCCGGTTCGTTTTAGTGTTACAGTTTCGGCAAGAGAGTCACCTACGTGATGACATACAGTGTTTGGTGTTTTGTATTATAGATTTAGTAAAATTTTTCATTACATTCGTAATAATGCATAAAAAAAAGGGTCATTTTTCAACTTCTTTCGCGTATATTTCGTCAATGTCCACGCCTACGTTTAATATTGTTACACATTTAGATAGAACTCGTCGAGACGCGTCTGGCGACATCTCATTTGTTAAAATCCGTCACATAGAAACTCGAAAAATAAGCCCGAAACTGGTGGTTTTTATGCCTACTCGAGGGCACGATCCAGAGTAACTATTGTTGAAAATCGACCTAACGCCTTTCGCCTCAAATCGATGTGGAACAGTGAGAACTATGTTTTTTAACAACAACGGTCGCTTTTATACACTGTTTTGAGCATGTAAGATTTTCAGCGTAAAAACCCTAAACTTGTGTGTATTGTCAAAGTAAAAGTGATGATTATAACTCACACATCTCCCTCGCTTCTCAACGTATCCGGTTCGTTTTAGTGTTACAGTTTCGGCAAGAGAGTCACCTACGTGATGACATACAGTGTTTGGTGTTTTGTATTGTAGATTTAGTAAAATTTTTCATTACATTCGTAGTAATGCATAAAAAAAGGGTCATTTTTCAACTTCTATCGCGTATATTTCGTCAACGTCCACGCCTACGTTCAATGTTGTTACATATTTAGATAGAACTCGTCGAGACGCGTCTGGCGACACCTCATTTGTTATAATCCGTCACATAGAAACTCGAAAAATAAGCCCGAAACTGGTGGTTTTTATGCCTACTCGAGGGCACGATCCAGAGTAACTATTGTTGAAAATCGACCTAACGCCTTTCGCCTCAAATCGATGTGGAACAGTGAGAACTATGTTTTTTAACAACAACGGTCGCTTTTATACACTGTTTTGAGCATGTAAGATTTTCAGCGTAAAAACCCTAAACTTGTGTGTATTGTCAAAGTAAAAGTGATGATTATAACTCACACATCTCCCTCGCTTCTCAACGTATCCGGTTCGTTTTAGTGTTACAGTTTCGGCAAGAGAGTCACCTACGTGATGACATACAGTGTTTGGTGTTTTGTATTGTAGATTTAGTAAAATTTTTCATTACATTCGTAATAATGCATAAAAAAAGGGTCATTTTTCAACTTCTATCGCGTATATTTCGTCAACGTCCACGCCTACGTTCAATGTTGTTACATATTTAGATAGAACTCGTCGAGACGCGTCTGGCGACACCTTATTTGTTATAATCCGTCACATAGAAACTCGAAAAATAAGCCCGAAACTGGTGGTTTTTGTGCCTACTCGAGGGCACGATCCAGAGTAACTATTGTTGAAAATCGACCTAACGCCTTTCGCCTCAAATCGATGTGGAACAGTGAGAACTATGTTTTTTAACAACAACGGTCGCTTTTATACACTGTTTTGAGCATGTAAGATTTTCAGCGTAAAAACCCTAAACTTGTGTGTATTGTCAAAGTAAAAGTGATGATTATAACTCACACATCTCCCTCGCTTCTCAACGTATCCGGTTCGTTTTAGTGTTACAGTTTCGGCAAGAGAGTCACCTACGTGATGACATACAGTGTTTGGTGTTTTGTATTGTAGATTTAGTAAAATTTTTCATTACATTCGTAGTAATGCATAAAAAAAGGGTCATTTTTCAACTTCTATCGCGTATATTTCGTCAACGTCCACGCCTACGTTCAATGTTGTTACATATTTAGATAGAACTCGTCGAGACGCGTCTGGCGACACCTCATTTGTTATAATCCGTCACATAGAAACTCGAAAAATAAGCCCGAAACTGGTGGTTTTTATGCCTACTCGAGGGCACGATCCAGAGTAACTATTGTTGAAAATCGACCTAACGCCTTTCGCCTCAAATCGATGTGGAACAGTGAGAACTATGTTTTTTAACAACAACGGTCGCTTTTATACACTGTTTTGAGCATGTAAGATTTTCAGCGTAAAAACCCTAAACTTGTGTGTATTGTCAAAGTAAAAGTGATGATTATAACTCACACATCTCCCTCGCTTCTCAACGTATCCGGTTCGTTTTAGTGTTACAGTTTCGGCAAGAGAGTCACCTACGTGATGACATACAGTGTTTGGTGTTTTGTATTGTAGATTTAGTAAAATTTTTCATTACATTCGTAATAATGCATAAAAAAAGGGTCATTTTTCAACTTCTATCGCGTATATTTCGTCAACGTCCACGCCTACGTTCAATGTTGTTACATATTTAGATAGAACTCGTCGAGACGCGTCTGGCGACACCTGATTTGTTAAAATCCGTCACATAGAAACTCGAAAAATAAGCCCGAAACTGGTGGTTTTTATGCCTACTCGAGGGCACGATCCAGAGTAACTATTGTTGAAAATCGACCTAACGCCTTTCGCCTCAAATCGATGTGGAACAGTGAGAACTATGTTTTTTAACAACAACGGTCGCTTTTATACACTGTTTTGAGCATGTAAGATTTTCAGCGTAAAAACCCTAAACTTGTGTGTATTGTCAAAGTAAAAGTGATGATTATAACTCACACATCTCCCTCGCTTCTCAACGTATCCGGTTCGTTTTAGTGTTACAGTTTCGGCAAGAGAGTCACCTACGTGATGACATACAGTGTTTGGTGTTTTGTATTGTAGATTTAGTAAAATTTTTCATTACATTCGTAATAATGCATAAAAAAAGGGTCATTTTTCAACTTCTATCGCGTATATTTCGTCAACGTCCACGCCTACGTTCAATGTTGTTACATATTTAGATAGAACTCGTCGAGACGCGTCTGGCGACACCTCATTTGTTATAATCCGTCACATAGAAACTCGAAAAATAAGCCCGAAACTGGTGGTTTTTATGCCTACTCGAGGGCACGATCCAGAGTAACTATTGTTGAAAATCGACCTAACGCCTTTCGCCTCAAATCGATGTGGAACAGTGAGAACTATGTTTTTTAACAACAACGGTCGCTTTTATACACTGTTTTGAGCATGTAAGATTTTCAGCGTAAAAACCCTAAACTTGTGTGTATTGTCAAAGTAAAAGTGATGATTATAACTCACACATCTCCCTCGCTTCTCAACGTATCCGGTTCGTTTTAGTGTTACAGTTTCGGCAAGAGAGTCACCTACGTGATGACATACAGTGTTTGGTGTTTTGTATTGTAGATTTAGTAAAATTTTTCATTACATTCGTAGTAATGCATAAAAAAAGGGTCATTTTTCAACTTCTATCGCGTATATTTCGTCAACGTCCACGCCTACGTTCAATGTTGTTACATATTTAGATAGAACTCGTCGAGACGCGTCTGGCGACACCTCACTTGTTATAATCCGTCACATAGAAACTCGAAAAATAAGCCCGAAACTGGTGGTTTTTATGCCTACTCGAGGGCACGATCCAGAGTAACTATTGTTGAAAATCGACCTAACGCCTTTCGCCTCAAATCGATGTGGAACAGTGAGAACTATGTTTTTTAACAACAACGGTCGCTTTTATACACTGTTTTGAGCATGTAAGATTTTCAGCGTAAAAACCCTAAACTTGTGTGTATTGTCAAAGTAAAAGTGATGATTATAACTCACACATCTCCCTCGCTTCTCAACGTATCCGGTTCGTTTTAGTGTTACAGTTTCGGCAAGAGAGTCACCTACGTGATGACATACAGTGTTTGGTGTTTTGTATTGTAGATTTAGTAAAATTTTTCATTACATTCGTAATAATGCATAAAAAAAGGGTCATTTTTCAACTTCTATCGCGTATATTTCGTCAACGTCCACGCCTACGTTCAATGTTGTTACATATTTAGATAGAACTCGTCGAGACGCGTCTGGCGACACCTTATTTGTTATAATCCGTCACATAGAAACTCGAAAAATAAGCCCGAAACTGGTGGTTTTTGTGCCTACTCGAGGGCACGATCCAGAGTAACTATTGTTGAAAATCGACCTAACGCCTTTCGCCTCAAATCGATGTGGAACAGTGAGAACTATGTTTTTTAACAACAACGGTCGCTTTTATACACTGTTTTGAGCATGTAAGATTTTCAGCGTAAAAACCCTAAACTTGTGTGTATTGTCAAAGTAAAAGTGATGATTATAACTCACACATCTCCCTCGCTTCTCAACGTATCCGGTTCGTTTTAGTGTTACAGTTTCGGCAAGAGAGTCACCTACGTGATGACATACAGTGTTTGGTGTTTTGTATTGTAGATTTAGTAAAATTTTTCATTACATTCGTAATAATGCATAAAAAAAGGGTCATTTTTCAACTTCTATCGCGTATATTTCGTCAACGTCCACGCCTACGTTCAATGTTGTTACATATTTAGATAGAACTCGTCAAGACGCGTCTGGCGACACCTCATTTGTTATAATCCGTCACATAGAAACTCGAAAAATAAGCCCGAAACTGGTGGTTTTTATGCCTACTCGAGGGCACGATCCAGAGTAACTATTGTTGAAAATCGACCTAACGCCTTTCGCCTCAAATCGATGTGGAACAGTGAGAACTATGTTTTTTAACAACAACGGTCGCTTTTATACACTGTTTTGAGCATGTAAGATTTTCAGCGTAAAAACCCTAAACTTGTGTGTATTGTCAAAGTAAAAGTGATGATTATAACTCACACATCTCCCTCGCTTCTCAACGTATCCGGTTCGTTTTAGTGTTACAGTTTCGGCAAGAGAGTCACCTACGTGATGACATACAGTGTTTGGTGTTTTGTATTGTAGATTTAGTAAAATTTTTCATTACATTCGTAATAATGCATAAAAAAAGGGTCATTTTTCAACTTCTTTCGCGTATATTTCGTCAATGTCCACGCCTACGTTTAATATTGTTACATATTTAGTTAGAACTCGTTTAGGCGCGTCTGGCGACACCTCATTTGTTATAATCCGTCACATAGAAACTCGAAAAATAAGCCCGAAACTGGTGGTTTTTGTGCCTACTCGAGGGCACGATCCAGAGTAACTATTGTTGAAAATCGACCTAACGCCTTTCGCCTCAAATCGATGTGGAACAGTGAGAACTATGTTTTTTAACAACAACGGTCGCTTTTATACACTGTTTTGAGCATGTAAGATTTTCAGCGTAAAAACCCTAAACTTGTGTGTATTGTCAAAGTAAAAGTGATGATTATAACTCACACATCTCCCTCGCTTCTCAACGTATCCGGTTCGTTTTAGTGTTACAGTTTCGGCAAGAGAGTCACCTACGTGATGACATACAGTGTTTGGTGTTTTGTATTGTAGATTTAGTAAAATTTTTCATTACATTCGTAATAATGCATAAAAAAAGGGTCATTTTTCAACTTCTTTCGCGTATATTTCGTCAATGTCCACGCCTACGTTTAATATTGTTACATATTTAGTTAGAACTCGTTTAGGCGCGTCTGGCGACACCTCATTTGTTATAATCCGTCACATAGAAACTCGAAAAATAAGCCCGAAACTGGTGGTTTTTGTGCCTACTCGAGGGCACGATCCAGAGTAACTATTGTTGAAAATCGACCTAACGCCTTTCGCCTCAAATCGATGTGGAACAGTGAGAACTATGTTTTTTAACAACAACGGTCGCTTTTATACACTGTTTTGAGCATGTAAGATTTTCAGCGTAAAAACCCTAAACTTGTGTGTATTGTCAAAGTAAAAGTGATGATTATAACTCACACATCTCCCTCGCTTCTCAACGTATCCGGTTCGTTTTAGTGTTACAGTTTCGGCAAGAGAGTCACCTACGTGATGACATACAGTGTTTGGTGTTTTGTATTGTAGATTTAGTAAAATTTTTCATTACATTCGTAATAATGCATAAAAAAAGGGTCATTTTTCAACTTCTATCGCGTATATTTCGTCAACGTCCACGCCTACGTTCAATGTTGTTACATATTTAGATAGAACTCGTCGAGACGCGTCTGGCGACACCTCATTTGTTATAATCCGTCACATAGAAACTCGAAAAATAAGCCCGAAACTGGTGGTTTTTGTGCCTACTCGAGGGCACGATCCAGAGTAACTATTGTTGAAAATCGACCTAACGCCTTTCGCCTCAAATCGATGTGGAACAGTGAGAACTATGTTTTTTAACAACAACGGTCGCTTTTATACACTGTTTTGAGCATGTAAGATTTTCAGCGTAAAAACCCTAAACTTGTGTGTATTGTCAAAGTAAAAGTGATGATTATAACTCACACATCTCCCTCGCTTCTCAACGTATCCGGTTCGTTTTAGTGTTACAGTTTCGGCAAGAGAGTCACCTACGTGATGACATACAGTGTTTGGTGTTTTGTATTGTAGATTTAGTAAAATTTTTCATTACATTCGTAATAATGCATAAAAAAAGGGTCATTTTTCAACTTCTATCGCGTATATTTCGTCAACGTCCACGCCTACGTTCAATGTTGTTACATATTTAGATAGAACTCGTCAAGACGCGTCTGGTGACACCTCATTTGTTATAATCCGTCACATAGAAACTCGAAAAATAAGCCCGAAACTGGTGGTTTTTATGCCTACTCGAGGGCACGATCCAGAGTAACTATTGTTGAAAATCGACCTAACGCCTTTCGCCTCAAATCGATGTGGAACAGTGAGAACTATGTTTTTTAACAACAACGGTCGCTTTTATACACTGTTTTGAGCATGTAAGATTTTCAGCGTAAAAACCCTAAACTTGTGTGTATTGTCAAAGTAAAAGTGATGATTATAACTCACACATCTCCCTCGCTTCTCAACGTATCCGGTTCGTTTTAGTGTTACAGTTTCGGCAAGAGAGTCACCTACGTGATGACATACAGTGTTTGGTGTTTTGTATTGTAGATTTAGTAAAATTTTTCATTACATTCGTAATAATGCATAAAAAAAGGGTCATTTTTCAACTTCTTTCGCGTATATTTCGTCAATGTCCACGCCTACGTTTAATATTGTTACATATTTAGTTAGAACTCGTTTAGGCGCGTCTGGCGACACCTCATTTGTTATAATCCGTCACATAGAAACTCGAAAAATAAGCCCGAAACTGGTGGTTTTTGTGCCTACTCGAGGGCACGATCCAGAGTAACTATTGTTGAAAATCGACCTAACGCCTTTCGCCTCAAATCGATGTGGAACAGTGAGAACTATGTTTTTTAACAACAACGGTCGCTTTTATACACTGTTTTGAGCATGTAAGATTTTCAGCGTAAAAACCCTAAACTTGTGTGTATTGTCAAAGTAAAAGTGATGATTATAACTCACACATCTCCCTCGCTTCTCAACGTATCCGGTTCGTTTTAGTGTTACAGTTTCGGCAAGAGAGTCACCTACGTGATGACATACAGTGTTTGGTGTTTTGTATTGTAGATTTAGTAAAATTTTTCATTACATTCGTAATAATGCATAAAAAAAGGGTCATTTTTCAACTTCTTTCGCGTATATTTCGTCAATGTCCACGCCTACGTTTAATATTGTTACATATTTAGTTAGAACTCGTTTAGGCGCGTCTGGCGACACCTCATTTGTTATAATCCGTCACATAGAAACTCGAAAAATAAGCCCGAAACTGGTGGTTTTTGTGCCTACTCGAGGGCACGATCCAGAGTAACTATTGTTGAAAATCGACCTAACGCCTTTCGCCTCAAATCGATGTGGAACAGTGAGAACTATGTTTTTTAACAACAACGGTCGCTTTTATACACTGTTTTGAGCATGTAAGATTTTCAGCGTAAAAACCCTAAACTTGTGTGTATTGTCAAAGTAAAAGTGATGATTATAACTCACACATCTCCCTCGCTTCTCAACGTATCCGGTTCGTTTTAGTGTTACAGTTTCGGCAAGAGAGTCACCTACGTGATGACATACAGTGTTTGGTGTTTTGTATTGTAGATTTAGTAAAATTTTTCATTACATTCGTAATAATGCATAAAAAAAGGGTCATTTTTCAACTTCTATCGCGTATATTTCGTCAACGTCCACGCCTACGTTCAATGTTGTTACATATTTAGATAGAACTCGTCGAGACGCGTCTGGCGACACCTCATTTGTTATAATCCGTCACATAGAAACTCGAAAAATAAGCCCGAAACTGGTGGTTTTTGTGCCTACTCGAGGGCACGATCCAGAGTAACTATTGTTGAAAATCGACCTAACGCCTTTCGCCTCAAATCGATGTGGAACAGTGAGAACTATGTTTTTTAACAACAACGGTCGCTTTTATACACTGTTTTGAGCATGTAAGATTTTCAGCGTAAAAACCCTAAACTTGTGTGTATTGTCAAAGTAAAAGTGATGATTATAACTCACACATCTCCCTCGCTTCTCAACGTATCCGGTTCGTTTTAGTGTTACAGTTTCGGCAAGAGAGTCACCTACGTGATGACATACAGTGTTTGGTGTTTTGTATTGTAGATTTAGTAAAATTTTTCATTACATTCGTAATAATGCATAAAAAAAGGGTCATTTTTCAACTTCTATCGCGTATATTTCGTCAACGTCCACGCCTACGTTCAATGTTGTTACATATTTAGATAGAACTCGTCAAGACGCGTCTGGTGACACCTCATTTGTTATAATCCGTCACATAGAAACTCGAAAAATAAGCCCGAAACTGGTGGTTTTTATGCCTACTCGAGGGCACGATCCAGAGTAACTATTGTTGAAAATCGACCTAACGCCTTTCGCCTCAAATCGATGTGGAACAGTGAGAACTATGTTTTTTAACAACAACGGTCGCTTTTATACACTGTTTTGAGCATGTAAGATTTTCAGCGTAAAAACCCTAAACTTGTGTGTATTGTCAAAGTAAAAGTGATGATTATAACTCACACATCTCCCTCGCTTCTCAACGTATCCGGTTCGTTTTAGTGTTACAGTTTCGGCAAGAGAGTCACCTACGTGATGACATACAGTGTTTGGTGTTTTGTATTGTAGATTTAGTAAAATTTTTCATTACATTCGTAATAATGCATAAAAAAAGGGTCATTTTTCAACTTCTTTCGCGTATATTTCGTCAATGTCCACGCCTACGTTTAATATTGTTACATATTTAGTTAGAACTCGTTTAGGCGCGTCTGGCGACACCTCATTTGTTATAATCCGTCACATAGAAACTCGAAAAATAAGCCCGAAACTGGTGGTTTTTGTGCCTACTCGAGGGCACGATCCAGAGTAACTATTGTTGAAAATCGACCTAACGCCTTTCGCCTCAAATCGATGTGGAACAGTGAGAACTATGTTTTTTAACAACAACGGTCGCTTTTATACACTGTTTTGAGCATGTAAGATTTTCAGCGTAAAAACCCTAAACTTGTGTGTATTGTCAAAGTAAAAGTGATGATTATAACTCACACATCTCCCTCGCTTCTCAACGTATCCGGTTCGTTTTAGTGTTACAGTTTCGGCAAGAGAGTCACCTACGTGATGACATACAGTGTTTGGTGTTTTGTATTGTAGATTTAGTAAAATTTTTCATTACATTCGTAATAATGCATAAAAAAAGGGTCATTTTTCAACTTCTATCGCGTATATTTCGTCAACGTCCACGCCTACGTTCAATGTTGTTACATATTTAGATAGAACTCGTCGAGACGCGTCTGGCGACACCTGATTTGTTAAAATCCGTCACATAGAAACTCGAAAAATAAGCCCGAAACTGGTGGTTTTTATGCCTACTCGAGGGCACGATCCAGAGTAACTATTGTTGAAAATCGACCTAACGCCTTTCGCCTCAAATCGATGTGGAACAGTGAGAACTATGTTTTTTAACAACAACGGTCGCTTTTATACACTGTTTTGAGCATGTAAGATTTTCAGCGTAAAAACCCTAAACTTGTGTGTATTGTCAAAGTAAAAGTGATGATTATAACTCACACATCTCCCTCGCTTCTCAACGTATCCGGTTCGTTTTAGTGTTACAGTTTCGGCAAGAGAGTCACCTACGTGATGACATACAGTGTTTGGTGTTTTGTATTGTAGATTTAGTAAAATTTTTCATTACATTCGTAATAATGCATAAAAAAAGGGTCATTTTTCAACTTCTATCGCGTATATTTCGTCAACGTCCACGCCTACGTTCAATGTTGTTACATATTTAGATAGAACTCGTCGAGACGCGTCTGGCGACACCTCATTTGTTATAATCCGTCACATAGAAACTCGAAAAATAAGCCCGAAACTGGTGGTTTTTATGCCTACTCGAGGGCACGATCCAGAGTAACTATTGTTGAAAATCGACCTAACGCCTTTCGCCTCAAATCGATGTGGAACAGTGAGAACTATGTTTTTTAACAACAACGGTCGCTTTTATACACTGTTTTGAGCATGTAAGATTTTCAGCGTAAAAACCCTAAACTTGTGTGTATTGTCAAAGTAAAAGTGATGATTATAACTCACACATCTCCCTCGCTTCTCAACGTATCCGGTTCGTTTTAGTGTTACAGTTTCGGCAAGAGAGTCACCTACGTGATGACATACAGTGTTTGGTGTTTTGTATTGTAGATTTAGTAAAATTTTTCATTACATTCGTAATAATGCATAAAAAAAGGGTCATTTTTCAACTTCTATCGCATATATTTCGTCAACGTCCACGCCTACGTTCAATGTTGTTACATATTTAGATAGAACTCGTCGAGACGCGTCTGGCGACACCTTATTTGTTATAATCCGTCCCATAGAAACTCGAAAAATAAGCCCGAAACTGGTGGTTTTTGTGCCTACTCGAGGGCACGATCCAGAGTAACTATTGTTGAAAATCGACCTAACGCCTTTCGCCTCAAATCGATGTGGAACAGTGAGAACTATGTTTTTTAACAACAACGGTCGCTTTTATACACTGTTTTGAGCATGTAAGATTTTCAGCGTAAAAACCCTAAACTTGTGTGTATTGTCAAAGTAAAAGTGATGATTATAACTCACACATCTCCCTCGCTTCTCAACGTATCCGGTTCGTTTTAGTGTTACAGTTTCGGCAAGAGAGTCACCTACGTGATGACATACAGTGTTTGGTGTTTTGTATTGTAGATTTAGTAAAATTTTTCATTACATTCGTAATAATGCATAAAAAAAGGGTCATTTTTCAACTTCTATCGCGTATATTTCGTCAACGTCCACGCCTACGTTCAATGTTGTTACATATTTAGATAGAACTCGTCAAGACGCGTCTGGCGACACCTCATTTGTTATAATCCGTCACATAGAAACTCGAAAAATAAGCCCGAAACTGGTGGTTTTTATGCCTACTCGAGGGCACGATCCAGAGTAACTATTGTTGAAAATCGACCTAACGCCTTTCGCCTCAAATCGATGTGGAACAGTGAGAACTATGTTTTTTAACAACAACGGTCGCTTTTATACACTGTTTTGAGCATGTAAGATTTTCAGCGTAAAAACCCTAAACTTGTGTGTATTGTCAAAGTAAAAGTGATGATTATAACTCACACATCTCCCTCGCTTCTCAACGTATCCGGTTCGTTTTAGTGTTACAGTTTCGGCAAGAGAGTCACCTACGTGATGACATACAGTGTTTGGTGTTTTGTATTGTAGATTTAGTAAAATTTTTCATTACATTCGTAATAATGCATAAAAAAAGGGTCATTTTTCAACTTCTTTCGCGTATATTTCGTCAACGTCCACGCCTACGTTCAATGTTGTTACATATTTAGATAGAACTCGTCGAGACGCGTCTGGCGACACCTCATTTGTTATAATCCGTCACATAGAAACTCGAAAAATAAGCCCGAAACTGGTGGTTTTTATGCCTACTCGAGGGCACGATCCAGAGTAACTATTGTTGAAAATCGACCTAACGCCTTTCGCCTCAAATCGATGTAGAACAGTGAGAACTATGTTTTTTAACAACAACGGTCGCTTTTATACACTGTTTTGAGCATGTAAGATTTTCAGCGTAAAAACCCTAAACTTGTGTGTATTGTCAAAGTAAAAGTGATGATTATAACTCACACATCTCCCTCGCTTCTCAACGTATCCGGTTCGTTTTAGTGTTACAGTTTCGGCAAGAGAGTCACCTACGTGATGACATACAGTGTTTGGTGTTTTGTATTGTAGATTTAGTAAAATTTTTCATTACATTCGTAATAATGCATAAAAAAAGGGTCATTTTTCAACTTCTATCGCGTATATTTCGTCAACGTCCACGCCTACGTTCAATGTTGTTACATATTTAGATAGAACTCGTCGAGACGCGTCTGGCGACACCTCATTTGTTATAATCCGTCACATAGAAACTCGAAAAATAAACCCGAAACTGGTGGTTTTTGTGCGTACTCGAGGGCACGATCCAGAGTAACTATTGTTGAAAATCGACCTAACGCCTTCCGCCTCAAATCGATGTGGAACAGTGAGAACTATGTTTTTTAACAACAACGGTCGCTTTTATACACTGTTTTGAGCATGTAAGATTTTCAGCGTAAAAACCCTAAACTTGTGTGTATTGTCAAAGTAAAAGTGATGATTATAACTCACACTTCTCCCTCGCTTCTCAACGTATCCGGTTCGTTTTAGTGTTACAGTTTCGGCAAGAGAGTCACCTACGTGATGACATACAGTGTTTGGTGTTTTGTATTATAGATTTAGTAAAATTTTTCATTACATTCGTAATAATGCATAAAAAAAAGGGTCATTTTTCAACTTCTTTCGCGTATATTTCGTCAATGTCCACGCCTACGTTTAATATTGTTACACATTTAGATAGAACTCGTCGAGACGCGTCTGGCGACATCTCATTTGTTAAAATCCGTCACATAGAAACTCGAAAAATAAGCCCGAAACTGGTGGTTTTTATGCCTACTCGAGGGCACGATCCAGAGTAACTATTGTTGAAAATCGACCTAACGCCTTTCGCCTCAAATCGATGTGGAACAGTGAGAACTATGTTTTTTAACAACAACGGTCGCTTTTATACACTGTTTTGAGCATGTAAGATTTTCAGCGTAAAAACCCTAAACTTGTGTGTATTGTCAAAGTAAAAGTGATGATTATAACTCACACATCTCCCTCGCTTCTCAACGTATCCGGTTCGTTTTAGTGTTACAGTTTCGGCAAGAGAGTCACCTACGTGATGACATACAGTGTTTGGTGTTTTGTATTGTAGATTTAGTAAAATTTTTCATTACATTCGTAATAATGCATAAAAAAAGGGTCATTTTTCAACTTCTATCGCGTATATTTCGTCAACGTCCACGCCTACGTTCAATGTTGTTACATATTTAGATAGAACTCGTCGAGACGCGTCTGGCGACACCTGATTTGTTAAAATCCGTCACATAGAAACTCGAAAAATAAGCCCGAAACTGGTGGTTTTTATGCCTACTCGAGGGCACGATCCAGAGTAACTATTGTTGAAAATCGACCTAACGCCTTTCGCCTCAAATCGATGTGGAACAGTGAGAACTATGTTTTTTAACAACAACGGTCGCTTTTATACACTGTTTTGAGCATGTAAGATTTTCAGCGTAAAAACCCTAAACTTGTGTGTATTGTCAAAGTAAAAGTGATGATTATAACTCACACATCTCCCTCGCTTCTCAACGTATCCGGTTCGTTTTAGTGTTACAGTTTCGGCAAGAGAGTCACCTACGTGATGACATACAGTGTTTGGTGTTTTGTATTGTAGATTTAGTAAAATTTTTCATTACATTCGTAATAATGCATAAAAAAAGGGTCATTTTTCAACTTCTATCGCGTATATTTCGTCAACGTCCACGCCTACGTTCAATGTTGTTACATATTTAGATAGAACTCGTCGAGACGCGTCTGGCGACACCTCATTTGTTATAATCCGTCACATAGAAACTCGAAAAATAAGCCCGAAACTGGTGGTTTTTGTGCCTACTCGAGGGCACGATCCAGAGTAACTATTGTTGAAAATCGACCTAACGCCTTTCGCCTCAAATCGATGTGGAACAGTGAGAACTATGTTTTTTAACAACAACGGTCGCTTTTATACACTGTTTTGAGCATGTAAGATTTTCAGCGTAAAAACCCTAAACTTGTGTGTATTGTCAAAGTAAAAGTGATGATTATAACTCACACATCTCCCTCGCTTCTCAACGTATCCGGTTCGTTTTAGTGTTACAGTTTCGGCAAGAGAGTCACCTACGTGATGACATACAGTGTTTGGTGTTTTGTATTGTAGATTTAGTAAAATTTTTCATTACATTCGTAATAATGCATAAAAAAAGGGTCATTTTTCAACTTCTTTCGCGTATATTTCGTCAATGTCCACGCCTACGTTTAATATTGTTACATATTTAGTTAGAACTCGTTTAGGCGCGTCTGGCGACACCTCATTTGTTATAATCCGTCACATAGAAACTCGAAAAATAAGCCCGAAACTGGTGGTTTTTATGCCTACTCGAGGGCACGATCCAGAGTAACTATTGTTGAAAATCGACCTAACGCCTTTCGCCTCAAATCGATGTGGAACAGTGAGAACTATGTTTTTTAACAACAACGGTCGCTTTTATACACTGTTTTGAGCATGTAAGATTTTCAGCGTAAAAACCCTAAACTTGTGTGTATTGTCAAAGTAAAAGTGATGATTATAACTCACACATCTCCCTCGCTTCTCAACGTATCCGGTTCGTTTTAGTGTTACAGTTTCGGCAAGAGAGTCACCTACGTGATGACATACAGTGTTTGGTGTTTTGTATTGTAGATTTAGTAAAATTTTTCATTACATTCGTAATAATGCATAAAAAAAGGGTCATTTTTCAACTTCTATCGCGTATATTTCGTCAACGTCCACGCCTACGTTCAATGTTGTTACATATTTAGATAGAACTCGTCGAGACGCGTCTGGCGACACCTCATTTGTTATAATCCGTCACATAGAAACTCGAAAAATAAGCCCGAAACTGGTGGTTTTTATGCCTACTCGAGGGCACGATCCAGAGTAACTATTGTTGAAAATCGACCTAACGCCTTTCGCCTCAAATCGATGTGGAACAGTGAGAACTATGTTTTTTAACTACAACGGTCGCTTTTATACACTGTTTTGAGCATGTAAGATTTTCAGCGTAAAAACCCTAAACTTGTGTGTATTGTCAAAGTAAAAGTGATGATTATAACTCACACATCTCCCTCGCTTCTCAACGTATCCGGTTCGTTTTAGTGTTACAGTTTCGGCAAGAGAGTCACCTACGTGATGACATACAGTGTTTGGTGTTTTGTATTGTAGATTTAGTAAAATTTTTCATTACATTCGTAATAATGCATAAAAAAAGGGTCATTTTTCAACTTCTATCGCGTATATTTCGTCAACGTCCACGCCTACGTTCAATGTTGTTACATATTTAGATAGAACTCGGCGAGACGCGTCTGGCGACACCTCATTTGTTATAATCCGTCACATAGAAACTCGAAAAATAAGCCCGAAACTGGTGGTTTTTATGCCTACTCGAGGGCACGATCCAGAGTAACTATTGTTGAAAATCGACCTAACGCCTTTCGCCTCAAATCGATGTGGAACAGTGAGAACTATGTTTTTTAACAACAACGGTCGCTTTTATACACTGTTTTGAGCATGTAAGATTTTCAGCGTAAAAACCCTAAACTTGTGTGTATTGTCAAAGTAAAAGTGATGATTATAACTCACACATCTCCCTCGCTTCTCAACGTATCCGGTTCGTTTTAGTGTTACAGTTTCGGCAAGAGAGTCACCTACGTGATGACATACAGTGTTTGGTGTTTTGTATTGTAGATTTAGTAAAATTTTTCATTACATTCGTAATAATGCATAAAAAAAGGGTCATTTTTCAACTTCTATCGCGTATATTTCGTCAACGTCCACGCCTACGTTCAATGTTGTTACATATTTAGATAGAACTCGTCGAGACGCGTCTGGCGACACCTTATTTGTTATAATCCGTCACATAGAAACTCGAAAAATAAGCCCGAAACTGGTGGTTTTTGTGCCTACTCGAGGGCACGATCCAGAGTAACTATTGTTGAAAATCGACCTAACGCCTTTCGCCTCAAATCGATGTGGAACAGTGAGAACTATGTTTTTTAACAACAACGGTCGCTTTTATACACTGTTTTGAGCATGTAAGATTTTCAGCGTAAAAACCCTAAACTTGTGTGTATTGTCAAAGTAAAAGTGATGATTATAACTCACACATCTCCCTCGCTTCTCAACGTATCCGGTTCGTTTTAGTGTTACAGTTTCGGCAAGAGAGTCACCTACGTGATGACATACAGTGTTTGGTGTTTTGTATTGTAGATTTAGTAAAATTTTTCATTACATTCGTAATAATGCATAAAAAAAGGGTCATTTTTCAACTTCTATCGCGTATATTTCGTCAACGTCCACGCCTACGTTCAATGTTGTTACATATTTAGATAGAACTCGTCAAGACGCGTCTGGCGACACCTCATTTGTTATAATCCGTCACATAGAAACTCGAAAAATAAGCCCGAAACTGGTGGTTTTTATGCCTACTCGAGGGCACGATCCAGAGTAACTATTGTTGAAAATCGACCTAACGCCTTTCGCCTCAAATCGATGTGGAACAGTGAGAACTATGTTTTTTAACAACAACGGTCGCTTTTATACACTGTTTTGAGCATGTAAGATTTTCAGCGTAAAAACCCTAAACTTGTGTGTATTGTCAAAGTAAAAGTGATGATTATAACTCACACATCTCCCTCGCTTCTCAACGTATCCGGTTCGTTTTAGTGTTACAGTTTCGGCAAGAGAGTCACCTACGTGATGACATACAGTGTTTGGTGTTTTGTATTGTAGATTTAGTAAAATTTTTCATTACATTCGTAATAATGCATAAAAAAAGGGTCATTTTTCAACTTCTTTCGCGTATATTTCGTCAACGTCCACGCCTACGTTCAATGTTGTTACATATTTAGATAGAACTCGTCGAGACGCGTCTGGCGACACCTCATTTGTTATAATCCGTCACATAGAAACTCGAAAAATAAGCCCGAAACTGGTGGTTTTTATGCCTACTCGAGGGCACGATCCAGAGTAACTATTGTTGAAAATCGACCTAACGCCTTTCGCCTCAAATCGATGTAGAACAGTGAGAACTATGTTTTTTAACAACAACGGTCGCTTTTATACACTGTTTTGAGCATGTAAGATTTTCAGCGTAAAAACCCTAAACTTGTGTGTATTGTCAAAGTAAAAGTGATGATTATAACTCACACATCTCCCTCGCTTCTCAACGTATCCGGTTCGTTTTAGTGTTACAGTTTCGGCAAGAGAGTCACCTACGTGATGACATACAGTGTTTGGTGTTTTGTATTGTAGATTTAGTAAAATTTTTCATTACATTCGTAATAATGCATAAAAAAAGGGTCATTTTTCAACTTCTATCGCGTATATTTCGTCAACGTCCACGCCTACGTTCAATGTTGTTACATATTTAGATAGAACTCGTCGAGACGCGTCTGGCGACACCTCATTTGTTATAATCCGTCACATAGAAACTCGAAAAATAAACCCGAAACTGGTGGTTTTTGTGCGTACTCGAGGGCACGATCCAGAGTAACTATTGTTGAAAATCGACCTAACGCCTTTCGCCTCAAATCGATGTGGAACAGTGAGAACTATGTTTTTTAACAACAACGGTCGCTTTTATACACTGTTTTGAGCATGTAAGATTTTCAGCGTAAAAACCCTAAACTTGTGTGTATTGTCAAAGTAAAAGTGATGATTATAACTCACACTTCTCCCTCGCTTCTCAACGTATCCGGTTCGTTTTAGTGTTACAGTTTCGGCAAGAGAGTCACCTACGTGATGACATACAGTGTTTGGTGTTTTGTATTATAGATTTAGTAAAATTTTTCATTACATTCGTAATAATGCATAAAAAAAAGGGTCATTTTTCAACTTCTTTCGCGTATATTTCGTCAATGTCCACGCCTACGTTTAATATTGTTACACATTTAGATAGAACTCGTCGAGACGCGTCTGGCGACATCTCATTTGTTAAAATCCGTCACATAGAAACTCGAAAAATAAGCCCGAAACTGGTGGTTTTTATGCCTACTCGAGGGCACGATCCAGAGTAACTATTGTTGAAAATCGACCTAACGCCTTTCGCCTCAAATCGATGTGGAACAGTGAGAACTATGTTTTTTAACAACAACGGTCGCTTTTATACACTGTTTTGAGCATGTAAGATTTTCAGCGTAAAAACCCTAAACTTGTGTGTATTGTCAAAGTAAAAGTGATGATTATAACTCACACATCTCCCTCGCTTCTCAACGTATCCGGTTCGTTTTAGTGTTACAGTTTCGGCAAGAGAGT
This sequence comes from Hypercompe scribonia, assembly GCA_949316085.1. Taxonomy (NCBI): domain Eukaryota; kingdom Metazoa; phylum Arthropoda; class Insecta; order Lepidoptera; family Erebidae; genus Hypercompe; species Hypercompe scribonia. The sequence goes on along the minus strand of OX438981.1, from coordinate 22,650,032 downwards.
CACCTACGTGATGACATACAGTGTTTGGTGTTTTGTATTGTAGATTTAGTAAAATTTTTCATTACATTCGTAATAATGCATAAAAAAAGGGTCATTTTTCAACTTCTATCGCGTATATTTCGTCAACGTCCACGCCTACGTTCAATGTTGTTACATATTTAGATAGAACTCGTCGAGACGCGTCTGGCGACACCTGATTTGTTAAAATCCGTCACATAGAAACTCGAAAAATAAGCCCGAAACTGGTGGTTTTTATGCCTACTCGAGGGCACGATCCAGAGTAACTATTGTTGAAAATCGACCTAACGCCTTTCGCCTCAAATCGATGTGGAACAGTGAGAACTATGTTTTTTAACAACAACGGTCGCTTTTATACACTGTTTTGAGCATGTAAGATTTTCAGCGTAAAAACCCTAAACTTGTGTGTATTGTCAAAGTAAAAGTGATGATTATAACTCACACATCTCCCTCGCTTCTCAACGTATCCGGTTCGTTTTAGTGTTACAGTTTCGGCAAGAGAGTCACCTACGTGATGACATACAGTGTTTGGTGTTTTGTATTGTAGATTTAGTAAAATTTTTCATTACATTCGTAATAATGCATAAAAAAAAGGGTCATTTTTCAACTTCTATCGCGTATATTTCGTCAACGTCCACGCCTACGTTCAATGTTGTTACATATTTAGATAGAACTCGTCGAGACGCGTCTGGCGACACCTCATTTGTTATAATCCGTCACATAGAAACTCGAAAAATAAGCCCGAAACTGGTGGTTTTTGTGCCTACTCGAGGGCACGATCCAGAGTAACTATTGTTGAAAATCGACCTAACGCCTTTCGCCTCAAATCGATGTGGAACAGTGAGAACTATGTTTTTTAACAACAACGGTCGCTTTTATACACTGTTTTGAGCATGTAAGATTTTCAGCGTAAAAACCCTAAACTTGTGTGTATTGTCAAAGTAAAAGTGATGATTATAACTCACACATCTCCCTCGCTTCTCAACGTATCCGGTTCGTTTTAGTGTTACAGTTTCGGCAAGAGAGTCACCTACGTGATGACATACAGTGTTTGGTGTTTTGTATTGTAGATTTAGTAAAATTTTTCATTACATTCGTAATAATGCATAAAAAAAGGGTCATTTTTCAACTTCTATCGCGTATATTTCGTCAACGTCCACGCCTACGTTCAATGTTGTTACATATTTAGATAGAACTCGTCAAGACGCGTCTGGCGACACCTCATTTGTTATAATCCGTCACATAGAAACTCGAAAAATAAGCCCGAAACTGGTGGTTTTTATGCCTACTCGAGGGCACGATCCAGAGTAACTATTGTTGAAAATCGACCTAACGCCTTTCGCCTCAAATCGATGTGGAACAGTGAGAACTATGTTTTTTAACAACAACGGTCGCTTTTATACACTGTTTTGAGCATGTAAGATTTTCAGCGTAAAAACCCTAAACTTGTGTGTATTGTCAAAGTAAAAGTGATGATTATAACTCACACATCTCCCTCGCTTCTCAACGTATCCGGTTCGTTTTAGTGTTACAGTTTCGGCAAGAGAGTCACCTACGTGATGACATACAGTGTTTGGTGTTTTGTATTGTAGATTTAGTAAAATTTTTCATTACATTCGTAATAATGCATAAAAAAAGGGTCATTTTTCAACTTCTATCGCGTATATTTCGTCAACGTCCACGCCTACGTTCAATGTTGTTACATATTTAGATAGAACTCGTCGAGACGCGTCTGGCGACACCTCATTTGTTATAATCCGTCACATAGAAACTCGAAAAATAAGCCCGAAACTGGTGGTTTTTATGCCTACTCGAGGGCACGATCCAGAGTAACTATTGTTGAAAATCGACCTAACGCCTTTCGCCTCAAATCGATGTGGAACAGTGAGAACTATGTTTTTTAACAACAACGGTCGCTTTTATACACTGTTTTGAGCATGTAAGATTTTCAGCGTAAAAACCCTAAACTTGTGTGTATTGTCAAAGTAAAAGTGATGATTATAACTCACACATCTCCCTCGCTTCTCAACGTATCCGGTTCGTTTTAGTGTTACAGTTTCGGCAAGAGAGTCACCTACGTGATGACATACAGTGTTTGGTGTTTTGTATTGTAGATTTAGTAAAATTTTTCATTACATTCGTAATAATGCATAAAAAAAGGGTCATTTTTCAACTTCTATCGCGTATATTTCGTCAACGTCCACGCCTACGTTCAATGTTGTTACATATTTAGATAGAACTCGTCGAGACGCGTCTGGCGACACCTCATTTGTTATAATCCGTCACATAGAAACTCGAAAAATAAGCCCGAAACTGGTGGTTTTTATGCCTACTCGAGGGCACGATCCAGAGTAACTATTGTTGAAAATCGACCTAACGCCTTTCGCCTCAAATCGATGTGGAACAGTGAGAACTATGTTTTTTAACAACAACGGTCGCTTTTATACACTGTTTTGAGCATGTAAGATTTTCAGCGTAAAAACCCTAAACTTGTGTGTATTGTCAAAGTAAAAGTGATGATTATAACTCACACATCTCCCTCGCTTCTCAACGTATCCGGTTCGTTTTAGTGTTACAGTTTCGGCAAGAGAGTCACCTACGTGATGACATACAGTGTTTGGTGTTTTGTATTGTAGATTTAGTAAAATTTTTCATTACATTCGTAATAATGCATAAAAAAAGGGTCATTTTTCAACTTCTTTCGCGTATATTTCGTCAATGTCCACGCCTACGTTTAATATTGTTACATATTTAGTTAGAACTCGTTTAGGCGCGTCTGGCGACACCTCATTTGTTATAATCCGTCACATAGAAACTCGAAAAATAAGCCCGAAACTGGTGGTTTTTGTGCCTACTCGAGGGCACGATCCAGAGTAACTATTGTTGAAAATCGACCTAACGCCTTTCGCCTCAAATCGATGTGGAACAGTGAGAACTATGTTTTTTAACAACAACGGTCGCTTTTATACACTGTTTTGAGCATGTAAGATTTTCAGCGTAAAAACCCTAAACTTGTGTGTATTGTCAAAGTAAAAGTGATGATTATAACTCACACATCTCCCTCGCTTCTCAACGTATCCGGTTCGTTTTAGTGTTACAGTTTCGGCAAGAGAGTCACCTACGTGATGACATACAGTGTTTGGTGTTTTGTATTGTAGATTTAGTAAAATTTTTCATTACATTCGTAATAATGCATAAAAAAAGGGTCATTTTTCAACTTCTATCGCGTATATTTCGTCAACGTCCACGCCTACGTTCAATGTTGTTACATATTTAGATAGAACTCGTCGAGACGCGTCTGGCGACACCTCATTTGTTATAATCCGTCACATAGAAACTCGAAAAATAAGCCCGAAACTGGTGGTTTTTATGCCTACTCGAGGGCACGATCCAGAGTAACTATTGTTGAAAATCGACCTAACGCCTTTCGCCTCAAATCGATGTGGAACAGTGAGAACTATGTTTTTTAACTACAACGGTCGCTTTTATACACTGTTTTGAGCATGTAAGATTTTCAGCGTAAAAACCCTAAACTTGTGTGTATTGTCAAAGTAAAAGTGATGATTATAACTCACACATCTCCCTCGCTTCTCAACGTATCCGGTTCGTTTTAGTGTTACAGTTTCGGCAAGAGAGTCACCTACGTGATGACATACAGTGTTTGGTGTTTTGTATTGTAGATTTAGTAAAATTTTTCATTACATTCGTAATAATGCATAAAAAAAGGGTCATTTTTCAACTTCTATCGCGTATATTTCGTCAACGTCCACGCCTACGTTCAATGTTGTTACATATTTAGATAGAACTCGTCGAGACGCGTCTGGCGACACCTCATTTGTTATAATCCGTCACATAGAAACTCGAAAAATAAGCCCGAAACTGGTGGTTTTTATGCCTACTCGAGGGCACGATCCAGAGTAACTATTGTTGAAAATCGACCTAACGCCTTTCGCCTCAAATCGATGTGGAACAGTGAGAACTATGTTTTTTAACAACAACGGTCGCTTTTATACACTGTTTTGAGCATGTAAGATTTTCAGCGTAAAAACCCTAAACTTGTGTGTATTGTCAAAGTAAAAGTGATGATTATAACTCACACATCTCCCTCGCTTCTCAACGTATCCGGTTCGTTTTAGTGTTACAGTTTCGGCAAGAGAGTCACCTACGTGATGACATACAGTGTTTGGTGTTTTGTATTGTAGATTTAGTAAAATTTTTCATTACATTCGTAATAATGCATAAAAAAAGGGTCATTTTTCAACTTCTATCGCGTATATTTCGTCAACGTCCACGCCTACGTTCAATGTTGTTACATATTTAGATAGAACTCGTCGAGACGCGTCTGGCGACACCTTATTTGTTATAATCCGTCACATAGAAACTCGAAAAATAAGCCCGAAACTGGTGGTTTTTGTGCCTACTCGAGGGCACGATCCAGAGTAACTATTGTTGAAAATCGACCTAACGCCTTTCGCCTCAAATCGATGTGGAACAGTGAGAACTATGTTTTTTAACAACAACGGTCGCTTTTATACACTGTTTTGAGCATGTAAGATTTTCAGCGTAAAAACCCTAAACTTGTGTGTATTGTCAAAGTAAAAGTGATGATTATAACTCACACATCTCCCTCGCTTCTCAACGTATCCGGTTCGTTTTAGTGTTACAGTTTCGGCAAGAGAGTCACCTACGTGATGACATACAGTGTTTGGTGTTTTGTATTGTAGATTTAGTAAAATTTTTCATTACATTCGTAATAATGCATAAAAAAAGGGTCATTTTTCAACTTCTATCGCGTATATTTCGTCAACGTCCACGCCTACGTTCAATGTTGTTACATATTTAGATAGAACTCGTCAAGACGCGTCTGGCGACACCTCATTTGTTATAATCCGTCACATAGAAACTCAAAAAAATAAGCCCGAAACTGGTGGTTTTTATGCCTACTCGAGGGCACGATCCAGAGTAACTATTGTTGAAAATCGACCTAACGCCTTTCGCCTCAAATCGATGTGGAACAGTGAGAACTATGTTTTTTAACAACAACGGTCGCTTTTATACACTGTTTTGAGCATGTAAGATTTTCAGCGTAAAAACCCTAAACTTGTGTGTATTGTCAAAGTAAAAGTGATGATTATAACTCACACATCTCCCTCGCTTCTCAACGTATCCGGTTCGTTTTAGTGTTACAGTTTCGGCAAGAGAGTCACCTACGTGATGACATACAGTGTTTGGTGTTTTGTATTGTAGATTTAGTAAAATTTTTCATTACATTCGTAATAATGCATAAAAAAAGGGTCATTTTTCAACTTCTATCGCGTATATTTCGTCAACGTCCACGCCTACGTTCAATGTTGTTACATATTTAGATAGAACTCGTCGAGACGCGTCTGGCGACACCTCATTTGTTATAATCCGTCACATAGAAACTCGAAAAATAAGCCCGAAACTGGTGGTTTTTGTGCCTACTCGAGGGCACGATCCAGAGTAACTATTGTTGAAAATCGACCTAACGCTTTTCGCCTCAAATCGATGTGGAACAGTGAGAACTATGTTTTTTAACAACAACGGTCGCTTTTATACACTGTTTTGAGCATGTAAGATTTTCAGCGTAAAAACCCTAAACTTGTGTGTATTGTCAAAGTAAAAGTGATGATTATAACTCACACATCTCCCTCGCTTCTCAACGTATCCGGTTCGTTTTAGTGTTACAGTTTCGGCAAGAGAGTCACCTACGTGATGACATACAGTGTTTGGTGTTTTGTATTGTAGATTTAGTAAAATTTTTCATTACATTCGTAATAATGCATAAAAAAAGGGTCATTTTTCAACTTCTTTCGCGTATATTTCGTCAATGTCCACGCCTACGTTTAATATTGTTACATATTTAGTTAGAACTCGTTTAGGCGCGTCTGGCGACACCTCATTTGTTATAATCCGTCACATAGAAACTCGAAAAATAAGCCCGAAACTGGTGGTTTTTGTGCCTACTCGAGGGCACGATCCAGAGTAACTATTGTTGAAAATCGACCTAACGCTTTTCGCCTCAAATCGATGTGGAACAGTGAGAACTATGTTTTTTAACAACAACGGTCGCTTTTATACACTGTTTTGAGCATGTAAGATTTTCAGCGTAAAAACCCTAAACTTGTGTGTATTGTCAAAGTAAAAGTGATGATTATAACTCACACATCTCCCTCGCTTCTCAACGTATCCGGTTCGTTTTAGTGTTACAGTTTCGGCAAGAGAGTCACCTACGTGATGACATACAGTGTTTGGTGTTTTGTATTGTAGATTTAGTAAAATTTTTCATTACATTCGTAATAATGCATAAAAAAAGGGTCATTTTTCAACTTCTTTCGCGTATATTTCGTCAATGTCCACGTCTACGTTTAATATTGTTACATATTTAGTTAGAACTCGTTTAGGCGCGTCTGGCGACACCTCATTTGTTATAATCCGTCACATAGAAACTCGAAAAATAAGCCCGAAACTGGTGGTATTTGTGCCTACTCGAGGGCACGATCCAGAGTAACTATTGTTGAAAATCGACCTAACGCCTTTCGCCTCAAATCGATGTGGAACAGTGAGAACTATGTTTTTTAACAACAACGGTCGCTTTTATACACTGTTTTGAGCATGTAAGATTTTCAGCGTAAAAACCCTAAACTTGTGTGTATTGTCAAAGTAAAAGTGATGATTATAACTCACACATCTCCCTCGCTTCTCAACGTATCCGGTTCGTTTTAGTGTTACAGTTTCGGCAAGAGAGTCACCTACGTGATGACATACAGTGTTTGGTGTTTTGTATTGTAGATTTAGTAAAATTTTTCATTACATTCGTAATAATGCATAAAAAAAGGGTCATTTTTCAACTTCTATCGCGTATATTTCGTCAACGTCCACGCCTACGTTCAATGTTGTTACATATTTAGATAGAACTCGTCGAGACGCGTCTGGCGACACCTCATTTGTTATAATCCGTCACATAGAAACTCGAAAAATAAGCCCGAAACTGGTGGTTTTTGTGCCTACTCGAGGGCACGATCCAGAGTAACTATTGTTGAAAATCGACCTAACGCCTTTCGCCTCAAATCGATGTGGAACAGTGAGAACTATGTTTTTTAACAACAACGGTCGCTTTTATACACTGTTTTGAGCATGTAAGATTTTCAGCGTAAAAACCCTAAACTTGTGTGTATTGTCAAAGAAAAAGTGATGATTATAACTCACACATCTCCCTCGCTTCTCAACGTATCCGGTTCGTTTTAGTGTTACAGTTTCGGCAAGAGAGTCACCTACGTGATGACATACAGTGTTTGGTGTTTTGTATTGTAGATTTAGTAAAATTTTTCATTACATTCGTAATAATGCATAAAAAAAAGGGTCATTTTTCAACTTCTTTCGCGTATATTTCGTCAATGTCCACGCCTACGTTTAATATTGTTACACATTTAGATAGAACTCGTCGAGACGCGTCTGGCGACATCTCATTTGTTAAAATCCGTCACATAGAAACTCGAAAAATAAGCCCGAAACTGGTGGTTTTTATGCCTACTCGAGGGCACGATCCAGAGTAACTATTGTTGAAAATCGACCTAACGCCTTTCGCCTCAAATCGATGTGGAACAGTGAGAACTATGTTTTTTAACAACAACGGTCGCTTTTATACACTGTTTTGAGCATGTAAGATTTTCAGCGTAAAAACCCTAAACTTGTGTGTATTGTCAAAGTAAAAGTGATGATTATAACTCACACATCTCCCTCGCTTCTCAACGTATCCGGTTCGTTTTAGTGTTACAGTTTCGGCAAGAGAGTCACCTACGTGATGACATACAGTGTTTGGTGTTTTGTATTGTAGATTTAGTAAAATTTTTCATTACATTCGTAATAATGCATAAAAAAAGGGTCATTTTTCAACTTCTATCGCGTATATTTCGTCAACGTCCACGCCTACGTTCAATGTTGTTACATATTTAGATAGAACTCGTCGAGATGCGTCTGGCGACACCTCATTTGTTATAATCCGTCACATAGAAACTCGAAAAATAAGCCCGAAACTGGTGGTTTTTGTGCCTACTCGAGGGCACGATCCAGAGTAACTATTGTTGAAAATCGACCTAACGCCTTTCGCCTCAAATCGATGTGGAACAGTGAGAACTATGTTTTTTAACAACAACGGTCGCTTTTATACACTGTTTTGAGCATGTAAGATTTTCAGCGTAAAAACCCTAAACTTGTGTGTATTGTCAAAGTAAAAGTGATGATTATAACTCACACATCTCCCTCGCTTCTCAACGTATCCGGTTCGTTTTAGTGTTACAGTTTCGGCAAGAGAGTCACCTACGTGATGACATACAGTGTTTGGTGTTTTGTATTGTAGATTTAGTAAAATTTTTCATTACATTCGTAATAATGCATAAAAAAAGGGTCATTTTTCAACTTCTTTCGCGTATATTTCGTCAATGTCCACGCCTACGTTTAATATTGTTACATATTTAGTTAGAACTCGTTTAGGCGCGTCTGGCGACACCTCATTTGTTATAATCCGTCACATAGAAACTCGAAAAATAAGCCCGAAACTGGTGGTTTTTGTGCCTACTCGAGGGCACGATCCAGAGTAACTATTGTTGAAAATCGACCTAACGCCTTTCGCCTCAAATCGATGTGGAACAGTGAGAACTATGTTTTTTAACAACAACGGTCGCTTTTATACACTGTTTTGAGCATGTAAGATTTTCAGCGTAAAAACCCTAAACTTGTGTGTATTGTCAAAGTAAAAGTGATGATTATAACTCACACATCTCCCTCGCTTCTCAACGTATCCGGTTCGTTTTAGTGTTACAGTTTCGGCAAGAGAGTCACCTACGTGATGACATACAGTGTTTGGTGTTTTGTATTGTAGATTTAGTAAAATTTTTCATTACATTCGTAATAATGCATAAAAAAAGGGTCATTTTTCAACTTCTATCGCGTATATTTCGTCAACGTCCACGCCTACGTTCAATGTTGTTACATATTTAGATAGAACTCGTCGAGACGCGTCTGGCAACACCTCATTTGTTATAATCCGTCACATAGAAACTCGAAAAATAAGCCCGAAACTGGTGGTTTTTATGCCTACTCGAGGGCACGATCCAGAGTAACTATTGTTGAAAATCGACCTAACGCCTTTCGCCTCAAATCGATGTGGAACAGTGAGAACTATGTTTTTTAACAACAACGGTCGCTTTTATACACTGTTTTGAGCATGTAAGATTTTCAGCGTAAAAACCCTAAACTTGTGTGTATTGTCAAAGTAAAAGTGATGATTATAACTCACACATCTCCCTCGCTTCTCAACGTATCCGGTTCGTTTTAGTGTTACAGTTTCGGCAAGAGAGTCACCTACGTGATGACATACAGTGTTTGGTGTTTTGTATTGTAGATTTAGTAAAATTTTTCATTACATTCGTAATAATGCATAAAAAAAGGGTCATTTTTCAACTTCTTTCGCGTATATTTCGTCAATGTCCACGCCTACGTTTAATATTGTTACATATTTAGTTAGAACTCGTTTAGGCGCGTCTGGCGACACCTCATTTGTTATAATCCGTCACATAGAAACTCGAAAAATAAGCCCGAAACTGGTGGTTTTTGTGCCTACTCGAGGGCACGATCCAGAGTAACTATTGTTGAAAATCGACCTAACGCCTTTCGCCTCAAATCGATGTGGAACAGTGAGAACTATGTTTTTTAACAACAACGGTCGCTTTTATACACTGTTTTGAGCATGTAAGATTTTCAGCGTAAAAACCCTAAACTTGTGTGTATTGTCAAAGTAAAAGTGATGATTATAACTCACACATCTCCCTCGCTTCTCAACGTATCCGGTTCGTTTTAGTGTTACAGTTTCGGCAAGAGAGTCACCTACGTGATGACATACAGTGTTTGGTGTTTTGTATTGTAGATTTAGTAAAATTTTTCATTACATTCGTAATAATGCATAAAAAAAGGGTCATTTTTCAACTTCTTTCGCGTATATTTCGTCAATGTCCACGCCTACGTTTAATATTGTTACATATTTAGTTAGAACTCGTTTAGGCGCGTCTGGCGACACCTCATTTGTTATAATCCGTCACATAGAAACTCGAAAAATAAGCCCGAAACTGGTGGTTTTTGTGCCTACTCGAGGGCACGATCCAGAGTAACTATTGTTGAAAATCGACCTAACGCCTTTCGCCTCAAATCGATGTGGAACAGTGAGAACTATGTTTTTTAACAACAACGGTCGCTTTTATACACTGTTTTGAGCATGTAAGATTTTCAGCGTAAAAACCCTAAACTTGTGTGTATTGTCAAAGTAAAAGTGATGATTATAACTCACACATCTCCCTCGCTTCTCAACGTATCCGGTTCGTTTTAGTGTTACAGTTTCGGCAAGAGAGTCACCTACGTGATGACATACAGTGTTTGGTGTTTTGTATTGTAGATTTAGTAAAATTTTTCATTACATTCGTAATAATGCATAAAAAAAGGGTCATTTTTCAACTTCTTTCGCGTATATTTCGTCAATGTCCACGCCTACGTTTAATATTGTTACATATTTAGTTAGAACTCGTTTAGGCGCGTCTGGCGACACCTCATTTGTTATAATCCGTCACATAGAAACTCGAAAAATAAGCCCGAAACTGGTGGTTTTTGTGCCTACTCGAGGGCACGATCCAGAGTAACTATTGTTGAAAATCGACCTAACGCCTTTCGCCTCAAATCGATGTGGAACAGTGAGAACTATGTTTTTTAACAACAACGGTCGCTTTTATACACTGTTTTGAGCATGTAAGATTTTCAGCGTAAAAACCCTAAACTTGTGTGTATTGTCAAAGTAAAAGTGATGATTATAACTCACACATCTCCCTCGCTTCTCAACGTATCCGGTTCGTTTTAGTGTTACAGTTTCGGCAAGAGAGTCACCTACGTGATGACATACAGTGTTTGGTGTTTTGTATTGTAGATTTAGTAAAATTTTTCATTACATTCGTAATAATGCATAAAAAAAGGGTCATTTTTCAACTTCTATCGCGTATATTTCGTCAACGTCCACGCCTACGTTCAATGTTGTTACATATTTAGATAGAACTTGTCGAGACGCGTCTGGCGACACCTCATTTGTTATAATCCGTCACATAGAAACTCGAAAAATAAGCCCGAAACTGGTGGTTTTTATGCCTACTCGAGGGCACGATCCAGAGTAACTATTGTTGAAAATCGACCTAACGCCTTTCGCCTCAAATCGATGTGGAACAGTGAGAACTATGTTTTTTAACAACAACGGTCGCTTTTATACACTGTTTTGAGCATGTAAGATTTTCAGCGTAAAAACCCTAAACTTGTGTGTATTGTCAAAGTAAAAGTGATGATTATAACTCACACATCTCCCTCGCTTCTCAACGTATCCGGTTCCTTTTAGTGTTACAGTTTCGGCAAGAGAGTCACCTACGTGATGACATACAGTGTTTGGTGTTTTGTATTGTAGATTTAGTAAAATTTTTCATTACATTCGTAATAATGCATAAAAAAAGGGTCATTTTTCAACTTCTATCGCGTATATTTCGTCAACATCCACGCCTACGTTCAATGTTGTTACATATTTAGATAGAACTCGTCGAGACGCGTCTGGCGACACCTCATTTGTTATAATCCGTCACATAGAAACTCGAAAAATAAACCCGAAACTGGTGGTTTTTGTGCGTACTCGAGGGCACGATCCAGAGTAACTATTGTTGAAAATCGACCTAACGCCTTTCGCCTCAAATCGATGTGGAACAGTGAGAACTATGTTTTTTAACAACAACGGTCGCTTTTATACACTGTTTTGAGCATGTAAGATTTTCAGCGTAAAAACCCTAAACTTGTGTGTATTGTCAAAGAAAAAGTGATGATTATAACTCACACATCTCCCTCGCTTCTCAACGTATCCGGTTCGTTTTAGTGTTACAGTTTCGGCAAGAGAGTCACCTACGTGATGACATACAGTGTTTGGTGTTTTGTATTGTAGATTTAGTAAAATTTTTCATTACATTCGTAATAATGCATAAAAAAAAGGGTCATTTTTCAACTTCTATCGCGTATATTTCGTCAACGTCCACGCCTACGTTCAATGTTGTTACATATTTAGATAGAACTCGTCGAGACGCGTCTGGTGACACCTCATTTGTTATAATCCGTCACATAGAAACTCGAAAAATAAACCCGAAACTGGTGGTTTTTGTGCCTACTCGAGGGCACGATCCAGAGTAACTATTGTTGAAAATCGACCTAACGCCTTTCGCCTCAAATCGATGTGGAACAGTGAGAACTATGTTTTTTAACAACAACGGTCGCTTTTATACACTGTTTTGAGCATGTAAGATTTTCAGCGTAAAAACCCTAAACTTGTGTGTATTGTCAAAGAAAAAGTGATGATTATAACTCACACATCTCCCTCGCTTCTCAACGTATCCGGTTCGTTTTAGTGTTACAGTTTCGGCAAGAGAGTCACCTACGTGATGACATACAGTGTTTGGTGTTTTGTATTGTAGATTTAGTAAAATTTTTCATTACATTCGTAATAATGCATAAAAAAAAGGGTCATTTTTCAACTTCTTTCGCGTATATTTCGTCAATGTCCACGCCTACGTTTAATATTGTTACACATTTAGATAGAACTCGTCGAGACGCGTCTGGCGACATCTCATTTGTTAAAATCCGTCACATAGAAACTCGAAAAATAAGCCCGAAACTGGTGGTTTTTATGCCTACTCGAGGGCACGATCCAGAGTAACTATTGTTGAAAATCGACCTAACGCCTTTCGCCTCAAATCGATGTGGAACAGTGAGAACTATGTTTTTTAACAACAACGGTCGCTTTTATACACTGTTTTGAGCATGTAAGATTTTCAGCGTAAAAACCCTAAACTTGTGTGTATTGTCAAAGTAAAAGTGATGATTATAACTCACACATCTCCCTCGCTTCTCAACGTATCCGGTTCGTTTTAGTGTTACAGTTTCGGCAAGAGAGTCACCTACGTGATGACATACAGTGTTTGGTGTTTTGTATTGTAGATTTAGTAAAATTTTTCATTACATTCGTAATAATGCATAAAAAAAGGGTCATTTTTCAACTTCTTTCGCGTAGATTTCGTCAACGTACCCGCCTACGTTCAATATTGTTACACATTTAGATAGAACTCGTTGAGACGCGTCTGGCGACACCTCATTTTTTATAATCCGTCACATAGAAACTCGAAAAATAAGCCCGAAACTGGTGGTTTTTATGCCTACTCGAGGGCACGATCCAGAGTAACTATTGTTGAAAATCGACCTAACGCCTTTCGCCTCAAATCGATGTGGAACAGTGAGAACTATGTTTTTTAACAACAACGGTCGCTTTTATACACTGTTTTGAGCATGTAAGATTTTCAGCGTAAAAACCCTAAACTTGTGTGTATTGTCAAAGTAAAAGTGATGATTATAACTCACACATCTCCCTCGCTTCTCAACGTATCCGGTTCGTTTAAGTGTTACAGTTTCGGCAAGAGAGTCACCTACGTGATGACATACAGTGTTTGGTGTTTTGTATTGTAGATTTAGTAAAATTTTTCATTACATTCGTAATAATGCATAAAAAAAGGGCCATTTTTCAACTTCTATCGCGTATATTTCGTCAACGTCCACGCCTACATTCAATGTTGTTACATATTTAGATAGAACTCGTCGAGACGCGTCTGGCGACACCTCATTTGTTATAATCCGTCACATAGAAACTCGAAAAATAAGCCCGAAACTGGTGGTTTTTGTGCCTACTCGAGGGCACGATCCAGAGTAACTATTGTTGAAAATCGACCTAACGCCTTTCGCCTCAAATCGATGTGGAACAGTGAGAACTATGTTTTTTAACAACAACGGTCGCTTTTATACACTGTTTTGAGCATGTAAGATTTTCAGCGTAAAAACCCTAAACTTGTGTGTATTGTCAAAGTAAAAGTGATGATTATAACTCACACATCTCCCTCGCTTCTCAACGTATCCGGTTCGTTTTAGTGTTACAGTTTCGGCAAGAGAGTCACCTACGTGATGACATACAGTGTTTGGTGTTTTGTATTGTAGATTTAGTAAAATTTTTCATTACATTCGTAATAATGCATAAAAAAAGGGTCATTTTTCAACTTCTATCGCGTATATTTCGTCAACGTCCACGCCTACGTTCAATGTTGTTACATATTTAGATAGAACTCGTCGAGACGCGTCTGGCGACACCTCATTTGTTATAATCCGTCACATAGAAACTCGAAAAATAAGCCCGAAACTGGTGGTTTTTATGCCTACTCGAGGGCACGATCCAGAGTAACTATTGTTGAAAATCGACCTAACGCCTTTCGCCTCAAATCGATGTAGAACAGTGAGAACTATGTTTTTTAACAACAACGGTCGCTTTTATACACTGTTTTGAGCATGTAAGATTTTCAGCGTAAAAACCCTAAACTTGTGTGTATTGTCAAAGAAAAAGTGATGATTATAACTCACACATCTCCCTCGCTTCTCAACGTATCCGGTTCGTTTTAGTGTTACAGTTTCGGCAAGAGAGTCACCTACGTGATGACATACAGTGTTTGGTGTTTTGTATTGTAGATTTAGTAAAATTTTTCATTACATTCGTAATAATGCATAAAAAAAAGGGTCATTTTTCAACTTCTTTCGCGTATATTTCGTCAATGTCCACGCCTACGTTTAATATTGTTACACATTTAGATAGAACTCGTCGAGACGCGTCTGGCGACATCTCATTTGTTAAAATCCGTCACATAGAAACTCGAAAAATAAGCCCGAAACTGGTGGTTTTTATGCCTACTCGAGGGCACGATCCAGAGTAACTATTGTTGAAAATCGACCTAACGCCTTTCGCCTCAAATCGATGTGGAACAGTGAGAACTATGTTTTTTAACAACAACGGTCGCTTTTATACACTGTTTTGAGCATGTAAGATTTTCAGCGTAAAAACCCTAAACTTGTGTGTATTGTCAAAGTAAAAGTGATGATTATAACTCACACATCTCCCTCGCTTCTCAACGTATCCGGTTCGTTTTAGTGTTACAGTTTCGGCAAGAGAGTCACCTACGTGATGACATACAGTGTTTGGTGTTTTGTATTGTAGATTTAGTAAAATTTTTCATTACATTCGTAATAATGCATAAAAAAAGGGTCATTTTTCAACTTCTTTCGCGTAGATTTCGTCAACGTACCCGCCTACGTTCAATATTGTTACACATTTAGATAGAACTCGTTGAGACGCGTCTGGCGACACCTCATTTTTTATAATCCGTCACATAGAAACTCGAAAAATAAGCCCGAAACTGGTGGTTTTTATGCCTACTCGAGGGCACGATCCAGAGTAACTATTGTTGAAAATCGACCTAACGCCTTTCGCCTCAAATCGATGTGGAACAGTGAGAACTATGTTTTTTAACAACAACGGTCGCTTTTATACACTGTTTTGAGCATGTAAGATTTTCAGCGTAAAAACCCTAAACTTGTGTGTATTGTCAAAGTAAAAGTGATGATTATAACTCACACATCTCCCTCGCTTCTCAACGTATCCGGTTCGTTTAAGTGTTACAGTTTCGGCAAGAGAGTCACCTACGTGATGACATACAGTGTTTGGTGTTTTGTATTGTAGATTTAGTAAAATTTTTCATTACATTCGTAATAATGCATAAAAAAAGGGCCATTTTTCAACTTCTATCGCGTATATTTCGTCAACGTCCACGCCTACATTCAATGTTGTTACATATTTAGATAGAACTCGTCGAGACGCGTCTGGCGACACCTCATTTGTTATAATCCGTCACATAGAAACTCGAAAAATAAGCCCGAAACTGGTGGTTTTTGTGCCTACTCGAGGGCACGATCCAGAGTAACTATTGTTGAAAATCGACCTAACGCCTTTCGCCTCAAATCGATGTGGAACAGTGAGAACTATGTTTTTTAACAACAACGGTCGCTTTTATACACTGTTTTGAGCATGTAAGATTTTCAGCGTAAAAACCCTAAACTTGTGTGTATTGTCAAAGTAAAAGTGATGATTATAACTCACACATCTCCCTCGCTTCTCAACGTATCCGGTTCGTTTTAGTGTTACAGTTTCGGCAAGAGAGTCACCTACGTGATGACATACAGTGTTTGGTGTTTTGTATTGTAGATTTAGTAAAATTTTTCATTACATTCGTAATAATGCATAAAAAAAGGGTCATTTTTCAACTTCTATCGCGTATATTTCGTCAACGTCCACGCCTACGTTCAATGTTGTTACATATTTAGATAGAACTCGTCGAGACGCGTCTGGCGACACCTCATTTGTTATAATCCGTCACATAGAAACTCGAAAAATAAGCCCGAAACTGGTGGTTTTTATGCCTACTCGAGGGCACGATCCAGAGTAACTATTGTTGAAAATCGACCTAACGCCTTTCGCCTCAAATCGATGTAGAACAGTGAGAACTATGTTTTTTAACAACAACGGTCGCTTTTATACACTGTTTTGAGCATGTAAGATTTTCAGCGTAAAAACCCTAAACTTGTGTGTATTGTCAAAGTAAAAGTGATGATTATAACTCACACATCTCCCTCGCTTCTCAACGTATCCGGTTCGTTTTAGTGTTACAGTTTCGGCAAGAGAGTCACCTACGTGATGACATACAGTGTTTGGTGTTTTGTATTGTAGATTTAGTAAAATTTTTCATTACATTCGTAATAATGCATAAAAAAAGGGTCATTTTTCAACTTCTTTCGCGTATATTTCGTCAATGTCCACGCCTACGTTCAATGTTGTTACATATTTAGATAGAACTCGTCGAGACGCGTCTGGCGACACCTCATTTGTTATAATCCGTCACATAGAAACTCGAAAAATAAACCCGAAACTGGTGGTTTTTGTGCGTACTCGAGGGCACGATCCAGAGTAACTATTGTTGAAAATCGACCTAACGCCTTTCGCCTCAAATCGATGTGGAACAGTGAGAACTATGTTTTTTAACAACAACGGTCGCTTTTATACACTGTTTTGAGCATGTAAGATTTTCAGCGTAAAAACCCTAAACTTGTGTGTATTGTCAAAGTAAAAGTGATGATTATAACTCACACTTCTCCCTCGCTTCTCAACGTATCCGGTTCGTTTTAGTGTTACAGTTTCGGCAAGAGAGTCACCTACGTGATGACATACAGTGTTTGGTGTTTTGTATTATAGATTTAGTAAAATTTTTCATTACATTCGTAATAATGCATAAAAAAAAGGGTCATTTTTCAACTTCTTTCGCGTATATTTCGTCAATGTCCACGCCTACGTTTAATATTGTTACACATTTAGATAGAACTCGTCGAGACGCGTCTGGCGACATCTCATTTGTTAAAATCCGTCACACAGAAACTCGAAAAATAAGCCCGAAACTGGTGGTTTTTATGCCTACTCGAGGGCACGATCCAGAGTAACTATTGTTGAAAATCGACCTAACGCCTTTCGCCTCAAATCGATGTGGAACAGTGAGAACTATGTTTTTTAACAACAACGGTCGCTTTTATACACTGTTTTGAGCATGTAAGATTTTCAGCGTAAAAACCCTAAACTTGTGTGTATTGTCAAAGTAAAAGTGATGATTATAACTCACACATCTCCCTCGCTTCTCAACGTATCCGGTTCCTTTTAGTGTTACAGTTTCGGCAAGAGAGTCACCTACGTGATGACATACAGTGTTTGGTGTTTTGTATTGTAGATTTAGTAAAATTTTTCATTACATTCGTAATAATGCATAAAAAAAGGGTCATTTTTCAACTTCTATCGCGTATATTTCGTCAACGTCCACGCCTACGTTCAATGTTGTTACATATTTAGATAGAACTCGTCGAGACGCGTCTGGCGACACCTCATTTGTTATAATCCGTCACATAGAAACTCGAAAAATAAACCCGAAACTGGTGGTTTTTGTGCGTACTCGAGGGCACGATCCAGAGTAACTATTGTTGAAAATCGACCTAACGCCTTTCGCCTCAAATCGATGTGGAACAGTGAGAACTATGTTTTTTAACAACAACGGTCGCTTTTATACACTGTTTTGAGCATGTAAGATTTTCAGCGTAAAAACCCTAAACTTGTGTGTATTGTCAAAGAAAAAGTGATGATTATAACTCACACATCTCCCTCGCTTCTCAACGTATCCGGTTCGTTTTAGTGTTACAGTTTCGGCAAGAGAGTCACCTACGTGATGACATACAGTGTTTGGTGTTTTGTATTGTAGATTTAGTAAAATTTTTCATTACATTCGTAATAATGCATAAAAAAAAGGGTCATTTTTCAACTTCTATCGCGTATATTTCGTCAACGTCCACGCCTACGTTCAATGTTGTTACATATTTAGATAGAACTCGTCGAGACGCGTCTGGCGACACCTCATTTGTTATAATCCGTCACATAGAAACTCGAAAAATAAACCCGAAACTGGTGGTTTTTGTGCCTACTCGAGGGCACGATCCAGAGTAACTATTGTTGAAAATCGACCTAACGCCTTTCGCCTCAAATCGATGTGGAACAGTGAGAACTATGTTTTTTAACAACAACGGTCGCTTTTATACACTGTTTTGAGCATGTAAGATTTTCAGCGTAAAAACCCTAAACTTGTGTGTATTGTCAAAGAAAAAGTGATGATTATAACTCACACATCTCCCTCGCTTCTCAACGTATCCGGTTCGTTTTAGTGTTACAGTTTCGGCAAGAGAGTCACCTACGTGATGACATACAGTGTTTGGTGTTTTGTATTGTAGATTTAGTAAAATTTTTCATTACATTCGTAATAATGCATAAAAAAAAGGGTCATTTTTCAACTTCTATCGCGTATATTTCGTCAATGTCCACGCCTACGTTTAATATTGTTACACATTTAGATAGAACTCGTCGAGACGCGTCTGGCGACATCTCATTTGTTAAAATCCGTCACATAGAAACTCGAAAAATAAGCCCGAAACTGGTGGTTTTTATGCCTACTCGAG
Source organism: Hypercompe scribonia (assembly GCA_949316085.1). Lineage (NCBI taxonomy): Eukaryota > Metazoa > Arthropoda > Insecta > Lepidoptera > Erebidae > Hypercompe > Hypercompe scribonia. Next base: position 22,630,964 of record OX438981.1, on the reverse strand, counting down.
GGCACGATCCAGAGTAACTATTGTTGAAAATCGACCTAACGCCTTTCGCCTCAAATCGATGTGGAACAGTGAGAACTATGTTTTTTAACAACAACGGTCGCTTTTATACACTGTTTTGAGCATGTAAGATTTTCAGCGTAAAAACCCTAAACTTGTGTGTATTGTCAAAGTAAAAGTGATGATTATAACTCACACATCTCCCTCGCTTCTCAACGTATCCGGTTCGTTTTAGTGTTACAGTTTCGGCAAGAGAGTCACCTACGTGATGACATACAGTGTTTGGTGTTTTGTATTGTAGATTTAGTAAAATTTTTCATTACATTCGTAATAATGCATAAAAAAAGGGTCATTTTTCAACTTCTTTCGCGTAGATTTCGTCAACGTACCCGCCTACGTTCAATATTGTTACACATTTAGATAGAACTCGTTGAGACGCGTCTGGCGACACCTCATTTTTTATAATCCGTCACATAGAAACTCGAAAAATAAGCCCGAAACTGGTGGTTTTTATGCCTACTCGAGGGCACGATCCAGAGTAACTATTGTTGAAAATCGACCTAACGCCTTTCGCCTCAAATCGATGTGGAACAGTGAGAACTATGTTTTTTAACAACAACGGTCGCTTTTATACACTGTTTTGAGCATGTAAGATTTTCAGCGTAAAAACCCTAAACTTGTGTGTATTGTCAAAGTAAAAGTGATGATTATAACTCACACATCTCCCTCGCTTCTCAACGTATCCGGTTCGTTTAAGTGTTACAGTTTCGGCAAGAGAGTCACCTACGTGATGACATACAGTGTTTGGTGTTTTGTATTGTAGATTTAGTAAAATTTTTCATTACATTCGTAATAATGCATAAAAAAAGGGCCATTTTTCAACTTCTATCGCGTATATTTCGTCAACGTCCACGCCTACATTCAATGTTGTTACATATTTAGATAGAACTCGTCGAGACGCGTCTGGCGACACCTCATTTGTTATAATCCGTCACATAGAAACTCGAAAAATAAGCCCGAAACTGGTGGTTTTTGTGCCTACTCGAGGGCACGATCCAGAGTAACTATTGTTGAAAATCGACCTAACGCCTTTCGCCTCAAATCGATGTGGAACAGTGAGAACTATGTTTTTTAACAACAACGGTCGCTTTTATACACTGTTTTGAGCATGTAAGATTTTCAGCGTAAAAACCCTAAACTTGTGTGTATTGTCAAAGTAAAAGTGATGATTATAACTCACACATCTCCCTCGCTTCTCAACGTATCCGGTTCGTTTAAGTGTTACAGTTTCGGCAAGAGAGTCACCTACGTGATGACATACAGTGTTTGGTGTTTTGTATTGTAGATTTAGTAAAATTTTTCATTACATTCGTAATAATGCATAAAAAAAGGGCCATTTTTCAACTTCTATCGCGTATATTTCGTCAACGTCCACGCCTACATTCAATGTTGTTACATATTTAGATAGAACTCGTCGAGACGCGTCTGGCGACACCTCATTTGTTATAATCCGTCACATAGAAACTCGAAAAATAAGCCCGAAACTGGTGGTTTTTGTGCCTACTCGAGGGCACGATCCAGAGTAACTATTGTTGAAAATCGACCTAACGCCTTTCGCCTCAAATCGATGTGGAACAGTGAGAACTATGTTTTTTAACAACAACGGTCGCTTTTATACACTGTTTTGAGCATGTAAGATTTTCAGCGTAAAAACCCTAAACTTGTGTGTATTGTCAAAGTAAAAGTGATGATTATAACTCACACATCTCCCTCGCTTCTCAACGTATCCGGTTCGTTTTAGTGTTACAGTTTCGGCAAGAGAGTCACCTACGTGATGACATACAGTGTTTGGTGTTTTGTATTGTAGATTTAGTAAAATTTTTCATTACATTCGTAATAATGCATAAAAAAAGGGTCATTTTTCAACTTCTATCGCGTATATTTCGTCAACGTCCACGCCTACGTTCAATGTTGTTACATATTTAGATAGAACTCGTCGAGACGCGTCTGGCGACACCTCATTTGTTATAATCCGTCACATAGAAACTCGAAAAATAAGCCCGAAACTGGTGGTTTTTATGCCTACTCGAGGGCACGATCCAGAGTAACTATTGTTGAAAATCGACCTAACGCCTTTCGCCTCAAATCGATGTAGAACAGTGAGAACTATGTTTTTTAACAACAACGGTCGCTTTTATACACTGTTTTGAGCATGTAAGATTTTCAGCGTAAAAACCCTAAACTTGTGTGTATTGTCAAAGAAAAAGTGATGATTATAACTCACACATCTCCCTCGCTTCTCAACGTATCCGGTTCGTTTTAGTGTTACAGTTTCGGCAAGAGAGTCACCTACGTGATGACATACAGTGTTTGGTGTTTTGTATTGTAGATTTAGTAAAATTTTTCATTACATTCGTAATAATGCATAAAAAAAAGGGTCATTTTTCAACTTCTTTCGCGTATATTTCGTCAATGTCCACGCCTACGTTTAATATTGTTAGACATTTAGATAGAACTCGTCGAGACGCGTCTGGCGACATCTCACTTGTTAAAATCCGTCACATAGAAACTCGAAAAATAAGCCCGAAACTGGTGGTTTTTATGCCTACTCGAGGGCACGATCCAGAGTAACTATTGTTGAAAATCGACCTAACGCCTTTCGCCTCAAATCGATGTGGAACAGTGAGAACTATGTTTTTTAACAACAACGGTCGCTTTTATACACTGTTTTGAGCATGTAAGATTTTCAGCGTAAAAACCCTAAACTTGTGTGTATTGTCAAAGTAAAAGTGATGATTATAACTCACACATCTCCCTCGCTTCTCAACGTATCCGGTTCGTTTTAGTGTTACAGTTTCGGCAAGAGAGTCACCTACGTGATGACATACAGTGTTTGGTGTTTTGTATTGTAGATTTAGTAAAATTTTTCATTACATTCGTAATAATGCATAAAAAAAGGGTCATTTTTCAACTTCTTTCGCGTAGATTTCGTCAACGTACCCGCCTACGTTCAATATTGTTACACATTTAGATAGAACTCGTTGAGACGCGTCTGGCGACACCTCATTTTTTATAATCCGTCACATAGAAACTCGAAAAATAAGCCCGAAACTGGTGGTTTTTATGCCTACTCGAGGGCACGATCCAGAGTAACTATTGTTGAAAATCGACCTAACGCCTTTCGCCTCAAATCGATGTGGAACAGTGAGAACTATGTTTTTTAACAACAACGGTCGCTTTTATACACTGTTTTGAGCATGTAAGATTTTCAGCGTAAAAACCCTAAACTTGTGTGTATTGTCAAAGTAAAAGTGATGATTATAACTCACACATCTCCCTCGCTTCTCAACGTATCCGGTTCGTTTAAGTGTTACAGTTTCGGCAAGAGAGTCACCTACGTGATGACATACAGTGTTTGGTGTTTTGTATTGTAGATTTAGTAAAATTTTTCATTACATTCGTAATAATGCATAAAAAAAGGGCCATTTTTCAACTTCTATCGCAAATATTTCGTCAACGTCCACGCCTACATTCAATGTTGTTACATATTTAGATAGAACTCGTCGAGACGCGTCTGGCGACACCTCATTTGTTATAATCCGTCACATAGAAACTCGAAAAATAAGCCCGAAACTGGTGGTTTTTGTGCCTACTCGAGGGCACGATCCAGAGTAACTATTGTTGAAAATCGACCTAACGCCTTTCGCCTCAAATCGATGTGGAACAGTGAGAACTATGTTTTTTAACAACAACGGTCGCTTTTATACACTGTTTTGAGCATGTAAGATTTTCAGCGTAAAAACCCTAAACTTGTGTGTATTGTCAAAGTAAAAGTGATGATTATAACTCACACATCTCCCTCGCTTCTCAACGTATCCGGTTCGTTTTAGTGTTACAGTTTCGGCAAGAGAGTCACCTACGTGATGACATACAGTGTTTGGTGTTTTGTATTGTAGATTTAGTAAAATTTTTCATTACATTCGTAATAATGCATAAAAAAAGGGTCATTTTTCAACTTCTATCGCGTATATTTCGTCAACGTCCACGCCTACGTTCAATGTTGTTACATATTTAGATAGAACTCGTCGAGACGCGTCTGGCGACACCTCATTTGTTATAATCCGTCACATAGAAACTCGAAAAATAAGCCCGAAACTGGTGGTTTTTATGCCTACTCGAGGGCACGATCCAGAGTAACTATTGTTGAAAATCGACCTAACGCCTTTCGCCTCAAATCGATGTAGAACAGTGAAAACTATGTTTTTTAACAACAACGGTCGCTTTTATACACTGTTTTGAGCATGTAAGATTTTCAGCGTAAAAACCCTAAACTTGTGTGTATTGTCAAAGTAAAAGTGATGATTATAACTCACACATCTCCCTCGCTTCTCAACGTATCCGGTTCGTTTTAGTGTTACAGTTTCGGCAAGAGAGTCACCTACGTGATGACATACAGTGTTTGGTGTTTTGTATTGTAGATTTAGTAAAATTTTTCATTACATTCGTAATAATGCATAAAAAAAGGGTCATTTTTCAACTTCTTTCGCGTATATTTCGTCAATGTCCACGCCTACGTTCAATGTTGTTACATATTTAGATAGAACTCGTCGAGACGCGTCTGGCGACACCTCATTTGTTATAATCCGTCACATAGAAACTCGAAAAATAAACCCGAAACTGGTGGTTTTTGTGCGTACTCGAGGGCACGATCCAGAGTAACTATTGTTGAAAATCGACCTAACGCCTTTCGCCTCAAATCGATGTGGAACAGTGAGAACTATGTTTTTTAACAACAACGGTCGCTTTTATACACTGTTTTGAGCATGTAAGATTTTCAGCGTAAAAACCCTAAACTTGTGTGTATTGTCAAAGTAAAAGTGATGATTATAACTCACACTTCTCCCTCGCTTCTCAACGTATCCGGTTCGTTTTAGTGTTACAGTTTCGGCAAGAGAGTCACCTACGTGATGACATACAGTGTTTGGTGTTTTGTATTATAGATTTAGTAAAATTTTTCATTACATTCGTAATAATGCATAAAAAAAAGGGTCATTTTTCAACTTCTTTCGCGTATATTTCGTCAATGTCCACGCCTACGTTTAATATTGTTACACATTTAGATAGAACTCGTCGAGACGCGTCTGGCGACACCTCATTTGTTAAAATCCGTCACACAGAAACTCGAAAAATAAGCCCGAAACTGGTGGTTTTTATGCCTACTCGAGGGCACGATCCAGAGTAACTATTGTTGAAAATCGACCTAACGCCTTTCGCCTCAAATCGATGTGGAACAGTGAGAACTATGTTTTTTAACAACAACGGTCGCTTTTATACACTGTTTTGAGCATGTAAGATTTTCAGCGTAAAAACCCTAAACTTGTGTGTATTGTCAAAGTAAAAGTGATGATTATAACTCACACATCTCCCTCGCTTCTCAACGTATCCGGTTCGTTTTAGTGTTACAGTTTCGGCAAGAGAGTCACCTACGTGATGACATACAGTGTTTGGTGTTTTGTATTGTAGATTTAGTAAAATTTTTCATTACATTCGTAATAATGCATAAAAAAAGGGTCATTTTTCAACTTCTATCGCGTATATTTCGTCAACGTCCACGCCTACGTTCAATGTTGTTACATATTTAGATAGAACTCGTCGAGACGCGTCTGGCGACACCTCATTTGTTATAATCCGTCACATAGAAACTCGAAAAATAAGCCCGAAACTGGTGGTTTTTGTGCCTACTCGAGGGCACGATCCAGAGTAACTATTGTTGAAAATCGACCTAACGCCTTTCGCCTCAAATCGATGTGGAACAGTGAGAACTATGTTTTTTAACAACAATGGTCGCTTTTATACACTGTTTTGAGCATGTAAGATTTTCAGCGTAAAAACCCTAAACTTGTGTGTATTGTCAAAGTAAAAGTGATGATTATAACTCACACATCTCCCTCGCTTCTCAACGTATCCGGTTCGTTTTAGTGTTACAGTTTCGGCAAGAGAGTCACCTACGTGATGACATACAGTGTTTGGTGTTTTGTATTGTAGATTTAGTAAAATTTTTCATTACATTCGTAATAATGCATAAAAAAAGGGCCATTTTTCAACTTCTATCGCGTATATTTCGTCAACGTCCACGCCTACATTCAATGTTGTTACATATTTAGATAGAACTCGTCGAGACGCGTCTGGCGACACCTCATTTGTTATAATCCGTCACATAGAAACTCGAAAAATAAGCCCGAAACTGGTGGTTTTTGTGCCTACTCGAGGGCACGATCCAGAGTAACTATTGTTGAAAATCGACCTAACGCCTTTCGCCTCAAATCGATGTGGAACAGTGAGAACTATGTTTTTTAACAACAACGGTCGCTTTTATACACTGTTTTGAGCATGTAAGATTTTCAGCGTAAAAACCCTAAACTTGTGTGTATTGTCAAAGTAAAAGTGATGATTATAACTCACACATCTCCCTCGCTTCTCAACGTATCCGATTCGTTTTAGTGTTACAGTTTCGGCAAGAGAGTCACCTACGTGATGACATACAGTGTTTGGTGTTTTGTATTGTAGATTTAGTAAAATTTTTCATTACATTCGTAATAATGCATAAAAAAAGGGTCATTTTTCAACTTCTATCGCGTATATTTCGTCAACGTCCACGCCTACGTTCAATGTTGTTACATATTTAGATAGAACTCGTCGAGACGCGTCTGGCGACACCTCATTTGTTATAATCCGTCACATAGAAACTCGAAAAATAAGCCCGAAACTGGTGGTTTTTATGCCTACTCGAGGGCACGATCCAGAGTAACTATTGTTGAAAATCGACCTAACGCCTTTCGCCTCAAATCGATGTAGAACAGTGAGAACTATGTTTTTTAACAACAACGGTCGCTTTTATACACTGTTTTGAGCATGTAAGATTTTCAGCGTAAAAACCCTAAACTTGTGTGTATTGTCAAAGTAAAAGTGATGATTATAACTCACACATCTCCCTCGCTTCTCAACGTATCCGGTTCGTTTTAGTGTTACAGTTTCGGCAAGAGAGTCACCTACGTGATGACATACAGTGTTTGGTGTTTTGTATTGTAGATTTAGTAAAATTTTTCATTACATTCGTAATAATGCATAAAAAAAGGGTCATTTTTCAACTTCTATCGCGTATATTTCGTCAACGTCCACGCCTACGTTCAATGTTGTTACATATTTAGATAGAACTCGTCGAGACGCGTCTGGCGACACCTCATTTGTTATAATCCGTCACATAGAAACTCGAAAAATAAACCCGAAACTGGTGGTTTTTGTGCGTACTCGAGGGCACGATCCAGAGTAACTATTGTTGAAAATCGACCTAACGCCTTTCGCCTCAAATCGATGTGGAACAGTGAGAACTATGTTTTTTAACAACAACGGTCGCTTTTATACACTGTTTTGAGCATGTAAGATTTTCAGCGTAAAAACCCTAAACTTGTGTGTATTGTCAAAGTAAAAGTGATGATTATAACTCACACTTCTCCCTCGCTTCTCAACGTATCCGGTTCGTTTTAGTGTTACAGTTTCGGCAAGAGAGTCACCTACGTGATGACATACAGTGTTTGGTGTTTTGTATTGTAGATTTAGTAAAATTTTTCATTACATTCGTAATAATGCATAAAAAAAGGGTCATTTTTCAACTTCTTTCGCGTAGATTTCGTCAACGTACCCGCCTACGTTCAATATTGTTACACATTTAGATAGAACTCGTTGAGACGCGTCTGGCCACACCTCATTTTTTATAATCCGTCACATAGAAACTCGAAAAATAAGCCCGAAACTGGTGGTTTTTATGCCTACTCGAGGGCACGATCCAGAGTAACTATTGTTGAAAATCGACCTAACGCCTTTCGCCTCAAATCGATGTGGAACAGTGAGAACTATGTTTTTTAACAACAACGGTCGCTTTTATACACTGTTTTGAGCATGTAAGATTTTCAGCGTAAAAACCCTAAACTTGTGTGTATTGTCAAAGTAAAAGTGATGATTATAACTCACACATCTCCCTCGCTTCTCAACGTATCCGGTTCGTTTAAGTGTTACAGTTTCGGCAAGAGAGTCACCTACGTGATGACATACAGTGTTTGGTGTTTTGTATTGTAGATTTAGTAAAATTTTTCATTACATTCGTAATAATGCATAAAAAAAGGGTCATTTTTCAACTTCTATCGCGTATATTTCGTCAACGTCCACGCCTACGTTCAATGTTGTTACATATTTAGATAGAACTCGTCGAGACGCGTCTGGCGACACCTCATTTGTTATAATCCGTCACATAGAAACTCGAAAAATAAGCCCGAAACTGGTGGTTTTTGTGCCTACTCGAGGGCACGATCCAGAGTAACTATTGTTGAAAATCGACCTAACGCCTTTCGCCTCAAATCGATGTGGAACAGTGAGAACTATGTTTTTTAACAACAACGGTCGCTTTTATACACTGTTTTGAGCATGTAAGATTTTCAGCGTAAAAACCCTAAACTTGTGTGTATTGTCAAAGTAAAAGTGATGATTATAACTCACACATCTCCCTCGCTTCTCAACGTATCCGGTTCGTTTTAGTGTTACAGTTTCGGCAAGAGAGTCACCTACGTGATGACATACAGTGTTTGGTGTTTTGTATTGTAGATTTAGTAAAATTTTTCATTACATTCGTAATAATGCATAAAAAAAGGGTCATTTTTCAACTTCTTTCGCGTATATTTCGTCAATGTCCACGCCTACGTTTAATATTGTTACATATTTAGTTAGAACTCGTTTAGGCGCGTCTGGCGACACCTCATTTGTTATAATCCGTCACATAGAAACTCGAAAAATAAGCCCGAAACTGGTGGTTTTTGTGCCTACTCGAGGGCACGATCCAGAGTAACTATTGTTGAAAATCGACCTAACGCTTTTCGCCTCAAATCGATGTGGAACAGTGAGAACTATGTTTTTTAACAACAACGGTCGCTTTTATACACTGTTTTGAGCATGTAAGATTTTCAGCGTAAAAACCCTAAACTTGTGTGTATTGTCAAAGTAAAAGTGATGATTATAACTCACACATCTCCCTCGCTTCTCAACGTATCCGGTTCGTTTTAGTGTTACAGTTTCGGCAAGAGAGTCACCTACGTGATGACATACAGTGTTTGGTGTTTTGTATTGTAGATTTAGTAAAATTTTTCATTACATTCGTAATAATGCATAAAAAAAGGGTCATTTTTCAACTTCTTTCGCGTATATTTCGTCAATGTCCACGTCTACGTTTAATATTGTTACATATTTAGTTAGAACTCGTTTAGGCGCGTCTGGCGACACCTCATTTGTTATAATCCGTCACATAGAAACTCGAAAAATAAGCCCGAAACTGGTGGTTTTTGTGCCTACTCGAGGGCACGATCCAGAGTAACTATTGTTGAAAATCGACCTAACGCCTTTCGCCTCAAATCGATGTGGAACAGTGAGAACTATGTTTTTTAACAACAACGGTCGCTTTTATACACTGTTTTGAGCATGTAAGATTTTCAGCGTAAAAACCCTAAACTTGTGTGTATTGTCAAAGAAAAAGTGATGATTATAACTCACACATCTCCCTCGCTTCTCAACGTATCCGGTTCGTTTTAGTGTTACAGTTTCGGCAAGAGAGTCACCTACGTGATGACATACAGTGTTTGGTGTTTTGTATTGTAGATTTAGTAAAATTTTTCATTACATTCGTAATAATGCATAAAAAAAGGGTCATTTTTCAACTTCTTTCGCGTAGATTTCGTCAACGTACCCGCCTACGTTCAATATTGTTACACATTTAGATAGAACTCGTTGAGACGCGTCTGGCCACACCTCATTTTTTATAATCCGTCACATAGAAACTCGAAAAATAAGCCCGAAACTGGTGGTTTTTATGCCTACTCGAGGGCACGATCCAGAGTAACTATTGTTGAAAATCGACCTAACGCCTTTCGCCTCAAATCGATGTGGAACAGTGAGAACTATGTTTTTTAACAACAACGGTCGCTTTTATACACTGTTTTGAGCATGTAAGATTTTCAGCGTAAAAACCCTAAACTTGTGTGTATTGTCAAAGTAAAAGTGATGATTATAACTCACACATCTCCCTCGCTTCTCAACGTATCCGGTTCGTTTAAGTGTTACAGTTTCGGCAAGAGAGTCACCTACGTGATGACATACAGTGTTTGGTGTTTTGTATTGTAGATTTAGTAAAATTTTTCATTACATTCGTAATAATGCATAAAAAAAGGGTCATTTTTCAACTTCTATCGCGTATATTTCGTCAACGTCCACGCCTACGTTCAATGTTGTTACATATTTAGATAGAACTCGTCGAGACGCGTCTGGCGACACCTCTTTTGTTATAATCCGTCACATAGAAACTCGAAAAATAAGCCCGAAACTGGTGGTTTTTGTGCCTACTCGAGGGCACGATCCAGAGTAACTATTGTTGAAAATCGACCTAACGCCTTTCGCCTCAAATCGATGTGGAACAGTGAGAACTATGTTTTTTAACAACAACGGTCGCTTTTATACACTGTTTTGAGCATGTAAGATTTTCAGCGTAAAAACCCTAAACTTGTGTGTATTGTCAAAGTAAAAGTGATGATTATAACTCACACATCTCCCTCGCTTCTCAACGTATCCGGTTCGTTTTAGTGTTACAGTTTCGGCAAGAGAGTCACCTACGTGATGACATACAGTGTTTGGTGTTTTGTATTGTAGATTTAGTAAAATTTTTCATTACATTCGTAATAATGCATAAAAAAAGGGTCATTTTTCAACTTCTATCGCGTATATTTCGTCAACGTCCACGCCTACGTTCAATGTTGTTACATATTTAGATAGAACTCGTCGAGACGCGTCTGGCGACACCTCATTTGTTATAATCCGTCACATAGAAACTCGAAAAATAAGCCCGAAACTGGTGGTTTTTATGCCTACTCGAGGGCACGATCCAGAGTAACTATTGTTGAAAATCGACCTAACGCCTTTCGCCTCAAATCGATGTGGAACAGTGAGAACTATGTTTTTTAACAACAACGGTCGCTTTTATACACTGTTTTGAGCATGTAAGATTTTCAGCGTAAAAACCCTAAACTTGTGTGTATTGTCAAAGTAAAAGTGATGATTATAACTCACACATCTCCCTCGCTTCTCAACGTATCCGGTTCCTTTTAGTGTTACAGTTTCGGCAAGAGAGTCACCTACGTGATGACATACAGTGTTTGGTGTTTTGTATTGTAGATTTAGTAAAATTTTTCATTACATTCGTAATAATGCATAAAAAAAGGGTCATTTTTCAACTTCTATCGCGTATATTTCGTCAACGTCCACGCCTACGTTCAATGTTGTTACATATTTAGATAGAACTCGTCGAGACGCGTCTGGCGACACCTCATTTGTTATAATCCGTCACATAGAAACTCGAAAAATAAGCCCGAAACTGGTGGTTTTTGTGCCTACTCGAGGGCACGATCCAGAGTAACTATTGTTGAAAATCGACCTAACGCCTTTCGCCTCAAATCGATGTGGAACAGTGAGAACTATGTTTTTTAACAACAACGGTCGCTTTTATACACTGTTTTGAGCATGTAAGATTTTCAGCGTAAATACCCTAAACTTGTGTGTATTGTCAAAGTAAAAGTGATGATTATAACTCACACATCTCCCTCGCTTCTCAACGTATCCGGTTCGTTTTAGTGTTACAGTTTCGGCAAGAGAGTCACCTACGTGATGACATACAGTGTTTGGTGTTTTGTATTGTAGATTTAGTAAAATTTTTCATTACATTCGTAATAATGCATAAAAAAAGGGTCATTTTTCAACTTCTTTCGCGTATATTTCGTCAATGTCCACGCCTACGTTTAATATTGTTACATATTTAGTTAGAACTCGTTTAGGCGCGTCTGGCGACACCTCATTTGTTATAATCCGTCACATAGAAACTCGAAAAATAAGCCCGAAACTGGTGGTTTTTGTGCCTACTCGAGGGCACGATCCAGAGTAACTATTGTTGAAAATCGACCTAACGCCTTTCGCCTCAAATCGATGTGGAACAGTGAGAACTATGTTTTTTAACAACAACGGTCGCTTTTATACACTGTTTTGAGCATGTAAGATTTTCAGCGTAAAAACCCTAAACTTGTGTGTATTGTCAAAGTAAAAGTGATGATTATAACTCACACATCTCCCTCGCTTCTCAACGTATCCGGTTCGTTTTAGTGTTACAGTTTCGGCAAGAGAGTCACCTACGTGATGACATACAGTGTTTGGTGTTTTGTATTGTAGATTTAGTAAAATTTTTCATTACATTCGTAATAATGCATAAAAAAAGGGTCATTTTTCAACTTCTTTCGCGTAGATTTCGTCAACGTACCCGCCTACGTTCAATATTGTTACACATTTAGATAGAACTCGTTGAGACGCGTCTGGCGACACCTCATTTTTTATAATCCGTCACATAGAAACTCGAAAAATAAGCCCGAAACTGGTGGTTTTTATGCCTACTCGAGGGCACGATCCAGAGTAACTATTGTTGAAAATCGACCTAACGCCTTTCGCCTCAAATCGATGTGGAACAGTGAGAACTATGTTTTTTAACAACAACGGTCGCTTTTATACACTGTTTTGAGCATGTAAGATTTTCAGCGTAAAAACCCTAAACTTGTGTGTATTGTCAAAGTAAAAGTGATGATTATAACTCACACATCTCCCTCGCTTCTCAACGTATCCGGTTCGTTTAAGTGTTACAGTTTCGGCAAGAGAGTCACCTACGTGATGACATACAGTGTTTGGTGTTTTGTATTGTAGATTTAGTAAAATTTTTCATTACATTCGTAATAATGCATAAAAAAAGGGTCATTTTTCAACTTCTATCGCGTATATTTCGTCAACGTCCACGCCTACGTTCAATGTTGTTACATATTTAGATAGAACTCGTCGAGACGCGTCTGGCGACACCTCATTTGTTATAATCCGTCACATAGAAACTCGAAAAATAAGCCCGAAACTGGTGGTTTTTGTGCCTACTCGAGGGCACGATCCAGAGTAACTATTGTTGAAAATCGACCTAACGCCTTTCGCCTCAAATCGATGTGGAACAGTGAGAACTATGTTTTTTAACAACAACGGTCGCTTTTATACACTGTTTTGAGCATGTAAGATTTTCAGCGTAAAAACCCTAAACTTGTGTGTATTGTCAAAGTAAAAGTGATGATTATAACTCACACATCTCCCTCGCTTCTCAACGTATCCGGTTCGTTTTAGTGTTACAGTTTCGGCAAGAGAGTCACCTACGTGATGACATACAGTGTTTGGTGTTTTGTATTGTAGATTTAGTAAAATTTTTCATTACATTCGTAATAATGCATAAAAAAAGGGTCATTTTTCAACTTCTATCGCGTATATTTCGTCAACGTCCACGCCTACGTTCAATGTTGTTACATATTTAGATAGAACTCGTCGAGACGCGTCTGGCGACACCTCATTTGTTATAATCCGTCACATAGAAACTCGAAAAATAAGCCCGAAACTGGTGGTTTTTATGCCTACTCGAGGGCACGATCCAGAGTAACTATTGTTGAAAATCGACCTAACGCCTTTCGCCTCAAATCGATGTGGAACAGTGAGAACTATGTTTTTTAACAACAACGGTCGCTTTTATACACTGTTTTGAGCATGTAAGATTTTCAGCGTAAAAACCCTAAACTTGTGTGTATTGTCAAAGTAAAAGTGATGATTATAACTCACACATCTCCCTCGCTTCTCAACGTATCCGGTTCGTTTTAGTGTTACAGTTTCGGCAAGAGAGTCACCTACGTGATGACATACAGTGTTTGGTGTTTTGTATTGTAGATTTAGTAAAATTTTTCATTACATTCGTAATAATGCATAAAAAAAGGGTCATTTTTCAACTTCTATCGCGTATATTTCGTCAACGTCCACGCCTACGTTCAATGTTGTTACATATTTAGATAGAACTCGTTTAGGCGCGTCTGGCGACACCTCATTTGTTATAATCCGTCACATAGAAACTCGAAAAATAAGCCCGAAACTGGTGGTTTTTATGCCTACTCGAGGGCACGATCCAGAGTAACTATTGTTGAAAATCGACCTAACGCCTTTCGCCTCAAATCGATGTGGAACAGTGAGAACTATGTTTTTTAACAACAACGGTCGCTTTTATACACTGTTTTGAGCATGTAAGATTTTCAGCGTAAAAACCCTAAACTTGTGTGTATTGTCAAAGTAAAAGTGATGATTATAACTCACACATCTCCCTCGCTTCTCAACGTATCCGGTTCCTTTTAGTGTTACAGTTTCGGCAAGAGAGTCACCTACGTGATGACATACAGTGTTTGGTGTTTTGTATTGTAGATTTAGTAAAATTTTTCATTACATTCGTAATAATGCATAAAAAAAGGGTCATTTTTCAACTTCTATCGCGTATATTTCGTCAACGTCCACGCCTACGTTCAATGTTGTTACATATTTAGATAGAACTCGTCGAGACGCGTCTGGCGACACCTCATTTGTTATAATCCGTCACATAGAAACTCGAAAAATAAGCCCGAAACTGGTGGTTTTTGTGCCTACTCGAGGGCACGATCCAGAGTAACTATTGTTGAAAATCGACCTAACGCCTTTCGCCTCAAATCGATGTGGAACAGTGAGAACTATGTTTTTTAACAACAACGGTCGCTTTTATACACTGTTTTGAGCATGTAAGATTTTCAGCGTAAAAACCCTAAACTTGTGTGTATTGTCAAAGAAAAAGTGATGATTATAACTCACACATCTCCCTCGCTTCTCAACGTATCCGGTTCGTTTTAGTGTTACAGTTTCGGCAAGAGAGTCACCTACGTGATGACATACAGTGTTTGGTGTTTTGTATTGTAGATTTAGTAAAATTTTTCATTACATTCGTAATAATGCATAAAAAAAAGGGTCATTTTTCAACTTCTATCGCGTATATTTCGTCAACGTCCACGCCTACGTTCAATGTTGTTACATATTTAGGTAGAACTCGTCGAGACGCGTCTGGCGACACCTCATTTGTTATAATCCGTCACATAGAAACTCGAAAAATAAACCCGAAACTGGTGGTTTTTGTGCCTACTCGAGGGCACGATCCAGAGTAACTATTGTTGAAAATCGACCTAACGCCTTTCGCCTCAAATCGATGTGGAACAGTGAGAACTATGTTTTTTAACAACAACGGTCGCTTTTATACACTGTTTTGAGCATGTAAGATTTTCAGCGTAAAAACCCTAAACTTGTGTGTATTGTCAAAGAAAAAGTGATGATTATAACTCACACATCTCCCTCGCTTCTCAACGTATCCGGTTCGTTTTAGTGTTACAGTTTCGGCAAGAGAGTCACCTACGTGATGACATACAGTGTTTGGTGTTTTGTATTGTAGATTTAGTAAAATTTTTCATTACATTCGTAATAATGCATAAAAAAAAGGGTCATTTTTCAACTTCTATCGCGTATATTTCGTCAACGTCCACGCCTACGTTCAATGTTGTTACATATTTAGATAGAACTCGTCGAGACGCGTCTGGCGACACCTCATTTGTTATAATCCGTCACATAGAAACTCGAAAAATAAACCCGAAACTGGTGGTTTTTGTGCCTACTCGAGGGCACGATCCAGAGTAACTATTGTTGAAAATCGACCTAACGCCTTTCGCCTCAAATCGATGTGGAACAGTGAGAACTATGTTTTTTAACAACAACGGTCGCTTTTATACACTGTTTTGAGCATGTAAGATTTTCAGCGTAAAAACCCTAAACTTGTGTGTATTGTCAAAGTAAAAGTGATGATTATAACTCACACATCTCCCTCGCTTCTCAACGTATCCGGTTCGTTTTAGTGTTACAGTTTCGGCAAGAGAGTCACCTACGTGATGACATACAGTGTTTGGTGTTTTGTATTGTAGATTTAGTAAAATTTTTCATTACATTCGTAATAATGTATAAAAAAAAGGGTCATTTTTCAACTTCTTTCGCGTATATTTCGTCAATGTCCACGCCTACGTTTAATATTGTTACATATTTAGATAGAACTCGTCGAGACGCGTCTGGCGACACCTCATTTGTTATAATCCGTCACATAGAAACTCGAAAAATAAGCCCGAAACTGGTGGTTTTTGTGCCTACTCGAGGGCACGATCCAGAGTAACTATTGTTGAAAATCGACCTAACGCCTTTCGCCTCAAATCGATGTGGAACAGTGAGAACTATGTTTTTTAACAACAACGGTCGCTTTTATACACTGTTTTGAGCATGTAAGATTTTCAGCGTAAAAACCCTAAACTTGTGTGTATTGTCAAAGAAAAAGTGATGATTATAACTCACACATCTCCCTCGCTTCTCAACGTATCCGGTTCGTTTTAGTGTTACAGTTTCGGCAAGAGAGTCACCTACGTGATGACATACAGTGTTTGGTGTTTTGTATTGTAGATTTAGTAAAATTTTTCATTACATTCGTAATAATGCATAAAAAAAAGGGTCATTTTTCAACTTCTATCGCGTATATTTCGTCAACGTCCACGCCTACGTTCAATGTTGTTACATATTTAGATAGAACTCGTCGAGACGCGTCTGGCGACACCTCATTTGTTATAATCCGTCACATAGAAACTCGAAAAATAAACCCGAAACTGGTGGTTTTTGTGCCTACTCGAGGGCACGATCCAGAGTAACTATTGTTGAAAATCGACCTAACGCCTTTCGCCTCAAATCGATGTGGAACAGTGAGAACTATGTTTTTTAACAACAACGGTCGCTTTTATACACTGTTTTGAGCATGTAAGATTTTCAGCGTAAAAACCCTAAACTTGTGTGTATTGTCAAAGAAAAAGTGATGATTATAACTCACACATCTCCCTCGCTTCTCAACATATCCGGTTCGTTTTAGTGTTACAGTTTCGGCAAGAGAGTCACCTACGTGATGACATACAGTGTTTGGTGTTTTGTATTGTAGATTTAGTAAAATTTTTCATTACATTCGTAATAATGCATAAAAAAAAGGGTCATTTTTCAACTTCTATCGCGTATATTTCGTCAACGTCCACGCCTACGTTCAATGTTGTTACATATTTAGATAGAACTCGTCGAGACGCGTCTGGCGACACCTCATTTGTTATAATCCGTCACATAGAAACTCGAAAAATAAACCCGAAACTGGTGGTTTTTGTGCCTACTCGAGGGCACGATCCAGAGTAACTATTGTTGAAAATCGACCTAACGCCTTTCGCCTCAAATCGATGTGGAACAGTGAGAACTATGTTTTTTAACAACAACGGTCGCTTTTATACACTGTTTTGAGCATGTAAGATTTTCAGCGTAAAAACCCTAAACTTGTGTGTATTGTCAAAGTAAAAGTGATGATTATAACTCACACATCTCCCTCGCTTCTCAACGTATCCGGTTCGTTTTAGTGTTACAGTTTCGGCAAGAGAGTCACCTACGTGATGACATACAGTGTTTGGTGTTTTGTATTGTAGATTTAGTAAAATTTTTCATTACATTCGTAATAATGCATAAAAAAAGGGTCATTTTTCAACTTCTATCGCGTATATTTCGTCAACGTCCACGCCTACGTTCAATGTTGTTACATATTTAGATAGAACTCGTCGAGACGCGTCTGGCGACACCTCATTTGTTATAATCCGTCACATAGAAACTCGAAAAATAAGCCCGAAACTGGTGGTTTTTATGCCTACTCGAGGGCACGATCCAGAGTAACTATTGTTGAAAATCGACCTAACGCCTTTCGCCTCAAATCGATGTGGAACAGTGAGAACTATGTTTTTTAACAACAACGGTCGCTTTTATACACTGTTTTGAGCATGTAAGATTTTCAGCGTAAAAACCCTAAACTTGTGTGTATTGTCAAAGTAAAAGTGATGATTATAACTCACACATCTCCCTCGCTTCTCAACGTATCCGGTTCGTTTTAGTGTTACAGTTTCGGCAAGAGAGTCACCTACGTGATGACATACAGTGTTTGGTGTTTTGTATTGTAGATTTAGTAAAATTTTTCATTACATTCGTAATAATGCATAAAAAAAGGGTCATTTTTCAACTTCTATCGCGTATATTTCGTCAACGTCCACGCCTACGTTCAATGTTGTTACATATTTAGATAGAACTCGTCGAGACGCGTCTGGCGACACCTCATTTGTTATAATCCGTCACATAGAAACTCGAAAAATAAGCCCGAAACTGGTGGTTTTTATGCCTACTCGAGGGCACGATCCAGAGTAACTATTGTTGAAAATCGACCTAACGCCTTTCGCCTCAAATCGATGTGGAACAGTGAGAACTATGTTTTTTAACAACAACGGTCGCTTTTATACACTGTTTTGAGCATGTAAGATTTTCAGCGTAAAAACCCTAAACTTGTGTGTATTGTCAAAGTAAAAGTGATGATTATAACTCACACATCTCCCTCGCTTCTCAACGTATCCGGTTCGTTTTAGTGTTACAGTTTCGGCAAGAGAGTCACCTACGTGATGACATACAGTGTTTGGTGTTTTGTATTGTAGATTTAGTAAAATTTTTCATTACATTCGTAATAATGCATAAAAAAAGGGTCATTTTTCAACTTCTATCGCGTATATTTCGTCAACGTCCACGCCTACGTTCAATGTTGTTACATATTTAGATAGAACTCGTCGAGACGCGTCTGGCGACACCTGATTTGTTAAAATCCGTCACATAGAAACTCGAAAAATAAGCCCGAAACTGGTGGTTTTTATGCCTACTCGAGGGCACGATCCAGAGTAACTATTGTTGAAAATCGACCTAACGCCTTTCGCCTCAAATCGATGTGGAACAGTGAGAACTATGTTTTTTAACAACAACGGTCGCTTTTATACACTGTTTTGAGCATGTAAGATTTTCAGCGTAAAAACCCTAAACTTGTGTGTATTGTCAAAGTAAAAGTGATGATTATAACTCACACATCTCCCTCGCTTCTCAACGTATCCGGTTCGTTTTAGTGTTACAGTTTCGGCAAGAGAGTCACCTACGTGATGACATACAGTGTTTGGTGTTTTGTATTGTAGATTTAGTAAAATTTTTCATTACATTCGTAATAATGCATAAAAAAAGGGTCATTTTTCAACTTCTATCGCGTATATTTCGTCAACGTCCACGCCTACGTTCAATGTTGTTACATATTTAGATAGAACTCGTCGAGACGCGTCTGGCGACACCTCATTTGTTATAATCCGTCACATAGAAACTCGAAAAATAAGCCCGAAACTGGTGGTTTTTATGCCTACTCGAGGGCACGATCCAGAGTAACTATTGTTGAAAATCGACCTAACGCCTTTCGCCTCAAATCGATGTGGAACAGTGAGAACTATGTTTTTTAACAACAACGGTCGCTTTTATACACTGTTTTGAGCATGTAAGATTTTCAGCGTAAAAACCCTAAACTTGTGTGTATTGTCAAAGTAAAAGTGATGATTATAACTCACACATCTCCCTCGCTTCTCAACGTATCCGGTTCGTTTTAGTGTTACAGTTTCGGCAAGAGAGTCACCTACGTGATGACATACAGTGTTTGGTGTTTTGTATTGTAGATTTAGTAAAATTTTTCATTACATTCGTAATAATGCATAAAAAAAGGGTCATTTTTCAACTTCTATCGCGTATATTTCGTCAACGTCCACGCCTACGTTCAATGTTGTTACATATTTAGATAGAACTCGTTTAGGCGCGTCTGGCGACACCTCATTTGTTATAATCCGTCACATAGAAACTCGAAAAATAAGCCCGAAACTGGTGGTTTTTATGCCTACTCGAGGGCACGATCCAGAGTAACTATTGTTGAAAATCGACCTAACGCCTTTCGCCTCAAATCGATGTGGAACAGTGAGAACTATGTTTTTTAACAACAACGGTCGCTTTTATACACTGTTTTGAGCATGTAAGATTTTCAGCGTAAAAACCCTAAACTTGTGTGTATTGTCAAAGTAAAAGTGATGATTATAACTCACACATCTCCCTCGCTTCTCAACGTATCCGGTTCGTTTTAGTGTTACAGTTTCGGCAAGAGAGTCACCTACGTGATGACATACAGTGTTTGGTGTTTTGTATTGTAGATTTAGTAAAATTTTTCATTACATTCGTAATAATGCATAAAAAAAGGGTCATTTTTCAACTTCTATCGCGTATATTTCGTCAACGTCCACGCCTACGTTCAATGTTGTTACATATTTAGATAGAACTCGTCAAGACGCGTCTGGTGACACCTCATTTGTTATAATCCGTCACATAGAAACTCGAAAAATAAGCCCGAAACTGGTGGTTTTTATGCCTACTCGAGGGCACGATCCAGAGTAACTATTGTTGAAAATCGACCTAACGCCTTTCGCCTCAAATCGATGTGGAACAGTGAGAACTATGTTTTTTAACAACAACGGTCGCTTTTATACACTGTTTTGAGCATGTAAGATTTTCAGCGTAAAAACCCTAAACTTGTGTGTATTGTCAAAGTAAAAGTGATGATTATAACTCACACATCTCCCTCGCTTCTCAACGTATCCGGTTCGTTTTAGTGTTACAGTTTCGGCAAGAGAGTCACCTACGTGATGACATACAGTGTTTGGTGTTTTGTATTGTAGATTTAGTAAAATTTTTCATTACATTCGTAATAATGCATAAAAAAAGGGTCATTTTTCAACTTCTTTCGCGTATATTTCGTCAATGTCCACGCCTACGTTTAATATTGTTACATATTTAGTTAGAACTCGTTTAGGCGCGTCTGGCGACACCTCATTTGTTATAATCCGTCACATAGAAACTCGAAAAATAAGCCCGAAACTGGTGGTTTTTGTGCCTACTCGAGGGCACGATCCAGAGTAACTATTGTTGAAAATCGACCTAACGCCTTTCGCCTCAAATCGATGTGGAACAGTGAGAACTATGTTTTTTAACAACAACGGTCGCTTTTATACACTGTTTTGAGCATGTAAGATTTTCAGCGTAAAAACCCTAAACTTGTGTGTATTGTCAAAGAAAAAGTGATGATTATAACTCACACATCTCCCTCGCTTCTCAACGTATCCGGTTCGTTTTAGTGTTACAGTTTCGGCAAGAGAGTCACCTACGTGATGACATACAGTGTTTGGTGTTTTGTATTGTAGATTTAGTAAAATTTTTCATTACATTCGTAATAATGCATAAAAAAAGGGTCATTTTTCAACTTCTTTCGCGTAGATTTCGTCAACGTACCCGCCTACGTTCAATATTGTTACACATTTAGATAGAACTCGTTGAGACGCGTCTGGCGACACCTCATTTGTTATAATCCGTCACATAGAAACTCGAAAAATAAGCCCGAAACTGGTGGTTTTTGTGCCTACTCGAGGGCACGATCCAGAGTAACTATTGTTGAAAATCGACCTAACGCCTTTCGCCTCAAATCGATGTGGAACAGTGAGAACTATGTTTTTTAACAACAACGGTCGCTTTTATACACTGTTTTGAGCATGTAAGATTTTCAGCGTAAAAACCCTAAACTTGTGTGTATTGTCAAAGTAAAAGTGATGATTATAACTCACACATCTCCCTCGCTTCTCAACGTATCCGGTTCGTTTTAGTGTTACAGTTTCGGCAAGAGAGTCACCTACGTGATGACATACAGTGTTTGGTGTTTTGTATTGTAGATTTAGTAAAATTTTTCATTACATTCGTAATAATGCATAAAAAAAGGGTCATTTTTCAACTTCTATCGCGTATATTTCGTCAACGTCCACGCCTACGTTCAATGTTGTTACATATTTAGATAGAACTCGTCAAGACGCGTCTGGTGACACCTCATTTGTTATAATCCGTCACATAGAAACTCGAAAAATAAGCCCGAAACTGGTGGTTTTTATGCCTACTCGAGGGCACGATCCAGAGTAACTATTGTTGAAAATCGACCTAACGCCTTTCGCCTCAAATCGATGTGGAACAGTGAGAACTATGTTTTTTAACAACAACGGTCGCTTTTATACACTGTTTTGAGCATGTAAGATTTTCAGCGTAAAAACCCTAAACTTGTGTGTATTGTCAAAGTAAAAGTGATGATTATAACTCACACATCTCCCTCGCTTCTCAACGTATCCGGTTCGTTTTAGTGTTACAGTTTCGGCAAGAGAGTCACCTACGTGATGACATACAGTGTTTGGTGTTTTGTATTGTAGATTTAGTAAAATTTTTCATTACATTCGTAATAATGCATAAAAAAAGGGTCATTTTTCAACTTCTTTCGCGTATATTTCGTCAATGTCCACGCCTACGTTTAATATTGTTACATATTTAGTTAGAACTCGTTTAGGCGCGTCTGGCGACACCTCATTTGTTATAATCCGTCACATAGAAACTCGAAAAATAAGCCCGAAACTGGTGGTTTTTGTGCCTACTCGAGGGCACGATCCAGAGTAACTATTGTTGAAAATCGACCTAACGCCTTTCGCCTCAAATCGATGTGGAACAGTGAGAACTATGTTTTTTAACAACAACGGTCGCTTTTATACACTGTTTTGAGCATGTAAGATTTTCAGCGTAAAAACCCTAAACTTGTGTGTATTGTCAAAGAAAAAGTGATGATTATAACTCACACATCTCCCTCGCTTCTCAACGTATCCGGTTCGTTTTAGTGTTACAGTTTCGGCAAGAGAGTCACCTACGTGATGACATACAGTGTTTGGTGTTTTGTATTGTAGATTTAGTAAAATTTTTCATTACATTCGTAATAATGCATAAAAAAAGGGTCATTTTTCAACTTCTTTCGCGTAGATTTCGTCAACGTACCCGCCTACGTTCAATATTGTTACACATTTAGATAGAACTCGTTGAGACGCGTCTGGCCACACCTCATTTTTTATAATCCGTCACATAGAAACTCGAAAAATAAGCCCGAAACTGGTGGTTTTTATGCCTACTCGAGGGCATGATCCAGAGTAACTATTGTTGAAAATCGACCTAACGCCTTTCGCCTCAAATCGATGTGGAACAGTGAGAACTATGTTTTTTAACAACAACGGTCGCTTTTATACACTGTTTTGAGCATGTAAGATTTTCAGCGTAAAAACCCTAAACTTGTGTGTATTGTCAAAGTAAAAGTGATGATTATAACTCACACATCTCCCTCGCTTCTCAACGTATCCGGTTCGTTTAAGTGTTACAGTTTCGGCAAGAGAGTCACCTACGTGATGACATACAGTGTTTGGTGTTTTGTATTGTAGATTTAGTAAAATTTTTCATTACATTCGTAATAATGCATAAAAAAAGGGTCATTTTTCAACTTCTATCGCGTATATTTCGTCAACGTCCACGCCGACGTTCAATGTTGTTACATATTTAGATAGAACTCGTCGAGACGCGTCTGGCGACACCTCATTTGTTATAATCCGTCACATAGAAACTCGAAAAATAAGCCCGAAACTGGTGGTTTTTGTGCCTACTCGAGGGCACGATCCAGAGTAACTATTGTTGAAAATCGACCTAACGCCTTTCGCCTCAAATCGATGTGGAACAGTGAGAACTATGTTTTTTAACAACAACGGTCGCTTTTATACACTGTTTTGAGCATGTAAGATTTTCAGCGTAAAAACCCTAAACGTGTGTGTATTGTCAAAGTAAAAGTGATGATTATAACTCACACATCTCCCTCGCTTCTCAACGTATCCGGTTCGTTTTAGTGTTACAGTTTCGGCAAGAGAGTCACCTACGTGATGACATACAGTGTTTGGTGTTTTGTATTGTAGATTTAGTAAAATTTTTCATTACATTCGTAATAATGCATAAAAAAAGGGTCATTTTTCAACTTCTATCGCGTATATTTCGTCAACGTCCACGCCTACGTTCAATGTTGTTACATATTTAGATAGAACTCGTCGAGACGCGTCTGGCGACACCTCATTTGTTATAATCCGTCACATAGAAACTCGAAAAATAAGCCCGAAACTGGTGGTTTTTATGCCTACTCGAGGGCACGATCCAGAGTAACTATTGTTGAAAATCGACCTAACGCCTTTCGCCTCAAATCGATGTGGAACAGTGAGAACTATGTTTTTTAACAACAACGGTCGCTTTTATACACTGTTTTGAGCATGTAAGATTTTCAGCGTAAAAACCCTAAACTTGTGTGTATTGTCAAAGTAAAAGTGATGATTATAACTCACACATCTCCCTCGCTTCTCAACGTATCCGGTTCGTTTAAGTGTTACAGTTTCGGCAAGAGAGTCACCTACGTGATGACATACAGTGTTTGGTGTTTTGTATTGTAGATTTAGTAAAATTTTTCATTACATTCGTAATAATGCATAAAAAAAGGGTCATTTTTCAACTTCTATCGCGTATATTTCGTCAACGTCCACGCCGACGTTCAATGTTGTTACATATTTAGATAGAACTCGTCGAGACGCGTCTGGCGACACCTCATTTGTTATAATCCGTCACATAGAAACTCGAAAAATAAGCCCGAAACTGGTGGTTTTTGTGCCTACTCGAGGGCACGATCCAGAGTAACTATTGTTGAAAATCGACCTAACGCCTTTCGCCTCAAATCGATGTGGAACAGTGAGAACTATGTTTTTTAACAACAACGGTCGCTTTTATACACTGTTTTGAGCATGTAAGATTTTCAGCGTAAAAACCCTAAACGTGTGTGTATTGTCAAAGTAAAAGTGATGATTATAACTCACACATCTCCCTCGCTTCTCAACGTATCCGGTTCGTTTTAGTGTTACAGTTTCGGCAAGAGAGTCACCTACGTGATGACATACAGTGTTTGGTGTTTTGTATTGTAGATTTAGTAAAATTTTTCATTACATTCGTAATAATGCATAAAAAAAGGGTCATTTTTCAACTTCTATCGCGTATATTTCGTCAACGTCCACGCCTACGTTCAATGTTGTTACATATTTAGATAGAACTCGTCGAGACGCGTCTGGCGACACCTCATTTGTTATAATCCGTCACATAGAAACTCGAAAAATAAGCCCGAAACTGGTGGTTTTTATGCCTACTCGAGGGCACGATCCAGAGTAACTATTGTTGAAAATCGACCTAACGCCTTTCGCCTCAAATCGATGTGGAACAGTGAGAACTATGTTTTTTAACAACAACGGTCGCTTTTATACACTGTTTTGAGCATGTAAGATTTTCAGCGTTAAAAACCCTAAACTTGTGTGTATTGTCAAAGTAAAAGTGATGATTATAACTCACACATCTCCCTCGCTTCTCAACGTATCCGGTTCCTTTTAGTGTTACAGTTTCGGCAAGAGAGTCACCTACGTGATGACATACAGTGTTTGGTGTTTTGTATTGTAGATTTAGTAAAATTTTTCATTACATTCGTAATAATGCATAAAAAAAGGGTCATTTTTCAACTTCTATCGCGTATATTTCGTCAACGTCCACGCCTACGTTCAATGTTGTTACATATTTAGATAGAACTCGTCGAGACGCGTCTGGCGACACCTCATTTGTTATAATCCGTTACATAGAAACTCGAAAAATAAGCCCGAAACTGGTGGTTTCTGTGCCTACTCGAGGGCACGATCCAGAGTAACTATTGTTGAAAATCGACCTAACGCCTTTCGCCTCAAATCGATGTGGAACAGTGAGAACTATGTTTTTTAACAACAACGGTCGCTTTTATACACTGTTTTGAGCATGTAAGATTTTCAGCGTAAAAACCCTAAACTTGTGTGTATTGTCAAAGAAAAAGTGATGATTATAACTCACACATCTCCCTCGCTTCTCAACGTATCCGGTTCGTTTTAGTGTTACAGTTTCGGCAAGAGAGTCACCTACGTGATGACATACAGTGTTTGGTGTTTTGTATTGTAGATTTAGTAAAATTTTTCATTACATTCGTAATAATGCATAAAAAAAGGGTCATTTTTCAACTTCTATCGCGTATATTTCGTCAACGTCCACGCCTACGTTCAATGTTGTTACATATTTAGATAGAACTCGTCAAGACGCGTCTGGCGACACCTCATTTGTTATAATCCGTCACATAGAAACTCGAAAAATAAGCCCGAAACTGGTGGTTTTTATGCCTACTCGAGGGCACGATCCAGAGTAACTATTGTTGAAAATCGACCTAACGCCTTTCGCCTCAAATCGATGTGGAACAGTGAGAACTATGTTTTTTAACAACAACGGTCGCTTTTATACACTGTTTTGAGCATGTAAGATTTTCAGCGTAAAAACCCTAAACTTGTGTGTATTGTCAAAGTAAAAGTGATGATTATAACTCACACATCTCCCTCGCTTCTCAACGTATCCGGTTCGTTTTAGTGTTACAGTTTCGGCAAGAGAGTCACCT
Organism: Hypercompe scribonia; assembly: GCA_949316085.1. NCBI lineage: Eukaryota > Metazoa > Arthropoda > Insecta > Lepidoptera > Erebidae > Hypercompe > Hypercompe scribonia. The sequence continues at coordinate 22,604,596 of OX438981.1, read as the reverse complement.
ACGTGATGACATACAGTGTTTGGTGTTTTGTATTGTAGATTTAGTAAAATTTTTCATTACATTCGTAATAATGCATAAAAAAAGGGTCATTTTTCAACTTCTTTCGCGTATATTTCGTCAATGTCCACGCCTACGTTTAATATTGTTACATATTTAGTTAGAACTCGTTTAGGCGCGTCTGGCGACACCTCATTTGTTATAATCCGTCACATAGAAACTCGAAAAATAAGCCCGAAACTGGTGGTTTTTGTGCCTACTCGAGGGCACGATCCAGAGTAACTATTGTTGAAAATCGACCTAACGCTTTTCGCCTCAAATCGATGTGGAACAGTGAGAACTATGTTTTTTAACAACAACGGTCGCTTTTATACACTGTTTTGAGCATGTAAGATTTTCAGCGTAAAAACCCTAAACTTGTGTGTATTGTCAAAGTAAAAGTGATGATTATAACTCACACATCTCCCTCGCTTCTCAACGTATCCGGTTCGTTTTAGTGTTACAGTTTCGGCAAGAGAGTCACCTACGTGATGACATACAGTGTTTGGTGTTTTGTATTGTAGATTTAGTAAAATTTTTCATTACATTCGTAATAATGCATAAAAAAAGGGTCATTTTTCAACTTCTTTCGCGTATATTTCGTCAATGTCCACGTCTACGTTTAATATTGTTACATATTTAGTTAGAACTCGTTTAGGCGCGTCTGGCGACACCTCATTTGTTATAATCCGTCACATAGAAACTCGAAAAATAAGCCCGAAACTGGTGGTTTTTGTGCCTACTCGAGGGCACGATCCAGAGTAACTATTGTTGAAAATCGACCTAACGCCTTTCGCCTCAAATCGATGTGGAACAGTGAGAACTATGTTTTTTAACAACAACGGTCGCTTTTATACACTGTTTTGAGCATGTAAGATTTTCAGCGTAAAAACCCTAAACTTGTGTGTATTGTCAAAGAAAAAGTGATGATTATAACTCACACATCTCCCTCGCTTCTCAACGTATCCGGTTCGTTTTAGTGTTACAGTTTCGGCAAGAGAGTCACCTACGTGATGACATACAGTGTTTGGTGTTTTGTATTGTAGATTTAGTAAAATTTTTCATTACATTCGTAATAATGCATAAAAAAAGGGTCATTTTTCAACTTCTATCGCGTATATTTCGTCAACGTCCACGCCTACGTTCAATGTTGTTACATATTTAGATAGAACTCGTCAAGACGCGTCTGGCGACACCTCATTTGTTATAATCCGTCACATAGAAACTCGAAAAATAAGCCCGAAACTGGTGGTTTTTATGCCTACTCGAGGGCACGATCCAGAGTAACTATTGTTGAAAATCGACCTAACGCCTTTCGCCTCAAATCGATGTGGAACAGTGAGAACTATGTTTTTTAACAACAACGGTCGCTTTTATACACTGTTTTGAGCATGTAAGATTTTCAGCGTAAAAACCCTAAACTTGTGTGTATTGTCAAAGTAAAAGTGATGATTATAACTCACACATCTCCCTCGCTTCTCAACGTATCCGGTTCGTTTTAGTGTTACAGTTTCGGCAAGAGAGTCACCTACGTGATGACATACAGTGTTTGGTGTTTTGTATTGTAGATTTAGTAAAATTTTTCATTACATTCGTAATAATGCATAAAAAAAGGGTCATTTTTCAACTTCTTTCGCGTATATTTCGTCAATGTCCACGCCTACGTTTAATATTGTTACATATTTAGTTAGAACTCGTTTAGGCGCGTCTGGCGACACCTCATTTGTTATAATCCGTCACATAGAAACTCGAAAAATAAGCCCGAAACTGGTGGTTTTTGTGCCTACTCGAGGGCACGATCCAGAGTAACTATTGTTGAAAATCGACCTAACGCTTTTCGCCTCAAATCGATGTGGAACAGTGAGAACTATGTTTTTTAACAACAACGGTCGCTTTTATACACTGTTTTGAGCATGTAAGATTTTCAGCGTAAAAACCCTAAACTTGTGTGTATTGTCAAAGTAAAAGTGATGATTATAACTCACACATCTCCCTCGCTTCTCAACGTATCCGGTTCGTTTTAGTGTTACAGTTTCGGCAAGAGAGTCACCTACGTGATGACATACAGTGTTTGGTGTTTTGTATTGTAGATTTAGTAAAATTTTTCATTACATTCGTAATAATGCATAAAAAAAGGGTCATTTTTCAACTTCTTTCGCGTATATTTCGTCAATGTCCACGTCTACGTTTAATATTGTTACATATTTAGTTAGAACTCGTTTAGGCGCGTCTGGCGACACCTCATTTGTTATAATCCGTCACATAGAAACTCGAAAAATAAGCCCGAAACTGGTGGTTTTTGTGCCTACTCGAGGGCACGATCCAGAGTAACTATTGTTGAAAATCGACCTAACGCCTTTCGCCTCAAATCGATGTGGAACAGTGAGAACTATGTTTTTTAACAACAACGGTCGCTTTTATACACTGTTTTGAGCATGTAAGATTTTCAGCGTAAAAACCCTAAACTTGTGTGTATTGTCAAAGAAAAAGTGATGATTATAACTCACACATCTCCCTCGCTTCTCAACGTATCCGGTTCGTTTTAGTGTTACAGTTTCGGCAAGAGAGTCACCTACGTGATGACATACAGTGTTTGGTGTTTTGTATTGTAGATTTAGTAAAATTTTTCATTACATTCGTAATAATGCATAAAAAAAGGGTCATTTTTCAACTTCTTTCGCGTAGATTTCGTCAACGTACCCGCCTACGTTCAATATTGTTACACATTTAGATAGAACTCGTTGAGACGCGTCTGGCCACACCTCATTTTTTATAATCCGTCACATAGAAACTCGAAAAATAAGCCCGAAACTGGTGGTTTTTATGCCTACTCGAGGGCACGATCCAGAGTAACTATTGTTGAAAATCGACCTAACGCCTTTCGCCTCAAATCGATGTGGAACAGTGAGAACTATGTTTTTTAACAACAACGGTCGCTTTTATACACTGTTTTGAGCATGTAAGATTTTCAGCGTAAAAACCCTAAACTTGTGTGTATTGTCAAAGTAAAAGTGATGATTATAACTCACACATCTCCCTCGCTTCTCAACGTATCCGGTTCGTTTAAGTGTTACAGTTTCGGCAAGAGAGTCACCTACGTGATGACATACAGTGTTTGGTGTTTTGTATTGTAGATTTAGTAAAATTTTTCATTACATTCGTAATAATGCATAAAAAAAGGGTCATTTTTCAACTTCTATCGCGTATATTTCGTCAACGTCCACGCCTACGTTCAATGTTGTTACATATTTAGATAGAACTCGTCGAGACGCGTCTGGCGACACCTCATTTGTTATAATCCGTCACATAGAAACTCGAAAAATAAGCCCGAAACTGGTGGTTTTTGTGCCTACTCGAGGGCACGATCCAGAGTAACTATTGTTGAAAATCGACCTAACGCCTTTCGCCTCAAATCGATGTGGAACAGTGAGAACTATGTTTTTTAACAACAACGGTCGCTTTTATACACTGTTTTGAGCATGTAAGATTTTCAGCGTAAAAACCCTAAACTTGTGTGTATTGTCAAAGTAAAAGTGATGATTATAACTCACACATCTCCCTCGCTTCTCAACGTATCCGGTTCGTTTTAGTGTTACAGTTTCGGCAAGAGAGTCACCTACGTGATGACATACAGTGTTTGGTGTTTTGTATTGTAGATTTAGTAAAATTTTTCATTACATTCGTAATAATGCATAAAAAAAGGGTCATTTTTCAACTTCTATCGCGTATATTTCGTCAACGTCCACGCCTACGTTCAATGTTGTTACATATTTAGATAGAACTCGTCGAGACGCGTCTGGCGACACCTCATTTGTTATAATCCGTCACATAGAAACTCGAAAAATAAGCCCGAAACTGGTGGTTTTTATGCCTACTCGAGGGCACGATCCAGAGTAACTATTGTTGAAAATCGACCTAACGCCTTTCGCCTCAAATCGATGTGGAACAGTGAGAACTATGTTTTTTAACAACAACGGTCGCTTTTATACACTGTTTTGAGCATGTAAGATTTTCAGCGTAAAAACCCTAAACTTGTGTGTATTGTCAAAGTAAAAGTGATGATTATAACTCACACATCTCCCTCGCTTCTCAACGTATCCGGTTCCTTTTAGTGTTACAGTTTCGGCAAGAGAGTCACCTACGTGATGACATACAGTGTTTGGTGTTTTGTATTGTAGATTTAGTAAAATTTTTCATTACATTCGTAATAATGCATAAAAAAAGGGTCATTTTTCAACTTCTATCGCGTATATTTCGTCAACGTCCACGCCTACGTTCAATGTTGTTACATATTTAGATAGAACTCGTCGAGACGCGTCTGGCGACACCTCATTTGTTATAATCCGTCACATAGAAACTCGAAAAATAAGCCCGAAACTGGTGGTTTTTGTGCCTACTCGAGGGCACGATCCAGAGTAACTATTGTTGAAAATCGACCTAACGCCTTTCGCCTCAAATCGATGTGGAACAGTGAGAACTATGTTTTTTAACAACAACGGTCGCTTTTATACACTGTTTTGAGCATGTAAGATTTTCAGCGTAAAAACCCTAAACTTGTGTGTATTGTCAAAGTAAAAGTGATGATTATAACTCACACATCTCCCTCGCTTCTCAACGTATCCGGTTCGTTTTAGTGTTACAGTTTCGGCAAGAGAGTCACCTACGTGATGACATACAGTGTTTGGTGTTTTGTATTGTAGATTTAGTAAAATTTTTCATTACATTCGTAATAATGCATAAAAAAAGGGTCATTTTTCAACTTCTATCGCGTATATTTCGTCAACGTCCACGCCTACGTTCAATGTTGTTACATATTTAGATAGAACTCGTCAAGACGCGTCTGGCGACACCTCATTTGTTATAATCCGTCACATAGAAACTCGAAAAATAAGCCCGAAACTGGTGGTTTTTATGCCTACTCGAGGGCACGATCCAGAGTAACTATTGTTGAAAATCGACCTAACGCCTTTCGCCTCAAATCGATGTGGAACAGTGAGAACTATGTTTTTTAACAACAACGGTCGCTTTTATACACTGTTTTGAGCATGTAAGATTTTCAGCGTAAAAACCCTAAACTTGTGTGTATTGTCAAAGTAAAAGTGATGATTATAACTCACACATCTCCCTCGCTTCTCAACGTATCCGGTTCGTTTTAGTGTTACAGTTTCGGCAAGAGAGTCACCTACGTGATGACATACAGTGTTTGGTGTTTTGTATTGTAGATTTAGTAAAATTTTTCATTACATTCGTAATAATGCATAAAAAAAGGGTCATTTTTCAACTTCTATCGCGTATATTTCGTCAACGTCCACGCCTACGTTCAATGTTGTTACATATTTAGATAGAACTCGTCGAGACGCGTCTGGCGACACCTCATTTGTTATAATCCGTCACATAGAAACTCGAAAAATAAACCCGAAACTGGTGGTTTTTGTGCGTACTCGAGGGCACGATCCAGAGTAACTATTGTTGAAAATCGACCTAACGCCTTTCGCCTCAAATCGATGTGGAACAGTGAGAACTATGTTTTTTAACAACAACGGTCGCTTTTATACACTGTTTTGAGCATGTAAGATTTTCAGCGTAAAAACCCTAAACTTGTGTGTATTGTCAAAGTAAAAGTGATGATTATAACTCACACTTCTCCCTCGCTTCTCAACGTATCCGGTTCGTTTTAGTGTTACAGTTTCGGCAAGAGAGTCACCTACGTGATGACATACAGTGTTTGGTGTTTTGTATTATAGATTTAGTAAAATTTTTCATTACATTCGTAATAATGCATAAAAAAAAGGGTCATTTTTCAACTTCTTTCGCGTATATTTCGTCAATGTCCACGCCTACGTTTAATATTGTTACACATTTAGATAGAACTCGTCGAGACGCGTCTGGCGACATCTCATTTGTTAAAATCCGTCACATAGAAACTCGAAAAATAAGCCCGAAACTGGTGGTTTTTATGCCTACTCGAGGGCACGATCCAGAGTAACTATTGTTGAAAATCGACCTAACGCCTTTCGCCTCAAATCGATGTGGAACAGTGAGAACTATGTTTTTTAACAACAACGGTCGCTTTTATACACTGTTTTGAGCATGTAAGATTTTCAGCGTAAAAACCCTAAACTTGTGTGTATTGTCAAAGTAAAAGTGATGATTATAACTCACACATCTCCCTCGCTTCTCAACGTATCCGGTTCGTTTTAGTGTTACAGTTTCGGCAAGAGAGTCACCTACGTGATGACATACAGTGTTTGGTGTTTTGTATTGTAGATTTAGTAAAATTTTTCATTACATTCGTAATAATGCATAAAAAAAGGGTCATTTTTCAACTTCTATCGCGTATATTTCGTCAACGTCCACGCCTACGTTCAATGTTGTTACATATTTAGATAGAACTCGTCGAGACGCGTCTGGCGACACCTGATTTGTTAAAATCCGTCACATAGAAACTCGAAAAATAAGCCCGAAACTGGTGGTTTTTATGCCTACTCGAGGGCACGATCCAGAGTAACTATTGTTGAAAATCGACCTAACGCCTTTCGCCTCAAATCGATGTGGAACAGTGAGAACTATGTTTTTTAACAACAACGGTCGCTTTTATACACTGTTTTGAGCATGTAAGATTTTCAGCGTAAAAACCCTAAACTTGTGTGTATTGTCAAAGTAAAAGTGATGATTATAACTCACACATCTCCCTCGCTTCTCAACGTATCCGGTTCGTTTTAGTGTTACAGTTTCGGCAAGAGAGTCACCTACGTGATGACATACAGTGTTTGGTGTTTTGTATTGTAGATTTAGTAAAATTTTTCATTACATTCGTAATAATGCATAAAAAAAGGGTCATTTTTCAACTTCTATCGCGTATATTTCGTCAACGTCCACGCCTACGTTCAATGTTGTTACATATTTAGATAGAACTCGTCGAGACGCGTCTGGCGACACCTCATTTGTTATAATCCGTCACATAGAAACTCGAAAAATAAGCCCGAAACTGGTGGTTTTTGTGCCTACTCGAGGGCACGATCCAGAGTAACTATTGTTGAAAATCGACCTAACGCCTTTCGCCTCAAATCGATGTGGAACAGTGAGAACTATGTTTTTTAACAACAACGGTCGCTTTTATACACTGTTTTGAGCATGTAAGATTTTCAGCGTAAAAACCCTAAACTTGTGTGTATTGTCAAAGTAAAAGTGATGATTATAACTCACACATCTCCCTCGCTTCTCAACGTATCCGGTTCGTTTTAGTGTTACAGTTTCGGCAAGAGAGTCACCTACGTGATGACATACAGTGTTTGGTGTTTTGTATTGTAGATTTAGTAAAATTTTTCATTACATTCGTAATAATGCATAAAAAAAGGGTCATTTTTCAACTTCTTTCGCGTATATTTCGTCAATGTCCACGCCTACGTTTAATATTGTTACATATTTAGTTAGAACTCGTTTAGGCGCGTCTGGCGACACCTCATTTGTTATAATCCGTCACATAGAAACTCGAAAAATAAGCCCGAAACTGGTGGTTTTTGTGCCTACTCGAGGGCACGATCCAGAGTAACTATTGTTGAAAATCGACCTAACGCCTTTCGCCTCAAATCGATGTGGAACAGTGAGAACTATGTTTTTTAACAACAACGGTCGCTTTTATACACTGTTTTGAGCATGTAAGATTTTCAGCGTAAAAACCCTAAACTTGTGTGTATTGTCAAAGTAAAAGTGATGATTATAACTCACACATCTCCCTCGCTTCTCAACGTATCCGGTTCGTTTTAGTGTTACAGTTTCGGCAAGAGAGTCACCTACGTGATGACATACAGTGTTTGGTGTTTTGTATTGTAGATTTAGTAAAATTTTTCATTACATTCGTAATAATGCATAAAAAAAGGGTCATTTTTCAACTTCTATCGCGTATATTTCGTCAACGTCCACGCCTACGTTCAATGTTGTTACATATTTAGATAGAACTCGTCGAGACGCGTCTGGCGACACCTCATTTGTTATAATCCGTCACATAGAAACTCGAAAAATAAGCCCGAAACTGGTGGTTTTTATGCCTACTCGAGGGCACGATCCAGAGTAACTATTGTTGAAAATCGACCTAACGCCTTTCGCCTCAAATCGATGTGGAACAGTGAGAACTATGTTTTTTAACTACAACGGTCGCTTTTATACACTGTTTTGAGCATGTAAGATTTTCAGCGTAAAAACCCTAAACTTGTGTGTATTGTCAAAGTAAAAGTGATGATTATAACTCACACATCTCCCTCGCTTCTCAACGTATCCGGTTCGTTTTAGTGTTACAGTTTCGGCAAGAGAGTCACCTACGTGATGACATACAGTGTTTGGTGTTTTGTATTGTAGATTTAGTAAAATTTTTCATTACATTCGTAATAATGCATAAAAAAAGGGTCATTTTTCAACTTCTATCGCGTATATTTCGTCAACGTCCACGCCTACGTTCAATGTTGTTACATATTTAGATAGAACTCGTCGAGACGCGTCTGGCGACACCTCATTTGTTATAATCCGTCACATAGAAACTCGAAAAATAAGCCCGAAACTGGTGGTTTTTATGCCTACTCGAGGGCACGATCCAGAGTAACTATTGTTGAAAATCGACCTAACGCCTTTCGCCTCAAATCGATGTGGAACAGTGAGAACTATGTTTTTTAACAACAACGGTCGCTTTTATACACTGTTTTGAGCATGTAAGATTTTCAGCGTAAAAACCCTAAACTTGTGTGTATTGTCAAAGTAAAAGTGATGATTATAACTCACACATCTCCCTCGCTTCTCAACGTATCCGGTTCGTTTTAGTGTTACAGTTTCGGCAAGAGAGTCACCTACGTGATGACATACAGTGTTTGGTGTTTTGTATTGTAGATTTAGTAAAATTTTTCATTACATTCGTAATAATGCATAAAAAAAGGGTCATTTTTCAACTTCTATCGCGTATATTTCGTCAACGTCCACGCCTACGTTCAATGTTGTTACATATTTAGATAGAACTCGTCGAGACGCGTCTGGCGACACCTTATTTGTTATAATCCGTCACATAGAAACTCGAAAAATAAGCCCGAAACTGGTGGTTTTTGTGCCTACTCGAGGGCACGATCCAGAGTAACTATTGTTGAAAATCGACCTAACGCCTTTCGCCTCAAATCGATGTGGAACAGTGAGAACTATGTTTTTTAACAACAACGGTCGCTTTTATACACTGTTTTGAGCATGTAAGATTTTCAGCGTAAAAACCCTAAACTTGTGTGTATTGTCAAAGTAAAAGTGATGATTATAACTCACACATCTCCCTCGCTTCTCAACGTATCCGGTTCGTTTTAGTGTTACAGTTTCGGCAAGAGAGTCACCTACGTGATGACATACAGTGTTTGGTGTTTTGTATTGTAGATTTAGTAAAATTTTTCATTACATTCGTAATAATGCATAAAAAAAGGGTCATTTTTCAACTTCTATCGCGTATATTTCGTCAACGTCCACGCCTACGTTCAATGTTGTTACATATTTAGATAGAACTCGTCAAGACGCGTCTGGCGACACCTCATTTGTTATAATCCGTCACATAGAAACTCGAAAAATAAGCCCGAAACTGGTGGTTTTTATGCCTACTCGAGGGCACGATCCAGAGTAACTATTGTTGAAAATCGACCTAACGCCTTTCGCCTCAAATCGATGTGGAACAGTGAGAACTATGTTTTTTAACAACAACGGTCGCTTTTATACACTGTTTTGAGCATGTAAGATTTTCAGCGTAAAAACCCTAAACTTGTGTGTATTGTCAAAGTAAAAGTGATGATTATAACTCACACATCTCCCTCGCTTCTCAACGTATCCGGTTCGTTTTAGTGTTACAGTTTCGGCAAGAGAGTCACCTACGTGATGACATACAGTGTTTGGTGTTTTGTATTGTAGATTTAGTAAAATTTTTCATTACATTCGTAATAATGCATAAAAAAAGGGTCATTTTTCAACTTCTTTCGCGTATATTTCGTCAACGTCCACGCCTACGTTCAATGTTGTTACATATTTAGATAGAACTCGTCGAGACGCGTCTGGCGACACCTCATTTGTTATAATCCGTCACATAGAAACTCGAAAAATAAGCCCGAAACTGGTGGTTTTTATGCCAACTCGAGGGCACGATCCAGAGTAACTATTGTTGAAAATCGACCTAACGCCTTTCGCCTCAAATCGATGTGGAACAGTGAGAACTATGTTTTTTAACAACAACGGTCGCTTTTATACACTGTTTTGAGCATGTAAGATTTTCAGCGTAAAAACCCTAAACTTGTGTGTATTGTCAAAGTAAAAGTGATGATTATAACTCACACATCTCCCTCGCTTCTCAACGTATCCGGTTCGTTTTAGTGTTACAGTTTCGGCAAGAGAGTCACCTACGTGATGACATACAGTGTTTGGTGTTTTGTATTGTAGATTTAGTAAAATTTTTCATTACATTCGTAATAATGCATAAAAAAAGGGTCATTTTTCAACTTCTATCGCGTATATTTCGTCAACGTCCACGCCTACGTTCAATGTTGTTACATATTTAGATAGAACTCGTCAAGACGCGTCTGGCGACACCTCATTTGTTATAATCCGTCACATAGAAACTCGAAAAATAAGCCCGAAACTGGTGGTTTTTATGCCTACTCGAGGGCACGATCCAGAGTAACTATTGTTGAAAATCGACCTAACGCCTTTCGCCTCAAATCGATGTGGAACAGTGAGAACTATGTTTTTTAACAACAACGGTCGCTTTTATACACTGTTTTGAGCATGTAAGATTTTCAGCGTAAAAACCCTAAACTTGTGTGTATTGTCAAAGTAAAAGTGATGATTATAACTCACACATCTCCCTCGCTTCTCAACGTATCCGGTTCGTTTTAGTGTTACAGTTTCGGCAAGAGAGTCACCTACGTGATGACATACAGTGTTTGGTGTTTTGTATTGTAGATTTAGTAAAATTTTTCATTACATTCGTAATAATGCATAAAAAAAGGGTCATTTTTCAACTTCTATCGCGTATATTTCGTCAACGTCCACGCCTACGTTCAATGTTGTTACATATTTAGATAGAACTCGTCGAGACGCGTCTGGCGACACCTCATTTGTTATAATCCGTCACATAGAAACTCGAAAAATAAGCCCGAAACTGGTGGTTTTTATGCCTACTCGAGGGCACGATCCAGAGTAACTATTGTTGAAAATCGACCTAACGCCTTTCGCCTCAAATCGATGTGGAACAGTGAGAACTATGTTTTTTAACAACAACGGTCGCTTTTATACACTGTTTTGAGCATGTAAGATTTTCAGCGTAAAAACCCTAAACTTGTGTGTATTGTCAAAGTAAAAGTGATGATTATAACTCACACATCTCCCTCGCTTCTCAACGTATCCGGTTCGTTTTAGTGTTACAGTTTCGGCAAGAGAGTCACCTACGTGATGACATACAGTGTTTGGTGTTTTGTATTGTAGATTTAGTAAAATTTTTCATTACATTCGTAATAATGCATAAAAAAAGGGTCATTTTTCAACTTCTATCGCGTATATTTCGTCAACGTCCACGCCTACGTTCAATGTTGTTACATATTTAGATAGAACTCGTCGAGACGCGTCTGGCGACACCTCATTTGTTATAATCCGTCACATAGAAACTCGAAAAATAAGCCCGAAACTGGTGGTTTTTATGCCTACTCGAGGGCACGATCCAGAGTAACTATTGTTGAAAATCGACCTAACGCCTTTCGCCTCAAATCGATGTGGAACAGTGAGAACTATGTTTTTTAACAACAACGGTCGCTTTTATACACTGTTTTGAGCATGTAAGATTTTCAGCGTAAAAACCCTAAACTTGTGTGTATTGTCAAAGTAAAAGTGATGATTATAACTCACACATCTCCCTCGCTTCTCAACGTATCCGGTTCGTTTTAGTGTTACAGTTTCGGCAAGAGAGTCACCTACGTGATGACATACAGTGTTTGGTGTTTTGTATTGTAGATTTAGTAAAATTTTTCATTACATTCGTAATAATGCATAAAAAAAGGGTCATTTTTCAACTTCTTTCGCGTATATTTCGTCAATGTCCACGCCTACGTTTAATATTGTTACATATTTAGTTAGAACTCGTTTAGGCGCGTCTGGCGACACCTCATTTGTTATAATCCGTCACATAGAAACTCGAAAAATAAGCCCGAAACTGGTGGTTTTTGTGCCTACTCGAGGGCACGATCCAGAGTAACTATTGTTGAAAATCGACCTAACGCCTTTCGCCTCAAATCGATGTGGAACAGTGAGAACTATGTTTTTTAACAACAACGGTCGCTTTTATACACTGTTTTGAGCATGTAAGATTTTCAGCGTAAAAACCCTAAACTTGTGTGTATTGTCAAAGTAAAAGTGATGATTATAACTCACACATCTCCCTCGCTTCTCAACGTATCCGGTTCGTTTTAGTGTTACAGTTTCGGCAAGAGAGTCACCTACGTGATGACATACAGTGTTTGGTGTTTTGTATTGTAGATTTAGTAAAATTTTTCATTACATTCGTAATAATGCATAAAAAAAGGGTCATTTTTCAACTTCTATCGCGTATATTTCGTCAACGTCCACGCCTACGTTCAATGTTGTTACATATTTAGATAGAACTCGTCGAGACGCGTCTGGCGACACCTCATTTGTTATAATCCGTCACATAGAAACTCGAAAAATAAGCCCGAAACTGGTGGTTTTTATGCCTACTCGAGGGCACGATCCAGAGTAACTATTGTTGAAAATCGACCTAACGCCTTTCGCCTCAAATCGATGTGGAACAGTGAGAACTATGTTTTTTAACTACAACGGTCGCTTTTATACACTGTTTTGAGCATGTAAGATTTTCAGCGTAAAAACCCTAAACTTGTGTGTATTGTCAAAGTAAAAGTGATGATTATAACTCACACATCTCCCTCGCTTCTCAACGTATCCGGTTCGTTTTAGTGTTACAGTTTCGGCAAGAGAGTCACCTACGTGATGACATACAGTGTTTGGTGTTTTGTATTGTAGATTTAGTAAAATTTTTCATTACATTCGTAATAATGCATAAAAAAAGGGTCATTTTTCAACTTCTATCGCGTATATTTCGTCAACGTCCACGCCTACGTTCAATGTTGTTACATATTTAGATAGAACTCGTCGAGACGCGTCTGGCGACACCTCATTTGTTATAATCCGTCACATAGAAACTCGAAAAATAAGCCCGAAACTGGTGGTTTTTATGCCTACTCGAGGGCACGATCCAGAGTAACTATTGTTGAAAATCGACCTAACGCCTTTCGCCTCAAATCGATGTGGAACAGTGAGAACTATGTTTTTTAACAACAACGGTCGCTTTTATACACTGTTTTGAGCATGTAAGATTTTCAGCGTAAAAACCCTAAACTTGTGTGTATTGTCAAAGTAAAAGTGATGATTATAACTCACACATCTCCCTCGCTTCTCAACGTATCCGGTTCGTTTTAGTGTTACAGTTTCGGCAAGAGAGTCACCTACGTGATGACATACAGTGTTTGGTGTTTTGTATTGTAGATTTAGTAAAATTTTTCATTACATTCGTAATAATGCATAAAAAAAGGGTCATTTTTCAACTTCTATCGCGTATATTTCGTCAACGTCCACGCCTACGTTCAATGTTGTTACATATTTAGATAGAACTCGTCGAGACGCGTCTGGCGACACCTTATTTGTTATAATCCGTCACATAGAAACTCGAAAAATAAGCCCGAAACTGGTGGTTTTTGTGCCTACTCGAGGGCACGATCCAGAGTAACTATTGTTGAAAATCGACCTAACGCCTTTCGCCTCAAATCGATGTGGAACAGTGAGAACTATGTTTTTTAACAACAACGGTCGCTTTTATACACTGTTTTGAGCATGTAAGATTTTCAGCGTAAAAACCCTAAACTTGTGTGTATTGTCAAAGTAAAAGTGATGATTATAACTCACACATCTCCCTCGCTTCTCAACGTATCCGGTTCGTTTTAGTGTTACAGTTTCGGCAAGAGAGTCACCTACGTGATGACATACAGTGTTTGGTGTTTTGTATTGTAGATTTAGTAAAATTTTTCATTACATTCGTAATAATGCATAAAAAAAGGGTCATTTTTCAACTTCTATCGCGTATATTTCGTCAACGTCCACGCCTACGTTCAATGTTGTTACATATTTAGATAGAACTCGTCAAGACGCGTCTGGCGACACCTCATTTGTTATAATCCGTCACATAGAAACTCGAAAAATAAGCCCGAAACTGGTGGTTTTTATGCCTACTCGAGGGCACGATCCAGAGTAACTATTGTTGAAAATCGACCTAACGCCTTTCGCCTCAAATCGATGTGGAACAGTGAGAACTATGTTTTTTAACAACAACGGTCGCTTTTATACACTGTTTTGAGCATGTAAGATTTTCAGCGTAAAAACCCTAAACTTGTGTGTATTGTCAAAGTAAAAGTGATGATTATAACTCACACATCTCCCTCGCTTCTCAACGTATCCGGTTCGTTTTAGTGTTACAGTTTCGGCAAGAGAGTCACCTACGTGATGACATACAGTGTTTGGTGTTTTGTATTGTAGATTTAGTAAAATTTTTCATTACATTCGTAATAATGCATAAAAAAAGGGTCATTTTTCAACTTCTATCGCGTATATTTCGTCAACGTCCACGCCTACGTTCAATGTTGTTACATATTTAGATAGAACTCGTCGAGACGCGTCTGGCGACACCTCATTTGTTATAATCCGTCACATAGAAACTCGAAAAATAAGCCCGAAACTGGTGGTATTTGTGCCTACTCGAGGGCACGATCCAGAGTAACTATTGTTGAAAATCGACCTAACGCCTTTCGCCTCAAATCGATGTGGAACAGTGAGAACTATGTTTTTTAACAACAACGGTCGCTTTTATACACTGTTTTGAGCATGTAAGATTTTCAGCGTAAAAACCCTAAACTTGTGTGTATTGTCAAAGTAAAAGTGATGATTATAACTCACACATCTCCCTCGCTTCTCAACGTATCCGGTTCGTTTTAGTGTTACAGTTTCGGCAAGAGAGTCACCTACGTGATGACATACAGTGTTTGGTGTTTTGTATTGTAGATTTAGTAAAATTTTTCATTACATTCGTAATAATGCATAAAAAAAGGGTCATTTTTCAACTTCTATCGCGTAT
The DNA here is from genome assembly GCA_949316085.1 of Hypercompe scribonia. Taxonomy (NCBI): domain Eukaryota; kingdom Metazoa; phylum Arthropoda; class Insecta; order Lepidoptera; family Erebidae; genus Hypercompe; species Hypercompe scribonia. The sequence goes on along the minus strand of OX438981.1, from coordinate 22,589,346 downwards.
ATTTCGTCAACGTCCACGCCTACGTTCAATGTTGTTACATATTTAGATAGAACTCGTCGAGACGCGTCTGGCGACACCTCATTTGTTATAATCCGTCACATAGAAACTCGAAAAATAAGCCCGAAACTGGTGGTTTTTGTGCCTACTCGAGGGCACGATCCAGAGTAACTATTGTTGAAAATCGACCTAACGCCTTTCGCCTCAAATCGATGTGGAACAGTGAGAACTATGTTTTTTAACAACAACGGTCGCTTTTATACACTGTTTTGAGCATGTAAGATTTTCAGCGTAAAAACCCTAAACTTGTGTGTATTGTCAAAGAAAAAGTGATGATTATAACTCACACATCTCCCTCGCTTCTCAACGTATCCGGTTCGTTTTAGTGTTACAGTTTCGGCAAGAGAGTCACCTACGTGATGACATACAGTGTTTGGTGTTTTGTATTGTAGATTTAGTAAAATTTTTCATTACATTCGTAATAATGCATAAAAAAAAGGGTCATTTTTCAACTTCTTTCGCGTATATTTCGTCAATGTCCACGCCTACGTTTAATATTGTTACACATTTAGATAGAACTCGTCGAGACGCGTCTGGCGACATCTCATTTGTTAAAATCCGTCACATAGAAACTCGAAAAATAAGCCCGAAACTGGTGGTTTTTATGCCTACTCGAGGGCACGATCCAGAGTAACTATTGTTGAAAATCGACCTAACGCCTTTCGCCTCAAATCGATGTGGAACAGTGAGAACTATGTTTTTTAACAACAACGGTCGCTTTTATACACTGTTTTGAGCATGTAAGATTTTCAGCGTAAAAACCCTAAACTTGTGTGTATTGTCAAAGTAAAAGTGATGATTATAACTCACACATCTCCCTCGCTTCTCAACGTATCCGGTTCGTTTTAGTGTTACAGTTTCGGCAAGAGAGTCACCTACGTGATGACATACAGTGTTTGGTGTTTTGTATTGTAGATTTAGTAAAATTTTTCATTACATTCGTAATAATGCATAAAAAAAGGGTCATTTTTCAACTTCTATCGCGTATATTTCGTCAACGTCCACGCCTACGTTCAATGTTGTTACATATTTAGATAGAACTCGTCGAGATGCGTCTGGCGACACCTCATTTGTTATAATCCGTCACATAGAAACTCGAAAAATAAGCCCGAAACTGGTGGTTTTTGTGCCTACTCGAGGGCACGATCCAGAGTAACTATTGTTGAAAATCGACCTAACGCCTTTCGCCTCAAATCGATGTGGAACAGTGAGAACTATGTTTTTTAACAACAACGGTCGCTTTTATACACTGTTTTGAGCATGTAAGATTTTCAGCGTAAAAACCCTAAACTTGTGTGTATTGTCAAAGTAAAAGTGATGATTATAACTCACACATCTCCCTCGCTTCTCAACGTATCCGGTTCGTTTTAGTGTTACAGTTTCGGCAAGAGAGTCACCTACGTGATGACATACAGTGTTTGGTGTTTTGTATTGTAGATTTAGTAAAATTTTTCATTACATTCGTAATAATGCATAAAAAAAGGGTCATTTTTCAACTTCTTTCGCGTATATTTCGTCAATGTCCACGCCTACGTTTAATATTGTTACATATTTAGTTAGAACTCGTTTAGGCGCGTCTGGCGACACCTCATTTGTTATAATCCGTCACATAGAAACTCGAAAAATAAGCCCGAAACTGGTGGTTTTTGTGCCTACTCGAGGGCACGATCCAGAGTAACTATTGTTGAAAATCGACCTAACGCCTTTCGCCTCAAATCGATGTGGAACAGTGAGAACTATGTTTTTTAACAACAACGGTCGCTTTTATACACTGTTTTGAGCATGTAAGATTTTCAGCGTAAAAACCCTAAACTTGTGTGTATTGTCAAAGTAAAAGTGATGATTATAACTCACACATCTCCCTCGCTTCTCAACGTATCCGGTTCGTTTTAGTGTTACAGTTTCGGCAAGAGAGTCACCTACGTGATGACATACAGTGTTTGGTGTTTTGTATTGTAGATTTAGTAAAATTTTTCATTACATTCGTAATAATGCATAAAAAAAGGGTCATTTTTCAACTTCTATCGCGTATATTTCGTCAACGTCCACGCCTACGTTCAATGTTGTTACATATTTAGATAGAACTCGTCGAGACGCGTCTGGCAACACCTCATTTGTTATAATCCGTCACATAGAAACTCGAAAAATAAGCCCGAAACTGGTGGTTTTTATGCCTACTCGAGGGCACGATCCAGAGTAACTATTGTTGAAAATCGACCTAACGCCTTTCGCCTCAAATCGATGTGGAACAGTGAGAACTATGTTTTTTAACAACAACGGTCGCTTTTATACACTGTTTTGAGCATGTAAGATTTTCAGCGTAAAAACCCTAAACTTGTGTGTATTGTCAAAGTAAAAGTGATGATTATAACTCACACATCTCCCTCGCTTCTCAACGTATCCGGTTCGTTTTAGTGTTACAGTTTCGGCAAGAGAGTCACCTACGTGATGACATACAGTGTTTGGTGTTTTGTATTGTAGATTTAGTAAAATTTTTCATTACATTCGTAATAATGCATAAAAAAAGGGTCATTTTTCAACTTCTTTCGCGTATATTTCGTCAATGTCCACGCCTACGTTTAATATTGTTACATATTTAGTTAGAACTCGTTTAGGCGCGTCTGGCGACACCTCATTTGTTATAATCCGTCACATAGAAACTCGAAAAATAAGCCCGAAACTGGTGGTTTTTGTGCCTACTCGAGGGCACGATCCAGAGTAACTATTGTTGAAAATCGACCTAACGCCTTTCGCCTCAAATCGATGTGGAACAGTGAGAACTATGTTTTTTAACAACAACGGTCGCTTTTATACACTGTTTTGAGCATGTAAGATTTTCAGCGTAAAAACCCTAAACTTGTGTGTATTGTCAAAGTAAAAGTGATGATTATAACTCACACATCTCCCTCGCTTCTCAACGTATCCGGTTCGTTTTAGTGTTACAGTTTCGGCAAGAGAGTCACCTACGTGATGACATACAGTGTTTGGTGTTTTGTATTGTAGATTTAGTAAAATTTTTCATTACATTCGTAATAATGCATAAAAAAAGGGTCATTTTTCAACTTCTTTCGCGTATATTTCGTCAATGTCCACGCCTACGTTTAATATTGTTACATATTTAGTTAGAACTCGTTTAGGCGCGTCTGGCGACACCTCATTTGTTATAATCCGTCACATAGAAACTCGAAAAATAAGCCCGAAACTGGTGGTTTTTGTGCCTACTCGAGGGCACGATCCAGAGTAACTATTGTTGAAAATCGACCTAACGCCTTTCGCCTCAAATCGATGTGGAACAGTGAGAACTATGTTTTTTAACAACAACGGTCGCTTTTATACACTGTTTTGAGCATGTAAGATTTTCAGCGTAAAAACCCTAAACTTGTGTGTATTGTCAAAGTAAAAGTGATGATTATAACTCACACATCTCCCTCGCTTCTCAACGTATCCGGTTCGTTTTAGTGTTACAGTTTCGGCAAGAGAGTCACCTACGTGATGACATACAGTGTTTGGTGTTTTGTATTGTAGATTTAGTAAAATTTTTCATTACATTCGTAATAATGCATAAAAAAAGGGTCATTTTTCAACTTCTTTCGCGTATATTTCGTCAATGTCCACGCCTACGTTTAATATTGTTACATATTTAGTTAGAACTCGTTTAGGCGCGTCTGGCGACACCTCATTTGTTATAATCCGTCACATAGAAACTCGAAAAATAAGCCCGAAACTGGTGGTTTTTGTGCCTACTCGAGGGCACGATCCAGAGTAACTATTGTTGAAAATCGACCTAACGCCTTTCGCCTCAAATCGATGTGGAACAGTGAGAACTATGTTTTTTAACAACAACGGTCGCTTTTATACACTGTTTTGAGCATGTAAGATTTTCAGCGTAAAAACCCTAAACTTGTGTGTATTGTCAAAGTAAAAGTGATGATTATAACTCACACATCTCCCTCGCTTCTCAACGTATCCGGTTCGTTTTAGTGTTACAGTTTCGGCAAGAGAGTCACCTACGTGATGACATACAGTGTTTGGTGTTTTGTATTGTAGATTTAGTAAAATTTTTCATTACATTCGTAATAATGCATAAAAAAAGGGTCATTTTTCAACTTCTATCGCGTATATTTCGTCAACGTCCACGCCTACGTTCAATGTTGTTACATATTTAGATAGAACTTGTCGAGACGCGTCTGGCGACACCTCATTTGTTATAATCCGTCACATAGAAACTCGAAAAATAAGCCCGAAACTGGTGGTTTTTATGCCTACTCGAGGGCACGATCCAGAGTAACTATTGTTGAAAATCGACCTAACGCCTTTCGCCTCAAATCGATGTGGAACAGTGAGAACTATGTTTTTTAACAACAACGGTCGCTTTTATACACTGTTTTGAGCATGTAAGATTTTCAGCGTAAAAACCCTAAACTTGTGTGTATTGTCAAAGTAAAAGTGATGATTATAACTCACACATCTCCCTCGCTTCTCAACGTATCCGGTTCCTTTTAGTGTTACAGTTTCGGCAAGAGAGTCACCTACGTGATGACATACAGTGTTTGGTGTTTTGTATTGTAGATTTAGTAAAATTTTTCATTACATTCGTAATAATGCATAAAAAAAGGGTCATTTTTCAACTTCTATCGCGTATATTTCGTCAACGTCCACGCCTACGTTCAATGTTGTTACATATTTAGATAGAACTCGTCGAGACGCGTCTGGCGACACCTCATTTGTTATAATCCGTCACATAGAAACTCGAAAAATAAACCCGAAACTGGTGGTTTTTGTGCGTACTCGAGGGCACGATCCAGAGTAACTATTGTTGAAAATCGACCTAACGCCTTTCGCCTCAAATCGATGTGGAACAGTGAGAACTATGTTTTTTAACAACAACGGTCGCTTTTATACACTGTTTTGAGCATGTAAGATTTTCAGCGTAAAAACCCTAAACTTGTGTGTATTGTCAAAGAAAAAGTGATGATTATAACTCACACATCTCCCTCGCTTCTCAACGTATCCGGTTCGTTTTAGTGTTACAGTTTCGGCAAGAGAGTCACCTACGTGATGACATACAGTGTTTGGTGTTTTGTATTGTAGATTTAGTAAAATTTTTCATTACATTCGTAATAATGCATAAAAAAAAGGGTCATTTTTCAACTTCTATCGCGTATATTTCGTCAACGTCCACGCCTACGTTCAATGTTGTTACATATTTAGATAGAACTCGTCGAGACGCGTCTGGTGACACCTCATTTGTTATAATCCGTCACATAGAAACTCGAAAAATAAACCCGAAACTGGTGGTTTTTGTGCCTACTCGAGGGCACGATCCAGAGTAACTATTGTTGAAAATCGACCTAACGCCTTTCGCCTCAAATCGATGTGGAACAGTGAGAACTATGTTTTTTAACAACAACGGTCGCTTTTATACACTGTTTTGAGCATGTAAGATTTTCAGCGTAAAAACCCTAAACTTGTGTGTATTGTCAAAGAAAAAGTGATGATTATAACTCACACATCTCCCTCGCTTCTCAACGTATCCGGTTCGTTTTAGTGTTACAGTTTCGGCAAGAGAGTCACCTACGTGATGACATACAGTGTTTGGTGTTTTGTATTGTAGATTTAGTAAAATTTTTCATTACATTCGTAATAATGCATAAAAAAAAGGGTCATTTTTCAACTTCTTTCGCGTATATTTCGTCAATGTCCACGCCTACGTTTAATATTGTTACACATTTAGATAGAACTCGTCGAGACGCGTCTGGCGACATCTCATTTGTTAAAATCCGTCACATAGAAACTCGAAAAATAAGCCCGAAACTGGTGGTTTTTATGCCTACTCGAGGGCACGATCCAGAGTAACTATTGTTGAAAATCGACCTAACGCCTTTCGCCTCAAATCGATGTGGAACAGTGAGAACTATGTTTTTTAACAACAACGGTCGCTTTTATACACTGTTTTGAGCATGTAAGATTTTCAGCGTAAAAACCCTAAACTTGTGTGTATTGTCAAAGTAAAAGTGATGATTATAACTCACACATCTCCCTCGCTTCTCAACGTATCCGGTTCGTTTTAGTGTTACAGTTTCGGCAAGAGAGTCACCTACGTGATGACATACAGTGTTTGGTGTTTTGTATTGTAGATTTAGTAAAATTTTTCATTACATTCGTAATAATGCATAAAAAAAGGGTCATTTTTCAACTTCTTTCGCGTAGATTTCGTCAACGTACCCGCCTACGTTCAATATTGTTACACATTTAGATAGAACTCGTTGAGACGCGTCTGGCGACACCTCATTTTTTATAATCCGTCACATAGAAACTCGAAAAATAAGCCCGAAACTGGTGGTTTTTATGCCTACTCGAGGGCACGATCCAGAGTAACTATTGTTGAAAATCGACCTAACGCCTTTCGCCTCAAATCGATGTGGAACAGTGAGAACTATGTTTTTTAACAACAACGGTCGCTTTTATACACTGTTTTGAGCATGTAAGATTTTCAGCGTAAAAACCCTAAACTTGTGTGTATTGTCAAAGTAAAAGTGATGATTATAACTCACACATCTCCCTCGCTTCTCAACGTATCCGGTTCGTTTAAGTGTTACAGTTTCGGCAAGAGAGTCACCTACGTGATGACATACAGTGTTTGGTGTTTTGTATTGTAGATTTAGTAAAATTTTTCATTACATTCGTAATAATGCATAAAAAAAGGGCCATTTTTCAACTTCTATCGCGTATATTTCGTCAACGTCCACGCCTACATTCAATGTTGTTACATATTTAGATAGAACTCGTCGAGACGCGTCTGGCGACACCTCATTTGTTATAATCCGTCACATAGAAACTCGAAAAATAAGCCCGAAACTGGTGGTTTTTGTGCCTACTCGAGGGCACGATCCAGAGTAACTATTGTTGAAAATCGACCTAACGCCTTTCGCCTCAAATCGATGTGGAACAGTGAGAACTATGTTTTTTAACAACAACGGTCGCTTTTATACACTGTTTTGAGCATGTAAGATTTTCAGCGTAAAAACCCTAAACTTGTGTGTATTGTCAAAGTAAAAGTGATGATTATAACTCACACATCTCCCTCGCTTCTCAACGTATCCGGTTCGTTTTAGTGTTACAGTTTCGGCAAGAGAGTCACCTACGTGATGACATACAGTGTTTGGTGTTTTGTATTGTAGATTTAGTAAAATTTTTCATTACATTCGTAATAATGCATAAAAAAAGGGTCATTTTTCAACTTCTATCGCGTATATTTCGTCAACGTCCACGCCTACGTTCAATGTTGTTACATATTTAGATAGAACTCGTCGAGACGCGTCTGGCGACACCTCATTTGTTATAATCCGTCACATAGAAACTCGAAAAATAAGCCCGAAACTGGTGGTTTTTATGCCTACTCGAGGGCACGATCCAGAGTAACTATTGTTGAAAATCGACCTAACGCCTTTCGCCTCAAATCGATGTAGAACAGTGAGAACTATGTTTTTTAACAACAACGGTCGCTTTTATACACTGTTTTGAGCATGTAAGATTTTCAGCGTAAAAACCCTAAACTTGTGTGTATTGTCAAAGAAAAAGTGATGATTATAACTCACACATCTCCCTCGCTTCTCAACGTATCCGGTTCGTTTTAGTGTTACAGTTTCGGCAAGAGAGTCACCTACGTGATGACATACAGTGTTTGGTGTTTTGTATTGTAGATTTAGTAAAATTTTTCATTACATTCGTAATAATGCATAAAAAAAAGGGTCATTTTTCAACTTCTTTCGCGTATATTTCGTCAATGTCCACGCCTACGTTTAATATTGTTAGACATTTAGATAGAACTCGTCGAGACGCGTCTGGCGACATCTCATTTGTTAAAATCCGTCACATAGAAACTCGAAAAATAAGCCCGAAACTGGTGGTTTTTATGCCTACTCGAGGGCACGATCCAGAGTAACTATTGTTGAAAATCGACCTAACGCCTTTCGCCTCAAATCGATGTGGAACAGTGAGAACTATGTTTTTTAACAACAACGGTCGCTTTTATACACTGTTTTGAGCATGTAAGATTTTCAGCGTAAAAACCCTAAACTTGTGTGTATTGTCAAAGTAAAAGTGATGATTATAACTCACACATCTCCCTCGCTTCTCAACGTATCCGGTTCGTTTTAGTGTTACAGTTTCGGCAAGAGAGTCACCTACGTGATGACATACAGTGTTTGGTGTTTTGTATTGTAGATTTAGTAAAATTTTTCATTACATTCGTAATAATGCATAAAAAAAGGGTCATTTTTCAACTTCTTTCGCGTATATTTCGTCAATGTCCACGCCTACGTTCAATGTTGTTACATATTTAGATAGAACTCGTCGAGACGCGTCTGGCGACACCTCATTTGTTATAATCCGTCACATAGAAACTCGAAAAATAAACCCGAAACTGGTGGTTTTTGTGCGTACTCGAGGGCACGATCCAGAGTAACTATTGTTGAAAATCGACCTAACGCCTTTCGCCTCAAATCGATGTGGAACAGTGAGAACTATGTTTTTTAACAACAACGGTCGCTTTTATACACTGTTTTGAGCATGTAAGATTTTCAGCGTAAAAACCCTAAACTTGTGTGTATTGTCAAAGTAAAAGTGATGATTATAACTCACACTTCTCCCTCGCTTCTCAACGTATCCGGTTCGTTTTAGTGTTACAGTTTCGGCAAGAGAGTCACCTACGTGATGACATACAGTGTTTGGTGTTTTGTATTATAGATTTAGTAAAATTTTTCATTACATTCGTAATAATGCATAAAAAAAAGGGTCATTTTTCAACTTCTTTCGCGTATATTTCGTCAATGTCCACGCCTACGTTTAATATTGTTACACATTTAGATAGAACTCGTCGAGACGCGTCTGGCGACATCTCATTTGTTAAAATCCGTCACACAGAAACTCGAAAAATAAGCCCGAAACTGGTGGTTTTTATGCCTACTCGAGGGCACGATCCAGAGTAACTATTGTTGAAAATCGACCTAACGCCTTTCGCCTCAAATCGATGTGGAACAGTGAGAACTATGTTTTTTAACAACAACGGTCGCTTTTATACACTGTTTTGAGCATGTAAGATTTTCAGCGTAAAAACCCTAAACTTGTGTGTATTGTCAAAGTAAAAGTGATGATTATAACTCACACATCTCCCTCGCTTCTCAACGTATCCGGTTCGTTTTAGTGTTACAGTTTCGGCAAGAGAGTCACCTACGTGATGACATACAGTGTTTGGTGTTTTGTATTGTAGATTTAGTAAAATTTTTCATTACATTCGTAATAATGCATAAAAAAAGGGTCATTTTTCAACTTCTATCGCGTATATTTCGTCAACGTCCACGCCTACGTTCAATGTTGTTACATATTTAGATAGAACTCGTCGAGACGCGTCTGGCGACACCTCATTTGTTATAATCCGTCACATAGAAACTCGAAAAATAAGCCCGAAACTGGTGGTTTTTGTGCCTACTCGAGGGCACGATCCAGAGTAACTATTGTTGAAAATCGACCTAACGCCTTTCGCCTCAAATCGATGTGGAACAGTGAGAACTATGTTTTTTAACAACAATGGTCGCTTTTATACACTGTTTTGAGCATGTAAGATTTTCAGCGTAAAAACCCTAAACTTGTGTGTATTGTCAAAGTAAAAGTGATGATTATAACTCACACATCTCCCTCGCTTCTCAACGTATCCGGTTCGTTTTAGTGTTACAGTTTCGGCAAGAGAGTCACCTACGTGATGACATACAGTGTTTGGTGTTTTGTATTGTAGATTTAGTAAAATTTTTCATTACATTCGTAATAATGCATAAAAAAAGGGCCATTTTTCAACTTCTATCGCGTATATTTCGTCAACGTCCACGCCTACATTCAATGTTGTTACATATTTAGATAGAACTCGTCGAGACGCGTCTGGCGACACCTCATTTGTTATAATCCGTCACATAGAAACTCGAAAAATAAGCCCGAAACTGGTGGTTTTTGTGCCTACTCGAGGGCACGATCCAGAGTAACTATTGTTGAAAATCGACCTAACGCCTTTCGCCTCAAATCGATGTGGAACAGTGAGAACTATGTTTTTTAACAACAACGGTCGCTTTTATACACTGTTTTGAGCATGTAAGATTTTCAGCGTAAAAACCCTAAACTTGTGTGTATTGTCAAAGTAAAAGTGATGATTATAACTCACACATCTCCCTCGCTTCTCAACGTATCCGGTTCGTTTTAGTGTTACAGTTTCGGCAAGAGAGTCACCTACGTGATGACATACAGTGTTTGGTGTTTTGTATTGTAGATTTAGTAAAATTTTTCATTACATTCGTAATAATGCATAAAAAAAGGGTCATTTTTCAACTTCTATCGCGTATATTTCGTCAACGTCCACGCCTACGTTCAATGTTGTTACATATTTAGATAGAACTCGTCGAGACGCGTCTGGCGACACCTCATTTGTTATAATCCGTCACATAGAAACTCGAAAAATAAGCCCGAAACTGGTGGTTTTTATGCCTACTCGAGGGCACGATCCAGAGTAACTATTGTTGAAAATCGACCTAACGCCTTTCGCCTCAAATCGATGTAGAACAGTGAGAACTATGTTTTTTAACAACAACGGTCGCTTTTATACACTGTTTTGAGCATGTAAGATTTTCAGCGTAAAAACCCTAAACTTGTGTGTATTGTCAAAGTAAAAGTGATGATTATAACTCACACATCTCCCTCGCTTCTCAACGTATCCGGTTCGTTTTAGTGTTACAGTTTCGGCAAGAGAGTCACCTACGTGATGACATACAGTGTTTGGTGTTTTGTATTGTAGATTTAGTAAAATTTTTCATTACATTCGTAATAATGCATAAAAAAAGGGTCATTTTTCAACTTCTATCGCGTATATTTCGTCAACGTCCACGCCTACGTTCAATGTTGTTACATATTTAGATAGAACTCGTCGAGACGCGTCTGGCGACACCTCATTTGTTATAATCCGTCACATAGAAACTCGAAAAATAAGCCCGAAACTGGTGGTTTTTATGCCTACTCGAGGGCACGATCCAGAGTAACTATTGTTGAAAATCGACCTAACGCCTTTCGCCTCAAATCGATGTGGAACAGTGAGAACTATGTTTTTTAACAACAACGGTCGCTTTTATACACTGTTTTGAGCATGTAAGATTTTCAGCGTAAAAACCCTAAACTTGTGTGTATTGTCAAAGTAAAAGTGATGATTATAACTCACACATCTCCCTCGCTTCTCAACGTATCCGGTTCGTTTTAGTGTTACAGTTTCGGCAAGAGAGTCACCTACGTGATGACATACAGTGTTTGGTGTTTTGTATTGTAGATTTAGTAAAATTTTTCATTACATTCGTAATAATGCATAAAAAAAGGGTCATTTTTCAACTTCTTTCGCGTATATTTCGTCAATGTCCACGCCTACGTTTAATATTGTTACATATTTAGTTAGAACTCGTTTAGGCGCGTCTGGCGACACCTCATTTGTTATAATCCGTCACATAGAAACTCGAAAAATAAGCCCGAAACTGGTGGTTTTTGTGCCTACTCGAGGGCACGATCCAGAGTAACTATTGTTGAAAATCGACCTAACGCTTTTCGCCTCAAATCGATGTGGAACAGTGAGAACTATGTTTTTTAACAACAACGGTCGCTTTTATACACTGTTTTGAGCATGTAAGATTTTCAGCGTAAAAACCCTAAACTTGTGTGTATTGTCAAAGTAAAAGTGATGATTATAACTCACACATCTCCCTCGCTTCTCAACGTATCCGGTTCGTTTTAGTGTTACAGTTTCGGCAAGAGAGTCACCTACGTGATGACATACAGTGTTTGGTGTTTTGTATTGTAGATTTAGTAAAATTTTTCATTACATTCGTAATAATGCATAAAAAAAGGGTCATTTTTCAACTTCTTTCGCGTATATTTCGTCAATGTCCACGCCTACGTTCAATGTTGTTACATATTTAGATAGAACTCGTCGAGACGCGTCTGGCGACACCTCATTTGTTATAATCCGTCACATAGAAACTCGAAAAATAAACCCGAAACTGGTGGTTTTTGTGCGTACTCGAGGGCACGATCCAGAGTAACTATTGTTGAAAATCGACCTAACGCCTTTCGCCTCAAATCGATGTGGAACAGTGAGAACTATGTTTTTTAACAACAACGGTCGCTTTTATACACTGTTTTGAGCATGTAAGATTTTCAGCGTAAAAACCCTAAACTTGTGTGTATTGTCAAAGTAAAAGTGATGATTATAACTCACACTTCTCCCTCGCTTCTCAACGTATCCGGTTCGTTTTAGTGTTACAGTTTCGGCAAGAGAGTCACCTACGTGATGACATACAGTGTTTGGTGTTTTGTATTATAGATTTAGTAAAATTTTTCATTACATTCGTAATAATGCATAAAAAAAAGGGTCATTTTTCAACTTCTTTCGCGTATATTTCGTCAATGTCCACGCCTACGTTTAATATTGTTACACATTTAGATAGAACTCGTCGAGACGCGTCTGGCGACATCTCATTTGTTAAAATCCGTCACACAGAAACTCGAAAAATAAGCCCGAAACTGGTGGTTTTTATGCCTACTCGAGGGCACGATCCAGAGTAACTATTGTTGAAAATCGACCTAACGCCTTTCGCCTCAAATCGATGTGGAACAGTGAGAACTATGTTTTTTAACAACAACGGTCGCTTTTATACACTGTTTTGAGCATGTAAGATTTTCAGCGTAAAAACCCTAAACTTGTGTGTATTGTCAAAGTAAAAGTGATGATTATAACTCACACATCTCCCTCGCTTCTCAACGTATCCGGTTCGTTTTAGTGTTACAGTTTCGGCAAGAGAGTCACCTACGTGATGACATACAGTGTTTGGTGTTTTGTATTGTAGATTTAGTAAAATTTTTCATTACATTCGTAATAATGCATAAAAAAAGGGTCATTTTTCAACTTCTATCGCGTATATTTCGTCAACGTCCACGCCTACGTTCAATGTTGTTACATATTTAGATAGAACTCGTCGAGACGCGTCTGGCGACACCTCATTTGTTATAATCCGTCACATAGAAACTCGAAAAATAAGCCCGAAACTGGTGGTTTTTGTGCCTACTCGAGGGCACGATCCAGAGTAACTATTGTTGAAAATCGACCTAACGCCTTTCGCCTCAAATCGATGTGGAACAGTGAGAACTATGTTTTTTAACAACAATGGTCGCTTTTATACACTGTTTTGAGCATGTAAGATTTTCAGCGTAAAAACCCTAAACTTGTGTGTATTGTCAAAGTAAAAGTGATGATTATAACTCACACATCTCCCTCGCTTCTCAACGTATCCGGTTCGTTTTAGTGTTACAGTTTCGGCAAGAGAGTCACCTACGTGATGACATACAGTGTTTGGTGTTTTGTATTGTAGATTTAGTAAAATTTTTCATTACATTCGTAATAATGCATAAAAAAAGGGCCATTTTTCAACTTCTATCGCGTATATTTCGTCAACGTCCACGCCTACATTCAATGTTGTTACATATTTAGATAGAACTCGTCGAGACGCGTCTGGCGACACCTCATTTGTTATAATCCGTCACATAGAAACTCGAAAAATAAGCCCGAAACTGGTGGTTTTTGTGCCTACTCGAGGGCACGATCCAGAGTAACTATTGTTGAAAATCGACCTAACGCCTTTCGCCTCAAATCGATGTGGAACAGTGAGAACTATGTTTTTTAACAACAACGGTCGCTTTTATACACTGTTTTGAGCATGTAAGATTTTCAGCGTAAAAACCCTAAACTTGTGTGTATTGTCAAAGTAAAAGTGATGATTATAACTCACACATCTCCCTCGCTTCTCAACGTATCCGGTTCGTTTTAGTGTTACAGTTTCGGCAAGAGAGTCACCTACGTGATGACATACAGTGTTTGGTGTTTTGTATTGTAGATTTAGTAAAATTTTTCATTACATTCGTAATAATGCATAAAAAAAGGGTCATTTTTCAACTTCTATCGCGTATATTTCGTCAACGTCCACGCCTACGTTCAATGTTGTTACATATTTAGATAGAACTCGTCGAGACGCGTCTGGCGACACCTCATTTGTTATAATCCGTCACATAGAAACTCGAAAAATAAGCCCGAAACTGGTGGTTTTTATGCCTACTCGAGGGCACGATCCAGAGTAACTATTGTTGAAAATCGACCTAACGCCTTTCGCCTCAAATCGATGTAGAACAGTGAGAACTATGTTTTTTAACAACAACGGTCGCTTTTATACACTGTTTTGAGCATGTAAGATTTTCAGCGTAAAAACCCTAAACTTGTGTGTATTGTCAAAGTAAAAGTGATGATTATAACTCACACATCTCCCTCGCTTCTCAACGTATCCGGTTCGTTTTAGTGTTACAGTTTCGGCAAGAGAGTCACCTACGTGATGACATACAGTGTTTGGTGTTTTGTATTGTAGATTTAGTAAAATTTTTCATTACATTCGTAATAATGCATAAAAAAAGGGTCATTTTTCAACTTCTATCGCGTATATTTCGTCAACGTCCACGCCTACGTTCAATGTTGTTACATATTTAGATAGAACTCGTCGAGACGCGTCTGGCGACACCTCATTTGTTATAATCCGTCACATAGAAACTCGAAAAATAAGCCCGAAACTGGTGGTTTTTATGCCTACTCGAGGGCACGATCCAGAGTAACTATTGTTGAAAATCGACCTAACGCCTTTCGCCTCAAATCGATGTGGAACAGTGAGAACTATGTTTTTTAACAACAACGGTCGCTTTTATACACTGTTTTGAGCATGTAAGATTTTCAGCGTAAAAACCCTAAACTTGTGTGTATTGTCAAAGTAAAAGTGATGATTATAACTCACACATCTCCCTCGCTTCTCAACGTATCCGGTTCGTTTTAGTGTTACAGTTTCGGCAAGAGAGTCACCTACGTGATGACATACAGTGTTTGGTGTTTTGTATTGTAGATTTAGTAAAATTTTTCATTACATTCGTAATAATGCATAAAAAAAGGGTCATTTTTCAACTTCTTTCGCGTATATTTCGTCAATGTCCACGCCTACGTTTAATATTGTTACATATTTAGTTAGAACTCGTTTAGGCGCGTCTGGCGACACCTCATTTGTTATAATCCGTCACATAGAAACTCGAAAAATAAGCCCGAAACTGGTGGTTTTTGTGCCTACTCGAGGGCACGATCCAGAGTAACTATTGTTGAAAATCGACCTAACGCTTTTCGCCTCAAATCGATGTGGAACAGTGAGAACTATGTTTTTTAACAACAACGGTCGCTTTTATACACTGTTTTGAGCATGTAAGATTTTCAGCGTAAAAACCCTAAACTTGTGTGTATTGTCAAAGTAAAAGTGATGATTATAACTCACACATCTCCCTCGCTTCTCAACGTATCCGGTTCGTTTTAGTGTTACAGTTTCGGCAAGAGAGTCACCTACGTGATGACATACAGTGTTTGGTGTTTTGTATTGTAGATTTAGTAAAATTTTTCATTACATTCGTAATAATGCATAAAAAAAGGGTCATTTTTCAACTTCTTTCGCGTATATTTCGTCAATGTCCACGTCTACGTTTAATATTGTTACATATTTAGTTAGAACTCGTTTAGGCGCGTCTGGCGACACCTCATTTGTTATAATCCGTCACATAGAAACTCGAAAAATAAGCCCGAAACTGGTGGTTTTTGTGCCTACTCGAGGGCACGATCCAGAGTAACTATTGTTGAAAATCGACCTAACGCCTTTCGCCTCAAATCGATGTGGAACAGTGAGAACTATGTTTTTTAACAACAACGGTCGCTTTTATACACTGTTTTGAGCATGTAAGATTTTCAGCGTAAAAACCCTAAACTTGTGTGTATTGTCAAAGTAAAAGTGATGATTATAACTCACACATCTCCCTCGCTTCTCAACGTATCCGGTTCGTTTTAGTGTTACAGTTTCGGCAAGAGAGTCACCTACGTGATGACATACAGTGTTTGGTGTTTTGTATTGTAGATTTAGTAAAATTTTTCATTACATTCGTAATAATGCATAAAAAAAGGGTCATTTTTCAACTTCTATCGCGTATATTTCGTCAACGTCCACGCCTACGTTCAATGTTGTTACATATTTAGATAGAACTCGTCGAGACGCGTCTGGCGACACCTCATTTGTTATAATCCGTCACATAGAAACTCGAAAAATAAACCCGAAACTGGTGGTTTTTGTGCGTACTCGAGGGCACGATCCAGAGTAACTATTGTTGAAAATCGACCTAACGCCTTTCGCCTCAAATCGATGTGGAACAGTGAGAACTATGTTTTTTAACAACAACGGTCGCTTTTATACACTGTTTTGAGCATGTAAGATTTTCAGCGTAAAAACCCTAAACTTGTGTGTATTGTCAAAGTAAAAGTGATGATTATAACTCACACTTCTCCCTCGCTTCTCAACGTATCCGGTTCGTTTTAGTGTTACAGTTTCGGCAAGAGAGTCACCTACGTGATGACATACAGTGTTTGGTGTTTTGTATTATAGATTTAGTAAAATTTTTCATTACATTCGTAATAATGCATAAAAAAAAGGGTCATTTTTCAACTTCTTTCGCGTATATTTCGTCAATGTCCACGCCTACGTTTAATATTGTTACACATTTAGATAGAACTCGTCGAGACGCGTCTGGCGACATCTCATTTGTTAAAATCCGTCACATAGAAACTCGAAAAATAAGCCCGAAACTGGTGGTTTTTATGCCTACTCGAGGGCACGATCCAGAGTAACTATTGTTGAAAATCGACCTAACGCCTTTCGCCTCAAATCGATGTGGAACAGTGAGAACTATGTTTTTTAACAACAACGGTCGCTTTTATACACTGTTTTGAGCATGTAAGATTTTCAGCGTAAAAACCCTAAACTTGTGTGTATTGTCAAAGTAAAAGTGATGATTATAACTCACACATCTCCCTCGCTTCTCAACGTATCCGGTTCGTTTTAGTGTTACAGTTTCGGCAAGAGAGTCACCTACGTGATGACATACAGTGTTTGGTGTTTTGTATTGTAGATTTAGTAAAATTTTTCATTACATTCGTAATAATGCATAAAAAAAGGGTCATTTTTCAACTTCTATCGCGTATATTTCGTCAACGTCCACGCCTACGTTCAATGTTGTTACATATTTAGATAGAACTCGTCGAGACGCGTCTGGCGACACCTGATTTGTTAAAATCCGTCACATAGAAACTCGAAAAATAAGCCCGAAACTGGTGGTTTTTATGCCTACTCGAGGGCACGATCCAGAGTAACTATTGTTGAAAATCGACCTAACGCCTTTCGCCTCAAATCGATGTGGAACAGTGAGAACTATGTTTTTTAACAACAACGGTCGCTTTTATACACTGTTTTGAGCATGTAAGATTTTCAGCGTAAAAACCCTAAACTTGTGTGTATTGTCAAAGTAAAAGTGATGATTATAACTCACACATCTCCCTCGCTTCTCAACGTATCCGGTTCGTTTTAGTGTTACAGTTTCGGCAAGAGAGTCACCTACGTGATGACATACAGTGTTTGGTGTTTTGTATTGTAGATTTAGTAAAATTTTTCATTACATTCGTAATAATGCATAAAAAAAGGGTCATTTTTCAACTTCTATCGCGTATATTTCGTCAACGTCCACGCCTACGTTCAATGTTGTTACATATTTAGATAGAACTCGTCGAGACGCGTCTGGCGACACCTCATTTGTTATAATCCGTCACATAGAAACTCGAAAAATAAGCCCGAAACTGGTGGTTTTTGTGCCTACTCGAGGGCACGATCCAGAGTAACTATTGTTGAAAATCGACCTAACGCCTTTCGCCTCAAATCGATGTGGAACAGTGAGAACTATGTTTTTTAACAACAACGGTCGCTTTTATACACTGTTTTGAGCATGTAAGATTTTCAGCGTAAAAACCCTAAACTTGTGTGTATTGTCAAAGTAAAAGTGATGATTATAACTCACACATCTCCCTCGCTTCTCAACGTATCCGGTTCGTTTTAGTGTTACAGTTTCGGCAAGAGAGTCACCTACGTGATGACATACAGTGTTTGGTGTTTTGTATTGTAGATTTAGTAAAATTTTTCATTACATTCGTAATAATGCATAAAAAAAGGGTCATTTTTCAACTTCTATCGCGTATATTTCGTCAACGTCCACGCCTACGTTCAATGTTGTTACATATTTAGATAGAACTCGTCAAGACGCGTCTGGTGACACCTCATTTGTTATAATCCGTCACATAGAAACTCGAAAAATAAGCCCGAAACTGGTGGTTTTTATGCCTACTCGAGGGCACGATCCAGAGTAACTATTGTTGAAAATCAACCTAACGCCTTTCGCCTCAAATCGATGTGGAACAGTGAGAACTATGTTTTTTAACAACAACGGTCGCTTTTATACACTGTTTTGAGCATGTAAGATTTTCAGCGTAAAAACCCTAAACTTGTGTGTATTGTCAAAGTAAAAGTGATGATTATAACTCACACATCTCCCTCGCTTCTCAACGTATCCGGTTCGTTTTAGTGTTACAGTTTCGGCAAGAGAGTCACCTACGTGATGACATACAGTGTTTGGTGTTTTGTATTGTAGATTTAGTAAAATTTTTCATTACATTCGTAATAATGCATAAAAAAAGGGTCATTTTTCAACTTCTTTCGCGTATATTTCGTCAATGTCCACGCCTACGTTTAATATTGTTACATATTTAGTTAGAACTCGTTTAGGCGCGTCTGGCGACACCTCATTTGTTATAATCCGTCACATAGAAACTCGAAAAATAAGCCCGAAACTGGTGGTTTTTGTGCCTACTCGAGGGCACGATCCAGAGTAACTATTGTTGAAAATCGACCTAACGCCTTTCGCCTCAAATCGATGTGGAACAGTGAGAACTATGTTTTTTAACAACAACGGTCGCTTTTATACACTGTTTTGAGCATGTAAGATTTTCAGCGTAAAAACCCTAAACTTGTGTGTATTGTCAAAGAAAAAGTGATGATTATAACTCACACATCTCCCTCGCTTCTCAACGTATCCGGTTCGTTTTAGTGTTACAGTTTCGGCAAGAGAGTCACCTACGTGATGACATACAGTGTTTGGTGTTTTGTATTGTAGATTTAGTAAAATTTTTCATTACATTCGTAATAATGCATAAAAAAAGGGTCATTTTTCAACTTCTTTCGCGTAGATTTCGTCAACGTACCCGCCTACGTTCAATATTGTTACACATTTAGATAGAACTCGTTGAGACGCGTCTGGCCACACCTCATTTTTTATAATCCGTCACATAGAAACTCGAAAAATAAGCCCGAAACTGGTGGTTTTTATGCCTACTCGAGGGCATGATCCAGAGTAACTATTGTTGAAAATCGACCTAACGCCTTTCGCCTCAAATCGATGTGGAACAGTGAGAACTATGTTTTTTAACAACAACGGTCGCTTTTATACACTGTTTTGAGCATGTAAGATTTTCAGCGTAAAAACCCTAAACTTGTGTGTATTGTCAAAGTAAAAGTGATGATTATAACTCACACATCTCCCTCGCTTCTCAACGTATCCGGTTCGTTTAAGTGTTACAGTTTCGGCAAGAGAGTCACCTACGTGATGACATACAGTGTTTGGTGTTTTGTATTGTAGATTTAGTAAAATTTTTCATTACATTCGTAATAATGCATAAAAAAAGGGTCATTTTTCAACTTCTATCGCGTATATTTCGTCAACGTCCACGCCGACGTTCAATGTTGTTACATATTTAGATAGAACTCGTCGAGACGCGTCTGGCGACACCTCATTTGTTATAATCCGTCACATAGAAACTCGAAAAATAAGCCCGAAACTGGTGGTTTTTGTGCCTACTCGAGGGCACGATCCAGAGTAACTATTGTTGAAAATCGACCTAACGCCTTTCGCCTCAAATCGATGTGGAACAGTGAGAACTATGTTTTTTAACAACAACGGTCGCTTTTATACACTGTTTTGAGCATGTAAGATTTTCAGCGTAAAAACCCTAAACGTGTGTGTATTGTCAAAGTAAAAGTGATGATTATAACTCACACATCTCCCTCGCTTCTCAACGTATCCGGTTCGTTTTAGTGTTACAGTTTCGGCAAGAGAGTCACCTACGTGATGACATACAGTGTTTGGTGTTTTGTATTGTAGATTTAGTAAAATTTTTCATTACATTCGTAATAATGCATAAAAAAAGGGTCATTTTTCAACTTCTATCGCGTATATTTCGTCAACGTCCACGCCTACGTTCAATGTTGTTACATATTTAGATAGAACTCGTCGAGACGCGTCTGGCGACACCTCATTTGTTATAATCCGTCACATAGAAACTCGAAAAATAAGCCCGAAACTGGTGGTTTTTATGCCTACTCGAGGGCACGATCCAGAGTAACTATTGTTGAAAATCGACCTAACGCCTTTCGCCTCAAATCGATGTGGAACAGTGAGAACTATGTTTTTTAACAACAACGGTCGCTTTTATACACTGTTTTGAGCATGTAAGATTTTCAGCGTTAAAAACCCTAAACTTGTGTGTATTGTCAAAGTAAAAGTGATGATTATAACTCACACATCTCCCTCGCTTCTCAACGTATCCGGTTCCTTTTAGTGTTACAGTTTCGGCAAGAGAGTCACCTACGTGATGACATACAGTGTTTGGTGTTTTGTATTGTAGATTTAGTAAAATTTTTCATTACATTCGTAATAATGCATAAAAAAAGGGTCATTTTTCAACTTCTATCGCGTATATTTCGTCAACGTCCACGCCTACGTTCAATGTTGTTACATATTTAGATAGAACTCGTCGAGACGCGTCTGGCGACACCTCATTTGTTATAATCCGTTACATAGAAACTCGAAAAATAAGCCCGAAACTGGTGGTTTTTGTGCCTACTCGAGGGCACGATCCAGAGTAACTATTGTTGAAAATCGACCTAACGCCTTTCGCCTCAAATCGATGTGGAACAGTGAGAACTATGTTTTTTAACAACAACGGTCGCTTTTATACACTGTTTTGAGCATGTAAGATTTTCAGCGTAAAAACCCTAAACTTGTGTGTATTGTCAAAGAAAAAGTGATGATTATAACTCACACATCTCCCTCGCTTCTCAACGTATCCGGTTCGTTTTAGTGTTACAGTTTCGGCAAGAGAGTCACCTACGTGATGACATACAGTGTTTGGTGTTTTGTATTGTAGATTTAGTAAAATTTTTCATTACATTCGTAATAATGCATAAAAAAAGGGTCATTTTTCAACTTCTATCGCGTATATTTCGTCAACGTCCACGCCTACGTTCAATGTTGTTACATATTTAGATAGAACTCGTCAAGACGCGTCTGGCGACACCTCATTTGTTATAATCCGTCACATAGAAACTCGAAAAATAAGCCCGAAACTGGTGGTTTTTATGCCTACTCGAGGGCACGATCCAGAGTAACTATTGTTGAAAATCGACCTAACGCCTTTCGCCTCAAATCGATGTGGAACAGTGAGAACTATGTTTTTTAACAACAACGGTCGCTTTTATACACTGTTTTGAGCATGTAAGATTTTCAGCGTAAAAACCCTAAACTTGTGTGTATTGTCAAAGAAAAAGTGATGATTATAACTCACACATCTCCCTCGCTTCTCAACGTATCCGGTTCGTTTTAGTGTTACAGTTTCGGCAAGAGAGTCACCTACGTGATGACATACAGTGTTTGGTGTTTTGTATTGTAGATTTAGTAAAATTTTTCATTACATTCGTAATAATGCATAAAAAAAGGGTCATTTTTCAACTTCTTTCGCGTAGATTTCGTCAACGTACCCGCCTACGTTCAATATTGTTACACATTTAGATAGAACTCGTTGAGACGCGTCTGGCCACACCTCATTTTTTATAATCCGTCACATAGAAACTCGAAAAATAAGCCCGAAACTGGTGGTTTTTATGCCTACTCGAGGGCATGATCCAGAGTAACTATTGTTGAAAGTCGACCTAACGCCTTTCGCCTCAAATCGATGTGGAACAGTGAGAACTATGTTTTTTAACAACAACGGTCGCTTTTATACACTGTTTTGAGCATGTAAGATTTTCAGCGTAAAAACCCTAAACTTGTGTGTATTGTCAAAGTAAAAGTGATGATTATAACTCACACATCTCCCTCGCTTCTCAACGTATCCGGTTCGTTTAAGTGTTACAGTTTCGGCAAGAGAGTCACCTACGTGATGACATACAGTGTTTGGTGTTTTGTATTGTAGATTTAGTAAAATTTTTCATTACATTCGTAATAATGCATAAAAAAAGGGTCATTTTTCAACTTCTATCGCGTATATTTCGTCAACGTCCACGCCGACGTTCAATGTTGTTACATATTTAGATAGAACTCGTCGAGACGCGTCTGGCGACACCTCATTTGTTATAATCCGTCACATAGAAACTCGAAAAATAAGCCCGAAACTGGTGGTTTTTGTGCCTACTCGAGGGCACGATCCAGAGTAACTATTGTTGAAAATCGACCTAACGCCTTTCGCCTCAAATCGATGTGGAACAGTGAGAACTATGTTTTTTAACAACAACGGTCGCTTTTATACACTGTTTTGAGCATGTAAGATTTTCAGCGTAAAAACCCTAAACGTGTGTGTATTGTCAAAGTAAAAGTGATGATTATAACTCACACATCTCCCTCGCTTCTCAACGTATCCGGTTCGTTTTAGTGTTACAGTTTCGGCAAGAGAGTCACCTACGTGATGACATACAGTGTTTGGTGTTTTGTATTGTAGATTTAGTAAAATTTTTCATTACATTCGTAATAATGCATAAAAAAAGGGTCATTTTTCAACTTCTATCGCGTATATTTCGTCAACGTCCACGCCTACGTTCAATGTTGTTACATATTTAGATAGAACTCGTCGAGACGCGTCTGGCGACACCTCATTTGTTATAATCCGTCACATAGAAACTCGAAAAATAAGCCCGAAACTGGTGGTTTTTATGCCTACTCGAGGGCACGATCCAGAGTAACTATTGTTGAAAATCGACCTAACGCCTTTCGCCTCAAATCGATGTGGAACAGTGAGAACTATGTTTTTTAACAACAACGGTCGCTTTTATACACTGTTTTGAGCATGTAAGATTTTCAGCGTTAAAAACCCTAAACTTGTGTGTATTGTCAAAGTAAAAGTGATGATTATAACTCACACATCTCCCTCGCTTCTCAACGTATCCGGTTCCTTTTAGTGTTACAGTTTCGGCAAGAGAGTCACCTACGTGATGACATACAGTGTTTGGTGTTTTGTATTGTAGATTTAGTAAAATTTTTCATTACATTCGTAATAATGCATAAAAAAAGGGTCATTTTTCAACTTCTATCGCGTATATTTCGTCAACGTCCACGCCTACGTTCAATGTTGTTACATATTTAGATAGAACTCGTCGAGACGCGTCTGGCGACACCTCATTTGTTATAATCCGTTACATAGAAACTCGAAAAATAAGCCCGAAACTGGTGGTTTTTGTGCCTACTCGAGGGCACGATCCAGAGTAACTATTGTTGAAAATCGACCTAACGCCTTTCGCCTCAAATCGATGTGGAACAGTGAGAACTATGTTTTTTAACAACAACGGTCGCTTTTATACACTGTTTTGAGCATGTAAGATTTTCAGCGTAAAAACCCTAAACTTGTGTGTATTGTCAAAGAAAAAGTGATGATTATAACTCACACATCTCCCTCGCTTCTCAACGTATCCGGTTCGTTTTAGTGTTACAGTTTCGGCAAGAGAGTCACCTACGTGATGACATACAGTGTTTGGTGTTTTGTATTGTAGATTTAGTAAAATTTTTCATTACATTCGTAATAATGCATAAAAAAAGGGTCATTTTTCAACTTCTATCGCGTATATTTCGTCAACGTCCACGCCTACGTTCAATGTTGTTACATATTTAGATAGAACTCGTCAAGACGCGTCTGGCGACACCTCATTTGTTATAATCCGTCACATAGAAACTCGAAAAATAAGCCCGAAACTGGTGGTTTTTATGCCTACTCGAGGGCACGATCCAGAGTAACTATTGTTGAAAATCGACCTAACGCCTTTCGCCTCAAATCGATGTGGAACAGTGAGAACTATGTTTTTTAACAACAACGGTCGCTTTTATACACTGTTTTGAGCATGTAAGATTTTCAGCGTAAAAACCCTAAACTTGTGTGTATTGTCAAAGTAAAAGTGATGATTATAACTCACACATCTCCCTCGCTTCTCAACGTATCCGGTTCGTTTTAGTGTTACAGTTTCGGCAAGAGAGTCACCTACGTGATGACATACAGTGTTTGGTGTTTTGTATTGTAGATTTAGTAAAATTTTTCATTACATTCGTAATAATGCATAAAAAAAGGGTCATTTTTCAACTTCTTTCGCGTATATTTCGTCAATGTCCACGCCTACGTTTAATATTGTTACATATTTAGTTAGAACTCGTTTAGGCGCGTCTGGCGACACCTCATTTGTTATAATCCGTCACATAGAAACTCGAAAAATAAGCCCGAAACTGGTGGTTTTTGTGCCTACTCGAGGGCACGATCCAGAGTAACTATTGTTGAAAATCGACCTAACGCTTTTCGCCTCAAATCGATGTGGAACAGTGAGAACTATGTTTTTTAACAACAACGGTCGCTTTTATACACTGTTTTGAGCATGTAAGATTTTCAGCGTAAAAACCCTAAACTTGTGTGTATTGTCAAAGTAAAAGTGATGATTATAACTCACACATCTCCCTCGCTTCTCAACGTATCCGGTTCGTTTTAGTGTTACAGTTTCGGCAAGAGAGTCACCTACGTGATGACATACAGTGTTTGGTGTTTTGTATTGTAGATTTAGTAAAATTTTTCATTACATTCGTAATAATGCATAAAAAAAGGGTCATTTTTCAACTTCTTTCGCGTATATTTCGTCAATGTCCACGTCTACGTTTAATATTGTTACATATTTAGTTAGAACTCGTTTAGGCGCGTCTGGCGACACCTCATTTGTTATAATCCGTCACATAGAAACTCGAAAAATAAGCCCGAAACTGGTGGTTTTTGTGCCTACTCGAGGGCACGATCCAGAGTAACTATTGTTGAAAATCGACCTAACGCCTTTCGCCTCAAATCGATGTGGAACAGTGAGAACTATGTTTTTTAACAACAACGGTCGCTTTTATACACTGTTTTGAGCATGTAAGATTTTCAGCGTAAAAACCCTAAACTTGTGTGTATTGTCAAAGAAAAAGTGATGATTATAACTCACACATCTCCCTCGCTTCTCAACGTATCCGGTTCGTTTTAGTGTTACAGTTTCGGCAAGAGAGTCACCTACGTGATGACATACAGTGTTTGGTGTTTTGTATTGTAGATTTAGTAAAATTTTTCATTACATTCGTAATAATGCATAAAAAAAGGGTCATTTTTCAACTTCTTTCGCGTAGATTTCGTCAACGTACCCGCCTACGTTCAATATTGTTACACATTTAGATAGAACTCGTTGAGACGCGTCTGGCCACACCTCATTTTTTATAATCCGTCACATAGAAACTCGAAAAATAAGCCCGAAACTGGTGGTTTTTATGCCTACTCGAGGGCACGATCCAGAGTAACTATTGTTGAAAATCGACCTAACGCCTTTCGCCTCAAATCGATGTGGAACAGTGAGAACTATGTTTTTTAACAACAACGGTCGCTTTTATACACTGTTTTGAGCATGTAAGATTTTCAGCGTAAAAACCCTAAACTTGTGTGTATTGTCAAAGTAAAAGTGATGATTATAACTCACACATCTCCCTCGCTTCTCAACGTATCCGGTTCGTTTAAGTGTTACAGTTTCGGCAAGAGAGTCACCTACGTGATGACATACAGTGTTTGGTGTTTTGTATTGTAGATTTAGTAAAATTTTTCATTACATTCGTAATAATGCATAAAAAAAGGGTCATTTTTCAACTTCTATCGCGTATATTTCGTCAACGTCCACGCCTACGTTCAATGTTGTTACATATTTAGATAGAACTCGTCGAGACGCGTCTGGCGACACCTCATTTGTTATAATCCGTCACATAGAAACTCGAAAAATAAGCCCGAAACTGGTGGTTTTTGTGCCTACTCGAGGGCACGATCCAGAGTAACTATTGTTGAAAATCGACCTAACGCCTTTCGCCTCAAATCGATGTGGAACAGTGAGAACTATGTTTTTTAACAACAACGGTCGCTTTTATACACTGTTTTGAGCATGTAAGATTTTCAGCGTAAAAACCCTAAACTTGTGTGTATTGTCAAAGTAAAAGTGATGATTATAACTCACACATCTCCCTCGCTTCTCAACGTATCCGGTTCGTTTTAGTGTTACAGTTTCGGCAAGAGAGTCACCTACGTGATGACATACAGTGTTTGGTGTTTTGTATTGTAGATTTAGTAAAATTTTTCATTACATTCGTAATAATGCATAAAAAAAGGGTCATTTTTCAACTTCTATCGCGTATATTTCGTCAACGTCCACGCCTACGTTCAATGTTGTTACATATTTAGATAGAACTCGTCGAGACGCGTCTGGCGACACCTCATTTGTTATAATCCGTCACATAGAAACTCGAAAAATAAGCCCGAAACTGGTGGTTTTTATGCCTACTCGAGGGCACGATCCAGAGTAACTATTGTTGAAAATCGACCTAACGCCTTTCGCCTCAAATCGATGTGGAACAGTGAGAACTATGTTTTTTAACAACAACGGTCGCTTTTATACACTGTTTTGAGCATGTAAGATTTTCAGCGTAAAAACCCTAAACTTGTGTGTATTGTCAAAGTAAAAGTGATGATTATAACTCACACATCTCCCTCGCTTCTCAACGTATCCGGTTCCTTTTAGTGTTACAGTTTCGGCAAGAGAGTCACCTACGTGATGACATACAGTGTTTGGTGTTTTGTATTGTAGATTTAGTAAAATTTTTCATTACATTCGTAATAATGCATAAAAAAAGGGTCATTTTTCAACTTCTATCGCGTATATTTCGTCAACGTCCACGTCTACGTTCAATGTTGTTACATATTTAGATAGAACTCGTCGAGACGCGTCTGGCGACACCTCATTTGTTATAATCCGTCACATAGAAACTCGAAAAATAAGCCCGAAACTGGTGGTTTTTGTGCCTACTCGAGGGCACGATCCAGAGTAACTATTGTTGAAAATCGACCTAACGCCTTTCGCCTCAAATCGATGTGGAACAGTGAGAACTATGTTTTTTAACAACAACGGTCGCTTTTATACACTGTTTTGAGCATGTAAGATTTTCAGCGTAAATACCCTAAACTTGTGTGTATTGTCAAAGTAAAAGTGATGATTATAACTCACACATCTCCCTCGCTTCTCAACGTATCCGGTTCGTTTTAGTGTTACAGTTTCGGCAAGAGAGTCACCTACGTGATGACATACAGTGTTTGGTGTTTTGTATTGTAGATTTAGTAAAATTTTTCATTACATTCGTAATAATGCATAAAAAAAGGGTCATTTTTCAACTTCTTTCGCGTATATTTCGTCAATGTCCACGCCTACGTTTAATATTGTTACATATTTAGTTAGAACTCGTTTAGGCGCGTCTGGCGACACCTCATTTGTTATAATCCGTCACATAGAAACTCGAAAAATAAGCCCGAAACTGGTGGTTTTTGTGCCTACTCGAGGGCAC
Source organism: Hypercompe scribonia (assembly GCA_949316085.1). Taxonomy (NCBI): domain Eukaryota; kingdom Metazoa; phylum Arthropoda; class Insecta; order Lepidoptera; family Erebidae; genus Hypercompe; species Hypercompe scribonia. Next base: position 22,561,515 of record OX438981.1, on the reverse strand, counting down.
GATCCAGAGTAACTATTGTTGAAAATCGACCTAACGCCTTTCGCCTCAAATCGATGTGGAACAGTGAGAACTATGTTTTTTAACAACAACGGTCGCTTTTATACACTGTTTTGAGCATGTAAGATTTTCAGCGTAAAAACCCTAAACTTGTGTGTATTGTCAAAGTAAAAGTGATGATTATAACTCACACATCTCCCTCGCTTCTCAACGTATCCGGTTCGTTTTAGTGTTACAGTTTCGGCAAGAGAGTCACCTACGTGATGACATACAGTGTTTGGTGTTTTGTATTGTAGATTTAGTAAAATTTTTCATTACATTCGTAATAATGCATAAAAAAAGGGTCATTTTTCAACTTCTTTCGCGTAGATTTCGTCAACGTACCCGCCTACGTTCAATATTGTTACACATTTAGATAGAACTCGTTGAGACGCGTCTGGCGACACCTCATTTTTTATAATCCGTCACATAGAAACTCGAAAAATAAGCCCGAAACTGGTGGTTTTTATGCCTACTCGAGGGCACGATCCAGAGTAACTATTGTTGAAAATCGACCTAACGCCTTTCGCCTCAAATCGATGTGGAACAGTGAGAACTATGTTTTTTAACAACAACGGTCGCTTTTATACACTGTTTTGAGCATGTAAGATTTTCAGCGTAAAAACCCTAAACTTGTGTGTATTGTCAAAGTAAAAGTGATGATTATAACTCACACATCTCCCTCGCTTCTCAACGTATCCGGTTCGTTTAAGTGTTACAGTTTCGGCAAGAGAGTCACCTACGTGATGACATACAGTGTTTGGTGTTTTGTATTGTAGATTTAGTAAAATTTTTCATTACATTCGTAATAATGCATAAAAAAAGGGTCATTTTTCAACTTCTATCGCGTATATTTCGTCAACGTCCACGCCTACGTTCAATGTTGTTACATATTTAGATAGAACTCGTCGAGACGCGTCTGGCGACACCTCATTTGTTATAATCCGTCACATAGAAACTCGAAAAATAAGCCCGAAACTGGTGGTTTTTGTGCCTACTCGAGGGCACGATCCAGAGTAACTATTGTTGAAAATCGACCTAACGCCTTTCGCCTCAAATCGATGTGGAACAGTGAGAACTATGTTTTTTAACAACAACGGTCGCTTTTATACACTGTTTTGAGCATGTAAGATTTTCAGCGTAAAAACCCTAAACTTGTGTGTATTGTCAAAGTAAAAGTGATGATTATAACTCACACATCTCCCTCGCTTCTCAACGTATCCGGTTCGTTTTAGTGTTACAGTTTCGGCAAGAGGGTCACCTACGTGATGACATACAGTGTTTGGTGTTTTGTATTGTAGATTTAATAAAATTTTTCATTACATTCGTAATAATGCATAAAAAAAGGGTCATTTTTCAACTTCTATCGCGTATATTTCGTCAACGTCCACGCCTACGTTCAATGTTGTTACATATTTAGATAGAACTCGTCGAGACGCGTCTGGCGACACCTCATTTGTTATAATCCGTCACATAGAAACTCGAAAAATAAGCCCGAAACTGGTGGTTTTTGTGCCTACTCGAGGGCACGATCCAGAGTAACTATTGTTGAAAATCGACCTAACGCCTTTCGCCTCAAATCGATGTGGAACAGTGAGAACTATGTTTTTTAACAACAACGGTCGCTTTTATACACTGTTTTGAGCATGTAAGATTTTCAGCGTAAAAACCCTAAACTTGTGTGTATTGTCAAAGTAAAAGTGATGATTATAACTCACACATCTCCCTCGCTTCTCAACGTATCCGGTTCCTTTTAGTGTTACAGTTTCGGCAAGAGAGTCACCTACGTGATGACATACAGTGTTTGGTGTTTTGTATTGTAGATTTAGTAAAATTTTTCATTACATTCGTAATAATGCATAAAAAAAGGGTCATTTTTCAACTTCTATCGCGTATATTTCGTCAACGTCCACGCCTACGTTCAATGTTGTTACATATTTAGATAGAACTCGTCGAGACGCGTCTGGCGACACCTCATTTGTTATAATCCGTCACATAGAAACTCGAAAAATAAGCCCGAAACTGGTGGTTTTTGTGCCTACTCGAGGGCACGATCCAGAGTAACTATTGTTGAAAATCGACCTAACGCCTTTCGCCTCAAATCGATGTGGAACAGTGAGAACTATGTTTTTTAACAACAACGGTCGCTTTTATACACTGTTTTGAGCATGTAAGATTTTCAGCGTAAATACCCTAAACTTGTGTGTATTGTCAAAGTAAAAGTGATGATTATAACTCACACATCTCCCTCGCTTCTCAACGTATCCGGTTCGTTTTAGTGTTACAGTTTCGGCAAGAGAGTCACCTACGTGATGACATACAGTGTTTGGTGTTTTGTATTGTAGATTTAGTAAAATTTTTCATTACATTCGTAATAATGCATAAAAAAAGGGTCATTTTTCAACTTCTTTCGCGTATATTTCGTCAATGTCCACGCCTACGTTTAATATTGTTACATATTTAGTTAGAACTCGTTTAGGCGCGTCTGGCGACACCTCATTTGTTATAATCCGTCACATAGAAACTCGAAAAATAAGCCCGAAACTGGTGGTTTTTGTGCCTACTCGAGGGCACGATCCAGAGTAACTATTGTTGAAAATCGACCTAACGCCTTTCGCCTCAAATCGATGTGGAACAGTGAGAACTATGTTTTTTAACAACAACGGTCGCTTTTATACACTGTTTTGAGCATGTAAGATTTTCAGCGTAAAAACCCTAAACTTGTGTGTATTGTCAAAGTAAAAGTGATGATTATAACTCACACATCTCCCTCGCTTCTCAACGTATCCGGTTCGTTTTAGTGTTACAGTTTCGGCAAGAGAGTCACCTACGTGATGACATACAGTGTTTGGTGTTTTGTATTGTAGATTTAGTAAAATTTTTCATTACATTCGTAATAATGCATAAAAAAAGGGTCATTTTTCAACTTCTATCGCGTATATTTCGTCAACGTCCACGCCTACGTTCAATGTTGTTACATATTTAGATAGAACTCGTCGAGACGCGTCTGGCGACACCTCATTTGTTATAATCCGTCACATAGAAACTCGAAAAATAAGCCCGAAACTGGTGGTTTTTATGCCTACTCGAGGGCACGATCCAGAGTAACTATTGTTGAAAATCGACCTAACGCCTTTCGCCTCAAATCGATGTGGAACAGTGAGAACTATGTTTTTTAACAACAACGGTCGCTTTTATACACTGTTTTGAGCATGTAAGATTTTCAGCGTAAAAACCCTAAACTTGTGTGTATTGTCAAAGTAAAAGTGATGATTATAACTCACACATCTCCCTCGCTTCTCAACGTATCCGGTTCGTTTTAGTGTTACAGTTTCGGCAAGAGAGTCACCTACGTGATGACATACAGTGTTTGGTGTTTTGTATTGTAGATTTAGTAAAATTTTTCATTACATTCGTAATAATGCATAAAAAAAGGGTCATTTTTCAACTTCTATCGCGTATATTTCGTCAACGTCCACGCCTACGTTCAATGTTGTTACATATTTAGATAGAACTTGTCGAGACGCGTCTGGCGACACCTCATTTGTTATAATCCGTCACATAGAAACTCGAAAAATAAGCCCGAAACTGGTGGTTTTTATGCCTACTCGAGGGCACGATCCAGAGTAACTATTGTTGAAAATCGACCTAACGCCTTTCGCCTCAAATCGATGTGGAACAGTGAGAACTATGTTTTTTAACAACAACGGTCGCTTTTATACACTGTTTTGAGCATGTAAGATTTTCAGCGTAAAAACCCTAAACTTGTGTGTATTGTCAAAGTAAAAGTGATGATTATAACTCACACATCTCCCTCGCTTCTCAACGTATCCGGTTCCTTTTAGTGTTACAGTTTCGGCAAGAGAGTCACCTACGTGATGACATACAGTGTTTGGTGTTTTGTATTGTAGATTTAGTAAAATTTTTCATTACATTCGTAATAATGCATAAAAAAAGGGTCATTTTTCAACTTCTATCGCGTATATTTCGTCAACGTCCACGCCTACGTTCAATGTTGTTACATATTTAGATAGAACTCGTCGAGACGCGTCTGGCGACACCTCATTTGTTATAATCCGTCACATAGAAACTCGAAAAATAAACCCGAAACTGGTGGTTTTTGTGCGTACTCGAGGGCACGATCCAGAGTAACTATTGTTGAAAATCGACCTAACGCCTTTCGCCTCAAATCGATGTGGAACAGTGAGAACTATGTTTTTTAACAACAACGGTCGCTTTTATACACTGTTTTGAGCATGTAAGATTTTCAGCGTAAAAACCCTAAACTTGTGTGTATTGTCAAAGAAAAAGTGATGATTATAACTCACACATCTCCCTCGCTTCTCAACGTATCCGGTTCGTTTTAGTGTTACAGTTTCGGCAAGAGAGTCACCTACGTGATGACATACAGTGTTTGGTGTTTTGTATTGTAGATTTAGTAAAATTTTTCATTACATTCGTAATAATGCATAAAAAAAAGGGTCATTTTTCAACTTCTATCGCGTATATTTCGTCAACGTCCACGCCTACGTTCAATGTTGTTACATATTTAGATAGAACTCGTCGAGACGCGTCTGGTGACACCTCATTTGTTATAATCCGTCACATAGAAACTCGAAAAATAAACCCGAAACTGGTGGTTTTTGTGCCTACTCGAGGGCACGATCCAGAGTAACTATTGTTGAAAATCGACCTAACGCCTTTCGCCTCAAATCGATGTGGAACAGTGAGAACTATGTTTTTTAACAACAACGGTCGCTTTTATACACTGTTTTGAGCATGTAAGATTTTCAGCGTAAAAACCCTAAACTTGTGTGTATTGTCAAAGAAAAAGTGATGATTATAACTCACACATCTCCCTCGCTTCTCAACGTATCCGGTTCGTTTTAGTGTTACAGTTTCGGCAAGAGAGTCACCTACGTGATGACATACAGTGTTTGGTGTTTTGTATTGTAGATTTAGTAAAATTTTTCATTACATTCGTAATAATGCATAAAAAAAAGGGTCATTTTTCAACTTCTTTCGCGTATATTTCGTCAATGTCCACGCCTACGTTTAATATTGTTACACATTTAGATAGAACTCGTCGAGACGCGTCTGGCGACATCTCATTTGTTAAAATCCGTCACATAGAAACTCGAAAAATAAGCCCGAAACTGGTGGTTTTTATGCCTACTCGAGGGCACGATCCAGAGTAACTATTGTTGAAAATCGACCTAACGCCTTTCGCCTCAAATCGATGTGGAACAGTGAGAACTATGTTTTTTAACAACAACGGTCGCTTTTATACACTGTTTTGAGCATGTAAGATTTTCAGCGTAAAAACCCTAAACTTGTGTGTATTGTCAAAGTAAAAGTGATGATTATAACTCACACATCTCCCTCGCTTCTCAACGTATCCGGTTCGTTTTAGTGTTACAGTTTCGGCAAGAGAGTCACCTACGTGATGACATACAGTGTTTGGTGTTTTGTATTGTAGATTTAGTAAAATTTTTCATTACATTCGTAATAATGCATAAAAAAAGGGTCATTTTTCAACTTCTTTCGCGTAGATTTCGTCAACGTACCCGCCTACGTTCAATATTGTTACACATTTAGATAGAACTCGTTGAGACGCGTCTGGCGACACCTCATTTTTTATAATCCGTCACATAGAAACTCGAAAAATAAGCCCGAAACTGGTGGTTTTTATGCCTACTCGAGGGCACGATCCAGAGTAACTATTGTTGAAAATCGACCTAACGCCTTTCGCCTCAAATCGATGTGGAACAGTGAGAACTATGTTTTTTAACAACAACGGTCGCTTTTATACACTGTTTTGAGCATGTAAGATTTTCAGCGTAAAAACCCTAAACTTGTGTGTATTGTCAAAGTAAAAGTGATGATTATAACTCACACATCTCCCTCGCTTCTCAACGTATCCGGTTCGTTTTAGTGTTACAGTTTCGGCAAGAGAGTCACCTACGTGATGACATACAGTGTTTGGTGTTTTGTATTGTAGATTTAGTAAAATTTTTCATTACATTCGTAATAATGCATAAAAAAAGGGTCATTTTTCAACTTCTATCGCGTATATTTCGTCAACGTCCACGCCTACGTTCAATGTTGTTACATATTTAGATAGAACTCGTCGAGACGCGTCTGGCGACACCTCATTTGTTATAATCCGTCACATAGAAACTCGAAAAATAAGCCCGAAACTGGTGGTTTTTATGCCTACTCGAGGGCACGATCCAGAGTAACTATTGTTGAAAATCGACCTAACGCCTTTCGCCTCAAATCGATGTAGAACAGTGAGAACTATGTTTTTTAACAACAACGGTCGCTTTTATACACTGTTTTGAGCATGTAAGATTTTCAGCGTAAAAACCCTAAACTTGTGTGTATTGTCAAAGAAAAAGTGATGATTATAACTCACACATCTCCCTCGCTTCTCAACGTATCCGGTTCGTTTTAGTGTTACAGTTTCGGCAAGAGAGTCACCTACGTGATGACATACAGTGTTTGGTGTTTTGTATTGTAGATTTAGTAAAATTTTTCATTACATTCGTAATAATGCATAAAAAAAAGGGTCATTTTTCAACTTCTTTCGCGTATATTTCGTCAATGTCCACGCCTACGTTTAATATTGTTAGACATTTAGATAGAACTCGTCGAGACGCGTCTGGCGACATCTCATTTGTTAAAATCCGTCACATAGAAACTCGAAAAATAAGCCCGAAACTGGTGGTTTTTATGCCTACTCGAGGGCACGATCCAGAGTAACTATTGTTGAAAATCGACCTAACGCCTTTCGCCTCAAATCGATGTGGAACAGTGAGAACTATGTTTTTTAACAACAACGGTCGCTTTTATACACTGTTTTGAGCATGTAAGATTTTCAGCGTAAAAACCCTAAACTTGTGTGTATTGTCAAAGTAAAAGTGATGATTATAACTCACACATCTCCCTCGCTTCTCAACGTATCCGGTTCGTTTTAGTGTTACAGTTTCGGCAAGAGAGTCACCTACGTGATGACATACAGTGTTTGGTGTTTTGTATTGTAGATTTAGTAAAATTTTTCATTACATTCGTAATAATGCATAAAAAAAGGGTCATTTTTCAACTTCTTTCGCGTAGATTTCGTCAACGTACCCGCCTACGTTCAATATTGTTACACATTTAGATAGAACTCGTTGAGACGCGTCTGGCGACACCTCATTTTTTATAATCCGTCACATAGAAACTCGAAAAATAAGCCCGAAACTGGTGGTTTTTATGCCTACTCGAGGGCACGATCCAGAGTAACTATTGTTGAAAATCGACCTAACGCCTTTCGCCTCAAATCGATGTGGAACAGTGAGAACTATGTTTTTTAACAACAACGGTCGCTTTTATACACTGTTTTGAGCATGTAAGATTTTCAGCGTAAAAACCCTAAACTTGTGTGTATTGTCAAAGTAAAAGTGATGATTATAACTCACACATCTCCCTCGCTTCTCAACGTATCCGGTTCGTTTAAGTGTTACAGTTTCGGCAAGAGAGTCACCTACGTGATGACATACAGTGTTTGGTGTTTTGTATTGTAGATTTAGTAAAATTTTTCATTACATTCGTAATAATGCATAAAAAAAGGGCCATTTTTCAACTTCTATCGCGTATATTTCGTCAACGTCCACGCCTACATTCAATGTTGTTACATATTTAGATAGAACTCGTCGAGACGCGTCTGGCGACACCTCATTTGTTATAATCCGTCACATAGAAACTCGAAAAATAAGCCCGAAACTGGTGGTTTTTGTGCCTACTCGAGGGCACGATCCAGAGTAACTATTGTTGAAAATCGACCTAACGCCTTTCGCCTCAAATCGATGTGGAACAGTGAGAACTATGTTTTTTAACAACAACGGTCGCTTTTATACACTGTTTTGAGCATGTAAGATTTTCAGCGTAAAAACCCTAAACTTGTGTGTATTGTCAAAGTAAAAGTGATGATTATAACTCACACATCTCCCTCGCTTCTCAACGTATCCGGTTCGTTTTAGTGTTACAGTTTCGGCAAGAGAGTCACCTACGTGATGACATACAGTGTTTGGTGTTTTGTATTGTAGATTTAGTAAAATTTTTCATTACATTCGTAATAATGCATAAAAAAAGGGTCATTTTTCAACTTCTATCGCGTATATTTCGTCAACGTCCACGCCTACGTTCAATGTTGTTACATATTTAGATAGAACTCGTCGAGACGCGTCTGGCGACACCTCATTTGTTATAATCCGTCACATAGAAACTCGAAAAATAAGCCCGAAACTGGTGGTTTTTATGCCTACTCGAGGGCACGATCCAGAGTAACTATTGTTGAAAATCGACCTAACGCCTTTCGCCTCAAATCGATGTAGAACAGTGAGAACTATGTTTTTTAACAACAACGGTCGCTTTTATACACTGTTTTGAGCATGTAAGATTTTCAGCGTAAAAACCCTAAACTTGTGTGTATTGTCAAAGTAAAAGTGATGATTATAACTCACACATCTCCCTCGCTTCTCAACGTATCCGGTTCGTTTTAGTGTTACAGTTTCGGCAAGAGAGTCACCTACGTGATGACATACAGTGTTTGGTGTTTTGTATTGTAGATTTAGTAAAATTTTTCATTACATTCGTAATAATGCATAAAAAAAGGGTCATTTTTCAACTTCTTTCGCGTATATTTCGTCAATGTCCACGCCTACGTTCAATGTTGTTACATATTTAGATAGAACTCGTCGAGACGCGTCTGGCGACACCTCATTTGTTATAATCCGTCACATAGAAACTCGAAAAATAAACCCGAAACTGGTGGTTTTTGTGCGTACTCGAGGGCACGATCCAGAGTAACTATTGTTGAAAATCGACCTAACGCCTTTCGCCTCAAATCGATGTGGAACAGTGAGAACTATGTTTTTTAACAACAACGGTCGCTTTTATACACTGTTTTGAGCATGTAAGATTTTCAGCGTAAAAACCCTAAACTTGTGTGTATTGTCAAAGTAAAAGTGATGATTATAACTCACACTTCTCCCTCGCTTCTCAACGTATCCGGTTCGTTTTAGTGTTACAGTTTCGGCAAGAGAGTCACCTACGTGATGACATACAGTGTTTGGTGTTTTGTATTATAGATTTAGTAAAATTTTTCATTACATTCGTAATAATGCATAAAAAAAAGGGTCATTTTTCAACTTCTTTCGCGTATATTTCGTCAATGTCCACGCCTACGTTTAATATTGTTACACATTTAGATAGAACTCGTCGAGACGCGTCTGGCGACACCTCATTTGTTAAAATCCGTCACACAGAAACTCGAAAAATAAGCCCGAAACTGGTGGTTTTTATGCCTACTCGAGGGCACGATCCAGAGTAACTATTGTTGAAAATCGACCTAACGCCTTTCGCCTCAAATCGATGTGGAACAGTGAGAACTATGTTTTTTAACAACAACGGTCGCTTTTATACACTGTTTTGAGCATGTAAGATTTTCAGCGTAAAAACCCTAAACTTGTGTGTATTGTCAAAGTAAAAGTGATGATTATAACTCACACATCTCCCTCGCTTCTCAACGTATCCGGTTCGTTTTAGTGTTACAGTTTCGGCAAGAGAGTCACCTACGTGATGACATACAGTGTTTGGTGTTTTGTATTGTAGATTTAGTAAAATTTTTCATTACATTCGTAATAATGCATAAAAAAAGGGTCATTTTTCAACTTCTATCGCGTATATTTCGTCAACGTCCACGCCTACGTTCAATGTTGTTACATATTTAGATAGAACTCGTCGAGACGCGTCTGGCGACACCTCATTTGTTATAATCCGTCACATAGAAACTCGAAAAATAAGCCCGAAACTGGTGGTTTTTGTGCCTACTCGAGGGCACGATCCAGAGTAACTATTGTTGAAAATCGACCTAACGCCTTTCGCCTCAAATCGATGTGGAACAGTGAGAACTATGTTTTTTAACAACAATGGTCGCTTTTATACACTGTTTTGAGCATGTAAGATTTTCAGCGTAAAAACCCTAAACTTGTGTGTATTGTCAAAGTAAAAGTGATGATTATAACTCACACATCTCCCTCGCTTCTCAACGTATCCGGTTCGTTTTAGTGTTACAGTTTCGGCAAGAGAGTCACCTACGTGATGACATACAGTGTTTGGTGTTTTGTATTGTAGATTTAGTAAAATTTTTCATTACATTCGTAATAATGCATAAAAAAAGGGCCATTTTTCAACTTCTATCGCGTATATTTCGTCAACGTCCACGCCTACATTCAATGTTGTTACATATTTAGATAGAACTCGTCGAGACGCGTCTGGCGACACCTCATTTGTTATAATCCGTCACATAGAAACTCGAAAAATAAGCCCGAAACTGGTGGTTTTTGTGCCTACTCGAGGGCACGATCCAGAGTAACTATTGTTGAAAATCGACCTAACGCCTTTCGCCTCAAATCGATGTGGAACAGTGAGAACTATGTTTTTTAACAACAACGGTCGCTTTTATACACTGTTTTGAGCATGTAAGATTTTCAGCGTAAAAACCCTAAACTTGTGTGTATTGTCAAAGTAAAAGTGATGATTATAACTCACACATCTCCCTCGCTTCTCAACGTATCCGGTTCGTTTTAGTGTTACAGTTTCGGCAAGAGAGTCACCTACGTGATGACATACAGTGTTTGGTGTTTTGTATTGTAGATTTAGTAAAATTTTTCATTACATTCGTAATAATGCATAAAAAAAGGGTCATTTTTCAACTTCTATCGCGTATATTTCGTCAACGTCCACGCCTACGTTCAATGTTGTTACATATTTAGATAGAACTCGTCGAGACGCGTCTGGCGACACCTCATTTGTTATAATCCGTCACATAGAAACTCGAAAAATAAGCCCGAAACTGGTGGTTTTTATGCCTACTCGAGGGCACGATCCAGAGTAACTATTGTTGAAAATCGACCTAACGCCTTTCGCCTCAAATCGATGTAGAACAGTGAGAACTATGTTTTTTAACAACAACGGTCGCTTTTATACACTGTTTTGAGCATGTAAGATTTTCAGCGTAAAAACCCTAAACTTGTGTGTATTGTCAAAGTAAAAGTGATGATTATAACTCACACATCTCCCTCGCTTCTCAACGTATCCGGTTCGTTTTAGTGTTACAGTTTCGGCAAGAGAGTCACCTACGTGATGACATACAGTGTTTGGTGTTTTGTATTGTAGATTTAGTAAAATTTTTCATTACATTCGTAATAATGCATAAAAAAAGGGTCATTTTTCAACTTCTATCGCGTATATTTCGTCAACGTCCACGCCTACGTTCAATGTTGTTACATATTTAGATAGAACTCGTCGAGACGCGTCTGGCGACACCTCATTTGTTATAATCCGTCACATAGAAACTCGAAAAATAAACCCGAAACTGGTGGTTTTTGTGCGTACTCGAGGGCACGATCCAGAGTAACTATTGTTGAAAATCGACCTAACGCCTTTCGCCTCAAATTGATGTGGAACAGTGAGAACTATGTTTTTTAACAACAACGGTCGCTTTTATACACTGTTTTGAGCATGTAAGATTTTCAGCGTAAAAACCCTAAACTTGTGTGTATTGTCAAAGTAAAAGTGATGATTATAACTCACACTTCTCCCTCGCTTCTCAACGTATCCGGTTCGTTTTAGTGTTACAGTTTCGGCAAGAGAGTCACCTACGTGATGACATACAGTGTTTGGTGTTTTGTATTATAGATTTAGTAAAATTTTTCATTACATTCGTAATAATGCATAAAAAAAAGGGTCATTTTTCAACTTCTTTCGCGTATATTTCGTCAATGTCCACGCCTACGTTTAATATTGTTACACATTTAGATAGAACTCGTCGAGACGCGTCTGGCGACATCTCATTTGTTAAAATCCGTCACATAGAAACTCGAAAAATAAGCCCGAAACTGGTGGTTTTTATGCCTACTCGAGGGCACGATCCAGAGTAACTATTGTTGAAAATCGACCTAACGCCTTTCGCCTCAAATCGATGTGGAACAGTGAGAACTATGTTTTTTAACAACAACGGTCGCTTTTATACACTGTTTTGAGCATGTAAGATTTTCAGCGTAAAAACCCTAAACTTGTGTGTATTGTCAAAGTAAAAGTGATGATTATAACTCACACATCTCCCTCGCTTCTCAACGTATCCGGTTCGTTTTAGTGTTACAGTTTCGGCAAGAGAGTCACCTACGTGATGACATACAGTGTTTGGTGTTTTGTATTGTAGATTTAGTAAAATTTTTCATTACATTCGTAATAATGCATAAAAAAAGGGTCATTTTTCAACTTCTATCGCGTATATTTCGTCAACGTCCACGCCTACGTTCAATGTTGTTACATATTTAGATAGAACTCGTCGAGACGCGTCTGGCGACACCTGATTTGTTAAAATCCGTCACATAGAAACTCGAAAAATAAGCCCGAAACTGGTGGTTTTTATGCCTACTCGAGGGCACGATCCAGAGTAACTATTGTTGAAAATCGACCTAACGCCTTTCGCCTCAAATCGATGTGGAACAGTGAGAACTATGTTTTTTAACAACAACGGTCGCTTTTATACACTGTTTTGAGCATGTAAGATTTTCAGCGTAAAAACCCTAAACTTGTGTGTATTGTCAAAGTAAAAGTGATGATTATAACTCACACATCTCCCTCGCTTCTCAACGTATCCGGTTCGTTTTAGTGTTACAGTTTCGGCAAGAGAGTCACCTACGTGATGACATACAGTGTTTGGTGTTTTGTATTGTAGATTTAGTAAAATTTTTCATTACATTCGTAATAATGCATAAAAAAAGGGTCATTTTTCAACTTCTATCGCGTATATTTCGTCAACGTCCACGCCTACGTTCAATGTTGTTACATATTTAGATAGAACTCGTCGAGACGCGTCTGGCGACACCTCATTTGTTATAATCCGTCACATAGAAACTCGAAAAATAAGCCCGAAACTGGTGGTTTTTGTGCCTACTCGAGGGCACGATCCAGAGTAACTATTGTTGAAAATCGACCTAACGCCTTTCGCCTCAAATCGATGTGGAACAGTGAGAACTATGTTTTTTAACAACAACGGTCGCTTTTATACACTGTTTTGAGCATGTAAGATTTTCAGCGTAAAAACCCTAAACTTGTGTGTATTGTCAAAGAAAAAGTGATGATTATAACTCACACATCTCCCTCGCTTCTCAACGTATCCGGTTCGTTTTAGTGTTACAGTTTCGGCAAGAGAGTCACCTACGTGATGACATACAGTGTTTGGTGTTTTGTATTGTAGATTTAGTAAAATTTTTCATTACATTCGTAATAATGCATAAAAAAAAGGGTCATTTTTCAACTTCTTTCGCGTATATTTCGTCAATGTCCACGCCTACGTTTAATATTGTTACACATTTAGATAGAACTCGTCGAGACGCGTCTGGCGACATCTCATTTGTTAAAATCCGTCACATAGAAACTCGAAAAATAAGCCCGAAACTGGTGGTTTTTATGCCTACTCGAGGGCACGATCCAGAGTAACTATTGTTGAAAATCGACCTAACGCCTTTCGCCTCAAATCGATGTGGAACAGTGAGAACTATGTTTTTTAACAACAACGGTCGCTTTTATACACTGTTTTGAGCATGTAAGATTTTCAGCGTAAAAACCCTAAACTTGTGTGTATTGTCAAAGTAAAAGTGATGATTATAACTCACACATCTCCCTCGCTTCTCAACGTATCCGGTTCGTTTTAGTGTTACAGTTTCGGCAAGAGAGTCACCTACGTGATGACATACAGTGTTTGGTGTTTTGTATTGTAGATTTAGTAAAATTTTTCATTACATTCGTAATAATGCATAAAAAAAGGGTCATTTTTCAACTTCTATCGCGTATATTTCGTCAACGTCCACGCCTACGTTCAATGTTGTTACATATTTAGATAGAACTCGTCGAGATGCGTCTGGCGACACCTCATTTGTTATAATCCGTCACATAGAAACTCGAAAAATAAGCCCGAAACTGGTGGTTTTTGTGCCTACTCGAGGGCACGATCCAGAGTAACTATTGTTGAAAATCGACCTAACGCCTTTCGCCTCAAATCGATGTGGAACAGTGAGAACTATGTTTTTTAACAACAACGGTCGCTTTTATACACTGTTTTGAGCATGTAAGATTTTCAGCGTAAAAACCCTAAACTTGTGTGTATTGTCAAAGTAAAAGTGATGATTATAACTCACACATCTCCCTCGCTTCTCAACGTATCCGGTTCGTTTTAGTGTTACAGTTTCGGCAAGAGAGTCACCTACGTGATGACATACAGTGTTTGGTGTTTTGTATTGTAGATTTAGTAAAATTTTTCATTACATTCGTAATAATGCATAGAAAAAGGGTCATTTTTCAACTTCTATCGCGTATATTTCGTCAACGTCCACGCCTACGTTCAATGTTGTTACATATTTAGATAGAACTCGTCGAGACGCGTCTGGCGACACCTCATTTGTTATAATCCGTCACATAGAAACTCGAAAAATAAGCCCGAAACTGGTGGTTTTTATGCCTACTCGAGGGCACGATCCAGAGTAACTATTGTTGAAAATCGACCTAACGCCTTTCGCCTCAAATCGATGTGGAACAGTGAGAACTATGTTTTTTAACAACAACGGTCGCTTTTATACACTGTTTTGAGCATGTAAGATTTTCAGCGTAAAAACCCTAAACTTGTGTGTATTGTCAAAGTAAAAGTGATGATTATAACTCACACATCTCCCTCGCTTCTCAACGTATCCGGTTCCTTTTAGTGTTACAGTTTCGGCAAGAGAGTCACCTACGTGATGACATACAGTGTTTGGTGTTTTGTATTGTAGATTTAGTAAAATTTTTCATTACATTCGTAATAATGCATAAAAAAAGGGTCATTTTTCAACTTCTATCGCGTATATTTCGTCAACGTCCACGCCTACGTTCAATGTTGTTACATATTTAGATAGAACTCGTCGAGACGCGTCTGGCGACACCTCATTTGTTATAATCCGTCACATAGAAACTCGAAAAATAAACCCGAAACTGGTGGTTTTTGTGCGTACTCGAGGGCACGATCCAGAGTAACTATTGTTGAAAATCGACCTAACGCCTTTCGCCTCAAATCGATGTGGAACAGTGAGAACTATGTTTTTTAACAACAACGGTCGCTTTTATACACTGTTTTGAGCATGTAAGATTTTCAGCGTAAAAACCCTAAACTTGTGTGTATTGTCAAAGAAAAAGTGATGATTATAACTCACACATCTCCCTCGCTTCTCAACGTATCCGGTTCGTTTTAGTGTTACAGTTTCGGCAAGAGAGTCACCTACGTGATGACATACAGTGTTTGGTGTTTTGTATTGTAGATTTAGTAAAATTTTTCATTACATTCGTAATAATGCATAAAAAAAAGGGTCATTTTTCAACTTCTATCGCGTATATTTCGTCAACGTCCACGCCTACGTTCAATGTTGTTACATATTTAGATAGAACTCGTCGAGACGCGTCTGGCGACACCTCATTTGTTATAATCCGTCACATAGAAACTCGAAAAATAAACCCGAAACTGGTGGTTTTTGTGCCTACTCGAGGGCACGATCCAGAGTAACTATTGTTGAAAATCGACCTAACGCCTTTCGCCTCAAATCGATGTGGAACAGTGAGAACTATGTTTTTTAACAACAACGGTCGCTTTTATACACTGTTTTGAGCATGTAAGATTTTCAGCGTAAAAACCCTAAACTTGTGTGTATTGTCAAAGAAAAAGTGATGATTATAACTCACACATCTCCCTCGCTTCTCAACGTATCCGGTTCGTTTTAGTGTTACAGTTTCGGCAAGAGAGTCACCTACGTGATGACATACAGTGTTTGGTGTTTTGTATTGTAGATTTAGTAAAATTTTTCATTACATTCGTAATAATGCATAAAAAAAAGGGTCATTTTTCAACTTCTTTCGCGTATATTTCGTCAATGTCCACGCCTACGTTTAATATTGTTACACATTTAGATAGAACTCGTCGAGACGCGTCTGGCGACATCTCATTTGTTAAAATCCGTCACATAGAAACTCGAAAAATAAGCCCGAAACTGGTGGTTTTTATGCCTACTCGAGGGCACGATCCAGAGTAACTATTGTTGAAAATCGACCTAACGCCTTTCGCCTCAAATCGATGTGGAACAGTGAGAACTATGTTTTTTAACAACAACGGTCGCTTTTATACACTGTTTTGAGCATGTAAGATTTTCAGCGTAAAAACCCTAAACTTGTGTGTATTGTCAAAGTAAAAGTGATGATTATAACTCACACATCTCCCTCGCTTCTCAACGTATCCGGTTCGTTTTAGTGTTACAGTTTCGGCAAGAGAGTCACCTACGTGATGACATACAGTGTTTGGTGTTTTGTATTGTAGATTTAGTAAAATTTTTCATTACATTCGTAATAATGCATAAAAAAAGGGTCATTTTTCAACTTCTTTCGCGTAGATTTCGTCAACGTACCCGCCTACGTTCAATATTGTTACACATTTAGATAGAACTCGTTGAGACGCGTCTGGCGACACCTCATTTTTTATAATCCGTCACATAGAAACTCGAAAAATAAGCCCGAAACTGGTGGTTTTTATGCCTACTCGAGGGCACGATCCAGAGTAACTATTGTTGAAAATCGACCTAACGCCTTTCGCCTCAAATCGATGTGGAACAGTGAGAACTATGTTTTTTAACAACAACGGTCGCTTTTATACACTGTTTTGAGCATGTAAGATTTTCAGCGTAAAAACCCTAAACTTGTGTGTATTGTCAAAGTAAAAGTGATGATTATAACTCACACATCTCCCTCGCTTCTCAACGTATCCGGTTCGTTTAAGTGTTACAGTTTCGGCAAGAGAGTCACCTACGTGATGACATACAGTGTTTGGTGTTTTGTATTGTAGATTTAGTAAAATTTTTCATTACATTCGTAATAATGCATAAAAAAAGGGCCATTTTTCAACTTCTATCGCGTATATTTCGTCAACGTCCACGCCTACATTCAATGTTGTTACATATTTAGATAGAACTCGTCGAGACGCGTCTGGCGACACCTCATTTGTTATAATCCGTCACATAGAAACTCGAAAAATAAGCCCGAAACTGGTGGTTTTTGTGCCTACTCGAGGGCACGATCCAGAGTAACTATTGTTGAAAATCGACCTAACGCCTTTCGCCTCAAATCGATGTGGAACAGTGAGAACTATGTTTTTTAACAACAACGGTCGCTTTTATACACTGTTTTGAGCATGTAAGATTTTCAGCGTAAAAACCCTAAACTTGTGTGTATTGTCAAAGTAAAAGTGATGATTATAACTCACACATCTCCCTCGCTTCTCAACGTATCCGGTTCGTTTTAGTGTTACAGTTTCGGCAAGAGAGTCACCTACGTGATGACATACAGTGTTTGGTGTTTTGTATTGTAGATTTAGTAAAATTTTTCATTACATTCGTAATAATGCATAAAAAAAGGGTCATTTTTCAACTTCTATCGCGTATATTTCGTCAACGTCCACGCCTACGTTCAATGTTGTTACATATTTAGATAGAACTCGTCGAGACGCGTCTGGCGACACCTCATTTGTTATAATCCGTCACATAGAAACTCGAAAAATAAACCCGAAACTGGTGGTTTTTGTGCGTACTCGAGGGCACGATCCAGAGTAACTATTGTTGAAAATCGACCTAACGCCTTTCGCCTCAAATCGATGTGGAACAGTGAGAACTATGTTTTTTAACAACAACGGTCGCTTTTATACACTGTTTTGAGCATGTAAGATTTTCAGCGTAAAAACCCTAAACTTGTGTGTATTGTCAAAGTAAAAGTGATGATTATAACTCACACTTCTCCCTCGCTTCTCAACGTATCCGGTTCGTTTTAGTGTTACAGTTTCGGCAAGAGAGTCACCTACGTGATGACATACAGTGTTTGGTGTTTTGTATTATAGATTTAGTAAAATTTTTCATTACATTCGTAATAATGCATAAAAAAAAGGGTCATTTTTCAACTTCTTTCGCGTATATTTCGTCAATGTCCACGCCTACGTTTAATATTGTTACACATTTAGATAGAACTCGTCGAGACGCGTCTGGCGACATCTCATTTGTTAAAATCCGTCACATAGAAACTCGAAAAATAAGCCCGAAACTGGTGGTTTTTATGCCTACTCGAGGGCACGATCCAGAGTAACTATTGTTGAAAATCGACCTAACGCCTTTCGCCTCAAATCGATGTGGAACAGTGAGAACTATGTTTTTTAACAACAACGGTCGCTTTTATACACTGTTTTGAGCATGTAAGATTTTCAGCGTAAAAACCCTAAACTTGTGTGTATTGTCAAAGTAAAAGTGATGATTATAACTCACACATCTCCCTCGCTTCTCAACGTATCCGGTTCGTTTTAGTGTTACAGTTTCGGCAAGAGAGTCACCTACGTGATGACATACAGTGTTTGGTGTTTTGTATTGTAGATTTAGTAAAATTTTTCATTACATTCGTAATAATGCATAAAAAAAGGGTCATTTTTCAACTTCTATCGCGTATATTTCGTCAACGTCCACGCCTACGTTCAATGTTGTTACATATTTAGATAGAACTCGTCGAGACGCGTCTGGCGACACCTGATTTGTTAAAATCCGTCACATAGAAACTCGAAAAATAAGCCCGAAACTGGTGGTTTTTATGCCTACTCGAGGGCACGATCCAGAGTAACTATTGTTGAAAATCGACCTAACGCCTTTCGCCTCAAATCGATGTGGAACAGTGAGAACTATGTTTTTTAACAACAACGGTCGCTTTTATACACTGTTTTGAGCATGTAAGATTTTCAGCGTAAAAACCCTAAACTTGTGTGTATTGTCAAAGTAAAAGTGATGATTATAACTCACACATCTCCCTCGCTTCTCAACGTATCCGGTTCGTTTTAGTGTTACAGTTTCGGCAAGAGAGTCACCTACGTGATGACATACAGTGTTTGGTGTTTTGTATTGTAGATTTAGTAAAATTTTTCATTACATTCGTAATAATGCATAAAAAAAGGGTCATTTTTCAACTTCTATCGCGTATATTTCGTCAACGTCCACGCCTACGTTCAATGTTGTTACATATTTAGATAGAACTCGTCGAGACGCGTCTGGCGACACCTCATTTGTTATAATCCGTCACATAGAAACTCGAAAAATAAGCCCGAAACTGGTGGTTTTTGTGCCTACTCGAGGGCACGATCCAGAGTAACTATTGTTGAAAATCGACCTAACGCCTTTCGCCTCAAATCGATGTGGAACAGTGAGAACTATGTTTTTTAACAACAACGGTCGCTTTTATACACTGTTTTGAGCATGTAAGATTTTCAGCGTAAAAACCCTAAACTTGTGTGTATTGTCAAAGTAAAAGTGATGATTATAACTCACACATCTCCCTCGCTTCTCAACGTATCCGGTTCGTTTTAGTGTTACAGTTTCGGCAAGAGAGTCACCTACGTGATGACATACAGTGTTTGGTGTTTTGTATTGTAGATTTAGTAAAATTTTTCATTACATTCGTAATAATGCATAAAAAAAGGGTCATTTTTCAACTTCTATCGCGTATATTTCGTCAACGTCCACGCCTACGTTCAATGTTGTTACATATTTAGATAGAACTCGTCAAGACGCGTCTGGTGACACCTCATTTGTTATAATCCGTCACATAGAAACTCGAAAAATAAGCCCGAAACTGGTGGTTTTTATGCCTACTCGAGGGCACGATCCAGAGTAACTCTTGTTGAAAATCGACCTAACGCCTTTCGCCTCAAATCGATGTGGAACAGTGAGAACTATGTTTTTTAACAACAACGGTCGCTTTTATACACTGTTTTGAGCATGTAAGATTTTCAGCGTAAAAACCCTAAACTTGTGTGTATTGTCAAAGTAAAAGTGATGATTATAACTCACACATCTCCCTCGCTTCTCAACGTATCCGGTTCGTTTTAGTGTTACAGTTTCGGCAAGAGAGTCACCTACGTGATGACATACAGTGTTTGGTGTTTTGTATTGTAGATTTAGTAAAATTTTTCATTACATTCGTAATAATGCATAAAAAAAGGGTCATTTTTCAACTTCTTTCGCGTATATTTCGTCAATGTCCACGCCTACGTTTAATATTGTTACATATTTAGTTAGAACTCGTTTAGGCGCGTCTGGCGACACCTCATTTGTTATAATCCGTCACATAGAAACTCGAAAAATAAGCCCGAAACTGGTGGTTTTTGTGCCTACTCGAGGGCACGATCCAGAGTAACTATTGTTGAAAATCGACCTAACGCCTTTCGCCTCAAATCGATGTGGAACAGTGAGAACTATGTTTTTTAACAACAACGGTCGCTTTTATACACTGTTTTGAGCATGTAAGATTTTCAGCGTAAAAACCCTAAACTTGTGTGTATTGTCAAAGAAAAAGTGATGATTATAACTCACACATCTCCCTCGCTTCTCAACGTATCCGGTTCGTTTTAGTGTTACAGTTTCGGCAAGAGAGTCACCTACGTGATGACATACAGTGTTTGGTGTTTTGTATTGTAGATTTAGTAAAATTTTTCATTACATTCGTAATAATGCATAAAAAAAGGGTCATTTTTCAACTTCTTTCGCGTAGATTTCGTCAACGTACCCGCCTACGTTCAATATTGTTACACATTTAGATAGAACTCGTTGAGACGCGTCTGGCCACACCTCATTTTTTATAATCCGTCACATAGAAACTCGAAAAATAAGCCCGAAACTGGTGGTTTTTATGCCTACTCGAGGGCATGATCCAGAGTAACTATTGTTGAAAATCGACCTAACGCCTTTCGCCTCAAATCGATGTGGAACAGTGAGAACTATGTTTTTTAACAACAACGGTCGCTTTTATACACTGTTTTGAGCATGTAAGATTTTCAGCGTAAAAACCCTAAACTTGTGTGTATTGTCAAAGTAAAAGTGATGATTATAACTCACACATCTCCCTCGCTTCTCAACGTATCCGGTTCGTTTAAGTGTTACAGTTTCGGCAAGAGAGTCACCTACGTGATGACATACAGTGTTTGGTGTTTTGTATTGTAGATTTAGTAAAATTTTTCATTACATTCGTAATAATGCATAAAAAAAGGGTCATTTTTCAACTTCTATCGCGTATATTTCGTCAACGTCCACGCCGACGTTCAATGTTGTTACATATTTAGATAGAACTCGTCGAGACGCGTCTGGCGACACCTCATTTGTTATAATCCGTCACATAGAAACTCGAAAAATAAGCCCGAAACTGGTGGTTTTTGTGCCTACTCGAGGGCACGATCCAGAGTAACTATTGTTGAAAATCGACCTAACGCCTTTCGCCTCAAATCGATGTGGAACAGTGAGAACTATGTTTTTTAACAACAACGGTCGCTTTTATACACTGTTTTGAGCATGTAAGATTTTCAGCGTAAAAACCCTAAACGTGTGTGTATTGTCAAAGTAAAAGTGATGATTATAACTCACACATCTCCCTCGCTTCTCAACGTATCCGGTTCGTTTTAGTGTTACAGTTTCGGCAAGAGAGTCACCTACGTGATGACATACAGTGTTTGGTGTTTTGTATTGTAGATTTAGTAAAATTTTTCATTACATTCGTAATAATGCATAAAAAAAGGGTCATTTTTCAACTTCTATCGCGTATATTTCGTCAACGTCCACGCCTACGTTCAATGTTGTTACATATTTAGATAGAACTCGTCGAGACGCGTCTGGCGACACCTCATTTGTTATAATCCGTCACATAGAAACTCGAAAAATAAGCCCGAAACTGGTGGTTTTTATGCCTACTCGAGGGCACGATCCAGAGTAACTATTGTTGAAAATCGACCTAACGCCTTTCGCCTCAAATCGATGTGGAACAGTGAGAACTATGTTTTTTAACAACAACGGTCGCTTTTATACACTGTTTTGAGCATGTAAGATTTTCAGCGTTAAAAACCCTAAACTTGTGTGTATTGTCAAAGTAAAAGTGATGATTATAACTCACACATCTCCCTCGCTTCTCAACGTATCCGGTTCCTTTTAGTGTTACAGTTTCGGCAAGAGAGTCACCTACGTGATGACATACAGTGTTTGGTGTTTTGTATTGTAGATTTAGTAAAATTTTTCATTACATTCGTAATAATGCATAAAAAAAGGGTCATTTTTCAACTTCTATCGCGTATATTTCGTCAACGTCCACGCCTACGTTCAATGTTGTTACATATTTAGATAGAACTCGTCGAGACGCGTCTGGCGACACCTCATTTGTTATAATCCGTTACATAGAAACTCGAAAAATAAGCCCGAAACTGGTGGTTTTTGTGCCTACTCGAGGGCACGATCCAGAGTAACTATTGTTGAAAATCGACCTAACGCCTTTCGCCTCAAATCGATGTGGAACAGTGAGAACTATGTTTTTTAACAACAACGGTCGCTTTTATACACTGTTTTGAGCATGTAAGATTTTCAGCGTAAAAACCCTAAACTTGTGTGTATTGTCAAAGAAAAAGTGATGATTATAACTCACACATCTCCCTCGCTTCTCAACGTATCCGGTTCGTTTTAGTGTTACAGTTTCGGCAAGAGAGTCACCTACGTGATGACATACAGTGTTTGGTGTTTTGTATTGTAGATTTAGTAAAATTTTTCATTACATTCGTAATAATGCATAAAAAAAGGGTCATTTTTCAACTTCTATCGCGTATATTTCGTCAACGTCCACGCCTACGTTCAATGTTGTTACATATTTAGATAGAACTCGTCAAGACGCGTCTGGCGACACCTCATTTGTTATAATCCGTCACATAGAAACTCGAAAAATAAGCCCGAAACTGGTGGTTTTTATGCCTACTCGAGGGCACGATCCAGAGTAACTATTGTTGAAAATCGACCTAACGCCTTTCGCCTCAAATCGATGTGGAACAGTGAGAACTATGTTTTTTAACAACAACGGTCGCTTTTATACACTGTTTTGAGCATGTAAGATTTTCAGCGTAAAAACCCTAAACTTGTGTGTATTGTCAAAGAAAAAGTGATGATTATAACTCACACATCTCCCTCGCTTCTCAACGTATCCGGTTCGTTTTAGTGTTACAGTTTCGGCAAGAGAGTCACCTACGTGATGACATACAGTGTTTGGTGTTTTGTATTGTAGATTTAGTAAAATTTTTCATTACATTCGTAATAATGCATAAAAAAAGGGTCATTTTTCAACTTCTTTCGCGTAGATTTCGTCAACGTACCCGCCTACGTTCAATATTGTTACACATTTAGATAGAACTCGTTGAGACGCGTCTGGCCACACCTCATTTTTTATAATCCGTCACATAGAAACTCGAAAAATAAGCCCGAAACTGGTGGTTTTTATGCCTACTCGAGGGCATGATCCAGAGTAACTATTGTTGAAAATCGACCTAACGCCTTTCGCCTCAAATCGATGTGGAACAGTGAGAACTATGTTTTTTAACAACAACGGTCGCTTTTATACACTGTTTTGAGCATGTAAGATTTTCAGCGTAAAAACCCTAAACTTGTGTGTATTGTCAAAGTAAAAGTGATGATTATAACTCACACATCTCCCTCGCTTCTCAACGTATCCGGTTCGTTTAAGTGTTACAGTTTCGGCAAGAGAGTCACCTACGTGATGACATACAGTGTTTGGTGTTTTGTATTGTAGATTTAGTAAAATTTTTCATTACATTCGTAATAATGCATAAAAAAAGGGTCATTTTTCAACTTCTATCGCGTATATTTCGTCAACGTCCACGCCGACGTTCAATGTTGTTACATATTTAGATAGAACTCGTCGAGACGCGTCTGGCGACACCTCATTTGTTATAATCCGTCACATAGAAACTCGAAAAATAAGCCCGAAACTGGTGGTTTTTGTGCCTACTCGAGGGCACGATCCAGAGTAACTATTGTTGAAAATCGACCTAACGCCTTTCGCCTCAAATCGATGTGGAACAGTGAGAACTATGTTTTTTAACAACAACGGTCGCTTTTATACACTGTTTTGAGCATGTAAGATTTTCAGCGTAAAAACCCT
Organism: Hypercompe scribonia; assembly: GCA_949316085.1. NCBI lineage: Eukaryota > Metazoa > Arthropoda > Insecta > Lepidoptera > Erebidae > Hypercompe > Hypercompe scribonia. Next base: position 22,537,350 of record OX438981.1, on the reverse strand, counting down.
AAACGTGTGTGTATTGTCAAAGTAAAAGTGATGATTATAACTCACACATCTCCCTCGCTTCTCAACGTATCCGGTTCGTTTTAGTGTTACAGTTTCGGCAAGAGAGTCACCTACGTGATGACATACAGTGTTTGGTGTTTTGTATTGTAGATTTAGTAAAATTTTTCATTACATTCGTAATAATGCATAAAAAAAGGGTCATTTTTCAACTTCTATCGCGTATATTTCGTCAACGTCCACGCCTACGTTCAATGTTGTTACATATTTAGATAGAACTCGTCGAGACGCGTCTGGCGACACCTCATTTGTTATAATCCGTCACATAGAAACTCGAAAAATAAGCCCGAAACTGGTGGTTTTTATGCCTACTCGAGGGCACGATCCAGAGTAACTATTGTTGAAAATCGACCTAACGCCTTTCGCCTCAAATCGATGTGGAACAGTGAGAACTATGTTTTTTAACAACAACGGTCGCTTTTATACACTGTTTTGAGCATGTAAGATTTTCAGCGTTAAAAACCCTAAACTTGTGTGTATTGTCAAAGTAAAAGTGATGATTATAACTCACACATCTCCCTCGCTTCTCAACGTATCCGGTTCCTTTTAGTGTTACAGTTTCGGCAAGAGAGTCACCTACGTGATGACATACAGTGTTTGGTGTTTTGTATTGTAGATTTAGTAAAATTTTTCATTACATTCGTAATAATGCATAAAAAAAGGGTCATTTTTCAACTTCTATCGCGTATATTTCGTCAACGTCCACGCCTACGTTCAATGTTGTTACATATTTAGATAGAACTCGTCGAGACGCGTCTGGCGACACCTCATTTGTTATAATCCGTTACATAGAAACTCGAAAAATAAGCCCGAAACTGGTGGTTTTTGTGCCTACTCGAGGGCACGATCCAGAGTAACTATTGTTGAAAATCGACCTAACGCCTTTCGCCTCAAATCGATGTGGAACAGTGAGAACTATGTTTTTTAACAACAACGGTCGCTTTTATACACTGTTTTGAGCATGTAAGATTTTCAGCGTAAAAACCCTAAACTTGTGTGTATTGTCAAAGAAAAAGTGATGATTATAACTCACACATCTCCCTCGCTTCTCAACGTATCCGGTTCGTTTTAGTGTTACAGTTTCGGCAAGAGAGTCACCTACGTGATGACATACAGTGTTTGGTGTTTTGTATTGTAGATTTAGTAAAATTTTTCATTACATTCGTAATAATGCATAAAAAAAGGGTCATTTTTCAACTTCTATCGCGTATATTTCGTCAACGTCCACGCCTACGTTCAATGTTGTTACATATTTAGATAGAACTCGTCAAGACGCGTCTGGCGACACCTCATTTGTTATAATCCGTCACATAGAAACTCGAAAAATAAGCCCGAAACTGGTGGTTTTTATGCCTACTCGAGGGCACGATCCAGAGTAACTATTGTTGAAAATCGACCTAACGCCTTTCGCCTCAAATCGATGTGGAACAGTGAGAACTATGTTTTTTAACAACAACGGTCGCTTTTATACACTGTTTTGAGCATGTAAGATTTTCAGCGTAAAAACCCTAAACTTGTGTGTATTGTCAAAGTAAAAGTGATGATTATAACTCACACATCTCCCTCGCTTCTCAACGTATCCGGTTCGTTTTAGTGTTACAGTTTCGGCAAGAGAGTCACCTACGTGATGACATACAGTGTTTGGTGTTTTGTATTGTAGATTTAGTAAAATTTTTCATTACATTCGTAATAATGCATAAAAAAAGGGTCATTTTTCAACTTCTTTCGCGTATATTTCGTCAATGTCCACGCCTACGTTTAATATTGTTACATATTTAGTTAGAACTCGTTTAGGCGCGTCTGGCGACACCTCATTTGTTATAATCCGTCACATAGAAACTCGAAAAATAAGCCCGAAACTGGTGGTTTTTGTGCCTACTCGAGGGCACGATCCAGAGTAACTATTGTTGAAAATCGACCTAACGCTTTTCGCCTCAAATCGATGTGGAACAGTGAGAACTATGTTTTTTAACAACAACGGTCGCTTTTATACACTGTTTTGAGCATGTAAGATTTTCAGCGTAAAAACCCTAAACTTGTGTGTATTGTCAAAGTAAAAGTGATGATTATAACTCACACATCTCCCTCGCTTCTCAACGTATCCGGTTCGTTTTAGTGTTACAGTTTCGGCAAGAGAGTCACCTACGTGATGACATACAGTGTTTGGTGTTTTGTATTGTAGATTTAGTAAAATTTTTCATTACATTCGTAATAATGCATAAAAAAAGGGTCATTTTTCAACTTCTTTCGCGTATATTTCGTCAATGTCCACGTCTACGTTTAATATTGTTACATATTTAGTTAGAACTCGTTTAGGCGCGTCTGGCGACACCTCATTTGTTATAATCCGTCACATAGAAACTCGAAAAATAAGCCCGAAACTGGTGGTTTTTGTGCCTACTCGAGGGCACGATCCAGAGTAACTATTGTTGAAAATCGACCTAACGCCTTTCGCCTCAAATCGATGTGGAACAGTGAGAACTATGTTTTTTAACAACAACGGTCGCTTTTATACACTGTTTTGAGCATGTAAGATTTTCAGCGTAAAAACCCTAAACTTGTGTGTATTGTCAAAGAAAAAGTGATGATTATAACTCACACATCTCCCTCGCTTCTCAACGTATCCGGTTCGTTTTAGTGTTACAGTTTCGGCAAGAGAGTCACCTACGTGATGACATACAGTGTTTGGTGTTTTGTATTGTAGATTTAGTAAAATTTTTCATTACATTCGTAATAATGCATAAAAAAAGGGTCATTTTTCAACTTCTTTCGCGTAGATTTCGTCAACGTACCCGCCTACGTTCAATATTGTTACACATTTAGATAGAACTCGTTGAGACGCGTCTGGCCACACCTCATTTTTTATAATCCGTCACATAGAAACTCGAAAAATAAGCCCGAAACTGGTGGTTTTTATGCCTACTCGAGGGCACGATCCAGAGTAACTATTGTTGAAAATCGACCTAACGCCTTTCGCCTCAAATCGATGTGGAACAGTGAGAACTATGTTTTTTAACAACAACGGTCGCTTTTATACACTGTTTTGAGCATGTAAGATTTTCAGCGTAAAAACCCTAAACTTGTGTGTATTGTCAAAGTAAAAGTGATGATTATAACTCACACATCTCCCTCGCTTCTCAACGTATCCGGTTCGTTTAAGTGTTACAGTTTCGGCAAGAGAGTCACCTACGTGATGACATACAGTGTTTGGTGTTTTGTATTGTAGATTTAGTAAAATTTTTCATTACATTCGTAATAATGCATAAAAAAAGGGTCATTTTTCAACTTCTATCGCGTATATTTCGTCAACGTCCACGCCTACGTTCAATGTTGTTACATATTTAGATAGAACTCGTCGAGACGCGTCTGGCGACACCTCATTTGTTATAATCCGTCACATAGAAACTCGAAAAATAAGCCCGAAACTGGTGGTTTTTGTGCCTACTCGAGGGCACGATCCAGAGTAACTATTGTTGAAAATCGACCTAACGCCTTTCGCCTCAAATCGATGTGGAACAGTGAGAACTATGTTTTTTAACAACAACGGTCGCTTTTATACACTGTTTTGAGCATGTAAGATTTTCAGCGTAAAAACCCTAAACTTGTGTGTATTGTCAAAGTAAAAGTGATGATTATAACTCACACATCTCCCTCGCTTCTCAACGTATCCGGTTCGTTTTAGTGTTACAGTTTCGGCAAGAGAGTCACCTACGTGATGACATACAGTGTTTGGTGTTTTGTATTGTAGATTTAGTAAAATTTTTCATTACATTCGTAATAATGCATAAAAAAAGGGTCATTTTTCAACTTCTATCGCGTATATTTCGTCAACGTCCACGCCTACGTTCAATGTTGTTACATATTTAGATAGAACTCGTCGAGACGCGTCTGGCGACACCTCATTTGTTATAATCCGTCACATAGAAACTCGAAAAATAAGCCCGAAACTGGTGGTTTTTATGCCTACTCGAGGGCACGATCCAGAGTAACTATTGTTGAAAATCGACCTAACGCCTTTCGCCTCAAATCGATGTGGAACAGTGAGAACTATGTTTTTTAACAACAACGGTCGCTTTTATACACTGTTTTGAGCATGTAAGATTTTCAGCGTAAAAACCCTAAACTTGTGTGTATTGTCAAAGTAAAAGTGATGATTATAACTCACACATCTCCCTCGCTTCTCAACGTATCCGGTTCCTTTTAGTGTTACAGTTTCGGCAAGAGAGTCACCTACGTGATGACATACAGTGTTTGGTGTTTTGTATTGTAGATTTAGTAAAATTTTTCATTACATTCGTAATAATGCATAAAAAAAGGGTCATTTTTCAACTTCTATCGCGTATATTTCGTCAACGTCCACGCCTACGTTCAATGTTGTTACATATTTAGATAGAACTCGTCGAGACGCGTCTGGCGACACCTCATTTGTTATAATCCGTCACATAGAAACTCGAAAAATAAGCCCGAAACTGGTGGTTTTTGTGCCTACTCGAGGGCACGATCCAGAGTAACTATTGTTGAAAATCGACCTAACGCCTTTCGCCTCAAATCGATGTGGAACAGTGAGAACTATGTTTTTTAACAACAACGGTCGCTTTTATACACTGTTTTGAGCATGTAAGATTTTCAGCGTAAATACCCTAAACTTGTGTGTATTGTCAAAGTAAAAGTGATGATTATAACTCACACATCTCCCTCGCTTCTCAACGTATCCGGTTCGTTTTAGTGTTACAGTTTCGGCAAGAGAGTCACCTACGTGATGACATACAGTGTTTGGTGTTTTGTATTGTAGATTTAGTAAAATTTTTCATTACATTCGTAATAATGCATAAAAAAAGGGTCATTTTTCAACTTCTTTCGCGTATATTTCGTCAATGTCCACGCCTACGTTTAATATTGTTACATATTTAGTTAGAACTCGTTTAGGCGCGTCTGGCGACACCTCATTTGTTATAATCCGTCACATAGAAACTCGAAAAATAAGCCCGAAACTGGTGGTTTTTGTGCCTACTCGAGGGCACGATCCAGAGTAACTATTGTTGAAAATCGACCTAACGCCTTTCGCCTCAAATCGATGTGGAACAGTGAGAACTATGTTTTTTAACAACAACGGTCGCTTTTATACACTGTTTTGAGCATGTAAGATTTTCAGCGTAAAAACCCTAAACTTGTGTGTATTGTCAAAGTAAAAGTGATGATTATAACTCACACATCTCCCTCGCTTCTCAACGTATCCGGTTCGTTTTAGTGTTACAGTTTCGGCAAGAGAGTCACCTACGTGATGACATACAGTGTTTGGTGTTTTGTATTGTAGATTTAGTAAAATTTTTCATTACATTCGTAATAATGCATAAAAAAAGGGTCATTTTTCAACTTCTTTCGCGTAGATTTCGTCAACGTACCCGCCTACGTTCAATATTGTTACACATTTAGATAGAACTCGTTGAGACGCGTCTGGCGACACCTCATTTTTTATAATCCGTCACATAGAAACTCGAAAAATAAGCCCGAAACTGGTGGTTTTTATGCCTACTCGAGGGCACGATCCAGAGTAACTATTGTTGAAAATCGACCTAACGCCTTTCGCCTCAAATCGATGTGGAACAGTGAGAACTATGTTTTTTAACAACAACGGTCGCTTTTATACACTGTTTTGAGCATGTAAGATTTTCAGCGTAAAAACCCTAAACTTGTGTGTATTGTCAAAGTAAAAGTGATGATTATAACTCACACATCTCCCTCGCTTCTCAACGTATCCGGTTCGTTTAAGTGTTACAGTTTCGGCAAGAGAGTCACCTACGTGATGACATACAGTGTTTGGTGTTTTGTATTGTAGATTTAGTAAAATTTTTCATTACATTCGTAATAATGCATAAAAAAAGGGTCATTTTTCAACTTCTATCGCGTATATTTCGTCAACGTCCACGCCTACGTTCAATGTTGTTACATATTTAGATAGAACTCGTCGAGACGCGTCTGGCGACACCTCATTTGTTATAATCCGTCACATAGAAACTCGAAAAATAAGCCCGAAACTGGTGGTTTTTGTGCCTACTCGAGGGCACGATCCAGAGTAACTATTGTTGAAAATCGACCTAACGCCTTTCGCCTCAAATCGATGTGGAACAGTGAGAACTATGTTTTTTAACAACAACGGTCGCTTTTATACACTGTTTTGAGCATGTAAGATTTTCAGCGTAAAAACCCTAAACTTGTGTGTATTGTCAAAGAAAAAGTGATGATTATAACTCACACATCTCCCTCGCTTCTCAACGTATCCGGTTCGTTTTAGTGTTACAGTTTCGGCAAGAGAGTCACCTACGTGATGACATACAGTGTTTGGTGTTTTGTATTGTAGATTTAGTAAAATTTTTCATTACATTCGTAATAATGTATAAAAAAAAGGGTCATTTTTCAACTTCTTTCGCGTATATTTCGTCAATGTCCACGCCTACGTTTAATATTGTTACATATTTAGATAGAACTCGTCGAGACGCGTCTGGCGACACCTCATTTGTTATAATCCGTCACATAGAAACTCGAAAAATAAGCCCGAAACTGGTGGTTTTTGTGCCTACTCGAGGGCACGATCCAGAGTAACTATTGTTGAAAATCGACCTAACGCCTTTCGCCTCAAATCGATGTGGAACAGTGAGAACTATGTTTTTTAACAACAACGGTCGCTTTTATACACTGTTTTGAGCATGTAAGATTTTCAGCGTAAAAACCCTAAACTTGTGTGTATTGTCAAAGTAAAAGTGATGATTATAACTCACACATCTCCCTCGCTTCTCAACGTATCCGGTTCGTTTTAGTGTTACAGTTTCGGCAAGAGAGTCACCTACGTGATGACATACAGTGTTTGGTGTTTTGTATTGTAGATTTAGTAAAATTTTTCATTACATTCGTAATAATGCATAAAAAAAGGGTCATTTTTCAACTTCTATCGCGTATATTTCGTCAACGTCCACGCCTACGTTCAATGTTGTTACATATTTAGATAGAACTCGTCGAGACGCGTCTGGCGACACCTCATTTGTTATAATCCGTCACATAGAAACTCGAAAAATAAGCCCGAAACTGGTGGTTTTTATGCCTACTCGAGGGCACGATCCAGAGTAACTATTGTTGAAAATCGACCTAACGCCTTTCGCCTCAAATCGATGTGGAACAGTGAGAACTATGTTTTTTAACAACAACGGTCGCTTTTATACACTGTTTTGAGCATGTAAGATTTTCAGCGTAAAAACCCTAAACTTGTGTGTATTGTCAAAGTAAAAGTGATGATTATAACTCACACATCTCCCTCGCTTCTCAACGTATCCGGTTCGTTTTAGTGTTACAGTTTCGGCAAGAGAGTCACCTACGTGATGACATACAGTGTTTGGTGTTTTGTATTGTAGATTTAGTAAAATTTTTCATTACATTCGTAATAATGCATAAAAAAAGGGTCATTTTTCAACTTCTATCGCGTATATTTCGTCAACGTCCACGCCTACGTTCAATGTTGTTACATATTTAGATAGAACTCGTTTAGGCGCGTCTGGCGACACCTCATTTGTTATAATCCGTCACATAGAAACTCGAAAAATAAGCCCGAAACTGGTGGTTTTTATGCCTACTCGAGGGCACGATCCAGAGTAACTATTGTTGAAAATCGACCTAACGCCTTTCGCCTCAAATCGATGTGGAACAGTGAGAACTATGTTTTTTAACAACAACGGTCGCTTTTATACACTGTTTTGAGCATGTAAGATTTTCAGCGTAAAAACCCTAAACTTGTGTGTATTGTCAAAGTAAAAGTGATGATTATAACTCACACATCTCCCTCGCTTCTCAACGTATCCGGTTCCTTTTAGTGTTACAGTTTCGGCAAGAGAGTCACCTACGTGATGACATACAGTGTTTGGTGTTTTGTATTGTAGATTTAGTAAAATTTTTCATTACATTCGTAATAATGCATAAAAAAAGGGTCATTTTTCAACTTCTATCGCGTATATTTCGTCAACGTCCACGCCTACGTTCAATGTTGTTACATATTTAGATAGAACTCGTCGAGACGCGTCTGGCGACACCTCATTTGTTATAATCCGTCACATAGAAACTCGAAAAATAAGCCCGAAACTGGTGGTTTTTGTGCCTACTCGAGGGCACGATCCAGAGTAACTATTGTTGAAAATCGACCTAACGCCTTTCGCCTCAAATCGATGTGGAACAGTGAGAACTATGTTTTTTAACAACAACGGTCGCTTTTATACACTGATTTGAGCATGTAAGATTTTCAGCGTAAAAACCCTAAACTTGTGTGTATTGTCAAAGAAAAAGTGATGATTATAACTCACACATCTCCCTCGCTTCTCAACGTATCCGGTTCGTTTTAGTGTTACAGTTTCGGCAAGAGAGTCACCTACGTGATGACATACAGTGTTTGGTGTTTTGTATTGTAGATTTAGTAAAATTTTTCATTACATTCGTAATAATGCATAAAAAAAAGGGTCATTTTTCAACTTCTATCGCGTATATTTCGTCAACGTCCACGCCTACGTTCAATGTTGTTACATATTTAGATAGAACTCGTCGAGACGCGTCTGGCGACACCTCATTTGTTATAATCCGTCACATAGAAACTCGAAAAATAAACCCGAAACTGGTGGTTTTTGTGCCTACTCGAGGGCACGATCCAGAGTAACTATTGTTGAAAATCGACCTAACGCCTTTCGCCTCAAATCGATGTGGAACAGTGAGAACTATGTTTTTTAACAACAACGGTCGCTTTTATACACTGTTTTGAGCATGTAAGATTTTCAGCGTAAAAACCCTAAACTTGTGTGTATTGTCAAAGAAAAAGTGATGATTATAACTCACACATCTCCCTCGCTTCTCAACGTATCCGGTTCGTTTTAGTGTTACAGTTTCGGCAAGAGAGTCACCTACGTGATGACATACAGTGTTTGGTGTTTTGTATTGTAGATTTAGTAAAATTTTTCATTACATTCGTAATAATGCATAAAAAAAAGGGTCATTTTTCAACTTCTATCGCGTATATTTCGTCAACGTCCACGCCTACGTTCAATGTTGTTACATATTTAGATAGAACTCGTCGAGACGCGTCTGGCGACACCTCATTTGTTATAATCCGTCACATAGAAACTCGAAAAATAAACCCGAAACTGGTGGTTTTTATGCCTACTCGAGGGCACGATCCAGAGTAACTATTGTTGAAAATCGACCTAACGCCTTTCGCCTCAAATCGATGTGGAACAGTGAGAACTATGTTTTTTAACAACAACGGTCGCTTTTATACACTGTTTTGAGCATGTAAGATTTTCAGCGTAAAAACCCTAAACTTGTGTGTATTGTCAAAGAAAAAGTGATGATTATAACTCACACATCTCCCTCGCTTCTCAACGTATCCGGTTCGTTTTAGTGTTACAGTTTCGGCAAGAGAGTCACCTACGTGATGACATACAGTGTTTGGTGTTTTGTATTGTAGATTTAGTAAAATTTTTCATTACATTCGTAATAATGTATAAAAAAAAGGGTCATTTTTCAACTTCTTTCGCGTATATTTCGTCAATGTCCACGCCTACGTTTAATATTGTTACATATTTAGATAGAACTCGTCGAGACGCGTCTGGCGACACCTCATTTGTTATAATCCGTCACATAGAAACTCGAAAAATAAGCCCGAAACTGGTGGTTTTTGTGCCTACTCGAGGGCACGATCCAGAGTAACTATTGTTGAAAATCGACCTAACGCCTTTCGCCTCAAATCGATGTGGAACAGTGAGAACTATGTTTTTTAACAACAACGGTCGCTTTTATACACTGTTTTGAGCATGTAAGATTTTCAGCGTAAAAACCCTAAACTTGTGTGTATTGTCAAAGAAAAAGTGATGATTATAACTCACACATCTCCCTCGCTTCTCAACGTATCCGGTTCGTTTTAGTGTTACAGTTTCGGCAAGAGAGTCACCTACGTGATGACATACAGTGTTTGGTGTTTTGTATTGTAGATTTAGTAAAATTTTTCATTACATTCGTAATAATGCATAAAAAAAAGGGTCATTTTTCAACTTCTATCGCGTATATTTCGTCAACGTCCACGCCTACGTTCAATGTTGTTACATATTTAGATAGAACTCGTCGAGACGCGTCTGGCGACACCTCATTTGTTATAATCCGTCACATAGAAACTCGAAAAATAAACCCGAAACTGGTGGTTTTTGTGCCTACTCGAGGGCACGATCCAGAGTAACTATTGTTGAAAATCGACCTAACGCCTTTCGCCTCAAATCGATGTGGAACAGTGAGAACTATGTTTTTTAACAACAACGGTCGCTTTTATACACTGTTTTGAGCATGTAAGATTTTCAGCGTAAAAACCCTAAACTTGTGTGTATTGTCAAAGAAAAAGTGATGATTATAACTCACACATCTCCCTCGCTTCTCAACGTATCCGGTTCGTTTTAGTGTTACAGTTTCGGCAAGAGAGTCACCTACGTGATGACATACAGTGTTTGGTGTTTTGTATTGTAGATTTAGTAAAATTTTTCATTACATTCGTAATAATGCATAAAAAAAAGGGTCATTTTTCAACTTCTATCGCGTATATTTCGTCAACGTCCACGCCTACGTTCAATGTTGTTACATATTTAGATAGAACTCGTCGAGACGCGTCTGGCGACACCTCATTTGTTATAATCCGTCACATAGAAACTCGAAAAATAAACCCGAAACTGGTGGTTTTTGTGCCTACTCGAGGGCACGATCCAGAGTAACTATTGTTGAAAATCGACCTAACGCCTTTCGCCTCAAATCGATGTGGAACAGTGAGAACTATGTTTTTTAACAACAACGGTCGCTTTTATACACTGTTTTGAGCATGTAAGATTTTCAGCGTAAAAACCCTAAACTTGTGTGTATTGTCAAAGTAAAAGTGATGATTATAACTCACACATCTCCCTCGCTTCTCAACGTATCCGGTTCGTTTTAGTGTTACAGTTTCGGCAAGAGAGTCACCTACGTGATGACATACAGTGTTTGGTGTTTTGTATTGTAGATTTAGTAAAATTTTTCATTACATTCGTAATAATGCATAAAAAAAGGGTCATTTTTCAACTTCTATCGCGTATATTTCGTCAACGTCCACGCCTACGTTCAATGTTGTTACATATTTAGATAGAACTCGTCGAGACGCGTCTGGCGACACCTCATTTGTTATAATCCGTCACATAGAAACTCGAAAAATAAGCCCGAAACTGGTGGTTTTTATGCCTACTCGAGGGCACGATCCAGAGTAACTATTGTTGAAAATCGACCTAACGCCTTTCGCCTCAAATCGATGTGGAACAGTGAGAACTATGTTTTTTAACAACAACGGTCGCTTTTATACACTGTTTTGAGCATGTAAGATTTTCAGCGTAAAAACCCTAAACTTGTGTGTATTGTCAAAGTAAAAGTGATGATTATAACTCACACATCTCCCTCGCTTCTCAACGTATCCGGTTCGTTTTAGTGTTACAGTTTCGGCAAGAGAGTCACCTACGTGATGACATACAGTGTTTGGTGTTTTGTATTGTAGATTTAGTAAAATTTTTCATTACATTCGTAATAATGCATAAAAAAAGGGTCATTTTTCAACTTCTATCGCGTATATTTCGTCAACGTCCACGCCTACGTTCAATGTTGTTACATATTTAGATAGAACTCGTCGAGACGCGTCTGGCGACACCTCATTTGTTATAATCCGTCACATAGAAACTCGAAAAATAAGCCCGAAACTGGTGGTTTTTGTGCCTACTCGAGGGCACGATCCAGAGTAACTATTGTTGAAAATCGACCTAACGCCTTTCGCCTCAAATCGATGTGGAACAGTGAGAACTATGTTTTTTAACAACAACGGTCGCTTTTATACACTGTTTTGAGCATGTAAGATTTTCAGCGTAAAAACCCTAAACTTGTGTGTATTGTCAAAGTAAAAGTGATGATTATAACTCACACATCTCCCTCGCTTCTCAACGTATCCGGTTCGTTTTAGTGTTACAGTTTCGGCAAGAGAGTCACCTACGTGATGACATACAGTGTTTGGTGTTTTGTATTGTAGATTTAGTAAAATTTTTCATTACATTCGTAATAATGCATAAAAAAAGGGTCATTTTTCAACTTCTTTCGCGTATATTTCGTCAATGTCCACGCCTACGTTTAATATTGTTACATATTTAGTTAGAACTCGTTTAGGCGCGTCTGGCGACACCTCATTTGTTATAATCCGTCACATAGAAACTCGAAAAATAAGCCCGAAACTGGTGGTTTTTGTGCCTACTCGAGGGCACGATCCAGAGTAACTATTGTTGAAAATCGACCTAACGCCTTTCGCCTCAAATCGATGTGGAACAGTGAGAACTATGTTTTTTAACAACAACGGTCGCTTTTATACACTGTTTTGAGCATGTAAGATTTTCAGCGTAAAAACCCTAAACTTGTGTGTATTGTCAAAGTAAAAGTGATGATTATAACTCACACATCTCCCTCGCTTCTCAACGTATCCGGTTCGTTTTAGTGTTACAGTTTCGGCAAGAGAGTCACCTACGTGATGACATACAGTGTTTGGTGTTTTGTATTGTAGATTTAGTAAAATTTTTCATTACATTCGTAATAATGCATAAAAAAAGGGTCATTTTTCAACTTCTATCGCGTATATTTCGTCAACGTCCACGCCTACGTTCAATGTTGTTACATATTTAGATAGAACTCGTCGAGACGCGTCTGGCGACACCTCATTTGTTATAATCCGTCACATAGAAACTCGAAAAATAAGCCCGAAACTGGTGGTTTTTATGCCTACTCGAGGGCACGATCCAGAGTAACTATTGTTGAAAATCGACCTAACGCCTTTCGCCTCAAATCGATGTGGAACAGTGAGAACTATGTTTTTTAACAACAACGGTCGCTTTTATACACTGTTTTGAGCATGTAAGATTTTCAGCGTAAAAACCCTAAACTTGTGTGTATTGTCAAAGTAAAAGTGATGATTATAACTCACACATCTCCCTCGCTTCTCAACGTATCCGGTTCGTTTTAGTGTTACAGTTTCGGCAAGAGAGTCACCTACGTGATGACATACAGTGTTTGGTGTTTTGTATTGTAGATTTAGTAAAATTTTTCATTACATTCGTAATAATGCATAAAAAAAGGGTCATTTTTCAACTTCTATCGCGTATATTTCGTCAACGTCCACGCCTACGTTCAATGTTGTTACATATTTAGATAGAACTCGTCGAGACGCGTCTGGCGACACCTCATTTGTTAAAATCCGTCACATAGAAACTCGAAAAATAAGCCCGAAACTGGTGGTTTTTGTGCCTACTCGAGGGCACGATCCAGAGTAACTATTGTTGAAAATCGACCTAACGCCTTTCGCCTCAAATCGATGTGGAACAGTGAGAACTATGTTTTTTAACAACAACGGTCGCTTTTATACACTGTTTTGAGCATGTAAGATTTTCAGCGTAAAAACCCTAAACTTGTGTGTATTGTCAAAGTAAAAGTGATGATTATAACTCACACATCTCCCTCGCTTCTCAACGTATCCGGTTCGTTTTAGTGTTACAGTTTCGGCAAGAGAGTCACTTACGTGATGACATACAGTGTTTGGTGTTTTGTATTGTAGATTTAGTAAAATTTTTCATTACATTCGTAATAATGCATAAAAAAAGGGTCATTTTTCAACTTCTTTCGCGTATATTTCGTCAATTTCCACGCCTACGTTCAATATTGTTACATATTTATATAGAACTCGTTGGGACGCGTCTGGCGACACCTCATTTGTTATAATCCGTCACATAGAAACTCGAAAAATAAGCCCGAAACTGGTGGTTTTTATGCCTACTCGAGGGCACGATCCAGAGTAACTATTGTTGAAAATCGACCTAACGCCTTTCGCCTCAAATCGATGTGGAACAGTGAGAACTATGTTTTTTAACAACAACGGTCGCTTTTATACACTGTTTTGAGCATGTAAGATTTTCAGCGTAAAAACCCTAAACTTGTGTGTATTGTCAAAGTAAAAGTGATGATTATAACTCACACATCTCCCTCGCTTCTCAACGTATCCGGTTCGTTTTAGTGTTACAGTTTCGGCAAGAGAGTCACCCACGTGATGACATACAGTGTTTGGTGTTTTGTATTGTAGATTTAGTAAAATTTTTCATTACATTCGTAATAATGCATAAAAAAAGGGTCATTTTTCAACTTCTTTCGCGTATATTTCGTCAATGTCCACGCCTACGTTCAATATTGTTACATATTTATATAGAACTCGTCGAGACACGTCTGGCGACACCTCATTTGTTATAATCCGTCACATAGAAACTCGAAAAATAAGCCCGAAACTGGTGGTTTTTATGCCTACTCGAGGGCACGATCCAGAGTAACTATTGTTGAAAATCGACCTAACGCCTTTCGCCTCAAATCGATGTGGAACAGTGAGAACTATGTTTTTTAACAACAACGGTCGCTTTTATACACTGTTTTGAGCATGTAAGATTTTCAGCGTAAAAACCCTAAACTTGTGTGTATTGTCAAAGTAAAAGTGATGATTATAACTCACACATCTCCCTCGCTTCTCAACGTATCCGGTTCGTTTTAGTGTTACAGTTTCGGCAAGAGAGTCACCTACGTGATGACATACAGTGTTTGGTGTTTTGTATTGTAGATTTAGTAAAATTTTTCATTACATTCGTAATAATGCATAAAAAAAGGGTAATTTTTCAAATTCTTTCGCGTATATTTCGTCAACGTACCCGCCTACGTTCAATATTGTTACATATTTAGACAGAACTCGTGGAGGCGCGTCTGGCGACACCTCATTTGTTAAAATCCGTCACATAGAAACTCGAAGAATAAGCCCGAAACTGGTGGTTTTTGTGCCTACTCGAGGGCACGATCCAGAGTAACTATTGTTGAAAATCGACCTAACGCCTTTCGCCTCAAATCGATGTGGAACAGTGAGAACTATGTTTTTTAACAACAACGGTCGCTTTTATACACTGTTTTGAGCATGTAAGATTTTCAGCGTAAAAACCCTAAACTTGTGTGTATTGTCAAAGTAAAAGTGATGATTAGAACTCACACATCTCCCTCGCTTCTCAACGTATCCGGTTCGTTTTAGTGTTACAGTTTCGGCAAGAGAGTCACCTACGTGATGACATACAGTGTTTGGTGTTTTGTATTGTAGATTTAGTAAAATTTTTCATTACATTCGTAATAATGCATAAAAAAAGGGTCATTTTTCAACTTCTATCGCGTATATTTCGTCAATGTCCACGTCTACGTTCAATGTTGTTACATATTTAGATAGAACTCGTCGAGACACGTCTGGCGACACCTCATTTGTTATAATCCGTCACATAGAAACTCGAAAAATAAGCCCGAAACTGGTGGTTTTTATGCCTACTCGAGGGCACGATCCAGAGTAACTATTGTTGAAAATCGACCTAACGCCTTTCGCCTCAAATCGATGTGGAACAGTGAGAACTATGTTTTTTAACAACAACGGTCGCTTTTATACACTGTTTTGAGCATGTAAGATTTTCAGCGTAAAAACCCTAAACTTGTGTGTATTGTCAAAGTAAAAGTGATGATTATAACTCACACATCTCCCTCGCTTCTCAACGTATCGGGTTCGTTTTAGTGTTACAGTTTCGGCAAGAGAGTCACCTACATGATGACATACAGTGTTTGGTGTTTTGTATTGTAGATTTAGTAAAATTTTTCATTACATTCGTAATAATGCATAAAAAAAGGGTCATTTTTCAACTTCTTTCGCGTATATTTCGTCAATGTCCACGCCTACGTTCAATATTGTTACATATTTATATAGAACTCGTCGAGACACGTCTGGCGACACCTCATTTGTTATAATCCGTCACATAGAAACTCGAAAAATAAGCCCGAAACTGGTGGTTTTTATGCCTACTCGAGGGCACGATCCAGAGTAACTATTGTTGAAAATCGACCTAACGCCTTTCGCCTCAAATCGATGTGGAACAGTGAGAACTATGTTTTTTAACAACAACGGTCGCTTTTATACACTGTTTTGAGCATGTAAGATTTTCAGCGTAAAAACCCTAAACTTGTGTGTATTGTCAAAGTAAAAGTGATGATTATAACTCACACATCTCCCTCGCTTCTCAACGTATCCGGTTCGTTTTAGTGTTACAGTTTCGGCAAGAGAGTCACCTACGTGATGACATACAGTGTTTGGTGTTTTGTATTGTAGATTTAGTAAAATTTTTCATTACATTCGTAATAATGCATAAAAAAAGGGTCATTTTTCAACTTCTTTCGCGTATATTTCGTCAATGTCCACGCCTACGTTCAATATTGTTACATATTTATATAGAACTCGTCGAGACACGTCTGGCGACACCTCATTTGTTATAATCCGTCACATAGAAACTCGAAAAATAAGCCCGAAACTGGTGGTTTTTATGCCTACTCGAGGGCACGATCCAGAGTAACTATTGTTGAAAATCGACCTAACGCCTTTCGCCTCAAATCAATGTGGAACTGATGTAATTAATAGGCTTTATACTTAATTACTTATTTATTTTAACAGAATAATACACATTAGCAAACACTTTTATAGCAGAGATGGCGGCAAGAACGTTTCAACAAAACTGTCAAACGTCATCACGTAGTGAGAAGTTGAGAACGCGGCAATTTCAAATTACTACAACACTCTCTCCAAATTACAGCGTTCCTCATTGTAAAGTGAAACAAATAATAGTAACTAACAAAAAACAATAGGTTAAGTTACTCTACACATACATAGTATTACTAAACAAAGTATTACAGAATCAAGTTTTATAAGTACAGTTACATTTTCCTAATACCTAATTTACTTCTTAGATATTTAAATTTACTTTTACATAAGGGTTTAGTAAATATATCAGCCCTTTGTTCATTACTACTTATATACTTTAGATCAATATCTGTACTTTCATATTTCTCTTTAACAAACTTGTATTTAATATCTATGTGTTTACATCGTTTATGATAATTTTCATTTTTTATGACAGATATTGCACTTTGATTATCTATGTTAAGTGTTACAGAATACTGATTATATTCATCTATATCTCACAAAAGTCTCTTTAACCAAATAACTTCCTTTCTCAATTTCTAGGCCAACAAAGTTTTTAGGTTCACATACTTTTATTTCAAAATTTACTTTTAAATCATCAATAACTTTGTTTAACACACTTTTATCCTTGGAAATTATTAGTCCATCATCCACATACAGTATTAGGTACACCTTACTACCATTTAACTGACCAATATAGATACACTTGTCTGAGTGACTATTGGTGAAACTAAATTTCTTTAAAACAGAATCAAATGTTTGATTCCAGCACCTGGGTGCTTGTTTTAACCCATATAATGACCTTTTAAGTTTACAAACATGCCCTTCAGGTACATCTAAACCATCTGGTGGATTCATATAGATATCTTCAGTTATGGATCCATAGAGAAAAGCAGTTTTAATATCAAACTGTATCATTTGCAAGTTATCCTGACACACTTTAGAAAGCAAAACTCTTACAGAGTCATACCTGACAGTTGGTGAGAATGTTTCTGTGTAATCAACCTGGTGTTTCTGTGAGCAGCCCATGGCACATAACCTTGATTTATACAGTAGTCCCGATGGTGTATCTTTCACTTTGAAAACCCACTTACAGCCAATAGTTCTCACTCTATCTGGCTTCTTCACCAACTCCCATGTTTCATTCTTACTGTGTGCTTGCAACTCTTCTTCTATAGACTTTTTCCACTTATCTTTATCCACTGATGACAGAGCCTCTCGGTAAGTTATTGGAGTATCATTTTCTTCGTGTTCTCCACCTTGACAGAGGTAAGTATTAGTTTCATATTTTCTATTTCTATTTCTAAGTGTTATATTACTAGGTCCACTAATATTTATTTCTTTTTCAGGTACATATGCAGGATCATCATCGGAGAAGAATGTTTCTTCTTCATCATTATCGGATAATGTTACAGATGAGTTATTTAACTCTCTTGTGCTTTGATTTGTTAGCTCAACAGATTCATCAATGTTCTTTGTTTCATCAGCACATATTTTAACATTATTATTATTTTCTGTTAGCGGAACCATACAATATTTTCTTTGTACAGAATTTTCCAGAAATACAACATCTCTACTGATAAGAATTTTTCTTGTTTTAGTATCTAATAGTCTGTAACCTTTAGTGACTTCTGAGTAGCCAATAAATATCATTTTTCTTGCCTTAGGATCCAGTTTTTGACGTTTAGCATCAGGAACATGAACCATGACTTCACATCCAAAGATTCTAAGGTGCTTCAAATTTGGCTTCTTCCCGGACCATAACTCCTCAGGTGTAGCGTATGAAATGGATCTTGTTGGACAGCGGTTCGTTATGTACGCAGCTGTCGCCACTGCTTCAGCCCAGTAGTGTTTCTGTAAATTAGCATTAAGCAACATACAGCGAGCTCTCTCCATCAATGTACGGTTCATACGTTCCGCTAACCCATTTTGTTGTGGGGTATATGGATTAGAAGTTTCATGTATAATGCCACAATTTTGCATGTATTCAATAAACTCGTTACTTAGATACTCTCTTCCATTATCAGTTCTTAATTTCTTTATTTTACATTCAAGTTGATTTTCCACAAATGCTTTAAATTCTTTAAATTTATTAAATACTTCAGACTTGTTTTTAAGTAAATAAATAAATACTTTCCTGGTATAGTCATCCACAAATGTGAGGAAATATTGCGCTCCTCCAACTGATTTCACCTCCAGTGGCCCACAGATATCGGAATGTATAAGTTCTAGAGCCTTCTTAGCACGAGAACCTTCCTTAGGAAACGGCAGCCGGGACTGTTTTCCTTCTTGACATAATTCACATATCATATCCAGCTTATTGTCAGTAAGCTTGACACCTTCTGCACATTTGGAGAGTTTGTTCAGATCAGTCATATTGAGATGAGCCATCCTTTGATGCCATAAGTAGCTGTCACTTTCCTTTGTATCACATGCATATGCTTGTGCACTACTTAAGTTCAGACGATACATGTTATTCACTAATTCACAAGCTACTACTTCTTTTTGAGATTTGTTGAATATTTTACAGCCATTGTTACTAAACTGTACAGAACATTCTTTCTTTATCAGCTGACTCACGGAGAGAAGATTGCTTGCTAACTCAGGCACATACAACACATTGGTTACTTGTATGGTTTGTGTTTGTCCTACA
This sequence comes from Hypercompe scribonia, assembly GCA_949316085.1. Lineage (NCBI taxonomy): Eukaryota > Metazoa > Arthropoda > Insecta > Lepidoptera > Erebidae > Hypercompe > Hypercompe scribonia. The sequence goes on along the minus strand of OX438981.1, from coordinate 22,517,992 downwards.
CTATTACATATAGGCAGATCTATTTTTCCACAGCTCTTCACTTTAAGCATTTTATCATCAGCAATACGGATGCTTGTAATTGGAGGTGATGATTCATCGTATAGCCAGTCCTGCCTCATTGTCATATGCATGGACGCTCCTGAATCAACAAACCAGCTCTTACTGTCATTTGCTGCACTGGATGCCGAGAACACAGCGACATATCCAGTTTCTTTGCCTTGGTCCTTTTTCTTTGTTTTGCAATTTTTACTTATGTGCCCATAACGGTTGCATTTGAAACAACGGGGACCTTTATTAAACTTCGGAGAACTATCAGAGTCCTTTTGTTTATATTTACTTGACTTACTTGCATACAATGCTACTGACTCGGAGCTCTTTATTTCTTGTAAGAGCTTAGTCTTTACAGAGTCTGCTGTAATCGGCACACCAGAACTTTCGAGGGCCATAATCATTGGCTTGTAGACTTCGGGTAATCCAGCAAGGAGTAATGTACCCAGCCACTCATCATTGATGTCAAATGATATGTTTCGAAGTTTATGTGCTGCACTCATTATTCTGTTAACGTAATCTTCAACATTTTGACAATTTTCTAACGTCGTTGTAATCATATCTCTCAATAAGCCCACGCGTCTTGTCAACCCTTTGTCGTCAAAAGCTTTTTGTAAATTGGTCCACACTTCTTTTGCCGTTTTTGCCTCTTGTATATGTATGTAATTCACTGAGTCAACCAACAATATAATTTTTGCCTTTGCTTTCAGGTCGAGCTTTGAATCAACAGGTTCGCCTTTATTTTCGATACAGCACCAGAGGTCTTCATGTTGTAAATACGTCATCACGGCAAATCTCCATGTATTGTAATTATCTCGACCACTTAACTTTTCGATAAGAGTCATTGTATTTGAAGACATTTTGTATAAAAAAAAATATTTTTCTACACAAACCACGCAGCTTTAGGTTATGTCGTGTCAGTTTTAATGACCGGCGACTTTGTATATCGTTATTTCACTGATATTACTTCTCACTGATACTTATTACAAACAGATTACGTTCTGGGCCCATAACCTGATGCAATTAATAGGCTTTATACTTAATTACTTATTTATTTTAACAGAATAATACACATTAGCAAACACTTTTATAGCAGAGATGGCGGCAAGAACGTTTCAACAAAACTGTCAAACGTCATCACGTAGTGAGAAGTTGAGAACGCGGCAATTTCAAATTACTACAACAGGAACAGTGAGAACTATGTTTTTTAACAACAACGGTCGCTTTTATACACTGTTTTGAGCATGTAAGATTTTCAGCGTAAAAATCCTAAACTTGTGTGTATTGTCAAAGTAAAAGTGATGATTATAACTCACACATCTCCCTCGCTTCTCAACGTATCCGGTTCGTTTTAGTGTTACAGTTTCGGCAAGAGAGTCACCTACGTGATGACATACAGTGTTTGGTGTTTTGTATTGTAGATTTAGTAAAATTTTTCATTACATTCGTAATAATGCATAAAAAAAGGGTCATTTTTCAACTTCTTTCGCGTATATTTCGTCAACGTACCCGCCTACGTTCAATATTGTTACACATTTAGATAGAACTCGTTGAGACGCGTCTGGCGACACCTCATTTGTTAAAATCCGTTGCATAGAAACTCGAAAAATAAGCCCGAAACTGGTGGTTTTTATGCCTACTCGAGGGCACGATCCAGAGTAACTATTGTTGAAAATCGACCTAACGCCTTTCGCCTCAAATCGATGTGGAACAGTGAGAACTATGTTTTTTAACAACAACGGTCGCTTTTATACACTGTTTTGAGCATGTAAGATTTTCAGCGTAAAAACTCTAAACTTGTGTGTATTGTCAAAGTAAAAGTGATGATTATAACTCACATATCTCCCTCGTTTCTCAACGTATCCGGTTCGTTTTAGTGTAACAGTTTCGGCAAGAGAGTCACCTACGTGATTACATACAGTGTTTGGTGTTTTGTATTGTAGATTTAGTAAAATTTTCATTATATTCGTAATAGTGCATAAAAAAAGGGTCATTTTTCAAATTCTTTCGCGTATATTTCGTCAACGTACCCGCCTACGTTCAATATTTTTACATATTTAGATAGAACTCGTCGAGACGCGTCTGGCGACACCTCATTTGTTATAATCCGTCACATAGAAACTCGAAAAATAAGCCCGAAACTGGTGGTTTTTATGCCTACTCGAGGGCACGATCCAGAGTAACTATTGTTGAAAATCGACCTAACGCCTTTCGCCTCAAATCGATGTGGAACAGTGAGAACTATGTTTTTTAACAACAACGGTCGCTTTTATACACTGTTTTGAGCATGTAAGATTTTCAGCGTAAAAACCCTAAACTTGTGTGTATTGTCAAAGTAAAAGTGATGATTATAACTCACACATCTCCCTCGCTTCTCAACGTATCCGGTTCGTTTTAGTGTTACAGTTTCGGCAAGAGAGTAACCTACGTGATGACATACAGTGTTTGGTGTTTTGTATTGTAGATTTAGTAAAAATTTTCATTACATTCGTAATAATGCATAAAAAAAGGGTCATTTTTCAACTTCTATCGCGTATATTTCGTCAATGTCCACGCCTACGTTCAATGTTGTTACATATTTAGACAGAACTCGTGGAGGCGCGTCTGGCGACACCTCATTTGTTATAATCCGTCACATAGAAACTCGAAAAATAAGCCCGAAACTGGTGGTTTTTATGCCTACTCGAGGGCACGATCCAGAGTAACTATTGTTGAAAATCCACCTAACGCCTTTCGCCTCAAATCGATGTGGAACAGTGAGAACTATGTTTTTTAACAACAACGGTCGCTTTTATACACTGTTTTGAGCATGTAAGATTTTCAGTGTAAAAACTCTAAACTTGTATGTTTTGAAATTGAAAATGTTGTTAGTTTACATGAATATGACTCACATGTCTCCCTCGTTTCTCAACGTATCCGGTTCGTTTTAGTGTTACAGTTTCGGCAAGAGAGTCACCTACGTGATGACATATAGTGTTTGGTGTTTTGTCTTGTAGATTTAGTAAAATTTTTCATTATATTCGTAATAGTGCATAAAAAAAGGGTCATTTTTCAACTTCTTTCGCGTATATTTCGTCAACGTACCCGCCTACGTTCAATATTAATACATATTTAGATAGAACTCGTTGAGGCTCGTCTGGCGACACCTCATTTGTTAAAATCCGTTGCATAGAAACTCGAAAAATAAGCCCGAAACTGGTGGTTTTTGTGCCTACTCGAGGGCACGATCTAGAGTAACTATTGTTGAAAATCGAACCAACGCCTTCTGCCTCAAACTGATGTGGAACAGTGAGAACTATGTTTTTTAACAACAACGGTCGCTTTTATACACTGTTTTGAGCATGTAAGATTTTCAGCGTAAAAACTCTAAACTTGTGTGTATTGTCAAAGTAAAAGTGATGATTATAACTCACACATCTCCCTCGCTTCTCAACATATCCGGTTCGTTTTAGTGTTACAGTTTCGGCAGGAGAGTCACCTACGTGATGACATACAGTGTTTGGTGTTTTGTATTGTAAATTTAGTAAAAATTTTCATTACATTCGTAATAATGCATAAAAAAAGGGTCATTTTTCAACTTCTTTCGCGTATATTTCGTCAATGTCCACGCCTACGTTCAATATTGTTACATATTTATATAGAACTCGTCGAGACGCGTCTGGCGACACCTCATTTGTTATAATCCGTCACATAGAAACTCGAAAAATAAGCCCGAAACTGGTGGTTTTTATGCCTACTCGAGGGCACGATCCAGAGTAACTATTGTTGAAAATCGACCTAACGCCTTTCGCCTCAAATCGATGTGGAACAGTGAGAACTATGTTTTTTAACAACAACGGTCGCTTTTATACACTGTTTTGAGCATGTAAGATTTTCAGCGTAAAAACTCTAAACTTGTGTGTATTGTCAAAGTAAAAGTGATGATTATAACTCACACATCTTCCTCGCTTCTCAACGTATCCGGTTCGTTTTAGTCTTACAGTTTCGACAAGAGAGTTACCTACGTGATGACATATAGTGTTTGGTGTTTTGTATTGTAGATTTACTAAAATTTTTCATTATATTCGTAATAGTGCATAAAAAAGGGTCATTTTCCAACTTCTTTCGCGTATATTTCGTCACCATACCCGCCTACGTTCAATATTAATACACATTTAGATAGAACTCGTTGAGACGCGTCTGGCGACACCTCATTTGTTAAAATCCGTTACATAGAAACTCGAAAAATAAACCCGAAACTGGTGGTTTTTGTGCCTACTCGAGGGCACGATCCAGAGTAACTATTGTTGAAAATCGACCTAACGCCTTTCGCCTCAAATCGATGTGGAACAGTGAGAACTATGTTTTTTAACAACAACGGTCGCTTTTATACACTGTTTTGAGCATGTAAGATTTTCAGCCTAAAAACCCTAAACTTGTGTGTATTGTCAAAGTAAAAGTGATGATTATAACTCACACATCTCCCTCGCTTCTCAACGTATCCGGTTCGTTTTAGTGTTACAGTTTCGGCAAGAGAGTCACCTACGTGATGACATACAGTGTTTGGTGTTTTGTATTGTAGATTTAGTAAAATTTTTCATTACATTCGTAGTAATGCATAAAAAAAGGGTCATTTTTCAACTTCTTTCGCGTATATTTCGTCAATGTCCACGCCTACGTTCAATATTGTTACATATTTATATAGAACTCGTCGAGACGCGTCTGGCGACACCTCATTTGTTATAATCCGTCACATAGAAACTCGAAAAATAAGCCCGAAACTGGTGGTTTTTATGCCTACTCGAGGGCACGATCCAGAGTAACTATTGTTGAAAATCGACCTAACGCCTTTCGCCTCAAATCGATGTGGAACAGTGAGAACTATGTTTTTTAACAACAACGGTCGCTTTTATACACTGTTTTGAGCATGTAAGATTTTCAGCGTAAAAACCCTAAACTTGTGTGTATTGTCAAAGTAAAAGTGATGATTATAACTCACACATCTCCCTCGCTTCTCAACGTATCCGGTTCGTTTTAGTGTTACAGTTTCGGCAAGAGAGTCACCTACGTGATGACAAACAGTGTTTGGTGTTTTGTATTGTAAATTTAGTAAAATTTTTCATTACATTCGTAATAATGCATAAAAAAAGGGTCATTTTTCAACTTCTATCGCGTATATTTCGTCAATGTCCACGCCTACGTTCAATGTTGTTACATATTTAGATAGAACTCGTCGAGACGCGTCTGGCGACACCTCATTTGTTATAATCCGTCACATAGAAACTCGAAAAATAAGCCCGAAACTGGTGGTTTTTATGCCTACTCGAGGGCACGATCCAGAGTAACTATTGTTGAAAATCCACCTAACGCCTTTCGCCTCAAATCGATGTGGAACAGTGAGAACCATGTTTTTTAACAACAACGGTCGCTTTTATACACTGTTTTGAGCATGTAAGATTTTCAGCGTAAAAACCCTAAACTTGTGTGTATTGTCAAAGTAAAAGTGATGATTATAACTCACACATCTACCTCGCTTCTCAACGTATCCGGTTCGTTTTAGTGTTACAGTTTCGGCAAGAGAGTCACCTACGTGATGACATACAGTGTTTGGTGTTTTGTATTGTAGATTTACTAAAATTTTTCATTATATTCGTAATAGTGCATAAAAAAGGGTCATTTTCCAACTTCTTTCGCGTATATTTCGTCACCATACCCGCCTACGTTCAATATTGTTACATAATTAGATAGAACTCGTGGAGGCGCGTCTGGCGACACCTCATTTGTTAAAATCCGTCACATAGAAACTCGAAAAATAAGCCCGAAACTGGTGGTTTTTGTGCCTACTCGAGGGCACGATCCAGAGTAACTATTGTTGAAAATCGAACCAACGCCTTTTGCCTCAAATCGATGTGGAACAGTGAGAACTATGTTTTTTAACAACAACGGTCGCTTTTATACACTGTTTTGAGCATGTAAGATTTTCAGCGTAAAAACTCTAAACTTGTGTGTATTGTCAAAGTAAAAGTGATGATTATAACTCACATATCTCCCTCGCTTCTCAACATATCCGGTTCGTTTTAGTGTGACAGTTTCGGCAAGAGAGTCACCTTCGTGATGACATACAGTGTTTGGTGTTTTGTATTGTAGATTTAGTAAAATTTTTCATTATGTTCGTAATAGTGCATAAAAAAAGGGTCATTTTTCAACTTCTTTCGCGTAGATTTCGTCAACGTACCCGCCTACGTTCAATATTGTTACACATTTAGATAGAACTCGTTGAGACGCGTCTGGCGACACCTCATTTGTTAAAATCCGTCACATAGAAACTCGAAAAATAAGCCCGAAACTGGTGGTTTTTATGCCTACTCGAGGGCACAATCCAGAGTAACTATTGTTGAAAATCGACCTAACGCCTTTCGCCTGAAATCGATGTGGAACAGTGAGAACTATGTTTTTTAACAACAACGGTCGCTTTTATACACTGTTTTGAGCATGTAAGATTTTCAGCGTAAAAACTCTAAACTTGTGTGTATTGTCAAAGTAAAAGTGATGATTATAACTCACATATCTCCCTCGTTTCTCAACGTATCCGGTTCGTTTTAGTGTTACAGTTTCGGCAGGAGAGTCACCTACGTGATGACATACAGTGTTTGGTGTTTTGTATTGTAGATTTAGTAAAATTTTTAATTATATTCGTAATAGTGCATAAAAAAAGAGTCATTTTTCAACTTCTTTCGCGTATATTTCGTCAACGTACCCGCCTACGTTCAATATTGTTACACATTTAGATAGAACTCGTCGAGACGCGTCTGGCGACACCTCATTTGTTATAATCCGTCACATAGAAACTCGAAAAATAAGCCCGAAACTGGTGGTTTTTATGCCTACTCGAGGGCACGATCCAGAGTAACTATTGTTGAAAATCGACCTAACGCCTTTCGCCTCAAATCGATGTGGAACAGTGAGAACTATGTTTTTTAACAACAACGGTCGCTTTTATACACTGTTTTGAGCATGTAAGATTTTCAGCGTAAAAACCCTAAACTTGTGTGTATTGTCAAAGTAAAAGTGATGATTATAACTCACACATCTCCCTCGCTTCTCAACGTATCCGGTTCGTTTTAGTGTTACAGTTTCGGCAAGAGAGTCACCTACGTGATGACATACAGTGTTTGGTGTTTTGTATTGTAGATTTAGTAAAATTTTTCATTACATTCGTAATAATGCATAAAAAAAGGGTCATTTTTCAACTTCTATCGCGTATATTTCGTCAATGTCCACGCCTACGTTCAATGTTGTTACATATTTAGATAGAACTCGTCGAGACGCGTCTGGCGACACCTCATTTGTTATAATCCGTCACATAGAAACTCGAAAAATAAGCCCGAAACTGGTGGTTTTTATGCCTACTCGAGGGCACGATCCAGAGTAACTATTGTTGAAAATCCACCTAACGCCTTTCGCCTCAAATCGATGTGGAACAGTGAGAACCATGTTTTTTAACAACAACGGTCGCTTTTATACACTGTTTTGAGCATGTAAGATTTTCAGCGTGAAAACCCTAAACTTGTGTGTATTGTCAAAGTAAAAGTGATGATTATAACTCACACATCTCCCTCGCTTCTCAACGTATCCGGTTCGTTTTAGTGTTAAAGTTTTGGCAAGAGAGTCACCTACGTGATGACATACAGTGTTTGGTGTTTTGTATTGTAGATCTAGTAAAATTTTTCATTACATTCGCAATAATGCATAAAAAAAGGGTCATTTTTCAAATTCTTTCGCGTATATTTCGTCAATGTCCACGCCTACGTTCAATATTGTTACATATTTAGATAGAACTCGTCGAGACGCGTCTGGCGACACCTCATTTGTTAAAATCCGTCACATAGAAACTCGAGAAATAAGCCCGAAACTGGTGGTTTTTATGCCTACTCGAGGGCACGATCCAGAGTAACTATTGTTGAAAATCGACCTAACGCCTTTCGCCTCAAATCGATGTGGAACAGTGAGAACTATGTTTTTTAACAACAACGGTCGCTTTTATACACTGTTTTGAGCATGTAAGATTTTCAGCGTAAAAACCCTAAACTTGTGTGTATTGTCAAAGTAAAAGTGATGATTATAACTCACACATCTCCCTCGCTTCTCAACGTATCCGGTTCGTTTTAGTGTTACAGTTTCGGCAAGAGAGTCACCTACGTGATGACATACAGTGTTTGGTGTTTTGTATTGTAGATTTAGTAAAATTTTTCATTACATTCGTAATAATGCATAAAAAAAGGGTCATTTTTCAACTTCTATCGCGTATATTTCGTCAATGTCCACGCCTACGTTCAATGTTGTTACATATTTAGATAGAACTCGTCGAGACGCGTCTGGCGACACCTCATTTGTTATAATCCGTCACATAGAAACTCGAAAAATAAGCCCGAAACTGGTGGTTTTTATGCCTACTCGAGGGCACGATCCAGAGTAACTATTGTTGAAAATCCACCTAACGCCTTTCGCCTCAAATCGATGTGGAACAGTGAGAACCATGTTTTTTAACAACAACGGTCGCTTTTATACACTGTTTTGAGCATGTAAGATTTTCAGCGTGAAAACCCTAAACTTGTGTGTATTGTCAAAGTAAAAGTGATGATTATAACTCACACATCTCCCTCGCTTCTCAACGTATCCGGTTCGTTTTCAGTCTTACAGTTTCGACAAGAGAGTTACCTACGTGATGACATATAGTGTTTGGTGTTTTGTATTGTAGATTTACTAAAATTTTTCATTATATTCGTAATAGTGCATAAAAAAGGGTCATTTTCCAACTTCTTTCGCGTATATTTCGTCACCATACCCGCCTACGTTCAATATTGTTACATAATTAGATAGAACTCGTAGAGGCGCGTCTGGCGACACCTCATTTGTTAAAATCCGTCACATAGAAACTCGAAAAATAAGCCCGAAACTGGTGGTTTTTGTGCCTACTCGAGGGCACGATCCAGAGTAACTATTGTTGAAAATCGAACCAACGCCTTTTGCCTCAAATCGATGTGGAACAGTGAGAACTATGTTTTTTAACAACAACGGTCGCTTTTATACACTGTTTTGAGCATGTAAGATTTTCAGCGTAAAAACTCTAAACTTGTGTGTATTGTCAAAGTAAAAGTGATGATTATAACTCACATATCTCCCTCGCTTCTCAACATATCCGGTTCGTTTTAGTGTGACAGTTTCGGCAAGAGAGTCACCTTCGTGATGACATACAGTGTTTGGTGTTTTGTATTGTAGATTTAGTAAAATTTTTCATTATGTTCGTAATAGTGCATAAAAAAAGGGTCATTTTTCAATTCTTTCGCGTAGATTTCGTCAACGTACCCGCCTACGTTCAATATTGTTACACATTTAGATAGAATTCGTTGAGACGCGTCTGGCGACACCTCATTTGTTAAAATCCGTCACATAGAAACTCGAAAAATAAGCCCGAAACTGGTGGTTTTTATGCCTACTCGAGGGCACGATCCAGAGTAACTATTGTTGAAAATCGACCTAACGCCTTTCGCCTCAAATCGATGTGGAACAGTGAGAACTATGTTTTTTAACAACAACGGTCGCTTTTATACACTGTTTTGAGCATGTAAGATTTTCAGCGTAAAAACCCTAAACTTGTGTGTATTGTCAAAGTAAAAGTGATGATTATAACTCACACATCTCCCTCGCTTCTCAACGTATCCGGTTCGTTTTAGTATTACAGTTTCGGCAAGAGAGTCACCTACGTGATGACATACAGTGTTTGGTGTTTTGTATTGTAGATTTAGTAAAATTTTTCATTACATTCGTAATAATGCATAAAAAAAGGGTCATTTTTCAACTTCTATCGCGTATATTTCGTCAACGTCCACGCCTACGTTCAATGTTGTTACATATTTAGATAGAACTCGTCGAGACGCGTCTGGCGACACCTCATTTGTTATAATCCGTCACATAGAAACTCGAAAAATAAGCCCGAAACTGGTGGTTTTTATGCCTACTCGAGGGCACGATCCAGAGTAACTATTGTTGAAAATCGACCTAACGCCTTTCGCCTCAAATCGATGTGGAACAGTGAGAACTATGTTTTTTAACAACAACGGTCGCTTTTATACACTGTTTTGAGCATGTAAGATTTTCAGCGTAAAAACCCTAAACTTGTGTGTATTGTCAAAGTAAAAGTGATGATTATAACTCACACATCTCCCTCGCTTCTCAACGTATCCGGTTCGTTTTAGTGTTACAGTTTCGGCAAGAGAGTCACCTACGTGATGACATACAGTGTTTGGTGTTTTGTATTGTAGATTTAGTAAAATTTTTCATTACATTCGTAATAATGCATAAAAAAAGGGTCATTTTTCAACTTCTTTCGCGTATATTTCGTCAATGTCCACGCCTACGTTTAATATTGTTACATATTTAGTTAGAACTCGTTTAGGCGCGTCTGGCGACACCTCATTTGTTATAATCCGTCACATAGAAACTCGAAAAATAAGCCCGAAACTGGTGGTTTTTGTGCCTACTCGAGGGCACGATCCAGAGTAACTATTGTTGAAAATCGACCTAACGCCTTTCGCCTCAAATCGATGTGGAACAGTGAGAACTATGTTTTTTAACAACAACGGTCGCTTTTATACACTGTTTTGAGCATGTAAGATTTTCAGCGTAAAAACCCTAAACTTGTGTGTATTGTCAAAGTAAAAGTGATGATTATAACTCACACATCTCCCTCGCTTCTCAACGTATCCGGTTCGTTTTAGTGTTACAGTTTCGGCAAGAGAGTCACCTACGTGATGACATACAGTGTTTGGTGTTTTGTATTGTAGATTTAGTAAAATTTTTCATTACATTCGTAATAATGCATAAAAAAAGGGTCATTTTTCAACTTCTTTCGCGTATATTTCGTCAATGTCCACGCCTACGTTTAATATTGTTACATATTTAGTTAGAACTCGTTTAGGCGCGTCTGGTGACACCTCATTTGTTATAATCCGTCACATAGAAACTCGAAAAATAAGCCCGAAACTGGTGGTTTTTGTGCCTACTCGAGGGCACGATCCAGAGTAACTATTGTTGAAAATCGACCTAACGCCTTTCGCCTCAAATCGATGTGGAACAGTGAGAACTATGTTTTTTAACAACAACGGTCGCTTTTATACACTGTTTTGAGCATGTAAGATTTTCAGCGTAAAAACCCTAAACTTGTGTGTATTGTCAAAGTAAAAGTGATGATTATAACTCACACATCTCCCTCGCTTCTCAACGTATCCGGTTCCTTTTAGTGTTACAGTTTCGGCAAGAGAGTCACCTACGTGATGACATACAGTGTTTGGTGTTTTGTATTGTAGATTTAGTAAAATTTTTCATTACATTCGTAATAATGCATAAAAAAAGGGTCATTTTTCAACTTCTATCGCGTATATTTCGTCAACGTCCACGCCTACGTTCAATGTTGTTACATATTAAGATAGAACTCGTCGAGACGCGTCTGGCGACACCTCATTTGTTATAATCCGTCACATAGAAACTCGAAAAATAAACCCGAAACTGGTGGTTTTTGTGCGTACTCGAGGGCACGATCCAGAGTAACTATTGTTGAAACTCGACCTAACGCCTTTCGCCTCAAATCGATGTGGAACAGTGAGAACTATGTTTTTTAACAACAACGGTCGCTTTTATACACTGTTTTGAGCATGTAAGATTTTCAGCGTAAAAACCCTAAACTTGTGTGTATTGTCAAAGTAAAAGTGATGATTATAACTCACACATCTCCCTCGCTTCTCAACGTATCCGGTTCGTTTTAGTGTTACAGTTTCGGCAAGAGAGTCACCTACGTGATGACATACAGTGTTTGGTGTTTTGTATTGTAGATTTAGTAAAATTTTTCATTACATTCGTAATAATGCATAAAAAAAGGGTCATTTTTCAACTTCTATCGCGTATATTTCGTCAACGTCCACGCCTACGTTCAATGTTGTTACATATTTAGATAGAACTCGTCAAGACGCGTCTGGCGACACCTCATTTGTTATAATCCGTCACATAGAAACTCGAAAAATAAGCCCGAAACTGGTGGTTTTTATGCCTACTCGAGGGCACGATCCAGAGTAACTATTGTTGAAAATCGACCTAACGCCTTTCGCCTCAAATCGATGTGGAACAGTGAGAACTATGTTTTTTAACAACAACGGTCGCTTTTATACACTGTTTTGAGCATGTAAGATTTTCAGCGTAAAAACCCTAAACTTGTGTGTATTGTCAAAGTAAAAGTGATGATTATAACTCACACATCTCCCTCGCTTCTCAACGTATCCGGTTCGTTTTAGTGTTACAGTTTCGGCAAGAGAGTCACCTACGTGATGACATACAGTGTTTGGTGTTTTGTATTGTAGATTTAGTAAAATTTTTCATTACATTCGTAATAATGCATAAAAAAGGGTCATTTTTCAACTTCTTTCGCGTATATTTCGTCAATGTCCACGCCTACGTTTAATATTGTTACATATTTAGTTAGAACTCGTTTAGGCGCGTCTGGCGACACCTCATTTGTTATAATCCGTCACATAGAAACTCGAAAAATAAGCCCGAAACTGGTGGTTTTTGTGCCTACTCGAGGGCACGATCCAGAGTAACTATTGTTGAAAATCGACCTAATGCCTTTCGCCTCAAATCGATGTGGAACAGTGAGAACTATGTTTTTTAACAACAACGGTCGCTTTTATACACTGTTTTGAGCATGTAAGATTTTCAGCGTAAAAACCCTAAACTTGTGTGTATTGTCAAAGAAAAAGTGATGATTATAACTCACACATCTCCCTCGCTTCTCAACGTATCCGGTTCGTTTTAGTGTTACAGTTTCGGCAAGAGAGTCACCTACGTGATGACATACAGTGTTTGGTGTTTTGTATTGTAGATTTAGTAAAATTTTTCATTACATTCGTAATAATGCATAAAAAAAGGGTCATTTTTCAACTTCTTTCGCGTATATTTCGTCAATTTCCACGCCTACGTTCAATATTGTTACATATTTATATAGAACTCGTTGAGACACGTCTGGCGACACCTCATTTGTTATAATCCGTCACATAGAAACTCGAAAAATAAGCCCGAAACTGGTGGTTTTTATGCCTACTCGAGGGCACGATCCAGAGTAACTATTGTTGAAAATCGACCTAACGCCTTTCGCCTCAAATCGATGTGGAACAGTGAGAACTATGTTTTTAACAACAACGGTCGCTTTTATACACTGTTTTGAGCATGTAAGATTTTCAGCGTAAAAACCCTAAACTTGTGTGTATTGTCAAAGTAAAAGTGATGATTATAACACACACATCTCCCTCGCTTCTCAACGTATCCGGTTCGTTTTAGTGTTACAGTTTCGCCAAGAGAGTCACCTACGTGATGACATACAGTGTTTGGTGTTTTGTATTGTAGATTTAGTAAAATTTTTCATTACATTCGTAATAATGCATAAAAAAAGGGTAATTTTTCAAATTCTTTCGCGTATATTTCGTCAACGTACCCGCCTACGTTCAATATTGTTACATATTTAGATAGAACTCGTCGAGACGCGTCTGGCGACACCTCATTTGTTATAATCCGTTACATAGAAACTCGAAAAATAAGCCCGAAACTGGTGGTTTTTATGCCTACTCGAGGGCACGATCCAGAGTAACTATTGTTGAAAATCCACCTAACGCCTTTCGCCTCAAATCGATGTGGAACAGTGAGAACCATGTTTTTTAACAACAACGGTCGCTTTTATACACTGTTTTGAGCATGTAAGATTTTCAGCGTAAAAACCCTAAACTTGTGTGTATTGTCAAAGTAAAAGTGATGATTATAACTCACACATCTCCCTCGTTTCTCAACGTATCCGGTTCGTTTTAGTGTTACTGTATCGGCAAGAGAGTCACCTACGTGATGACATATAGTGTTTGGTGTTTCGTCTTGTAGATTTAGTAAAATTTTTCATTATATTCGTAATAGTGCATAAAAAAAGGGTCATTTTTCAACTTCTTTCGCGTATATTTCATCAACGTACCCGCCTACGTTCAATATTGTTACATATTTAGATAGAACTCGTTGAGGCGTGTCTGGCGACACCTCATTTGTTAAAATCCGTTGCATAGAAACTCGAAAAATAAGCCCGAAACTGGTGGTTTTTATGCCTACTCGAGGGCACGATCTAGAGTAACTATTGTTGAAAATCGACCTAACGCCTTTCGCCTCAAATCGATGTGGAACAGTGAGAACTATGTTTTTTAACAACAACGGTCGCTTTTATACACTGTTTTGAGCATGTAAGATTTTCAGCGTAAAAACCCTAAACTTGTGTGTATTGTCAAAGTAAAAGTGATGATTATAACTCACACATCTCCCTCGCTTCTCAACGTATCCGGTTCGTTTTAGTGTTACAGTTTCGGCAAGAGAGTAACCTACGTGATGACATACAGTGTTTGGTGTTTTGTATTGTAGATTTAGTAAAAATTTTCATTACATTCGTAATAATGCATAAAAAAAGGGTCATTTTTCAACTTCTATCGCGTATATTTCGTCAATGTCCACGCCTACGTTCAATGTTGTTACACATTTAGACAAAACTCGTGGAGGCGCGTCTGGCGACACCTCATTTGCTATAATCCGTCACATAGAAACTCGAAAAATAAGCCCGAAACTGGTGGTTTTTATGCCTACTCGAGGGCACGATCCAGAGTAACTATTGTTGAAAATCCACCTAACGCCTTTCGCCTCAAATCGATGTGGAACAGTGAGAACTATGTTTTTTAACAACAACGGTCGCTTTTATACACTGTTTTGAGCATGTAAGATTTTCAGTGTAAAAACTCTAAACTTGTATGTTTTGAAATTGAAAATGTTGTTAGTTTACATGAATATGACTCACATGTCTCCCTCGTTTCTCAACGTATCCGGTTCGTTTTAGTGTTACAGTTTCGGCAAGAGAGTCACCTACGTGATGACATATAGTGTTTGGTGTTTTGTCTTGTAGATTTAGTAAAATTTTTCATTATATTCGTAATAGTGCATAAAAAAAGGGTCATTTTTCAACTTCTTTCGCGTATATTTCGTCAACGTACCCGCCTACGTTCAATATTAATACATATTTAGATAGAACTCGTTGAGGCTCGTCTGGCGACACCACATTTGTTAAAATCCGTTGCATAGAAACTCGAAAAATAAGCCCGAAACTGGTGGTTTTTATGCCTACTCGAGGGCACGATCCAGAGTAACTATTGTTGAAAATCGAACCAACGCCTTTTGCCTCAAATCGATGTGGAACAGTGAGAACTATGTTTTTTAACAACAACGGTCGCTTTTATACACTGTTTTGAGCATGTAAGATTTTCAGCGTAAAAACTCTAAACTTGTGTGTATTGTCAAAGTAAAAGTGATGATTATAACTCAGATATCTCCCTCGCTTCTCAACATATCCGGTTCGTTTTAGTGTGACAGTTTCGGCAAGAGAGTCACCTTCGTGATGACATACAGTGTTTGGTGTTTTGTATTGTAGATTTAGTAAAATTTTTCATTATGTTCGTAATAGTGCATAAAAAAAGGGTCATTTTTCAATTCTTTCGCGTAGATTTCGTCAACGTACCCGCCTACGTTCAATATTGTTACATATTTAGATAGAACTCGTTGAGACGCGTCTGGCGACACCTCATTTGTTAAAATCCGTCACATAGAAACTCGAAAAATAAGCCCGAAACTGGTGGTTTTTATGCCTACTCGAGGGCACGATCCAGAGTAACTATTGTTGAAAATCGACCTAACGCCTTTCGCCTCAAATCGATGTGGAACAGTGAGAACTATGTTTTTTAACAACAACGGTCGCTTTTATACACTGTTTTGAGCATGTAAGATTTTCAGCGTAAAAACTCTAAACTTGTGTGTATTGTCAAAGTAAAAGTGATGATTATAACTCACATATCTCCCTCGTTTCTCAACGTATCCGGTTCGTTTTAGTGTTACAGTTTCGGCAGGAGAGTCACCTACGTGATGACATACAGTGTTTGGTGTTTTGTATTGTAGATTTAGTAAAATTTTTAATTATATTCGTAATAGTGCATAAAAAAAGAGTCATTTTTCAACTTCTTTCGCGTATATTTCGTCAACGTACCCGCCTACGTTCAATATTGTTACACATTTAGATAGAACTCGTCGAGACGCGTCTGGCGACACCTCATTTGTTATAATCCGTCACATAGAAACTCGAAAAATAAGCCCGAAACTGGTGGTTTTTATGCCTACTCGAGGGCACGATCCAGAGTAACTATTGTTGAAAATCGACCTAACGCCTTTCGCCTCAAATCGATGTGGAACAGTGAGAACTATGTTTTTTAACAACAACGGTCGCTTTTATACACTGTTTTGAGCATGTAAGATTTTCAGCGTAAAAACCCTAAACTTGTGTGTATTGTCAAAGTAAAAGTGATGATTATAACTCACACATCTCCCTCGCTTCTCAACGTATCCGGTTCGTTTTAGTGTTACAGTTTCGGCAAGAGAGTCACCTACGTGATGACATACAGTGTTTGGTGTTTTGTATTGTAGATTTAGTAAAATTTTTCATTACATTCGTAATAATGCATAAAAAAAGGGTCATTTTTCAACTTCTATCGCGTATATTTCGTCAATGTCCACGCCTACGTTCAATGTTGTTACATATTTAGATAGAACTCGTCGAGACGCGTCTGGCGACACCTCATTTGTTATAATCCGTCACATAGAAACTCGAAAAATAAGCCCGAAACTGGTGGTTTTTATGCCTACTCGAGGGCACGATCCAGAGTAACTATTGTTGAAAATCCACCTAACGCCTTTCGCCTCAAATCGATGTGGAACAGTGAGAACCATGTTTTTTAACAACAACGGTCGCTTTTATACACTGTTTTGAGCATGTAAGATTTTCAGCGTGAAAACCCTAAACTTGTGTGTATTGTCAAAGTAAAAGTGATGATTATAACTCACACATCTCCCTCGCTTCTCAACGTATCCGGTTCGTTTTAGTGTTAAAGTTTTGGCAAGAGAGTCACCTACGTGATGACATACAGTGTTTGGTGTTTTGTATTGTAGATCTAGTAAAATTTTTCATTACATTCGCAATAATGCATAAAAAAAGGGTCATTTTTCAAATTCTTTCGCGTATATTTCGTCAATGTCCACGCCTACGTTCAATATTGTTACATATTTAGATAGAACTCGTCGAGACGCGTCTGGCGACACCTCATTTGTTAAAATCCGTCACATAGAAACTCGAGAAATAAGCCCGAAACTGGTGGTTTTTGTGCCTACTCGAGGGCACGATCCAGAGTAACTATTGTTGAAAATCGAACCAACGCCTTTTGCCTCAAATCGATGTGGAACAGTGAGAACTATGTTTTTGAACAACAACGGTCGCTTTTATACACTGTTTTGAGCATGTAAGATTTTCAGCGTAAAAACTCTAAACTTGTGTGTATTGTCAAAGTAAAAGTGATGATTATAACTCACACATCTCCCTCGCTTCTCAACGTATCCGGTTCGTTTTCAGTCTTACAGTTTCGACAAGAGAGTTACCTACGTGATGACATATAGTGTTTGGTGTTTTGTATTGTAGATTTACTAAAATTTTTCATTATATTCGTAATAGTGCATAAAAAAGGGTCATTTTCCAACTTCTTTCGCGTATATTTCGTCACCATACCCGCCTACGTTCAATATTGTTACATAATTAGATAGAACTCGTAGAGGCGCGTCTGGCGACACCTCATTTGTTAAAATCCGTCACATAGAAACTCGAAAAATAAGCCCGAAACTGGTGGTTTTTGTGCCTACTCGAGGGCACGATCCAGAGTAACTATTGTTGAAAATCGAACCAACGCCTTTTGCCTCAAATCGATGTGGAACAGTGAGAACTATGTTTTTTAACAACAACGGTCGCTTTTATACACTGTTTTGAGCATGTAAGATTTTCAGCGTAAAAACTCTAAACTTGTGTGTATTGTCAAAGTAAAAGTGATGATTATAACTCACATATCTCCCTCGCTTCTCAACATATCCGGTTCGTTTTAGTATGACAGTTTCGGCAAGAGAGTCACCTTCGTGATGACATACAGTGTTTGGTGTTTTGTATTGTAGATTTAGTAAAATTTTTCATTATGTTCGTAATAGTGCATAAAAAAAGGGTCATTTTTCAATTCTTTCGCGTAGATTTCGTCAACGTACCCGCCTACGTTCAATATTGTTACACATTTAGATAGAACTCGTTGAGACGCGTCTGGCGACACCTCATTTGTTAAAATCCGTCACATAGAAACTCGAAAAATAAGCCCGAAACTGGTGGTTTTTATGCCTACTCGAGGGCACGATCCAGAGTAACTATTGTTGAAAATCGACCTAACGCCTTTCGCCTCAAATCGATGTGGAACAGTGAGAACTATGTTTTTTAACAACAACGGTCGCTTTTATACACTGTTTTGAGCATGTAAGATTTTCAGCGTAAAAACTCTAAACTTGTGTGTATTGTCAAAGTAAAAGTGATGATTATAACTCACATATCTCCCTCGTTTCTCAACGTATCCGGTTCGTTTTAGTGTTACAGTTTCGGCAGGAGAGTCACCTACGTGATGACATACAGTGTTTGGTGTTTTGTATTGTAGATTTAGTAAAATTTTTAATTATATTCGTAATAGTGCATAAAAAAAGAGTCATTTTTCAACTTCTTTCGCGTATATTTCGTCAACGTACCCGCCTACGTTCAATATTGTTACATATTTAGATAGAACTCGTCGAGACGCGTCTGGCGACACCTCATTTGTTATAATCCGTTACATAGAAACTCGAAAAATAAGCCCGAAACTGGTGGTTTTTATGCCTACTCGAGGGCACGATCCAGAGTAACTATTGTTGAAAATCGACCTAACGCCTTTCGCCTCAAATCGATGTGGAACAGTGAGAACTATGTTTTTTAACAACAACGGTCGCTTTTATACACTGTTTTGAGCATGTAAGATTTTCAGCGTAAAAACCCTAAACTTGTGTGTATTGTCAAAGTAAAAGTGATGATTATAACTCACACATCTCCCTCGCTTCTCAACGTATCCGGTTCGTTTTAGTGTTACAGTTTCGGCAAGAGAGTCACCTACGTGATGACATACAGTGTTTGGTGTTTTGTATTGTAGATTTAGTAAAATTTTTCATTACATTCGTAATAATGCATAAAAAAAGGGTCATTTTTCAACTTCTATCGCGTATATTTCGTCACCATACCCGCCTACGTTCAATATTGTTACATAATTAGATAGAACTCGTAGAGGCGCGTCTGGCGACACCTCATTTGTTAAAATCCGTCACATAGAAACTCGAAAAATAAGCCCGATACTGGTGGTTTTTGTGCCTACTCGAGGGCACGATCCAGAGTAACTATTGTTGAAAATCGAACCAACGCCTTTTGCCTCAAATCGATGTGGAACAGTGAGAACTATGTTTTTTAACAACAACGGTCGCTTTTATACACTGTTTTGAGCATGTAAGATTTTCAGCGTAAAAACTCTAAACTTGTGTGTATTGTCAAAGTAAAAGTGATGATTATAACTCACATATCTCCCTCGCTTCTCAACATATCCGGTTCGTTTTAGTGTGACAGTTTCGGCAAGAGAGTCACCTTCGTGATGACATACAGTGTTTGGTGTTTTGTATTGTAGATTTAGTAAAATTTTTCATTATGTTCGTAATAGTGCATAAAAAAAGGGTCATTTTTCAATTCTTTCGCGTAGATTTCGTCAACGTACCCGCCTACGTTCAATATTGTTACACATTTAGATAGAACTCGTTGAGACGCGTCTGGCGACACCTCATTTGTTAAAATCCGTCACATAGAAACTCGAAAAATAAGCCCGAAACTGGTGGTTTTTATGCCTACTCGAGGGCACGATCCAGAGTAACTATTGTTGAAAATCGACCTAACGCCTTTCGCCTCAAATCGATGTGGAACAGTGAGAACTATGTTTTTTAACAACAACGGTCGCTTTTATACACTGTTTTGAGCATGTAAGATTTTCAGCGTAAAAACTCTAAACTTGTGTGTATTGTCAAAGTAAAAGTGATGATTATAACTCACATATCTCCCTCGTTTCTCAACGTATCCGGTTCGTTTTAGTGTTACAGTTTCGGCAGGAGAGTCACCTACGTGATGACATACAGTGTTTGGTGTTTTGTATTGTAGATTTAGTAAAATTTTTAATTATATTCGTAATAGTGCATAAAAAAAGAGTCATTTTTCAACTTCTTTCGCGTATATTTCGTCAACGTACCCGCCTACGTTCAATATTGTTACATATTTAGATAGAACTCGTCGAGACGCGTCTGGCGACACCTCATTTGTTATAATCCGTTACATAGAAACTCGAAAAATAAGCCCGAAACTGGTGGTTTTTATGCCTACTCGAGGGCACGATCCAGAGTAACTATTGTTGAAAATCGACCTAACGCCTTTCGCCTCAAATCGATGTGGAACAGTGAGAACTATGTTTTTTAACAACAACGGTCGCTTTTATACACTGTTTTGAGCATGTAAGATTTTCAGCGTAAAAACCCTAAGCTTGTGTGTATTGTCAAAGTAAAAGTGATGATTATAACTCACACATCTCCCTCGCTTCTCAACGTATCCGGTTCGTTTTAGTGTTACAGTTTCGGCAAGAGAGTCACCTACGTGATGACATACAGTGTTTGGTGTTTTGTATTGTAGATTTAGTAAAATTTTTCATTACATTCGTAATAATGCATAAAAAAAAGGTCATTTTTCAACTTCTATCGCGTATATTTCGTCAATGTCCACGCCTACGTTCAATGTTGTTACATATTTAGATAGAACTCGTCGAGACGCGTCTGGCGACACCTCATTTGTTATAATCCGTCACATAGAAACTCGAAAAATAAGCCCGAAACTGGTGGTTTTTATGCCTACTCGAGGGCACGATCCAGAGTAACTATTGTTGAAAATCCACCTAACGCCTTTCGCCTCAAATCGATGTGGAACAGTGAGAACCATGTTTTTTAACAACAACGGTCGCTTTTATACACTGTTTTGAGCATGTAAGATTTTCAGCGTAAAAACCCTAAACTTGTGTGTATTGTCAAAGTAAAAGTGATGATTATAACTCACACATCTCCCTCGCTTCTCAACGTATCCGGTTCGTTTTAGTGTTAAAGTTTTGGCAAGAGAGTCACCTACGTGATGACATACAGTGTTTGGTGTTTTGTATTGTAGATCTAGTAAAATTTTTCATTACATTCGCAATAATGCATAAAAAAAGGGTCATTTTTCAAATTCTTTCGCGTATATTTCGTCAATGTCCACGCCTACGTTCAATATTGTTACATATTTAGATAGAACTCGTCGAGACGCGTCTGGCGACACCTCATTTGTTAAAATCCGTCACATAGAAACTCGAGAAATAAGCCCGAAACTGGTGGTTTTTGTGCCTACTCGAGGGCACGATCCAGAGTAACTATTGTTGAAAATCGAACCAACGCCTTTTGCCTCAAATCGATGTGGAACAGTGAGAACTATGTTTTTGAACAACAACGGTCGCTTTTATACACTGTTTTGAGCATGTAAGATTTTCAGCGTAAAAACTCTAAACTTGTGTGTATTGTCAAAGTAAAAGTGATGATTATAACTCACACATCTCCCTCGCTTCTCAACGTATCCGGTTCGTTTTCAGTCTTACAGTTTCGACAAGAGAGTTACCTACGTGATGACATATAGTGTTTGGTGTTTTGTATTGTAGATTTACTAAAATTTTTCATTATATTCGTAATAGTGCATAAAAAAGGGTCATTTTCCAACTTCTTTCGCGTATATTTCGTCACCATACCCGCCTACGTTCAATATTGTTACATAATTAGATAGAACTCGTAGAGGCGCGTCTGGCGACACCTCATTTGTTAAAATCCGTCACATAGAAACTCGAAAAATAAGCCCGAAACTGGTGGTTTTTGTGCCTACTCGAGGGCACGATCCAGAGTAACTATTGTTGAAAATCGAACCAACGCCTTTTGCCTCAAATCGATGTGGAACAGTGAGAACTATGTTTTTTAACAACAACGGTCGCTTTTATACACTGTTTTGAGCATGTAAGATTTTCAGCGTAAAAACTCTAAACTTGTGTGTATTGTCAAAGTAAAAGTGATGATTATAACTCACATATCTCCCTCGCTTCTCAACATATCCGGTTCGTTTTAGTGTGACAGTTTCGGCAAGAGAGTCACCTTCGTGATGACATACAGTGTTTGGTGTTTTGTATTGTAGATTTAGTAAAATTTTTCATTATGTTCGTAATAGTGCATAAAAAAAGGGTCATTTTTCAATTCTTTCGCGTAGATTTCGTCAACGTACCCGCCTACGTTCAATATTGTTACACATTTAGATAGAACTCGTTGAGACGCGTCTGGCGACACCTCATTTGTTAAAATCCGTCACATAGAAACTCGAAAAATAAGCCCGAAACTGGTGGTTTTTATGCCTACTCGAGGGCACGATCCAGAGTAACTATTGTTGAAAATCGACCTAACGCCTTTCGCCTCAAATCGATGTGGAACAGTGAGAACTATGTTTTTTAACAACAACGGTCGCTTTTATACACTGTTTTGAGCATGTAAGATTTTCAGCGTAAAAACTCTAAACTTGTGTGTATTGTCAAAGTAAAAGTGATGATTATAACTCACATATCTCCCTCGTTTCTCAACGTATCCGGTTCGTTTTAGTGTTACAGTTTCGGCAGGAGAGTCACCTACGTGATGACATACAGTGTTTGGTGTTTTGTATTGTAGATTTAGTAAAATTTTTAATTATATTCGTAATAGTGCATAAAAAAAGAGTCATTTTTCAACTTCTTTCGCGTATATTTCGTCAACGTACCCGCCTACGTTCAATATTGTTACATATTTAGATAGAACTCGTCGAGACGCGTCTGGCGACACCTCATTTGTTATAATCCGTTACATAGAAACTCGAAAAATAAGCCCGAAACTGGTGGTTTTTATGCCTACTCGAGGGCACGATCCAGAGTAACTATTGTTGAAAATCGACCTAACGCCTTTCGCCTCAAATCGATGTGGAACAGTGAGAACTATGTTTTTTAACAACAACGGTCGCTTTTATACACTGTTTTGAGCATGTAAGATTTTCAGCGTAAAAACCCTAAACTTGTGTGTATTGTCAAAGTAAAAGTGATGATTATAACTCACACATCTCCCTCGCTTCTCAACGTATCCGGTTCGTTTTAGTGTTACAGTTTCGGCAAGAGAGTCACCTACGTGATGACATACAGTGTTTGGTGTTTTGTATTGTAGATTTAGTAAAATTTTTCATTACATTCGTAATAATGCATAAAAAAAGGGTCATTTTTCAACTTCTATCGCGTATATTTCGTCACCATACCCGCCTACGTTCAATATTGTTACATAATTAGATAGAACTCGTAGAGGCGCGTCTGGCGACACCTCATTTGTTAAAATCCGTCACATAGAAACTCGAAAAATAAGCCCGATACTGGTGGTTTTTGTGCCTACTCGAGGGCACGATCCAGAGTAACTATTGTTGAAAATCGAACCAACGCCTTTTGCCTCAAATCGATGTGGAACAGTGAGAACTATGTTTTTTAACAACAACGGTCGCTTTTATACACTGTTTTGAGCATGTAAGATTTTCAGCGTAAAAACTCTAAACTTGTGTGTATTGTCAAAGTAAAAGTGATGATTATAACTCACATATCTCCCTCGCTTCTCAACATATCCGGTTCGTTTTAGTGTGACAGTTTCGGCAAGAGAGTCACCTTCGTGATGACATACAGTGTTTGGTGTTTTGTATTGTAGATTTAGTAAAATTTTTCATTATGTTCGTAATAGTGCATAAAAAAAGGGTCATTTTTCAATTCTTTCGCGTATATTTCGTCAACGTACCCGCCTACGTTCAATATTGTTACACATTTAGATAGAACTCGTTGAGACGCGTCTGGCGACACCTCATTTGTTAAAATCCGTCACATAGAAACTCGAAAAATAAGCCCGAAACTGGTGGTTTTTATGCCTACTCGAGGGCACGATCCAGAGTAACTATTGTTGAAAATCGACCTAACGCCTTTCGCCTCAAATCGATGTGGAACAGTGAGAACTATGTTTTTTAACAACAACGGTCGCTTTTATACACTGTTTTGAGCATGTAAGATTTTCAGCGTAAAAACTCTAAACTTGTGTGTATTGTCAAAGTAAAAGTGATGATTATAACTCACATATCTCCCTCGTTTCTCAACGTATCCGGTTCGTTTTAGTGTTACAGTTTCGGCAGGAGAGTCACCTACGTGATGACATACAGTGTTTGGTGTTTTGTATTGTAGATTTAGTAAAATTTTTAATTATATTCGTAATAGTGCATAAAAAAAGAGTCATTTTTCAACTTCTTTCGCGTATATTTCGTCAACGTACCCGCCTACGTTCAATATTGTTACATATTTAGATAGAACTCGTCGAGACGCGTCTGGCGACACCTCATTTGTTATAATCCGTTACATAGAAACTCGAAAAATAAGCCCGAAACTGGTGGTTTTTATGCCTACTCGAGGGCACGATCCAGAGTAACTATTGTTGAAAATCGACCTAACGCCTTTCGCCTCAAATCGATGTGGAACAGTGAGAACTATGTTTTTTAACAACAACGGTCGCTTTTATACACTGTTTTGAGCATGTAAGATTTTCAGCGTAAAAACCCTAAACTTGTGTGTATTGTCAAAGTAAAAGTGATGATTATAACTCACACATCTCCCTCGCTTCTCAACGTATCCGGTTCGTTTTAGTGTTACAGTTTCGGCAAGAGAGTCACCTACGTGATGACATACAGTGTTTGGTGTTTTGTATTGTAGATTTAGTAAAATTTTTCATTACATTCGTAATAATGCATAAAAAAAGGGTCATTTTTCAACTTCTATCGCGTATATTTCGTCAATGTCCACGCCTACGTTCAATGTTGTTACATATTTAGATAGAACTCGTCGAGACGCGTCTGGCGACACCTCATTTGTTATAATCCGTCACATAGAAACTCGAAAAATAAGCCCGAAACTGGTGGTTTTTATGCCTACTCGAGGGCACGATCCAGAGTAACTATTGTTGAAAATCCACCTAACGCCTTTCGCCTCAAATCGATGTGGAACAGTGAGAACCATGTTTTTTAACAACAACGGTCGCTTTTATACACTGTTTTGAGCATGTAAGATTTTCAGCGTAAAAACCCTAAACTTGTGTGTATTGTCAAAGTAAAAGTGATGATTATAACTCACACATCTCCCTCGCTTCTCAACGTATCCGGTTCGTTTTAGTGTTAAAGTTTTGGCAAGAGAGTCACCTACGTGATGACATACAGTGTTTGGTGTTTTGTATTGTAGATCTAGTAAAATTTTTCATTACATTCGCAATAATGCATAAAAAAAGGGTCATTTTTCAAATTCTTTCGCGTATATTTCGTCAATGTCCACGCCTACGTTCAATATTGTTACATATTTAGATAGAACTCGTCGAGACGCGTCTGGCGACACCTCATTTGTTAAAATCCGTCACATAGAAACTCGAGAAATAAGCCCGAAACTGGTGGTTTTTGTGCCTACTCGAGGGCACGATCCAGAGTAACTATTGTTGAAAATCGAACCAACGCCTTTTGCCTCAAATCGATGTGGAACAGTGAGAACTATGTTTTTGAACAACAACGGTCGCTTTTATACACTGTTTTGAGCATGTAAGATTTTCAGCGTAAAAACTCTAAACTTGTGTGTATTGTCAAAGTAAAAGTGATGATTATAACTCACATATCTCCCTTGCTTCTCAACGTATCCGGTTCGTTTTAGTGTGACAGTTTCGGCAAGAGAGTCACCTACGTGATGACATACAGTGTTTGGTGTTTTGTATTGTAGATTTAGTAAAATTTTTCATTATGTTCGTAATAGTGCATAAAAAAAGGGTCATTTTTCAACTTCTTTCGCGTATATTTCGTCAACGTACCCTTTACGTTCAATATTGTTATATATTTAGATGGAACTCGTCGAGACGCGTCTGGCGACACCTCATTTGTTAAAATCCGTTGCATAGAAACTCGAAAAATAAGCCCGAAACTGGTGGTTTTTATGCCTACTCGAGGGCACGATCCAGAGTAACTATTGTTGAAAATCGACCTAACGCCTTTCGCCTCAAATCGATGTGGAACAGTGAGAACTATGTTTTTTAACAAGAACGGTCGCTTTTATACACTGTTTTGAGCATGTAAGATTTTCAGCGTAAAAACTCTAAACTTGTGTGTATTGTCAAAGTAAAAGTGATGATTATAACTCGCATATCTCCCTCGTTTCTCAACGTATCCGGTTCGTTTTAGTCTTACAATTTCGGCAAGAGAGTCACTTACGTGATGACATATAGTGTTTGGTGTTTTGTGTTGTAAATTTACTAAAATTTTTCATTGTATTCGTAATAATGCATAAAAAAAGGGTCATTTTTCAACTTCTTTCACGTATATTTCGTCAATGTCCCCTCCTACGTTCAATATTGTTACATATTTAGATAGAACTCGTCGAGACGCTTCTGACGACACCTGATTTGTTAAAATCCGTCACATAGAAACTCGAAAAATAAGCCCGAAACTGGTGGTTTTTATGCCTACTCGAGGGTACGATCCAGAGTAACTATTGTTGAAAATCGAACTAACGTCTTTCGCCTCAAATCGATGTGGAACAGTGAGAACTATGTTTTTTAACAACAACGGTCGCTTTTATACACTGTTTTGAGCATGTAAGATTTTCAGTGTAAAAACTCTAAACTTGTATGTTTTGAAATTGAAAATGTTGTTAGTTTACATGAATATGACTCACATGTCTCCCTCGTTTCTCAACGTATCCGGTTCGTTTTAGTGTTACAGTTTCGGCAAGAGAGTCACCTACGTGATGACATATAGTGTTTGGTGTTTTGTATTGTAGATTTACTAAAATTTGTATTATATTCGTAATTGTGCATAAAAGGAGGGTCATTTTTTAAGTTCTTTCACATACATTACGTCAACCCCACGCCTAAGTTCGAAATTTTAACATACTTAGATAGGGCTCATCGAGATGCACTTAAAAACTTCCTACGTCACCCGTGCAGTGAATTATTTAAGTTCAATTTCAAGCGACGATAGCTGATTATAATCACTGCTTTATTTGGGTTTGCTGAATGAAATACATTTGAAAAAAGTTTTCTCAATACTCACGTACATTGAGGCTCGTGTCCACAGAAGAATAGCGTTAGTCGGCGATGGTCACCGATACCTTCGTGAGTCTCTCCTTCACTGTAACGACACTCTCGATCCCCACTCGGCACGCAGGTCTCAATGTCCTGGAAACGATCACATTGAATTTCAGGTTTTTTTCTCATTTTAATTCACCTATCTTCCTCGTTTCTCAACGTATCCACTTCGTTTTGGTCTTACAGTTTCGGTAAGAGAGTCACCTGTGTGGTGACATATAGTGTTTTGTGTTTCGTATTGTAGATTTACTAAAATTTTTCATTATATTCGTTATTTTGCATAAAAGGTCATTTTTCAACTTCTTTCGCGTATATTTCGTCAATGTCCCCGCCTACGTTCAACATTATACATATTTAGATAGAACTCATCGAGACGCGTCTGACGACAGCTCATTTGTTAATATCCGTCACATAGAAACTCGAAAAATAAGCCTGAAACTGGTGGTTTTTATGCCTACTCGAGGGCACGATCCAGAGTAATTATTGTTGAAAATCGAACTAACGCCTTTCGCCTCAAATCGATGTGGAACAGTGAGAACTATGTTTCTTAACAACAACGGTCGCTTTTATACACTGTTTTGAGCATGTAAGATTTTCAGCGTAAAAACTCTAAACTTGTGTGTATTGTCAAAGTAAAAGTGATGATTATAACTCACATATCTCCCTCGCTTCTCAACGTATCCGGTTCGTTTTAGTGTTACAGTTTCGGCAAGAGAGTCACCTACGTGATCACATACAGTGTTTGGTGTTTTGTATTGTAGATTTACTAAAATTTTTCATTATATTCGTAATAGTGCATAAAAAAAGGGTCATTTTTCAACTTCTTTCGCGTATATTTTGTCAATGTCTTCATTAGTTATAAATGCAAGTATAATGAGCGACAACGAAGCGTGGTAGGAGGGTACAATTAGACAATAACTTAGGACATCTGTACTTCGGTAACCAGACTTCTGCTAAACATACTTGAATATATTTTTATAAAAATATGCTTTCAACATCTCTCACAAATGGACGTCACATCTCAAATTAGGCAGAACTTGGGCTACAGTAATCAGACTGGTGATGAACAATGATATATTTCTAAATACACGTATATCATTGATAAAGTACACTCAAACACAAAACATATTACCATGCTCACCACACAATATCTGTTGTATGTCGGAATTCTAGCCAAGAAAGTCACTATACCGACTGGTCGGTCAAGCCGATAATGGGGAAGCCCATAAATCACCACGGAACTACTAAATAATTATACACGGATGGCGCGGCTACGGAACCTTCGGTATATATACTTATATATATATATATTATATATACTAAGTGCAGACGCTGGCTAATGATGATTGTCGAGTTGTGCTTAGAAATGTCGAATAGTTCTCAAGTATGCCGAGGTTTGCTTAGAAACGAAAACGTATCGATGTAGTGGTTATCGCTGTTCTTGTTGGTGAAGAAGAAAAACTAACGGGACTCTCGAAGATTGCTGATACTGAAGATTTTGTCGGCGTCTTTAAGTTTATCTTGGCTTCCGAAGAATTGTGAGGTATACCAAAGGTACTTCACCGTTTCCAACTGCGCTCAGTTTTGTAAATTGGGATAAAATCTTGAAAGATCCACAAACGGGCGTTATTTGTGTCGTTTATTAATATCCTCCACGAAACTTGATATATTTTAAATACGCGAGTTGTTTGTAAAAAAAATCCACGTGGATTTATTATATGTTAATATAAATAAATAATTATATTTTACCTGACTGGTATGAAGCCATTTTTTAGCACGATGACACTATTAATCACTGAAATACGTATTCAAGACTGGCAGGACAGCCGCAACGACACTCACTTAAATAAAGTATTGTAATGAGGTTACCCGTAGAAATTAATTAATCAACTACCCTCCCGTTTGTATTAGTTAGTGTCGGTATTAAATTCGAAAGTTAAGACCGATACTAAGTTTCATCCCACCTAAGAGTGCAGCCGATGTGATATGCTTGAGAATGTTCAATAATGTTATTGGCAACCGACCTAAAGCTTTTCTGCTCAAATCGACCTTGAACAACGTGACAAAAACGTTTTATTACAACATCCGTAGCTATTATATACTGTTTTTGAATATTTATACTTTTGGAAATTCACGTAACCTATATATTGACTTAGTAAAATTTTCTTTTGTTTACAGTGATAGGATTTCATATATGTCTCTCGTCCCTCAACGCATCTGCATCGTTCTAGTCTTGAATTTTCGGCAACAGCGTCACGCAGACACATCGTTTTCGGTGTTTCGTCCTATAGTTTTCACAAAATTTTTCATTTATTACGTAATTCTGTAATAAAAGCTAAGAAACTAATACTTAAAAGGGTTACTTACCTCGTGTTCTGTGTTCTGAGTCGATTCACCGCCTAGAGCTTTGTTATTTAGCTGCGTCGGCATCCTTGTTGCACATCACTACTGTTTGTTGCTGCCCAAAAGAGTTTCTGTACAATTAACTAATAAAGCTGTTTCTGCTGTTGACCGAATTTAAAAAAAGGAGGATATTTCTCAATTCTTCAGAACCTTTTTTATGTATGATCAGCGATATTTTCGTTGTTAATGAACCAATTTTAAAAACTTATTTCCGAATTGGGTTCTGTGTAGCTTCTAGGTGGTCCCATGTAAATTTCATTTGTATTGGATTTTTGACACCGGAGATGCATCAGAAAACTCCTCAAAATCAAATAGAAAATGGGCAACGAACGTTTTATTCTTAGGTCCTCACTGCAGTTATTGGAGAAGATCTCTCGCTACCGGTCTTCAAGCGCAGGCCTGTGGGTGGCAGGTGTGGCCATCTGTCACTCTAGCAGAAGCAGACCGGGGTGACGATGCGAGCGCTATAGACCACGCTCACCCTTTTGGGGGCAGGAAGAAAAGGGAACATGGGGGTTTCTACACGGGGAGGGGGGCATCTACAAGCCGTAGGTGGCCCGGGGTATGTTGGGGTTCCCGGGAATTCCTTACTAGGGTGCATCTGGTTCCTCGGCTACTAGTACCTGAGACGGTGCGCGGTTTTAGGTCAGTTCGATTCCGACATAACCACATTTCGATGATATTCGTAGAGATTTCCACACAAAAAAGAAGAAGTACATTTATCGGAGCCACGTATATTTATACCAGACATTCATTTAGTAGTTTTGAGATGATTTGCAAAATTTGAACGAAACATTCAGTAGTTTAGTCACAGGATACTTTTTTCTGTTTCGCAATTTACAACACCATGTATCTTATAATGTGATATTACGTAATGGTCAATGACCTTTCACACCTACGATATAAACAATAATAAAATTTAAAAAAGAAAAATTTAAGCAAATTCAAACAGATTTTAATCAAATCAATAGACAATCAAAGTTTGGTGCCTCATAATGTTGAGTTAGCGCCCCGAACACCGATTGCTCTTGAAAAATGTGTGTTAGACTATTTCACGCGTAATCCTACATGCAGTTTACGTAGGACTGCTCGTCAATTTGATGTTGAGCATAAAAAAGATTCATGATATCTTAAAGGCTGATAAACAACGGCCCTTCAAGTTTCGAAGAGTATAAGCCTTATTGAACAGGGATTATTCCGTAAGAGTAGCGTATTGTCAGCGGTTACGTACCAAAGTAACAAATGATCCTGAATTCCTATCCAACATCATGTGAACTGATGAGATTACCTTCACTCGTAACGGCATATGGAATCATCACAAATTGCGATATTGGGCTACGGAAAATTCTCATGCTGTGCACGAATCATCGCACCAATACCGTTTTTCGTTAAATGTGTGGACAACAATTCACAGCAACCAAAAAATTGGTCCTATTTTCATTGATAGAAACTTGACTGCTGTTAAGTTTTTAGAATTGCTTGATGGTCAGTGTCTAACTACAAAGATCAACTGTGTGTTGCTTAACAACATGTTTGGTGAACAGTGAATAGGATAATATGAGCCTACACGGTGGCCACCTAAATCACTAGATTTTACACCCCTAGACTTTTGTTTTGTGGGGATGTGTGAAAATGAAGTGCACTCAACAGACGTTAATTCAGTAGAAGAACTGAGATCGAGGGTCATTAAAGCATTCGATAAAATAAGAACCCCAGCGACGAATGAAAATTTATGTGCTAAAATACGAGAAAACATGTTGCGGAGATGTCGTTCATGGATTGAAGTATGCGGTAGACACTTTGAAAATTTAAGAATTTAAATGAAATGAATTAAATAGTTGAATTAAATTTTAAGGAAATGTTGATTTGATTAAAAAAAAAGAGAACCGAGTGAAAGCTGATCAGTAATAAGAATTTAGTATTTTGCAACACGATGCGACTTTAGGCTCGCGTTTGATTTCGCCGCCATTTCGGTGTCGCCATTTTGTTGTAAATTAGCATTTCTGTATTTTTGTAAAAAAATTTTTTACTAATTTAACAGAAGTATATTGGATCGCGTTACTTGTTAGTTACTGCTTTGCCAAAACTTGGGTGCCACGTTGTATATATGAAAATAGTTATAGACTAATGACATTGTTAGAAAAATATAGGAATAGGTACCTACTTAGCAGGGTGTAGCTACCATCGTATCTACCGTATTAATTATACGGCCCGAAACGTGCGTAATCAAAAATTAATATAAAAAATCAATCTGTATAATTATGACGAATAAATATTGCAAACATTTTTTTTTCTTTTGTGAGAAATTTTTACCCTTTATAAGGGCTCCCAAACCAATTTTTATACGGCGCCCCACGAAGACACGCTACGCCACTGCTACTTACTATCAAGTAGTAACTATTTACATAACAAATGGACTCAAGATATAAATGTTAAAATAAAACGAAAAATACTAAAATTAAGAACTCAACATTGAAGTAAATGATATTTAAATATCAATAACTCTCTATCTATGATAGAATTTGGTTGTAATCAGTAACATATATACATTATTATCTACGTAGATACTAATTTGAAAAGCGTCAAATACTTGTAGCAAAAAGGTATTAAATTAAAAGTAATCACAAAATCCGTAAGCAAAAGAAACTAATAACGAAGATTCAAACCAAAATCACCTCAACCGGCTCAACCAGAGGAGAGGATACACGTATAATGTATGTTATACGAGTATTTGACCTAACTATGTAGTTGAAAGAAGTAATTAATAAAAACCTATCTGAGACAACAACGTTATGGCAAGATCGAAAAATTGCGTAAACAGAGACAAATATCAACGACGTCTGTCCTCACACACCTACCCGCGTTCGGGCCGCCCACCTAAACACGTGCTCCCTCGCACACCGCGCACTGCGTGCTGTAGTTGTACTATATCCACTGTATTTGTGAGCTCTTTGTGCTGCATATAGTTCTCCGCAAACGTTCTTCGCTAGGTTCGAGCCCTCAACTACAGATAGATAAACGGCATAAAGACTTTGTATGTCGAAGATTTCATGTTAAGACGGCCTTAGCAAGCAGACGCTACCAGTCTTAGTGGTCGTCTTTATAATGGACTAAATAATTATGCAACCTATATCCTTTATCAAGACTGGAATGTAAGAACGAAGTTACTGGGTACGTTAAAAACTCAACGTATGAAGAGACGGAAAACTTGTTCATGACAGTAACCTAAGGTTGTCTTGGTGTACAGTACAATGCTCATACAAACACACACCACGAAAAATCCCTCATGCACACATTCATTCGAAATGGCGTGCATACAGTTTTACACTACTCACTAGACCTTCTCTCGGTTGCTTACTACTATGGAACTGCTTATTAAACTTGCATGGACAGTGTACTACATTACCCTCTAAATGTTCCCAAATTGTATTATATCACTGCAAGTTGGAGAAAGGAAAAGACATCGACGGATGTCTGTCACACAGTTTTTACTAGCAGAGACATCGCCGTTAACACTATCTTCAGGGTGTCATGTGTAAATTAATTGTATAACATTAGTTTAGATTTAAAGATAGAATATATTACATTCTTGAATTAGGGTAATAAAGAATTATTATTCTCTTTATTACATTTAAATATACATATTGATTACATTTTTAAATATATAAAAAATAAAAAATACATATTTAAAAATATAAAAAATAGTAGACCACCGACATCGGGGACAGGGACCAAGATACCGGTGGTTAGGGCTCCAGAGACAGGAACCTCCTCACAATACGGGCCGTGTCAAGAAGGACTGCCTTCTGCATCAGACCCTTTTTTTTTTTTTTTTTTTTAACGTGTGGAAACCCCCTCGGGCCGTCACCCCACCGGGGTTTACGGCGGGGTGGTGTGTCGGAATCGGACCGACTAAAACCACACGGTGTGCCACTCTGCGCCTGACATAGAAGGGATCCGGGAACAGCTGTTATTACGACATCCAGATCCCTCCTGGCGCCTGCCCGTTAGCGCGGGCACCTTCTGCGGATAACCTCTCCATTTAGGCGACGTACGGCACACGCGGACGTCACCTCCTCGCGGTTGGCCACTATAGCGGATGGAGGGGAAAACCCGTCCCGTCCACCCGCAGCCACACTCAAGGCGGCATGAGGCGCTGGTACGCGCGCCTCCGCCGCCCGGTTCGCCGGCGGCGGATTGGGTCCGAGTGGAGGTCGTCCTCCCGGGCCCTCTCCGCCATCTCCTTCCGCGAAATTACGTCTTCGCAGAAGGTTGCGACCGCGGTAAAACAACTGTCGCTACCGACCATGGAGCGTATGACGGCCGGTAGCGAAAGATTTCCTCCAATAACTGCAGTGAGGACCCCACGCTGCGCCGCCCAGGCGGAACAAACCGCTAGCGTGTGCTGAGCCGAGTCCTCACTGCAGTCGCAGTGGTGACAGGCGGGACTCAATTCCCTCCTGGCGACCGAGTGCAGATACTTCCCGAAGCAACCGTGCCCGGAAAGGATCTGCGTCAGTCGGAAGGAAAGGGTCCCGTGCTGTCGCCCCGCCCACTCGGCGATGACCGGCTGGAGAGCCTTCACGGTGGCAAAGCCAGCACGTGGAGCCTCCAGCCGGGACGACCAACGAGCCATCGTGGCTTGACGAGCGGCCTATCGCCACTCGCATATCTCTTCGGGCGGGGGCCGGATGCCGCTACTCACCCGGAAGTCTGCCGTTCGCCGATAAACTTCGGCGAGCACTTCCGCCTCCAAATCCCACGGGGGAGTTCCGGCTAAGGCGCACGCCGCCTCCGTCGATATAGTGCGGTAACCGCGTATGGCTCTAACCGCCAATATCCTCTGAGGACGCCAGAGGCGAGTCCTATTCTGGGCGGTCAGAGCCGCCGCCCACACTGGTGCACCATACAGCGCCATTGACCGGACAACCCCCGGGTATAGCCGTCTCGTCGCGACGCTGGCTCCACCCAAATTGGGCAAAAGTCGCCCAAGGGCAGAAGCAGCGCCGACCAGCTTTGGAGTAAGCTGTCGGAAGTGCTCGTCGAAGAGCCACCTGCCGTCAAGGATCAGGCCCAGATACTTCATCTGGGCCTGAACCGGTACGGGGACCGAATTGACTACGATGGAGGCGCCGGAGGGTGGACCACGACGGGGCCCATGGAACAAAAGGGCCTCCGTCTTGTCCAGGGCCACCCGCAAACCCAGCGCCTCAATACGCCCGACCACCAGAGAGACACCCGTGGTGGCCAGGCGCGCCGCCTCTGCAAAGTTCATTCCCCGAGCCGTGACCAATGTGTCATCTGCGTAACAAATTACGCCCAGCCCGGGGGGAAGACGACCTCGAAGGGCCCACTCATATCCCATATTCCACAGGAGTGGTCCGAGGACAGACCCCTGTGGAACACCGCACGACATGAGCCGCCGCCTCAGAACACCGTCTCGGTCCTCGTACATGACGGTACGCTCCTGTAGATAGTCTGCCACAAGCCGCCTCAGGTACTCGGGCACCCCGTGGTAATGGAGTGCTTCCCTGATGCAGCTAAATGGCAGACTATTAAATGCGTTGGCGATGTCCAACGATACCGCCAACAGCACGCCGCCACAGCTCACCGCCTCTTCAGTCACGGCCCTCAGGCGCAACACAGCATCGACTGTCGAACGTCCGGTTCGAAACCCGTATTGGGCGTCCGACAGATCGGGGCCCATTTCACAGAGGTGCCGGACGATGCGGGCAGAGAGTATCCTCTCAAACAATTTACCCGCCTCGTCCAACAACACGATGGGCCTATAGGCCGCGACTGAATCGGTCGACCGTCCCGGCTTACGTAGTAGGACCAGCTTCCCGCTTTTCCAGCCCTCAGGAAAGCGCCCGGACGCCAAGCTGGCGTTTAGGACTTCCCCAAGGCGATTCGACATATGGTCGAGGGTTCGCGCCAACACTCGGGCAGGTATCCCATCTGGCCCAGGGGCGGTGTTCTTAGAGCGGATCCGTAGAACGACCGCCCCTATCTCCGATTCTCTGACGGGCGGAACATTACCCTCGTTCCATCCCACGTCGTCTCTGACCAAGGAGGCCATCGACGGGGGTGTGTGTTCCACCCGCTGCGGGAATAGCCCCTCGACCACTTCCTGCAGGAAGCTGGGCTGGAGGGTCTCTGTAAGGGGGGGGCCCGACGTGCGGAGCTTTTGTCGCGCCGCACGATAAGGGCGACCCCAGGGGTCACGATCGAGACTCTCCAGCATCTCCTTCCTCTTCATTTCTTTGGCGCGGCTAATGCCCAGCTTCAGAGTTTTCCGCGCCTCTCGGTACTCCTCGTGAAGCTGGTCCCCCCCCGCCTTCTTCGCGGTGTCGCCACCGACTACGGGTGTAGGACCTCCGGGCACGTGTACAGGCCGCACGGAGGTCCGCCAACTCCTGGGACCACCAGTAAACCCCCCTCCGTGGAGGCCGACAACCTCGGATGCGGGGCATGGCCGCATCGCAGATCTGCGTAATCACATCGCGGAAGCGACCAGCCCCCATGTCAACCTCCTCGGCCGGGGCCTGTGGAGAGAGCCAAGAATATATGACGGCCGCCTCCTCTAGTAGGTCCCTATCTGCATCAGACCCTTGATCCAACCTTCTAACGTGAGCCTCTTAAGGTGTTGGTCGAGGCTCTTGGCTATCAATCCATGAACAGATATGATAATCGGAACAATGATCACCGAATCCACACTCCACATATCCGCAATCTCGTGAGACAGATCCAAATACTTCAATTGTTTTTCTTTTTCAACTTTCACGAGATTCTCGTCATGAGGAACGGCGATATCGACAATCATTGCGCGGCGCTTTAATCGATCTATCAACACAATATCAGGCTTATTGACAACAATAGTCCTATCTGTGATAATAGATCGATCCCAATATAACGTAGCACGACCGTTCTCGAGAACTGGGTCGGGCACATACCTATAGTAAGGCACTTCAAAATTGACAAGTTGGTATTTAAGGGCAAGTTGTTGGTGTACAATCCTGGCTACTTGATTGTGCCTGTGCAAATACTCACCATTAGCAAGACGAGAACAACCAGAAATAATATGCCTAATAGATTCTCCAGGACGGTGGCACGCCCGACAAATGTCAACCGTACTATCTTTCAGGATATATTTCCGGTAGTTATTCGTCATGATAACTTCGTCCATAATTGCACAAACAAAACCTTCGGTTTCTCCGAAGAGATCACCATACCGTAGCCAAGACGTCAACGCTTTAAAGTCTATCAGACCCGTGTAGGGCCCGATAAAATCGACCATGAAGTTCTTTACCCTTCCATACTTCCTTGCGATCAGTAGTACTAAGTACTACAGGTTTGCGCCAATTCTCTTTAGCCAGAGCGAGCGGGGTAAAACCAGTATCCACTGCAACTACATTACGATGCACTCCCACATTAGACTGTAGAAAATATTCTCTGAGATTGTATATCTCGTGATTGTGTAGAGTCTTGATATTTAATAGACCACGACCTCCAAACTTTCGCGGAATATACAATCTCACAACCGATGAACGTGGGTGGTGCATGCGGAATGCAGTCAGCAATGTACGGACTCTCCTGTCAAGGGCATCTAATTCGGTCTGAGTCCATCTAAGTACACCAAAGGAATACATCAGAACCGGCATGACCCAACTGTTACAGGCTCGCACCTTGTTACCGCCCGATAAAAGACTTTTAAGTACTTTTTTTAGGCGGCCAAAGAAACGTTCCTGTAACATTTGTTTCACGCCAGATTCTGATATTCCCAAGGACTGTGAAAAACCTAGATACTTGTTAGTTTCGGTGGTAGACAGAGATCTGAGTTTTGTTGAATCTAAAAGTACTATTCCTTCAGATTCTACAAACACGCCCTTCTTTACATACATGACTGCACACTTGTCTACACTAAATTCCATTTTGATAGAATTACTAAAGTTTTCAGTGACCTTTAATAACGCCATAAATTGTAATTTGTGGAGGCCAGTAATTTCAAATCATCCATATAAAGAAGGTGAGATATAACTTGATCATCTTTCTGCAACCGATAGCCTAACCCTGAACCCTCTAACAGAGTACTGAGAGGGTTCAAAGCTAGACAAAATCACAAGGGACTCAGACTGTCACCATGAAATATACCTCGCTCGATCTTTATAAGTACGTAATTTATCGCAGCCTGCCGACATCCTGGATAGCGAAGTGTTGTGCTCCATTGACTCATACACAACTTTAAGAAAGTGCACAGAGTTGCATCAATTTAATACAACTCTAGCACTTTCAAAAGCCATGTATGTGGAATTGAGTCATAAGTCTTCTTATAGTCTATCCAACATGTGGCCAGGTTCTTACGACTACGACGTACCTGTATATGACTACGACGTATTTATATACGGGATATTTACTTTTAATTATTATTCTCTTTATTACATTTAAATATACATATTGATTACATTTTTAAATATATAAAAAATAAAAAATACATATTTAAAAATATAAAAAATAGTAGACCACCGATGTATTGATTTTGACCAGGTTGTAAAGAATGAAATTAATTTTTACAGTCAAATATACGTGTATTCAGTACAGAGGTGAAACGATGAAGTGACATTATAATAGAGAAATAGTTAGTACAATAGAAACGCCTTTATAAACATTCTTGTGTGTTAGCAACAGAAAAAGTTACATTGCTAATTTATATTAAGTGGAATAATAGTAAATTAATTCTTAACATTCCCCCGGGCGTTGAAATATTTTATTTCAACCCAAATCTTCGGTATCTGGAAGTGGACAGATCTTGCTGAAAGCACGTCGAACAATGCCATTGGTTGTTTTAATGTCAGCTACTCTGCTTATGCCATCCTGACTGGGGTACAAAACAGCAACCCGACCGAGTCTCCATTTTAATGGTGGTAAGTTATCCTCTTTCACTAGAACTAGTGAATCTAATTTTAAAGATGATAAATTGGATCTCCACTTAAGTTTTTGCTGAAGTTCAGAGATATATTCTTTGCTCCACCTTGTCCAAAAATGTTGACGAAGTTGTTCGATGCGATGGAATCGTGTTAAATGATTGGTGGGGTGGTCACGAAGATCCTTGACCGGCAGACATGTAAGCGGTCGCCCAATAATAAAATGGCCAGGAGTTAAGGGCATATAATCCGACGGGTCCGACGACAATGGAGTGAGTGGTCGGGAGTTTAAAATGGCTTCAATTTGGATTAAAATTGTATTGAGTTCTTCATAATTTAAATTACAATTTCCCAACACTCTATTTAAATGGAATTTAACTGATTTAACTCCCGCTTCCTACAATCCACCAAAATGAGGTGCGTTAGCAGGAATAAAGTGAAAGTTGATACCATCATTGACCGCATTTTCTGGCAACGAGTTACAGTTATCTTTTATAAATTTTGAAATTTCATTGTATGCACCCACAAATGAAATGCCGTTGTCAGAATATATGTTTGACGGTTTTCCTCGTCTAGAAATAAATCTAAGTAGTGCGAGTAAGAAAGTTTGACTAGTTAAATTGCCGACTAATTCTAAATGAATGGCTTTAGTAGCAAAACATACAAAAACGGCAATGTAAACCTTCACAAGCCTGCATCCACGACCTTGGCGACTGGCAGATAAAATAGGACCTGCATAA
The DNA here is from genome assembly GCA_949316085.1 of Hypercompe scribonia. NCBI lineage: Eukaryota > Metazoa > Arthropoda > Insecta > Lepidoptera > Erebidae > Hypercompe > Hypercompe scribonia. The sequence goes on along the minus strand of OX438981.1, from coordinate 22,478,556 downwards.
TCAACGCCTACGTTTTGAAATGGCCAACCTGGAGTAACACGATTTTTTGGCAAATTGCCCATTTGAGGTGAAACCACTTCGCCCTTCATACGGCAACATAGAACACAACGGTGAAAGGTAACCTTGGCCAAATTACGGCCACCTATAGGCCAATAGGTGTCTTTGATACAAGCTAAAAGTAATTGAGGTCCTGCGTGTAGCAGTCGCTTATGCTCAAAATTAAATAATAACTTAGTAAAATCATGAGTGGACTATACAGTCCAAGGATTATATTAATACTAATATAGGGTGTTTTTTCTCATAATTAAAATCGGAATTTTCCGATTTTTCCGAGATCCTTGACCGGCAGACATGTAAGCGGTCGCCCAATAATAAACAGCTGGATTTAGGTAATTTTCTATTTTTTTAAGTTTTTAATTCCGCTACGTTAAGATGATTTGAAATAACGGCTTTTGGCACCGTTTTTAATAAAAACACATTAATGAATCGCAATGCGTAAGCGACAGCTCGTTGTAGCCTTAAGTAATTTGAAAATCGTTTAAATAAAATAATTGTATCTTCAGGTAATTAGTTTTCCGATATTATGATAGATTGCACTGTAATGTCGTGCCGTGTTTCAGGAAGTGTCTCCGGTATCGATTCCGCCTTTGAGTAACAGGGCCAACAAGAACTACTTTGCATTAAAAAAGAAGATCCAGACCACCAAAATTCCAATGACTGAGACAAATTTGTTCCACGAGAAATAAAATCTGCGGGATTTTCTGAAGTTGGGACATGTCTCCACGTGCTGGAATGAGTGACTTCCAGAATCTCAGCGACACGGTTACGCACAAATGGTTGTAATTTACAAGGCATCATTTTTAACCAACCCAAAACTACGGTGGAGTCTGTCCAAAAATTAGCTTGCTGAACTGGTACTCGCAATGAGCTGCTCGCTTTCTCGTACAAACGTGCACCAACCAAAGCAGCACAAAGCTCGAGCCGTGGAATAGTGCAAGGCTTTATGGGAGCCACTCTGCTTTTTGCGAGCAGCAACCGTACTGAAACTTTACCACTTTTATTAATACTGCGAACATATAAACACGCACCATATGCGTGTTCCGATGCATCAAAAAAAATATGAAAGTCAAAGACAGTATGAAAATCACAAACAACATGACGTGGAATTTGTAATTCATTTAGTTTCGGTAGTTCATTTAGTATTTTAATCCACTGCTTAGTTATTTCCAGCAGCAGTTGTTCATCCCAAGAAAGTTTAAATAACCATAATTTTTGCAATATTATTTTCATACGAATGACAAATGGCGAAAGTAGCCCCAAAGAATCAAAAATCTGAGCAATGACAGATAAAATTTCGCGCTTAGTGTTTTTGTGGTTCGACATCGTACTAGCGACTTGAAATTGTAGAACGTCAGTCTGTGTGCGCCACCATAAGCCAAGAGTTTTATTAAGCTCATCACCACCGATATTTACGCTGGATGACGATTGAAATGACTTTTCTGAAGCTAGAACCGGTTCATTGGATTTCCACTTTCTAAGTGGCATACAAGCTGAAGAAAGAGCTTCTGTTACCTTATGTCGGATTTTAAATGCGTCGTCAAGTTGGTTCGCACCTGTCAGCAAGTCATCAACATAAAAGTCGTGTAAAATTATGCTGCTAATATTCTCGTCAGCACACTCTAAGGCTATTTGCTTTACGCACCTGGTCACCAAGTAAGGGGCGCTAGCTGTACCATATGTTACAGTATTTAATTGATAAGCCTTTAGAAGTATACTTGTACTGTCACGCCAAACAATTTGTTGTAGACACCTGTCATCGGGATGAACAAGTATCTGTCGGTACATTTTCTCAATGTCAGCGGAAATAACGTACTTGTACAAACGAAAACGAATTAAAATAGCTAAGAGATCGTCTTGTACCGTGGGTCCTACCATTTGAATGCTGTTTAAGGACACGCCAGAAGTAGTCGGACTACTTGCATTAAAGACTACTCTTAATTTCATGGTGACGCTATTTTCTCGTAAAATTCCATGATAAGGAATAAAATGTCCACAGAATTCTGTGGTTAAGTGAAGTTCAGACATATGTCCGAACGATATGTATTCTGACATAAATTGATTATACATTTTCTGATATAAAGGTTGTCGCTCATTACGTCGCTCTAATGAAAAAAGGCATTGTTTTGCACGATGTAATGAGTCACCTAAAACGTGTGGGGATTCCTTTAATGGTATACGTACACAGAATCGACCGTTTTCTAAACGCGTAGTATTTTTTATAAAATGTTCCTCACAAAGTTTTTCTTCCGCAGAGTAATTAGATGATTTTGGGCAAACCTCTTCAAGTTGCCAAAAACGCGTAAGGTAAGCTTGTATCTCGTGAAACTCATTTGTTGCATCACTGGACTGCACCTTTGCAAAATCACATTTAATTGTTGATTTACGAACAGACGGAGGGCGTGAAAGATCACTGTTAATTGGGCCAGAAACTAGCCAACCCAGCCTCGTCTCGTAAAGAATGGGCTGTCCATCACCTAACTTAATTTTTTGAGAACCTAACAAGTCCCAAAACACGTCCGCCCCGATTATCAAATCGATGGCTGAAGGCGTATGAAAATTAGGGTCTGCTAAACAAATGTTAGAAGGAATTTTCACGTGATTTAAATTAATACTACTACTAGGAACATTTTCTGCAATTGACGGTAAAACAAAACAATCAATTTTCATAGAAAATATGTCAGTTAAAGATTTAATTTGCACGGAACACCGTTTGCCTACGTGCGAAGATATGTTATTAATGCCGAGTACACATTTATTTATTTTATTTTAGGACAGGTTTAATCTTTGTCTGACGTTTTCACTTATAAGACATGACGTACTGCCGCTGTCTAAAACAGCGCGAACTATGTGCTCACGGTTCTCACAGTCATACATTTTCACTAAGGCGGTTGACAGCAGTACATCGCCGCTGTTACCGCTTAATGCAGCGACACGCGCAGATAACGTTACCTTTTGTACATCGCTGGTGTTATTTTGCGTCGCGCTGCCAGCGCTTAAAGGCGTTGGTGCAGAGCATGCATTAGTTAAGCATCCCGTTGTGTTTATGTCCGTAACTGATTTCTTAGTATCGCCTCTGTTTATATGTATCAACGTGCTATGTTTGCGCTTACAAACTTTACACCCGACCTTCTTACAATGGTTTGAATAGTGACCAGAATGTAACCAATTATAACAAACTTTATATTTAGATAATTCCTGTAGTCGTTCTTCGTTATTTAACGTTAAAAACTGAGAACAGTTATTGAGGGAATGTTCACCATTACATTTAGGGCACAATTGTGCTGATGGCGTATGCTGTAACGAAATCATACTTTTTAATTTTATATTATTCTTGTTAGAAGAGTGACCTTGAATAGTATTACGAAATAACTCCAACTTTTCAATTAAATCCGCACGACAACGTATAAATTCGAGCAAATTATCAAATAATATATTTTTATTTTTGTCTAAGCGACCTTTGTATTCCTCCCATTCTCGAAAAGTTTTGGAATCTAATTTTTGAGTAATAATGTAAATAAGAAGTGTGTCCCAATGCTGTATTGGTTCACCAAGTGTGTTTAAAGCTCGCAAATTTTAATTTATTTTATCAGTCAAACCCTTTAAAGTCACTGACGATTCCTTTGTAATTGTTTCAATGTTAAACAGCGATGAAATGTGATTATGTACTAGTAATCGTTTATTGTCGAATCTCTCACACAAGAGACTCCATGCGATTTCGTAGCCTTTCGCAGAAAAATCAATAGATCTTATTACTAGGCTAGCAGAACCTTCTAATCAAGATCTTAAATAATGAAACGTATTAATGGAATTGATCTCGTCATTGCCGTGAATGAGACTTGTGAAAGTATCTCGAAATTCTAACCAATTTTCGTACTTGCCACAAAATTTAGGTAATTGAATAGTAGGCAACCTAACACAATTATATTTGTTGCTGCCAATATTATGAGACGAAATTGATTTATTGTCACTTTCTTGATCTTTTTTATTAAAGTAGAATAGAATGTTTTGTGCTTTGGCATATTCACTGTAATATAGACTCTCAAAGTACATTCGCTCCTTTAACTGATTATCAATATCATCAGAAATGCATTCTATTTGCAACTGTACTTCATCATATTTATTATACAATAATTCCAGCTTACCAATGCGTAACTGTAACTCCGTTGTGTCAGATGCAGTCATTTTGGGAATTTCTAACGGCTTCAAATAATTGCAGAATGCAGTCAACTGACCTTTATAACTGCTCCGTTTTTTGATTAAATCCTTTTCTTCGGTCATTGTGGGAAACGGAGTGTACAAATAACCTGAAACTTTGAATAATACGAAATTAAACAATGTTATAATGAACTATGTTATAAATGTTATAAATATCTAAGTACCTTTACATAACACAATGGTATATTATATTCTAGCGAACAGAACTAACATAAACAAAGGTATAAAATAACAGTCTCATAACAACTTACAGGTCGTGTTACATTATTTAAACCCGCGTAATTTTTTATGAATTTAATGTATTACTTTTAGTAAATACTTAAGTTAATGGCTAAATGTAATTAAATTAAATTATATTCAAATATAATTACCGAATCAAACAAACACATAAAGGTATGCTTAAATTCTAGCCCAACAAAGTTACTTTGTAAAAAAAATAATAATACTACGATACTGACCTTTGAATAACACAATTACACTAAATACAACCTGAATAAAAGAGTGATGGGTGAAGTAATTACGTTAAACTCAATACTGTGTTGTCCCGAACCACGTTTCCATTCTTCACTATGGCACGCCGGCGCAGTTATAATTAATTAAAATAATCTTCACTTTCTCACTTCAATAAAAATCAATTATTATCTTATCTTCTCTTCTAATAATTATCCGACTCGATGGACCATGTATTGATTTTGACCAGGTTGTAAAGAATGAAATTAATTTTTACAGTCAAATATACGTGTATTCAGTACAGAGGTGAAACGATGAAGTGACATTATAATAGAGAAATAGTTAGTAAAATAGAAACGCCTTTATAAACATTCTTGTGTGTTAGCGACAGAAAAAGTTACATTGCTAATTTATATTAAGCGGAATAATAGAAAATTAATTCTTAACAACCGACATCGGGTACAGGGACCAAGATACAGTGGTTAGCGCTCCAGAGACAGGAACCTCCTCACAATACGGGCCGTGTCAAGGAGGACTGCCTTCTGCATCAGACCCTTGATCCAACCTTCTAACGTGAGCCTCTTAAGGTGTTGGTCGAGGCTCTTGGCTATCAATCCGTGAACAGATATGATTATCGGAACAATGATCACCGAATCCACATTCCACATATCGGCAATCTCGTGAGACAGATCCAAATACTTCAATTGTTTTTCTTTTTCAACTTTCACGAGATTCTCGTCATGAGGAACGGCGATATCGACAATCATCGCGCGGCGCTCTAATCGATCTATCACCACAATATCAGGCTTATTGGCAACAATAGTCCTATCTGTGATAATAGATCGATCCCAATATAATGTAGCACGACCGTTCTCGAGAACTGGGTCGGGCACATACCTATAGTAAGGCACTTCAAAATTGACAAGTTGGTATTTAAGGGCAAGTTGTTGGTGTACAATCCTGGCTACTTGATTGTGCCTGTGCAAATACTCACCATTAGCAAGACGAGAACAACCAGAAATAATATGCCTAATAGATTCTCCAGGACGGTGGCACGCCCGACAAATGTCAACCGTACTATCTTTCAGGATATATTTCCGGTAGTTATTCGTCATGATAACTTCGTCCATAATTGCACAAACAAAACCTTCGGTTTCTCCGAAGAGATCACCATACCGTAGCCAAGACGTCAACGCTTTAAAGTCTATATCAGACCCGTGTAGGGCCCGATAAAATCGACCATGAAGTTCTTTACCCTTCCATACTTCCTTGCGATCAGTAGTACTAAGTACTACAGGTTTGCGCCAATTCTCTTTAGCCAGAGCGAGCGGGGTAAAACCAGTATCCACTGCAACTACATTACGATGCACTCCCACATTAGTCTGTAGAAAATATTCTCTGAGATTGTATATCTCGCGATTGTGTAGAGTCTTGATATTTAATAGACCACGACCTCCAAACTTTCGCGGAATATACAATCTCATAACCGATGAACGTGGGTGGTGCATACGGAATGCAGTCAGCAATGTACGGACTCTCCTGTCAAGGGCATCTAATTCGGTCTGAGTCCATCTAAGTACACCAAAGGAATACATCAGAACCGGCATGACCCAACTGTTACAGGCTCGCACCTTGTTACCGCCCGATAAAAGACTTTTAAGTACTTTTTTTAGGCGGCCAAAGAAACGTTCCTGTAACATTTGTTTCACGCCAGATTCTGATATTCCCAAGGACTGTGAAAAACCTAGATACTTGTTAGTTTCGGTGGTAGACAGAGATCTGAGTTTTGTTGAATCTAAAAGTTCTATTCCTTCAGATTCTACAATCACGCCCTTCTTTACATACATGACTGCACACTTGTCTACACCAAATTCCATTTTGATAGAATTACTAAAGTTTTCAGTGACCATTAATAACGCCATCAATTGTAATTTTGTGGTGGCCAATAATTTCAAATCATCCATATAAAGAAGAGGAGATATAACTTGATCATCTTTCTGCAACCGATAGCCTAACCCTGAACCCTCTAACAGAGTACTGAGAGGGTTCAAAGCTAGACAAAACCACAAGGGGCTCAGACTGTCACCTTGAAATATACCTCGCTCGATCTTTATAAGTATGTCATTTATCGCAGTCTGCCGACATCCTGGATAGCGAAGTGTTGTGCTCCATTGACTCATACACGACTTTAAGAAAGTGCACAGAGTTGCATCAATTTTATACAACTCTAGCACTTTCAAAAGCCATGTATGGGGAACTGAGTCATAAGCCTTCTTATAATCTATCCAACATGTCGCCAGACTCTTACGATTACGACGTACCTGTTGACTAATGGTCATGTCTATGATAAGGAGCTCTTTAGTGCCACGGGCCCCACTTCTACATCCATTTTGAGAAATAGAGAGTACCGAATTATTAATTATATGTGTAGTAATTTTGAGTCTCAAAATAGATGTTAGAAGTTTATATGTAGTTGGTAAACAAGTAATGGGTCTAAAATTTTTGGGATCCATGGCACTACCAGATTTATAGAGTAAATGGGTTACACCAGTGGTTAAAAATTGTGGTAATGAACCAGAATCCAAAGCTGCTTGGAATTGTGATGCCAAACACGCATGTGAACTTCGGAACCACTTAAGCCAAAAGTTGTGCAGTCCGTCTGGACCAGGTGATTTCCAATTCTGTAATGAACGGACTGCACAACTTACATCATCTTTATTAATAACAATGGGTTCCATAGCTGTTATAGACTCACACGAGCGTTTGACATCCTCCAATCACCCTCTGTATGAGTGACAGACCAGATGTTACGCCAAAATGAATTAGTGGTATTTTCATCTGGAAAATGCCCATCACTCACACATGGATTCGGTTCCTCCCATTTCCGGTAAACCCATTTCTCATTCCTTTGGAACATTCGATTCTGATTATACCGATCAACTCGTTTTCTATAACGTCTTATCCTATTTGCCCATGCATAAACTTTCTGCTTTAGAAAGTCTATGCGCTCTATGACACAGGACATGTACTGTTGAGGACTAATGGAAGTTCCCAAGAATGCCTGTTTCACAAAGCGCATGACTCTCGGCCGTGTATTACCACTTTTAAAACTAATTAATTTACCGATGAGTGTCCTAGTCTCAGCAATACAACGTTCAATTCTATACTGCCAAGCTGGTACAGCATTTTTGGGTCGAGTAGCACTTACACGTTCAATAATAATAATTATTTTTATTATTGATATTACTATATGCCGGACGCGGTCACCAAATACTTAGGTGACAGTTACAACAGAACATAGAATATTCCGTGATAATTATTTACTTATATTGGCTTTGGTTGCTAGAAACATCAATAATACCCATACCTAGTTTTTGATTCACTTGGCACCGACTTCAAGATTAAAAAATACTTATTTAATCATTTCTGTCTAACTAAATCAAAACACATGTTACTTTGTGCTAAGTAAATTAATATTTACCTTTTTAGTTTACTATTTTAACGCAGTCAGTTTGTATTGAAAGTAAATATTGCACGAAGCGTTTGTCCAGTGTGTGTGACATGTAACCCGTGAATGTGTTGGCAAAGAATGTCCGTTACAATTGAGCAAGTCAATATTGCTACGCTAGTGCCATGGCATGGACACTTTTGCACCGGAAGCGATGCGGAACGGCATATTTAATTTGACTTGAATTTTGTAGATAAATCATTACATGTTGTAATTGTGTTGATATTGTGTTTGTTTGTGAATCATCATCATCATTAAACAGTCTTTTGCCTACTACACAATTTGGTGTAGGGTTTGTTTGAAGTTTTCCTTCTTCTTCCAATAATGTTGTACTACCCATGGAATGAGTAAGAGCGGTGACTCTTATTTCACAATATGAGTTACAATTTCAGTAATTTAAACAATCATAATAAACATGACACCACAATAAAAATATGTAAAAAAATAACAAAATATAAATTATTCATTCAAGCGTCCAGTAAGTCATACGTTCATTAGGTAATAAGTAAAAAATAATAAAATCAATTAAAAGTCAAATACAGCAAAAAAATAATCAATTAAATGAATATAGTGTCAAATGCCAACAAAAACAATAAAGTTCATAAGATGTCGCCAAATTAACCAAAAATATAAATTTAGTTATGTGGTGTGGATCACCAATTGAGTAATAACATTTCTCTAACAGTAATCTCTTCAGTTCGTTTAAAAAATGTTTTAAATGAATTTTTTTTATTTCTAATATTAATTTATTGAAATCGATCTGTAAGACACACTCTGCTTTACGACGTTGAGATGTTGTATGCCTTAGGTGTTTAGATCCTTTCTCCTAGTGCTCTCCCTTATCTATCTTTCAGTTTCGTTTTCGTACTCATGGGCATATTTGGATGAGTGGGAGAGTAACATCAATGTACATATAAACTAGGAACTGTTTCTATGAAGTATGGTCTACAAGAATCTTATACTTTAATTCTTTTAATTATTCGCATAGCTCCTTTCTGTGAGGCCAACGCCTTACACACATTATATTTATAACTTCCTCCCCAAAATAGGATGGTATACCACTCTATATTCCTTATTCATCACCACACGGATGTTTATGATTACCTAAATCTAAACACTATTCGCGAGACAAGAGGCCCATTGATGCAGCAGTAACAGTTATCGTGATAACTATGTGAGGCTTACACTGCCACGATGACTGTCATGCCTTTTACGTCCCCAAGCGTGGCGTGAAAAAGCATCTCACTAGGCCACCATAGTGTGGGTCACCACACTGCATTGTCTGCATTTGCAATGAGTATGGTGACCACAACTCTTTGGATTCTATTCATGCTTTCCATCAGGCAGAGTAGAGTCACTTTGGCAGACTCTTCATATAGAAAAATAAAATTATTAAACACTAAAGTGTAAACAGACATTAATGAACCTACAAATAAAATTTACATATTTCTAGGTAAAACCAGGGTGCGACTTTACCAAGAAATATGGATAATGTAACACACGAGTTTGAGCGGCTGACACGAATCTCACTGTGACTGTGACTGTGACTGTGACACGAACCCACATATCATGTTTACAATATGTCCTTAGTGACGAAGGGCTTATCGGTGGTGCGACTCTCGATAGTTACCGTATGTACCTATAGGCACCAATCGTTCCAGCACCAAACACTCCTTTACCATGCGAGATGCTACACTGCTATGGTATTGGCGATCATTATTACCCTGATGATAGGCAGCGGAGCTGTTTGAGAAAAATGCTGTTACTCGACGTACATATGTACGATACAGTTCAGTCAAATGTCTGAACACATTGAGAAAGAGCTTGTCGGTGTGAATCTGCGAAACATAGATTTGCAACAATAGATGCGTTCATCCGAGGACATTTCGTAGCAGAAGAAGTTGAACCGAATTCCAATAACACTAATTGACAATTGGCAATCAAATGTAAAGAATATTTACAAACTTGCACCTCTTGATTCATTTGAAATCGGTCGGGAGTTTGGTAGCCTACGTTGAACGGTACTGTGAACGCACCACAAGAAGTTCAAGGGTCTTAACACTGTCCTAAAATAGTAAATGAGCAGAATTTGGCTGCGCACGTCTCGAATGATAATAATCTTTGAATATATTATAGGATGCATTGATAAGTTTACTGCACGCAGCAGTTGAGAAGTATATCGGTTGGGCTTTAATAATAACCAAATACGCAGTCATTTCATATAAATTATATTCTTGTTTCGTTATACAACTGCTATATATTGTAGTACATCTATATTATACTTTAAAGCAGAATATGATATGTTACTGCCTGTTTCTTGTAAACTCTTGTAACAATAAACATTGTAGAGCCGACGCTCCTGAGCGATTACACAAACGGGTCGTGTGCGATTGACATATATATTAACGTTTTAATATTTACCAACTTGCATTTACTTTCTTTACATGAACATTGCCTCGAGGCGATAGACGAAAATGTGATATGATCTAATTGAATCCAGCCAGTCGCTGTGCAAGGAACATGAGAAATTTGAAGATAAAGATGGTCAGACACAGCAGGACCACGTAGTGTATGTAGCGCAGCCTGCGAACAATGAGAAAGGTGACTGTCAGACGTGTGGTGACGAGAGTGACTGGCGACGTCCCAAGATTAATATAAGTATACGTGTTGATGTGCTTCTTGGCGCTGGGCAGGTCTTCGTCCTTCTGTCGCAACAAATACTTCCTCGCGCCATGCTGTAAGTTCAGTATGTGCTCCTGCCAACTAACAGACTAAATTTATGCTCTCATATATTTAAGACATAAGTTGTACATGCGTACATGCAAGTTGAAAGTCTAGCTAAATCTGAAAAACGTTATTACTGTTTATTGCAACATCACAAAACCTTTAGATTAAAGAAATTGAGAAACAGAAACGTCGACTCACTCCACAACCCTAACGTCCAGGTGGAACAGGAGCCAGTCGCTAGCGAGGAGCTTGGCTCTGAGCTGGTACATGTAGTCGTAGCTGAAGGTAATATTGAGACACGAGAAGTCGCTGAGCACGTCGGTCATCGCGCTCATACGCTTCGCAACTGTTATGAAGCTGATTCTGGAAATAGATATATGTACATATCATATGCGAGGATCTCTAAGTGTCATGTATTTCTTTTTAATCCCATTTTCGGACGTCGTGATGTGTCTGAACGGTGGCCAGTTTTCAATCAGAATACCATCTGTAATGAGTACACACAAAAGACGTTGAAAGCGATGGTAGGCAAAGTAGGTCGATAATGGTTATAACGTTGACAGATGGTGCAGTTCTATGTTGCTAGATTCAAAAATGAAATTTATCTAATTGAATGTCGATATAGTGACGACTAGTTGTGTAAGGTAATGACTATGAAATACTAACGGTTGTTGTCTGCCGCACACCCTGCTAAGGAGTTCCGCGGCATACATCGGCATTGTCTGCAGCACCATCTGGAGCACTTTAAGCACGTATCTGAAACCGATTTTCAACTCCATAATGTACCATAAAATTCACAAATAAACTTCAAGTCCAATTTTTAGTTAGTGCAGTCCCGATATGGCAGAAAGGAAGTGATTCTTTTAATGTTTGAAGCGCTGAACCAACGCTGCAGTCACAGCAGCTTGGATACTAGGCTTTAATAAACAAGTTTATATTCTGTGTTTTACCTATTATGTAGTTCGAGGAGGTAGTAGTGCACGTTACCCACGGGGTGAGATACATTGCTGTGTAGCATCTCGACGTAAAACTGACTCCACCGTACTGGATTCTCCTGCGAGCCACAGTAGTAAACACGCATCTCAGCTTCAGCCCTGAGCGTACCGATCGAGCGATTAATAGAGTATTAGACATAGTGACCGGTGAATTTAAACTTTACTCAATAAAGGTTTTTATTATTAACTAGCTTACCCCGCGAACTCTGTTCCGTCTAAGAGGCAACAAATGAGTAGATTTTTTTTTACTTAAAGTCATTTTTACGGGATAAAAAGTATCCTATGTTCGTCTTTTGATTCTAAGCTACCTCCTCACCAATTTTCAGCTAAATCCGTTCTTCCGTTCTTAAGTTATAAGTGGTGTAACAAACACCACTTTCTTTTATATATATAGATTTAACGCTTTACAAATTAGACAAACAAGTTCATGAAATAAACTTGGTTGGCTGTTGTAGAAGTCGCCAGAAGTCTATACCGTACGTACGAGTATGTGCCGAGTACAAATTAAAAGAAAATTATATTCACAAAGTCAATGGTCAATTCTTGTCATAAAAATTCGTTCGAAGTTCAATTCTGATCGAATATTGACTGTAACGTAATTAGACTGCATGATTGGCCTATTGGTTTAAGCGGTCGCCTCAAAGCTCTCCACTTCGCTTCCACTTCCAGCCTCTCCACTTCCAGCTTGAGTGTTGTGGGCTCTAATCCTACATGGGACAACACTTTGTGTGATCCACAAATTGTTGTTCTGGGTCTGAGTCTGTATCCGTTTCTTGTATGTCTGTAAAGTCCCCCGCGACATAGGTTTTATTCCTAATGCGGGCGTTGTCTTTTTTAAAAAAAAAAACAAAGTTGTCGTTTAGTAACCGAATGTGAACAGTTCACAGTGAACTCAGGCCCGCCGCTAGCTGTTTGTTCGCCCGCGTGCAAAACCGATTATGCCGCCCTACGACTACATATTATGCTGGGTTTTGTCAAAAAAGGCTTTTTCATCATGGAAAATAAAAGAAAAATTCGTAATGATTATATAATGTTTATTTTAATAAGGTACATTAATTATATTTGTTTACTGAAGTGTAAAACTAAGCCATACAATCATTATAAAAACTTAACTCTTCTTGCCTTTATATTTGCGAAATCTTCTATCAACTTTCTTGTATCCAAGCTGTCTAAAATTTCATGTTCAATTGAAACTATAGCTAAATTACTTAGTCTCTGCTGGAGCATTGTTGATCTTAAATAGGTTTTAATAATTTTTAATTTTGAAAATGATCTTTCACCAGATACAACTGAAACCGGCAGTGTAAGTAATATTCTTAGCGCTATTGCTGTGTTCGGAAATGTTGAAATTAAGTCATTGGTAAAAAGATATTGTAATATGGTTCGTGGATCATTAGACTGGTTTTCTGAAAAATGCAACTTTAATGCAGTGATTTCATTAAACAAATCAATACCGTCAATGTCTGAATCACTACTTGAATCATCTTTAAGCTTCAGATTTAAATCTTTACAATGTTTCATTAACTCATCATTAGAGTAATTAAATAAATTATCACTAAAAAAGCCAAATACGTTGGTAAATGTTTTTAACTCTTCGAATCTATCCTTTAAAGAAGTTATTGTCTGATCTAAAATTCTAAAATAAAATTCTACTTTATATTCGATTTTGGGGTCTACTAAAACATCATCATGGTGTTCATATTGAAATTGAGTTGGTTTTTTTCTTGGACGAATGGTATTTAATAGAGGGAAATTTGTTTCAACATTGACTTCGTGAGCCACTTTGGAAGCTTCTGCTATCACAATTTCAAAGTGTTCATCCGTGCGATATTCTGTGAACTTTTCGATCAATTTATTTATTAAATTTATGCAAATTGGAGTATTCATCGTGGGGCTCTGCATCATTTTGCTCAAAGCATTAATTTCGTTTAAAATATCGAACCAAATTACTACCGAGCAAATAAATCAAAAATTTTGAATATTCAAAGCAAGCGAATGAGCTTTGTGAGATGTAGTACAATCCCATTCCGACGAATTACTAGATATTTCCAGCAAAGCGTCAAATATTTTTTCGAGGTGATATCGTAATGGCTTAACTGCATCGATTCTGCTAGACCATCGCGTAGCACTTAAAGCTTTTAATTTTAAATCTGGCAAATGTTTGCAAATTATAGACCACCTTTTTGTGGATGATGATAAGAAAACGTAAATTTCTTGAATTATATTAAAGAAATTTACAGTTTCGTGCGTAATATTTGCTGCATCGTTCACTACCAAATTAAGACTATGAACCGAGCATGGAACGTAAAATGCGCGGTTATTGATGTCCAAAATTTTTTTTTGTAGGCCATTGTGTTTTCCACGCATATTAGAACCGTTATCATAACCTTGACCGCGTAAGTTTTGAATGTTGAGATTTAATTGTGAAAATAAATCTAAAACAAAGGTTAATAGACCTTCACCTGTAGAGCTGGTGATCGGACAGAAGCCAACAAAATTTTCACATATCTCAACATTATTAGTTTTGTTATTTAAAAGAACATGCCTGAGTACAACTGTAATTTGTTCTGTGTGACTTACATCTGGTGTGCAATCCAATATTATGGAGAAATATTTTGATTCTCTCACTTTGTTCAGTATATATTTTTTTATAGTTGTACCAAGCATGTCAATTATTTCATTCTGAATTTGATCTCCTAAATAGTGAGTCATACGACTTGAATCTGATTTTGAGGATTGAATTCTGTGAATATGTTCCCGCATGACTGTATCAAAGGATGCTATCATTTCGATTGCTTTTAGAAAATTACCATTATCATGTTCATATAATATTTTTGTAGACCCCCGGAATGCCAGACACTGACTAGATAAAAACTTGATAACAGCTATGATTCTTTCTAGTACATCACACCATTGCTTTTTTTCCGATTCTAATAGTCGCAGTTGCATTTGATTTACAGTAGTCTTATTTTTTAACATATTATTCAACTGTACCCACGATTTCACATTTTCACTGTGGTAAGCGCTTGTTTCATGTTTTTTCAAGGTTAATGATAAATGCTGCCAATCGGAAAAACCGTTCAAAGCAGACAAACTACTAACCGATTTACCAAATATTTTACAACAAAAACAATAGACTGAATCTTTTGAAGTGGAGTAAACAAGCCATTCTCTTTTAATTTTTTCTCCATTGGGAAAATTTCTATAATAATAATTGTCTGTAAATTTTCTTCTATCGTCATTTATAGGAAAGTTACAGTTTGACACCTGTATGGAACCACGACTAACCAAAATATTAACAAGATCATTAGTCATACTGGCAGGCCATAAACCGGGATCATCACCACAATCTAAATTGCTACATATTACTGATGATGACGATAAACTGCTTACAGGTCCTTCAGTAGTACTTTTTCTTATTTTACTGGACTCTCCTTCTGAAGAACATACATCATTTTGTCCAGATACGTCCATAGCTTCTTGATTTAAATCTGTGCTTGTTAAAGCTACGTCAACATTTTCTTGACACGCCGTTTCCTTGTTTTCTGGTTTGCTTAAAAATTTAATTAAAGAACCCGCCAATTTTTCTTTCTGTTCCTCTTTTTCTCGTTTTTGCTGTCGAAATTGCGCTCCTGAAAGTTTTTTCCTTTTCTGCACTTTCTGAAATTATATACATATATTAAGTATTTATTTTTAATTTAAATTTTTTTGTTACAATAATATTAGACAAAAAAAACCGGCCAAGTGCGAGTCGGACTCGCGCACGAAGAGTTCCGTACTATCATCTATATTGAGCAAAAAAACACGTTTATTGTATGGGGACCCCCCTTAATATTTTATTTTTTTTGAATTTTTAGACAGACAGACAGACAGACAGACACCCAATTTTTTTACCCTTTGGGTACGGAACCCTGAAAAAGAATAGAAAAGTTCAGGCAAATTGGATTTGATCACACTCACTTAACATTTTCTACACTTCTACTGCCTAATCCGATAGTTTAAATATGAAACTTAACAATACAAAAATAATAGCTATCTGCGAGTACGACTCGTGCACGAAGGGTTCCATACTATTACCTATAAAAACGGCAAAAAAATAATGTCTATTGTATGAGAACATTGGGAGTCCCCCTTAACTTTAGAGTTTATATTTCAGGGGATTTCCCTAACTTTACCAGTCCTGTCTTTCATAGAGTTAAGTGACACTAGTTACTATGAATGGATACTTCTATCGAATTTGGGGCGCCACCAAGCGGCGATGGGCGGTTGCATCTTCTAAGAGACGACGTTAAGTATTGCATCTTAGTCTTAACAGTTGCCAATAGATGGCGATGTTAACGTAAAGATTACGCCACGCGCCAGTCGGTTTTTTTGTTGTTTTTTTTAAATATTACGTGATAAGTCGCTCGATTTGCCGCCCCCTAGGACGTGCCGCCCGCGTGCGGTGCACGCCTTGCACGCCCGCTTACGGCGGGCCTGTGTGAACTCAACTAGTAACTGAACTAGTCTTAATAACAATCTACTGGCTTGTTTCAAGGACATATTTTATAGCATTTGTGACATCGAGGGTAGATCGGAACTGAATTCTGAACAAATTTTATAACCAAAATTGACGTAGAGGTGTTTTAATGTGCTCTGTGTGGCTAAGTGTGGTTTCTATGAAAAAATTTTCTTTTTACTATTTTCTTCACAATTTTTACTTTTTATCAATATCAGGTAAATGTGTACAAGTACCAGGCGATATTTTGACTTTCTTTAGATTTCAGACTACCCGTAACGATTGTCAACGATATTCTTATAACAACCTTGACCGACGACTTAACATGATCTGCGAGGCACGGAGTAGTCTTAAGAATGATAACCCACGTACAGACTGACCTGGATAAGATTGCTTAAACTTGCAGCATGTTAACATACTCGGTTTTCACTTAACTACCGTATAAATAATGTTCCAAGTTTGTTGATACATAAATCATTTTGTAACAGAAGTAATGTTTTATAACATTCTTTATTAATTAAAATATTATATATACATATTAATTATATATTTTTAGTTGAATAATTTATATAAGTTTACTCGCTTCCCTAGGTAGAAATGGTAGTGTATTTCGTGATTTGATTGAGAAGAAAATTACGATTTTTTAATACACACTTCAATTAGATAACTTCCAGGTTTAAAATGACCTTTGGAATCCCATTGACACCACCTTAAGGTTGTTTCAAGGATATTTTTAAGGTATATACAGTACCAGTCCAATTAATCACTGTAGGAAATTTGCCACCCCCCCCCCTTTACGATAGGAAAGACAGAAAGGTAGCTGTATCTAATACTGAAACGATGTCATGAATGGTTTAGTGGATGTACCTCAGTTGGTTTACAAGATTGACCCACGTACCGACAACACATCTATTAAAAACAAATTTTCTCGATGTACATTAACGACAATAATAATAATAATTTGTTGTTAAATATTTGTACAGTTACTTCTAATAATTGCATTATACCTTTAATGCCTTACATGCACCATGTAAGTAGAGAAGTGAACGCGGGCACTCAAGATAAGATTCAACTTGCTTTGTGGGTACCAGTGCTCTTCTTTGTTTGATCAGTGTTCGAGACCAATAACAGCATAGTGCGATCAAAATCGAAACCAAAATATTAGTTACCGTTACGTTCCCTAGATGGAGCTATTATAAACTTAAATCGCGCTATCGATGTGTTACACATGTTAGTGTATAAGACCTAACATTTTGTATTACGAAAACAAAACTGTAGTTTAGTTCAAGGCGACAGCCAATTAAACCGTGGAGTCTTACGAACCCATAGTACAGTGAACAGTGGTTTTATTTAAATCCCTACTAGTGTCACACACCCAGTCCAACGATGCCACGCATGGTATTAAACAGGCAGTTAATAGCATAGTCTCTAGAAGGTGTTTGGTAACTTACTTTAGGCTCTTACAAAAAGATAAGCGCGTGAGTACAGAGACAGTATCTTGGGACATACATCTAGTACTTAGGTGACAGGTGGGAAGAGCAAACTAGTAGATGGTAGTTCATAAACATTTACAAATATTAAATTACACGTTTAGTAGATACAAATATTAGCTCTTTAAACAAAATCTGGTTCAACCTCTCTCTGAAGATGAACCTGAAGCGACAGCTTGCTGTCGTGTTTCATTGTGCGAGACCTGAGTCCCGTTGATGAACGGGTACAACAAAATAGCCTGTTCTCCCCACAAAACAGTCTGTATATATCTGGTCATCAGACCAGGAAGTGGATATTGCTTTGACAGATGAAGGGGGTATATTGTACCATTATTTACGATACTTTACTCTTGAAACATTTTTCTTCCCGTCATAACTGCTTTTTTAAGCATTCCCTTATTTTCCCATCTACTCCTAAGAGTGCTATTTTGTTACACTATTGCCATAACCGTTGCTAAGTAAACAGTTTTAACTAATAATTAGGAATATAATAACTATAAAATTATCGTTGGTATAATAGCCCAGAACTAACAGATAAGCAACTGGGTAAAATTCAGTGGGGAGTTAATAACCCAATTAATACAACCACCAAAAAGACTCCAACTGAAGCGTTATTTGGTATTTGAATGCGCGATGATCTTGCGAACAAAATGGAAATTGAAAGCACACAAGACGATGTGGAATGTGTAAGAAGTATTATCCGTACAAATATAGAAAAGGACCAGAATATTCAAAAGCATAGACATGATGCTAATCGGGTGCTGGCACCTAAATACAAAGTTGGTGATCTAGTTAAGATTTTAAGAAATAATTACGGTAATGATGGAAAAAGTACTAAACTCCTATCTAAATTTGTCGGCCCCTTTAAGATTTCTCAAGCGTTAGGAAATGATCGTTATCAAGTAACGGGTATTCCAGGTTTTCCTAAAAGAGGTAAGCCTTATGAATCGGTAATAGCTTTTGATAAAATTCGACCCTGGATCAATGTGAAAGCTCTAGAGATAGTGAAACTAGTGGTTCATCTTCTTGTAGTGAATAAGCATGAGTGCTACTAGACAGAAACTTTGCCGGTTGTTACGAATTGTCATTCAATATTGGGTGCTACACATAGAGGATTGAAGTGGGCAAACATACAATATTATTATTTTGTTTATTATTTTTAGTAGAAGGATAAGATACAGTGAGGTGTTAAATCTAAATAAATAAAATTCTAAAAATGATAATGTACCTACCTAATTTAATTATGTATACCATATAAGTAAAGTTACTGTAATTACTCATATATTGCATCAGCTCATGATATCATCACCTCTCTAATATTTAGGACAGTTGGATGAACCCTGTATTTACAGATATAGTCACGTAAAATAAACATTACTAGTTATATTGTATTGTTAACTATTAGATATCGGCAGTCGGTACTGAACCGTTATAACGAACAGTGCAGCAATAAAATCGTCACTTCACTCCATCTGCGTTTTCCTTGAACCACCCAAAACCGACCTTACACGGAGCAAGAACCCCACACGGCACAAGCTGTCAAATTGGTGACCCCGACGTGATCTCCGTGATCCGGACATTCAGAAAGAATAGAAGACCGTATGTACGATTCGTACGCAGAACACAACGCCTCATCTGACTACCGAGTTCCCAGAATAACTACCAGCAGTACGACTCCTGAATTAGCAGCGGTGACAGTTTCTTCAAGACTGCCAGATTTTTGGTGCGACCAGCCGCGATTATGGTTTGTACAATGCGAGGCGATATTGAAACCTCAAAAATTAAGTGACGAAGCAAAATTCAACTTAGTTGTCACGAAACTGGGCAAGGAAGTCATAAAGCAAGTAAGCGATATTCTGTTGTCACCACCGGATGACAATAAATACAGTGCTTTAAAAAATAGACTTATGACGGTCTACGAAGAGTCTGAGAATCGGCAATTACAAAAATTACTCAGTGAGATTCAGCTCGGCGATCACAAACCGTCCCAACTATTACGTCATATGCGTGACCTCGCGCGAGGAAAAATTCAAGACGAGACCCTGAATATTATGTGGCAAGGTCATCTTCCATCCTCAACGCGCGCCGTACTGGCTGTCAGCAAAGTTAAAGAGCTGGAGAAATTAGCGGCAATAGCAAACAAGATTTTAGAAAATACTCAACCTCTCCAGCTCGCCGAAGTATCAAACAAACCAACACCATCCGATGAAGTTACAAACCTTCAAACACAGGTGGCGCAATTGACCTTACAGGTTACGGAGCTACAAAGAAGCCGATCGAGATTCTGAGAATACGGACATCATCGTAATCGTTCATGTAGTCCTGCCACTTTTCGGCTCATATTATGCCGACGTAATATGAGTCGACAAGTGGCAGGTGAGCCCAACGGTTTATGTTACTATCACAGATGTTTTAAACATAGAGCAAGAAAGTGTACAGAGCCGTACTCGTGGCAAAATAAGACCAGTAATAACCAGGGAAACTAGAATCGGTGCAGCAAACCGCGGACATCTGCATCGTCTTACCCTCTTCCCGCCTTCACGTGACCGACTTCAACAGTGGCTTGCGATTTTTGGTTGACACAGGTGCCAATGTATCCGTTATACCAGCAACTAGAAAACCATATAGCAACGACAACGACAACCAATATAAACTCTATGCTGCAAACGGAACGCTAATTCAAACGTATGGGACCAAAAACTTAGTGCTGAACTTGAACCTTCGACGACCGTACTCCTGGACCTTCATTCTAGCTGACGTTAAGCAACCAATTCTAGGCGCCGACTTCCTAAGCCATCACAAGCTGTTAGTCAACGTCTATGGTAGAAAACTTATAGATGCGATGACAACTCTACACGTTATTGGCTCTGTGGTACGAAGGCATGACCCAACAATTAAAACAATAGATATCACATGCCCGTATTACGACTTATTATCAACGTATACCGATATAACCAAACCGGTTTGCTACAAAAGATCGCCAAAACACAACGTAGTGCATCATATAGAGACAAATGGAGCGCTCGACCGCTACCCCCGGATAAATATGCCAAAGAAAAGAGGGAATTCGAATATACGCAACAACTAGGAATTTGTCGTCCTTCAAAGAGCTGTTGGGCAAGTCCGCTACATGTCGTGACAAAAAAGAATGGTGAACTACGGCCTTGTGGTGACTATCGTAGTTTGAACGCAATAACAAAACCGGACCGCTACCCCTTACTGAGAATTCACGATGTTGCTTACCTTTTGGAGGAAAAGAAGATATACACCCGTATCGATCTATTTAGATCCTACCATTTTATACCGATAGCACCTGAAGACATAGAGAAGACTGCCATCATTACGCCATTTGGTCTGTACGAATTTCCCCGAATGACCTTCGGCCTGAAAAATGCATCACAAACCTTCCAAAGATTTATGCATCATGTGGTATATCAAGGTCTGGATTTCGTCTTCAGTTTCGCTGACGACACCTTAATTGCATCAAGGACACAGGAGGAACATCGCCAACAGTTAGAAATAGTTTTTCTACGTCTGCACAAATACGGCGTTACCATAAATGTATCGAAATGTGAGTTTGGGAAATCAGAATTCGATTTTTTGGGATACCATATCACTAGTGAAGGAGTAAAACCAATGGATAACCGAGTCCATGCCATAGACCAGTACAAAAAACCGGAGACTGTAGAACAATTGCGACGATTTATGGGTATGATAAATTTCTATAAAAATCACTTACCAAACGCAAGTAGACATCATTCGATATTGAACGCCTATTTTCACAACAGCAAGAAAAAGGATAAATCAAAAATTCAATGGACTTCAGAGGCAGAAACCGCATTTGAACAATGCAAAATAAGCTTACGTAACGCAGTATTATTAGTCCATCCTGTTATGGGTGCACCCTTGCGCTTAATGACAGACGTTTCTAGTACTTGTGTTGGTGCCTTGCTGCAACAACGAATTAAACAAGAGTGGCAACCCTTAGCTTTCTTCTCGGCGAAACTAAGTGAAGCTCAACAATGGTACAGTACGTATGATAGAGAGTTACTAGCAATTTATATGGCCGTGAAACATTTCAGATATACGATTGAGGGTCAACAAGTGACTGTGTATACAGACCATAAGCCGCTCACACATGCTTTACATAAGAAGGCAATATGTACTAGCGACACACCGAGACGTTTACGCCACTTAGATTTCATTGGTCAACTTTGCATTGCAATTGAACATATTAATGGTTCAGAGAACATCATTGCGAACACCCTGTCGAGAATTGAATCTATTGCCATACCATCGCCTTTAGACTACAAGGAGATATCAATAGCTCAAGAAAACGACGAGGAATTGCAAAAGCTTCTCCAAAGCAAAAATCTACAATTCCGAACATTTAAATCCCAACTGCATAAAGCCTATTTATTGTGAGATATCG
Source organism: Hypercompe scribonia (assembly GCA_949316085.1). NCBI lineage: Eukaryota > Metazoa > Arthropoda > Insecta > Lepidoptera > Erebidae > Hypercompe > Hypercompe scribonia. The sequence continues at coordinate 22,456,181 of OX438981.1, read as the reverse complement.
CTCGAGTCCGCAAGGCCTTACCTACCTCAGCAGTTTCGTGAAACTGCGTACAACGCTATTCACGGAGTGAGTCATATGGGCCTACGAGCTACGAGAAAAATGATTACCTTGCGATACTTTTGGCCTTCAATGAACAAAGATGTCAGTCAGTGGACAAGGTCATGTTTGGAATGTCAAAAATCCAAAATTCATCGGCACACAATCTCGCCACTAGGATCATTTCCAAAAGGCGATCGTTTTCAACACGTAAATATCGACATAATCGGACCCCTTATATACTGTCAAGGTTACAGGTACATCCTGACAATGATCGATAGGGCTACTCATTGGCCCGAGGCAGTACCTCTAAAAGATATCACTGCTGAGAGTGTAGCAGAAGAGTTCTACAATCACTGGATTACAAGGTTCGGATGTCCATTACGAGTTACGACCGATCAGGGACGTCAGTTCGAATCTCATTTGTTCACTAATTTAACGAAACGATTGGGTGTAATGAAAATTCATACGACCGCATACCATCCGCAGGCTAACGGTAAAATTGAACGGTGGCACCGGACACTCAAGGCAGCAATGATGAAATACGGAAAGTTGGATAAGAGAATTGCCAACCATATTAATGGGGCTCAGAGCAAGTTTACGCGACGACAACAATATCTCTCCAGCTGAATTGGTATATGGTACGACATTATGTTTGCCAGGCGATTTTATCGAACCAGCTACACCCATTTTAACAGATAGTGACACATTCCTAAAAAACTTACGAGAGCGTTTACAACAGCTGTCAAGCGTGCCATACAAACCTTATATTCAAAACAAGATTTTTGTACATCCAGAGATGAAGACGTGTACACACGTTTTCGTACGCAACGATCTTGTCACTAAGCCGTTGACACCTCCATATTCTGGGCCATACAGGGCATTTTTCGCCCTTTTTTAATAAGAAAAGGGCGAAAAATGCTTCAAAATTATGTATTCGGGTTGCGAAAAAATAGTGTCGATCGATCGTCTTAAACCTGCGTACATTGCTGTGAATGACCCGACCGTTGCACCCAACAGTACTCCCTGTATGGAAAGTAGAATGCGTTCATCAAAACAACATAAACACTATGATGATGACATCGTGAATCACGCGCCGAAAAAGGAACCAATGCGAACACGATCTGGACGCCTAGTTAAACCAGCAGTGCGTTTCATGTTATAATATTATAAAATCAATATCATTCGTTTAGAGCACTTTATCGCATCCAGTACAGAAAAAATAACCTGAGAAAATGGGCAATGTCTTGTCTTGCAAACTCTGTGTCCAGAGTCGTGAGCAGATAGTTATTGCTCAGAATGGAGCTGGAAACCAGGCAGATGCCGGGTTACTGCCCAAAATCACGCATGATAAACTGGATATCCTGATTACAATGCTCGCCATAACTATCCTCATTATCACCTGTTGTTTGGTTTTTCGTTGTGGCAAGATGAAATATGCTAAGTTCCTGAGACAGGAGCTGGCACGCGCCAGCACCCGCAGGGTGCACGAACGCCCCGCGCCTGCCTACAATGTCGCCTAAAAACGTAGAAGTGAAACAGGCCAGTGTATGGTGAAAATGAAAATAGTGAAGTGATACCTACTCGTATAGTGAACAGACGCAGTGACAATATATTTTGAATAGAGACAGTAACTATATCAGTAAAAATTAAAGAAATTAAATTTTATGAATAGTTGCAAGTAACAGTTAAGTAAAAAGTAGCATCTGATCTTTATTTTGCTTGTACATTATTTTGTTTTTTTTAACGTGTTAAGTTTTATTTTTACGAAGGGGGGAATTATGTACTTACCTAATTTTATTATGTATACCATATAAGTAAAGTTACCGTAATTACTCATACATTGCATCAGCTCATGATATCATCACCTCTCTAATATTTAGGACAGTTGGATGAACCCTGTATTTACAGATATAGTCACGTAAAATAAACATTACTAGTTATATTGTATTGTTAACTATTAGATATGGGCAGTCGGTACTGAACCGTTATAACGAACAGTGCAGTAATAAAATCGTCACTTCACTCCATCTGCGTTTACCTTGAACCACCCAAAACCGACCTTACACGGAGCAAGTACCCCACACGGCACAAGCTGTCAAAATAATGACGGGTATGAAATTTCAAATTACCTATACCAATTTTGTTTTTTTGTAACAAATGGTATGATTGATTTACATTTTATAAGGTTTTCTTTAAAACTGATTTTGCACAAACAATATATGTTATTGTATAATCTTAAAACATAATAATTATTTGAAATTAAAATAATTAAGTTTATGTTATACCGTATACTTATGAGAAAATTAACATCTATAATGTTTTTAACTCATTTATTTGTAAATATAATAATGTATGCATACCTAAATGTGTTAGTACATAATAATGTATAATGTAAGTCAGATGAAATCTTTCAAAATGTACAGAAGCTACCATAGTGTTATTTAAAATTAGACTGAATAGATACTTTTATGAGATTATGCATCTTTACATCAAACTTAAATTAAGATTTTATTCTAGTGGCTTCAAAATAATGAGTAACTTAAGTTATTAAGTAATTTATTGTTAGAGTACCTAATGTTTTTAGTGTGCCAGGAGGCTATACATTTTGTAGGATGGCCAAATGTAATGGTTTTATGGAGGGTAGTTTTATTTTTATTAAATGGCAACACTACTCGACCCCGTTACTCTTTTGTGACAACTGCCGGTGAAAGGATTGAGAGTGGTGGGGTTGAAATAGCTTTTTGATTGAGTAATGAGATGAGTCAGTCATTCGATAACGATCGAGGTAAGTCGTCTAGTGGAAACTGTGCTAGTTGGCCGATAAAAGTGTTAAAAGTGGAATAAAAGTATTTACTGTGCTGTGAATTGCTTAAAACACACTGGCACTTTTCGCTAGTATGTACGAGTATATACCCTTCCAACTCGCTGCAGCATATATGTTCGGCTATAATCGCTCACAACATTCTGACTTAATGCACTGTTTTAGTTTTGTATGTATGTGTATTGAGGTTCACAATCATCACTGCCTTTAGAAATATTCGGCGTTCATACCCAATATTTAAAAAAATCAGAGATATTACTTAGATGTTAATGGGCTATCAAGTTGTTGGAAGCTAAAAGACCATAGAGAATCCACTCGAAAAACATAAAATATAGCATAAACGGAGTTTAATGGTTTTAATAAATGTTTCACGGTATGCTATCCACTGCAGGTTAATTGTCGTTCGTCATTGGAAAGTGTGTGGCGGTTTGCATAGCAAAACCGTTTTAGGTTTACATGTGGTGTGATACTATTATCATTACGTAATTAAGAATTTACGAGTTCTACAGTCTAACGCAGATTCTGGAGGAGCGTTAGACCTCCCTCCACATTGGAGGGTGCTGGCTTGTAGAAAAATACCTCATTAAATAGCCGAAAAATTATTATACTCGCACCAGGGTTCAAGGGTATACCATCACACACTGCTAGTAGGTTTTCAGCGGAAAACACCCATTCGCTATAATTTTCTCGGCCTTTTGAGTTTCGGCACATTAGTAATAAAGGAATTCGAACTAGAAGTCATGTCAGTTGATCACACCACAACACCGCGCCACGTGCGACCAAAATGAAAAAAAAAAAATGTTCACCGTGATTTCAGCGACGCAATCACTCACTAATTACTGATGCAAACTAAACTACAACTTTACAACTTTTGATAATTAAATTCTATGGATCTGGGCCCAAAACCTATTAATTAAATAAATCGACTTGTGTTGCTTGCGATACAAAAAGGAAGTGAAGGTTTTATTATAACTAGATGAATGAATGATGAGAGAACTAATTCTCACTAGATGGTGTAGATGGTTTCATTTGACGTACATTAAAAACAAAAGTTTCTTATACTTGTAGTGTATATTATATATATATATATATATATTGTAGGTATATTCAAGTCGATATCCTCGATAAACAATAGTAAGATCACTTAACCTAAGCTAACACGATCAACTCTAAAAGAAACAGAGATATGATTACTTTACTGCAGACAGTTACGGCCAAGATGAACCTGGAACCCTAGACTGATGATCACTAATTTGTCTATTCTGATCATCTTCTTTTATAACTCTTGGTCCATCAGTCATAGGCAAGCAAGGACTGTTACTATTGTTGTCTGTGTCTATGTTAACACTGGGCCCACCACAACAATTATTGCAACAATTACAACAACAACAGCCACAGGTATTCGGCTGAAATTGGTTATTCGATGGATTCCGTTTCTTTAGACGATCACCGCCGCCTTGACCTTTTCCGCAACCTTTGCCTTTTCCGCCACATTTGCCACCAGCCAGCCACCAATCCAGCCCCACCGATATTCCACCACGCAGATCACGATGTCTGAGTGCAATAAGATATCTAGTTAGTGAATACAAATTGTTACAAATTTATATTACCTACATAAACGAAGTATGTACAGAACTAGGGTTCTGATAGGATCAACAGCTGATAGGTCAACTACACTTACTACTTACGGTTAGTGATATAACAGTTGAGAGCTGGGACACTTGTAAACATTTTATTCGGTTTAATTTAGAACCTATCCGCAAATATTAACTTCTGCTGGTATGACCTTCGTCAATATATATACTGTCTAATTGTAATTAAAAAATCTCTAATTCACACCAATTGTTTAACACCCACACTCAAAGCGGCATGAGGCGTTGGTAAACGCGCCGCCGCGTGTCGATGTGCTTGTAGCGAATTTGATCTGAGTGGAGATCGTCCTCCTGGTTCTTTACCGCTGCCTCCTTCTACAAAAAGATGTCTTCGCAGAAGGTTATGACCGAGGTACAACAGTTGTCACTACTGGCCATGGAGCGTATGACGGTTGTTAGCGAGATATCTCCTCCAATAAGGGCCCACGCTGCAACGTCCAGGCGAAACAAGCCACCAGCGTGTGCTGAGTAGAGTCCTCACTGCAGTCACTGTGGTAACAACCGAGCCTCAATTGCCTTCTAGCGACCGAGTGCAGATACTGCCTAAAGTAACCATGCATAAAATAAACCTATATCAGTTATAAGGAAAGGGACCCGTGCTCTAGCCCTGCCCACTCGATGTATACCGGCTGGAGAGCCTCCATAGCGACCAACGATCCATTGTGGCTCTACGAGTGGCTTTACGTCACTCAAGTACCTTTTCGAACGAGGGCCCGACTGCCACTACCCTTCCGGCAATCAACCATCCGTCGATAAATTTTGCCCAGCACTATCTCCTTCCCAAATCCCAAATCCTACTGGGAGTGCCGACTGAGGTGCAAGCCGCTTCCGTCGGCACAGTGCAGTAAATGTGTATGGCTCCAAGCGCCCATATCTTCTGAGAGCGCCAGAGACGAGCACTAGTCGAGGCAGTCAGAGTCGCCGTCCACACCAGTGTACCATACAGTACCATTGACCGCCAACCCCCATATACAGTCGTCTTGTCACGATGTTGGCTCTACCTAAAGTGGGCAAAAGTCGCCCAAGGGCAGGCGCAACGCCGAGCAGCTTTTGAGTAAACTGCTGGAAGTGCTCGTCGAAGAGAGGTTGCTTTTTGGGTAACAGTTTTACCATATTCCCGGGATTTCTTAGCCTGTCAACCATCATTGGAAGGAGCAGATGTGGTTTGGCAGATATGAAAATGACAGGTACAGCTGTTAGAGTGGGGAACGAAGGGAACTTCGCGCCAGTCTTTGTCACTGTTTTGTGCCCCGATCTCGGTATACTCGTCTTGGATGTTGCCTTGACCGCCTATCGCCTAAGTTTGGAGTAGCTGGAGTAGCTCCAGGAACAGGCAGTGACGTCACTGTCGCCATCACATAATCCATAACGGATCCCGTAACGGGAAGCGAAGTGGGTGTTGACCCTACCTTCGTTCCATGAGCTGCGAGCGGTGGCCAACAACAGAGACCGGAGGCAGCCTCGCTTCAAGGTCGGCGGAGCTTCCGTACATCATGCGCCATACTGTCTATAAATAAATGGCAAACTGCCAGAAAGGTGGGCAATCTGTCCGAAATTGGATAAACTAGACAAATTGAGCGCTGAGCTCAGACATCTGTCACGTAAGGCGGCCTATCGTTGGCAACTTGGAAACGAGCCACGTTCTTAATAAGAGTCTCCGCGACCCCCTCAACAGCAGAAGAGGAACCACATAAAAACCCTTAAGGTTACTCGAATTAGTGGCTAACTTGTAGATAACAGCCTCTGGCACTTTCATTCTCTACTGCCTACTAAGGGACAGAACTATGTACCATCAGTCCCTTGATATTCACCGTATCAGATCTACGATGTTCTCCTCCACTATTGCATCGCCGTTCGTTCTGACTCGCCTATAGGTCGCTTTACAAAAGATGAAGCCTGATGGATTCGAGACCGTAGTTCGTGACCTCCCTCCATGGCTGCTGGTGACTTTAGAAGGCAACATCTCCTAGGACATGTCGCTCTCCTCATCCCTGGATTGTCCACGTTTCTAACTGTCACACAGCTGCGTTTCCGGAGGCTCCAATGCGTCCGTCCTCGCACTGGAGTTATCAGCCTGAGCGGACCTAGAACACAATCATTCTGATGTTTTTCAGCTTCCAATAGCCAAAATAACTTCTAAGTGCCCCACTGACATAGGCGTTCTAACCATTACTGCCTCTACGTTGGACGAGAGGTCGCCCGCCCTTACACTCTTCTCCTTCATACTCTTCTTCTTCCTTTTATTTCTACCTCTACTTTCTTAGCTTTTAATATTTAAAAATAAAGTTCTGAACTCACGAGTAGGGGAGAATAAACGTCCACTCGGGTAGAGATCCTCGATGCCCGGGCAAGCGTAGATTTATACCCAACCGAGGAGTCCGCAGGTACAGCGGCTGCGCTTGCGACTGAACTACCCATTAGCTAGGTACCCGCTCGACTTGCACCGGAATACGGCATTCGGATTAATTTTTACAGTGATTTTTTTCCTCACAATCCGGGCCGCTAAGAAATTTGGGTAAATTGTTTGTGTCGTTTATCAAATTGTAGCGTAAATTTGTGCAGAGGTACCTTGTCTACCGGCCTACAGGCAGACCATCCCATCAACAAGCTTCTTTACCAAATCCAGTCTTCTGATCCTCCAGTGCTTAAGGAAGCGTCCGGATGCCAAGCTAAAGGAGGGCTCGAACCAGCACTCGGCTAGGTATCCTATACCGCCAGTAGGCACCGGAGGCACCGCCGGAGGCAGTGTTCTTGGTACTAATCCGCATAACAGTCATCTCTATCTCCGCATTCCGGACAGGCGGAACAACATCCTGGTATATCCTGCGTCTCCGTCCAAGGGTGCCATCGGCAGGGATGTGTTGCGAGAAAAGTCCCTTAATCACTTCTTGCTGGCAGAGAGAGTGAATGAAAGGTTCACAGTTGACCTCACTTGCGGTCACACGCACATGTTGGTGGAGCCTTAGCTTAGTAATCAGAGACCCACCGAGGTTGCCAACTCCTCTACGTCCTCGCCCTTTGCGTCCGTCCTGGGAGAACCCCATCCAATGGAGTTTATATTGAAGTCCTCCAGCCCAAAACCGTGCCTAGACGTTTTGGCCCGATCGACAGACGAGCCTTTGGCAAACGAATCATCTCAGTTAGCAGTAACAGGTTCGCGGGCCTATTACATGGGAGCACTGATCGAAAAGTAGGCGTTAATTCTGCCTCAACCTACCCCTCCAACCGAACAAGTGTGACATTTAGCTCCATGATATTTTTAAAATGTCTTAGATAAAAGAAAATGCTCTGTAGGTGATAATTTCGATATTTATTTTGAACCTTTCAAGCGCGATACATAAATAAATAAATAAATATTTCGGACATTTGACACACAACGCTATCTAGTTCCAAACTAATCAGAACTTGTACTATGGATACTAGACAACTGACATAAATATATTTATATATTTTTTTTGTAAATACATACATGTTATACATAGAAAACACCCAAACTCCGAAACAAATATTTGCAGATCATGCAAACATTTAGTTCAACCCGGGAATCGAACCCGAGACCTCAAACACATGATGAATACATAAGTGCATTGGGATTGGAAGGGGAAAGGAACATTTTTTAAAGCTTTAATTCAACATCTTTCACATTCAAATTATTTTTCATTTCACTAAAAGTCTTTGGAACAGTCCGCGTATATATCTATACATATATATATATGTACTATGCTTCTATATAAAATTTACACCATTTATGATGTCTTTTTCATGTTTCTGTAAAGTGCTGAATCAGGACATAAATAACGTTACTTACCCTTTTAATGGACGACTTTTCAACCAAGCAACTATTTCCTGCGGTTCTAGGTAACTTCTGCAAATAAACCATCAATGTTTACGTTTCAGAGTAATTACCTCATGTTATTGTATGAATGTGTATGAAGTTTTGTATGAAGCTAATGCTAGGCAGACCTGGATTTCCGTTATCAGAACATCGAGTCCGACTATCAGTCGGTCGGTTTGAGTCCGACATATCGAGTAAAGACCCGCCAAAGCGCCGTCAAACTACTACTTTAATTTGAAATTTTTCTCAGGCACAACGTTATGCAAATATGCGTACTGTATTATTAAAATTCTTCATTGTATTTCCAAACAAAAATAACGATTTGTAGATAAATTAAGCAGGTGAGTGAAGATGAGCTGATGTCCCGCTTTTAGTGCCACAGCTTCTACTGATACTTGACATAGAGTTACCACGTTGACATTTTTTCAAAGGTAAGTAGGCATAGTTACTTAATTATCCTGAAGCTGATCATCGAGTCAGGAAGATGAGCCTTTTCATGATTTGCGATGCTAAGAACACTTTCCTCGACTGAATTTTCGACCCTCTGATTGACCTAAAGATAAAATACAGCCCCACAATCATTTAACAAACAACCACAAGACGGTACAAATACACTGCATTTATATTAACTAACAAGTAATAAAAGAAATAACTTGTCTTGTGCCCATTAAGGTCCAACAAAGAAGGTTACGCACCATGTTACGTTCCGTTGCGGTTAAGCACGGAGCAGGGACCATAAATAAACACAAGCAAAGTTGTGGCTTCTTAAAACTACAGAGTCCATTTCATTTACTTGGTTTGATTACTTAAAAAAATATAAAACATCAAACTGGTTGTTTTCGTCCTGTCGCTGCTTAGAGTTAGTTAGGTACGTTACTTACTTTAGGCGAGTCCGTCGTGGACTTGAATATTTCTAGTACTGGATTTGCGACTTTTGTGTCTTTCAGAAGGACCATCAGCAGTAGGATGGAGTTGAGAGACCACTGTTTGGAATCTTCGTAGTGTTTAGGCCTCCGTATGAGAGAGGCTAAAAAAGATAATAAATTCGATAAATAAACCATGTAATTACTTCCACTTAACATATTATGATGTTTGAGTGGTACAGTTCTCGGACTGACAAAAATTACTATTTGTGACTGTTGTAATATCTTGCAACGGATTTTCGTTGTTTTTTCGGTTACCTACCTGCTTCAGATCAACGCGCAATCTTGCACGAAAAACGGAACTGAGAGTACAGTACCTTGAGAGTTTGACCTGCACCCATAAAAAACAAACTATATTGAGAGCAAAAAATTAAGTTCACTTTCAGGACGCTTTACAGGCGAATGAACACAGCAATGGCATTTGACTGTTGATTATATAACCTTCATCATTCACAGGTGGACCTCGACGTTTATATGAAGAATCACAAGACGTTAGGCATTACGGTAAATTTGATTTATTAATAACTGCAACATGTAACCCAAATGAATTGTTGTCGTATGTACACTATAGAATGACAGAAACGTGGTTTGCCATATGTGCCATATGTGCGTGGTTAGTGAACAAAAGTAGACCAAAATCAAATTGACAGTGTTACTTCAGCTGAACTACCGCTTAAAGAAGAAGATCCTATCCGGGTCAAAATCGGAATTCTGTACGCGAAATTAGGATGTAAAGTCCCACATCCCAATTCTCCATATATGTAATATTCCAATTACAGCAAAAAAAATTCAAAGTCGTTTCAAACTCAAACGTGTACTAGCGATGACGAATATCCCAAGTATCGTCGCCGATCACCAGAACAGGGTGTGCAAAGTGCGACCGTCCGAAACCACGCTTTTGATAATTGGTGTATCATTCTTTATAATCCACTCTTTCTGAAAATGTTTGATGCCCACATAGAGTAAGAGAAACGTAGAGTTATAAAAAAGGCAATCCAATATGTTATTAAAAACAGCAATAAAGGTAGTAATAACGTAAAAATATCAGTCTGGAGGTTACATCTGCAGTTCTGAAACAGTCTGAAACAGTATACGCTACCGGGCTCCCAGTGTTGATCAACTTGCGGTTTATTTAGAAAATGGACAAAGCGTATATTTACTGAGAACAATATACAAGAAGTTGTTAATAAACAGCAGTACACAACATTAGCAGCATTCTTCAAGTTATGTGCACAAGGTGATTACGTGAAAACATTAACATATGACAGAGTTTCAAGTTACTATACATGGGACCAGAGTTCTAAAACCTTTGAATGGAAAAACAAGGTGTGTTTAAATGTTAATTTAAATTTCACGCTTAACATTTCTGATCGTACATCGCCGTTACATACTTTTATTAATCCGTGTAATTGGCAACTCTATTCTCTCTATTATGTGACACTATGAGAAAATATATTGTTAGTTAGTTTAACTTAAAATAGAATGTAATTCACACCTAAACCAAGTTACACTTATTTAAACTCAACAAAGGTACTGCGGTCGATGATTTACCAGGAGTAAAAACAACGGATGCTCTTGGCAGGGTCTACGTGTTTCATCCAAACGACAGTTAATACTTTGAGAATGTTACTGCATATTGTGAAAGTCCCGACATCTTTTGCACACCTAAGGCCTGTACAAGGTGTTATTTAAATACTTATCACACAGCATGCAAAACTATGGTGCTCTTAGCAGACGATTCTCACGAGGAAAACACATTTTCAGAAACAACTATTTGCACTTCAGCAACATCACCAAGATATTTATTTGCCACCATGGTATCGTTTTGTCAAGTAACCAATACTGTTACCCAATGGAATAAATCTTAAGGAAATTTAGTCAGTGATATTCTGATTCGGTGACGGCAAGAGTTAGTTCCAGATGATGAACTATGTAATCAAAACATATTTGATGAAACATTATTTGAATTGAACGAAGTAATACAATTAGGTTTCGTTAAATCGATTAATAATTTTGAGCTGCCGATACCCGCTAACACTACTAACTCAGATTTAACGAATAGTGCTGAATTCACAAAAGAAACATCATACGGTCAATTGCGACTTTTACAAAATGTAGCTCAAGATGAGCTACGATTGAACATTGTTCAAAACAAAGTATTCAGTTTATTACTATCATCAATTGATAGCAATGAAAAAATATATTCTTCCCAGTTGCCTCAGGAGGTACAGAAAAAACATTTTTTATCAATTCCTTTTCAATAAAAGTGAATTTAAAAGGAGACCGAACTGCACAGTCTACACTCAAGCTCCCGCTGAAAATCGCCGCCGATGATAATAAGTATCCGTAGTGATTCTAAACAGGAAAATTGATGCGTGAGTGCTTGTTAATAGCCTGAGATGAAGACAATATGTTAAATTAGACGTCTGTGGAAGTACTGGATAGAGCAATCAATTACCTGTAGACAGCTGCAGCGCGAGCAGCACAAAAATAGTATCGAAACCAAACGGTATCACTGATTACTTTTCACTTGGTTTACTTTTTTAAATGAGATCAATATTTGTTTAAAATTTAATTCAATTCTTTAATTCATTTAATTTAAATTTTTAAATTATCAAAATATCTACCGATCACTTCAATGCGGCGATGACATCATCGCAACATGTTCTCACGTATTTTAGCACATAAATTTTTGTTCACGGCTAGGAATTTTATTTTATTAAATGCAATAATGATCCTCGACCTTAGTTCTTCTACTGAATTTGTTACTGAACTTATTGAGTACACTTTATTTTTCACACATCCCCCAAGCCTTTAAGATATCATAGGTTTTCTTATGCTGAATACCAAATTGACGAGCAACCCTACGTAAACTACATGTAGGATTACGTGTGAAATCACTCAACACATATTCTTCATTAGCGATCGGTGTTCGGGGACTAACTCAACATTAAGAGGCACAAAACTTTGATTGTTTCGTAACTTTTGTACCGCCCTTACAAAAATTCGGCTGTCAGTAAGACATACACGATTGGTACCATATCTCTCACGATATGTCCGCAATGTAAGAGATGCGTTTTGATGGCATTCCCCGTATATTAAAACCATGTCAGTATATTCCACGGTTGTAAAGGTCACTCACGACATGAGGAATATGGATTTCGGTAAATCAAAATTATTTAAGTACTTGCAAACAAGCACAACACTCAATTTCACACACACACTGCACAACACAATCAATATCGTTACTTTTCAATAAAATGAGGATCGTTCCTAAGTCTAAATGACCTGCTTCTTATCGTAAGTTAATAGAAGCAAAGCAAATGAATTATAAAAAGCAAATAACATTGAGGGGTTAGTTATTAAAGCTCCTCTGTCAACGGCCTATCATGGTATTTGAAAGCTACGGGGATATTGTACGGAAAGTGCTACTAATCTTCGGTTGAGTCGTTACGATGTATAAACTCCTGAGGGTCTGGTAAAATAATCACGTTCGGCTTTTCAATGGGTCCGCACCGATACCTTCATCAATTGTCGGCGCACTCTGCCTCCTATACGAGTACGTCGTAACTTCTTGCGGTGCCGTACGTCACGTCAGATCCTGAGCGTCACGTTATTCATCATACAATATGTACAGTGTTTCCATACCACATTCTCTTTTAACCGTACAGAAGTCCTTACAAAAGAATCGAGAAGTCAACGAATCATTACTGAGGATTTAATGATTTTCAATAAACCTATCCGGCTGTGAATGACCAAAAAATATTAAGGTAAATAATTTCAAAGCACTGTTTACTCAAAAGAAATTAAACAACCATTTGATGCGAGTTCAAAAGCATGTATTTTTTTCTGTATGGTCACTACCGGAGAATCAGGATTAATCGCAATTCAGTCGATCAGCACAATGTCATCTATCGAACGTTGTCTCATTTAACATACATAAATATTCGATTCAGCAAGGGCTCTTGATTATGAAAAATCGTGTGTTAGATCAACGGGTCCATCGATTTACCTAAATACCATACCTTTGAAAGGAGCTGGAATAGTGTGCTTTTCCAGAAAGTTCCTCTGGTAATATCTGACGATGCGATTTGAGGACTTCTCATCAGTAACGCTTCCCGCAGCCAACATCGCCAATGAGAGCACCACAGCTTTCTGTCAAAATGAACACACTTTCATGTGAACAAATAAAATGTCGAAAAATATGTTACCAAATATTAAGTGTTATTAGAGGAATTAATAAAAATTTCGTATTCATCATTTTTGTGCTTTATTATTAAATTGTATACATTTCGTTGTAGTATCTATTTTTTTGTTATTTATTTGATACATAAAACAATTACTCGTTACAGTCTTTACAAAAGAATAAGAATTTACACATCTAAAATGTATAACCCTCAACAACCTGAGACTTTCACTGATACCCAAATTCGCCTGAGTTCTCAGAGGATTCGGACAGCAAATGCCCGGTCTCAGGAGATACAGGAAGAACGGGCAGCACGTCTCACTACCCATCGTGAAGCTCATGCTTTAAGAGCTGAGAGAGAACAAGTAAGGGAAATACGGCAGCATGATTGATAAGGTTATAATAAAGGCTGATGATAGACGTCCTACCGAAGAACATCGTGGAATATATAATGCGTTGCAGACGAAGTTGCGGTAATCTTAGTCGATCGGGAATGTGATAGACGTGATATCGACATTTACGAAACACATCCAGCTTATGATGCCCTGCAGTACCCTTTGATATATTTCCATGGTGAGGATGGGTACAATTTCGGACTCTATCAAATTAATCCAAGCATTAGAATAATATAATACATTATAATAAAAAGATATCAGTCCTACAGTTTTATTCATACCAGATACAAATTTGGCGAAATTGTTTTAATTATTTGCAACGATTTCGAGGATTGCTCAGCCAATTCATCGTTTATATGTACGCAAAAATTGAAACACAGAGGTTAATTTATATACGCACTAACCAGACACGTGCTGCGGATTATGTGCATCTGCAAGACGCAATGCAACAAGATAACAACGTGGAAAACATGGAACGATTAGTTATCTTACCGTCAAACTTTATAGGGGGTCCACGTTATATGCACGAGCCTACACAAGACGCCTTTTGCCATGTCGGTCGGAAATATGAGCGACCTGATCTTTTCATCCCTTTCACCACTAACTCAAAGTGGAATGAAATTTCACAAGGTCTTTTCGCCGGTAAGGCACCTCCTAATAGACATGACATAATAGCCCGAGTGTTTCTCCTTAAACTCAAACTGATGATAGACCTAATTACAAAAGGAAAGCTTTTCGGACCGTCTCGTTGTTATATGTACAGTCTTGAGTGGCAGAAAGGGGGCTTGTCACATGCCCACATACTAGTGTGGTTAAAAGAAAAACTTAGACCTGATTCTATCAATAATACTGTTTTAAGTGCTGAACTTCCTGATAAGACCGGAGATCCCATATTATGCGATATTGTAAAAACTCACATGATACACGGACCATGTGGTACATTAAACAGATATTCTCCCTGTATGCAAGAAGATCATAGAGATACCCTTGTGCACTTTCAGAGCAAACAATATCAGGAAAAAACGGATATCCATTATACCGTCGAAAATCACCTCGACAAGGTGGCTTCACAGCTAAAATAAGATAACACGATCAGGAAATAGATGGAGATAATATGTGGGTGGTACCTTATTCATCGGTATTATCAAGAACATTTCAAGCTCACATCAATGTTGAAGCATGTAATAGTGTCGAATCTATAAAATATATTTGCAAATATGTAAACAAGGGCTGTGGCCAAGCAACTGTGAGATTCAATAATAATGATAACGATGAAGTTAAGAGGTTTCAGTCGGGCCGATATATTAACTCCTCTGAGGCAGTTTGGCGTATTTGAAGTTTTTTCATTCATGAAAGATATCCACCTGTTATCCATCTTGACGTTCATCTTCAAGGTGGAAAAAGGATATACTTTAACCCTGATAATGTAATGAAACGTTTAGAAAACCCAAGACGAACCACTCTGCTGGCTTTCTTTAAACTTTGCGAAACAGCCGCACATGCTAAGTCACTCTTATACAACGAAGTGCTATTGTATTATACCTATGATAAGCAACATGGTATTATTAACCGCAGTAAACGTGGAACTGCTGTAGAATGTGAACCAGGTATTTTTAAAGATCGTCGCTGGTAGGATTTACGGTGCATCCGAATAACTCCGAATGCTCTTACCTGCGCCTACTTCTACACGTTGTTCGAGGGCCTACTTCTTCTTTTACCAAGCTCCGAAAGGTGGATAATATCGTGTACCTTACATACCAAGTGGCTTGCTGGGCACGTCACTTACTGAATGGGGATCAACACTGGGATGATGCTGTCCTGGGAAATCCTCAGCGGTTGTGTCATTTGTTTGCAGTCATGCTGGTGTTCTGTGCACTTTCTCATACTGCATAGTTATGGCATAAGTATCAAAATAAATTAACTGAGGAATTTTGCAGGCACACACACCTAAATTATGACAACCCAATTAGTGAGAGATTACGAAGAAACGCTCTTGAATTGTTGTTTGTTGGCTCTTCAAGATAAAGTTACATCTATAGGGGGTAATCTTATTTCTCAATATGGCATGCCGGAGCCATCATTTAACGGTGAACGTATTAATAGAGATTACGTGGTGGAAATCAACTATGATCCAGTAGGTCGGGCCAAAATTATACAAAGTGACGTATCGAGACTAACTGAAGAACAGCGTTTAATATTTGATGGGGTCTGTCGTAGCGTTGATGGTGCTTAGGGGGAACTGCTATTTATAGATGCTCCCGGTGGAACGGGTAAGACATTTCTCACTAAAGTGATTTTGGCGAAGATACAAAGCCAAGATAAAATCGCGCCGGCTGTTGCTTCATCGGGTATAGCAGCCACTTTATTGCCAGGAGGGATAACTGCCCATGCTATGATGAAAATTTCTATCGATTTCAAAGTCGAACGGTCTACCGTACAGAAAGCCGAACAGCGATAAAGCTAAAGTTCTTCGTGATTATAGCCTTATTACATGGGCTGAGTGCACAACGGCAAACCAAAAAGCAGTTGAAGCAGTAGACAGTACGGTGCGTAATGTCAAGCAAAATGACCAACCTAAGGGCGGCATAACCATACTTTTTTTGTGACGATTTTCGTCAGGCTCTTCCTGTAATACCCCGTGGAACAAGGGCGGATGAAGTCAGAGCCTGTCTAAAGAGTTCTCGATTGTGGCATTACATTATCCCTTTGCATTTGACATTAAATATGCGAGTACAAATCGGAGGCAACGAAAATACTCAAAAATTTTTAAATTTGCTATGAGGTCGGTAACAGAGTATATCCACAGGAACAAGGAAGAGCTGTTCTTAATGAAAACCTATGCTACCAATTTTCATTAATGCGAGACCTAGGAACTCGCAACTCAAATATCAACTTGCAAAAATTCCTGGCTTTGCGAAAGAGCTATTTTGAACCCCTCAGTGCTCCTGGAACTTTGCAACGGTACCCGATCAAAAGTGACCAGTTTTCAACGAAATCTGATTGAAGCGAAGATCATAACAGGGTGCGAAATAGGTGATAGTGTTTTCATTCCTCGGATGCCTGTCATTCCAAACAATTTTCGATTTAGTATTGGACGAGTCCAGTTTCCAGTGAGCCTATGTTTCGCAATGACGATTAATAAAGCCTAAGGTCAGATGCAGAAATGTTGTTGGTGAATCACGTTACCAGTAAACTAAGAGCGAGTCGTTCATTAGGTATTTCATACATTACTAAAGCATCAAAATCATTGATTAATTGCTCATAATTATGATGATTAATCAATTAATTATTAGCAATTGCTAATAATTGATTAATTGATCAATTTCAGTTTAATCGGTATTTAGAAACTTAAATCGATCGTGTGTTATGAATAAATTATATATACTCGTAATTAGACAACGAAAAGACAATTACAGTCGATTCTTATATGAATTATTAGACCATGTAGTAGATAGTTTATGTGAAGTTTGCACAGAATCGGTAGAGAGGTTTGCAGCGTTCATGTGACAACACTGTTCTTGACGGTGCTTTTTTCTATACACAGAGTTGGGTATACATAAAAATGTTAAGGGGACACTCTGATTAACAAAGCGTGTAATTCAAGCTCTTGGAGACAAAAGACTGTGAATATTGGTACCACCTGAACAGTAAATCCATATTGAATACATATTGTGTTTAATTTGACCATTCAAGTGATAGATGCATCGGATGAAAATATATTGTGGAGTAACACAAACACAATAACTCCAAAGGTTCTTCATTTATAACATTTTTTGTAACAAATGAATTTAATAAATTGCTGATCATTTTGTAAATTAAACTTTTTTAGTGTTGACATTAATTGCATGTTGTTATGTCATTTATGCGGTTATTTCATTTTGGACGTGCTTAGATCAAAGCAAATTGTCTGCGATAATTATTGTTTTGTGTTTATAATTTTTGTTCAAATATCTTATGTATGTATATGTATTCGTGTGTGTATTTTTCTCAGTTTTTTAACGAGCCGTCGATGTTGCATATCGTTTACAGGTTTTACTTGAATTAAATTGTCAAACGCGTTTACACAAACGGTAAGTTTTGAACTGTTGAAGTGAATTACATGTATGCATGTGGGTTTCTTTATTAGAAAAAACATTGTGTATCACTATTAATGTAGAAATTTGATTTATTCTCTTTTAATTGAGGGAAATATGCCACGAGCCCGATGAGCAAATATAGGTCGCCGAACGCGTAATACCAGTGATATAGCATTACAAAGACGATCACAGACTGCAGACGAACGCGTGCAAGCTAATGCATCGCAACGTCAACGTAATGCACGAAATACTCGTAGATCTGTTCATGCTGTACAGTACTGAATCTTGCACGGCAATCACGAATACATCGTGCTGTCTCGGCTGAAATGATGCGTGCTATTTTTAATTACAATAGTCAGATTGATTATAGTATGTACAAATACATTGGAATGATGGACGCAATATGTCCACATTGTGATGCGGCTAAATTTCCAGGTGAAACATCCGGCATGTGTTGTGCTAACGGCAAAGTGAGATTACCAGCATTAAAAACTCAATCCGAAACATTGTATTCATTCATTTTTGGGATATCTGAAAAGTCAAAGCACTTTTTGAGTCATATTCAACAATACAATTCGGCATTTCAAATGACTTCTTTTGGTGCTACTAAAATTATTAGAGATATTTTTTTGCCAACGCTAAAGGTAAATACTTCAACAGGTTTGTCCCATGTTTATATTAAACTGAATCATTAAGTATTCCATAGTTTTAAAAATGATGATACAACATCTATCTAAAATTGCATACGTGTTACAGATGCAGGGCGAGATTTATCATCAAGCTGGTTCGTTATTGCCATACCCCGACACTGATCATAAATTTTTGCAAATTTATTTTATTGGTAATGAAAATCGTGAATTGCATCAACGTTGTGCAATTGTTTTGAATACAAGACGAAATTGTTCTCGATCGTATGCCATCTGATAATCACAAAATCGTAATAAGGGCTGTTAGAACCCTTTTTGGAGAGCATGAAAAGCGATTCAATGCACCGATAATTGGTAAGGTTATAATTGTAATTCTTGCTGTTTCATGGTTAAAAGACATTTTATAAAAGTATGAGATGACATAGTGTCACAATTACTTATTGGTAAGCACCACGTGCACTATAAACAAAAAAATGTGTGTATGCTTATGCTAAAAATACGATACAAGTTTTGGTGAGAACAAATAAGAAGCAAAAAAATTAATTTTTATTTAATATTTTGTATAGTATTGCGGAGTTTGGTGAGTCAAGTCAGTGTGTATATCGACCAGGGAGCTGCAACCATTAAGCAGCTTGCAAAGTCGTGGAATGGTAGAGTTAGCATAGGATGCAGGAGGGTGATAGGAGAACGAGGACATCTAGTTGAAGCATATAGTTTTATACGTAGCGAAGCATGTACAGGACCACTAGTGATCTATATACAAGAGTGAATAGCTGTACGCGTAAAATTCGTGTATAAAATGTTTTAAATATGAATGAACAAAGTGCATTTGTTGAAATATTGCGTAAATATTATAATTGCATAAATTGATAAAAAATGCTATACAATAGCTTTATCGCGGCAGTCCTCGAGTGCCACACGTATTTTTTAATTTATACTTTATGCACATAAAAAGTGACAAAGGTGGACTTATGCCGATTATTTGTGAGATTTTTATGAAAAACTAATGATAAAATAAAAGTTAGATTTCTATATACACATACATCATCATCGTCATGATTATCTCAGCCAAAAGACGTACACTGCTGGACATAGACCTCCCCAGAGGATGGACAGCAGTGTCCTACTGAGTACACCATCTGCCACTGCAATCGCCAACCCGTGCGCCATATGTACATATACATAAACATACAAACAGATATATACACTAATGGAAAAAATTAAGGGATCAAAAAAAATTCCAAATTTTTGTGCAGTTTTCAACAGGCCGTAACTTCGAGAGAAATGGTGTAATAATGAATGATTGTGTAATGGTCTATTATACAACTGACCTCTCTAATTTCACAGGCTTCTTCGATGAGACCATCGATAATATTATCGTATTTATTTTATGACTTTTCCTTTTAAGATATAAATTTATAATGTATGTATGTAGTTTGCCGAAATAGTTACTGCCCTACTGGTGGTATTTTAAATAGACAAAACATGATTTGAAAGGATGTTTGGGCAAAAATTAATAAAAAAACTCACAGTGTAATACATTTTGCTGGATCAAGCCGTCATCTGGAAGTGCCTCAGTGGAGTGTGTCTATCTTGGATTGTGTTTCGTAACTTAGAAAACATTAATGTGGTAGTTTAATGAACCATTTTATTGTGATTGCAATTACGATAAAGAGAAACGTCTTACACGTCTCTGTTCACGCACCCGAAACGTGCAAAATATTCCACCGCTATACAAAGTTGTGTTGGTTTGTTGGTCTGTTTAACATGTTAGTAGATCCGTCTCTCGACTGAATCACACTTGTACACTGCGCTAAAACGTTCAGAGAGGCTTAGTGATTTGCACAAGCTTATACATATGATTCCAATCAGATCGTTGCAGAAGTGTCTCGGGAGCACAACACACACAGTCATAAGTAGATATTGTATCGGAACTAAAGCGCGGTACAATGGTGTCCCCTGACCTCGTGGTCGTGCACTACTTCTAGCACTACAACCGCCCTATTGACAATAGAAGTGGCATCGGTAGTTACTTTTCATCGAGCACCCATCAGCTTGTTTCTTTTTTCTACATTAAGAACCTGTCAAAGCGACTCTCCTCTGTCTGATGGAAAGCATGAATAGAATCCAAGAGGTATCACCATATTCATACCTCGTGGTGACATATTTATTTACTGCCATAACAAACGGTATTACTCGGCCATCCATCCAATTGTTTTTAAGTTGACCAAAATTGATATTTTTGGTATATCACTAAACCACGTAGCAACCAGCGGTATAACACTACTATGAGTAAAGAACACCAGGTCATCTGCAAGGTGTAGGTAGATGGCCCGAGATACTTAGGAGTTTCAGGTGTTTTCTTTCTAGGGTACACCTGGTTCTCAGGCTACTAATGCCTGAGACGGAGTGCGGGCTTTGATTGATTCGAGTCCGAAATATCCACCAAAAAGAAATAAAATGTGCGATACAACAATAACATTTAAACTTTTAAGAATGAATGGATGATTTATAGATTACGTTTGTTGTGCTTGTAAGTGATGCGCATTTAATTTATTGTTGTATTTAGTTTTACGTCTTTTCAATTTACATTAATTTTCTTCTTGTGAAGTAATTGAATGGTACAGCAATTATTTTTGTTCGTAACAATAATAACATAGCCCTCTATTGTACACTTGTTTAATTACAAAGTTAACTTAAAACTAAGGAAGTATAAGTGGTCACCTTATTGCTCGTAGTCAATCTCTTACAGGCAACCACGGGATGGAAAGAAAAGCATGGGACGGTAAGTAAAGATGGCTTGTTTTAGAAAGTACATAGGAAAATAAAATTTAATTAATATAAATAAATTATATAACGTAACAGTAACACATTGTGTAAATGTTTAATTAATTACACAAAAATATATGAGTGAAATTTATAGATATTTAGTCCACACCAAGGGGAACTAGCGTTGTCGCCCTGTTTATATCGGCTCCGTGTTATAAAACTAAAACTAGCAAATGATTACGAATTGTAAAGAAAGTAACATTTAAGTGGTCGACTTAGAGAAGTGATGCTGTAATATTGTTATCACTTCAAGAAAATTAACCATTTAGACCATTCTATTGTGTCACTACCGTGAATAAACTTGTATATAAGAAACTACTATTGAACAACTGTTGAATTGGCGACAAAGTAAAGCACTTTGCTCGTGAAACCAAATCAATCGTATGTGATTTTTGAATAAAAGATATCACTGTGAAATACTTCAATAAGAATTGTAAACGAACCGTTGTTTTTACAAGTTTTAAATTCATTCAACAGCTGATAACTTTGTATCGTCTATTCTGAGATATACTCGTATTGTGCTACTGTACGAGGAATTCGAAACTAGCGAATAGTATCACCTACTATCACAAAGGCTGAAAATTTATTGATCTCAGATCTATATCACCAACTGACTGCTCACTTATAGTGATCGCTACTAGGTGAATACATAAAACATCATGTCTGAGAATGTTATAATTAGAAAACCACAAAAAATTGTCAATCTGGCTCGAACGTGTCTCACTCTATTGTAAATGATACAATAATAAAGTCATCTTGTCGGTGTGGTGATGCAGGCAGCATGTGAATAATTTCAATCCATTTTTGATTACACGTAAAAAATATAAAAAGATCTGACCGATCGTAATGATGAACATACGAGGATGTCAATGCATCTTGCACATATTCATGCACATAACGTGAACTTTATATGTGTGCCGGCGGCAGAATAGTACATTGACCAATATCATCAACATTTCTTTGAGTATTAATTGCATTGCATCGGAAATGAATAAACTGCTCCGAACGCAGTTTGGTTTAGTTCAACCGAATGAAAATTATGATTCGATTTTGACGAATATGACAATAATTTAAAAACGGTAAAGATTAATTGTTTAAAATCGGTTACCAGTTTTTTGTACAATTTCTTGCAAATAAATAAACCCTAATCTTTTGATCAATTTTTGCAACTTTCTGGTTTCTGGTCATTAGTAGGGAAATAATTGTTTTTTTTTGGAATCTCAACAAAACACAATGAAATATACGTTATATTGAGATCAAAACTATGATGTTTGTAATCACCATGTAATGGATTTGTTTTTCGTCACCAATAATGAGAATTGTAACTCCATCTATTGTTGGACCCTGAAATGTGTGCGTTCGTGTGTTCCATCTTGTCGTTTATCTGCTCTGATCAGGACTTTATAGTCACCATTTAGCATGCGTCTAAAGCAGTCTTAAGCTACCTGACCAACAGTGTTCCTGAAGTAGTTGCTGTAGATTATGACGAATTACTCTTTTCAGTGCTGTGTTGATCTCTTGACCTCGATTAAATTCATCCATGTTGCCTCCATGCATATAATGAATTTTTGTCCCAGAATATTGTCCCTAGCATTTATTCTATTGATTGCGTGATTTGTAATAATAACAATGTACCGAAGTTTCGAAATAATACCAGGTGCACACCATTGTTATCGTAGAATGTATTTGACGTTTATGAATTATTATCACCTGTTTGGTTCTACATTCTTCATCATCATCATCATAACCAAAAGACATCCTGCTGGATATAGGCCTTCCCCAACACTCTCCACAACAGCCGGTCCCGTGCCACCCGCATCATTCACCAAGTCGTGGGTCCACCTTGTGGGGGGGCCTTCCAACGCTGCGTCTCCCAGTACACGGTCGCCACTTCAGAACTCTAAGACCCCATCGGCCATCATTTTTGCGTGTAATGTGCCCCACCCACTGCCACTTAAGTTTAGTAATTTTACTGGCAACATCGGTGACCTTGGTTCTTTTGTGGATGTGGGGACAATGTGTTCGGCATAACACCAGAAATCTTTTTGTGATTTTCAGATTACTAAAACTTCATCCTTAAAGTTTGTGTACTTGTGGACTCTTTCTGCCATTGTCTTTAATACATAATAACGACAATAAGGAGTAATGTAGGTGTAATGTAATGTAGAGGTTCGAAAAGGTAAATGTGCAAGTTATTAACCAAATCCATTCTCTGCTTTTAGTGTAAAACTGATACATAGGAGATGCGATCTGACCTCTTAGCTTCAAGACTTGGTTAAAGTTATCTCAATAATAATAATAATAAGGCACCACCCACGTTCATCGGTTATGAGATTGAATATTCCGCGAAAGTTTGGAGGTCGTGGTGTCTTAAATATCAAGACTCTACACAATCACGAGATACACAATCTCAGAGAATATTTTCTACAGACTAATGTGGGAGTGCATCGCAATGTAGTTGCAGTGGATACTGGTTTTACACCGCTCGCTCGGCTAAAGAGAATTGGCGTAAACCTATAGTACTTAGTACTACTGATCGCAAGGAAGTATGGAACGGTAAAGAACTTCATGGTCGATTTTATCGGGCCCTACATGGGTCTGATATAGACTTTAAAGCGTCGACGTCTTGGCTACGGTACGGTGATCTCTTCGGAGAAACCGATAATTTTGTTTGTGCAATTATGGATGAAGTTATCATGACGAATAACTGCCGGAAATATATCCTGAAACATAGTACGGTTGACATCTGTCGGGCGTGCCACCGTCCTGGAGAATCTATTAGGCATATTACATATTTCTGGTTGTTCTCGACTTGCTAATGGTGAGTATTTGCACAGACACAATCAAGTAGCCAGGATCGTACACCAACAACTTGCCCTTAAATACCAACTTGTTAATTTTAAAGTGCCTTACTACAGGTATGTGCCCGACTCAGTTCTCGAGAACGGTCGTGCTACATTATATTGGAATCGATCTATTATTACAGATAGGACTATTGTTGTTAATAAGCCTGATATTGTGTTGATAGATCGATTAAAGCGCCGCGCAATGATTGTCGATATCGCCGTTCCTCATGACGAGAATCTCGTGAAAGTTGAAAAAGAAAAACAATTGAAGTATTTGATTGCCGATATGTGGAATGTGGATTCGGTAATCATTGTTCCGATAATCATATCTGTTCACGGATTGATAGCCAAGAGCCTCGACCAACACCTTAAGAGGCTCACGTTAGAAGGTTGGATCAAGGGTCTGATGCAGAGGGCAGTCCTCCTTGACACGGCTCGTATTGTGAGGAGATTCCTGTCTCTGGAGCCCTAACCACCGGTGTCTTGGTCCCTGTACCTGATGCCGGTGGTCTACTATTTTTTATATTTTTATATATGTATTTTTTATTTTTTATATATTTAAAAATTTAATCAATATGGATATTTAAATGTAATAAAGATAATAATAATAATAATATGAAGGTATAATTGCAAATATAATAATAGATATGCTTTAGAATCTGGTGAGGATATTGAATCAATGGACAGTTATAGCGTATATAAATATTTAGATTTTAAGTAGTCTAGAAGAATTCTCCAAAAAAAAACCAAAGAAGATCTAGTAAATAAATTTAAATACAGGCTGAAGCTTAATTTGAAAACTCACCTTAACTCAAAAAATATAATTAAAGCGATGAACACGCTTGCTATTCCTATATTGACTTATTCATTTGATATTATTAACTGGTCACAAACAGATCTCAAAAACTTACAACGAACAATTAATACATATATGACCAAATACCGGAAACATCATCAAAAATCGTCAACAGTAAGACTTACTTTACCACGAAATGAAGGAAGTAGAGGTCTAATAGATATTCAAAATTTACACAATAAGCAAATTACAACGCTTAGAAACTACTTTCATATCAAATCACTGACATCTCTTCTCTATAAAAAAAATTCGCAGACATTGATAAAAAACTCACTGCTTTAAATTTACAAGATCAACATACCCAACATAACGAAGTTTTAACTACTATAGATCACAAAATAACAAACTGGGCTGGTAAGTCCCACCATGGTAGTCACCGAACCGACCTTGGACAAAATTACGTCGATAAAGAAAAGTCGAACGAATGGCTTAAGAAAGGGGGACTGTTTCCGGGAACGGAAACATTTTTGCTTGATATTTAAGACCAGGAATAACAACCAGAAATTTTAGAAAAATTATCATTAGAGACCCAAATCAGACAGCAGACCTATGGAGACATTGCACTTCCACTCCAGAGACCATTCAACATATAACCGGCGCCTGTAAAACCTTAGCACAAACCGATTACAAACATCGACATGACTAAGTGGCTGCAACAGTTCATCAACATTTAGCACACAATTATAATTTCATCAAGTCAAAGTCAGACAGTCAAAAGACTCCATACTATAAGTATAAACCTGACACAATGCTAGAAAACAGAGCATGTAAAATATATTGGGATAGAACAATTTTATTATAACAGATAAAACCATACATTACAACCGTCCAGATATAACCGTTCACGATAAAATCAGTAACACTACTTACATTATAGATATAATGATCCCGAACACACATAATTTTCAGTCAACAATTTCAGAAAAACTTTCAAAATACCAAGACCTTGCAATAGAACTAAAAACACAATGGAAAGCTCACACAGTACATATAGTTCCAATAGTTCTATCATCGACAGGCATAGTACCTAAAACTCTCACTCAAAATCTTGTATTACTTCACATGCCTTCACATTCCTTTCATCTGCTTCAAAAAGCCACCATGCTCAATACCTGCCGAATTACTCGTAAATTTTTAACATCTTCATCTATATTATCTACTTACTCTATCTAACGTATCATGCTTGCTTTAGGCCCGCATTGGACGAATTTTACTGCGTACCGTGTTAGACTAGTCTCTCTGTTTCAGAAGCTTGAACCAGCCATCAACGTTTCAGCACAACAATTGTCGGATCAAATACGAGCTATACAACGCTGTCACCTACTGGATGATACATTACTTGAGAGGATACAGGCTGGCATACGGAAAAACTTTACTACCCCTTCTTCGTCATACATTGTAGTGGCCAATAGCACACCTCAGTTGGCATCAGGTATTGAAGATGTTGATGAACTAGTGGAGAGTGAAGTTATATCCGTAAGTACCCAATATAATGATAAGATAAGGAGTGCTTTAGAGGATGCGATTCAGAAATACCGATTTGTAAATAATAATATTAGACCACGGTTTGCCGTTTGCCCATTCATAAACGTAATTTAGCGCTTGTGGATGCCCTGGATTCGCTATTATCAGACTATTTTGATAATAGCAAAGATTTTAGTGATACACATTCTATTCTATACTGTGCGGCTATTGCAGTTTATCGAGTAGCTGGTGTTAAATTTATGGAATGTGTAAGTGCTACTTGACCCAAAAATGCTGTACCAGCTTGGCAGTATAGAATTAAACGTCGTATTGCGGAGACTAGGACACCCATCGCTAAATTAACATGCTTTAAAAGTGATAATACAAGGCCCAGAGTTATGCGCTTTGTGAAACAGGCATTCTTGGAGACTACCATTAGTCCTCAACAATACATGTCCTGTGTCATAGAGCGCTTAGACTTTCTAAAGCAGCAAGTTTATGCATGGGCAAATAGGATAAGACGTTATAGAAAGCGAGTTGATCGGTATAATCAGAATCAAAAGTTCTAAAGGAATGAGAAATGGGTAAGGAGTGAGTGATGTGTTGGGATTTGTGAACGCAACTGACAGATGTCACGACATGCTCATGAAAAAAAAAAATATATTGTCTACCGCATTTTGTCTTTTGTTAACATCTCTACTTAAAATAAGTCTTTATTTAGTTTAAAGAGCTTTTCAATCTTTGAGTTTTTATTTCAACAGGTTATGGGCAAAGAAAATACTGCCGTTTACAGTTAGTTTCGCGTTTTGAACAGTAATTACAAAGGAAATAGAAAAAGTAAAACCGCGAGTATAACCTCACTTTTAGTTACCGCGCTCGCGAGTGTTTTTTTTTCTGCTATTTATAGATTGAATAAATAAACATATAAATATGGCTGGTCATAATTCCTTGATGTCTTTTGAGAAGTTAATGGGTCGTGACAATTGGGCGAGTTGGAGTTTTGCAATGAAAGCATACTTGCAACATGAGGACTTGTATAATTGTTTTTTGGAAGAACCAATAGATACTAACCCAAACTCAGTCAAACAGGACATAAAAGCCAAGTCAAAAATAATATTATTAGTTGACCCGATTCTATATGTACATATTCAAGACGCTCAGAACGCAAAACAGGTATGGGAAAATTTGGCGAAAGCATTCGAAGATAGTGGTCTGACTCGAAAAGTTGGCTTGCTAAAAGAACTAATTAATACCAATTTGGAAAATAGTTTCTCAGTTGAAGATTATGTCAACAAAATAATGACAGCAGCGCATAAGTTAAGGAATATAAAATTCAATGTGGACGATAAATGGTTGGGTACATTAATGCTGGCAGGACTGACAGAAATGTACAGACCCATGATTATGGGTTTGGAAAG
Organism: Hypercompe scribonia; assembly: GCA_949316085.1. Lineage (NCBI taxonomy): Eukaryota > Metazoa > Arthropoda > Insecta > Lepidoptera > Erebidae > Hypercompe > Hypercompe scribonia. The sequence continues at coordinate 22,428,194 of OX438981.1, read as the reverse complement.
TTCAGGTATGAAGATTAGTGCTGACTTAGTTAAAAATAAATTACTTCAAGAAGTAAAGACATCAGACACTACTGCACTTTATACAAACTCAAAAAATTCCAAGCCCAAAGGTAATCAATCAAGCTAGAAAGGTCCTAGATGTTTTTGCTGTAATAAATATGGACATCTCAGTAAAGACTGTTGGCATAAGAAGACAAATAATAATGATAAAAAGAAAACAGGATACGTTGCAGCGTTTTCAGCATCCACAGCAAATCATTTAAATTCTTGGCATGTTGACTCAGGGGCATCTATGCATATGACTATGCACCGGGACTGGCTCACTGAAATAAAACCTGCATCTGTGCAAAATATTAGAATTGCTAACAACAAAGTGTTGAAAGTTGAATGCTGTGGTAATGTATACATTAAAGTAAAGGCAATAGATGGCAGCACTGATTCACTTCAGGTAAGAAATGTATTACATGTACCAGATTTAAAAACATATTTGCTGTCTGTTAGCAAAATAATAAATAGTGGATGTCGAGTAATATTTAATGAAAATGGCTCTCAAATTTACAATCCAAGTAACAATTTAGTTGCAAAGGCTGATTTAATAAATGGGACGTATCTGTTAAACAATGCTAATAATCAAGAAATGGAAGCCATGAAGGCCAAGGCTGATGATGATGTTTTTTTGTGGCACCAAAGGATGGGTCACCTAAATTTCACTAATGTTAATAAATTGCCTAACTGTACAAAAGGTTTAAAACTTTCACAAAAAAACAAAAAATTCAACTTGTGTAACCTGTCTTGAAGGCAAGCAAACGAGAAAACCATTCCCCAAAGAAGGCTCCCGTGCAACCAGCTTGCTATAAATCATCCACAGTGATGTATGCGGACCTATGCAACATACTTCTATAGGAGGGGCAAGGTATTTTGTAACCTTTATTGATGATTTTTCTCGAAGAGTACATGTATATTTCATTAGGAACAAAAGTAAAGTATTTGAAAAATTTATGGAATTTAAAAATAGAGTAGAGAATGAATTGGGTACAAAAATAAAAATCCTCAGAGGCGACAATGGAACTGAGTACAAAAATCATAATTTTGATGCCTACTTAAAGAAACATGGAATACTGCACCAAACATCAAACCCATATACTCCTGAACAAAATGGTCTCAGTGAGAGAATGAATAGGACTTTAATAGAGCGTGCCAAATGCATGATTGTTAACGCTAAATTGCAGGTCACGTTCTGGGCAGAAGCGGTGGCTACAGCTACATATATTGTGAACCGTTCTCCCACCTGCACCTTATCTGATGCCACGCCTCATGAAGTGTGGACCGGAAAGAAGCCTGACCTCAGTCATATGAGAATTTTTGAATGTCCTGCAATGGTGCTTATTCCTAAAGAAAATAGATCTAAGCTTGATGTGAAGTTGTTGGCTACAGCGATGCTGCAAAAGGATACCGACTTGTAGATTCTGAAACAAAAAAAAATATCATAAGTAGAGATGTTGTGTTTTTGGAAGGAAGTATTAAAAGAAATGTAGTCCCAACCTCTGCATCTGAAAGAAAAGTAGAAAATATTAATGAAAATCAAAAGGAAAATTTATGTCATGGAACAAATTCAAAAACAAGTGAAAAGAGGAATAAATTATACTTACCTTTATCAGGAAAGCAATGCGAAGAACCTGAAATTGAAAATATTACAAATATATCTAATACTTCCAGTGTACACTCAGGGTCATTCTATGATGATCCTAATGATGACACATACTTACCAGATGAAACCATTGAGGAGCCTGAGACGTCCAGGATGCAGACAAGATCTCATCGAAGAATGGAAATGTATGATAGTTCAACATCTTACCTTTGTATGAATGTTGAGTCCACAATGAGTCTACTGAACAGTGACCCACGAAGTTTGGAAGAAGCACTGAAAAGTGATAAAGCTGACCTGTGGAAACATGCAATGAATGAGGAATATAAGTTTTTGATTCAAAATAATACTTGGTCTCTTGTAGATAAAACAATTAGTAAGAAAATTATTCCATGCAAATGAATGTTTAAATCAAAAACAGATAAAAATGGAAATATCATATTTCACAAGGCAAGATTAGTCATTAAAGGTTATCAACAAAAAAAAGGAATAGATTATCATGAAGTATACTCACCTGTTGTCTGATATTCTTCAATAAGATATCTTGTGGGAATGGCTGCAAAATATAGTCTACAAATACACCAGATGGATGCCGTCACAGCATTTTTGCAAGGAGACATCAATGAAGAGATTTACATGACTCCACCGCCATCTTTTGAGCAAGAAGAGAAAGTCTGTCGCCTAAACAAAGCTATATATGGCTTGAAACAAGCCAGTAGACAGTGGAACAAGAAATTAAACACTGCTTTATTAGACATTGGTTTACTAAGATCAAAGATTGATTCTTGTATATATTATAGAATAAATAACAATCAAGATATATTATTTATAAGTGTATATGTAAGCGATTTGATTTGTTTTTTTGATAATGAAAATACAATGAAGAATATTAAAAATAAATTACTGGAAAAATTTCACATGAAGGACGTGGGAAAAGTAAAGCAGTGTGTTGGTTTTAGAATCACACAAGAGCAGAATACAATTTCATTGGATCAATCAATTTATACAGAGAAAATTTTAAAACGTTTCAACATGTCTGATTACAAACCTATTTGGACACCGTGTGAAGCAAATATTCAATTAAAGAAAGCTGAACATGAGAGTGAACTACTTACGATCATACCATACCATGAAGCTATTGGATGTTTGATATACCTATCTCAAGGAACAAGACCAGACATAACTTTCATGGTAAATTCTTTAAGTAAGTATAATAATAAGCCAACTGCAGAACACTGGAGTGCATTGAAGAGAATTTTAAGATATTTAAAAGCTACAGTAAATTATAAATTAATGTTTGAGAAGGATGACAGTGAAGTTGTTGGATATTGCGACGCTGATTGGGCAAGTCAATCAAGTTGGTAACGAAAGTTATCACGCAAGAAGTAAACATATTGACGTCCGATACTACTTCATCAGAGAGAAGGTTGCCAATCAAACCAAAATCAAGTACCAACAGACTGATCACATGGTGGCTGATGTCTTAACTAAGGGACTTCATCGGCCAAAGCATGAAGTGTTCATAAAGGTTATGGGTTTGCGTCCAGGAGAGAATGTTGGGATTTGTGAACGCAACTGACAGATGTCACGACATGCTCATGTACAAAGAAAAAAAAAAAATATTGTCTACCGCGTTTTGTCTTTTGTTAACATCTCTACTTAAAATAAATCTTTATTTAGTTTAAAAACCAATCTTTGGGTTTTTATTTCAACATGATGGGCACTTACCAGATGAAAATACCACTAATTCATTTTGGCGTAACATCTGGTCAGTGCCTGTCACTCATACAGAAGGTGATTAGTCGGAGGATGTCAAACGTTCGTGTGAGTCTATAACAGCTATGGAACCCATTGTTATTAATAAAGATGATGTAAGATGTGCAGTCCGTTCATTACCGAATTGGAAATCACCTGGTCCAAACGGATTGCACAACTTTTGGCTTAAGTGGTCCCGAAGCTAACATGCGTGTTGTTGGCATTACAATTCCAAGCAGCTATGAATTCTGATTCATTACCACAATTTTTAACCAAGGGTGTAATCTATTTACTCTATAAATCTGGTAATGCCATGGATCCCATAAATTTTAGACCTATTACTTGTTTACCAACTACATATAAACTTTTATCATCTATTTTGAGACTCAAAATTACAACACACATAAATAATAATTCGGTACTTTCTATTTCTCAAAATGGATGTAGAAGTGGGGCCTTTGGCACTAAAGAGCTCCTTATCATAGACAGGACTATTAGCCAACAGGTACGTCGTAGTCGTAAGAGTCTGGCGACATGTTGGATAGATTATAAGAAGGCTTATGACTCAGTTCCACACACATGGCTTTTGAAAGTGCTAGAGTTGTATAAAATTGATACAACTCTGTGTACTTTCTTAAGGCCGTGTATGAGTCAATAGAAAAGAAAGAGAGAAGAGAACAACACTTCGTTATCCAGGACGTCGGCAGACTGCGATAAATGACATATTTACAAAGATCGAGTGACGTATATTTCCAGGTGACAGTCTGAGTCCCTTGTGGTTTTATCTAGCTTTGAACCCTCTCAGCACTCTGTTACAGGGTTCAGGGTTAGGCTATCGGTTGCAGAAAGATGGTCAAGTTATATCTCACCTTCTTTCTATCGATGATTTGAAATTACTGGCCTCCACAAAATTACAATTGATGGTATTATTAAGGGTCACTGAAAACTTTAGCAATTCTATCAAAATAGAATTTGGTGTAGACAAGTGTACAGTCATGTATGTAAAGAAGGGTGTGATTGTAGAATCTGAAGGAATAGAACTTTCAGATTCAACAAAACTCAGAACTCTTTCTGCCACCGAAACTTACAAGTATTTGGGTTTTTCACAGTCCTTGGGAATACCAGAATCTGGGGTGAAACAAATGTTACAGGAACGCTTCTTTGGCCGCCTAAAACAAAAAGAAAGTACTTAAAAGTCTTTTATCAGGCAGTAACAAGGTAGGCGAGCCTGTAACAGTTGGGTTATGCCGGTTCTGATGTATTCCTTTGATGTACTTAGATGGACTCAGACAGAATTAGATGCCCTTGACAGGAGAGTCCGTACATTGCTGACTGCATTCCGCATGCACCACCCACGTTCATCGGTTATGAGATTGTATATTCCGCGAAAGTTTGGAGGTCGTGGTCTCTTAAATATCAAGACTCTACACAATCACGAGACATATAATCTCAGAGAATATTTTCTACAGACTAATGTAGGAGTGCATTGCAATGTAGTTGCAGTGGATACTGGTTTTACCCCGCTCGCTCTGGCTAAACAGAATTGGTGCAAACCTGTAGTACTTAGTACTACTGATTGCGGGGAAGTATAGAAGGGTAAAGATCTTCATGCTCAATTCTATCGGGCCCTACACGGGTCTGATATAGACTTTAAAGCGTCGACGTCTTGGCTACGGTATGGTGATCTCTTCGGAGCAACCGAAGGTTTTGTTTGTGCGATTATGGACGAAGTTATCATGACGAATAACTACCGGAAATATATTTTGAAAGATAGTACGGTCGACATCTATTGGGCGCGCTACCGTCCTGTAGAATCTATTAGGCATATTATTTCTGGTTGTTCTCGTCTTGCGTATTCCGCGAAAGTTTGGAGGTCGTAGTCTATTAAATATCAAGACTCTACACAATCGCGAGATATACAATCTCAGAGAATATTTTCTACAGACTAATGTGGAAGTGCATCGTAATCTAGTTGCAGTGGATACTGGTTTTACCCCACTCGCTCTGGCTAAAGAGGATTGGCGCAAACCTGTAGTACTTAGTACTACTGATCGCAAGGAAGTATGGAAGGGTAAAGAACTTCATGGTCGATTTTATCGGGCCCTACACGGGTCTGATATAGACTTTAAAGTGTCAACTTCTTGGCTACAGTATGGTGACCTCTTCGGAGAAACCGAAGGTTTTGTTTGTGCGATTTTGGACGAAGTTATCATGACGAATAACTGCCGGAAATATATCTTGAAAGATAGTACGGTTGACATCTGTCGGGCAAGCTACCATCCTGGAAAATTTATTAGGCATATTACATATTTCTGGTTGTTCTCGTCTTGGTAACGGTGAGTATTTGCACATGCGCAGCCAAGTATCCAGGATCGTACACCAACAACTTGCCCTTAAATACCAACTTGTCTATTTCGAAGTGCCTTACTACAGGTATGTGCCCGACCCAGTTCTTGAGAATGGTCGTGCTACGTTATATGTGGATCGATATATTATTACAGATAGGACTATTGTTAGGAATAAACCTAATATTGTGGTGATAGATCGATTAGAGCACCGCGCAATGATTGTCGATATCGCTGTTCCTCATGACGAGAATCTCGTGAAAGTTGAAAAAGAAAAACAATTGAAGTATTTGGATCTGTCTCACGAGATTGCCGACATGTGGAATCTGGATTCGGTGATCATTGTTCCGATAATCATATCTGTTCACGGATTGATAGCCAAGAGCCTTGACCAACACCTTAAGAGGCCCACATTAGAAAGTTGGATCAAGGATCTGATGCAGAAGGCAGTCCTCCTTGACGCGGCCCGTATTGTAAGGAGGTTCCTGTCTTTGGAGCCCTAACCACCGGTGTCTTGGTCCCTGTACCCGATGTCGGTGGTCTACTACTGTTTTTTATATTTTTAAATGTTTCTTTTTTATTTTTATACATTTAAAAATGTAATGAATATGTGTATATAACGAAATAAAGCTAAAAATAATAATGTGTTCACATAAAATAACCTGTTACAAATTATAATGAGCTGCCTGATCTCAGTACTAGGGTCATTGACCTGTGTTACAGCGATTAGTGTCCTCTCTTGTATTAGATTACGTCCAATAATAATACAAAAGCATTTTTATAAAATTTATTATAGAATTTTTTAAAATACAAATTATAACTGAATAAATTTGTGAATAAATTTTTCAGACATTCGACACACATATGCTAATTGCCACGCGAATCTCTATATCGCGATGCAGGATTAGTAGTAGCATTGTAGTTCATTACATTCATACATTTCGTTCATACTTCGTAGTTCTATGTATCTTCGCTAGATGGCGCCGTTGTACATTTACTTTTGAGTTTATAATGTAGAAGCCGCCACATCTAGTTTCAAACTAAGTAGAGCTTGTGCTATGATAACTAGAAGGACTGATAGTTTTTTTTTGTAAATACATACATACATACATATTAACATAGAAAACACTCAAACTTCGAAACAAATATTTACAGATCAAACGAACATTTTGTCCGACCCAGGAATCGAACCCAAGACCTCAAGCATAGCAGTCGCATTCACTATCGCTGCGCCACCGAGGCAGCTGTGTGAATAAAAAAAGTGTTGAGTATGAACGTGTGTATGTTTGTATGTGTACGTGTATGTGTGTGTGTACGTGACAGAGAGAGTATGTGCGTGTGTGTATATATGTAAGTATGCGTGCGTGTGTAGGTATTGTGTATGTATGCTCGTGTCAGGAATATGGACCAGAAATCACTACAAGACAGATCTCTGGGCTCTTTACAGATCAATCAAAGAAGTTTTACATAAACCGCCCCACACTTTTCAATATCCAATCATAGATTGAACCAGTACATAGTATATCTTAGGTAGGGCATGTCGCCAATGTGCCTCAACTTCCCGAAGGACAATATAAGCTTCCTGGAGTGGGTAATTGTACCATTAATGTTTGGGCGCCAGTTAAGCCTTTTATCCATAATTATACTCAGATATCTGACATTAGTGAATCTAGTTATCCGAAGACAGGAACAGGTAAGATGGAAATGATAATAGTCGCGTGCGTGAACCTTTTTATTAATATTAGGTGGTTTGATATTGGCCACTGAGACTTGCAGGTAGGTTGTTTTTGCTAAATTTAAGGTTAGCAGATTCGTACCAAACCATCCGCTAACACTAGGAATGTGATGATCCTTTGTAGAATGTGTTTTACACAGCTAAACTGATCAGGTGAGTTATTTTATTTAGTTTATCTTGTACGGTTATATCAGAACAGTTTTACCATATGGACTTATCGGTTAGTATTACACGGTCATAATATTTTATGGGTATTGTTATCTGAAATTGCTTTAGAGATACATCGGTAGCATGGCGTGTGTGTTTCCAGAATGGGTTTATGTTTAATTCATATTATTATTATTACTGTTCGTCTTACAGTGTCAAGTTGATCGATAAATGACGAACGACTTATCATTTACCAATCAAGTTGACACTGCAAATTCAGTTGATTACCATGCTGACTATAACCAATAGTGACCATCTATTATTTCTATTAATTAAATAAAAGGACTTGCTTGCGATGCAAAAAGGAAGTGAAGGTTTTATTATAACTAAATGAATGAATGATGATAGAACTAAAACTCACTAGATGGCGTAGATGGTTTCATTCGATGTACATTAAAAACAACACCCCACTACATCACATGAAATCAGAATAAAATTATTATTAATTATTAATTTCCAAAGCTTTAACACATTGGTAATGTTTACTCACACCAAGTGATTTTGTAAAAATATCAGCTGGCATATTGTTGTTACACATATATTTAATGTTTATAACATTGTTACTGACAGCTTCCCTCAAAAAATGATACCTAATGTCTACGTGTTTACTTTTTCTATGTGAAGCATGATTAATAACAAGTTTTTGGGCATTTTGGCTATCATTGTATAGGTAATAGGACATTCTTCTTGATTAGTGACTTCAGACAACAACACTGGACTCTTTACAGGCTCCCGACATTGACATGTATTCAGCTTCCATGCTGGATAAAGCTACCGTCTTGTGGGTGGGTTTATGTTTAATTCATATTATTATTATTACTGTTCGTCTTGCAGTGTCAAGTTGAATGATAAATGATGAACGACTTATCATTTACCAATCAAGTTGACACTGTAAAATCAGTTGATTACAATGCCGACTATAACCAACAGTGGCCATCTATTGTTTCTTATATTATATCCACACTAATATTATAAATGCGAAAGTAACTCTGTCTTTCTGTCTGTCTGTCTGTCTGTTACCTTTTCACGCCTAAACCACCCAACCGATTTTACTGAAATTTGGTATGTAGGTAGTTTGCAACTATGAGAAGGACATAGGCATATTATTTTTTTGGATTTTTAACCCCTAAAAGGGTTAAAAGGGGTGGCAAAGTTTGTATGAGAAAAATATTTTTATTGCACATTTTTGCATGAAACTTTGAATTAATACTTTTTAGTACAAATGATGAAACACGTATTTCAGGGTTTTTCGAAATTCACCCCCATTGGGGGTTAAAGGGGGTGGCTAAGTTTGTATGGGAAATTTAATTCTATTGAAATATACATATTGTCAAAAGACGGTAAAACAAAAAACGTAGTCTATAGAAACGTATTGTAATAAAATATTGCGTCTATAAACATATATTCCTACAATATACACGTCCTTAGTAAAAAATGACGCGGACGAAGTCACGGGTAACAGCTAGTATTTATATATATATAGTAGGTATATTCAAGTCGATATCCTTGATAAACAATAATAAGATCACGTAACCTAAGCCAACACGATCAACACTAAAAAAAACAGAGATATGATTACTTTACTGCAAACAATTACGGTCAAGATGATCCTGGAACCCTAGACTAATGATGACTAATTCGTCTATTCTGATCATCTCCTCTTATAACTCTTGGTCCATCAATCATAGGCAAGCAAGGTGTCTTTGTTAACACTGGGCCCACCATAACAATTATTGCAATGATTACAACAACAACAGCCACAGGTACTCGGCAGGAACTGGTTATTCGATGGATTCCGTTTCTTTAGACGATCACCGCCACCTTTTTCTATTCCACCACCTTTGCCTTTTCCGCAATCTTTGCCTTTTCCGCCACCTTTGCCACCAGCCAGCCACCAATATTCGTTTGGCGGCGGCATTCCTCCACGCAGACCATGATGTCTGAGTGCAATAAGATATCTAGTTAGTGAATACAAATTGTTATAAATTTATATTACCTACATAAACGAAGTACGTACAGAACCAGGGTTCTGATAGGATCGACAGGGACCCGACAAGGAAGCGTCCGTGTGCCAAGCTAGCACCCAACATCTCCCTGAGGCGGTCACACGGATACACGGCGAACACATGGAGGAAGGCTCGAACCAGCTCTCGGCTAGGTATCCTATACCGCCGGAGGCAGTGTTCTTGGTACTAATCCATATAACAGTCATCTCTACCTCCGAATTCTGGACAGGCGGGACAACAATCTCGTATTCCCCGCGACTCCGACCAAGGATGCCATCGGCAGGGATGTGTTCCGAGAAAAGGCCCTTAATCACTTCTTGCTGGCAGAGAGAGTGAATGAAAGGTTCACAGTTGACCTCTCTTGCTGTCACACGCACATGTTGGTGGAGCCTTAGCTTAGTAATCAGAGACCCACCGAGGTTGCCAACTCCTCTACGTCCTCACCCTTTGCGTCCGTCCTGGGAGAACCCCATGCAATGGAGTTTATATTGAAGTCCTCCAGCCCAAAACCGCGCCTAGACGTTTTGGCCCGATCGACAGACGAGCCTCTGGCAAACGAAACATCTCAATTAGCGGTAACAGGCTCGCGGACCTATCACATGGGAGCACTGATCGAAAAGTAGGCGTTAATTCTTTTTTTTTTTTTATCGTGTGGAAACCCTCTCGGGTCGAAACCCCACCGGGGTTCACGGCGGGGTGGTGTGTCGGAATCGGACCGACTAAAACCACACGGTGTGCCACTTTGCGCCTGACATAGGAGGGATCCGGGAACAGCTGTTATTACGACATCCAGATCCCTCCTAGCGCTTTTCCGCTACTGTGGGCACCTTCTACGGATAACCTCTCCATTTAGGTGACGTACGGCACACGCGGACATCGCCTAAATGAAGACGTCGCTTCCTCGCGGCTGGCCATTATAGCGGATGGAGGGGAAAACCCGTCCCGTCTACCCGCGGCCACACTCAAGGCGGCATGAGCCGCTAGTATGCGTGCTTCCGCCGCCCGGTTCGCCGGCGGCGAATTGGGCCCGAGTGGAGGTCGTCTTCCCGGGCCTTCTCCGCCGCCTTCTTCCGTGAAATTACGTCTTCGCAGAAGGTTGCGACCGCGGTAAAACAACTGTCGCTACCGACCATGGAGCGTATGACGGCCGGTAACGAGAGATCTTCTCCAATAACTATAGTGAGGACCCCACGCTGTGCCACCCAGCCGGGACAATCGGCAACGTGTGCTGAGCCGAGTCCTCACTGCAGTCGCAGTGGTGACAGGCGGGACTCAATTCCCTCCTGGCGACCGAGTGCAGATATTTCCCGAAACAACCGTGCCCGGAAAGGATCTGCGTCAGTCGTAAGGAAAAGGTCCCGTGCTGTCGCCCTGCCCACTCGGCGATGACCGGCTGGAGAGCCTCCACGGCGGCAAAGCCAGCACGTGGAACCTCCAACCGTGACGACCAACGAGCCATCGTAGTTCGACGAACGGCCTCTCGCCACTCGCGTATCTCTTCGAGCGGGGACCGGATGCCGCTACCCACCCGGAAGTCAGCCGTTCGCCGATAAACTTCGGTGAGCACTTCCGCATCCAAACCCCACGGAGGAGTTCTGGCTAAGGCGCACGCCGCCTCCGTCGATACAGTGCGATAACCGCGTATGGCTCTAACCGCCAATATCCTCTGAGGACGCTAGAGGGGGGCCCTATTCTGGGCGGTCAGAGCCGCCGCCCACACCGGTGCACTATACAGCGCCATTGACCGGACAACCCCCGAGTATATCCGTCTCGTCGCGACGCTGGCTCCACCCAAATTAGGCAAAAGTCGCCCAACGGCAGAAGCAGCGCCGACCAGCTTTGGAGAAAGCTGTCGGAAGTGCTCGTCGAAGAGCCACCTGCCGTCAAGGATCAGGCCCAGATACTTCATCTGGCCCTGAACCGGTACGAGGACCGAATTGACTAAGATGGAGGCACCGGAGGGTGGATCACGACGGGGCCCATGGAACAAAAGGGCCTCCGCCTTGTCCAGGGCTACCCGCAAACCCAGCGCCTCAATACGCCCGACCACCAGGGAGACATCCGTGGTGGCCAGGCGCGCCGCTTCTGCAAAGTTTATTCCCCGGGCCATGACCAATGTGTCATCTGCGTAACAAATTACGCATAACCCGGGGGGAAGACGACCTCGAAGGGCCCAGTCGTATCCCATATTCCACAGGAGTGGTCCGAGGACAGACCCCTGTGGAACACCGCACGACATGAGCCGCCGCCACACCTCACCGCCTCTTCGGTCACGGCCCTCAGACGTAACACATCATCGACTGTCGAACGTCCGGCTCGAAACCCGTATTGGGCGTCCGACAGATCGGGGCCCACCTCACAGAGGTGCTGGACGATGCGGGCAGAAAGTATCCTCTCAAACAATTTACCCGCCTCGTCTAGCAACACGATGGGCCTATGGGCCGCGACCGAATCGGCCGGTCGTCCTGGCTTCCGTAGTAGGACCAGCTTCCCGCTCTTCCAGCCCTCAGGAAAGCGCCCAGACGCCAAGCTGGCGTTTAGGACTTCCCCAAGGTGATCCGACATGTGGTCGAGGGTTCGCGCCAACACTCAGGCAGGTATCCCATCTGGCCCAGGGGCGGTGTTCTTGGAGCCGATCCGTATAACGACCGCCCTTATCTCCGATTCCCTGACGAGCGGAACACCATCCTCGTTCCATCCCCCGTCGTCTCTGAAGAAGCCATCGATGGGGGTGTGTGTTCCGCCCGATGCGTAAAAAGCCCCTCGACCACTTCCTGCAGGAAGCTGGGTTAGAGTGTCTCTGTAAGGGGGGGGGGGCCGACATGCGAAGCTTTTGTTGCGCCGCACGATAAGGGCGACCCCAGGGGTCACGATCGAGACCCTCCAGCATCTCCTTTCTCTTAATTTCTTTGGCGCGGCTGATGGCCAGCTTCAGAGTTTTCCGCGCCTCTCGGTACTCCTCATTAAGCTGGTCCTTCCCGCTTTCTTCGCGGTGTCGCCGCCGACTACGAGTGTAGGACATCCGGGCACGAGTACAGGCCGCGCGGAAGCCCACCAACTCCTGGGACCACCAGTAAACCTTCCGTGGAGACCGTCAACCTCGGATGCGGAGCATGACCGCATCGCAGATTTGCGTAATTGCATCGCGAAAGCGACCAGCCTCCATATCGACCTCCTCTGTGGGAGCCTACGGAGTCAGCCAAGAGTGAATGATGGCTGCCTCCTCTAGTAGGTCCCTGTTCAATTTAACTACAGCCCACCGCAGAAAGCGAGCAGGACGCCGCGCCATGTGACCCCTTCTGAGGTCCTAGGACCGGGAGAGCTCAAATCGGATATAGAGATGGTCCTAGAGCGTCTCTACCTCTTCCAGGACACGCCAGTCCCTTACTCGTGCGGCGAGGGTAGGGGTAGCGAACGAAAGGTCCACTATCGACTCTCCCTGCTGTCGCACGCACGTGTTGGTGGAGCCCCTGTTTAGTAAACAGAGGCCCACCGAGGCCGCCCACTCCTCTACGGCCTCGCCCCTAGCGTCCATCCTGGGGGACCCCATGCAATAGACTTTACGTTGAAGTCCCCCAGCACTAAGACGTGCCCAGACATTAGACGCCGCATCGAGGTTTCCAAGTTGTTAAGGAAAACCTCGAAGTCGCTCAAACTCCGGTTGGGGGAGAAGTAAACACCATATACGGTGATCCCCCCACTCGGCAGCAACATATCCAGTGTCCTTGTCTCTTAGCGACAAGGGCGGGGAATGAGCCGCCGTGGAGCCGACGACAGCCACGGAACCGTCCCGGTCACCCAACCAGTTTGGACGGGGAGGAACGTAATAGGGTTCTGCGGTTACGGCAACACCGATCGACCACTGTGCCATGGTTTGCAGGAATAGGTCCTGCGCCGCGGCACAGTGATTCAGGTTCGTCTGGACTAAGAGGTTGGAGACTTGGGCCATTACTCGTCCGTCTCTACAACCTCCTCCATGGGCGACGGTGCCAGCGTGCGGACGACATCGGGGGCAGCCTGGGTCGACTGGCTAGCCCCCGACGCTTGTCAAGAATTGCGGGGAGGTTTGCAACCCCCCTGCCCAATCTGCTGATCTGCCGCCTTGTGCCCTGGTCGACCGCAACGTAAACATAGTCCGCTGCAATCAATACAACTTACACACTTGGCGCGTGTGTGCCCCGATGCCAAACATTTGTAACATCTCATCGGTCTCGCCGCCATGGTGCCGACTCTAATGTTGTCCGCGTTGCATCCCATCTTCTCTCTTATTGCCACGTGGACATTTTTGGCCGTTATCGAGTCGTCCAGACCTGAAACGCGCAGCTCTGCGCACTTGGTAGGCCTGGCGATCTTTACACCATCCGTGGCCCTAAATATACCCCGCAGCTTCTCGGCAAACGTGTCCGCAATCTTTGCGCCTTCAGCACCAGGGAACTCGAGGACTCGAGCTCCTGTCTGGGTGAGGCGCATTCTGACTCCTACTGTCCCAAAATTATTCATGGCGAAACTATCCCGGGCCCTCTTAAAAACAGCAGCATAGGACAGCCCCCCATTAGCCGCCTCCAGCGATACTGTAACTACTACAACCGCAGTTTTAGGCGGCTGTAGTTTTTTAAGAGGCGGCGCGCCTGGCCACCGTGGGAGTCTCTTTGGTGGTTGGGCGCATTGAGCCAGCGTGGGTTTACGGGTGGCCCTAGATAAGACGGAAGCCCTTTTGTTTCATGGGCCCCGTCGTGGTCCACCCAGCGGTGCCTCTATCGAAGTCAATATTCGGTCCTCGTACCGATTAAGGCCCAGATGAAGTATCTGGGCCTGATCCTCGACGGCAGGTGGCTCTTCGACGAGCACTTCCGACAGCTTACTCCAAAGCTGGTCGGCGCTGCTTCTGCTCTTGGGCGACTTTTTCCCAATTTGGGTGGAGCCAGCGTCGCGACGAGACGGCTATACACGGCGGTTGTTCGGTCAATGGCACTGTATGGTGCACCGGTGTGGGCGGCGGCTCTGAACGCCCAGAATAGGGCTCGCCTCTGGCGCCCTCAGAGGATATTGGCGGTTAGAGCCATACGCGGTTACCGCACCGTATCGACGGAGGCGGCGTGCGCGTTAGCCGGAACTCCCCCGTGGGATTTGGAGGCGGAAGTGCTCGCTGAAGTTTATCGGCGAACGGCAGACTTTCGGGTGGATAGCGCCATTCGGCCCCCGCCCGAAGAGATACGCGAGTGGCGAGCGGCCGCTCGTCGAGCCACGACGGCTCGTTGGTCGTCTCGGCTGGAGACTCCACGTACTGGCTTTGCCACCGTGGAGGCTCTCCAGCCGGTCATCGCCGAGTGGACAGGGCGGCAGCACGGGACCCTTTCCTTCCGACTGACGCAGATTCTATCCGGGCACGGTTGCTCCGGGAAGTATCAGCACTCGGTCGCCAGGAGGGAATTGAGTCCCGCCTGTCACCACTGCGACTGCAGTGAGGACTCGGCTCAGCACACGCTGGCGATTTGTTCCGCCTGGGCGGCGCAGCGTGGGGTCCTCACTGCAGTTATTGGAGGAGATCTTTCGCTACCGGCCGTAATACGCTCCATGGTCGGTAGCGACAGTTGTTTTACCGCGGTCGCAACCTTCTGCGAAGACATAATTTCGCGGAAGGAGGAGGCAGAGAAGGCCCGGGAGGCCAATAAGAAATTTGTTAAGCTGAGGTTGTCCAAAAAGGCTTATTACTCAGTTTCAGACTATGTCACAGATTTAGATGTTTGGAAATGAATTGCTCTTTTTTTAAGACCTATGATTGTGAATGTAACTGCTAGTTTAATATTTAAAAGATTTTGAGTTAAAAGAGTGGTGGTGAGTTTCTTTCCTGGGTTCTTTTCTCACCACTCTACCATGAACAATCTGCGAACCCAGCTAGCTGTAATTTTAATCGACAGATTGTTCATCTTTCATCTTTTATTGTTTTTTTTATGACGTTCATAAGTGTCTTTTGTGACCTAAATGAATAAATGAATTTGACTTTGACTTTGACTTTGACAATATCCACTCGGACCCAATTCGCCGCCGGCGAGCCGGGCGGCGGAGGCGCGCATACCAGCGCCTCATGCCGCCTTGAGTGTGGCCGCGGGTGGACGGGACGGGTTTTCCCCTCCATCCGCTATAGTGGCCAGCCGCGAGGAGGTCACGTGCGCGTGTGCCGTACGTCGCCTATATAGAGAGTTTATCCGCAGATGGTGCCCGAGGTAGCGGGCAGGCGCTAGGAGGGATCTGGGTGTCGTAATAGCAGCGGTTCCCGGATCCCTCCTATCTCAGGCGCAGAGTGGCACACCGTGTAGTTTTAGTCGGTCCGATTCCGACACACCACCCCGCCGTAAGCCCCGGTGGGGTGACGGCCCGAGGGGGTTTCCACACGTTAAAAAAAGAAAAAAAAAGGTGGCTGTAATTTCCGCTTCGTCTTCTTGACCACTACCACCTATGTCCCACTGCGTCAAGTATTTGGCGCAGATGGGCATCAAATACGTCATCAGGATCGTGATTAGGCGCCAACCGTTCTGAAATAGGGCCCCGTCGCTCAGGGTCTTCCGTTTGTGCTCTAAAATGTGCAAACTGAGTACTGAGCTCCGCCACCTGTCCCGTCAGGCGGGCGTTAGCCGCTTGAAGGCGAGCCACATCACCAATGAGGGTTGTGACAACCTCTGCGATAGCGGAGGAGGAGTCCTTAAGGGTCCTAACGAATAGGCCCTTAAGGTTTGTAGATTTTGTGGCCACTTTGTTGATAATGGCCACAGCTACGTTCGCCCTCTCTTGCAGGGACACCGGGCCCTGGGCTTCAGAACCCTCCACCGTTGGTTCCCGAATTTTTCGGAGCAGATCTACGATCTCCTTCTCCATTACACATTCACCCTCCACCCTGACTCTCCTATAGGCTGCCGCCTTAGAGAAAAGGGAGCCTGAGGGAACTGAGAGTCGACAGTCGGCAACCACTCCTGAAAATTTTCACCTTCTTCGTCTGTGGAGCGTCCGCGTTTGCGGTTATCGCGGATTTCTACCTCCATTAACTCCAATGCTTCAGTTGTTGCACTGGTCACCTCTGTCTGTCGGAACGGCGGATTTCGAACGCAACCTATTCGATCTCCTCAGGCTTCCGGAAGCAAGACTAACTTCAGTGAGCCCCAATGAGATCGGCGTCTCACGTTCTTTTGCCGTTTCGTTCCCTTTCTTACTTCTTTACTTACTCCTTCTCCATCTTCTTCGTTTCTTCGTTTCATTTATTGTAAGTTGTAAATGTATCCATAATGGTTCCCACGCGTGAGGGAGAACCAAACGTCAACCCGGGCAGAGATCCCCCAATACCCGGGCAAGCGTAAATTTGTGCCCAAACGAGGGTCCGTAGGTGCCCGCTCTGTTGGACCAAGTATCGGCCGAATTGCCGAAGAAAATGGCTTCCTCTTCGTGCTAGAATATTAGCCGTTGGCAGTGATGAACACCACCATCGCCAACGTTTCCAAGGTGCACCACGTGGAGGTTTCCTAGCCCAGCACCCCTAGTAAGGCGTTAATTCTGCCTCAACCTAACCCTCCGACCGAACAAGTGTGACATTTAGCTCCATGATATTTTTTAAATGTCTTAGATAAAAGAAAATGCTCTGTAGGTGATAATTTCGATATTTATTTTGAACCTTTCAAGCGCGATACATAAATAAATATTTCGGACATTTGACACACAACGCTATCTAGTTCCAAACTAAGCAGAACTAGACAACTGACATAAATATATTTAAACTTTTTGTTGTAAATACATACATGTTATACATAGAAAACACCCAAACTTCGAAACAAATATTTACAGATCATACAAACATTTAGTTCAACCCGGAAATCGAACCCGAGACCTCAAACACATGATGAATACATAAGTGCATTGGGATTGGAAGAGGAAAGGAACATTTTTAAAAGCTTTAATTCAACATCTTTCACATTCAAATTATTTTTCATTTCACTAAAAATCTTTGGAACAGTCCGCGTATATATCTATACATATATATATATGTACTATGCTTCTATATAAAATTCACACCATTTATGATGTCTTTTTCATGTTTCTGTAAAGTGCTGAATCAGGACATAAATAACGTTACTTACCCTTTTAATGGACGACTTTTCAACCAAGCAACTATTTCTTGCGGTTCTAGGTAACTTCTGCAAATAAACCATCAATGTTTACCTTTCAGAGTAATTACCTCATGTTATTGTATGAATGTGTATGAAGTTTTGTAGAAGCTATTGCTAGGCAGACCTGGATTCCCGTTATCAGAACATCGTGTCCGACTATCAGTCGGTCGGTTTGAGTCCGACATATCGAGTAAAGACCCGCCAAAGCGCCGTAAAACTACTACTTTAATTTGAAATTTTTCTCAGGCACAACGTTATGTAAATACGCGTACTGTATTATTAAAATCCTTCATTGTATTTCCAAACAAAAATAACAATTTGTTAATAAATTAAACAGGTGAGTGAAGGTAAGGTGATGTCCCGCTTTTAGTACCACAGCTTCTACTGATACTTGACATAGAGTTACCACGTTGACATTTTTTCAAAGGTAAGTAGGCATAGTTACTTAATTATCCTGAAGCTGATCATCGAGTCAGGAAGATGAGCCTTTTCATGATTTGCGATGCTAAGAACACTTTCCTCGACTGAATTTTCGACCCTCTGATTGACCTAAAGATAAAATACAGCCCCACAATCATTTAACAAACAACCACAAGACGGTAAAAATACACTGCATTTACATTCACTAACAAGTAATAAAAGAAATAACTTGTCTTGTGCCCATTAAGGTCCAACAAAGAAGGTTACGCACCATGTTACATTCGTTGCGGTTTTAAGCACGGAGCAGGGACCATAAATAAACACAAGCAAAGTTGTGGCTTCTTAAAACTACAGAGTCCATTTCATTTACTTGGTTTGATTACTTAAAAAAATATAAAACATCAAACTGGTTGTTTTCGTCCTGTCGCTGCTTAGAGTTAGTTAGGTACGTTACTTACTTTAGGCGAGTCCGTCGTGGACTTGAATATTTCTAGTACTGGATTTGCGACTTTTGTGTCTTTCAGAAGGACCATCAGCAGTAGGATGGA
The DNA here is from genome assembly GCA_949316085.1 of Hypercompe scribonia. NCBI lineage: Eukaryota > Metazoa > Arthropoda > Insecta > Lepidoptera > Erebidae > Hypercompe > Hypercompe scribonia. The sequence goes on along the minus strand of OX438981.1, from coordinate 22,409,380 downwards.
GTTGAGAGACCACTGTTTGGAATCTTCGTAGTTTTTTGAAAAGCTGATACTTACTCAGTTGCTTAATTATTTTAATGAAAATCAATTGCTGCATACTAAACAATTTGGTTTCACTCATGGTCGGTCAACATGTGATGCTGGGGTTAAATTATTAGAGTATATATTTGAGGCTTGGGAGGAGTCACGTGACGCCTACGGGGTGTTTTGTGACTTATCTAAAGCATTTGATTGTGTGCAGCATGAAACACTTGTCAGGAAATTACACCACTATGGAATAAGAGGCAGTGCTTTGGATCTTCTTACTTCTTATTTGAGTGATAGGATTCAAAGAGTAGATGTTAATGGTAAATTATCCCAGGGATCAGCTGTGGCGGTGGGGGTGCCCCAGGGGTCTATTCTGGGTCCATTTCTGTTCCTTGTGTACATCAACGACTTGCCTCATCTTGTGAGGGATAACCATGAGATAGTGTTGTTTGCAGATGACACATCCTTAGTATTTAAAGTTAACAGACAGCAATCGGTAATTGACGATGTAAACAATGCTCTCTCTAAAATGGTACTTTGGTTTTGCGCTAATAACTTGTTATTAAACAGGAGTAAAACCAAATGTGTTAAATTTTATACTAGGAATGTTAAACAAGTAAAAACTAGTGTTTTGATGAACGGGGAGGAACTGGAATTGACAGACAAGGCTGTCTTCCTAGGTATAACTTTAGATTCACGGTTACAATGGGGCCCACATATAGAAACGTTATCTGGTAGACTTAGTTCTGCAGCTTATGCTGTGAGAAAGATTCGTCAATTGACGGATGTTGATACTGCGCGATTAGTCTATTTCAGTTACTTTCACAGCATTATGTCCTATGGTTTATTGCTTTGGGGCAGTGCCTCTGATATTGATTCAATCTTTGTGCTCCAGAAACGAGCTATTAGGGCTATCTATAAGATGGGCCCGCGTGAGTCACTAAGAAACAGATTCAAAGAAATTAACATTCTCACACTACACTCACAATACATTTACGAGAATCTTTTGTATGTGCATAAAAATCTGTGTAAATTTAAGAAAAATAGTGATCTCCATCAATTTAATTTAAGAAATAAAAATAAACTTGCCTTGCACACTACTAGGCTCCATAAAATATCGAATTCGTTTGTGGGTCAATGTATACAATTTTATAACAAATTACCAAACAACATAGTATTATTATCTATTAGTAAATTTAAGAAATTTGTTAAGCTGAGGTTGTCCAAAAAGGCTTATTACTCAGTTTCAGACTATGTCACAGATTTAGATGTTTGGAAATGAATTGCTCTTTTTTTAAGACCTATGATTGTGAATGTAACTGCTAGTTTAATATTTAAAAGATTTTGAGTTAAAAGAGTGGTGGTGAGTTTCTTTCCTGGGTTCTTTTCTCACCACTCTACCATGAACAATCTGCGAACCCAGCTAGCTGTAATTTTAATCGACAGATTGTTCATCTTTCATCTATTATTGTTTTTTTTATGACGTTCATAAGTGTCTTTTGTGACCTAAATGAATAAATGAATTTGACTTTGACTTTGACTTTGACTTTGACTTTGACTTTGACTTTGTGTTTAGGCCTCCGTATCAGAGAGGCTAAAAAAGATAATAAATTAGATAAATAAACAATGTAATTACTTCCACTTAACATATTATGATGTTTGAGTGGTACAGTTCTCGGACTGACAAAAATTTAACTATTTGTGACTGTTGTAATACATTGCAACGGATTTTCGTTGTTTTTTCGGTTACCTACCTGCTTCAGATCAACGCGCAATCTTGCACGGAAAACGGAACTGAGAGTACAGAACCTTGAGAGTTTGACCTGCACCCATAAAAAACAAACTATATTGAGAGCAAAAAATTAGGTTCACTTTCAGGACGCTTTACAGGCGAATGAACACAGCAATGGCATTTGACTGTTGATTATACAGGCTGACTGGTGAGATACCTTCAATATTTGAGGACGTGATAGTATGCGAACATATATCATGAAATAAAATAACATAAAAACGAAATATTAAATAACTTCTTAGTAAACTTCGTACACAGTACACCGAGAGTCCAGTATTTAACTGCGGAATACTTGGACACCGCGCGGCCGCACGTGTCGCGGAGCGCGCTATCAACACAAAATACATAGATACCTACACTGTACAGCTGTTGCCTACCTACATCGATACCTCTCCCCATGTTAATGCATGAATGCTAACTTTGATAAAATAGCATGATCCGTTTTCCCTTCATACTTTAATCCTGGCTTAGGACAGGCAAAAATACCTAGGTAATCACTAATTTGTTGACTGAATAAATAGTAGGTATTGAGACAAGGTTCAATCTAGAATAACTGAAAAGTTAAATAGCCTTGGTATATTCGGCGTATTTAAAAAATGGAATCATACCTATTTACAATGATTAAATTGATTAAAATTAGACTTACGTATTACATATTTACACTAATCTTAAAAGTTGTTCAAAATGTGTACCGCCTCGTGTGATGCATAGTTCGGCACGTTTACGCATATTGTCTTTAAAGAGATTTTAAACGAACGGATCACTTTTAACAGTCTCAAAAGCACTTATTATTTTCGTTTTTAATTCCTTCCTATTTGCATACTCCGTAGCGTACACAAGACGTTTTACCTCGCCCCATAAATAAAAGTGTAACGGAGTAAGGTCTGGAGAGCGAGCTGGCCATGGCACAGGCCCACCGCGACCAATCCAGTTCTCCCCGAAGCTACGGTTTAGGTACTCACGTGCTTGCGTCTGATAATGTGCGGGCGCTCCGTCGTGCTGATAAAATAGATTTCGATGATAACTCAGCGGCACATCATCGAGCATATTGTTCATCACACTATTTAAAATGTTTATGTATGATGCACTATTGAGTCTTCCTTCGATGAAATACGGTCCTAACAAACAGTTATTGAGGACACCGGCCCACACATTAACACTAAATCTGTGTTGATCAGAGGCGGCCCGTGACATTTTTGGATGGAGGTTCACAAAAACTTACCTTTATTTATAGATAAAATCCATTCGCCGATCTTTTTGACGAGCGAAGACATCTATCACTTTTTTTTGAAAATCCACTATTGAGTTTATAAGGCGCTTTTCAATTCTTATCATGCACAAAGCATTCAAACGGTCTTGCGTCATAGTGTTCCGCGTAAATGTTTTTACTTTATTTAATGTTGAAAAACAACGTTCACTTTCTACAGATGTTATCGGAATAGTGCACACAATAATTAAGATGTGATCCATAATATTCACACAAAGTTTTAAATAACTATTTTATGTAAAACTGCGAGCGAGAGCTATATGACGACGCTACACGTTGCTATTTGTTTGTTTACAATACTTGAATGGCAACAGCGCACGCGCGGGAGCACACCAAAGCGGCAACGTCGCGCGGAGCAGCGCTCCAATTTAGGCTAATTTCTCATACAAATCTTTTGTTTTACGCGTCGGCCCGTGTCAATGTTTCTCTTTCGCACTTATTGAATTTAGCGTATAAAACTTCGCTACATAGGAGCGCAATCGCTGGCGCTCCACTAGCTACAAGTTGATGCCAAATGTACGTCTAGGTAAGGTGCAGTAATACATTTTTTTAGACTATTGTATACAGAGTAGAATACAGAGAAAGTAATGTAAGGATAATTTTTAGTTACTTATTCAAAATATACATGACTATCTATGTTATTTAAGTTAATTGTAGTGGGAGTGCACTGCACAAGCGCTCTTTAATACGAGCCGCCTCTGGTGTTGATAAGCGTCCTGTCGCGTAACGTACGGATTAGAATGACTCCACCAATGTTCATTGTGCACGTTAAAAATACCAAGTCTAGTGAACGTGGCTTCGTCCGTAAATAGTATGTTTTTGTCAGTGTTTTGTAAAAACCACCGACAAAAGTTTATACGCGGCTCGTAATCGCCTACACTGAGCTCTTGAACTGGTCGAAAATGATATGGGTGTAAACCATCTTTGTGCAGTTGATTCCACACAGTCCACTGTGATACACCAAATCTTCGAGCAGCCTTACGAGTACTGGCTTGTGGGTTGTTTTCGAAGTACTCGAGAATGTCTTCGTGCAGCGACACAGGATAAGCCGCTCCGCCTCGTCCTTGAGCATGCGTAGGAACAGTGAACTGTCCGCAGTCCCGTAATCTTTGATTAGCATTTAGGATTACGCCTGCAGTAGGTATTCGACGGTTGGGGAACATTTCCCTGTACAAAGCGATGGCACCTTGCAAACTGTCATTAGCACGCGCATACGCACGAACCATGTCCAGGTACTCTGCGTTTGTGTACTGATGAGCCATACTTGGGGTATGAGCCATACACGGGTCACAGATCACACACATACACTCATACGGCGGATTTCGCGCGTAAATACCTACGTCGCGGGACGCGGAAGCGGGAACGTGCGAATCCGTCGGCGCATTCACTTGCACTACCGAGTCGATGACGCAATATTGTTAAAAATAGCTGCCACCGCGCCCTTCGTTCAACGCGGCGAGCTTAGGGAGTATAATATCCAAAATTCACTTATTTTTAGAGACATTTCGATAAAAAATAAGCACCTATTTTTTTTTATATCAAGTTAACGAGAATCGAGTACCGAGTACTCTCCATAAGTATTGAAGGTATCTCACCAGTCAGCCTGTATAACCTTCATCATTCACAGGTGGACCTCGACGTTCATATGAAAAATCACAAGACGTTAGGCATTACGGTAAATTTGATTTATTAATAACTGCAACATATAACCCAAATGAATTGTTGTCGTATGTACACTATAGAATGACAGAAACGTGGTTTGCCATATGTGCCATATGTGCGTGGTTAGTGAACAAAAGTAGACCAAAATCAAATTGACAGTGTTACTTCAGCTGAACTACCGCTTAAAGAAGAAGATCCTGTCCGGGTCAAAATCGGAATTCTGTACGCGAAATTAGGATGTAAAGTCTAACATCCCAATTCTCCATATATGTAATATTCCAAATACAGCAAAAAAAATTCAAAGTCCTTTCAAACTCAAACGTGTACTAGCAATGACGAATATCCCAAGTATCGTCGCCGATCACCAGAACAGGGTGTGCAAAGTGCGACCGTCCGAAACCACGCTTTTGATAATTGGTGTATCATTCTTTATAATCCACTCTTTTTGAAAATATTTGATGCCCACATAGAGTAAGAGAAACGTAGAGTTATAAAAAAGGCAATCCAATATGTTATTAAAAACAGCAATAAAGGTAGTAATAACGTAAAAATATCAGTCTGGAGGTTACATCTGCAGTTCTGAAACAGTCTGAAACAGTATACGCTACCGGGCTCCCAGTGTTGATCAACTTGCGGTTTATTTAGAAAATGGACAAAGCGTATATTTACTGAGAACAATATACAAGAAGTTGTTAATAAACAGCAGTACACAACATTAGCAGCATTCTTCAAGTTATGTGCACAAGGTGACTACGTGAAAACATTAACATATGACAGAGTTTCAAGTTACTATACATGGGACCAGAGTTCTAAAACCTTTGAATGGGAAAACAAGGTGTGTTTAAATGTTAATTTAAATTTCCCGCTTAACATTTCTGATCGTACATCGCCATTACATACTTTTATTAATCCGTGTAATTGGCAACTCTATTCTCTCTATTCCGTGACACTATGAGAAAATACATTGTTAGTTAGTTTAACTTAAAATAGAATGTAATTCACACCTAAACCAAGTTACACTTATTTAAACTCAACAAAGGTGCTGCGGTCGATGATTTCCCAGGAGTAAAAACAACGGATGCTCTTGGCAGGGTCTACGTGTTTCATCCAAACGACAGTTAATACTTTGAGAATGTTACTGCATGTTGTGAAAGTCCCGACATCTTTTGCACACCTAAGGCCTGTACAATGTGTTATTTAAATACTTATCACACAGCATGCAAAACTATGGTGCTCTTAGAAGACGATTCTCACGGGGAAAACACATTTTCAGAAACAACTATTTGCACTTCAGCAACATCACCAAGATATTTATTTGCCACCATGGTATCGTTTTGTCAAGTAACCAATACTGTTACCCAATGGAATAAATCTTAAGGAAATTTGGTCAGTGATATTCTGATTCGGTGACGGCAAGAGTTAGTTCCAGATGATGAACAATGTAATCAAAACATATTTGATGAAACATTATTTGAATTGAACGAAGTAATACAATTAGGTTTCGTTAAATCGATTAAGAATTTTGAGCTGCCGATACGCGCTATCACTACTAACTCAGATTTAACGAATAGTGCTGAATTCACAAAAGAAACATCATACGGTCAATTGCGACTTTTACAAAAAGTAGCTCAAGATGAGCTACGATTGAACATTGTTCAAAACAAAGTATTCAGTTTATTATTATCATCAATTGATAGCAATGAAAAAATATATTCTTCCTAGTTGCCTCAGGAGGTACAGAAAAAACATTTTTTATCAATTCCTTTTTAATAAAAGTGAATTTAAAAAGAGACCGAACTGTACAGTCTACACTCAAGCTCCCGCTGAAAATCGCCGCCGATGATAATAAGTGTCCGTAGTGATTCTAAACAGGAAAATTGATGCGTGAGTGCTTGTTAATAGCCTGAGATGAAGACACTATGGTAAATTAGACGTCTGTGGAAGTACTGGATAGAGCAATCAATTACCTGTAGACAGCTGCAGCGCGAGCAGCACAAAAATAGTATCGAAACCAAACGGTATCACTGATTAGTTTTCACTTGGTTTACTTTTTTAAATGAGATCAATATTTGTTTAAAATTTAATTCAATTCTTTAATTCATTTAATTTAAATTTTTAAATTATCAAAATATCTACCGATCACTTCAATGCGGCGATGACATCATCGCAACATGTTCTCACGTATTTTAGCACATAAATTTTTGTTCACGGCTAGGAATTTTATTTTATTAAATGCAATAATGATCCTCGACCTTAGTTCTTCTACTGAATTTGTTACTGAACTTATTGAGTACACTTTATTTTTCACACATCCCCCAAGCCTTTAAGATATCATAGGTTTTCTTATGCTGAATACCAAATTGACGAGCAACCCTACGTAAACTACATGTAGGATTACGTGTGAAATCACTCAACACATATTCTTCATTAGCGATCGGTGTTCGGGGACTAACTCAACATTAAGAGGCACAAAACTTTGATTGTTTCGTAACTTTTGTACCGCCCTTACAAAAATTCGGCTGTCAGTAAGACATACACGATTGGTACCATATCTCTCACGATATGTCCGCAATGTAAGAGATGCGTTTTGATGGCATTCCCCGTATATTAAAACCATGTCAGTATATTCCACGGTTGTAAAGGTCACTCACGACATGAGGAATATGGATTTCGGTAAATCAAAATTATTTAAGTACTTGCAAACAAGCACAACACTCAATTTCACACACACACTGCACAACACAATCAATATCGTTACTTTTCAATAAAATGAGGATCGTTCCTAAGTCTAAATGACCTGCTTCTTATCGTAAGTTAATAGAAGCAAAGCAAATGAATTATAAAAAGCAAATAACATTGAGGGGTTAGTTATTAAAGCTCCTCTGTCAACGGCCTATCATGGTATTTGAAAGCTACGGGGATATTGTACGGAAAGTGCTACTAATCTTCGGTTGAGTCGTTACGATGTATAAACTCCTGAGGGTCTGGTAAAATAATCACGTTCGGCTTTTCAATGGGTCCGCACCGATACCTTCATCAATTGTCGGCGCACTCTGCCTCCTATACGAGTACGTCGTAACTTCTTGCGGTGCCGTACGTCACGTCAGATCCTGAGCGTCACGTTATTCATCATACAATATGTACAGTGTTTCCATACCACATTCTCTTTTAACCGTACAGAAGTCCTTACAAAAGAATCGAGAAGTCAACGAATCATTACTGAGGATTTAATGATTTTCAATAAACCTATCCGGCTGTGAATGACCAAAAAATATTAAGGTAAATAATTTCAAAGCACTGTTTACTCAAAAGAAATTAAACAACCATTTGATGCGAGTTCAAAAGCATGTATTTTTTTCTGTATGGTCACTACCGGAGAATCAGGATTAATCGCAATTCAGTCGATCAGCACAATGTCATCTATCGAACGTTGTCTCATTTAACATACATAAATATTCGATTCAGCAAGGGCTCTTGATTATGAAAAATCGTGTGTTAGATCAACGGGTCCATCGATTTACCTAAATACCATACCTTTGAAAGGAGCTGGAATAGTGTGCTTTTCCAGAAAGTTCCTCTGGTAATATCTGACGATGCGATTTGAGGACTTCTCATCAGTAACGCTTCCCACAGCCAACACCGCCAATGAGAGCACCACAGCTTTCTGTCAAAATGAACACACATTCACTTACTAATGTAATAAAGCTTATTTTAGAAATACAAAGACAATCTGCTATGCAGATGGTACATCAACAATTTATCATAATTGTATCTGAGCCAACTGTCGACAGAATAAAGCATGGCGATTAAAACTTTAAATACCAGTAAAACCAAATATTTAAGCAACCACAAACTGCAGTTTGCTCTACAGCCCTCAACCCAAACATCTCGATGTACATATATAAATTCAATTAAACTATTCATAATTGTAACAATACAAATATTACAAAAGATGCGAAAGGCTAATACTGATAAACTGTCTTACAAAGTTCATATTGTGGTTATCTGAATAATCTGCCGACTATTCCTCACAAAAAAAAATGGCAAAAACTATGTTACCAAATATTAAGTGTTATTAAAGGTATTAATAAAAATTTCGTATTCATCATTTTTGTGCTTTATTATTAAATTGTATACATTTCGTTGTAGTATCTATTTTTTTTATTTATTTGGTACACAAAACAATTACCCGTTACAGTCTTTACAAAAGAATAAGAATTTACACATCTAAAATGTATAACCCTCAACAACCTGAGACTTTCACTGATACCCAAATTCACCTGAGTTCTCAGAGGATTCGGACAGCAAATGCCCGGTCTCAGGAGATACAGGAAGAACGGGCAGCACGTCTCACTACCGATCGTGAAGCTCATGCTTTAAGAGCTGAGAGAGAACGAGTAAGGGAAATACGGCAGCATGATTTATAAGGTTATAATAAAGGCTGATGATAGACGTCCTACCGAAGAACATCGTGGAATATATAATGCTCACGTTGCAGACGAAGTTGCGGTAATCTTAGTCGATCGGGAATGTGATAGACGTGACATCGACATTTACGAAACACATCCAGCTTATGATGCCCTGCAGTACCCTTTGATATATTTCCATGGTGGGGATGGGTACAATTTCGGACTCTATCAAATTAATCCAAGCACTTGGATAATACATTGTAATAAATAGATATCAGTCCTACAGTTTTATTCATACCAGATACAAATAAGGCGAAATTGTTTTAATTATTTGCAACGATTTCGAGGATTGCTCAGCGAATTCATCGTTTATATGTACGCAAAAATTGAAACAGAGGTTAATTTACATACGCACTAACCAGACACGTGCTGCGGATTATATGCATCTGCGAGACGCAATGCAACAAGATAACAACGTGAAAAACATGGGACGATTAGTTATCGTACCGTCAAACTTTATAGGGGGTCCACGTTATATGCACGAGCCTACACAAGACGCCTTTTGCCATGTCGGTCGGAAATATGAGCGACCTGATCTTTTCATCACTTTCACCACTAACTCAAAGTGGAATGAAATTTCACAAGGTCTTTTCGCCGGTAAGGCACCTCCTAATAGACATGACATGGTAGCCCGAGTGTTTCTCCTTAAACTCAAACTGATGATAGACCTAATTACAAAAGGAAAGCTTTTCGGACCGTCTCGTTGTTATATGTACAGTCTTGAGTGGCAGAAAGGGGGCTTGTCACACGGTCACATACTAGTGTGTTTAAAAGAAAAACTTAGACCTGATTCTATCAATACTGTTTTAAGTGCTGAACTTCCTGATAAGACCGGAGATCCCATATTATTCGATATTGTAAAAACTCACATGATACACGGACCATGTGGAACATTAAACAGATATTCTCCCTGTATTCAAGAAGATCATTGAGATACCCTTGTGCACTTTCAGAGCAAACAATATCAGGAAAAAACGGATATCCATTATACCGTCGAAAATCACCTCGACAAGGTGGCTTCACAGCTAAAATAAGATAACATGGTCAGGAAATAGATGGAGATAATATACGGGTGGTAGCTTATTCATCGGTATTATCAAGAACATTTCAAGCTCACATCAATGTTGAAGCATGTAACAGTGTCGAATCTATAAAATATATTTGCAAATATGTGAACAAGGGCTGTGGCCAAGCAACTGTGAGATTCAATAATAATGATAACGATGAAGTTACGAGATTTCAGTCGGGCCGATATATTAACTCCTCTGAGGCAGTTTGGCGTATTTGAAGTTTTTTCATTCATGAAAGATATCCACCTGTTATCCATCTTGACGTTCATCTTCAAGGTGGAAAAAGGATATACTTTAACCCTGATAATGTAATGAAACGTTTAGAAAACCCAAGACGAACCACTCTGCTGGCTTTCTTTAAACTTTGCGAAACAGCCGCACATGCTAAGTCACTCTTATACAACGAAGTTCCATTATATTATACCTATGATAAGCAACATGGTATTATTAACCGCAGTAAACATGGAACAGCTGTAAAATGTGAACTAGGTAATTTTAAAGATCGTCGTTGGTAGGATTTACGGTGCATCCGAACAACTCCGAATGCTCTTACTTGCGCCTACTTCTACACGTTGTTCGAGGGCCTACTTCTTTTGCCAAGCTCCGAAAGGTGGGTAATATCGTATACCCTACATACCAAGTGGCTTGCCGGGCACGTCACTTACTGAATGGGGATCAACACTGGGATGATGCTTTGTCCGAAGCGAGTATTAGCGAAAGTCCTCAGCGGTTGCGTCATTTGTTTGCAGTCATGCTGGTGTTCTGTGCACTTTCTGATGCTGCACAGTTATGGCAAAAGTATCAGAATAAATTAGCTGAGGACTTTTGCAGACACACACAAGTAAATGATGACAACCCAATTAGTGGGAGATTATGTGAAAGTCACTTGAATCGTTGTTTGTTGGCTTTTCAAGATATATGTAGTTACATCTATTGGAGGTAATCCTATTTCTCAATATGGCATGCCCGAACCATCATTTAATGGTAAACGTATTAATAGAGATTACGTGGTGGAAATCAACTGTGATCCAGTAGGTCGAGCCAAAATTACACAAGTGATGTATCGAGACTAACTGAAGAACAGCGTTTAATATTTTATCGGGTCTGTCGTAACGTTGATAGTGCTTTGGGAGAACTGCTATTTATAGATGCCCTGGTGGAACGGGTAAGACATTTCTCTTTTTTGTGGCGATTTTTGTCAGGCTCTCCCTGTAATATCACGTGGAACAAGACCTGATGAAATCAGAGCCTGTCTAAAGAGTTCTCGATTGTGGCATTACATTATCCCTTTGAATTTGACATTAAATATGCGAGCACAAATCGGAGGTAACGAAAATACTTAAGAATTTTCAAATTTGCTACTTGAGATCGGTAACAGAGTGTATCTACAGGAACAAGGAAGAGCTGTTCTTAATGAAAACCTATGCTACCAATTTTCATTAATGCGAGACCTAGAAACCGCAACTCAAATACCAACTTGTGAAAATTCTTGGCTTTGCGAAAGAGCTATTTTGACTCCACGAAACGACCAAGCAGCAGCAATAAACGTTGAAATTTTGAGCTTTGTTTCGGAGGTTAGCGTAGAGTATATCTCCATTAACAGAGTTATGGAAGAAGAAGAATCTACCAGCTACCCAGTAGAATTTTTAGAATCCCTCAGTGCTCCTGGAACACCAGCTCATAAAATAAAATTAAAAGTCGGCGTACCCATAATGCTCCTTAGAAATACAAGTTCACCAAAACTTTGCAACGGTACCCGATTAAAAGTGACCAGTTTTCAACGAAATCTGATAGAAGCGGAGATTATAACAGGGTGCGAAATAGGTGATAGTGTTTTCATTCCTCGGATGCCTCTCATTCCAAACAATTTTCGATTTAGTTTTAGACGAGTCCAGTTTCCAGTGAGCCTATGTTTTGCAATGAAGATTAATAAAGCCCAAGGTCAGAAGCTAAAAGATGTGGGTGTTAAGTAATACCAATAAGTTTTTGCACGGTCAGTTATATGTGGCTCTGTCACGTGTTAGCAATCCTAGTAGCCTGTATGCTTTCATCCCCGATGGCCACAAGTCTAATGTTGTGTACAGAGATGCATTACTGGAAAGTACATTTTTTGACTACCCAAACGACGGTGTATGATCCAAAACAAATCAAAAGATTTATCCAAAAAATGGCTGCCAAAAGTTACTATTCTACGCGGACGAAGTCGCGGGCACAACAACTAGTCATAAATAAAGTGCGTCTGCGCTCCAAGCTCAGGAACCTAAAATGTTTTAGAACAATCTTAGAGTGAAAACACTTGTAATAAATAGAACGAAAGAGTCTTTTCTGAATCATTTCGGTCCTATTCGTATTTACTATAATAGGGGCACCCAATAAGTACACCATGCTCCAACTGGGACAATACTAACACTTTGAGGAAACCATACACCTAAAAGTCTTTATCCACACCGTGCAGCGGAGTTCAAACTCAATCAATGTATTAGAAACCACTTCCTAAAAACCTCCGAATGGTGGAATTGGATGCAATCAAAAAATAGTTTGTCCCACCCGGTGGCATACAACTGAAGATTAGCAGTAGCATTCTCCGTCAAATATCCCCGTAGCTTTCAGATGCCTAATAGGCTGTTGACAAGTAACCTCTCAAAGTCATTTGCTTTTAGTAATTCCCCTGATTTTATTAAAACACAGCAAAAGGCAGGTCATTTAAACTTGGACACGACCCCAATTGACCCCGTCGGCCAAGCTTTTAGTATCTGAAATGTTGTCTCTCAACATAGTTTTCGAGTTTATTCTCAGTTTTGACATATACTTCAAATCACTATGGTTATTGGTATCAGCAATAGTAATATTTGGAGGTAGTCGTTTTCTGTAGATTGTTATCTCTGGCCACTTAAAGGTAATAGTTGAACTTACTATTTACCCATATTTAATTTCAGAGAAAAAGTAGAAAATGAAACAGTTAAAAAGTTAAATTAATTTTAATAAAGTATTATAATGTATGCTAACTACCTTAAATCTGTTTGCAGAACAATATTACAATAAAAGGTAAGGGATTACCAAAATTAGAAACTTGTCAGCAAAACTATTACGTATCAAAAATATTTTTGCATGACTTTCAATGAATATTTTTGGGATGGGTTAGATCAGAACATTGATGGTAATTTACACACTAAAGCGACCGAGCGAAGCGAGCATCAGCCAGGTCCAGCTTTGTTGTTGATGAATCACGTTACCAGTGAACTAAGAGCGAGTCGTTCATTAGGTATTTCATACATAACTGAAGCATCAAAATCATTGATTAATTGCTCATAATTGCTAATAATTGATTAATTAATCAATTTCAGTTTAATCGGCATTTAGTAACTTAAATCGATCATGTGTTATGAATAAATTATATATACGAGTACATAGGGTTGTCTGAACTATCTGTCGAAGTACTCTAGACTGATCATTATTCTTTTGTTACGATGAAGCAAGAGAGGCGAGGTTATAAGAGCATCTAAATCGCGAAAGAATATAATGAGTACCGATCTTGACGTCCCTGGCTCGTCACAGAAGATACTTTATAAAGAAATGTTAATCAAAGAGAACAGATTGCTTTTCCATGTATTCCACATATATTCTGCTGGTATACAAATGGCAGTATTTTCATTAAACAACGGAAAGTAAAAGCAGCTGTACCAACACGCACTTAAGAAGATCTTAATCGCATCTTCAAACCTGTGAATGCAAGGTTAAATCACAGCAAGTGGACCATCGTTACTCTCACTGGGTAAAAACGTTCTGCGTAAAGAGTTAAATGTCAACATTAAATATCCTTTTTATAACATGTTACATAATTTTCAACTATTTTATTTGCTAATAGTGTATTTCTGTGTTGCTTTTTCCTATTTGGGTATGTACATGTTATTTGCACTGAGAACTGACTACGTCTAAATACGTGTGTATACAATAAGTAAATAAGAAGCATGTTGTACACAGTAAAGTAGTCGTTGGCTACAAAGCAATTGAAAATATACTGGATAAATGATTTTTTTATTTTTTTAATTTGTGGAAACCCACTCGAGCCGTCACCCCACCGGGGCTTGCGACGGAGTGGTGTGTCGGAATCGGACACTCGGTGCCTGAAACAGGAGAGATCCGGGAATTACTGTTGTTAGGCCATCCGGAGATAACTTAAATTAATTTAAAAGAAGTGATTCTTTACGTTTATGTGCTCACATGTGACTTGCGAATTCGAAATTTATTTTTAGAATATGATCACAAGAAGCACAGCGAAGCACACCTTGTGTTATGTAAATATAACTAGTGTAATTATAAAAAAGCTGACGTTTGGTGTCAAGGTTTTCAAGACGGCTTCGTTCACAACTTTGAAATGTGGTATGTAACCTTCTATCATTCTATATTTTCAAGGACCAGTTCCTCCTACAGCTTTTCACAAGATAATTACTGTTAGATGACGCTTCAATATATCCTTGTATCGAAAACATTGTCCTCCAAACTTGAGTTGACCTAAACTGATCTCAGAGAAATGGCACAAAGTGCCCACGACGTCACAGTTCACCCTCCATAAGGCAGTTGCCCATGCCTGTTCACTAAACCTATTTGGTGAAAAGCTCCATATTGGGCAGCCGAACTTGAAACCGCATATGGATTATGCTGCATGATATTTTAGATAGATGGTATCGATACATTTGACATAACCTTTGTAAAGGCACCAGGTCTCCGAGGTATAAAAAAGCAGCGGTCATATCACAACCTCGTATTTGTTGAGCGCGGTAAACATTCCAGTTACAACTGGAAATTATGCGATGGATGGAATTACACAGTAGTCGAGTCCACTAAATGCTACTGCAGCCTTGTTAATCTTTACAGATATTTCAGACTCAAGACAATTGACGCAAAAAACGAGAACACCTTAGTTAGTTGCCAAAGCCAAAGCTTAACGATTTAGATAAATGCGCATATTGTGTGCAGATTGTCCTCTGCTGTTTTAGAGTCTGAGTTGTCATTCGTACATTTTTTTGGTGACATAAATCTGATGACCAGACGATCACGGTTAATCATCTGAGAAAGACAAGTCAAGCTTTTTTAGGCCACTTTTTCTGAGATTAGGTAAAACAGTAGTTTTTTTATATAAAAGTACTTGCCAAAATGAGTTTACTCTGCCTAATGAACAGCATAAGTAGAATCCAAGAGTCATCATCATCATCATCAGCCGGAAGACGTCCACTGCTGAACATAGGCCTCTCCCCTAGAACGCCCGTACGACTGGACACCAACTGCATACATCGGCTCCCCGCGACCCGGACTATGTCGTCGGTCCATCTAGTGGAGGGCCAATCTACGCTTCGTCTTCCAGTACGAGGTCGCCACTCGAGAATCATTCTTCCCCAACGGTTGTCGGTTCTACGAGCGATGTGGTCTGCCCATTGCCACTTTAGCTTGCTTATTCGAAGAGCTATGTCGGTAACCTTAGTGTTCTTGCGGATATTCTCGTTCCGGATCCTATCACGCAAGAAAATGTCGAGCATAGCCCTTTCCATAGCTCGTTGGGCGACTTTGAGCTTCTCCATGAGGCCAACAGTAAAAGACCACGTCTCAGTTCCATATGTCATCACTGGCAACACACTCTGGTTGAAGATTTTCGTCTTTAGGATTTGGGGTATCTTGGACGAAAAGACATCTCGAAGCTTCCCGAACGCTGCCCATCCAAGTCGGATTCTTCGTGCGACCTCTTTTTCGAAATTGGGCCTACCTAGCTAGACTACTTGTCCTAGGTAGACATACTCGTCAACAACTTGGACTGCATCGTTCCCAATATTTACCGGTATAGGTGCGACATGGACGTTAGACATGATCTTCGTCTTGCCCATGTTCATTTTAAGACGAACCTGCAGGGAAACTCTGCTAAGGTCGTTGAGCATAGTACTGAGATTCTCAAGCGACTCCGCCATTATAACTATATCATCGGCAAAACGAAGGTGAGTAATGTAGTCGCCATTTATCTTGATGCCAAATCCTTCCCAGTCCAAGAGCTTGAAAACGTCCGCCAATACGTTTGTGAACAGTTTCGGAGAAATAACGTCTCCCTATTTCACACCGCGTTTTAATTGGATTAGTCCCGTACTGTAGTCCTGTAGTTGGACTGACATAGTGGCGTTATTGTACAGAGACTTCAACATTTCGATATAACTATAGTCACTTTGGCAGAGCTGCAGGGATTCAAGTACTGCCCAAGTCTCGATTGAATCGAAGGCTTTTTCATAGTCTACAAACGCTAAGTACAACGGCCGATTATATTCCTCAGTCTTCTGAATAATCTGGCGTAGCGTAAGAATGTGGTCTATGGTACTAAAACCATTTCGGCAACCGGCTTGTTCGGGGGGCTGGAAGTCATCAAACCTGCACGCGATATGGTTTGTAATGACTTTCGAGAACAGATTGTACACATGGTTCAGGAGTGAAATGGGTCGATAATTCTTCAATAAAGTTTTATCACCTTTCACCTTTTACCTATCACCTAGAAGAAAAGCACTACTACACTCCTGTGCCAGGCTTCTGGCGTTGTACCTTGAAGTACGATAGAATTGATTAACTTCTGCAGGACTACCAGTACCGGTTTATCACCCGCTCTCAGAAGTTCTGTAGTAATTCCGTAGTCACCTGGTGCTTTGTTGTTTTAAGGTGTTTGATAGCCACTCTAATCTCGCACAGGCTGATGTCCGGGATGTCTTCGGTGTAGCGTCGGACTAACTTGGCTCTTGTGTCTCGAGCATCAGACAGGTGCAGGCATCCAAGAGTGGTGTATACTAGTCTCATTGTGATTGCAGAGGTAATATGGCATGGTGACCTAGACTATGGCAGTCTAGCGAGATTATTTGTCACGCCTAGTTAAAAGGCCTACTTTGTCTTTTGATTCACATATATGATTCTGTTGAGTCGGAGTTGTATATACCTAGTCTTGCCATAAATATTGTAATAAAGAAAAAAGAAAATTGTTAACTGCAAATAACATTTATTACTTTTACAGTGTGTCAGTTTAATACATAAATATAAAACAATTAAAAATATAAAAAGCTTATTCGAAGTGGTCTCCATTGGCTGCAATACAGTCCTTTAAACGATGAGGCCAGTTATCAATAGAAGCACGCACTCTTTCCATGGGAAAATTCTTCACTGCCAATCGTATAGATTGTTTTAGGGACTCCAAATTATCATGGCGTTTAGAGCAAGCTGTACTCTCTAAAACTGACCACAAATCATAATCCAGCGGATTAAGATCGGGACTAGACGACGGCCAGTCTTCAGCTCTGATGAAGTCCGAAACGTTCGATTCCAACCAAGACTGCGTGGACCGAGCTTTATGACCCGGCGCCGAGTCTTGCTGGAAGGACCATACTTGGTTATTGAACATGGTGATGTTAAGGGGCTTAACTACCTTCTCAAGAATGGTATCTTGATACACTTGTGCCGATGTTTTGATACCTTTTTCACAAAAATATGGCTCAGTCACTCCTTCATAGCTAACACCCCACCAAACCATCACTGAAGTCGGATAATGTCCACGTTGCACTCTGTCGACTAATTGGGAAGCTTCCTTAGAGCTTTGAGCATAAATACGGTCATTTTGTTTGTTAAAATGTTGCTCAATTGTAAAAATTTTCTCATCCGTAAACAAAATTTTTCTGTGACCTCCCTTTGCGTACCGCTTCAGTAGTTGTTTCGATTTTACCACCCTATTCTTCTTTAAATTATCAGTTAAGAAATGGCCAGTGCGTCTCTTATAGGCTGCAAGTCCTAAGTCATCTTTTAAAATACGCGACATGGTTCTAGGTGCTATCTTCATTTCCCGAGATAAAATCTTTTGCTTTCGGACAGGATTTCTTCGAATTCTTTCCCTTACTGCTTTGACCACCTTTTTCGTACGAACACTACGTGGACGGCCAGATCTTTTTCTGTCACAAACAGAGGAGGTCTCATTGTACCTATTAATAGCCCGGTACACAAACATTTTACTAATACCAAGTGTATGGAGAGTTTTAAAAATTGCATTTGGCTCCATACCTACTTTGTGTAATGCTATCACAGCGTTTCGGTTCTCTTTATCACCCCACACCATTTTAATATCGCAAAATATTTTACAATGTATTGGCGCCAAAATGAGAAAACACAATGAACAATCGTATAAAAATGACAGATTCGAAATTCAAATGTAATATTTTTTTATAATTAAGTGTAACAGTATTTATGGCCAGACTAAGTATTCTCAAGGGTCATTAAATATATTGTAGTAGGTAAAGACGAACACTGAGACTCTCTCGCCTTCTATTTCTTATGATCGGTAGATCGAGTGACCGATACAACCAGTTGGAAAGAAGAAATGCAGCAAATAGCCGCATGTTGCTAAAGGATCCAAACATCGGCCTGTAGACACACCGATGCCCTACTACAGTACTACAATTGTCGACTCATCTCTCTCGACACTGTTGACTTGAAGGCCTGTGTTGAGGGTTTACCACTTGAGATGAGTTGTAGTTCCAGTTTCTCTTCACTGGGCATAACCTGTGGGTCGTCCCGGTTTGCCGGTGTGTATATTATGTGCTCAACAGTTTCTTGAAACCACCAATAAAATGTTCATGAAATGTTCATTTTTATTGACTATCGTCTATATCATTGCGAGATTGACCGACATTCAAATACAAAATAGTAAAAATGCTACTGCTCACTGCTCCACTGTACCCCAAATATAGGGGAAGGTTGCTATGAACGGACCACTTAAGTTTACGACTTCATATCTCCAAAAATATAAGTGATAAAATGAAAGTCGCTTATTATTTTTATTTCTGGGGACCTTTATTTATAATAATCAAACATACAATCAATTCGGGCTTATATTTTTTGATTTATACAAAGAAAACTAAACGTTGGGTCGTCACCTTCTTTGGACCACTGGCACCTTCATTGAACTACCAGGTTGCCATCAATGGACTTGAGAAATTTGTTCTAGAAGTCCAATCGAGGCAACTAATTTTAACAAAATTATCTACACATGTTGAAAAATTATGACACATGAAAAGAGAAAAACAGTAGCAAAATAAACACTTTTAAGCGACTTAATTGGTAATTATATTTCATCTTTGACATTTAGTGAGATCAACAAATCATCAAAATTAAGATTTGGTCTAAACGTCACATCAAGGGTAGTTGAATCAAAATTTATACTTAATATTAATTTAACAAACATATAGTATGAACATAAGATAATAATAATAAAATAATAGCTTAGGTCACTTACAGTAACTGCTAAGATAACATGAATTAAAAATTAAATCTTACAAAAAATTACAATCACAATGAGATCAATAATACTACTTTAACTTACAACTGCAAAAACTTTAACTTACTTTAACTTTTACTCCGTAAAGTAATTCAGTCTCGAAAATTATAAAAATCACATTTTGAAAAGGCAGAAGTTTTATTTGGTAGTTCAAAGAATTCAACTAAACTACAACACAGACATCGTTTAAAAATATGTCTATATTGTACAATGAGGGCACAGGTACTTTTTGACATGTTTTTTAACCCAAGCGCAATCGATATATACCCAGGTTTTGCAAATCATACATTGAATCATGTCTTGTATTTCACATTTTAGGCAAATTTTGCAAAACCATTTTTCTATATTCTCATTAATTTGTTTGCTCGTTGACGGTTGAGGTTTTTTGTGGATAATTTTGGTTTCTTCTGTTTTAGAACCTTTGCATTCTCGTCTAAGGCAATTTTGTACGGCGACGAAGTCAATTCCACACTGCTTTGTGCTTTGCGACTCCTTTTTCGTAATTCTTGTATTATCTTCTTGGCTCCAGGCGATATCTGTTGAATGTGGAATTCAAAGCTGGTAGCTCCTATAGAGGGTGTTTGAACGTTTACGTTTCGGCTTCCTTCGATTGGCGTTGCAGGTGGAGATTTAAGATTTATGTTGCTTACTTCTGCATCTGTAGGTGAGGCATCATCATTCTGCTTTGCTGGCATTGATGTTGTAGGTAAACACGGCTCTGCATTGGAAATTGGTTCTTTTATGATTATTTTTGTGGTACTATCTTGCGACAATGTGTTCACAGATAAAGGGTCTATTAGTTCTTGGACCTGCAACACCGATTCATAAGAATTTCCTTGGTTCTCTTGTCCACCTGCTTCAATAAATTCGTAATCAGCAAACACATCTTTATTAAGAGGATGAATCCCTGTTTTTGAAATCCACTCGCAGCCGTGCCTACAGAAGCAGCCCGAAAATAGGCCTTGCCGAAAAGCATAGACACCTGGAAGACAGTCACCGTTCTTCCAGGATTCAGGCGCAGCCATTTTTCCGTTTTCTCTATGTAGTAAAGGCTCAACGGCTTGAAGAATGACACATCCAACGGTTGCAGCCGGTGCGTTGTGTGTGCTGGAAACGAAAACATGACTACGCCATGTCTTCTGGTATAATTTATTGCCTCTAGGTTTTTAGTGTGGCTTGCATGGCCGTCCAGCAGGAGCAAAATCTTGTTTTCTGGTGTTGGTTTTACAGCCTCAACAAAGTGTTGTAACCACACGTTGAATATCTCTTTGTTTATATATGCACTATCTGGATTAAAAGCAAATATGGTGCCAGGTGGTGCCCCATCTTTCAATTCATCTTTGGCTCGTTTACGCTTGAAAATTATGAGCGTAGGGACAAAATTTCCAGCAGCGTTAGCGCAACAAACAGCTGTTGTTGTTACACCACGTTCCCCACTAGTGATGGCTCCAACTTGACGCTTGCCTTTTAATGCCAGTACTTTTCTTGTCTTCTTTTGCACAGTTGACAAGCCCGTCTCATCCATATTGTAAATCCGCTGAGCATCTTTTATGTCATACTTATCCATGACTGCCTCTAACTTATTGAAAAAATCAACAACAGCTGGCTTATTAAATCATGTAGCCCTACTCATGGAAGTAGATCTGGGTTGTCGCAAACTTAAATTAGGATGGCGTTTCATAAACGCGTAGTACCATTTTTTACCTGCAGATTGTTTATCTATGTTAAAACGATGTTTTAAATTATTTTTCTCGGCCAATTCAAATGCCAGTCGTCTAATGTCTGTAGGAGTAATTCCGTATAAGCAATCTTTCATCTCAAGAACGTGTTCAAAAAGCTCATTTTCTAATTCTGGAGGGAGGTCACTTTCAGAACCTGGTATTTGGACGAATTCTTTGGCTTTTTGGTTTACTCCATCTAATCTTCGTTTGAGTGTTGCTTTCGGGACTCCATATATTCTGCTTGCTTCATTTAAACCAACTCTTTGTTTCCTTACCGATTCTAGAGCAAGATTCATGCTTGTTTCATTCCACGCAAAGTATTTCCTTTTTTTTTGGCGACATTCTGAAATTTTAAATTTATAAAATAGAAATACTTTTTACTTTACACGTGAAAATCATTTAAATGTACAAATAATATTTTTCTTAATGATTTTACTGTGTTTTTTCCACAATTAGTAAAAAACTCGTGACCTGGTCCCATAATTGTGCATTGCAATTTGCTAATGCATTTGCAAAAATGCAATCATAAAGTTTCTATGATTGGACCGGTCCAACTGTGGAACTCTCATGAGGTCCATTGATAGCAACAAGTTACTCGTTAAGAAAAATAAAAGAAATAAATAAGTAGCTATTATCAGATTAAATTGAATAACAATCATGGAATCACAATTAAACTGCCTAATATTTCATAGCAATACATGTAGAAAAATATAAATACAACGATACTTACGTCTAATAGTCGAGAGTGAAATAATTAGATTTTGACCGCTGCAAACACAACCACACACGTCTCTTCTAGCCACTTGCCGCAGCGTCACTGAGGCAAGAGGGGGGTGCAACTGAGTCGCAAGAGACTCGTTTCAACTAGTTTAAGTGTTGCTAGTATGCACAGTTTTTGAAATACCTTGGTGGTCCAATGAAAGAACTAGTCCAATGATCGCAACCTTCCCCTAAACTACTCATAGGATAGGTATGGAGTTCGCTTTAGATTTCTAGTATAAACAAATATATGTTCATTTTGATTACATTTGAATTACTATTATAAAATTATAATCTCAGTAGTTCGTACAAGTACTGCCCTGCTACTGATATATATCGATTTATCGATAAAAAATAATTTTTACAGACGTTTGTATAATAAAAAAAACTCTCGGTGTAATACATTTTGCTGGGCTAAGCAGTCATCTAAGAGTCCCTCAGTGGAGTGTATGGTGTCACCGACGGGCTGTAGCTATCTTTGATTGTGTGTCGTAACTAAAGAAACAATAATGTGCCAGTTTAATAAGCCAGTTTATTGTAATTGCAATTATGTAAGACGTTTCTGTTCACGCAACCAACACGTGCAAAACATTCCCCAGCTAAACAGTTGTCGATTCGTTTGTCTGTTTCGCATAGCAGTTGATCTGTTTGATAAATGAACCACGTTAGTGTGCTGCGTTAAAACGTTTGGAGAGGCTTAATGACTTGCACAAGCGCATAGGTACGCGAGCACCTCCATAAAACGGACATGGTAGGTAGTATGTTTGCCGACTGCGTTAGAAGAGGGTAATGTTCGTCGAGCGTATGTATGTGTGTATGGATGTCCATTTGTTTTACACGCCCTACAATCCAAACGTGTGGACGGTCGTTAACATATGTAGCAATCACGACAGAAAGCTTCGGTCCTCTAACAATCTTCTCCTTCGTTGCCCCTCCCATACATCTGAGTTTGTTGGCTCATCTTTCTTTGTGCAGTCTGTTCTTCTCTGGAATGAGCTTCCCCTCGAGGTCAGGATGGCTACCAACGCTTTTTCTTTCAAAAAAAAAGTGAAGCAGTGTCTACTGAAGCAACTGTCAGAATCAACCAATATATGATTATCATCTTATACTTGTTATGATATTTATTTGTGTATGTATGTATGTATATAGATTTATATCGACTTAAGTATGTATATGTATGTATTTATGTATTTATATAAATTTTAGTATATGATAAGTTTGTACATATATGTTTACTTCTGTTATTCAACATCACCTGAAACGCACCTACTTCCTATTTTCTCTGCATCACCCAAAGGTCGACTGGTAGAGAATGCCTTAGGCATTAAGTCCGCCTATGTACATAAAGTGCATGATGTATAATAAATAAATAAATATGAAGTGATGAAGTAAGTCGATCACGAGGTCTCGGGTTCGAAACCCGGGTTAGGCCGAACAAAGTATTATTTAGGTGAGTGATTAATAACAACGTCGAGTTTGAAAGTTAAATTCTTATTCCTCGTGTATCGGTGAGTACGTGAAGTGCGTAACTGGCGACACACCAAACCTGTCCCCGTTCGTGTTAGATAGTCGTCCTATCGGATCGTGATCCTGAGGGAAAAGAGAGTGCACCTGAGTTTATGCACATACTTGTGCACTATAATATCTAATGATCATTATCGGCTACAAGTACATCCTCATTACATCGGCTACAAGTTATCAAAATGACACCCACAAATAAAAAAAAGAGGTTGGGTTTTTTCTTTTCTTCTTACCAAATAAATATTAAATGAAAGACCGTAAAAAAAACACATCAAAAGTATATTTATCATATTACGTTTGTATTATGATTTAAGCACTATTAGGCAAAAAAAAACGTAGGCCATGTACAATGTAACACGATACTTTGTTACCTACGGGCAAAGAAAGATCTACCAAAATTAAGTTTGTCACGGAGCACCACAAAGTATTTAATTTGACTAATTTGAATATATATACGAGTATATATCTATCTATCTATATATCTATACTTATAATAAATCTGTAGAGAGGTCAATTCTGTACATGAAATATATTTCCAAAATAACTATCAGGGGGTGATCAGAGATCGATACTGATGCCAAAAATGCAATCAGTAAAATTTTTGTGTCTGTCTGTCTGTTTAGCCGTTATAGAAACAAAAACTACTCGACGGATTTCAACGAAACTTGATGAAATTATTTTTCATACTCCTAAGCTAGTTTTAGTATACTTTTCATTACGCTACAATCAATAAGAGCAAAGCAGTGAAGGAAAATGTTGGAAAACGGGAGTAGTTACTCCATTTTTTAATCTTCCGTCGCGTGTGCAATCATGTATGACGGAAATGTTCTCCTTAAAATTATATAAACAATATCCCATGACAGCATATGTCTATCTTTTATGGTTCACTCACAATAACGTGTAATTCTCGATAGCTTAGCAGTTCGAAGCTTTCTGGTGATATTTGTCTACTCTTATGTTTATAACACTCTCAATTATCCCTAATTTAAAAAGTTAACATCATTAATTATTCCATAAAAAAGAATCATAAAAATCGGTATAGAAATACCAAAGTTAGACATGAAATGCGGTAATAATAAGCCATTGCGCTTAAATCATGCTAGAAGGATTATTTTTGTATATAAAGTCGCGAACGCAGAGGCAGGCGGCTTGCTTGGCGCCTAGAGGCTAGCGAGTCACCTAGCGAGCAGCTTCGTAAAACGAACATTCTCGAACGTTCGCGACCGGCCTAGCAGCGAGGCGCAAAGCGCGCTGTGCGGCCAGTCGCGAACGTTCGGGAATCGGTCGCCGCGCTCGACACGTCTCGCGGCCGAAGGTATAAAAAGGCGGGGTGTCCGAACACGAGCTTCTAGAACTGAAAAGGTGACTGGGTAGGTCGGCAAACGCCCGCCCGTTCGGCAAAAGACTACGGTTCAAACCCCAAGACGAAAGGGAGTACCGCATGATCCAGCGTTACCTCACTTAGCAAAAAGGAGGACATCAGTTGGTACTCCTACTCACTACCGTAAGAGCGCAGCGTAAAGGTAGCTATCAGAGGGCTACCCAGCAACGCGACGCCAGGCGAAGTCGCAGAAGAGCTGCGTGAACTCGGGCTCGAACCCAAGTACGTCCGCAGCTTTCAAGTACGTGGCGACCGCCCAGGATGCATCTTGTTTGCCATCCTCAAAAGAACACCAAACACCATACCGGCAATCTACGACGTTGTGGAGATGCTTGACATCCCCGGCGTCAAGATCGAGGCATGGCGCGGGAAAAAAAGGCCCGCACAGTACCACCGGTGCCAGCAATTTAGGCACAACAGCCATCACTGCCACAGAAAGATGGCATGTGAAAGGTGCGGCGGCGTCCACCCAGCGACCAGCTGCCCGCACCCACAAGAGGAACCCGCCACCTGCGCAAACTGCGGGGGAGAGCACTCCGCGAACAACACCAAATGCCCCACGTTCCAGCGCGAGCTGCGGGACAAAAAGGCGGGGACGGCCGCCATCACAGGTGAACTGCGCCAAGGAGCGGCCCCGGTGAACCCACAGCCCCTAGGCGCGAAGACACAGGGGACTTCCTGCCGCTAGATCGCCCAACAAGTACTAGACGATGAGCTGCTGTCTGACCATCAGCCTGTGCTCGTCGTCATCGCACAGCAGCCCACTAAGACCACCCTGCCTGCGCCATGTCACAAAAATAAACTGGGACATTTTTACAGGTACCTTGGAGACCACCACACCGTCCCGGCCGATCAACTCCGCGGCCAACGTTGAAAAGTGAGCAGCCAAGCTCATGGATAGCATCAAAAGCGCCCTAGACTCGGTCACAACGACTACCGAGCACGCCCAGAGGCGCCTTCCACCCCTGACAGAGCATTTACGACACCTGATCGCCGAAAAACGACGCCTACGACGACAATGGCAGAGTTCGCGCTGTCTCACGATGAAAACCCATTTTTTTTTATTTTTTTTTTATCGTGTGGAAACCCCTCGGGCCGTCACCCCACCAGGGTTTACGGCGGGGTGGTGTGTCGGAATCGGACCGACTAAAACCACACGGTGTGCTACTCTGCGCCCGAGATAGGAGGGATCCAGGAACCGCTGCTATTACGACATCCAGATCCCTCCTAGCGCCTGCCCGCTAATGCAGGCACTATCTATGGGTAAATTCTCTATTTTAGGCGACGTACGGGACACGCGGACGTCGCCTCCTCGCGGCTGGCCATTGTAGCGGATGGAGGGGAAAACCCGTCCCGTCCACCCGCGGCCACATTCAAGGCGGCATGAGGCGCTGGTATGCGCGCCTCCGTCGCCCGGCATGCCGGCGGCGAATTGGGTCCGAGTGGATATCGTCCTCCCGGGCCTTCTCGGCGCGGCGGAGAACGCCGCCTCCTTCCGCGAAATTACGTCTTCGCAGAAGGTTGCGACCGCGGTAAAACAACTGTCGCTATCTGCTCTGGAGCGTATGACGGCCGGTAGCGAGAAATCTCCTCCAATAACTGTAGTGAGGAACCCACGCTGCGTCGCCCAGGCGGAACAAACCGCCAACGTGTGCTGAGCCGAGTCCTCACTGCAGTCGCAGTGGTGACAGGGGGGACTCAATTCCCTCCTCGCGACCGAGTACAGAGACTGCCCGAAGCAACCGTGCCCGGAAAGGACCTGCGTCAGTCGGAAGGAAAGGGTCCCGTGCTGCCGCCATGCCCACTCGGCGATGGCCGGCTGGAGAGCCTCCACGAGGGCAAAGCCAGCACGAGGAGTCTCCAACCGGAACGACCAACGAGCCATCGTGGCTCGACGAGCGGCCTCACGCCACTCGTGTATCTCTTCGGGTGGGGGCCGTATGCCGCTACCCGCCCGGAAGTCAGCAGTCCGTCGATAAACTTCGACGAGCACTTCCGCCTCCAAATCCCACGGCGGAGTTCCGGCCAAGGCGCACGCCGCCTCCACCGATACGGTGCGGTAATCACGAATGGCTCTAACCGCTAATATCCTCTGAGGGCGGTCAGAGTCGCCGCCCACACCGGCGCATCATACAGCGCCATTGACGGGATAACCCCCGTGTATAGCCGTCTCGTCGCGACGCTAGCTCCAGCTAGAATTGGGCAAGAGTCGCCCAAGGGCAGAGGCAGCGCCAACCAGCTTTGGAGAAAGCTGTCGGAAGTGCTCGTCGAAGAGCCACCTCCCGTCGAGGATCAGGCCTAGGTACTTCATCTGGGCCTTAACCGGTACGGGGACCGAATTGAGTACGATAGAGGTGCCGGGGAGCAGACCACGACGGGGCCCATGGAACAACAGAGCCTGCGTCTTATCTAAGGCCACCCGCAAACCCAGCACCTCAATACGCCCGACCACCAAAGAGACTCCCGTGGTGGTCAGGCACGCCGCCTTTTGAAAGTTCGCTTCCCGGGCCGTGACCAACGTATCATCGGCGTAACAAATTACGCCCAGCACGGGGGAAAGACGACCTCGAAGGGCCCAGTCGTATCCCATGTTCCACAGAAGTGGTCCGAGGACAGACCCCTGCGGAACACCGCACGACATGAGCCGCCGCTGCAGGACACCATCTCGGTCCTCGTACATGACGGTACGCTCCTCAAGGTAGTCTGCCACAAGCCGCCTCAGGTACTCCGGCACCCCGTGGCAGTGGAGTGCTTCCCTGATGCACCTAAATGGCAGACTATTAAATGCGTTGGCGATGTCCAACGACACCGCCTACAGCACGCCGTCACAGCTCACCACCTCTTCGGTAACGGCCCTGAGGCGTAGCACGGCATCGACCATCGAACGCCCCGCCCGAAAACCAAATTGGGCGTCCGAAAGATCGGGACCCACCTCGCAGAGGTGCCGAACGATGCGGCCAGAGAGTATCCTCTCAAACAACTTACCCGCCTCGTCCAGCAGCACGATGGGCCTATAGGCCGCTACCGAATCGGCAGGCCGTCCCGGCTTCCTTAATAGGACCAGCTTCCCGCTTTTCCAGCACTCAGGGAAGCACCCGGAAGCCAAGCAAGCGTCCAGAACCTCCTTGAGGCGGTCCGTCATGTGTTCTCACGATGAAAACCCGCCTGAACCGGCTCGCGGACAAAGTAAAAGCCGAGACAGGGCCTGTTTAACCTTTGATCGGAGGGGGGCGATGAAATCGTATCTTCGCAAGCATTATAAATCTAATTTAATTAAGAGACGCGGCAGCGGCTCGACGCCAAGTATTAAAAGAAAAGCATACTGCGAGACCCTGGCGTATTCTTATATACAGTAAAATTACTGTTTTATGACGTCACAGAATTTTTAAGTCGCTCTCAAGGACGAACCGTTCAAGTAAAAAATCTCATACTAAATTATATTTTTAATGATTTTTTTACGTTCGAATGGTCTTTGTTTCAACAAAATCGGTCCACCCCCTCTTGAAATATCTAGGTTATAAAATTTGCAACCGGCCGTTCTGGCATGTGAATTTCTCGAAATTTTCATAGAACCAGACGGGCGTGAATCATGCACGCCAAGTTCTGGTATTGTCTTAACCATGCACGCTATATTGTTGCATCGACTTTGTGGTGCGTTTTCGAACTACTTAATTGTCGATACATGCAATCTTGACTACAACTAAAGGTGATGATTTCAATTATTTTTAATAGTATCAGTTCGAGACTGCTAAGAAAAATAGGAATTGTCTTATTTCGAGACTACAAATAAATGTAATAATTTCAATTTTTTTACATATACCCTACATATTTCAACTAAACCGAGAAAAAACACTAAAACTAAATGCGCTGTAAACTGAAAAAGCTTGGGGGTGTATGATTTTAACAATAAATTTTGAAATTTAAAAAAGCGCGCGTAGTAGGTACAACTGGCTAGTCACTCGAATCGGTCGGTAGTCGAACGAGTGAGTGAACTGGCAACAGCGCTACTTGCCGCGCACGATGAAACACATCAATGACACGCGGGGAATCCCTGGTGGTTAAATTTTTAAAGTTTATAGTAAGTATACTTTCATCTGGTCCGTCATATCACGAGGTCGCGTATATTCGTTTTTGTTGATTTATTGTCCTTCCCTTAGTGATTGTGTTTTTAAGACCATGAGTAGTAACGAGAGTAATTCGATAGTAAAAAAGCCAAGTAGAGCAGAATACAGGAAAAAAGCAAAAGAAAAGGAAAAGAAGATAGAAAACATTTTAAAACATACTTCTTGTTATTTAATTAATAATATTTAAAATATACTAAACTATTCTATTTAACTTTGAAAAAAACCTCACTACATCCACAGAGTAGAGAGTAAGTAGCGCTGTCTACTACCACAGACTACTAAATCACAAAAATATAGTGAAGGTGAGAATTTATATTACAACACTCCTTCTAAATGAATACCTTCCAATAATACCTTGACAAAGTCAAACTAAAACTTATTAGGCAGATACTACTAATCAAGAACTATTTCATACCAACAAAATTTCTGAGTGAACAAGTTTTACTTTAAATATTAACTGTAAACCATTAATTAATTCTTACAATGTTGATACATCTTATTAGTATAATTTGTCTTCATAACACAGGTAAGAATTTTTATTTGATTTCTGAGCATCACGGTGCTGTTTTCTTGTTCTCACTGTTATATTTCTTTCAGGTGAAGATTCTATACTTTCATCGGGAATGTACTCGCTGTTTAATTGTAATTCATTTCCTGTCACACTGTTAAATGAATCATCACTTGAAATTTCTTGAATATTTTCTTTTATCTGACTTCTATTGCTTTCATTTGAAGTTAATTCAACCGGTACAAAATCTCTTTAAACTGTTGATTCTAAAAACATTGCATCTTTGCTTTTTATGACTTTTCTTGAATTAGGTGATATAAATCGGTATCCTTTAGAATGTTCACAGTAGCCAATAAAAATTAATTTTTGTGATTTTGAATCTTTCTTTCTCTTCTCTCTTGGTAAATGTACCATTGCCTCACATCCAAATGTACGCATGTGTCTGACATTGGGCTTCTGACCAGTCCACATCTCTTCTGGTGTTTTATATACCAGAGATTTTGTCGGAGCGCGGTTGACGATGTAAGCTGCTGTTAATATTGCTTCAGCCCAATAGATTTTAGGTAAGCTGGCATTTAGCATCATACATCTGGCTCTTTCTACCAATGTTCTGTTCATTCGTTCAGCTGCACCATTCTGTTCTGGTGAGTAAGGAGTGAGGAGTGAGGAGGTTTGATGTATTATGCCGGCATTTTTGAGAAAGTTTGAGAAGCTTTCATAGACATATTCAAGTCCATTATCTGATCTGAGAATTTGAATACTTCTGTTTAACTGATTCTCAGCTTGCTTCTTAAACTTCTTGAATTTTTCTATAACTTCTAATTTGTTGTGCATGGTGTACACAAATTTTAATATCTTCTTTGAAAATCCAAATATTTTGTGACATTCCTCGACGTAGTCGTCGAGGAATGTCACAAAATATTTGGATTTTCCAAGAGATTGAGTTTCTATCGGTCCACAGACATCTGAGTGTATCAATTCAAGTAAGTCTTTGCTCTGAGACACTTGTCTCTTGAAAGGCAGACGTGTTTGTTTTCCTTCCTGACACGTTATACACTTGGCATTAACTTTCTCTTGATTTAAGTTTAAATCTGCAGTATTTTCACTCAATTTCTTCATGCTTTGGAAATTCAAATAACCTATTCTCTGATGCCACAAGTAAGCATCTTGCTCAATAACATCTGATATGCATGCATAACCTCCAGGCATGTTCAGTCGGTACATAGTATTTATTAAGCATGTTGTTGCCACTATGACATTATTTTGGTCAAGAATAGCACAGCAGACCCATTCTTATTGAACTTCACTTGTCCACCATTATTTATAATCTGTGAGACTGGCAGTAAGTTTGTAGCTAGTTTAGGCACGTGTAGCACATTTGTAAGCAGTATTTCATTTTCTAGACCTCTATTATTAATAAACACTCAAGCATACATTTCCAGAGTATTGCACAGGCAGTGTCTTATCATTTGTTATGTCTTATTTTTTATATTTTTAAGTATGTATTTATGTATTCCTTTTGTATGTATGTAAAAATGTAATCCATATGTATATACAAATGAAATAAAGAGAATAGTAATAATGTGTTCACATAAAATAACCTCTTACAAATTATAATGAGCTGCCTGATCTCTGAATTATAATCAGTGTGTGCGTGTGTGTATATGTGTTAGTATGCGTGCGTGTGTGTGATACCTAATGTCTATGTGTTTACTTTTTCTATGTGAAGCATGATTAATAACAAGTTTTTGGGCATTCTGCTATCATTGTATAGGTAATAGGACATTCTTCTTGATTAGTGAATTTAGACAACAATACATGGATTCTTTACAGGCTCCCGACATTGACATGTATTCAGCTTCCATGCTGGATAAAGCTAGCGTCTTTTGTTTTCTACTTTCCCATGATATTATAAGCCCCAATATCATAAAACAATACCCTGTATAAGATTTTCGGTCAATACAATTATTGGCCCAATCAGCATCAGCAAAACTTAACTCTTCAGAGCTACCTTTGACATGCCCTATACAATAATTTTTAGTCCTTTTTAAATACCTAAGAATGCGTTTAGCATAATTCCAATGAGTGCTATTATGACAAGAATTAAATTTACTTAAGAAACTAACACGAAAAGCTATGTCAAGCCTAGTTAATACAGACAAATATATTAGACTTCCAATCAATGCTGCTGATATGGAATATTAGTATCATTAACATTGTTATTTTTATCAATATTTAGTTTTAACTCCATAGGTCTACTAGCCTCTTAGCAATCTAACATGTTAAATTTAACTAAACATTTCTCAACGTATTGTTCTTGGTCTAAAGTATATTTATTAATAATATATTAATATATTAAGTATTAGCATTATTTTTATTATCAATATTTACTCTCATTTCCAAAGATTGCTTTACTTGTCCAAGATCTTTAATTTTGAATTAGTATTCCATTATGAAACTAAATTATCTGTCTGTACTTTACTGTTTGAGTGTACAAAAAAATCATCCACATAAAGAGCAACAATAACTTTTACATAATGAAATTTAATAAATACACATGGTTCTATACAACATTTCTTAAAACCTGATTCTGTTAAACATTGATCAACTTTATTATACGATGATCTTGACGACTGCTTTAAGCCATAGATGGCTTTGCTCAATTTGATAATTGTTTTCTTATTACTATCTTAATTAACTTGTGGATGAGCCATATAAATATCTTTCTTTAAAATACCATTCAAAAAGGCAATTTTAACGTCCAAATGAGTAACTTTTAAATCTAATTGTATAGAAAGTGCAAATAACAATCGTAAAGTACAGTGACGTACTACAGGTAAGAATGTCTCATCATAGTCTATTCTTGGTTTTTGGGTAAAGCCCATGCTACCAGACGAGCACGATATCCAATACTACTTTCATTATCAAACTTTGTTTCATAGACCCATTTACACTGAATCACTGTTTTATCTTAAGGCACTTCACTCACTATTGTCCAGGCATCATTCTCTTTGAATGCTTGAAGTTCCTCTTCCATCGCAGAAATCCGCTTGTCTTTATCGGGGCTTCGTAAAGCTTGCTGGATACTGACTGGATCACTTTGATTCTCAGCATTCGACTGCATACGCAAGTTTGAGCAACCATAACGCTGTGGTGGTCTCCTCATCCTTTTTGGTTCTTCTGGGGCTGAAATCTCAGATACATTCTGCAATATAGAACTATTATTATTCATCTGGTTAATATCCTGTTTAGGTTCTTTGTCAGCAGATTCACCTGTATCCTTCTTTTGTTTCTGAGATTTCCTCCACTGAAAGTGATTTGTTTTCATTAATGTTACTATTTAAGTTTTGTTGGATTATGACATCCTTACTCACTGACACACATTTTTTATCTGGGTTATAAATCCTATACCCTTTAAATTTTCGGAATTGCCACCCAGTATATGTGGTTTAGAGCTAATATTCCACTTAAGTCATTTTTCTTTTGGGATGTGCACCATGACCTGGCTCCCGAAAATCCAAATGTGACTAAGATTAGACTTCCTTTTAGTCCAGAGTTCAATTGGCGTCATGTTTTGTAAACCCGATACTGGTGACCTATTTCTAAAGTAGACTGCTGTATTTACTGATTCAGCCCAGAACTTTTTGGCCAGTTTGGCATCAAACAACATGCAACAAGCCCTTTCAACTAGAGTTTTGTTCATACGGTCACTGATAGCATTCTGTTCTGGAGTATAGATATTAGTTTTCTGATGACGTATACCAGCTTCAGCCAAGTAACCATCAAACAATGTATTACAGAATTCCAGACCATTATCGGTTCTAAATATTTTAATCCGCTTATTCTGTTGATTTTCAACTAAAGCTTTAAAAACTTTAAAATATTTAAGCGCTTCATTTTTGGCTTTCAAGAAATAGACAAAGGTTATGCATGTGTACAAAGATTAGAAAATACCTGCAGCCACCAATTGATGTTACTTCCATAGGTCCACACACGTCTGCATGAATGATTTTAAGTACTTCACTACTTCTTGTACCTTCATCGTTAAATGGTAATCGTGACTGTTTCCCTCGGCAACATACAATGCACGTACTTTTATCAACAACAGCTTTGTCCTTGAAATCTATACCCATAACTGCACCATTCTTCATTTTCGTAAGATCACTACTGTTCAAGTGACCCATTTTTCGATGCCACAGTTCGCTATTCACACTGTCTGTTGTTGTAAACAAACAACTGTGTTTATTTTTAACATTAAGTTTATAAACACCATCGATTAATCTCGCTACTCCAACCAGTTGATTTCTATTGTTATGTATATAGCTACATTGTTTTAGAAAATACACTCTATTTCCATTTTGAATTAATTAACTTATAGATAAAAAATTCGTTGCTATACTGGGCACGTATAATACGTCTTTCACTGTGATATTATATCTGCATTTCGACGTGATCGTAACAATGTCAACATCTCCTGAGCATAACACGGCTATCACTTCATTATTAGCAGCCGTAATTTGCCTTATACTCGTGTTTTCTGATGGGTTCCGAATAGGGTTTACTTTCGAGGTTATATGCATATTTGCACCAGAATCCAGGTACCACTCATCTTTCTTATAGTTTTCCCGTGAAATTAACGGAGAAAAACAATTCGAGTTGTTTGTCATCACACCTTTGACTTGTGTACACTTATTTTTATTTTAACAATAACACTTGATGACTTTCTTTTTGATCGATATGTTGACGCCTTCTAGTACATAACACTGTAGTTGCCGCCGAATCCTCATTTCCGGTCAAGTCCAATAATTTAGATTTTATAACATCCGCCGTAATGACGATCCCGGAATGTTCAATTGCCATCAGCATTGAAAAATATTTCAATCCCGCCAACATCAAACAACCAATCCACTCATCATTCACCACGAAGCCCGTTCTGGATAATTTCTGCTCGGTTTCTATTATTTGAGTAACATAACTTGTCATAGAATCCGAAGTTTCGAGACGTATTGAAATTAAATTCCTCAATAACATAATCCTTCTCGAAAAGCTGGTGTCATCAAACATCTGCTGTAATTTCTGCCACAGTTGTTCAGTTGTCTTTGCATCTTTAATATGTACATATAACGAAGGATCTATGGTTAGAATCAACTTAGCTTTCGTCATAGCGTGTTCCGTAATGGCATCGCCGGTTCCCTCAATTTTGACAAAATTTAGCTTTCCTTCAAGTACTAGTAGATTTTCAGCGGCAAACGCCTAATCGCTATAATTTTCTCGCCCTTTTATAATAGTTAATTAGCAATAAAAGAATTCGAACTAGAAGCCATGTCAGTTGATCACACCATAACACCGCGTGACGTGCAAGCAAAATGAAAAAAAATAATGATCACCGTAATTTCAGCGACACAATCCGTCACTAATTACCGATGCAAACTAAACTTCAACTATACAACTTTTGGTAACTAAATTCTATGGATCCGGGCCCAAAACCTATTAATTAAATAAAACGACTTGTGTTGCTTGTGACACAAAAAGGAAGTGAAGGTTTTATTATAACTAGATGAATGAAGGATGATAGAACTAATTCTCACTAGATGGCGTAGATGGTTTCATTTGACGTACATTAAGAACATAAGTTTCTTATATTGTATATATATTGTAGGTATATTCAAGTCGATCTCCTCGATAAACAATAATAAGATCACTTAACCTAAGCCAACACGATCAACACTAAAAGAAACAGAGATAAGATTACTTTACTGCAGACAGTTACGGTCAAGATGATCCTGGAACAATAGACTAATGATCACTAATTCGTCTATTCTAATCATCTTCTTTTATAACTCTTGATCCATCAATCATAGGCAAGCAAGGACTGTTATTATTGTTGTCTGTGTTTATGTTAACACTGGGCCCACCACAACAATCATTGCAACAATTACAACAACAACAGCCACAGGTATTCGCCTGAAACTGGTTATTCGGTGGATTCCGTTTCTTTAGGCGATCACCGCCACCTTTACCTTTGCCGCAATCTTTGCCTTTTCCGCCACCTTTGCCACCAGCCAGCCACCAATCCAGCCCCACCGATATTCCGCCACGCAGATTACGATGTCTGAGTGCAATAAGATTTCTAGTTAATGAATACAAATTATTACAAATTTATATTACCTACTGGTCCAAGGGCCCTTGAGTGCCAGACCTTCGTCATTTTATAAAAGCTGAAAGTTCTTCTATGTGTGTCCCTAGTACAGGTAAGAATGATCCCCAAACATGAAGCTGAGGCAGCGGTGGCTTTGGCAGATAACAGGCAACAAAGGTATGTAAAATTCCATCTCAAATTCGTCATAATATAAAACTTGATTTTTTTATATTTGATTCATAATAATATCAAAACTCGCGTTGCTCATTGCCAGACAGTTAGTATGGTTCCAACCCTCTGCCGGACACCCCTAAACTATTATAATTTATAATTATACTTACGTTATATTATAAAACCTAAATTTAATATATAATTTTTTGGGAGCCTATTAAACTATGTTTATATAGTAGCCGGACAGTTTCGAAGGTTCTATCATCTTGCCAGACGCATTCAAAGTGAGCAATAATCGGGAGAGCAAGGAGCGAATACAGTAACTAAACGTTATATTATAAAACCTAAATTTTATATATAATTTTTTGGGAGCCTATTAAACTATGTTTATATAGTAGCCGGACAGTTTCGAAGGTTCTATCATCTAGGGACACACATAGAAGAACTTTCAGCTTTTATAAAATGACGAAGGTCTGGCACTCACGGGCTCTTGCTCTATACATAAACGAAGTATGTACAGAACTAGGGTTCTGATAGGATCAACAGCTGATAGGTCAACTACACTTACTACTTACGGTTAGTGATATAACAGTTGAGAGCTGGGACACTTGTAAACATTTTATTCGCTTTAATTTAGAACCTATCCGCAAATATTTACTTCTGCTGGTATGACCTTCGTCAATATATATACTGTCTAATAATTAAAAAATCTCTAATTCGAACCCATTGTTTAACACTCACACTCAAGGCGGCATGAGGCGTTGGTAAACGCGCCGCCGCTTGCCGGTGTGCTTGTAGCGAATTTGATCTGAGTGGAGATCGTCCTCCTGGTTCTTTACCGCTGCCTTCTTCTACGAAAAGATGTCTTCGCAGAAGGTTATGACCGAGGTACAACAGTTGTCACTACTGGCCATGGAGCGTATGACGGTCGTTAGCGAGATATCTCTTCCAATAAGGGCCCACGCTGCAACGTCCAGGCGAAACAAGCCACCAGCGTGTGCTGAGTAGAGTCCTCACTGCAGTCACTACACAGTACACACGCTCGGCTGTTACCTTCTAGTGACCGAGTGCAGATACTGCCTAAAGCAACCATGCATAGAATAAACCTATATCAGTTGTAAGAAAAGGGACCCGTGCTGTCGCCCTGCCCACTCGATGTATACCGGCTGGAGAGCCTCCACAGCGACCAACGATCCATTGCGGGTCTACGAGTGGCTTTACGTCACTCACGTACCTTTTCGAACGAGGGCCCGACTGCCACTACCCTTCCGGCAATCAACCATCCGTCGATAAATTTTACCCAGCACTATCTCCTTCCCAAATCCCAAATCCCACTGGGAGTGCTGACTGAGGCGGAAGCCGCTTCCGTCGGCACAGTGCAGTAAATGTGTATGGCTCCAAGCGCCAATATCCTCTGAGAGCGCCAGAGACGAGCACTAGTCGAGGCAGTCAGAGTCGCCGTCCACACCAGTGTACCATACAGTACCATTGACCGCCAACCTCCATATACAGTCGTCTTGTCACGATGCTGGCTCTACCCAAAGTGGGCAAAAGTCGCCCAAGGGCAGGCGCAACGCCGAGCAGCTTTTGAGCAAACTGCTGGAAGTGCTCGTCGAAGAGAGGTTGCTTTTTGGGTAACAGTTTTACCATATTCCCGGGATTTCTTAGCCTGTCAACCATCATTGGAAGAAGCGGATGTGGTGGGGCAGATATGAAAATGATAGATACAGCTGTTAAAGTGGGGAACGAAGGGAACTTCGCGCCAGTCTTTGTCACTGTTTTGTGCCCTGATCTCGGTATACTCGTCTTGGATGTTGCCTTGACCGCCTATCGCCTAAGCCTTAGAGTAGCTCCAGGAACAGGCAGTGACGTCACTGTCGCCATCACATAATCCATAACGGATCCCGTAACGGGAAGCGAAGTGGGTGTTGACGCTACCTTCGTTCCATAAGCTGCGAGCGGTGGCCGACAACAGAGACCGGAGGCAGCCTCGCTTCAAGGTCGACGGAGCTTCCGTACATCATGCGCCACACTGTCTATAAATAAATGGCAAACTGCCAGAAAGGTGGGCAATCTGTCCGAGATTGGACAAACTAGATAAATTGAGCGCTGAGCTCAGACATCTGTCACGTAAGGCGGCCTATCGTTGGCAACTTGGAAACGAGCCACGTTCTTAATAAGAGTCTCCGCGACCTCCTCAACAGCAGAAGAGGAACCACATAAAAACCCTTAAGGTTACTCCAATTAGTGGCTAACTTGTAGATAACAGCCTCTGGCACTTTCACTCTCTACTGCCTGCTGAGGGACAGAACCATGTACCATCAGTCCCTTGATATTCACCGTATCAGATCTGCGATGTTCTCCTCCACTATTGCATCGCTGTTCGTTCTGACTCGCCTATAGGTCGCTTTAAAAAAGATGAAGCCTGATGGTTTCGAGACCGTAGTTCGTGACCTCCCTCCATGGCTGCTGGTGACTTTAGAAAGCAACATCTCCTAGGACATGTCGCTCTCCTCATCCCTGCATTGTCCACGTTTCTAACTGTCACACAGCGCGTTTCCGGAGGCTCCAATGCGTCCGTCCTCGCACTGGAGTTATCACCCTCAGCGGACCTAGAACACAATAATTCTGATGTTTTTCAGCTTCCAATAGCCAAAATAACTTCTAAGTGCCCCACTGAGATAGGTATTCTAACCATTACTGCCTCTACGTTGGACGAGAGGTCACCCGCCGGGTCGTCACCGGCCTACAGGCAGACCATCCCATCAACAAGCTTCTTTACCAAATCCAGTCTTCTAATCCTCCAGTGCTTAAGGAAGCGTCCGGATGCCAAGCTAAAGGAGGGCTCGAACCAGCACTCGGCTAGGTATCCTATACCGCCGGAGGCAGTGTTCTTGGTACTAATCCGTATAACAGTCATCTCTACCTCCGCATTCCGGACAGGCGGAATAACATCCTGGTATACCCTGCGTCTCCGACCGAGGGTGCCATCGGCAGGGATGTGTTGCGAGAAAAGTCCCTTAATCACTTCTTGCTGGCAGAGAGAGTGAATGAAAGGTTCACAGTTGACCTCACTTGCTGTCATACGCACATGTTGGTGGAGCCTTAGCTTAGTAATCAGAGACCCACCGAGGTTGCCAACTCCTCTACGTCCTCGCCCTTTGCGTCCGTCCTGGGAGAACTCCATGCAATGGAGTTTATATTGAAGTCCTCCAGCCCAAAACCGTGCCTAGACGTTTTGGCCCGATCGACAGACGAGCCTTTGGCAAACGAAACATCTCAGTTAGCGGTAACAGGTTCGCGGGCCTATTACATGGGAGCACTGATCGAAAAGTAGGCGTCAATTCTGCCTCAACCTACCCCTCCAACCGAACAAGTGTGACATTTAGCTCCATGATATTTTTTAAATGTCTTAGATAAAAGAAAATGCTCTGTAGGTGATAATTTCGATATTTATTTTGAACCTTTCAAGCGCGATACATAAATAAATAAATAAATAAATAAATAAATAAATATTTCGGACATTTGACACAAAACGCTATCTAGTTCCAAACTAAGCAGAACTAGACAACTGACATAAATATATTTATACTTTTTTTTGTAAATACTTACATGTTATACATAGAAAACACCCAAACTCCGAAACAAATATTTGCAGATCATGCAAACATTTAGTTCAACCTGGGAATCGAACCCGAGACCTCAAGCACATGATGAATACATAAGTGCATTGGGATTGGAAGGGGAAAGGAACATTTTTAAAAGCTTTAATTCAACATCTTTCATATTCAAATTATTTTTCATTTCACTAAAAATCTTTGGAACAGTCCGCGTATACATATATTTATATATGTACTATGCTTCTATATAAAATTTACACCATTTATGATGTCTTTTTCATGTTTCTGTAAAGTGCTGAATCAGGACATAAATAACGTTGCTTACCCTTTTAATGGACGACTTTTCAACCAAGCAACTATTTCCTGCGGTTCTAGGTAACTTCTGCAAATAAACCATCAATGTTTACGTTTCAGAGTAATTACCTCATGTTATTGTATGAATGTGTATGAAGTTTTGTAGAAGCTATTGCTAGGCAGACCTGGATTCCCGTTATCAGAACATCGTGTCCAACTATCAGTCGGTCGGTTTGAGTCCGACATATCGAGTAAAGACCCGCCAAAGCGCCGTCAAACTACTACTTTAATTTGAAATTTTTCTCAGGCACAACGTTATGTAAATATGCGTACTGTATTATTAAAATCCTTCATTGTATTTCCAAACAAAAATAACGATTTGTAGATAAATTAAGCAGGTGAGTGAAGATGAGCTGATGTCCCGCTTTTAGTGCCACAGCTTCTACTGATACTTGACATAGAGTTACCACGTTGACATTTTTTCAAAGGTAAGTAGGCATAGTTACTTAATTATCCTGAAGCTGATCATCGAGTCAGGAAGATGAGCCTTTTCATGATTTGCGATGCTAAGAACACTTTCCTCGACTGAATTTTCGACCCTCTGATTGACCTAAAGATAAAATACAGCCCCACAATCATTTAACAAACAACCACAAGACGGTAAAAATACACTGCATTTATATTAACTAACAAGTAATAAAAGAAGTAACTTGTCTTGTGCCCATTAAGGTCCAACAAAGAAGGTTACGCACCATGTTACATTCGTTGCGGTTTTAAGCACGGAGCAGGGACC
The DNA here is from genome assembly GCA_949316085.1 of Hypercompe scribonia. Taxonomy (NCBI): domain Eukaryota; kingdom Metazoa; phylum Arthropoda; class Insecta; order Lepidoptera; family Erebidae; genus Hypercompe; species Hypercompe scribonia. Next base: position 22,368,725 of record OX438981.1, on the reverse strand, counting down.
ATAAATAAACACAAGCAAAGTTGTGGCTTCTTAAAACTACAGAGTCCATTTCATTTACTTGGTTTGATTACTTAAAAAAATATAAAACTTCAAACTGGTTGTTTTCGTCCTGTCGCTGCTTAGAGTTAGTTAGGTACGTTACTTACTTTAGGCGAGTCCGTCGTGGACTTGAATATTTCTAGTACTGGATTTGCGACTTTTGTGTCTTTCAGAAGGACCATCAGCAGTAGGATGGAGTTGAGAGACCACTGTTTGGAATCTTCATAATGTTTAGGCCTCCGTATGAGAGAGGCTAAAAAAGATAATAAATACGATAAATAAACCATGTAATTACTTCCACTTAACATATTATGCTGTATGAGTGGTACAGTTCTCGGACTGACAAAAATTTAACTATTTGTGACTGTTGTAATACATTGCAACGGATTTTCGTTGTTTTTTCGGTTACCTACCTGCTTCAGATCAACGCGCAATCTTGCACGAAAAACGGAACTGAGAGTACAGTACCTTGAGAGTTTGACCTGCACCCATAAAAAACAAACTATATTGAGAGCAAAAAAATAGGTTCACTTTCAGGACGCTTTACAGGCGAATGAACACAGCAATGGCATTTGACTATTGATTATATAACCTTCATCATTCACAGGTGGACCTCGACGTTAATATGAAGAATCACAAGACGTTAGGCATTACGGTAAATTTGATTTAATAATAACTGCAACATGTAACTCAAATGAATTGTTGTCGTATGTACACCATAGAATGACAGAAACGTGGTTTGCCATATGTGCCATATGTGCGTGGTTAGTGAACATAAGTAGACCAAAATCAAATTGACAGTGTTACTTCAGCTGAACTACCGCTTAACGAAGAAGATCCTGTCCGAGTCAAAATCGGAATTCGGTACACGAAATTAGGATGTAAAGTCCCACATCCCAATTCTCCATATATGTAATATTCCAAATACAGCAAAAAAAATTCAAAGTCTTTTCAAACTCAAACGTGTACTAGCGATGACGAATATCCCAAGTATCGTCGCCGATCACCAGAACAGGGTGTGCAAAGTGCGACCGTCCGAAACCACGCTTTTGATAATTGGTGTATCATTCTTTATAATCCACTCTTTTTGAAAATATTTGATGCCCACATAGAGTAAGAGAAACGTAGAGTTATAAAAAAGGCAATCCAATATGTTATTAAAAACAACAATAAAGGTAGTAAAAACGTAAAAATATTAGTCTGGAGGTTACATCTGCAGTTCTGAAACAGTCTGAAACAGTATACGCTACCGGGCTCTCACTGTTGATCAACTTGCGGTTCATTTAGAAAATGGACAAAGAGTATATTTACTGAGAACAATACACAAGAAGTTGTTAATAAACAGCAGTACACATCATTAGCAGCATTCTTCAAGTTATGTGCACAAGGTGATTACGTGAAAACATTAACATATGACAGAGTTTCAAGTTACTTACTATACATGGGACCAGAGTTCTAAAACCTTTGAATGGGAAAACAAGGTGTGTTTAAATGTTAATTTAAATTTCACGCTTAACATTTCTGATCGTACATCGCCATTACATACTTTTATTAATCCGTGTAATTGGCAACTCTATTCTCTCTATTCCGTGACACTATGAGAAAATACAGTGTTAAATAGTTTAACTTAAAATAGAATGTAATTCACACCTAAACCAAGTTACACTTATATAAACTCAACACAGGTACTGCGGTCGATGGTTTCCCAGAAGTAAAAACAACGGATGCTCTTGGCAGAGCCTACGTGTTTCATCCAAACGACAGTTAATACTTTGAGAATGTTATTGTATGTTGTGAAAGTCCCGACATCTTTTACACACCTGAGACCTGTACAAGGTGTTATTTAAAATACTTATCACACAGCATGCAAAACTATGGGGCTCTTAGAAGACGATTCTCACTGGGAAAACACATTTTCAGAAACAGCTATTTGCACTTCAGCAACATCACCAAGATATTTATTTGCCACCATGGTATCGTTTCGTCAAGTAACCAATACTGTTACCCAATAGAATAAATCATAAGGAAATTTGGTCAGTGATATTCTGATTCGGTGATGGCAAGAGTTCGTTCCAGATGATGAACAATGTAATCTAAACATATTTGATGAAACATTATTTGAATTGAACGAAATAATACAATTAGGTTTCGTTAAATCGATTAAGAATTTTGAGTTGCCGATACCCGCTAACACTACTAACTCAGATTTAACGAATAGTGCCGAATACACAAAAGAAACATCATACGGTCAATTGAGACTTTTACAAAATGTAGCTCAAGATGAGCTACGATTGAACATTGTTCAAAACAAAGTATACAGTTTATTACTATCATCAATTGATAACAATGAAAAAAAAATTCTTTCTAGTTGCCCCAGGAGGTACAGGAAAAACATTTTTAATCAATTCGTTTTTAATAAAAGTGAATTTAAAAGGAGACCGAACTGCACAGTCTACACTCAAGCTCCCGCTGAAAATTGCCGTCGATGATAATAACAGTGTCCATAGTGATTCCAAACAGGAAAATTGATGCGTGACTGCTTGTTAATAGCCTCAGATGAAGACACTATGTTAAATTAGACGTCTGTGGAAGTACTGGATAGAGCAATCAATTACCTGTAGACAGCTGCAGCGCGAGCAGCACAAAAATAGTATCGAAATCAAACGGTATCACTGATTAGTTTTTACTTGGTTTACTTTTTTTAAATCAGATCAATATTTGTTTAAAATTTAATTAAATTATTTAATTCATTTAATTTAAATTTTTAAATTATTAAAATGTCTACCGATCACTTCAATGCGTCGATGACATCGTCGCAACATGTTTTCGCATATTTTAGCACATAAATTTTTGTTCACGGCTAGGAATTTTATTGTATTAAATGCAATAATGATCCTCAACCTTAGTTCTTCTACTGAATTTGTTACTGAACTTGTTGAGTACACTTTATTTTTCACACATCCCACAAAAAAAAACTGTAGGTGTCAAATCTGGTGATCTAGGTGGCCATCGTATAGCCCCATATACTCGTATATCGTACTATCTACTGTTCACCAAACATCTACTTAAGACGCTCCCTGGCGGCCACCACTGCATGTGAAGGCGCTCCGTCTTACTAATACCATAAACGCCTGTTTTGAGTAACAGACAGTTGATCTGTGTAGTCAGACACTGGGCTATCAAACAATTCTAAAAACTTAAAAACAGTAAATTTTCCATCAATGAAAGTAGGACCAATTGATTGGCTGCCGTGAATCGCTGCCCACACATTTAACGAGAAACGGTATTGGTGCGATGATTCGTGCCTAGTATGAGGATTTTCCGTAGCTCGATATCGCAAGTTGTGGTGATTCCATATGATGTTGGATCCATAACACATAATGTTGGATAGTAGTCCGGTCAATTTAGACCAAAAAATGAGGGTGAAGTTACATAAAGTCCCAACAAGCTGAATTTCTGTGAAGTTGTTCAAAACATAATTATAAACAATGTCTCCAAGTTCCCCATCATTCCCGTTTAAGGAAAAAATTTTATTCAAGGTCAAAAAAATGAGTTTTACGCGATTTTCAGCAAAACGGTAAGTTTTATCATAAAAGTACATCAGACAAAAATTGTAGATCATAAAATTATCTATAAAAAGGTATCAATACTTTTTTTCTTACGAGCCACCGTTTCTGAGATATAACGTCGTCGTAAAAGTTGTTATCGTCATAATATGCATGAGTACGCCACGTATATACATCTAGAGTTGTTATATTTTATTTATTTATATATTTATTTATTTATTTATTTATTAAAGTTAGGAAAACCAACAGCTACAAAAAACCAATGGGCAGTTTTATACACAACATCAAGCCAATTATAGGTTTTCACGAGTAGTGACATTACAAGTTAATAGAGGTTCTGGAACACTAAATGACACAAAACTACAATCACATTTGTGCGACAATGAATGAAGGGAAACAAAAATAATAAACAAAGGCGAAACCAAAAAAAGAACTACCCACCCGATGAAAAAAAGATACAATTCATCAATCTCCTGACAGTGCCACCATTCACTGTATATGGATCGAATAGCAACTCCCTGCATAACTCGTTAAAGGATTTACTCGCTCGCAACACAAACGAATTCGATCTGTAATTCGCACGCGCCGCTGGTACAAAGATAGGTGGATTAAACCTTAAACTTCTTACAGGAACGCCAAACTTGAGCATGTGTAGGAGGTCAGGGCAGTCCACCTCATTAGACAAGATTTTAGAGAAAAATGTGCAATCCGCAAGACGACGGCGATAACTTAAGGGCTGAATATGAAATCGTTTACAAAGATCAAAGTACCTTTCAGAGTTATATGGTATGTGAAATCGGAAGCACAGAAACTTAATGAAACGCCTCTGGACGCCCTCAATCCGGTCCATGTACTTGCCGTATTGCGGATCCCATATCTGACATGCGTACTCAAGGTGACTCCTAACATATGTACAGTATAGTATTTTCAACGTTTTTGCTTTTTTGAAGCACCCTGAGACCCTCATCACAAAGCCAAGTGCCTTGGATGCTTTTGAGACAATTCTATCAATGTGATTATCAAAGAGAAGCTTTGAGTCGTGATAAATTCCCAAATCGCGAATGACATCACATTTTCGCAAAACTTGTCCCGATAGGTTGTAGGAAGAAGGAACAACATCACGCTTTCTAGTGTACGTCACTACTGAACATTTGAGTGGATTAAGGTCTAACTTGTTGATTTTACAGTAATCACTCAAACGTGATAGATCCTTTTGCAGAGAAATCACATCTGGGGTAGATCTAATAGACGAAAAGATTTTCATGTCGTCAGCGAAACAAAGCAGACTCGAGGTATGAAAGCAAGAATCGATGTCGTTTACATATATAATAAAAAGAAGCGGACCGATCAGGGAGCCCTGCGGGACGCCACTGGGCACTTGAATCCAACTAGAAATGTAGCTGCTCACCACTACTGCTTGAGATCTATTTTCAAGGTAAGAGCAGAACCATCGAAATAGATCCCCTCTAATTCCAATATTAAGAAGCTTCATTTTAAGCCTAAAGTGGTCGATACGGTCAAATACTTTGCTGTAGTCAGTATAAACAACATCGACCTGTGCCCCCCGATCCATTTCGCTTGTTAAATAATCATTGAGAACAGCTAAATTAGTTACAGTAGACCTGCCTTTGAGAAAACCATGCTGCGAGTGACTAAATGAGTTCTGTAGTGCTGCATATACCTGTTCATACACTATCCGTTCAAACACCTTAGCTATGATGCACAATTTGGATATAGGCCTGTAATTTACCACTTCAGTTTTAGAGCCTTTCTTGTGGATAGGTGTTATAAAGGCTGATTTCCAGATTGGCGGAACAGTAAATGAAGACAGTGACTTCTTGAATAACAAAGAGATCGGTAAAGCTAAAGTCTCGGCACATTTTACTAGAAACTGGGGTGTCAAGTGATCAGGTCCAGCTGATTTGGTCGTATCCAATCCAAGCAACAAGCCGTGCACTCTTTCAACGCTAATGTCGATACTGCTGATATCTGCTAGAGTAAGCGGCTGACAAATTTCCGGTTCACAAGATTGTGACTCATGGCTGGGCTCCGCAAAACTCGAGTAAAAGTACGTTGAAAAACCTTCACAGATGTCCGCGGGAGTAGATAAACTAACGTTCTCGTGATTGAGACAACTGGGAATCGCGCTTGATCTATATCTATGCTTCACGAAACTCCAGAACTGTTTAGGATTAAACTCGATAGCTGCTTCGGTGGTAGCTAAGTATGAGTCATAGCACTTAGATTCAAGTCTTTTACATTTATTTCGCAATAACTTAAATGTTTGTAAGTCAGAAATTCTGTTATATAATTTATATTTACGGTGATACTTACTCTTTTGCTTAATTAATAATTTAAGAAACGACGAGTACCAAATCGGATAGGCACTCGGTACTACCTTCTTAGTGGGAATATATTTAATTTGTAAGTCGGTTATAGTAGCGTAAAAATAGGTAACTGCGTCTGTGATTGATTTATTACCGATTGCACTAATCCAATCGATAGTGGACAATTCACTGTTGATAGCAGTGAAGTCCCCTTTGTTAAAGATAAAACGCGTATACGGAGCCGGATCTAGGCAAGATAAATTGGCGAAGCTAGCGACCACAATGAGAGCCGGTATATTAAGATGTATATATTTATATATACATCTTAATATATATAAATCTCGTGTCACAATGTTTGTCCTCAATGGACTCCTAAACCACTTAACCGATTATAATAAAATTCGCACACCATGTGCAGTTCGATCCAACTTGAGAGATAGGATAGTTTAAATCTCAAATTATAGTCGCAATTTTAATTTATTGCTAATTATTTGTCTGTTATTATTTGACAGTCACAATTATCTGTTAACTCCAAATGATTCTAACAGATGTCGATACTTTTCGACTGGGTTGAGTAAGTAATCAATAGATGGCGCTGCTATGGTAAATCTACGAACGTGTCATATAAGCCAGTGTAGCTTCGAGACATCTGTTTCTTGTTCTATTGTGTGCGTGGCTAGGGTCTTATACCTGCTATAATAAATGAAATACCGTTAGTCTTGAGCGTCACTCTGTAGTGAAAACACGTGTTTATCCTAACCTATATTGTGCTGTTCTGAGTTTTATATTAAAAATGTCTGAATATTGTTTTATTTGTACTAAACTTTTAATTGAAAGTGAAGTTGTTATTGTTGAACGTGGTATGAAGACATTAATTAATGCAAGTATCGAAAGAGCTGATGATTTTTCAGAATATCTCAAAAATCAGAAATCTGTGACAATACATGAAAATTGCCGTAAAAATTATACTCGAAAGTCTTCTATTGCTGCAGCTAATAAAAGACAACGTGAAGAACAAGAAGCCAGTACATCCACAGCAAGTCCTCCTCGTACTAGATCACGTATCAGTGAATCAGCTTTTTGTTTCAAAGAACTATGCTTATTTTGTGGCGAGAAATTAAATGAAGAGAGTGAAAGAAGAAAATTCTCAGATTTTCGGCGTCGAATCAGCCAAGTAAGTACACTTCAATTTAAAGATTCAGTTCTGGAAACAGCTCGGGCTCGTGACGATGCTTTAGCAAAAGCTGTTCTTGCTCGAGTCGAATTTCAATATTCGAATAATATTCAATATAATTTAGTTGCTGCTGAAGCTAAGTATCATCGAGATTGTTATGCTAATTTTTTAAAAACTTCACTTCTTTCACTTCTTGCAGTGCTAAATGTGGTTGCAAAAAAGTCGGACTGTTTTGTTCTTTGGCATGCCCAATTTGTCAAGGCCGGTCGTGCTCTAATATTGAAACACAAACAATGGAAGATTCGTTTGACTCCGACGAAGTATCATGCGATACATCGCTATTGGCGCAATTTACTTGCATCCAAAATGAAGATGAAGAAGAAGCAGGAGGAGAAGAACAAGAAGAAGAAGATCAAGAAGAAGAACATCAAGAAGAAGAACAAGAATTTGAAACTTACGAATAAGACAAATAAACTTCAACACTTTTTTTTAATTTACATCACTTTTATCTTTCACAATTTTTGAAAATTTCCGTTATTTTGCAATAGTTTTACATTAAACAGGATCACAACTGACCGGTGGAGTAGGCCTACTGGGGAAACCACGTTAAAAAAAACGCGCTAAGTACACTACCTCATAGGTGGCGTGGAAACGTGTGCATATTATGACGATAACAACTTTTATAACTTTTTGAATCGTTATATCTCAGAAACGGTGGCTCGTAAGAAAAAAAGTATTGATACATTTTTATAGCTAATTTTATGATCTACAATTTTTGTCTGATGTACTTTTATGATAAAACTTACCGTTTTGCCGAAAATCGCGAAAAACTCATTTTTTTGACCTTTGACCTTGAATAAAATTTTTTCCTTAAACGGGAATGATGGGGAACTTGGAGACATTGTTTATAATTATGTTTTAAACAACTTCACAGAAATTCAGCTTGTTGGGACTTTATGTAACTTCGAATGTCTAAATTGACTGGACTATAGGAATTTAGGAGCATTTGTTACATTGGTACGTAACAACTCACAGTGTGCTACTCTTACGGATAGATCCCTGTTCAATAAGGTTTGTATTCTTCGACACTTGAAGAATTCTTGTTTATCAGCCTTTAAGATATCATAGATTTTCTAATGCTGAACACCAAATTGAGGAGCAACCCTACGTAAACTACATGTAAGATTACGTGTGAAATCACCCAACACATATTCTTCAATAGCGATCGGTGTTCGGGGACTAACTCAACATTAAGAGGCACAAAACTTTGATTGTTTCGTAACTTTTGTACCGCCCTTACAAAAATTCGGCTGTCAGTAAGACATACACGATTGGTACCATATCTCTCACGATATGTCCGCAATGTAAGAGATACGTTTTGATGACATTCCCCGTAAATTAAAACCATATCAGTATATTCCACGGTTGTAAAGGTCACTCGCGACATGATGAATATGGATTTCGGTAAATCAAAATTACTACTTGCAAACAAGCGCAACACTCAATTTCACACACACACTGCACAACACAATCGACATTGTTACTTTTCAATAAAATGAGGATCGTTCCTAAGTCTAAATGACCTGCTTCTTATCGTAAGTTAATAGAAGCAAAGCAAGTGAATTATAAAAAGCAAATAACGTTGAGGGTTTAGTTGTTAAAGCTCCTATGTCAACGGCCTATCTTGGCATTTGAAAGCTACGGGGATATTGTACGGAGAGTGCTACTACTAATCTTCGGTTGAGTCGTTACGATGTATAAACTCCTGAGGGTCTGGTGAAATAATCACGTTCGGCTTTTCAATGGGTCCGCACCGATACCTTTATCAATTGTCGGCGCACTCTTCCTCCTATACGAGTACGTCGTAACTTCTTGCGGTGCCGTACGTCACGTCTGATCCTGAGCGTCACGTTATTCATCATACAATATGTACAGTGTTTCCATACCACATTCTATTTTAACCGTACAGAAGTCCTTACAAAAGAATCGAGAAGTCAACGAATCATTACTGAGGATTTAATGATTTTCAATAAACCTATCCGGCTGTGAATGACCAAAAAATATTAAAGTAAATAATTTCAAAGCACTGTTTACTCAAAAGAAATTAAACAACCATTTGATGCGAGTTCAAAAGCATGTATTTTTTTCTGTAAGGTCACTACCGGAGAATCAGGATTAATCGCAATTTAGTCGATCAGCACAATGTCATCTATCGAGCGTTGTCTCATTTAACATACATAAATATTCGATTCAGCAAGGGCTCTTGATTATGAAAAATCGTGTGTTAGATCAACGGGTCCATCGATTTACCTAAATACCATACCTTTGAAAGGAGCTGGAATAGTGTGCTTTTCCAGAAAGTTCCTCTGGTAATATCTGACGATGCGATTTGAGGATTTCTCATCAGTAACGCTTCCCACAGCCAACACCGCCAATGAGAGCACCACAGCTTTCTGTCAAAATGAACACACATTCACTTACTAATGTAATAAAGCTTATTTTAGAAATACAAAGACAATCTGCTATGCAGATGGTACATCAACAATTTATCATAATTGTATCTGAGCCAACTGTCGACAGAATAAAGCATGGCGATTATATTTAGCTAAACGGTATAACAATGATTTATTAACTTTAAATACCAATAAAACCAAATATTTAAGCAACCACAAACTGCAGTTTGCTCTACAGCCCTCAACCCAAACATCTCGATGCACATATATAAATTCAATTAAACTATTCATAATTGTAACAATACAAATATTACAAAAGATACGAAAGGCTAATACTGATAAACTGTCTTACAAAGTTCATATTGTGGTTATCTGAATAATCTGCCGACTATTCCTCACAAAAAAAAAATGGCAAAAAGTATGTTACCAAATATTAAGTGTTATTAGAGGAATTAATAAAAATTTCGTATTCATCATTTTTGTGCTTTATTATTAAATTGTATACATTTCGTTGTAGTATCTATTTTTTTGTTATTTATTTGATACATAAAACAATTACTCGTTACAGTCTTTACAAAAGAATAAGAATTTACACATCTAAAATGTATAACCCTCAACAACCTGAGACTTTCACTGATACCCAAATTCGCCTGAGTTCTCAGAGGATTCGGACAGCAAATGCCCGGTCTCAGGAGATACAGGAAGAACGGGCAGCACGTCTCACTACCCATCGTGAAGCTCATGCTTTAAGAGCTGAGAGAGAACAAGTAAGGGAAATACGGCAGCATGATTGATAAGGTTATAATAAAGGCTGATGATAGACGTCCTACCGAAGAACATCGTGGAATATATAATGCGTTGCAGACGAAGTTGCGGTAATCTTAGTCGATCGGGAATGTGATAGACGTGATATCGACATTTACGAAACACATCCAGCTTATGATGCCCTGCAGTACCCTTTGATATATTTCCATGGTGAGGATGGGTACAATTTCGGACTCTATCAAATTAATCCAAGCATTAGAATAATATAATACATTATAATAAAAAGATATCAGTCCTACAGTTTTATTCATACCAGATACAAATTTGGCGAAATTGTTTTAATTATTTGCAACGATTTCGAGGATTGCTCAGCCAATTCATCGTTTATATGTACGCAAAAATTGAAACACAGAGGTTAATTTATATACGCACTAACCAGACACGTGCTGCGGATTATGTGCATCTGCAAGACGCAATGCAACAAGATAACAACGTGGAAAACATGGAACGATTAGTTATCTTACCGTCAAACTTTATAGGGGGTCCACGTTATATGCACGAGCCTACACAAGACGCCTTTTGCCATGTCGGTCGGAAATATGAGCGACCTGATCTTTTCATCCCTTTCACCACTAACTCAAAGTGGAATGAAATTTCACAAGGTCTTTTCGCCGGTAAGGCACCTCCTAATAGACATGACATAATAGCCCGAGTGTTTCTCCTTAAACTCAAACTGATGATAGACCTAATTACAAAAGGAAAGCTTTTCGGACCGTCTCGTTGTTATATGTACAGTCTTGAGTGGCAGAAAGGGGGCTTGTCACATGCCCACATACTAGTGTGGTTAAAAGAAAAACTTAGACCTGATTCTATCAATACTGTTTAAGTGCTGAACTTCCTGATAAAACCGGAGATCCCATATTATTCGATATTGTAAAAACTCACATGATACACGGACCATGTGGAACATTAAACAAATATTCTCCCTGTATGCAAGAAGATCATTGAGATACCCTTGTGCACTTTCAGAGCAAACAATATCAGGAAAAAAAGGATATCCACTATACCGTCGAAAATCACCTCGACAAGGTGGCTTCACAGCTAAAATAAGATAACATGGTCAGGAAATAGATGGAGATAATATGTAGGTGGTACCTTATTCATCGGTATTATCAAGAACATTTCAAGCTCACATCCATGTTGAAGCATGCCACAGTGTCGAATCTATAAAATATATTTGCAAATATGTGAACAAGGGCTGTGGCCAAGCAACTGTGAGATTCAATAATAATGATAAAGATGAAGTTACGAGGTTTCAGTCGGACCGATATATTAACTCCTCTGAGGCAGTTTGGCGTATTTTAAGTTTTTTCATTCATGAAAAATATCCACCTGTTATCCATCTTGACGTTCATCTTCAAGGTGGAAAAAGGATATACTTTAACCCTGATAATGTAATGAAACGTTTAGAAAACCCAAGACAAACCACTCTCCTCGCTTTCTTTAAACTTTGCGAAACAACCGCACATGCTAAGTCACTCTTATACAACGAAGTTCCATTGTATTATACCTATGATAAGCAACATGGTATTATTAACCGCAGTAAACGTGAAACTGCTGTAGAATGTGAACCAGGTATTTTTAAAGATCGTCGTTGGTAGGATTTACGGTGCATCCGAATAACTCCGAATGCTCTTACCTGCGCCTACTTCTACACGTTGTTCGAAGGCCTACTTCTTTTGCCAAGCTCCGAAAAGTGGATAATATCGTATACCCTATATACCAAGTGGCTTGCCGGGCACGTCACTTACTGAATGGGGATCAACACTGGGATGATGCTTTGTCCGAAGCGAGTATTAGCGAAAGTCCTCAGCGGTTATGTCATATGTTTGCAGTCATGCTGGTGTTCTGTGCCCTTGCTCATGCTGCATAGTTATGGCATAAGTATCAAAATAAATTAGCTGAGGAATTTTGCAGACACACACAACTAAATTATGACAACCCAATTAGTGAGAGATTACGAAGAAAGGCACTTGAATTGTTGTTTGTTGGCTCTTCAAGATAAAGTTACATCTATAGGGGGTAATCTTATTTATCAATATGGCATGCCGGAGCCATCATTTAACAGTGAACGTATTAATAGAGATTACGTGGTGGAAATCAACTATGATCCAGTAGGTCGGGCCAAAATTATACAAAGTGATGTATTGAGACTAATTGAAGAACATCGTTTAATATTTGATCGGGTTTGTCGTAGCGTTGGTACTGCTTAGGGGGAACTGCTATTTATAGATGCTCCCGGTGGAACGGGTAAGACACTTCTCACTAAAGTGATTTTGGTGAAGGTACAAAGCCAGGGTAAAATCGTGCTGGCTGTCGCTTCATCGGGCATAGCAGCCACTTTATTGCCAGGAGGGATAACTGCCCATACTATGATGAAAATTTCGATCGATTTCTAAGTCGAACGGTCTACCGTACAGAAAGCCTAATAGCGATAAAGCTAAAGTTCTTCGTGATTATAGCCTTATTACATGGGCTGAATGCACAATGGCAAACCGAAAAGCAGTTGAAGCAGTAGACAGAACGGTGCGTAATGTCAAGCAAAATGACCAACCCATGGGTGGCATAACCATACTTTTTTTGTGGCGATTTTCGTCAGGCTCTTCCTGTAATACCCCGTGGAACAAGGGCGGATGAAGTCAGAGCCTGTCTAAAGAGTTCTCGATTGTGGCATTACATTATCCCTTTGCATTTGACATTAAATATGCGAGTACAAATCGGAGGCAACGAAAACACTCAAAATTTTTAAATTTGCTACTTGAGGTCGGTAACAGAGTGTATCCACAGGAACAAGGAAGAGCTGTTCTTAATGAAAACCTATGCTACCAATTTTCATTAATGCGAGACCTAGGAACCGCAACTCAAATACCAACTTGCGAAAATTCCTGGCTTTGCGAAAGAGCTATTTTGACTCCACGAAACGACCAAGCAGCAGCAATAAACGTTGAAATTTTGAACTTTGTTTCGGAGGATAGCGTAGAGTATATCTCCATTAACAGAGTTATGGAAGAAGAAGAATCTACCAGCTACCCAGTAGAATTTTTAGAATCCCTCAGTGCTCCTGGAACTTTGCAACGGTACCCGATCAAAAGTGACCAGTTTTCAACGAAATCTGATTGAAGCGAAGATTATAACAGGGAGCGAAATAGGTGATAGTGTTTTCATTCCTCGGATGCCTCTCATTCCAAACAATTTTCGATTTAGTATTAGACGAGTCCAGTTTCCAGTGAGCCTATGTTTCGCAATGACGGTTAATAAAGCCCAAGGTCAGATGCAGAAATGTTGTTGGTGAATCACGTTACCAGTAAACTAAGAGCGAGTCGTTCATTAGGTATTTTATACATTACTAAAGCATCAAAATCATTGATTAATTGCTCATAATTATGACGATTAATCAATTATTAGCAATTGCTAATAATTGATTAAGTGATCAATTTCAGTTTAATTGGTATTTAGAAACTTAAATCGATCGTGTGTTATGAATAAATTATATATACTCGTAATTAGACAACGAAAAGACAATTACAGTCGATTCTTATATGAATTATTAGACTACTTAGTAGACAGTTTATGTGAAGTTTGCACAGAATCGGTAGAGAGGTTTGTAGCGTTCATGTGACAACACTGTTCTTGACGATGCTTCTTTCTATACACAGAGTTGGGTACACACAAAAATGTTAAGGGGACACTCTGATTAACAAAGCGTGTAATTTAAGCTCTTGGAGACAAAAGACTGTGAATATTGGTACCACCTGAACAGTAAATCCATATTGAATACATATTGTGTTTAATTTGACCATTCAAGTGATAGATGCATCGGATGAAAATATATTATGGAGTAACACAAACACAATAACTCCAAAGGTTCTTCATTTATAACATTTTTTGTAACAAATGAATTCAATAAATTGCTGATCATTTTGTAAATGAAACTTTTTTCAGTGTTGACATTAATTGCATGTTGTTATGTCATTTATGCGGTTATTTCATTTTGGACGTGCTTAGATCAAAGCAAATTGTCTGCGATAATTATTGTTTTGTGTTTATAATTTTTGTTCAAATATCTTATGTATATATATGTATTCGTATGTGTACTTTTCTCAGTTTTTTAACGAGCCGTCGATGTTGCATATCGTTTACAGATTTTACTTGAATTAAATTGTCAAACGCGTTTACACAAACGGTAAGTTTTGAACTGTTGAAGTGAATTACAGTATGCATGTGGGTTTCTTTATTAGAAAAAACATTGTGTATCACTATTAATGTGGAAATTTGATTTATTCTTTTTTAATTGAGGGAAATATGCCACGAGCCCGATGAGCAAATATAGGTTGCCGAACGCGTAATACCAGTGATATAGCATTGGTATTACTAAGACGATCACAGACTGCAGACGAACGCGCGCAAGCTAATGCATCGCAACGTCAACGTAATGCACGAAATACTCGTAGATCTGTTGATGCTGTACAGTACTGAATCTTGCACGGCGATCACGAATACATCGTGCTGTCTCGGCTGAAATGATGCGTGCTATTTTTAATTACAATAGTCAGATTGATTATAGTATGTACAAATACATTGGAATGATGGACGCAATATGTCCACATTGTGATGCGGCTAAATTTCCAGGTGAAACGTCCGGCACGTGTTGTGCTAACGGCAAAGTGAGATTACCAGCATTAGAAACTCAATCCGAAACATTGTATTCATTCATTTTTGGGATATCGGAAAAGTCAAAGCACTTTTTGAGTCATATTCAATAATACAATTCGGCATTTCAAATGACTTCTGTTGGTGCTACTAAAATTATTAGAGATAGTTTTTTGCCAACGTTAAAGGTAAATACTTCAACAGGTTTGTCCCATGTTTATATTAATCTGAATCATTAAGTATTCCATAGTTTTAAAAATGATGATACAACGTCTAGCTAAAATTGCATACATGTTACAGATGCAGGGCGAGATTTATCATCAAGCTGGTTCGTTATTGCCATACCCCGACACTGATCATAAATTTTTGCAAATTTATTTTATTGGTAATGAAAATCGTGAATTGCATCAACGTTGTGCAATTGTTTTGAATACAAGACGAAAAATTATTCGTGAGCTACAAAAGTTTTTCCATCAGCATAATGCATTAGTTCAATTGTTCAAAATTGTTCTCGATCGTATGCCATCTGATAATCACAAAATCGTAATAAGGGCTGTTAGAACCCTTTTTGGAGAGCATGAAAAGCGATTCAATGCACCGATAATTGATAAGGTTGTAATTGTAATTCTTGCTGTTTCATGGTTAAAAGACATTTTATAAAAGTATGAGATGACATAGTGTCACAATTACTTATTGGTAAGCACCACGTGCACTATAAACAAAAAATGTGTGTATGCTTATGCTAAAAATACGATACAAGTTTTGGTGAGAACAAATAAGAAGCAAAAAAAGGAATTTTTATTTAATATTTTGTATAGTATTGCGGAGTTTGGTGAGTCAAGTCAGTGTGTATATCGACCAGGGAGCTGCAACCATTAAGCAGCTTGCAAAGTCGTGGAATGGTAGAGTTAGCATAGGATGCAGGAGGGTGATAGGAGAACGAGGATATCTAGTTGAAGCATATAGTTTTATACGTAGCGAAGCATGTACAGGACCACTAGTGATCTATATACAAGAGTGAATAGCTGTACGCGTAAAATTCGTGTATAAAATGTTTTAAATATGAATGAACAAAGTGCATTTATTAAAATATTGCGTAAATATTATAATTGCATAAATTGATAAAAAATGCTATACAATAGCTTTATCGCGGCAGTCCTCGAGTGCCACACGTATTTTTTAATTTATACTTTATGCACATAAAAAGTGACAAAGGTGGACTTATGCCGATTATTTGTGAGAATTTTATGAAAAACTAATGATAAAATAAAAGTTAGATTTCTATATACACATACATCATCATCGTCATGATTATCTCAGCCAAAAGACGTACACTGCTGGACATAGACCTCCCCAGAGGATGGACAGCAGTGTCCTACTGAGTACACCATCTGCCACTGCAATCGCCAACCCGTGCGCCATATGTACATATACATAAACATACATACATACAGATATATACTATAGATAGATATATTTTTTTTTGGTTTACGGACGTGGAAAAAATTGTTTTAGCTTAACTTTGATCCTTATGATCAAATACTTTGTTCATTTAGCTTTGATTTGCTTTTTTATATACCCTGATCTGCCCACTTCTCGCCGAGATATCGGTTTTTTAAATGGAAAAGGATCCTTTTGTCTTTGATTATAGATATTTCAGCAATCAATGATTCCACAGAAATTTAAAGGTGGGTTTCAAGAATTTGAATAAATTTTCCTTAACGACGGGCTATAGTTTTTCCGAAAAAAAAATTTTTCTTTCTGTCACATGAATTTGAAAATGCAACAAAAAAAGGGCTTTTGCTGGTTTTTTGGAAAATCAACCACTGGATCGAAAATATTGAGGCAACCACTAATGTTAAGTGTGCCTTTTACAGTTCAATATGTCCACAAAAACCCTACAAATAACCAAATTAATCCAACCAGCCGTTTTTTTGTTTCACTCGATCGAATTTTTGAAAAATTAAAGGATCACGTTTTTTGCTCTGAAAAGCTCATAATTTTTAAAAATGAGAAAAAGATCCTTTTCCATTTGAAAACCGATATTTCGACGAGAAGTGGGCAAATCAGAGTGTATAAAAAAGCAAATTGAAGCTAAATGAACAGGGTATCCGATCCTTATAGTGGTTAAGCTAAAACAATTTTTTCCACATCCGTAGACCAAAAAAAAAACTAAAAAAATTTTAAATTTTTTTTTGTTGCGGATTTTTCTACGATTACTCAAAAACCGCGGAAGCTATAAAGTTTTCAAGTTCGAATCCAAAAACTAGACACTTGGAGCTATAATTTTCTTTTTTTCTGATTTCCTGTACAACCATTTCTCTCGAAGTTACGGCCTGTTGAAAACTGCCCAAAAATTTGGAAATTTTTTTTGATCCCTTAATTTTTTCCAATAGTGTATATACATATACTATACAATAAATTCTAGAAAGAGACAGTATAAGATTAAGAAGGTTCTGATAAGGTCTTAAGAATGTGTTTCCACAATAAATATTTGAAACTTTGCCGAATTTTTGTCATCCTGATCTCGAGTAATTGCGTTCCATAAAAGTACAGATTGTATCAAGACGGTTGAGTATAGAAAAGAAAATCAATCAAGAAAACAGATTGGTGAGTAGGGCATTAAAGAAGCAAGTTATTAGAAGACCTAAGATTTTTAGTGTGGTTTGGACCTAAATATTTAAATTGAGTAATTAAGTAGGAAGGAGAACTTGGAGAGAAGAGTAAAGAAAAAAAGAGAGAGAGAAGAGTAAAAGGTTGCCAATGCTCGTGTATGTGTCAGATGTAAGTTAAAAATGAATCGAATGGAATTATTGAGAAGACGGTCAAGCTTATTGAGCAGAACCGCATTTGAGTCAGTCTAGTACTCGTCACCATTGTCGATTATTGGGAATATTGGAGTATGAACTAGTATGTATATATCGCACAACTCGGTTTGATAATAAAGTTGCAAGTCATCAGCATGAACATGATAGGAACACTGAAGTCTTAGGATGATAAAACTGATAAAGATGGAACGGTAAACTGTCAAAGATGGGACTAGTTGCCGAAACATCGGATACTACTGCATAGTTCATTGGCTATACTAATTATTACACATAATTTTTGTAAAAATAAGATTTTATTCTTTAAAACGTTTTACAAAAGCAAAGTAAAATGTACAATGCATTAGTAAATAATATGAAAAATGAAAGAATGGGCAAATTAACTATGGACATACATGTATAAATGTAGTGCAATCCCATTAACAAATCAAGACAAATCTTTATAAGCATACGAACAATAATTGTTTGGATAAATCTATAATCTATATATATAAAAGAAAGTGGTGTTAGTTACACTACTTATAACTCAAAAACGGCTGAACGGATTTAGCTGAAAATTGGTGGGGAGGTAGCTTAGAACCAGGAGACAGACATAGGATACTTTTTATCCAGTTAAAACGGGTTTAAGTAAAAAAAAATTGCTTATTTATTGCCTCTAAGGCGGAACAGAGTTCGCGGGGTAAGCTAGTATAAGCATAATTTCTTGGTACGATTGTGCAACGTTATATAAAAGTTCTAAATATTTATATGATTGATTGTGTAATGGTCTATTACACAACTGACTTCTCTAATTTCGTTCTCTGAAATCGTATTTAAATATTAAATAATAAGAATATTATCGTATTTATTTTATGACTTTTCCTTTTAAGATATAAATTTATAATGTATGTATGTAGTTTGCCGAAATAGTTACTGCCCTACTGGTGGTATTTTAAATAGACAAAACATGACTTGAAAGGATGTTTGGGCAAAAATAAATAAAAAAACTCACAGTGTAATACATTTTGCTGGATTAAGCCGTCATCTGGAAGTCCCTCAGTGGAGTGTGTCTATCTTGGAGTGTGTTTCGTAACTTAGAAACCATTAATGTGGTAGTTTAATGAACCATTTTATTGTGATTGCAATTACGATAAAAAGAAACGTCTTACACGTCTCTGTTCACGCACCCGAAACGTGCAAAATATTCCACCGCTATACGAAATTGTGTTGGTTTGTTTGTCTGTTTAACATGTTAGTAGATCCGTCTCTCGACTGAATCACACTTGTATACTGCGCTAAAACGTTCAGAGAGGCTTAGTGATTTGCACAAGCTTATATATATGATTCCAATCAGATCGTTGCAGAAGTGTCTCGGGAGCACAACACTCACAGTCATAAGTAGATATTGTATCGGAACTAGAGCGCGGTACAATGGTGTCCCCTGACCTCGTGGTCGTGCACTACTTCTAGCACTACAACCGCCCTATTGACAATAGAAGTGGCATCGGTAGTTACTTTTCATCGAGCACCCATCAGCTTGTTTCTTTTTTCTACATTAAGAACCTGTCAAAGCGACTCTCCTCTGTCTGATGGAAAGCATGAATAGAATCCAAGAGTTATCACCATATTCATACCTCGTGGTGACATATTTATTTACTGCCATAACAAACGGTATTCCTCGGCCATCCATCCAATTGTTTTTAAGTTGACCAAAATTGATATTTTTTGCTATATCACTAAACCACGTAGCAACCAGCGGTATAAGACTACTATGAGCAAAGAACACCAGGTCATCTGCAAGGTGTAGGTAGATGGCCCGAGATACTTAGGAGTTTCAGGTGTTTTCTTTCTAGGGTACACCTGGTTCTCAGGTTACTAATGCCTGAGACGGAGTGCGGGCTTTGATTGATTCGAGTCCGATATATCCACCAAAAAGAAATAAAATGTGCGATACAACAATAACATTTAAACTTTTAAGAATTAATGGATGATTTATAGATTACGTTTGTTGTGCTTGTAAGTGATGCGCATTTAATTTATTGTTGTATTTAGGTTTACGTCTTTTCAATTTACATTAATTTTCTTCTTGTGAAGTAATTGAATGGTACAGCAATTATTTTTGTTCGTAACAATAATAACATATCCCTCTATTGTACACTTGTTTAATTACAAAGTTAACTTAAAACTAAGGAAGTATAAGTGGTCACCTTATTGCTCGTAGTCAATCTCTTACAGGCAACCACGGGATGGAAAGAAAAGCATGGGACGGTAAGTAAAGATGTCTTGTTTTAGAAAGTACATAGGAAAATAAAATTTAATTAAGGGGTTAGGGGTACTCAGAGGCCTGAAAAAATGATGATTTTCAATAAATTTTTTTTTGTAGTTAGTTACTTTATTTGACAAAAATAAAAACATAATTTTATTAGAACACGTTTCGATTTGACTTCACGAAAATTTCAAAAAAAAAATTAATAATTCAAAAAGTTATCGCTGTTTTTGTAGAGCCCGTTCCTCCCGAAGTCCTTTGCGGTGATCATCATAAGTCCTTGGAGATTCATCGAAAATCAATCGGACAAGAAAAAATAGTTTTATTAATAGATAATTTTGTGCCTGATCGAAGCTTTTTATTTTTTTTTCGAAATTAACAAAATGGCGGCCTCAGGAAATTTTTTTCAAATTTTCGAGAAAAAAATCGACAGTTTATTGTTAAAAAAAATCGAAATTTTTGAAAAAAAAAAATTCTTCGATCAGGCACGAGTTTTTAATGTTTTTCAAAAGTACAATAAATTTTATTGAAATCTACCGAGTAGTTTTTAAGTTACAGTGATCACCAGTTCAGAAAACATAGTTTTGAGAAAAACGCATTTAAAGTTTTGCTATGGATTTATGTGGAATTATAAGAATTATTTAATAACTTACACTGAGTCATCTATTCCTGGATGATGATGATGATGATTTATATATATATATATATATAATTATACATACATTAAAATGGGGAGATATTCATGACAATGAAACCCGAAAGGTCGGTTGCTTGCAGCTGTTTCTAGCTACCTGCTCTCGAATGCCACATAGCACCCGAAAGGTCATTGTTAAATAACTCGAAAAGAATTTGTCGGATTCACTTAAAATTTTCACACAATATTTTAAAATATTATACTTTAAGAAAATGCAAAAAAAAAAATTCGATTTTTTGAAAATTCTGACTACCCCTAACCCCTTAATATAAATAAATTATATAACGTAACAGTAACACATTGTGTAAATGTTTAATTAATTACACAAAAATATATGAGTGAAATTTATAGATATTTAGTCCACACCAAGGGGAACTAGCGTTGTCGCCCTGTTTATATCGGCTCCGTGTTATAAAACTAAAACTAGCAAATGATTACGAATTGTAAAGAAAGTAACATTTAAGTGGTCGACTTAGAGAAGTGATGCTGTAATATTGTTATCACTTCAAGAAAATTAACCATTTAGACCATTCTATTGTGTCACTACCGTGAATAAACTTATATATAAGAAACTACTATTGAACAACTGTTGAATTGGCGACAAAGTAAAGCACTTTGCTCGTGAAACCAAATCGATCGGATGTGATTTTTGAATAAAAGATATCACTACGAAATACTTCGATAAGAATTGTAAACGAACCGTTGTTTTTACAAGTTTTAAATTCATTCAACAGCTGATAACTTTGTATCGTCTATTCTGAGATATACTCGTATAGTGCTACTGTACGAGGAATTCGAAACTAGCGAATAGTATCACCTACTATCACAAAGGCTGAAAATTTATTGATCTCAGATCTATATCACCAACTGACTGCTCACTTATAGTGATCGCTACTAGGTGAATACATAAAACATCATGTCTGAGAATGTTATAATTAGAAAACCACAAAAAAATTGACAATCTGGCTCGAACGTGTCTCATTCTATTGTAAATGATACAATAATAAAGTCATCTTGTCGGTGTGGTGATGCAGGCAGCATTTGGATAATTTCAATCCGTTTTTGATTACACGTAAAAAATATAAAAAGATCTGACCGATCGTAATGATGAACATACGAGGATGTCAATGCATCTTGCACATATTCATGCACTTGACGTGAACGTTATATGTGTGCCGGCGGCAGAATAGTACATTCACCAATATCATCAACATTTCTTTGAGTATTAATTGCATTGCATCGGAAATGAATAAACTGCTCCGAACGCAGTTTGGTTTAGTTCAACCGAATGAAAATTATGATTCGATTTTGACGAGCATGTCGACGTAAAATTGCTGGAACAACTGACGGAATCACAGCAAATGGTTACCAACATTTTGATGAATAATCAAACGATATATGTGTTCTATGATTCATCGATCTAATTCTTTTTGGTAGTTTCTGTAGTTTGGTAGTAAATCTGTA
Source organism: Hypercompe scribonia (assembly GCA_949316085.1). NCBI lineage: Eukaryota > Metazoa > Arthropoda > Insecta > Lepidoptera > Erebidae > Hypercompe > Hypercompe scribonia. The sequence goes on along the minus strand of OX438981.1, from coordinate 22,346,463 downwards.
TTTTTTATAATAATTTAAATATGGTAAAGATTAATTGTTTAAAATCGGTTACCAGTTTTTTGTACAATTTCCTGCAAATAAATAAACCCTAATCTTTTGATAAATTTTTGCAACTTTCTGGTTTCTGGTGATTAGTAGGGAAATTATTGTTTTTTTTTTGCTCAATTCAATTATTGTTTGAATCTCAACAAAAAACAATAAAATATACGTTATGTTGAAATCAAAACTATGATATCACCATGTAATGGATTAATTTTTTCGTCACCAATAATGAGAATTGTAACTCCATCTATTGTTGGACCCTGAAATGTGTGCGTTCGTGTGTTCCATCTTGTCGTTTATCTGCTCTGATCATGACTTTATAGTCACCATTTGGCATGCATCTAAAGCAGTCTTAAACTGCCTGATCAACAATGTTCCTGAAATAGTAGAATTGCTCTTTTCAGTGTTGTGTTGATGTCTTAACGTCGATCAAGTTCATCCATGTTGCTTCCATGAATAAATTTTTGTCCAAGAATATTGTCCCTAGCATTTATTCTATTGATTGCGTGATTGGTAATAATAACGATGTACCGAAATTTGAAATAATACCAGGTGCACACCATTGTTGTGGTTGAATGCATTTGAAGTTTTATGAATTTTTATCACCTGTTTAGTTCTACATTCTTCATCACTTCATCATCATCATCAACCAAAAGACATCCTGCTGGATATAGGCCTTCCCCAACACTCTCCACAACAGCCGGTCCCGTGCCACCCGCATCATTCACCAAGTCGTGGGTCCACCTTGCGGGGGGGCCTTCCAACGCTGCGTCTCCCAGTACACGGTCGCCACTTCAGAACTTTAAGACCCCATCGGCCATCATTTTTGCGTGTAATGTGCGCCACCCACTGCCACTTAAGTTTAGTAATTTTACTGGCAATATCGGTGACCTTGGTTCGTCTGTGGATGTGGGGACAATGTGTTCGACATAACACCAGTAAAGGGTGATCTATATCTTTTTGTGATTTTCAGATTACTAAAACTTCATCCTTAAAGTTTGTGTACTTGTGGACTCTTTCTGCCATTGTCTTTAATACATAATAACGACAATAAGGAGTAATGTAGGTGTAATGTAATGTAGAGGTTCGAAAAGGTAAATATGCAAGTTATTAACCAAATCCATTCTCTGCTTTTAGTTTAAAACTGATACATAAGAGATACGATCTGACCTCTTAGCTTCAAGACTTGGTTAAAGTTATCTCAATAATAATAATAATAAGGCACCACCCACGTTCATCGGTTATGAGATTGTATATTCCACGAAAGTTTGGAGGTCGTGGTGTCTTAAATATCAAGAGTCTACACAATCACGAGACATACAATCTCAGAGAATATTTTCTACAGACTAATATGGGAGTGCATCGCAATGTAGTTGCAGTGGATACTGGTTTTACACCGCTCGCTCGGCTAAAGAGAATTGGCGCAAACCTGTAGTACTTAGTACTACTGATCGCAAGGAAGTATGGAAGGGTAAAGAACTTCATGGTCGATTTTATCGGGCCCTACATGGGTCTGATATAGACTTTAAAGCGTCGACGTCTTGGCTACGGCACGGTGATCTCTTCGGAGAAACCGAAGGTTTTGTTTGTGCAATTATGGATGAAGTTATCATGACGAATAACTGCCGGAAATATATCCTGAAACATAGTACGGTTGATATCTGTCGGGCGTGCCACCGTCCTGGAGAATCTATTAGGCATATTATTTCTGGTTGTTCTCGACTTGCTAATGGTGAGTATTTGCACAGACACAATCAAGTAGCCAGGATCGTACACCAACAACTTGCCCTTAAATACCAACTTGTTAATTTTGAAGTGCAGTCGTGCTACATTATATTGGAATCGATCTATTATTACAGATAGGACTATCGTTGTCAATAAGCCTGATATTGTGTTGATAGATCGATTAGAGCGCCGCGCAATGATTGTCGATATCGCCGTTCCTCATGACGAGAATCTCGTGAAAGTTGAAAAAGAAAAACAATTGAAGTATTTGATTGCCGATATGTGGAATGTGGATTCGGTAATCATTGTTCCGATAATCATATCTGTTCACAGATTGATAGCCAAGAGCTTCGACCAACACCTTAAGAGGATCACATTAGAAGGTTGGATCAAGGGTCTGATGCAGAAGGCAGTCCTCCTTGATACGGCCCGTATTGTGAGGAAGTTCCTGTCTCTAGAGCCCTGACCACCGGTGTCTTGGTCCCTGTACCTGATGTCGGTGGTCTACTATTTTTTATATTTTTAAATATGTATTTTTTATTTTTTATATATTTAAAAATGTAATCAATATGAATATTTAAATGTAATAAAGAGAATAATAATAATAATATGAAGGTATAATTGCAAATATAATAATAGATATGCTTTAGAATCTGGTGAGGATATTGAATCAATGGATAGTTATAGCGTATATAAATATTTAGATTTTAAGCAGTCTAGAAGAATTCTCCAAAAAGACACCAAAGAAGATCTAGTAAATAAATTTAAATACAGGCTGAAGCTTATTTTGAAAACTCACCTTAAGTCAAAAAATATAATTAAAGCGATGAACACGCTTGCTATTCCTATATTGACTTATTCATTTGATATTATTAACTGGTCACAAACAGATCTCAAAAACTTACAACGAACAATTAATACATATATGACCAAATACCGGCAACATCATCAAAAATCGTCAACAGTAAGACTTACTTTACCACGAAATGAAGGAAGTAGAGGTCTAATAGATATTCAAAATTTACACAATAAACAAATTACAACGCTTAGAAACTACTTTCATATCAAATCACTGACATCTCTTCTGACATTGATAAAAAACTCACTGCTTTAAATTTACAAGATCAACATACCCAACATAACGAAGTTTTAACTACTATAGATCACAAAATAACAAACTGGGCTGGTAAGTCCCTCCATGGTAGGCACCGAACCGACCTTGGACAAAATTACGTCGATAAAGAAAAGTCGAACGAATGGCTTAAGAAAGGGGGACTGTTTCCGGGAACGGAAACATTTTTGCTTGATATTTAAGACCAGGAATAATAACCAGAAATTTTAGAAAAATTGTCATTAGAGACCCAAATCAGACAGCAGACCTGTGGAGACATTGCACTTCCACTCCAGAGACCATTCAACATGTAACCGGCGCCTGTAAAGCCTTAGCACAAACCGATTACAAACATCGGCATGACCAAGTGGCTGCAACAGTTCATCAACATTTAGCACACAATTATAATTTCATCAAGTCAAAGAGTCAGACAGTCAAAAGACTCCATACTATAAGTATAAACCTGACACAATGCTAGAAAACAGAGCATATAAAATATATTGGGATAGAACAATTTTATTATAACAGATAAAACCATACATTACAACCGTCCAGATATAACCGTTCACGATAAAATCAGTAACACTATTTACATTATACATATAATGATCCCGAACACACATAATTTTCAGTCAACAATTTCAGAAAAACTTTCAAAATACCAAGACCTTGCAATAGAACTAAAAACACAATGGAAAGCTCACACAGTACACATAGTTCCAATAGTTCTATCATCAACAGGCATAGTACCTAAAACTCTCACTCAAAATCTTGAATTACTTCACATGCCTTCACATTCCTTTCATCTGCTTCAAAAAGCCACCATGCTCAATACCTGCCGAATTACTCGTAAATTTTTGACATCTTCATCTATATTATCTACTTACTCTATCTAACGTATCATGCTTGCTTTAGGCCCACATTGGACGAATTTTACTGCGTACCGTGTTAGACTAGTCTCTCTGTTTCAGAAGCTTGAACCAGCCATCAACGTTTCAGCACAACGATTGTCGGATCAAACACGAGCTATACAACGCTGTCACCTGCTGGATGATACATTACTTGAGAGGATACACTCTGGCATACGGAAAAACTTTACTACCCCTTCTTCGTCATACACTGTAGTGGCCAATAGCACACCTCAGTTGGCATCAGGTATTGAAGATGTTGATGAACTAGTGGAGAATGAAGTTATATCCGTAAGTACCCAATATAATGATCAGATAAGGAGTGCTTTGGAGGATGCGATTCAGAAATACCGATTTGTAAATAATAATATTAGACCACGGTTTGCCGTTTGCCCATTCATAAACGTAATTTAGCGCTTGTGGATGCCCTGGATTCGCTATTATCAGACTATTTTGATAATAGCAAAGATCTTAGTGATACACATTCTATTCTATACTGTGCGGCTATTGCAGTTTATCGAGTAGCTGGTGTTAAATTTATTGAATGTCTAAGTGCTACTCGACCCAAAAATGCTGTATCAGCTTGGCAGTATAGAATTAAACGTCGTATTGCGGAGACTAGGACACTCATCGCTAAATTAACATGTTTTCAAAGTGATAATACAAGGCCCAGAGTCATGCGCTTTGTGAAACAGGCATTCTTGGAGACTACCATTAGTCCTCAATAATACATGTCCTGTGTCACAGAGCGCTTAGACTTTCTAAAGCAGCAAGTTTATGCATGGGCAAATAGGATAAGACGTTATAGAAAGCGAGTTGATCGGTATAATCAGAATCAAAAGTTCTAAAGGAATGAGAAATGGGTAAGGAGTGAGTGATGTGTTGGGATTTGTGAACGCAACTGACAGATGTCACGACATGCTCATGAAAAAAAAAATATATTGTCTACCGCGTTTTGTCTTTTGTGTTAACATCTCTACTTAAAATAAATCTTTATTTAGTTTAAAAACCAATCTTTGGGTTTTTATTTCAACAGGTTATGGGCCCAGAAAATACTGCTGTTTAAAGTTAGTTTCGCGTTTTGAACAGTAATTACAAAGTAAATAGAAAAAGTAAAACCGCGAGTATAACCTCACTTTTAGTTACCGCGCTCGCGAGTGTTTTTTTTTCTGCTATTTATAGATTGAATAATAAACATAAATATGGCTGGTCATAATTCCTTGATGTCTTTTGAGAAGTTAATGGGTCGTGACAATTGGGCGAGTTGGAGTTTTGCAATGAAAGCATACCTACTTGCAACATGAGGACTTGTATAATTGTTTTTTGGAAGAACCAATAGATACTGACCCAAACTCAGTCAAACAGGACATAAAAGGCAAGTCAAAAATAATATTATTAGTTGACCCGATTCGAAGATAGTGGTCTGACTCGAAAAGTTGGCTTGCTAAAAGAACTAATTAATACCAATTTGGAAAATAGTTTCTCAGTTGAAGATTATGTGAACAAAATAATGACAGCAGCGCATAAGTTAAGGAATATAAAATTCAATGTGGACGATGAATGGTTGGGTACATTAATGCTGGCAGGACTGACAGAAATGTACAGACCCATGATTATGCGTTTGGAAAGTTCAGGTATGAAGATTAGTGCTGACTTAGTTAAAAATAAATTACTTCAAGAAGTAAAGACATCAGATACTACCGCACTTTATACAAACTCAAAAAATTCCAAGCCCAAAGGTAATCAATCAAGCTAGAAAGGTCCTAGATGTTTTTGCTGTAATAAATATGGACATCTCAGTAAAGACTGTTGGCATAAGAAGACAAATAATAATGATAAAAAGAAAACAGGATATGTTGCAGCGTTTTCAGCATCCACAGCAAATCATTTAAATTCTTGGCATGTTGACTCAGGGGCATCTATGCATATGACTATGCACCGGGACTGGCTCACTGAAATAAAACCTGCATCTGTGCAAAATATTAGAATTGCTAACAACAAAGTGTTGAAAGTTGAATGCTGTGGTAATGTATACATTAAAGTAAAGGCAATAGATGGCAGCACTGATTCACTTCAGGTAAGAAATGTATTACATGTACCAGATTTAAAAACATATTTGCTGTCTGTTAGCAAAATAATAAATAGTGGATGTCTAGTAATACTAATAATCCAAGTAACAATTTAGTTGCAAAGGCTGATTTAATAAATGGGACGTATCTGTTAAATAATGCTAATAATCAAGAAATGGAAGCCATGATGGCCAAGACTGATGATGACGTTTTTTTGTGGCACCAAAGGATGGGTCACCTAAATTTCACTAATGTTAATAAATTGCCTAACTGTACAAAAGGTTTAAAACTGTCACAAAAAACAGAAAATTCAACTTGTGTAACCTGTCTTGAAGGCAAGCAAACGAGAAAGCCATTCCCCAAAGAAGGCTCCCGTGCAACCAGCTTGCTAGAAGTCATCCACAGTGATGTATGCGGACCTATGCAACATACTTCTATAGGAGGGGCAAGGTATTTTGTAACCTTTATTGATGATTTTTCTCGAAGAGTACATGTATATTTCATTAGGAACAAAAGTGAAGTATTTGAAAAATTTGTGGAATTTAAAAATAGAGTAGAGAATGAATTTGGTACAAAAATAAAAATCCTCAGAGGCGACAATGGAACTGAGTACAAAAATTATAATTTTGATGCCTACTTAAAGAAACATGGAATACTGCACCAAACATCAAACCCATATACTCCTGAACAAAATGGTCTCAGTGAGAGAATGAATAGGACTTTAATAGAGCGTGCCAAATGCATGATTGTTAACGCTGAATTGCAGGTCACGTTCTGGGCAGAAGCGGTGGCTACAGCTGCATATATTGTGAACCGTTCTCCCACCTGCACCTTATCTGATGCCACGCCTCGTGAAGTGTGGACCGGAAAGAAACCTGACCTCAGTCACATGAGAATTTTTGGATGTCCTGCAATGGTGCTTATTCCTAAAGAAAACAGATCTAAGCTTGATGTGAAGTCGCGTAAATTGATATTTGTTGGCTACAGCGATACTACAAAAGGATACCTACTTGTAGATTCTGAAACAAAAAAAAATATCATAAGTAGAGATGTTGTGTTTTTGGAAGGAAGTATTAAAAGAAATGTAGTCCCAACCTCTGCATCTGAAAGAAAAGTAGAAAATATTAATGAAAATCAAAAGGAAAATTTATGTCATGGAACAAATTCAAAAACAAGTGAAAAGAAGAATAAATTATACTTACATTTATCGGAAAAGCAATGCGAAGAACCTGAAATTGAAAATATTACAAATATATCTAATACTTCCAGTGTACACTCAGGGTCATTCTATGATGATCCTAATGATGACACATACTTACCAGATGAAACCATTGAGGAGCCTGAGACGTCCAGGATGCAGACAAGATCTCATCGAAGAATGGAAATGTATGATAGTTCAACATCTTACCTTTGTATGAATGTTGAGTCCACAATGAGTCTACTGAACAGTGAACCACAAAGTTTGGAAGAAGCACTGAAAAGTGATAAAGCTGACCTGTGGAAACATGCCATGAATGAGGAATATAAGTTTTTGATTCAAAATAATACTTGGTCTCTGGTAGATAAACCAATTAGTAAGAAAATTATTCCATGCAAATGAATGTTTAAATCAAAAACAGATGAAAATGGAAATATCATATGTCACAAGGCAAGATTAGTCATTAAAGGTTATCAACAAAAAAAAGGAATAGATTATCATGAAGTATACTCACCTGTTGTCCGATATTCTTCAATAAGATATCTTGTGGGAATAGCTGCAAAATATAGTCTACAAATACACCAGATGGATGCCGTCACAGCATTTTTGCAAGGAGACATCAATGAAGAGATTTACATGACTCCACCGCCATCTTTTGAGCAAGAAGAGAAAATCTGTCGCCTAAACAAAGCTATTATTGGCTTGAAACAAGCCAGTAGACAGTGGAACAAGAAATTAAACACTGCTTTATTAGACATTGGTTTACTAAGATCAAAGATTGATCCTTGTATATATTATAGAATAAATAACAATCAAGATATATTATTTATAAGTGTATATGTAAACGATTTGATTTGTTTTTTTGATAATGAAAATACAATGAAGAATATTAAAAATTAATTACTGGAAAAATTTCACATGAAGGACATGGGAAAAGTAAAGCAGTGTGTTGGTTTTAGAATCACACAAGAGCAGAATACAATTTCATTAGATCAATCAATTTATATAGAGAAAATTTTAAAACTTTTCAACATGTCTGATTACAAACCTATTTGGACACCGTGTGAAGCAAATATTCAATTAAAGAAAGCTGAACATGAGAGTGAACTACTTACGACCATACCATACCATGAAGCTATTGGATGTTTGCTATACCTATCTCAAGGAACAAGACCAGACATAACTTTCATTGTAAATTCTTTAAGTAAATATAATAATAAGCCAACTGCAGAACACTGGAGTGCATTGAAGAGAATTTTAAGATATTTAAAAGCTACAGTAAATTATAAATTAATGTTTGAGAAGAATGACAGTGAAGTTGTTGGATATTGCGACGCTGATTAGGCAAGTCAATCTGAAGACAGAAGATCCTGCACAGGATATGTTTTTATTTTTCAGGGTGCCTCTATCAGCTGGTGTTCTAAAAGACAACAAACAGTGGCATTATCAAGCACAGAGGCTGAATTTATGTCTCTATCAGCATCTATACAAGAGCCATTATGGCTGAAACAATTACAAGAAGAGTTTTGGCCTGAACTTAAAAGCAGGCCCTTATTAATGTATTGTGATAACCAAAGTTGCATTAGTCTTTCAGGTAACGAAAGTTATCACGCAAGAAGTAAACATATTGACGTCCGATACCACTTCATCAGAGAGAAGGTTGCTGACAATCAAATCAAAATCAAGTACCAACGGACTGATCACATGGTGGCTGATGTCTTAACTAAGGGACTTCATCGGCCAAAGCATGAAGTGTTCATAAAGGCTATGAGTTTGCGTCCAGGAGAGAATGTTGGGATTTGTGAGTGCAACTGACAGATGTCACGACATGCTCATGTACAAAGAAAAAAAAAATATATTGTCTACCGCGTTTTGTCTTTTGTTAACATCTCTACTTAAAATAAATCTTTATTTAGTTTAAAAACCAATCTTTGGGTTTTTATTTCAACATGATGGGCACTTACCAGATGAAAATACCACTAATTCATTTTGGCGTAACATCTGGTCAGTGCCTGTCACTCATACAGAAGGTGATTAGTCGGAGGATGTCAAACGCTCGTGTGAGTCTATAACAGCTATGGAACCCATTGTTATTAATAAAGATGATGTAAGTTGTGCAGTCCGTTCATTACCGAATTGGAAATCACCTGGTCCAAACGGATTGCACAACTTTTGGCTTAAGTGGTCCCGAAGCTAACATGCGTGTTGTTGGCATTACAATTCCAAGCAGCTATGAATTCTGGTTCATTACCACAATTTTAAACCAAGGGTGTAATCTATTTACTCTATAAATCTGGTAATGCCATGGATCCCATAAATTTTAGACCTATTACTTGTTTACCAACTACATATAAACTTTTAACATCTATTTTGAGACTCAAAATTACAACACACATAAATAATAATTCGGTACTTTCTATTTCTCAAAATGGATGTAGAAGTGGGGCCTTTGGCACTAAAGAGCTCCTTATCATAGACAGGACCATTAGCCAACAGGTACGTCGTAGTCGTAAGAGTCTGGCGACATGTTGGATAGATTATAAGAAGGCTTATGACTCAGTTCCACATACATGGCTTTTGAAAGTGCTAGAGTTGTATAAAATTGATACAACTTTGTGTCTTCACTTCACTTTCTTAAGGCCGTGTATGAGTCAATAGAGAAGAAGGAGAGAAGAGAACAACACTTCGTTATCCAGGACGTCGGCAGACTGCGATAAATGTCATATTTACAAAGATCGAGTGACGTATATTTCCAGGTGACAGTCTGAGTCCCTTGTGGTTTTATCTAGCTTTGAACCCTCTCAGCACTCTGTTACAGGGTTCAGGGTTAGGCTATCGGTTGCAGAAAGATGGTCAAGTTATATCTCACCTTCTTTCTATCGATGATTTGAAATTACTGGCCTCCACAAAATTACAATTGATGGTATTATTAAGGGTCACTGAAAACTTTAGCAATTCTATCAAAATAGAATTTGGTGTAGACAAGTGTGCAGTCATGTATGTAAAGAAGGGTGTGATTGTAGAATCTGAAGGAATAGAACTTTCAGATTCAACAAAACTCAGAACTCTTTCTGCCACCGAAACTTACAAGTATTTGGGTTTTTCACAGTCCTTGGTAATACCAGAATCTGGGGTGAAACAAATGTTACAGGAACGCTTCTTTGGCCGCCTAAAACAAAAAAAAAGTACTTAAAAGTCTTTTATCAGGCAGTAACAAGGTAGGCGAGCCTGTAACAGTTGGGTTATGCCGGTTCTGATGTATTCCTTTGATGTACTTAGATGGACTCAGACAGAATTAGATGCCCTTGACAGGAGAGTCCGTATATTGCTGACTGCATTCCGCATGCACCACCCACGTTCATCGGTTATGAGATTGTATATTCCGCAAAAGTTTGGAGGTCGTGGTCTCTTAAATATCAAGACTCTACACAATCACGAGACATAGAATCTCAGAGAATATTTTCTACAGACTAATGTGGGAGTGCATCGCAATGTAGTTGCAGTGGATACTGGTTTTACACCGCTCGCTCTGGCTAAACAGAATTGGTGCAAACCTGTAGTACTTAGTACTACTGATCGCAAGGAAGTATGGAAGGGTAAAGAACTTCATGGTCGATTTTATCGGGCCCTACACGGATCTGATATGGACTTTAAAGTGTCAACTTCTTGGCTACAGTATGGTGACCTCTTCGGAGAAACCGAAGGTTTTGTTTGTGCGATTTTGGACGAAGTTATCATGACGAATAACTGCCGGAAATATATCCTGAAAGATTGTACGGTTGACATCTGTCGGGCATGCCACCATCCTGGAAAATTTATTAGGCATATTACATATTTCTGGTTGTTCTCGTCTTGCTAACGGTGAGTATTTGCACAGGCGCAGCCAAGTAGCCAGGATCGTACACCAACAACTTGCCCTAAAATACCAACTTGTCAATTTCAAAGTGCCTTACTACAGGTGTGTGCCCGACCCAGTTCTCGAGAACGGTCGTGCTACGTTATATGTGGATCGATATATTACTACAGATAGGACTATTGTTAGGAATAAACCTAATATTGTGGTGATAGATCGATTAGAGCACCGCGCAATGATTGTCGATATCGCTGTTCCTCATGACGAGAATCTCGTGAAAGTTGAAAAAGAAAAACAATTGAAGTATTTGGATCTGTCTCACGAGATTGCCGACATGTGGAATCTGGATTCAATGATCATTGTTCCGATAATCATATCTGTTCACGGATTGATAGCCAAGAGCCTTGACCAACACCTTAAGAGGCCCACATTAGAAAGTTGGATCAAGGATCTGATGCAGAAGGCAGTCCTCCTTGACGCGGCCCGTATTGTAAGGAGGTTCCTGTCTTTGGAGCCCTAACCACCGGTGTCTTGGTCCCTGTACCCGATGTCGGTGGTCTACTACTGTTTTTTATATTTTTAAATGTTTCTTTTTTATTTTTATACATTTAAAAATGTAATGAATATGTGTATATAACGAAATAAAGCTAAAAATAATAATGTGTTCACATAAAATAACCTGTTACAAATTATAATGAGCTGCCTGATCTCAGTACTAGGGTCATTGACCTGTGTTACAGCGATTAGTGTCCTCTCTTGTATTAGATTACGTCCAATAATAATACAAAAGCATTTTTATAAAATTTATTATAGAATTTTATAAAATACAAATGTTATAACTGAATAAATTTGTGAATAAATTTTTCAGACATTCGACACACAACGTCATCTAGTTTCAAGCTAAGTAGAGCTTGTGCTATGATAACTAGAATGACTGATAGTTTTTTTTTTGTAAATACATACATACATACATATTAATATAGAAAACACTCAAACTTCGAAACAAATATTTACAGATCAAACGAACATTTTGTCCGACCCAGGAATCGAACCCAAGACCTCAAGCATAGCAGTCGCATTCACTATCGCTGCGCCACCGAGGCAGTTGTGTGAATAAAAAAAGTGTTGAGTATGAACGTGTGTGTGTTTGTATGTGTACGTGTATGTGTGTGTGTACGTTAGAGAGAGAGAGTGTGTGCGTGTGTGTATATGTGTAAGTATGCGTGCGTGTGTTATTGTGTATATATGCTCGTGTCAGGAATGTGGACCAGAAATCACTACAAGACAGATCTCTGGGCTCTTTACAGATCAATCAAAGAAGTTTTACATAAACCGCCCCACACTTTTCAATATCCAATCATAGATTGAACCAGTACATAGTATATCTTAGGTAGGGCATGTCGCCAATGTGCCTCAACCTCCCGAAGGACAATATAAGCTTCCTGGAGTGGATAATTGTACCATTAATGTTTGGGCGCCAGTTAAGCCTTTTATCCATAATTATACTCAGATATCTGACATTAGTGAATCTAGTTATCCGAAGACAGGAACAGGTAAGATGGAAATGATAATAGTCGCGTACGTGAACCTTTTTATTAATATTAGGTGGTTTGATATTGGCCACTGAGACTTGCAGGTAGGTTGTTTTTGCTAAATTTAAGGTTAGCAGATTCGTACCAAATCATCCGCTAACACTAGGAATGTGATGATCCTTTGTAGAATGTGTTTTGCACAGCTAAACTGATCAGGTGAGTTATTTTATTTAGTTTATCTTGTACGGTTATATCAGAACAGTTTTACCATATGGACTTATCGGTTAGTATTACACAGTCATAATATTTTATGGGTATTGTTATCTGAAATTGCTTTAGAGATACATCGGTAGTATGGCGTGTGTGTTTCCAGAATGGGTTTATGTTTAATTCATATTATTATTATTACTGTTCGTCTTGCAGTGTCAAGTTGATTGATAAAGACGAACGACTTATCATTTACCAATCAAGTTGACACTGCAAATTCAGTTGATTACCATGCCGACTATAAGCAATAGTGGCCATCTATTATTTCTATTAATTAAATAAAAGGACTTGCTTGCGATGCAAAAAGGAAGTGAAGGTTTTATTATAACTAAATGAATGAATGATGATAGAACTAAAACTCACTAGATGGCGTAGATGGTTTCATTCGATGTACATTAAAAACAACACCCCACTACATTACATGAAATCAGAATAAAATTATTATTAATTATTAATTTCCAAAGCTTTAACACATTGGTAATGTTTACTCACACCAAGTGATTTTGTAAAAATATCAGCTGGCATATTGTTGTTACATATATATTTAATGTTTATAACATTGTTACTGACAGTTTCCCTCAAAAAATGATACCTAATGTCTACGTGTTTACTTTTTCTATGTGAAGCATGATTAATAACAAGTTTTTGGGCATTCTGGCTATCATTTTATAGGTAATAGGACATTCTTCTTGATTAGTGACTTCAGACAACAACACTGGACTCTTTACAGGCTCCCGACATTGACATGTATTCAGCTTCCATGCTGGATAAAGCTACCGTCTTGTGGGTGGGTTTATGTTTAATTCATATTATTATTATTACTGTTCGTCTTGCAGTGTCAAGTTGAATGATAAATGATGAACGACTTATCATTTACCAATCAAGTTGACACTGTAAAATCAGTTGATTACAATGCCGACTATAACCAACAGTGGCCATCTATTGTTTCTTATATTATATATTTATATATATATTGTAGGTATATTCAAGCCGATATCCTTGATAAACAATAATAAGATCACGTAACCTAAGCCAACACGATTAACACTAAAAAAAACAGAGATAAAAGGGGTGGCAAAGTTTGTATGAGAAAAATATTTTTATTGCACATTTTTGCATGAAACTTTGAATTAATACTTTTTAGTACAAATGATGAAACACGTATTTCAGGGTTTTTCGAAATTCACCCCCATTGGGGGTTAAAGGGGGTGGCTAAGTTTGTATGGGAAATTTAATTCTATTGAAATATACATATTGTCAAAAGACGGTAAAACAAAAAACGTAGTCTATAGAAACGTATTGTAATAAAATATTGCGTCTATAAACATATATTCCTACAATATACACGTCCTTAGTAAAAAATGACGCGGACGAAGTCACGGGTAACAGCTAGTATTTATATATATATAGTAGGTATATTCAAGTCGATATCCTTGATAAACAATAATAAGATCACGTAACCTAAGCCAACACGATCAACACTAAAAAAAACAGAGATATGATTACTTTACTGCAAACAGTTACGGTCAAGATGATCCTGGAACCCTAGACTAATGATGACTACTTCGTCTATTCTGATCATCTCCTCTTATAACTCTTGGTCCATCAATCATAGGCAAGCAAGGTGTCTTTGTTAACACTGGGCCCACCATAACAATTATTGCAATAATTACAACAACAACAGCCACAGGTACTCGGCAGGAACTGGTTATTCGATGGATTCCGTTTCTTTAGACGATCACCGCCACCTTTTTCTATTCCACCACCGCCACCTTTGCCACCAGCCAGTCACCAATATTCGTCTGGCGGCGGCATTCCTCCACGCAGACCATGATGTCTGAGTGCAATAAGATATCTAGTTAGTGTATACAAATTGTTATAAATGTATATTACCTACATAAACGAAGTACGTACAGAACCAGGGTTCTGATAAGATCGACAGGGACCCGACAAGGAAGCGTCCGTGTGCCAAGCTAGCACCCAACATCTCCCTGAGGCGGTCACACGGATACACGGCGAACACATGGAGGAAGGTTCGAACCAGCTCTCGGCTAGGTATCCTATACCGCCGGAGGCAGTGTTCTTGGTACTAATCCGTATAACAGTCATCTCTACCTCCGAATTCTGGACAGGCGGGACAACAATCTCGTATTCCCCGCGACTCCGACCAAGGATGCCATCGGCAGGGATGTGTTCCGAGAAAAGGCCCGGAGAGTGAATGAAAGGTTCACAGTTGACCTCACTTGCTGTCACACGCACATGTTGGTGGAGCCTTAGCTTAGTAATCAGAGACCCACCGAGGTTGCCAACTCCTCTACGTCCTCGCCCTTTGCGTCCGTCCTGGGAGAACCCCATGCAATGGAGTTTATATTGAAGTCCTCCAGCCCAAAACCGCGCCTAGACGTTTTGGCCCGATCGACAGATGAGCCTCTGGCAAACGAAACATCTCAATTAGCGGTAACAGGCTCGCGGACCTTTTTTTTTTTTTTTTTTAACGCGGGGAATGCTTTTTGCACCATAACCTCCGGAGGGACGAAGGGCGTGTGTGGGACTCCCAGCAAACCGGTCTACCCACTAAACCCCGCGGCGGCCTACCTCGGCAGTTGGGAGGTGCTCTAGGAACGCATTAGCGGCTTCTAGAGTCCTCCCTGCCGTACCTCACAAGTGAGGTACATCTCGGGCACCTCATGCCCCAAGATCAAGACGCTATCGCACCTCCCATCGCCCTGCGCAGTAAGAGGCAGAACAGCGCCCCGCCCCAGACGACACTCCCCGGCCGCACCGGAGTGTCACCTGACTCGGGTCATTTGCAGCAGTCACAACGCCCCAAGATGTGACCGCAGCGACCCTTAGGCGGCGATTAGGGAGCTAGCGACCTCTGCCGCGTCCCCTTCGCCGCCTCCTTCGAGTGGGATCGGTCCTTTCCCGATCTCGCTCTGAAGTCTCCTTCCGGAGCATAACCTGCTCACAGAAGGAGATCGCGGCTTCCCATCCTTCACGACTCGCCAGCATTGCCCCAATCAATGCTGACGGTGAAAGGTTACGTCCGAGCCGTCCGACCAGGATTCGACGCTCAGACTCCCAAGCAGGGCAGTCCTCCAGCGTGTGCTGGGTGTGCTGGGCGGAGTCCCGTTCGGACTCGCAGTGGTGGCATTGTGCCGTAGTCTCCCGTCCTATTCGATTCAGATACTCACCAAAGCAGCCGTGCCCGGTGAGTATCTGGGTCAATCGATAGGTGACACAGTCGGTCCTCTCTATCCACGCTTCGAAGTTCGGCAGAACGGCTCCGACGGCGCGTTGGCTAGCACAACCCTGAGTTTCGAGGCTCGCGGACCTATCACATGGGAGCACTGATCGAAAAGTAGGCGTTAATTCTTTTTTTTTTTTTTAACGTGTGGAAACCCCCTCGGGCCGACACCCCACCAAGGTTCACGGCGGGGTGGTGTGTCGGAATCGGACCGACTAAAACCACACGGTGGGCCACTTTGCGCCTGACGTAGGAGGGATCCGGGAACAGCTGTTATTACGACATCCAGATCCCTCCTAGCGCTTTTCCGCTACCGTGGGCACCTTCTACGGATAACCTCTCCATTTAGGTGACGTACGGCACACGCGGACGTCACCTAAATGGAGACGTCGCCTCCTCGCGGCTGGCCATTATAGCGGATGGAGGGGAAAACCCGTCCCATCTACCCGCGGCCACACTCAAGGCGGCATGAGCCGCTAGTACGCGTGCCTCCGTCGCCCGGTTCGCCGGCGGCGAATTGGGCCCGAGTGGAGGTCGTCTTCCCGGGCCTTCTCCGCCGCCTTCTTCCGTGAAATTACGTCTTCGCAGAAGGTTGCGATCGCGGTAAAACAACTGTCGCTACCGACCATGGAGCGTATGACGGCCAGTAGCGAGAGATCTTCTCCAATAACTGCAGTGAGGACCCCACGCTCCGCCACCCAGCCGGGACAATCGGCAACGTGTGCTGAGCCGAGTCCTCACTGCAGTCGCAGTGGTGACAGGCGGGACTCAATTCCCTCCTGGCGACCGAGTGCAGCTATTTCCCGAAACAACCGTGCCCGGAAAGGATCTGCGTCAGTCGTAAGGAAAAGGTCCCGTGCTGTCGCCCTGCCCACTCAGCGATGACCGGCTGGAGAGCCTCCACGGCGGCAAAGCCAGCACGTGGAGCCTCCAACCGGGACGACCAACGGGCCATCGTGGTTCGACGAGCGGCCTCTCGCCACTCGCGTATCTCTTCGAGCGGGGGCCGGATGCCGCTACCCACCCGGAAGTCAGCCATTCGCCGATAAACTTCGGTGAGCACTTCCGCATCCAAATCCCACGGAGGAGTTCTGGCTAAGGCGCACGCCGCCTCCGTCGATACAGTGCGATAACCGCGTATGGCTCTAACCGCCAATATCCTCTGAGGACGCTAGAGGGGAGCCCTATTCTGGGCGGTCAGAGCCGCCGCCCACACGGGTGCACTATACAGCGCCATTGACCGGACAACCCCCGTGTATATCCGTCTCGTCGCGACGCTGGTTCCACCCAAATTAGGCAAAAGTCGCCCAAGGGCAGAAGCAGCGCCGACCAGCTTTGGAGAAAGCTGTCGGAAGTGCTCGTCGAAGAGCCAAGGATCAGGCCCAGATACTTCATCTGGGCCTGAACCGGTACGAGGACCGAATTGACTGAGATGGAGGCACCGGAGGGTGGACCACGACGGGGCCCATGGAACAAAACGGCCTCTGCCTTGTCCAGGGCCACCCGCAAACCTAGCGCCTCAATACGCCCGACCACCAGGGAGACACCCGTGGTGGCCAGGCGCGCCGCTTCTGCAAAGTTTATTCCCCGGGCCATGACCAATGTGTCATCTGCGTAACAAATTACGCTTAACCCGGGGAGAAGACGACCTCGAAGGGCCCAGTCGTATCCCATATTCCACAGGAGTGGTCCGAGGACAGACCCCTGTGGAACACCGCACGACATGAGCCGCCACCACACCTCACCGCCTCTTCGGTCACGGCCCTCAGACGTAACACAGCATCGACTGTCGAACGTCCGGCTCGAAACCCGTATTGGGCGTCCGACAGATCGGGGCTCACCTCACAGAGGTGCTGGACGATGCGGGCAGAGAGTATCCTCTCAAACAATTTACCCGCCTCGTCTAGCAACACGATGGGCCTAGGGCCGCGACCGAATCGGTCGGTCGTCCCGGCTTCCGTAGTAGGACCAGCTTCCCGCTCTTCCAGCTCTCAGGAAAGCGCCCAGACGCCAAGCTGGCGTTTAGGACTTCCCCAAGGCGATCCGACATGTGGTCGAGGGTTCGCGCCAACACTCGGGCAGGTATCCCATCTGGCCCAGGGGCGGTGTTCTTGGAGTGGATCCGTATAACGACCGCCCCTATCTCCGATTTCCTGACGAGCGGAACACTATCCTCGTTCCATCCCCCGTCGTCTCTGACCAAAGAAGCCAACGACGGGGGTGTGTGTTCCGCCCGATGCGGAAAAAACCCCTCGACCACTTCCTGCAGGAAGCTGGGCTAGAGTGTCTCTGTAAGCGGGGGGGGCCGACATGCGAAGCTTTTGTCGCGCCGCACGATAAGGGCGACCCCAGGGGTCACGATCGAGACCCTCCAGCATCTCCTTTCTCTTAATTTCTTTGGCGCGGCTGATGGCCAGCTTCAGAGTTTTCCGCGCCTCTCGGTACTCCTCATTAAGCTGGTCCTTCCCGCTTTCTTCGCGGTGTCGCCGCCGACTACGAGTGTAGGACATCCAGGCACGAGTACAGGCCGCGCGGAAGCCCACCAACTCCTGGGACCACCAGTAAACCGTCCGTGGAGACCGACAACCTCAGATGCGGAGCATGACCGCGTCGCAGATTTGCGTAATTGCATCGCGAAAGCGACCAGCCCCCATATCGACCTCCTCGGTCGGAGCCTGCGGAGACAGCCAAGAGTGAATAATGGCTGCCTCCTCTAGTAGGTCCCTATTCAGTTTGGCTACAGCCCACCGCGGAAAGCGGAAAGAACGCCGCGCCGCGTGACCCCTACTGGGGTCCTGGATCCGGGAGAGCTCAAATCGAATGTAGAGGTGATCCGAGAGCGTCTCAACCTCTTCCAGGACATACCAGTTCCTTACTCGTGCGGCGAGGGCAGGGGTAGCGAACGAAAGGTCCACTATCGACCCTCCCTGCTGTCGCACGCACGTGTTGATGGAGCCCCTGTTTAATAAACAGAGGCCCACTGAGGCCGCCCACTCCTCTACAGCCTCACCCCTGGCGTCCGTCCTGGGGGAACCCCACGCAATGGACTTTGCGTTGAAGTCCCCCAGCACTAAGACGTGCCCAGATGTTAGTCGCCGCATCGAGGTTGCCAAGTTGTTAAGGAAAACCTCGAAGTCGCTCAAACTCCGGTTGGGGGAGAAGTAAACACCATATACGGTGATCCCCCCCCACTCAGCAGCTACATATCCAGTACCCTTGTCTCTTAGCGACAAGAGTGGGGAATGAGCCGCCGTGGAGCCGACGACTGCCACGGAGCCGTCCCGGTCACTCAACCAGTTTGGTCGAGGAGGAACGTAATAGGGCTCCGCGGCTACGGCAACACCGATTGACCACTGTGCTATAGTTTGCAAGAAGAGGTCCTGTGCCGCCTCCGTCCGCCGTCATCAGCACAGTGGTTCAGGTTCGTCTGGACAAAGAGGTTGTAGACTTGGTCCATTATTGAACCGTCTCTACAACCTCTTCCATGGGCAACGATGCTGACGTGCGGACAACATCGGAGGCAGCCTGGGCCGACTGGCTAGCCCCCGACACTTGTCGAGAATCGCGGGGAGGTTTGCACCCCACCTGCCCAATCTGGTGATTGGCGGGCTTGTTACCCGCCGCACACACCGGGCAGTGAGGGGCCGCAGAACACACTGTCGCCTTGTGCCCCGGTCGACCGCAGCGGAAAAATAGTCCGCTGCAGTCAAAACAACTTACGCACTTGGCGCGTGTGTGTCCCAATGCTAGACATTTATAGCATCTCATCGGTCTCGCCGCCAGGACTGTGATCCTAGCGCTCACGAAACCCCACGAGCGCCCGCGTTTTCGGGAGTCGCACAGCGCCGTTTCCATCAGGTCACCTCCTGTGCCATTTGACGAACATGCAGATCTGGAACGCAATCGTTCCGATGTTCTGCGGCTCCCAGCAGTCGTAATGACTTCTGGGAGCCTCGTTGACATAGGCGTTCCAACTGATGCGTCTTTTAAGTTGGACGAGAAGTCTTGCACTCTTACGCTTTTCTTATTCTTCTCGTTCTTCTCCTTCTTCTCCTTCTCTCCTTCTACATTTAGGTTTTGATTTTTTATTTGAGATTCCATATTAGACCCACGAGTGGGGGAGAACTATAAGTCGACCCGGGCAGAGATCCCCCAATACCCGGGCAAGCTTACATTTATGCCCAACCGAGGGGTCCGCAGGTGCCTCGGCTGGGGGTGCGCTTGCGACTGAACGGCCCATCAGCCATGCATCCCCTGGTCACGCACCAGAACACGGGATTCGGGGTAATTTTTTATAGAGGTTTTCTTCCTCGCAGTCCGGGCGGCTAAGCGAAGACCCTCGCCCCCGATTGGAGTCGCGAGACTCCAACTCGGGACTACGATATGTCGACGGCGGCAGGGAGACTACGTCTCCTGATGTCTGCTCGGTGGCAGTGTAAGTGCACACCGAGCCCGTCTTACTTTTCCACCGCTGAACGGAGGAACTCCGACCCTTGAAAGGGTCCCACCATCGTGATTTTTACCGAGGTTTTCCTCCTCAATGCTCCGAAGAGCGAAGAACCAACAGAGGATCCGACAGACACGCCCGCTCTGTTGGACCAAGTCTCGGCCGACTTGCCGAAGAAAATGGCATCCTCTTTGTGCTAGAATATTAGCCGTTGGCAGTGATGAACAACACCATCGCCAACGTTTCCAGGGTGCACCACGTGGAGGTTTTCTAGCCCAGCACCCCAGTAGGGCGTTAATTCTGCCTCAACCTACCCCTCCGACCGAACAAGTGTGACATTTAGCTCCATGATATTTTTTAAATGTCTTGGATAAAAGAAAATGCTCTGTAGGTGATAATTTCGATATTTATTTTGAACCTTTCAAGCGTGATACATAAATAAATAAATAAATATTTCGGACATTTGACACACAACGCTATCTAGTTCCAAACTAAGCAGAACTAGACAACTGACATAAATATATTTAAACTTTTTGTTGTAAATACATACATGTTATACATAGAAAACACCCAAACTTCGAAACAAATACATATTTACAGATCATACAAACATTTAGTTCAACCCGGAAATCGAACCCGAGACCTCAAACACATGATGAATACATAAGTGCATTGGGATTGGCAGGAGAATGGAACATTTTTTAAGCTTTAATCCAACATCTTTCACATTCAAGTTATTTTTCATCTCATTAAAAATCTTTGAAACAGTCCATCCAAATACATATATTTATATATGTATGCTTTTATATATAATTTACACCATTTATAATGTCTTTTTCATGTTTCTGTAAAGTGCTGAATCAGGACGTAAATAACGTTACTTACCCTTTTAATGGACGACTTTTCAACCAAGCAACTATTTCCTGCGGTTCTAGGTAACTTCTGCAAATAAACCATCAATGTCTACCTTTCAGAGTAATTACCTCATGTTATTGTATGAATGTGTATGAAGTTTTGTATGAAGCTATTGCTAGGCAGACCTGGATTCCCGTTATCAGAACATCGTGTCCGACTATCAGTCGGTCGGTTTGAGTCCGACATATCGAGTAAAGACACGCCAAAGCACCGTAAAACTACTACTTTAATTTAATATTTTTCTCAGGCACAACGTTATGTAAATATGCGTACTGTATTATTAAAATCCTTCATTGTATTTCCAAACAAAAATAACGATTTGTAGATAAATTAAGCAGGTGAGTGAAGATAAGCTGATGTCCCGCTTTTAGTGCCACAGCTTCTACTGATACTTGACATAGAGTTACCACGTTGACATTTTTTCAAAGGTAAGTAGGCATAGTTACTTAATTATCCTGAAGCTGATCATCGAGTCAGGAAGATGAGCCTTTTCATGATTTGCGATGCTAAGAACACTTTCCTCGATTGAATTTTCGACCCTCTGATTGACCTAAAGATAAAATACAGCCCCACAATCATTTAACAAACAACCACAAGACGGTAAAAATACACTGCATTTATATTAACTAACAAGTAATAAAAGAAATAACTTGTCTTGTGCCCATTAAGGTCCAACAAAGAAGGTTACGCACCATGTTACGTTCCCTCACAGTTTTAAGCACGGAGCAGGGACCATAAATAAACACAAGCAAAGTTGTGGCTTCTTAAAACTACAGAGTCCATTTCATTTACTTGGTTTGATTACTTAAAAAAATATAAAACATCAAACTGGTTGTTTTCGTCCTGTCGCTGCTTAGAGTTAGTTAGGTACGTTACTTACTTTAGGCGAGTCCGTCGTGGATTTGAATATTTCTCGTACTGGATTTGCGACTTTTGTGTCTTTCAGAAGGACCATCAGCAGTAGGATGGAGTTGAGAGACCACTGTTTGGAATCTTCGTAGTGTTTAGGCCTCCGTATCAGAGAGGCTAAAAAAGATAATAAATTAGATAAATAAACAATGTAATTACTTCCACTTAACATATTATGATGTTTGAGTGGTACAGTTCTCGGACTGACAAAAATTTAACTATTTGTGACTGTTGTAATACATTGCAACGGATTTTCGTTGTTTTTTCGGTTACCTACCTGCTTCAGATCAACGCGCAATCTTGCACGGAAAACGAAACTGAGAGTACAGTACCTTGAGAGTTTGACCTGCACCCATAAAAAACAAACTATATTGAGAGCAAAAAATTAGGTTCACTTTCAGGACGCTTTACAGGCGAATGAACACAGCAATGGCATTTGACTGTTGATTATATAACCTTCATCATTCACAGGTGGACCTCGACGTTCATATGAAGAATCACAAGACGTTAGGCATTACGGTAAATTTGATTTATTAATAACTGCAACATGTAACCCAAATGAATTGTTGTCGTATGTACACTATAGAATGACAGAAACGTGGTTTGCCATATGTGCCATATGTGCGTGGTTAGTGAACAAAAGTAGACCAAAATCAAATTGACAGTGTTACTTCAGCTGAACTACCGCTTAAAGAAGAAGATCCTATCCGGGTCAAAATCGGAATTCTGTACGCGAAATTAGGATGTAAAGTCTCACATCCCAATTCTCCATATATGTAATATTCCAAATACAGCAAAAAAAATTCAAAGTCCTTTCAAACTCAAACATGTACTAGCGATGACGAATATCCCAAGTATCGTCGCCGATCACCAGAACAGGGTGTGCAAAGTGCGACCGTCCGAAACCACGCTTTTGATAATTGGTGTATCATTCTTTATAATCCACTCTTTTTGAAAATATTTGATGCCCACATAGAGTAAGAGAAACGTAGAGTTATAAAAAAGGCAATCCAATATGTTATTAAAAACAGCAATAAAGGTAGTAATAACGTAAAAATATCAGTCTGGAGGTTACATCTGCAGTTCTGAAACAGTCTGAAACAGTATACGCTACCAGGCTCCCAGTGTTGATCAACTTGCGGTTTATTTAGAAAATGGACAAAGCGTATATTTACTGAGAACAATATACAAGAAGTTGTTAATAAACAGCAGTACACAACATTAGCAGCATTCTTCAAGTTATGTGCACAAGGTGATTACGTGAAAACATTAACATATGACAGAGTTTCAAGTTACTATACATGGGACCAGAGTTCTAAAACCTTTGAATGGGAAAACAAGGTGTGTTTAAATGTTAATTTAAATTTCACGCTTAACATTTCTGATCGTACATCGCCGTTACATACTTTTATTAATCCGTGTAATTGGCAACTCTATTCTCTCTATTCCGTGACACTATGAGAAAATACATTGTTAGTTAGTTTAACTTAAAATAGAATGTAATTCACACCTAAACCAAGTTACACTTATTTAAACTCAACAAAGGTACTGCGGTCGATGGTTTCCCAGGAGTAAAAACAACGGATGCTCTTGACAGGGTCTACGTGTTTCATCCAAACGACAGTTAATACTTTGAGAATGTTACTGCATGTTGTGAAAGTCCCGACATCTTTTGCACACCTAAGGCCTGTACAAGGTGTTATTTAAATACTTATCACACAGCATGCAAAACTATGGTGCTCTTAGAAGACGATTCTCACGGGGAAAACACATTTTCAGAAACAACTATTTGCACTTCAGCAACATCACCAAGATATTTATTTGCCACCATGGTATCGTTTCGTCAAGTAACCAATACTGTTACCCAATGGAATAAATCTTAAGGAAATTTGGTCAGTGATATTCTGATTCGGTGACGGCAAGAGTTAGTTCCAGATGATGAACAATGTAATCAAAACATATTTGATGAAACATTATTTGAATTGAACGAAATAATACAATTAGGTTTCGTTAAATCGATTAAGAATTTTGAGCTGCCGATACGCGCTAACACTACTAACTCAGATTTAACGAATAGTGCTGAATTCACAAAAGAAACATCATACGGGCAATTGCGACTTTTACAAAATGTAGCTCAAGATGAGATACGATTGAACATTGTTTAAAACAAAATATTCAGTTTATTATTATCATCAATTGATAACAATGAAAAAATATATTCTTCCTAGTTGCCTCAGGAGGTACAGAAAAAACATTTTTAATCAATTCCTTTTTAATAAAAGTGAATTTAAAAGGAGACCGAACTGCACAGTCTACACTCAAGCTCCCGCTGAAAATCGCTGCCGATGATAATAAGTGTCCGTAGTGATTCTAAACAGGAAAATTGATGCGTGAGTGCTTGTTAATAGCCTGAGATGAAGACACTATGTTAAATTAGACGTCTGTGGAAGTACTGGATAGAGCAATCAATTACCTGTAGACCGGCTGCAGCGCGAGCAGCACAAAAATAGTATCGAAACCAAACGGAATCACTGATTAGTTTTCACTTGGTTTACTTTTTTAAATGAGATCAATATTTGTTTAAAATTTAATTCAATTATTTAATTCATTTAATTTAAATTTTTAAATTATCAAAATATCTACTGATCACTTCAATGCGGCGATGACATCATCGCAACATGTTCTCGCGTATTTTAGCACATAAATTTTTGTTCACGGCTAGGAATTTTATTTTATTAAATGCAATAATGATCCTCGACCTTAGTTCTTCTACTGAATTTGTTACTGAACTTATTGAGTACACTTTATTTTTCACACATCCCCCAAGCCTTTAAGATATCATAGGTTTTCTTATGCTGAATACCAAATTGACGAGCAACCCTACGTAAACTACATGTAGGATTACGTGTGAAATCACCCAACACATATTCTTCATTAGCGATCGGTGTTCGGGGACTAACTCAACATTAAGAGGCACAAAACTTTGGTTGTTTCGTAACTTTTGTATCGCCCTTACAAAAATTCGGCTGTCAGTAAGACATACACGATTTGTACCATATCTCTCACGATATGTCCGCAATGTAAGAGATGCGTTTTGATGGCATTCCCCGTATATTAAAACCATGTCAGTATATTCCACGGTTGTAAAGGTCACTCGCGACATGATGAATATGGATTTCGGTAAATCAAAATTATTTAAGTACTTGCAAACAAGCACAACACTCAATTTCACACACACACTGCACAACACAATCAATATCGTTACTTTTCAATAAAATGAGGATCGTTCCTAAGTCTACATGATCTACTTCTTATCGTAAGTTAATAGAAGCAAAGCAAATGAATTATAAAAAGCAAATAACATTGAGGGCTTAGTTATTAAAGCTCCTCTGTCAACGGCCTATCATGGTATTTGAAAGCTACGGGGATATTGTACGGAAAGTGCTACTACTAATCTTCGGTTGAGTCGTTACGATGTATAAAGTCCTGAGGGTCTGGTGCAAGTTTGTATCATGTCTAATTGATAGTCACGATAATCACGTTCGGCTTTTCGATGGGTCCGCACCGATACCTTCATCAATTGTCGGCGCACTCTGCCTCCTATATGAGTACGTCGTAACTTCTTGCGGTGCCGTACGTCACGTCAGATCCTGAGCGTCACGTTATTCATCATACAATATGTACAGTGTTTCCATACCACATTCTCTTTTAACCGTACAGAAGTCCTTACAAAAGAATCGAGAAGTTAACGAATCAGTACTGAGGATTTAATGATTTTCAATAAACCTATCTGGCTGTGAATGACCAAAAAACATTAAGGTTAATAATTTCAAAGCACTGTTTACTCAAAAGAAATTAAACAACCATTTGATGCGAGTTCAAAAGCATGTATTTTTTGTGTAAGGTCACTACCGGAGAATCAGGATTAATCGCAATTCAGTCGATCAGCACAATGTCATCTATCGAGCGTTGTCTCATTTAACATACATAAATATTCGATTCAGCAAGGGCTCTTGATTATGAAAAATCGTGTGTTAGATCAACGGGTCCATCGATTTACTTAAATACCATACCTTTGAAAGGAGCTGGAATAGTGTGCTTTTCCAGAAAGTTCCTCTGGTAATATCTGACGATGCGATTTGAGGACTTCTCATCAGTAACGCTTCCCACAGCCAACACCGCCAATGAGAGCACCACAGCTTTCTGTCAAAATGAACACACATTCACTTACTAATGTAATAAAGCTTATTTTAGAAATACAAAGACAATCTGCTATGCAGATGGTACATCAACAATTTATCATAATTGTATCTGAGCCAACTGTCGACAGAATAAAGCATGGCGATCATAGCTAAACGGTATAACAATGATTTATTAACTTTAAATACCAATAAAACCAAATATTTAAGCAACCACAAACTGCAGTTTGCTCTACAGCCCTCAACCCAAACATCTCGATGCACATATATAAATTCAATTAAACTATTCATAATTGTAACAATACAAATATTACAAAAGATGCGAAAGGCTAATACTGATAAACTGTCTTACAAAGTTCATATTGTGGTTATCTGAATAATCTGCCGACTATTCCTCACAAAAAAAAAATGGCAAAAACTATGTTACCAAATATTAAGTGTTATTAGAGGTATTAATAAAAATTTCGTATTCATCATTTTTGTGCTTTATTATTAAATTGTATACATTTCGTTGTAGTATCTATTTTTTTTATTTATTTGGTACACAAAACAATTACTCGTTACAGTCTTTACAAAAGAATAAGAATTTACACATCTAAATTGTATAACCCTCAACAACCTGAGACTTTCACTGTTACCCAAATTCACCTGAGTTCTCAGAGGATTCGGACAGCAAATGCCCGGTCTCAGGAGATACAGGAAGAACGGGCAGCACGTCTCACTACCGATCGTGAAGCTCATGCTTTAAGAGCTGAGAGAGAACGAGTAAGGGAAATACGGCAGCATGATTTATAAGGTTATAATAAAGGCTGATGATAGACGTCCTACCGAAGAACATCGTGGAATATATAATGCTCCCGTTGCAGACGAAGTTATGGTAATCTTAGTCGATCGGGAATGTGATAAACGTGACATCGACATTTACGAAACACATCCAGCTTATGATGCCCTGCAGTACCCTTTGATATATTTCCATGGTGGGGATGGGTACAATTTCGGACTCTATCAAATTAATCCAAGCACTTGGATAATACATTGTAATAAATAGATATCAGTCCTACAGTTTTATTCATACCAGATATAAATAAGGCGAAATTGTTTTAATTATTTGCAACGATTTCGAGGATTGCTCAGCCAATTCATCGTTTATATGTACGCAAAAATTGAAACAGAGGTTAATTTACATACGCACTAACCAGACACGTGCTGCGGATTATGTGCATCTGCGAGACGCAATGCAACAAGATAACAACGTGGAAAACATGGGACGATTAGTTATCTTACCGTCAAACTTTATAGGGGGTCCACGTTATATGCACGAGCCTACACAAGACGCCTTTTGTCATGTCGGTCGGAAATATGAGCGACCTGATCTTTTCATCACTTTCACCACTAACTCAAAGTGGAATGAAATTTCACAAGGTCTTTTCGCCGGTAAGGCACCTCCTAATAGACATGACATGGTAGCCTGAGTGTTTCTCCTTAAACTCAAACTGATGATAGACCTAATTACAAAAGGAAAGCTTTTCGGACCGTCTCGTTGTTATATGTACAGTCTTGAGTGGCAGAAAGGGGGCTTGTCACACGGTCACATACTAGTGTGGTTAAAAGAAAAACTTAGACCTGATTCTATCAATACTGTTTTAAGTGCTGAACTTCCTGATAAGACCGAAGATCCCATATTATTCGATATTGTAAAAACTCACATGATACACGGAGCATGTGGAACATTAAACAGATATTCTCCCTGTATACAAGATCATTGAGATACCCTTGTGCACTTTCAGAGCAAACAATATCAGGAAAAAACGGATATCCATTATACCGTCGAAAATCACCTCGACAAGGTGGCTTCACAGCTAAAATAAGACACACTCTTATACAACGAAGTTCCATTGTATTATACCCATGATAAGCAACATGGTATTATTAACCGCAGTAAACATGGAACAGCTGTAAAATGTGAACTAGGTAATTTTAAAGATCGTCGTTGGTAGGATTTACGGTGCATCCGAACAACTCCGAATGCTCTTACCTGCGCCTACTTCTACACGTTGTTCGAGGGCCTACTTCTTTTGCCAAGCTCCGAAAGGTGGGTAATATCGTATACCCTACATACCAAGTGGCTTGCCGGGCACGTCACTTACTGAATGGGGATCAACACTGGGATGATGCTTTGTCCGAAGCGAGTATTAGCGAAAGTCCTCAGCGGTTGCGTCATTTGTTTGCAGTCATGCTGGTGTTCTGTGCACTTTCTGATGCTGCACAGTTATGGCAAAAGTATCAGAATAAATTAGCTGAGGACTTTTGCAGACACACACAAGTAAATGATGACAACCCAATTAGTGGGAGATTATGTGAAAGTCACTTGAATCGTTGTTTGTTGGCTTTTCAAGATATATGTAGTTACATCTATTGGAGGTAATCCTATTTCTCAATATGGCATGCCCGAACCATCATTTAATGGTAAACGTATTAATAGAGATTACGTGGTGGAAATCAACTGTGATCTAGTAGGTCGAGCCAAAATTACACAAGTGATGTATCGAGACTAACTGAAGAACAGCGTTTAATATTTGATCGGGCCTGTCGTAACGTTGATAGTGCTTTGGGAGAACTGCTATTTATAGATGCCCCGGTGGAGCGGGTAAGACATTTCTCTTTTTTGTGGCGATTTTTGTCAGGCTCTCCCTGTAATACCACGTGGAACAAGGCCTGATGAAATCAGAGCCTGTCTAAAGAGTTCTCGATTGTGGCATTACATTATCCCTTTGAATTTGACATTAAATATGCGAGCACAAATCGGAGGTAACGAAAATACTCAAGAATTTACAAATTTGCTACTTGAGATCGGTTACAGAGTGTATCTACAGGAACAAGGAAGAGCTGTTCTTAATGAAAACCTATGCTACCAATTTTCATTAATGCGAGACCTAGACACCGCAACTCAAATACCAACTTGTGTAAATTCTTGGCTTTGCGAAAGAGCTATTTTGACTCCACGAAACGACCAAGCAGCAGCAATAAACGTTGAAATTTTGAGCTTTGTTTCGGAGGTTAGCGTAGAGTATATCTCCATTAACAGAGTTATGGAAGAAGAAGATTCTACCAGCTACCCAGTAGAATTTTTAGAATCCCTCAGTGCTCCTGGAACACCAGCTCATAAAATAAAATTAAAAGTCGGCGTACCCATAATGCTCCTTAGAAATACAAGTTCACCAAAACTTTGCAACGGTACCCGATTAAAAGTGACCAGTTTTCAACGAAATCTGATAGAAGCGGAGATTATAACAGGGTGCGAAATAGGTGATAGTGTTTTCATTCCTCGGATGCCTCTCATTCCAAACAATTTTCGATTTAGTTTTAGACGAGTCCAGTTTCCAGTGAGCCTATGTTTTGCAATGAAGATTAATAAAGCCCAAGGTCAGAAGCTAAAAGATGTGGGTGTTAAGTAATACCAATAAGTTTTTGCACGGTCAGTTATATGTGGCTCTGTCACGTATTAGCAATCCTAGTAGCCTGTATGCTTTCATCCCCGATGGCCACAAGTCTAATGTTGTGTACAGAGATGCATTACTGGAAAGTACATTTTTTGACTACCCAAACGACGGTGTATGATCCAAAACAAATCAAAAGATTTATCCAAAAAATGGCTGCCAAAAGTTACTATTCTACGCGGACGAAGTCGCGGGCACAACAACTAGTCATAAATAAAGTGCGTCTGCGCTCCAAGCTCAGGAACCTAAAATGTTTTAGAACAATCTTAGAGTGAAAACACTTGTAATAAATAGAACGAAAGAGTCTTTTCTGAATCATTTCGGTCCTATTCGTATTTACTATAATAGGAGCACCCAATAAGTACACCATGCTCCAACTGGGACAATACTAACACTTTGAGGAAACCATACACCTAAAAGTCTTTATCCACACCGTGCAGCGGAGTTCAAACTCAATCAATGTATTAGAAACCACTTCCTAAAAACCTCCGAATGGTGGAATTGGATGCAATCAAAAAATAGTTTGTCCCACCCGGTGGCATACAACTGAAGATTAGCAGTAGCATTCTCCGTCAAATATCCCCGTAGCTTTCAGATGCCTAATAGGCTGTTGACAAGTAACCTCTCAAAGTCATTTGCTTTTAGTAATTCCCCTGATTTTATTAAAACACAGCAAAAGGCAGGTCATTTAAACTTGGACACGACCCCAATTGACCCCGTCGGCCAAGCTTTTAGTATCTGAAATGTTGTCTCTCAACATAGTTTTCGAGTTTATTCTCAGTTTTGACATATACTTCAAATCACTATAGTTATTGGTATCAGCAATAGTAATATTTGGAGGTAGTCGTTTCTGTAGATTGTTATCTCTGGCCACTTAAAGGTAATAGTTGAACTTACTATTTACCCATAATTAATATCAGAGAAAAAGTAGAAAATGAAACAGTTAAAAAGTTAAGTTAATTTTAATAAAGTATTATAATGTATGCTAACTACCTTAAATCTGTTTGCAGTCAATGCCAAACGAAAAATAACAAGAACAATATTACAAAAGGTAAGGGATTACCAAAATTAGAAACTTGTCAGCAAAACTATTACGTATCAAAAATATTTTTGCATGACTTTCAATGAATATTTTTGGGATGGGTTAGATCAGAACATTGATGGTAATTTACACACTAAAGCGACCGAGCGAAGCGAGCATCAGCCAGGTCCAGCTTTGTTGTTGATGAATCACGTTACCAGTGAACTAAGAGCGAGTCGTTCATTAGGTATTTCATACATAACTGAAGCATCAAAATCATTGATTAATTGCTCATAATTGCTAATAATTGATTAATTAATCAATTTCAGTTTAATCGGCATTTAGTAACTTAAATCGATCATGTGTTATGAATAAATTATATATACGAGTACATAGGGTTGTCTGAACTATCTGTCGAAGTACTCTAGACTGATCATTATTCTTTTGTTACGATGAAGCAAGAGAGGCGAGGTTATAAGAGCATCTAAATCGCGAAAGAATATAATGAGTACCGATCTTGACGTCCCTGGCTCGTCACAGAAGATACTTTATAAAGAAATGTTAATCAAAGAGAACAGATTGCTTTTCCATGTATTCCACATATATTCTGCTGGTATACAAATGGCAGTATTTTCATTAAACAACGGAAAGTAAAAGCAGCTGTACCAACACGCACTTAAGAAGATCTTAATCGCATCTTCAAACCTGTGAATGCAAGGTTAAATCACAGCAAGTGGACCATCGTTACTCTCACTGGGTAAAAACGTTCTGCGTAAAGAGTTAAATGTCAACATTAAATATCCTTTTTATAACATGTTACATAATTTTCAACTATTTTATTTGCTAATAGTGTATTTCTGTGTTGCTTTTTCCTATTTGGGTATGTACATGTTATTTGCACTGAGAACTGACTACGTCTAAATACGTGTGTATACAATAAGTAAATAAGAAGCATGTTGTACACAGTAAAGTAGTCGTTGGCTACAAAGCAATTGAAAATATACTGGATAAATGATTTTTTTATTTTTTTAATTTGTGGAAACCCACTCGAGCCGTCACCCCACCGGGGCTTGCGACGGAGTGGTGTGTCGGAATCGGACACTCGGTGCCTGAAACAGGAGAGATCCGGGAATTACTGTTGTTAGGCCATCCGGAGATAACTTAAATTAATTTAAAAGAAGTGATTCTTTACGTTTATGTGCTCACATGTGACTTGCGAATTCGAAATTTATTTTTAGAATATGATCACAAGAAGCACAGCGAAGCACACCTTGTGTTATGTAAATATAACTAGTGTAATTATAAAAAAGCTGACGTTTGGTGTCAAGGTTTTCAAGACGGCTTCGTTCACAACTTTGAAATGTGGTATGTAACCTTCTATCATTCTATATTTTCAAGGACCAGTTCCTCCTACAGCTTTTCACAAGATAATTACTGTTAGATGACGCTTCAATATATCCTTGTATCGAAAACATTGTCCTCCAAACTTGAGTTGACCTAAACTGATCTCAGAGAAATGGCACAAAGTGCCCACGACGTCACAGTTCACCCTCCATAAGGCAGTTGCCCATGCCTGTTCACTAAACCTATTTGGTGAAAAGCTCCATATTGGGCAGCCGAACTTGAAACCGCATATGGATTATGCTGCATGATATTTTAGATAGATGGTATCGATACATTTGACATAACCTTTGTAAAGGCACCAGGTCTCCGAGGTATAAAAAAGCAGCGGTCATATCACAACCTCGTATTTGTTGAGCGCGGTAAACATTCCAGTTACAACTGGAAATTATGCGATGGATGGAATTACACAGTAGTCGAGTCCACTAAATGCTACTGCAGCCTTGTTAATCTTTACAGATATTTCAGACTCAAGACAATTGACGCAAAAAACGAGAACACCTTAGTTAGTTGCCAAAGCCAAAGCTTAACGATTTAGATAAATGCGCATATTGTGTGCAGATTGTCCTCTGCTGTTTTAGAGTCTGAGTTGTCATTCGTACATTTTTTTGGTGACATAAATCTGATGACCAGACGATCACGGTTAATCATCTGAGAAAGACAAGTCAAGCTTTTTTAGGCCACTTTTTCTGAGATTAGGTAAAACAGTAGTTTTTTTATATAAAAGTACTTGCCAAAATGAGTTTACTCTGCCTAATGAACAGCATAAGTAGAATCCAAGAGTCATCATCATCATCATCAGCCGGAAGACGTCCACTGCTGAACATAGGCCTCTCCCCTAGAACGCCCGTACGACTGGACACCAACTGCATACATCGGCTCCCCGCGACCCGGACTATGTCGTCGGTCCATCTAGTGGAGGGCCAATCTACGCTTCGTCTTCCAGTACGAGGTCGCCACTCGAGAATCATTCTTCCCCAACGGTTGTCGGTTCTACGAGCGATGTGGTCTGCCCATTGCCACTTTAACTTGCTTATTCGAAGAGCTATGTCGGTAACCTTAGTGTTCTTGCGGATATTTTCGTTCCGGATCCTATCACGCAAGAAAATGTCGAAAATAGCCCTTTCCATAGCTCGTTGGGCGACTTTGAGCTTCTCCATGAGGCCAACAGTAAAAGACCACGTCTCAGTTCCATATGTCATCACTGGCAACACACTCTGGTTGAAGATTTTCGTCTGTAGGATTTGGGGTATCTTGGACGAAAAGACATCTCGAAGCTTCCCGAACGCTGCCCATCCAAGTCGGATTCTTCGTGCGACCTCTTTTTCGAAATTGGGCCTACCTAGCTAGACTACTTGTCCTAGGTAGACATACTCGTCAACAACTTGGACTGCATCGTTCCCAATATTTACCGGTATAGGTGCGACATGGACGTTAGACATGATCTTCGTCTTGCCCATGTTCATTTTAAGACGAACCTGCAGGGAAACTCTGCTAAGGTCGTTGAGCATAGTACTGAGATTCTCAAGCGACTCCGCCATTATAACTATATCATCGGCAAAACGAAGGTGAGTAATGTAGTCGCCATTTATCTTGATGCCAAATCCTTCCCAGTCCAAGAGCTTGAAAACGTCCGCCAATACGTTTGTGAACAGTTTCGGAGAAATAACGTCTCCCTATTTCACACCGCGTTTTAATTGGATTAGTCCCGTACTGTAGTCCTGTAGTTGGACTGACATAGTGGCGTTATTGTACAGAGACTTCAACATTTCGATATAACTATAGTCACTTTGGCAGAGCTGCAGGGATTCAAGTACTGCCCAAGTCTCGATTGAATCGAAGGCTTTTTCATAGTCTACAAACGCTAAGTACAACGGCCGATTATATTCCTCAGTCTTCTGAATAATCTGGCGTAGCGTAAGAATATGGTCTATGGTACTAAAACCATTTCGGCAACCGGCTTGTTCGGGGGGCTGGAAGTCATCAAACCTGCACGCGATATGGTTTGTAATGACTTTCGAGAACAGATTGTACACATGGTTCAGGAGTGAAATGGGTCGATAATTCTTCAATAAAGTTTTATCACCTTTCACCTTTTACCTATCACCTAGAAGAAAAGCACTACTACACTCCTGTGCCAGGCTTCTGGCGTTGTACCTTGAAGTACGATAGAATTGATTAACTTCTGCAGGACTACCAGTACCGGTTTACCACCCGCTCTCAGAAGTTCTGTAGTAATTCCGTAGTCACCTGGTGCTTTGTTGTTTTAAGGTGTTTGATAGCCACTCTAATCTCGCACAGGCTGATGTCCGGGATGTCTTCGGTGTAGCGTCGGACTAACTTGGCTCTTGTGTCTCGAGCATCAGACAGGTGCAGGTATCCAAGAGTGGTGTATACTAGTCTCATTGTGATTGTAGAGGTAATATGGCATGGTGACCTAGACTATGGCAGTCTAGCGAGATTATTTGTCACGCCTAGTTAAAAGGCCTACTTTGTCTTTTGATTCACATATATGATTCTGTTGAGTCGGAGTTGTATATATTCTCAAGGGTCATTAAATATATTGTAGTAGGTAAAGACGAACACTGAGACTCTCTCGCCTTCTATTTCTTATGATCGGTAGATCGAGTGACCGATACAACCAGTTGGAAAGAAGAAATGCAGCAAATAGCCGCATGTTGCTAAAGGATCCAAACATCGGCCTGTAGACACACCGATGCCCTACTACAGTACTACAATTGCCGACTCATCTCTCTCGACACTGTTGACTTGAAGGCCTGTGTTGAGGGTTTACCACTTGAGATGAGTTGTAGTTCCAGTTTCTCTTCACTGGGCATAACCTGTGGGTCGTCCCGGTTTGCCGGTGTGTATATTATGTGCTCAACAGTTTCTTGAAACCACCAATAAAATGTTCATGAAATGTTCATTTTTATTGACTATCGTCTATATCATTGCGAGATTGACCGACATTCAAATACAAAATAGTAAAAATGCTACTGCTCACTGCTCCACTGTACCCCAAATATAAACTACTCATAGGATAGGTATGGAGTTCGCTTTAGATTTCTAGTAAAAACAAATATATGTTCATTTTGATTACATTTGAATTACTATTATAAAATTATAATCTCAGTAGTTCGTACAAGTACTGCCCTGCTACTGATATATATCGATTTATCGATAAAAAATAATTTTTACAGACGTTTGTATAATAAAAAAAACTCTCGGTGTAATACATTTTGCTGGGCTAAGCAGTCATCTAAGAGTCCCTCAGTGGAGTGTATGGTGTCATCGACGGGCTGTAGCTATCTTTGATTGTGTTTCGTAACTAAAGAAACAATAATGTGCCAGTTTAATAAGCCAGTTTATTGTAATTGCAATTATGTAAGACGTTTCTGTTCACGCAACCAACACGTGCAAAACATTCCCCAGCTGAACAGTTGTCGATTCGTTTGTCTGTTTCGCATAGCAGTTGATCTGTTTGATAAATGAACCACGTTAGTGTGCTGCGTTAAAACGTTTGGAGAGGCTTAATGACTTGCACAAGCGCATAGGTACGCGAACACCTCCATAAAACGGACATGGTAGGTAGTATGTTTGCCGACTGCGTTAGAAGAGGGTAATGTTCGTCGAGCGTATGTATGTGTGTATGGATGTCCATTTGTTTTACACGCCCTACAATCCAAACGTGTGGACGGTCGTTAACATATGAAGTGATGAAGTAAGTCGATCACGAGGTCTCGGGTTCGAAACCCGGGTTAGGCCGAACAAAGTATTATTTAGGTGAGTGATTAATAACAACGTCGAGTTTGAAAGTTAAATTCTTATTCCTCGTGTATCAGTGAGTACGTGAAGTGCGTAACTGACGACGCACTAGACCTGTCCCCGTTCGTGTTAGATAGTCGTCCTATCGGATCGTGATCCTGAGGGAAAAGAGAGTGCACCTGAGTTTATGCACATACTTGTGCACTATAATATCTAATGATCATTATCGGCTACAAGTACATCCTCATTACATCGCCTACAAGTTATCAAAATGACACCCACAAATAAAAAAAAGAGGTTGGGTTTTTTCTTTTCTTCTTACCAAATAAATATTAAATGAAAGACCGTAAAAAGAACACATCAAAAGTATATTTATCATATTACCTTTATATTATGATTTTAGCACTATAAATAAATAAAAATGTTTATTTGTTTCTAAAATTACAACACTATTCATACAATTGTTTATGGGTACATCATTTATATGGTTATATTATTATTGGTACAAATTCTGATTCCCAAACTAGGCCGTGGCCTGTATCTTGGGAAACAGTGTTCAATCGTGCTAAAAATCATAATATAGGTTGTATGCTTAGAAGCAGTTTTACATGTACTTATACGTTCTTAACTTTCCAAATTACAAAAGTGTGAGAAGGTGTCTAGGTGTGTGTATGTGTGTATGTGTGCGTGTGTGTGTGTGCGTGTGTGTGTGTGCGTGTGTGTGTGTGCGTGTGTGTGTTGTGTGCTAGTGTATGTGTGCGTGTGTATGTTTATGATAGATAGGTAAGTAGATCTTCCGTTTGTGTGTAGTCAAGTTGCTGTAGCCAATACAGAATTTTTACTTTGACTTCACGTCGACTTAGTCCGACTATGTTAATTTTTTTATTTAGTTCATTATACAACTTCACACTTATACCACGTGTTTGTTTTCTCGCGAAGGAGGTTCTGCACGTTATACGAGGACAGACAGCTGACGAGACACGTTTTTTAGGATCTGGAAGGGGGACATCTCGATGTTTCCGAATAATTGCCTTCAGGATAAATAATTTGCGGACTGAGAGAACTTTGCAGTCTGAATAGATTTTGTCTGTGGGGTATCTATAAGGCTTTTTTAGCATTACTTTTAGTAATGCTCTCTGTGCTCTCTCTAGTTTTATTAGATGCGTCTTAGCCGCTCCGCCCCAAACAGTGATACAATACTGTATAACAGACTGGCAAAGGGCAAGATACACAAGAGTCAATTTGTCTCGCGTCAAAACGTCTCGAAGGGACTGAAAAATGTATATCAATCGTCTCGTTCTGGTTGTAACCAATTGAATGTGCTTTTCCCAATTTAGTCTATTGTCAATCAATACACCTAGGTATTTTGCATGTGTGACCGGTGTAACTTCAAGACATGAGCATCCATTACGGTTTGTACATGTGTGAGCTATAATGGAGAAATTATGGGCAGGGTCGGTCCTTTTGCTTAAGGAAAATGGTAAATAGTTCGTTTTAGGTATGTTGAGTGTTAGGAGATTTTTACACAGCCAGTGCATGACTTCTGAGAGAGAGTGTTCAGCACGATCCTTCACCGCTTGCCAATCTGGACCCCAGACAAAAATAGCAGTATCGTCCGCGTATGTGAAGATCTTAGTGTAGGGCAACTGCAATGTGCAGAGATCATTAACATAAAGCAAAAAAAGCGTAGGGCCCAAAACACTCCCTTGTGGGACGCCGTAATTCATAGATGTCTCATCACTAAGATAATTCTCAATTTTTACTTGTTGACTCCTGTTGGTAAGGTAGTCTTTCAATACAGCGTGTGGCAATCCCCGCACCCCAAGTCTCTCAAGCTTCTCAAGAAGGATAGGCACAGGAACCGCATCGAATGCCTTCGAAACATCCAAAAACAAGCACAAACTTCTATTTTTTGTGTCTATTGCATCTACGATAGCGTTTGTGAGGTCCAAAACTGCATCCTCGGTCGAGATTCCAGAACGAAAGCCATACTGATTGGGTGCAAGTATTTTTTTCTGTTCCATAAAAGATTTCAGCTTGCGATTTAACACTTTTTCTAAATCTTAGATATTGCCGGAAGCACTGCAATTGGTCTATAATTATTTACACAGTACCTGTCCCCAGTTTTATAAATAGGGTGTATTATTGACTTTTTGAAGACATCTGGAAAAACACCAGTACTTATTGCAAGATTGCATACGTGAGTTATTATTGGAGCCAGAACCCGACTATTTTGTCGCAGCACCTGAGACGAGACATTGTCCCAACCTATGGAACAGTCTGGACGAAGCTCCAAAATAATTGCCTCAATTTCGGCGATGCTTACTTCTAAGAGGGACAGTGAATCAAGCGGACAGTTTGGGCTAAGTGACGACAAGGGAAAACCATTCGTACCAGTTGGTTGACATATTTTGTCTGCCAATTTCTTACCTATGTCTCTGAAGTACATGTTA
Source organism: Hypercompe scribonia (assembly GCA_949316085.1). Lineage (NCBI taxonomy): Eukaryota > Metazoa > Arthropoda > Insecta > Lepidoptera > Erebidae > Hypercompe > Hypercompe scribonia. The sequence continues at coordinate 22,307,904 of OX438981.1, read as the reverse complement.
ACAGTATTCACGGATGTCTCAGGTTCATCATTTAAATTTAATAACTCTTTAGAGGATACTTTTGTTTTTTGGGTTGATGTTACGTCTCTAATGGCCTTCCACAGGGCTTTTGGTTCATTACGGGCTTTATCGATTAGGGTTTTGTTATATGCTAGTTTTAATTTACGAAGAAGGTTATTACAAAAATTCCTATAACGGGTATAAGTGAGTTTCAAAATCATGTTATTGGGTGATTTTTTTGATGTAGTGTGTAATCTATCACGGTTTCTGATGCATTTAAGTAGACCAGGTGTCATCCATGGTTTTAAGGTTTTACTTCTCCTAGAGACATTTGAGGTTCGCGTATGTTTAGATATTATGGTGGAGAGTAGGGTAACGAGCATTTTAGACGCTATGTTGGCATCCGATACCGACAATATGTTGGAATAGTCAGTAGCCTCAAGATTCTTCTTAACGTCTTCAAAAGATGTACGAGATCTAAAAGTATGGTGCTGCGAGGGGGGTTTGGTTATATCCAAACATAAGACAATTGGCATATGGTCAGTAATATAAGATTCTAAAATTAGTGTACTAGTTGGGCAATCTGTTTTTACAAAAAAGTGATCTAGGCACGAGTTTGCCCTTGTTGGCCTTGAGTGTGTACGAAAAAGACCATGGGAAGCATTAAAAGTCAAGTACTCTTCACTCAGTGGATCTGTGGATGTTGGGCTTATATCAATATTTAGGTCACCCGTTAATACTATGTTACGTGTATTCACCGCGTTATACACATCATTAAGACTGTTTATAAAATTATAGAAGTTATCTTTGCTAGATAAGGACGGCGAGCGGTATATGGCTACTATACTTAGATTATTTTCTGATTTACAAATTAGGCAATTACCGTCCCTAAAAATTGGTTCATCGATTTTGAAGGATAGATGTATATTTGTATAAATTACAATACCGTCGTTCTGGTTCTGATTTATTTTAGTGAAGTGTGATGTAAATCCTTCTAAGTGAGGTATAGCTGCTACTTTTCTGAGCCAGCACTCAGTGAGTATCAATATATCAATTTTTATATCTATGGTGGAAATCAATAGGCGTAGTTGGTCAAAGTTTTTGTTTATGCTGCGAATATTTAAGTGTAGCAATGTAATACCTTTTTGTGAGTTCATGTATAGTTTGCAATTTTCAGGTTTACAGGTGAATGATGTTGTTGCCTCAAAAAGGTCCAGCTCATTATTGATATTGTTTATAATAATCATTTATATTTATTTGATTTACATGAGCAGTACAATAAAAAAGATTTGACAATTTAAACATTTTTCCAGTTTTTGTAAATGCTGTAAGATAATAAGTGTGTATAGAACTTGTGTGTGTGTAATAAAGGTGTATAAGGGTATGTATATGTGCTGAGTGAGTGTAAAATGTATGTAGTTTAGGGAATGTTGTAATGTTTGTGTTTTTGTGGCTGTGTGCATATTCAATAATATCAAATTTACAGGATGGATAAGAGTAGAAAATTAATAGTTTAAAAAAGATTTTAACTAAAACTTGTCTTGTTAGTCATTGTTTTTGTTTTAGATCCAGCAGAGTTTGTTCCGATAATATTAGAATTTGTTTTTCATCACGAGCTTTGCGAACAAATATGTTGCCGTTTGATGTCCAGCAGTACTGATATTCGTGTTGTTTTGCGAATTCTCTGGATTGGAAGAATAACTTTTTCAAGCTAGCAGGCAAATAATCGGCTACATAGACAGCTTGTTTCTTACCGGCGATGCTTAATTGGGTAGTGTTCAGTTTTTCTTCCACTGTTTTTTTACCATTATTATATTCTCGCACTGCAGAGAGGGTTTTTTGTTTCATTTGAACAGTTAGGAACTCTGCAACCACTGGTCTTGTCAATCCGGGCTTACCAGGAATACGGTAAATATCTCGCAGATCAGATGGGGAGATGGCTGTGCCGACGACGCTTCCGACCGAGCAGATAGTTTTAATGAGGTCAGCAGAAGTCTCTTTATCAGTGTACGGGACATTTCTCACCTCGATACATGAAGATCTTGATTTTAGCTGGAGGTCTTGAACCTTCTTTTCTAAATTTTCAATGCATTTCCGTTGTTCGAATCGCTCTTTATGCAAATTTTCCAATCCCATTTTAATATCTTCATACTGGCTATTTATAAATGTCATAGACTGTTTTATGTCGTCGTTGGAAACTTGAATTTTACCAGTCTGTTGTTTCAGTTCACAAATATCAGAAGACAATTTCTTAATCAAAGAGTTTTGCTTATCGTACATATCACCCAATTTCCGGTCCAACTCTTTTTTAAGATCACCAAACAATTCCATAATTTCGGTTTTGAGGTCCAAATCGCGTGCTCTCGGCGACTGCTCGGACCGAGGACGCTTATGTCTATTTATATTAACGTAAGTAGCCTCATTCAACAGGCTTATGTCGTTTTCCGATAAAGTATGTTCCATAATGGTGGCAGATGACGGTGGCGTTCGCTGCAGTGACATAGTGAATTATTACTGGCGTAGTTACAATGTTTAAAATTAATTTTGTTTAATTGCGAAGCCAAGTGGATGTTCTTTATAACACATGCGCGTGTGTAGCACGCCGAGTACACTTCACTTCGTCGGCCACGGTTAGTGAACGGCGTAGCAGATGGCAACAGCGGCTACGTAGCTCGTAGCAGCACCAGTGACGTCAGATTTACGTAGTGTATGCAATTTTAGTAACATAGGTGATTTACTCCGTGGTACAGTGGCTCGGCAACACTCCCGAGACGGTCGCAGCGCCGCCAGATCAAACCTCGTGGCAAATCACAGTTGGGACCCCCACGTCTATTAGGGACGGGACCGACAGTGGTAAAACTATCTCTGTCTAAGACCGCCCAGTGGGCGTCACCAACAAGAAAGAAGGCCCCAAGAGTGACAAGGAATCGACAAACACGCACGTCAGCCAATCACAAAAAATCACGGTAAACAGCAGCAACACACGTCCGATTGCAACGGTAGGCACGACTGAACTCCATATTAGACAAAAAAAAAACGTAGGCCATGTACAATGTAACACGATACTTTGTTACCTACGGGCAAAGAAAGATCTACCAAAATTAAGTTTGTCACGGAGCACCACAAAGTATTTAATTTGACTAATTTGAATATATATACGAGTATATATCTATCTATCTATATATCTATACTTATAATAAATCTGTAGAGAGGTCAATTCTGTATATGAAATATATTTCCAAAATAACTATCAGGGGGTGATCAGGGATCGATACTGATGCCAAAAATGCAATCAGTAAAATTTTTGTGTCTGTCTGTCTGTTTAGCCGTTATAGAAACAAAAACTACTCGACGGATTTCAACGAAACTTGGTGAAATTATTTTTCATACTCCTAAGCTAGTTTTAGTATACTTTTCATTACGCTACAATCAATAGGAGCAGAGCAGTGAAGGAAAATTTTGGAAAACGGGAGTAGTTACTCCATTTTTTAATCTTCCGTCGCGTGTGCAATCATGTATGATGGAAATATTCTCCTTAAAATTATATAAACAATATCCCATGACAGCATATGTCTATCTTTTATGGTTCACTCACAATAACACGTGTAATTCTCGATAGCTTAGCAGTTCGAAGCTGTCTGGTGATATTTGTCTACTCTTATGTTTATAACACTCTCAATTATCCCTAATTTAAAAAGTTAACATCATTAACTATTCCATAAAAAAGAATCATAAAAATCGGTATAGAAATACCAAAGTTAGACATTATATACGGTAATAATAAGCCATTGCGCTTAAATCATGCTAGAAGGATTATTTTTGTATATAAAGTCGCGAACGCAGAGGCAGGCGGCTTGCTTGGCGCCTAGAGGCTAGCGAGTCACCTAGCGAGCAAACCAAACACCATACCGGCAATCTACGACGTTGTGGAGATGCTTGACATCCCCGGCGTCAAGATCGAGGCATCGCGCGGGAAAAAAAGGCCCACACAGTACCACCGGTGCCAGCAATTTAGGCACAACAGCCATCACTGCCACAGAAAGATGGCATGTGTAAGGTGCGGCGTCCACCCAGCGACCAGCTGCCCGCACCCACGAGAGGAGCCCGCCACCTGCGCAAACTGCGGGGGAGAGCACCCCGTGAACAACACCAAATGCCCCACGTTCCAGCGCGAGCTGCGGGACAAAAAGGCGGGGACGGCCGCCATCACAGGTGAACTGCGCCAAGGAGCAGCCCCGGTGAACCCACAGCCCCTAGGCGCGAAGGCACAGGGGACTTCCTGCCGCCAGATCGCCCAACAAGTGCTAGACGATGAGCTACAGTCTGACCATCAGCCTGTGCTCGTCGTCATCGCACAGCAGCCCACTAAGACCACCCCGCCTGCGCCTTGTCACAAAAATAAACTGCGACATTTTTAGAGGTACCTTGGAGACCATCACACCGTCCCGACCGATCAACTCCGCGGCCAACGTTGAAAAGTGAGCAGCCAAGCTCATGGATAGCATCAAAAGCGCCCTAGACTCGGTCACAACGACTCCGTCGCCCGGCGTGCCGGCGGCGAATTGGGTCCGAGTGGATATCGTCCTCCCGGGCCTTCTCTGCCGCCTCCTTCCGCGAAATTACGTCTTCGCAGAAGGTTGCGACCGCGGTAAAACAACTGTCGCTATCGGCTCTGGAGCGTATGACGGCCGGTAGCGAAAAATCTCCTCCAATAACTGTAGTGAGGAACCCACGCTGCGTCGCCCAGGCGGAACAAACCGCCAGCGTGTGCTGAGCCGAGTCCTCACTGCAGTCGCAGTGGTGACAGGCGGGACTCAATTCCCTCTTCGCGACCGAGTGCAGATACTTCCCGAAGCAACCGTGCCCGGAAAGGACCTGCGTCAGTCGGAAGGAAAGGGTCTCGTGCTGCCGCCATGCCCACTCGGCGATGGCCGGCTGGAGAGCCTCCACGAGGGCAAAGCCAGCACGAGGAGTCTCCAACCGAAACGACCAACGAGCCATCGTGGCTCGACGAGCGGCCTCACGCCACTCGTGTATCTCTTTGGGCGGGGGCCGTATGCCGCTACCCGCCCGGAAGTCAGCCGTCCATCGATAAACTTCGGTGAGCACTTCCGCCTCCAAATCCCACGGCGGAGTTCCGGCCAAGGCGCACGCCGCCTCCACCGATACGGTGCGGTAATCACGAATGGCTCTAACCGCTAATATGCTCTGAGGGCGGTCAGAGTCGCCGCCCACACCGGCGCATCATACAGCGCCATTGACCGGATAACCCCCGTGTATAGCCGTCTCGTCGCGACGCTCGCTCCACCCAAATTGGGCAAGAGTCGCCCAAGGGCAGAGGCAGCGCCAACCAGCTTTGGAGAAAGCTGTCGGAAGTGCTCGTCGAAGAGCCACCTCCCGTCGAGGATCAGGCCTAGGTACTTCATCTGGGCCTGAACCGCCCGACCAAACCCAGCGCCTCAATACGCCCGACCACCAAAGAGACTCCCGTGGTGGTCAGGCACGCCGCCTCTTGAAAGTTCGCTCCCCGGGCCGTGACCAACGTATCATCGGCGTAACAAATTACGCCCAGCACGGGGGAAAGACGACCTCGAAGGGCCCAGTCGTATCCCATGTTCCACAGAAGTGGTCCGAGGACAGACCCCTGCGGAACACCGCACGACATGAGCCGCCGCCGCAGGACACCATCTCGGTCCTCGTACATGACGGTACGCTCCTCAAGGTAGTCTGCCACAAGCCACCTCAGGTACTCCGGCACCCCGTGGCAGTGGAGTGCTTCCCTGGTGCAGCTAAATGGCAGACTATTAAATGCGTTGGCGATGTCGATGCCAACAGCACGCCGTCACAGCTCACCACCTCTTCGGTAACGGCCCTGAGGCGTAGCACGGCATCGACCATCGAACGCCCCGCCCGAAAACCAAATTGGGCGTCCGACAGATCGGGACCCACCTCGCAGAGGTGGCGAACGATGCGGCCAGAGAGTATCCTCTCAAACAACTTACCCGTCTCGTCCAGCAGCACGATGGGCCTATAGGCCGCTACCGAATCGGCAGGCCGTCCCGGCTTCCTTAATAGAACCAGCTTCCCGCTTTTCCAGCACTCAGGGAAGCGCCCGGAAGCCAAGCAAGCGTCCAGAACCTCCCTGAGGCGGTCCGTCATGTGTTCTCACGATGAAAACCCGCCTGAACCGGCTCGCGGACAAAGTAAAAGCCGAGACAGGGCCTGTTTAACCTTTGATCGGAGGGGGGCGATGAAATCGTATCTTCGCAAGCATTATAAATCAAATTTAATTAAGAGACGCGGCAGCGGCTCGACGCCAAGTATTAAAAGAACAAAACCTATGGTACCACAAATTATCGCACCACAAAGTCGAAAAGGTTATTTGTAGGCACCAAAGACCTACAAATAAATAAGTCTGCAACACCCCTTCAGGCAAAAACCAAATTTTTTTGGTCCTCGGTGGTAACCAAACGGTGCCAACGAAACCGAGTGGGCGGAGACCCGACCTGAATGCGGAACCCCTTCAGGGCTAGGCAAAAGTCGGCTTGGGCTATACCACTCGGCCTTGGGGGGGACTCCTTTGGGTGTGCCGGCTTACACAAGCCCATATCACTACACTACACCTGGGCTATTAGGAACCCGACGCACATTGAGATTGGCGAAGGGAGACAAGCTTAGGGTACACCTTCTATATAAGTACACCCTCCCGGCCTACCCCGGCGGGGAGGACAAGCACAGCACTCACCCCTGAGGTGGTGTAAGAGTCCGAGCCGAGCTCGGATGAAGAGAAAGAAGACAAGGAAGACAATGAAGAGACAACAGAAAACAACTCCAACGCCACCGATATCAGTGAGAGCGCAGCAGAGTCCTCATCAAAAGAGGATGCGGATAACTTCTCCCTCGTTTCCTCGAGGAAACGAAGTAGGAGGGCCAAAGGAGACCCAAATAAAGTCCTAAACTAATCGAGGGCAAACCGACGTCGGCTGGCCCCGCTCTCACCCCTGCTGACGCTCATGCTTCTTTAAGACCAAAGCACACCTCCTCACGGTGACCTCACGGTGGTGCTAGTAGGCGTGGAGGGACCCAGGGAGGTCCACGCCTACTACCACCAATGCCATGACCCTACAAAAAACCCCATCCCTTCCACCACTATTCGTCCAGGAGAAATCCATATGGACGGCGATATCGACCTGGTGCAACGAGCGCCGCATCCAATACCACTCCGCTCACAGTATTCAACAGGACATCGAAGTCGCCCTATCCACCTCTAACGAATACAGGGCGCTCTCAAAGCGCCTCCGGGAGACAAAATATCTCCTTCCACACCTAAACCCTCCCGGAAGACAGGAAGCTTCGCGAAGTGATACGCAATATTCCCAGGGAGATCACTCCCGGAGAGATCAAAGAATCTCTCCTGTCCCAGACGTATCCGGTGCACGAGGTACACCGGATGGTAAAAGGTCGCACCAACCACACCTACGACGTGGTGATGGTCTCCCTGGACGACAGCCCCATGGGAAAAGATATCTTCAAGATGTCATCCGTCTGCGGCCTGTCAGGAATAACCGTAGGCCACCTCACCGCAGAAGCGACATATCACAATGCCACCGTTGCCAACTATACGATCACTCCGCGAGAAACTACTTTGCTCACCCCAGGTGTGTCAAGTGCCTGGAAGACCACGCGACGGAGGAGTGCAAAAGGCCCAAAGACAGAGCCCAATGCACGCAGACGCGTGCGTCCTGTTTGGCGAAATAGGCCACCGTGCCAACTACCGAGGCTGCCCGCGCGTACCCAAACCCCCCAAGGCGAAAGGCCCTCAGCCTCCCCGCCCAGTCCTCCCTGTTCCTCCCCCAAGAACAAACGAATGAGCCACTCCCAGGTTGACTGGAGAGACCTTCCCACCTCTGTCTGTGCGGACAAGTCAGGTCCCCATACCTGCCCCGGTACCCACAAAGATAGCCTCCGTCAAGCTCACAAAGCCTCTCCCAAGAGGGCCCAAGCCGCTCGCCATCCATAGGAGCCCTCTAACCCACGCCCCTCTAACCTGCCCCCCTCCAACCCAAGACACCCAAACTCCTCCCCTACCCCAAACCATCGACACGTACCTATCCCTCGTGGCATGGTTCGCGAACGCGATAGATTTTAGCGAGCTACGCCAGCTCACCAACCTAATTAGACAGAACGAGGGCAATCCTTTGCCCCTCCTCAACGTCAGCATTAGGTACTCGAGCGTACTCGAGAAGTTAGTCACGTTTAAATGCAACCCGTAAAGTGGACAACACACCTGCAAGCAGAGTCAAACCGAGAACACTCAAGCTAGGGTACATCAACGCCAACGGCATCAGTAGTCAAAGAGACGAAATCAGTAAATTTCTTAGGGCACACCAACTCGACATACTACTCGTACAAGAGACCTTTTTGAAACCGTCGCACAGAGACTCAGCGAACTACTGTCACCAGTCACCTCCATGCCTCCTCTAAGCCGACCAAACCTTCCACCAGCTTTCGACGACATCGACGAATGCCTGGCCGACAGTCTGAAGCGCCAGTGCACGCCCAGCGCAATACACTACAACCAAAATAGAATAGCAGGAGTAGATTCGGCAGTAGAGCGCATAGTCTCACTTCCGACGTCGATAATAACAACGACGACGACGACAAACAAGCAAGACCTAAAAACGGTCACCCCCGAAGAGTTAAAGGCGATCGTTAAGGGCCTACACACTCGCAAGGCACCCATTTCGGACGGTATAACAAATAGAGTTATTAAACTTTTTTCGGATAGGCTATTGGTCCTTCTGACGTTTATATTTAATGCAACGCTCGCCAATAATATCTTTCCGCAACAATGGAAAGAAGCCGTGGTTATTTTAACACCCAGACCCGGCAAACCAAAATCTGAATCGACTAGCTATAGACCAATAAGTCTGCTTAAAGGATTAGGTAAAATCTATGAGCACTTAGTTTACAATAGGTTGAAAACATATACCGATGATAACCATCTCCTCCCCCACGAGCAATTCGGTTTCCGAACCAATCACTCGTGCGTCCAACAAGTGCACCGTATCGTCGAATACACCAGCGATCGGCTCCAAAGCAACCTGTTCACAGGAGTCCTCTTTTTCGACGTGGTGAAAGCTTTCGACAAAGTGTGGCGCAACGGCCTATTATTTAAACTGTTCACCATGGGAGTGCCCCACAGACTCGTGCTCATCATACGAGACTACCTGTCGAATCGAAGCTTCTGCTACCGAGTAGAAGAGTCTCTATCCTCCCCTCACCCCATCCGAGCTGGTGTCCCACAAGGGTCCGTGCTCCTTCCCTTACTCTTACCTACCTTATATAAAGGGTGTTTTTTATAGAGGTATAGAACTTTAAGTTGCAATAAAACAACGATGGATTATTTTATTTATCCGAAAGATAATCTTGTGGCATTACATTTTAAATATGATTTCTGGCATATGACCGCCACGGCTGGCGCGGATGTAGTCCAATCTGGACGTCCAATTTGCGATGACTTTTTCCAACATTTGTGGCCGTATATTGGCAATAACACGGCGAATGTTATCTTCCAAATGGTCAAGCGCTTGTGGCTTATCCGCATAGACCAATGACTTTACATAGCCCCACAGAAAGTAATGTAACGGTGTTAAATCACAAGATGTTGGAGGCCAATTCACAGGTCCAAAACGTGAAATTAGGCGGTCACCAAACGTGTCTTTCAATAAATCTATTGTGGCACGAGCTTTGTGGTATGTTACGCAGTCTTGTTGAAATCACATCTCCTGGACATCATGGTTATTCAATTCAGGAATGAAAAAGTTAGTAATCATGGCTCTATACCGATCACCATTGACTGTAACGTTCTGGCCACCATCGTTTTTGAAGAAGTACGGACCAATGATTCCACCAGCCCATAAAGCGCACCAAACAGTCAGTTTTTGTGGAAGTAACGATGTTTCGACATACACTTGAGGATTACCTTCACTCCAAATGCAGCAGTTTTGTTTGTTGACGTAGCCATTCTACCAGAAGTGCGCTTCATCGCTAAACAAAATTCGTTTATGAAAATCGGGAACAAGGGTAATCTCGTTTTGGGCCCATTCAACGAATCTACCCCTTACTTGATGATCGTTTGGCTTTAATTCTTGCACGAGTTGGATTTTGTAAGCACGCAAACCAAGATCCTTCGGCAAAATCTTCCGTAAAGTGGATGGACACAGATCCAATTCCTGTGCTCGATGGCGGATGGACTCCTCCGGGTCTTAATCAATGCTACACTCTACAGTAGCAATAGCTTCTTCTGTATGCACCATACGGCGTCTCTGGAGATGCAAGTTATCAATAAAAGTAAACGTGGTGTGGAAACGTTCCATGGTTAATCGAATTAACTGCTCTGATGGACGATTTTGTCGACGATAAAATGAACGTAGTGCGCGATACGTTTTCCGCACAGAACCATTATTTTCGACATAAAATTGCACTATTTGCAAGCGTTGTTCAGGCGTGAGTCTATCCATGATGAATTGCCAAACCAAACTAAGATTAAATCACTTGACAGGTGTTAAATCGGTCGCCATCTTGAAAAGTAATGCCAACTTAAAGTTCTATACATCTATAAAAAACACCCTTTACCAGCGACATCCCAAAGCATCGGATTTGCAAACAGCACTTTTTGCACACGACACAGCCATCTACTGCTCAGGAAAGAACCCCTCAGCAGTAGCCAAAAAACTCCTGACTGCAGCCAACGTACTAGGTGCTTGGTTCCGGAAATGGAGACAACCCCGAGAAGAGCCAGGCGGTGCTGTTTCACAGAAGACAGCTAAGCCGGTATCCCTTGGAGAAGACCCCTCAGATTAGGATGTTCGGCAAGTCTATCCCTTGGGTTAGGCAGGCTAAATATCTAGGTATAACCCTTGACAAACGTCTAACCTTCGGCCCCCATATCAAGGCAGTCCGCAACCGGGCCGCCTTTGTGCTGGGACGTCTGCACAATCTAATAAACGCGCGTTCGAAGTTAAATTTAAAAAACAAAATTAGATTATATGCGGCATACGTACGACCCATAATGACATACGGTAGCATAGTCTTCGCACGCGTTAGGCAACACAGGATCCATAGGCTATAAACACTACAAAATAATTTCATGCGCAAAGCTACGGGAGCACCGTGATATGTGCGCAACGTTAATCTTCACATCGACCTCAAATTGCCGACTATTAAGCAATTCATAAAACAATGCTCCTTTAGCTCTGTTCCGACTCACCCTTCGTGGTTGCGGCCGAAAAATACACACTGAGTAGGATATCGAACATACGTCGACCCAAATACGCGTTAGGGGAAGAAGACGACGATATTACGCTCGCTCAACGTAGAGCGAACGCAGCTAGGGAAGCCATCACGAACCGTCCGCATTTTCGACCCGCCGCCGGGGACGAAATATGCACCGCGTAAACCGTTTAAACATGGGTCTAGGTCGCTCCAACTTAGCAATAACGCCCCAAGCCGAGGTTCGTACCCCACAAGGGCTGCCGGGGAAAGCGGGAAGCTGGTCCTATTAAGGAAACTGGGACGGCCTGCCGATTTGGTAGCGGCCTATAGGCCCATCGTGTTACTGGACGAGGTGGGTAAGTTGTTTGAGAGGATACACTCTGCCCGCATCGTTCGGCACCTCTGCGAGGTGGGTCCCGATCTGTCGGACACCCAATTCGGTTTTCGAGCCTGGCGTTCGACAGTCGATGCCCTGCTACGCCTCAGGGTCGTTACAAAAAGAGGTGGTGAGCTGTGACGGCGTGCTGTTGGCGGTGTCGTTGGACATCGCCAACGCATTTAATAGTCTGCCATTTAGCTGCATCAGGGAAGCACTCCACTGCCACGGGGTGCCGGAGTACCTGAGGCGGCTTGTGGCAGACTACCTTGAGGAGCGTACCGTCATGTACGAGGACCGAGATGGTGTCCTGCGGCGGCGGCTCATGTCGTGCGGTGTTCCGCAGGGGTCTGTCCTCAGACCACTTTTGTGGAACATGGGATACGACTGGGCTCTTCCAGGTCGTCTTCCCCCCGGGCTGGATGTAATTTATTACGCCGATGATACATTGGTCACGGCCCGGCGAGCGAACTTTCAAGAGGCGGCACGCCTGGCCACCACGGGAGTCTCTTTGGTGGTCGGGCGTATTGAGGCGCTGGGTTTACGGGTGGCCCTAGATAAGACGGAGGCCCTTTTGTTCCATGGACCCCGTCGTGGTTCTCCACCCGGTGCCTCTATCGTAGTCAATTTGGACCTCGTACCGATTAAGGCCCAGATGAAGTATCTGGGTCTGATCCTCGATGGCACTTCGAGGCGTTAGCACTTCCGACAGCTTACTCCAAAGCTGGTCGGCGCTGCTTCTGCCCTTGGGTGACTTTTGCCCAATTTGGGTGGAGCCAGCGTCGCGACGAGACTGCTATACACGGGGGTTATTCGGTCAATGGCCCTATATGGTGCACCGGTGTGGGTGACGGCTTTGACCGCCCAGAATAGGGCTCGCCTCTGGCGCCCTCAGAGGATATTGGCGGTTAGAGCCATACCTGGTTATCGCACCCTATCGACGGAGGCGATATGCGCCTTGGTCGGAACTCCGCCGTGGGATTTGGAGGCGGAAGTGCTCGCCGAAGTTTATCGACGGACGGCCTACTTCCGGGCGAGTAGCGGCATACGACCCCCGCCCGAAGGCTCGGCTCGATGAGTGGCGTGAGGCCACTCGTCGAGTCACGATGGCTCATTGGTCGTTCCGGTTGGAGACTCCTCGTGCTGGCTTTGCCCTCGTGGAGATTCTCCAGCCGATCATCGCCGAGTGGGCAGGGCGGCAGCATGGGACCCTTTCCTTCCGACTGACTGACTGACTCCCGGGCACGGTTGCTTCGGGAAGTATGTGCACTCGGTCGCCAGGAGGGGATTGAGTACCGCCTTTCACCACTGCGACTGCAGTGAGGACTCGGCTCAGCAAACGCTAGCGGTTTGTTCCGCCTGGTCGGCGCAGCGTGAGGTCGTTACTGCAGCTATTGGAGAAGATCTCTCGCTACCGGCCGTCATACGCTCCATGGCCGGTAGCGACAGTTGTTTTACCACGGTCGCAACCTTCAGCGAAGACGTAATTTCGCGGAAGGAGGCAGCGGAGAAGGCCCGGGAGGACGAACTCCAATTCGGACCCGATTCGCCGCCGGCGAGCTAAGCGGCGGAGGCGCGCATACCAGCGCCTCATGCCGCCTTGAGTGTGGCCGCGAGTGAACGGGACGGGTTTTCCCCTCCATCCGCTGTAGTGGCCAGCCGCGAGGAGGTGACGTCCGCGTGTGCACCTAAAAGGAGAGTTTATCCGCAGATGGTGCCCTGGCATGGGCAGGCGCTAGGAGGATCTTGATGTCGTAGTAGCAGCGGTTCCCGGATTCCTCCTATCTCAGGCACAGAGTGGCACACCGTGTGGTTTTAGTCGGTCCGATTCCGATACACCACACCGCCGTAAATCCTGGTGGGGTGACGGCCTGAGGGGTTTCCACACGTTAGAAAAAAAAATGGGCCATGTTACTTAATAAATGACCGGTTGAGAGCCCTCAGTGCTCACCGAAAAATCCGAGTAAGGTTGTAGAGGCCATCCGAGGCCAACAGCCACAAAACATACAAAAAAAAACAGAAAGCATGAGTTTCGTACAATTCTTGTCTGTTTATGCGAATAGACGTGTAGAGCGTTCGATCTTATTGACAGACGATACTTAATTGATATTAGCAAACCGTACTTCTCAGCGCGACTTTTTTTAGTTTTTGATAATTCATTTTTAGATTCCTTTTGTTGTTGTTTTATATAATAGATATTAGTTATTTTGGTAGTGCTTAAATATTCATTCAAGTTACAAATTATTGATAGTTTACATTTTATTTCTTTTTAGGTGAAGTAGTAGTAGGTATGCATAGATTTTTAGACATCGATAGGTAAGTTTTGGCTAATTTACGTTTACTTTTTGAAGTAAAACTTCTTTAGGCGAGAGAGAGGGTAACTCAGATTTTTTTCTGATGGAAGTAACGCTCAGTATTCTATAGTCTGTGTAGGTAGTTTCCACTATTCACTATTCACAGCTTCATCAAGTATAGCCGCAACATCGCAACCAGGAGGTAAAACTGTTCACACTATGTTTAAAATACCAATTGATTTAAATCGCACGGAAAGTCTAATTTGTAGTATCTCAAGAAACAGTGACAAAGTTAAGGTATTACGTGAACGTAATTTAATCATTGGGATAATTATACGATGACTCATCGAAAAGGAGTAGAAGCGTTAGACAGAACTTTAAGGGATATAAGACAAAATTATCGACCAATGGGCGGTATCACGGTTTTATTTTGTGGTGATTTCCGACAAACCTTACCGATAATACTACGGATAACCCGAGCTGATGAGGTTAGGGCTTGCCTAAAAAGTTCTTATTTGTGGCGTGATATACAACCGGTGCATTTGACTATAAACATTCAAGTGAGAACTGGAAATAACTCGGATGATTATCAATTTTCTGATACATTATTAAAGATTGGTGATGGGACCTATTCCTAACTACACCAAGGAAAACTTATTCTGACGTTTGAGTTATGTTGTATAGTGCAATCCCAACCACATCTTATATCATCGGCTTACGGTGACGTAACAAATATATTAAATGGGGACAATTCTTGGTTATGCGAAAGATCCTTTTTAACACCTCGCAATGACCAGGCATTTGAGATTAATAACAAAATATTGTCGAATATACAGGGGGAAAGCAAAGTTTATAGTTCAATGAATAGAATAGTCGATGAACAAGAGGACACTAATTACCCGATATAATTGTTAATTTTTTCAAATATGCCCGGACTTCCTTCTCATTAAATTTGTTTAGAAATTGGCATGCCGATTATTCTGCTCCGAAATTTAAGACCACCAAAACTTTGCAATGGAACTCGGCTGAAAGTAACCCAGTTGCAACAAAATATAACCGAGGCTCAAATTTTAACAGGTGGCGGTGCAGGAGAAACCATCTTTATAACCAAAATTTCCATAATACGAAATAATTTTCCATTCCAATTTAAAAGAAACGCAATTCCCAGTATCGATGTGTTATGCAATTTAGATACGTGAGTTTATAATGTAGAAGCCGCCATATGCAATGACAATTACTAAGGCTTAAGGGCAGATTTTTCGTGTTGCTGGAGTAGATCTCGGTGTCAGTTGTTTCTTGCATGTTCAGTTGTACGTCGCTCTTTCCCGGGTTAGCAGTTCTAAAAATCTTTATGTTCTCGTGCCGGACGGGTCAACTTTGAACATAGTTTACCCGGAAGCTTTGTGCTGAAATATTTTTGTTCTAGAGGTACTTAAGCCTCATGTGAACGTGATCTAAACAATATTACCAATTCATTTACTTAATAACACGCAACGCACACACTAGAGTAACTGACATCGCACGGAGAATAAGTAAGGTGAAGTGGAAGTGGGCCGGCCATGTCTCCAGACGAACCGATGGTCGCTGGAGCCGAAGCGTACTAGAATGGGTACCACGATTTTGCAAACGTAGTGTAGGGTGCCCTACGGCGCGATGGCCCGACGACTTGAAGAAGGTGACTGGCAGCGGATGAATGCGAATTGCCCAAGACCGGGATCGTTGGCGTTCCTTGAGGGAGACCTTGGTTCAGCAGTAGACAACGATAGGTTGATTAATTGATTGATTGAATAACACACAAGGAGTTACACGCTGACGGAGTCGCGAGCACAGCTATTAACAATAATATTGTGCGGTTCCGTATTGCGATATTTTTCAACAGTATTGTAGATTGACATATTGTATTTCCCTAATAAAATACGAAAGTTAATCTGTCTGTTACATCAAAACTACTGAACCGTGAGGAAGGACAAAGGCTACTTTTTTTTACGAAAAACGAAGGAAACGTCGATAAAGTCGCGGGCATGATCTGCCGCAGCGTCTTCGTCATTCCAACCGGCAGAACGAATTTGGTCATAGACCATCGCATCCATGCCGGCCAGAATTCCGGAGAGCAAAGATCGCGCCAGGGCCGTCGCCGTCTTATACGATATTGTGTGGTAGTCCCTCACGATCCGTATGGCCATTAACCGCTGCAAGCTCCTGAGTAGAACCTGGCAGTGGGAGGCACTCGCCACATCATTAAATCAGACGGGTGCCCCTTAGAGGATCATGAATCTAACAACCCCCATGTAGAGGCGAGATCGTGCAACAGTCGATGCAACGCACCTGGTACCCTTCGTACTCCGGTGACCACGAGAAGAAGTTTGCCGCCTTTAATGATCTGGCGGGGGCTTCTGTTGAATTGCAAAAAGATATAAATAATATTGAAACTTGACCTAGCCCCACCATTGAATTACTGAAATGTGAATTTTATTCGGAATTAACAAGATTAACACTTTCTTTGCGAGTATTGGTCGTAATCTAGTTGAAAACATTCGAATATTTCCCTTATCTTGAACTCATCTATACCGGACATTTATCCACCTAACTTATTTGTGCTGTCACCGACGAATGAATCTGAGGTAAAAATTATTATTCGTGGTTTGCGTGGGGATTCAGCAGGTATTGTATGGTATTTTCTCACATTTAATACAAAGATGATTTCACACTTTAGTTCCTCACATAACTCATATGTATGTGTAACGTAGCTATCGAAACAGATGTTTTTCCTGCAATTTTTAAAAAGGCTATACGGTCTCTAAGAGTGGGGGCAGAGCCAATGTCAACAACTACCGACCTATACCTGTCCTGTCTGCTTTATCGAAAATCTTATAAAAAAAAAGAATTTAAAACGGAACGACTTTTTGACTGGTCATAATATTTCGGTGAACCGCCAGTTTGGATTTATATACATGGATATATGGAGGATGCCGTAGCAACCCTTATAGACAATGTAATAATCAAGATGGATAATAAACACAAGCGTATTGGCGTTTTCCTTGATCTCACCAAGGTATTTGACACTGTCCCTGTTTCCAGACTGGTTGCTAAGATGAATGAGGTGGGTGTTCGAGGACATTCCCTGAAAATATTTGAAAGTTATCAGTAGCAGAACTCAATGTGCTAAAATATGTTCATCAATTAGCAAATTCGTTTCTTTTGATTATGGCGTTCCTCGGCGTTCAATTCTTGGCCCAACACTCATTTTAATCTGTATTAACTCACTCTGCAACCTATGCACCAAATATTTTATCTATGCATATGCAGATTACACAACCCTAATTATCCACATCTCTAGCTGATCTGAGATATTCTCGTCAGCTGAGTCCACTTTAAAGAGGATGATGGTATAGCTCTCAAGTAATTACCTAACTATTAAGTTAATCAAAACCATGTACTTGACCTTCACGTCCACCTCTAGGATGCAACCTAATTCATATTAAAAGCTCATAACTCTCAAATTAATGTTAATGAGCCTTGTAACTGACCAGCTTTAGTTAGAACCGATAATATTAATTACTTTGACATTTGAATGAACAGTCATTTTAATTGGCAAGGACATGTGAATAGTCAAACGTCCCGTATTCGCAAACTCATATATGTGTTGAACAAACTTCGTTACTCGGCAAGACTCGATCTACTTAAAATGGTCTTTTAACCCACTCTGCCCGACTATTGTAACATGTTGCATATCTGTTTCGGGAGATGCCACAGGAACAATCATGCTCCCACTTGAACGAGTTCAGACAGCAATATTAAATGTTATGATCTGTAAATCATTTAGATATACCACCACTCAGTTATATGTACAGCGAATGTAAACTTCTTACCGTTCATAAACCAGAAAACACGCACATCCTATAGAGTTTGCCCGAGAATCACTTTCAGAAACGCACTTGCAAGTCGACATTTTCATGTTATTGCAGGACATCTTTATAACACCTTAAATAAATACTGTGGTGAACCACGAATCAGTTAGTATTTGAAAAAAAATCGTTTTAACGTTGTACACCATTTGACATATAGAGTGGGCCAAGAATTCGTTAACATTTGAATCTAACATCCCCTGCAAACATGTTACGGAAGTTCTTGGGACCGATGCTATTAGAATTCGCTGGCTACAATCATAACACATGATTTCAACAAGATAGAGCTACTTGTCATACTTCAAATGAGTCCCTACTGGTGGTCAAAGACATGTTTCCGGAAAAACTGATTGTCAGATGAGATGACATTCCATGGCCACCTAGATATCCAGATCTATCCCTAGCAGACTTCTTTTTATGGGGTTATTTCAAGAATTGTGTCTACATCAATAAACCAAATTATCAACTTAATGAAAAGAACAGCGAAGAGAAGTCTTTTTACCAACGAGTATTCCAAAATTTTGGTGCTTACTTAGAAAAATGCAAACGTCAAAACGGTGGTCATTTAGATGATATAGTTTTTAAAAAATGATATTCCAACTAAATCGTTTTCTTATAAATAAGCAATTTTATAATATATCGATTGATTTTTTATACGATTTTTTCAAATGTTAACTAATTCGTCGCTCACCCTATACTGGCCCGTGACACTAAAGGACTCCTTATCACAGACAGGACCATTAACCAACAAGTACGTCGTAGTCGTAAGAGTCTGGCGACATGTTGGATAGATTATAAGAAGGCTTATGACTGAGTTCCATATACATGGCTTTTGAAAGTGCTAGAGTTGTATAAAATTGATGCAACTCTGTGCACTTTCTCAAGGTCATGTATAAGTCAAAGGAGAACAACACTTCGCTATCCAGAATGTCGGCAGACTGCGATAAACAACATACTTATAAAGTTCGAGCGAGGTATATTTCAAGATCAAGTTATATCTCACCTTCTTTATATGGATGATTTGAAATTACTGGCCTCCACAAAATTACAATTGAGGGCATTATTAAGGGTAACTGAAAACTTTAGTAATTCTAATAAAATGGAATTTCGTGTAGACTAGTGTGCAGTCATGTATGTAAAGAAGGGCGTGATTATAGAATCTGAAGGAATAGAACTTTCGAATTCAACAAAACTCAGATCTCTGTCTGCCACAGAAACTTACAAGTATCTAGGTTTTTCACAGTCCTTGGGAATACCAGAATCTGGCGTGAAACAAATGTTATAGAAACGCTTCTTTGGCCGCTTAAAAAAAGTACTTAAATGTCTTTTATCAGGAGGTACCAAGGTGCGAGCCTGTAATAGTTGGGTCATGCCGGTTTTGATGTATTCCTTTGGTGTACTTAGATGGACTCAAACCAAATTAGATGCTCTTGACAGGAGAGTCCGTACATTGCTGACTGCATCCCGCATGCACCACCCCACGTTCATCGGTTATGAGGTTATATATTCCGCGAAAGTTTGGAGGTCGTGGTCTATTAAATACCAAGACTTTACACAATCGCGTGATATACAACCTCGGACAATATTTTCTACAGACTAATGTGGGAGTGCATCGTAATGTAGTTGCAGTGGATACTGGTTTTACCCCGCTCGCTCTGGCTAAAGAGGATTGGTGCAAACCTATAGTACTTTGTACTACTGATCGCAGGGAAGTATGGAAGGGTAAAGAACATCATGGTCGATTCTATCGGGCCCTAAACGGGTCTGATATAGACTTCAAAGCGTCGACGTCTTGGCTACGGTATGATGATCTCTTCGGAGAAATCGAAGGTTTTGTTTGTGCGATTATGGACGGAGTTATCATGACGAATAACTACCGGAAATATATCCTGATAGTACGGTTGACATCTGTCGGGCGTGCCATCGTCCTGGAGAATCTATTAGGCATATTATTTCTGGTTGTTCTCGTCTTGCTAACGGTAAGTATTTTCACAGGCACAACCAAGTAGCCAGGATCGTACACCAACAACTTGCCCTTAAATACCAACTTGTCAATTTTGAAGTGCCTTACTACAAGTATGTGCCCGTCCCAGTTCTTGAGAACGGTCGTGCCACGTTATATTGGGATCGATCTATTATCATAGATAGGACTATTGTTGCCAATAAGCCTGATATTGTGGTGATAGATCGATTAGAGCGCCGTGCAATAATTATCGATATCGCCGTTCCTCATGACGAAAATCTCGTGAAAGTTGAAAAAGAAAAACAATTGAAGTATTTGGATCCGTCTCACGAGATTGCCGATATGTGGAATATGAATTCGGTGATCATTGTTCCGATAATCATATCCGTTCACGGATTGATAGCGAAGAGCCTCGACCAACACCTTAAGAGGCTCACGTTAGAAGATTGGATCAAGGGTCCGATGCAGAAGGCAGTCCTCCTTGACCCGGCCGGTATATTGAGGAGGTTGAGGAGGTTAAGGAGGATCTTGGGAACCCTAACTACCGGTGTCTTGGTCCCTGTACCCGATGTCGGTGGTCTACTATTTTTTATATTTTTAAGTATGTATTTATGTATTCCTTTCGTATGTATGTAAAAATGTAGTCCATATGTATATACAAATGAAATAAAGAGAATAGTAATAATGTGTTCACATAAAACAACCTCTTACAAATTATAATGAGCTGCCTGATCTCGGAATTATAATGAGTGTGTGCGTGTGTGTATATGTGTTAGTATGCGTGTGTGTGTGTGATACCTAATGTCTATGTGTTTACTTTTTCTATGTGAAGCATGATTAATAACAAGTTTTTGGGCATTCTGCTATCATTGTATAGGTAATAGGACATTCTTCTTGATTAGTGACTTCAGACAACAATACATGGACTCTTTACAGGCTCCCGACATTGACATGTATTCAGCTTCCATGCTGGATAAAGCTACCGTCTTTTGTTTTCTACTTTCCCATGATATTATAATCCCCAATATCATAAAACAATACCCTGTATAAGATTTTCGGTCAATACAATTATTGGCCCAATTAGCATCAGCAAAACTTAACTCTTCAGAGCTACCTTTGACATGCCCTATACAATAATTTTTAGTCCTTTTTAAATACCTAAGAATGCGTTTAGCATAATTCCAATGAGTGCTATTATGACAAGAATTAAATTTACTTAAGAAACTAACACGAAAAGCTATGTCAAGCCTAGTTAATACAGACAAATATATTAGACTTCCAATCAATTGCTGATATGGAATATTAGTATCATTAACATTGTTATTTTTATCAATATTTAGTTTTAACTCCATAGGTCTACTAGCCTCTTAGCAATCTAACATGTTAAATTTAACTAAACATTTCTCAACGTATTGTTCTTGGTCTAAAGTATATACATTATTTTTATTATCAATATTTACTCTCATTTCCAAAGATTGCTTTACTTGTCCAAGATCTTTAATTTTGAATTAGTATTCAATTATGAAACTAAATTATCTGTCTGTACTTTACTGTTTGAGTGTACAAAAAAATCATCCACATAAAGAGCAACAATAACTTTTACATAATGAAATTTAATAAATACACATGGTTCTATACAACATTTCTTAAAACCTGATTCTGTTAAACATTGATCAACTTTATTATACGATGATCTTGACGACTGCTTTAAGCCATAGATGGCTTTGCTCAATTTGATAATTGTTTTCTTATTACTATCTAAATTAACTTGTGGATGAGCCATATAAATATCTTTCTTTAAAATACCATTCAAAAAGGCAATTTTAACGTCCAAATGAGTAACTTTTAAATCTAATTGTATAGAAAGTGCAAATAACAATCGTAAAGTACAGTGACGTACTACAGGTAAGAATGTCATGCTACCAGACGAGCACGATATCCAATACTACTTTCATTATCAAACTTTGTTTCATAGACCCATTTACACTGAATCATTGTTTTATCTTAAGGCACTTCACTCACTATTGTCCAGGCATCATTCTCTTTGAATGCTTGAAGTTCCTCTTCCATCGCAGAAATCCGCTTGTCTTTATCGGGGCTTCGTAAAGCTTGCTGGATACTGACTGGATCACTTTGATTCTCAGCATTCGAATGCATACGCAAGTTTGAGCAACCATAACGCTGTGGTGGTCTCCTCATCCTTTTTAGTTCTTCTGGGGCTGAATATCATATGATGATACATTCTGCAATATAGGACTATTATTATTAATCTGGTTAATATCCTGTTTAGGTTCTTTGTCAGCAGATTCACCTGTATCCTTCTTTTGTTTCTGAGATTTCCTCCACTGAAAGTGATTTGTTTTCATTAATGTTACCATTTAAGTTTTGTTGGATTATGACATCCTTGCTCACTGACACACATTTTTTATCTGGGTTATAAATCCTATACCCTTTAAATTTTCGGAATTGCCACCCAGTATATGTGGTTTAGAGCTAATATTCCACTTAAGTCGTTTTTCTTTTGGGATGTGCACCATGACCTGGCTCCCGAAAATCCAAATGTGACTAAGATTAGATTTCCTTTTAGTACAGAGTTCAATTGGCGTCATGTTTTGTAAACCCGATACTGATGACCTATTTCTAAAGTAGACTGCTGTATTTACTGATTCAGCCCAGAACTTTTTGGCCAGTTTGGCATCAAACAACATGCAACGAGCCCTTTCAACTAGAGTTTTGTTCATACGTTCACTGATAGCATTCTGTTCTGGAGTATAGATATTAGTTTTCTGATGACGTACACCAGCTTCAGCCAAGTAACCATCAAACAATGTATTACAGAATTCCAGACCATTATCGGTTCTAAATATTTTAATCCGCTTATTCTGTTGATTTTCAACTGAAGCTTTAAAAACTTTAAAATATTTAAGCGCTTCATTTTTGGCTTTCAAGAAATAGACAAAGGTCATGCATGTGTAATCATCTACAAAGATTAGAAAATACCTGCAGCCACCAATTGATGTTACTTCCATAGGTCCACACACGTGTGCATGAATGATTTTAAGTACTTCACTACTTCTTGTACCTTCATCGTTAAATGGTAATCGTGACTGCTTCCCTCGGCAACATACAATGCACGTACTTTTATCAACAACAGCTTTGTCCTTGAAATCTATACCCATAACTGCACCATTCTTCATTTTTGTAAGATCACTACTGTTCAAGTGACCCATTTTTCGATGCCACAGTTCGCTATTCCATTCACACTGTCTGTTGTTGTAAACAAACAACTGTGTTTATTTTCAACATTAAGTTTATAAACACCATCGATTAATCTCGCCACTCCAACCAGTTGATTTCTATTGTTATGTATATAGCTACATTGTTTTAGAAAATACACTCTGTTTCCATTTTGAATTAATTAACTTATAGATAACAAATTCGTTGCTATACTGGGCACGTATAATACGTCTTTCACTGTGATATTATATCTGCATTTCGACGTGATCGTAGCAATGTCAACATCTCCTGAGCATAACACGGCTATCACTTCATTATTAGCAGCCGTAATTTACCTTATACTCGTGTTTTCTGATGGGTTCCGAATAGGGTTTACTTTCGAGGTTATATGCATATTTGCACCAGAATCCAAGTACCACTCATCTTTCTTATAGTTTTCCCGTGAAATTAACGGAGAAAAACAATTCGAGTTGTTTGTCATCGCACCTTTGACTTGTGTACACTTATTTTTATTTTAACAATAACACTTGATGACTTTCTTTTTGATCGATATGTTGACGCCTTCTAGTACATAACACTGTAGTTGCCGCCGAATCCTCATTTCCGGTCAAGTCCAATAATTTAGATTTTATAACATCCGCCGTAATGACGATCCCGGAATGTTCGATTGCCATCAGCATTGGAAAATATTTCAATCCCGCCAACATCAAACAACTAATCCACTCATCATTCACCACGAAGCCCGTTCTGGATAATTTCTGCTCGGTTTCTATTATTTGAGTAACATAACTTGTCATAGAATCCGAAGTTTCGAGACGTATTGAAATTAAATTCCTCGATAACATAATCCTTCTCGAAAAGCTGGTGTCATCAAACATCTGCTGTAATTTCTGCCACAGTTGTTCAGTTGTCTTTGCATCTTTAATATGTACATATAACGAAGGATCTATGGTTAGAATCAACTTAGCATTCGTCATAGCGTGTTCCGTAATGGCGTCGCCGGTTCCCTCAACTTTGACAAAATTTTGCTTTCCTTCAAGTACTAGTAGATTTTCAGCGGCAAACGCCTAATCGCTATAATTTTCTCGGCCTTTTATAATAGTTAATTAGCAATAAAATAATTCGAACTAGAAGCCATGTCAGTTGATCACACCACAATACCGCGTGACGTGCAAGCAAAATGAAAAAAAATAATGATCACCGTAATTTCAGCGACACAATCCCTCACTGATTACCGATGCAAACTAAACTTCAACTTTACAACTTTTGGTAACTAAATTCTATGGATCCGGGCCCAAAACCTATTAATTAAATAAAACGACTTGTGTTGCTTGTGACACAAAAAGGAAGTGAAGGTTTTATTATAACTAGATGAATGAATGATGATAGAACTAATTCTCACTAGATGGCGTAGAGGGTTTCATTTGACGTACATTAAAAACAACAGTTTCTTATATTGTATATATATTGTAGGTATATTCAAGTCGATCTCCTCGATAAACAATAATAAGATCACTTAACCTAAGCCAACACGATCAACACTAAAAGAAACAGAGATAAGATTACTTTACTGCAGACAGTTACGGTCAAGATGATCCTGGAACAATAGACTAATGATCACTAATTCGTCTATTCTAATCATCTTCTTTTATAACTCTTGATCCATCAATCATAGGCAAGCAAGGACTGTTACTATTTTTGTCTGTGTCTATGTTAACACTGGGCCCACCACAACAATTATTGCAACAATTACAACAACAACAGCCACAGGTATTCGGCTGAAATTGGTTATTCGATGGATTCCGTTTCTTTAGACGATTACCGCCGCCTTGACCTTTTCCGCAACGTTTGCCTTTGCCGCAATCTTTGCCTTTTCCGCCATCTTTGCCACCAGCCAGCCACCAATCCTCGTCTGGCGGCGGCATTCCTCCACGCAGACCATGATGTCTGAGTACAATAAGATATCTACTTAGTGAATACAAATTGTTACAAATTTATATTACCTACATAAACGAAGTATGTACAGAACTAGGGTTCTGATAGGATCAACAGTTGATAGGTCAACTACACTTACTACTTACGGTTAGTGATATAACAGTTGAGAGCTGGGACACTTGTAAACATTTTATTCGCTTTAATTTAGAACCTATCCGCAAATATTAACTTCTGCTGGTATGACTTTGGTCAATATACAGGCTGACTGGTGAGATACCTTCAATACTTATGGAGAGTACTCGGTACTCCTCTCGTTAACTTGATATAAAAAAAAATAGGTGCTTATTTTTTATCGAAATATCTCTAAAAATAAGTGAAATTTGGATATCGCGAGCGGCGCGGCGACACCCACCCCCGCTCTCCATCCCGCTACATAGGCAACAGCTGTACAGTGTAGGTACCTATGTATTCTGTGTTGATAGACACGTGCGGCCGCGCGGTGTCCAAGTATTCCGCAGTTAAATACTGGACTCTCGGTGTACTGTGTACGAAGTTTACTAAGAAGTTATTTAATATTTCGTTTTTATGTTATTTTATTTCATGATATATGTTCGCATACTATCACGTCCTCAAATATTGAAGGTATCTCACCAGTCAGCCTGTATATACTCTCTAATAATTAAAAAATCTCTAATTCGAACCCATTGTTTAACACCCACACTAAAGGCGGCATGAGGCGTTGGTAAACGCACCGCCGCT
The DNA here is from genome assembly GCA_949316085.1 of Hypercompe scribonia. Classification (NCBI taxonomy): domain Eukaryota; kingdom Metazoa; phylum Arthropoda; class Insecta; order Lepidoptera; family Erebidae; genus Hypercompe; species Hypercompe scribonia. The sequence goes on along the minus strand of OX438981.1, from coordinate 22,282,158 downwards.
TGCCGGTGTGCTTGCAGCGAATTTGATCTGAGTGGAGATCGTCCTCCCGGTTCTTTACCGCTGCCTCCTTCTACGAAAAGATGTCTTCGCAGAAGGTTATGACCGAGGTACAACAGTTGTCGCTACTGGCCATGGAGCGTATGACGGTCGTTAGCGAGATATCTCCTCCAATAAGGGCCCACGCTGCAACGTCCAGGCAAAACAAGCTACCAGCGTGTGCTGAGTAGAGTTCTCACTGCAGTCACTGTGGTGACAGCCGAGCCTCAATTGCCTTCTAGCGACCGAGTGCAGATACTGCCTAAAGCAACCATGCGTAGAATAAACCTATATCAGTTGTAAGGAAAGGGACCCGTGCTGTCGCCCTGCCCACTCGATGTATACCGGCTGGAGAGTCTCCACAGCGACCAACGATCCATTGCGGCTCTACGAGTAGCTTCACGTCACTCACGTACCTTTTCGAACGAGAGCCCAACTGCCACTACCCTTCCGGCAATCAACCATCCGTCGATAAATTTTGCCCAGCACTAGCTCCTTCCCAAATCCCAAATCCCACTGGGAGTTCCGACTGAGGCGCAAGCCGCTTCCGTCGGCACAGTGCAGTAAATGTGTATGGCTCCAAGCGCCGATATCCTCTGAGAGCACCAGAGATGAGCACACTAGTGCTCTAGTGCTAGTGCCCCTGACTACTGGGGAGTCAGATTCGCCGTCCACACCAGTGTACCATACAGTACCATTGACCACCAACCTCCATGTGCAGTCGTCTTGTCACGATGCTAGCTCTACCCAAAGTGGGCAAAAGTCGCCCAAGGGCAGACGCAGCGCTGAGCAGGTTTTGAGCAAACTGCTGGAAGTGCGCGTCGAAGAGAGGTTGCTTTTTGGGTAACTGTTTTACCGTATTCCGGGATTTCTTAGCCTGTCTTCATTGGAAGAAGCAGATGTGGTGGGGCAGATATGAAAATGACAGGTACAGCTGTTAGAGTGGGGAACGAAGGGAACTTCGCGCCAGTCTTTGTCACTGTTTTGTGCCCCGATCTCGGTATACTCGTCTTGGATGTTGCCTTGACCGCCTATCGAGGCCTTGGAGTAGCTCCAGGAACAGGGAGTGACGTCACTGTCGTCATCACATAATCCTTAACGGATCCCGTAACGGGAAGCGAAGTGGGTGTTGACGCTACCTTCGTTCCATGAGCTGCGAGCGGTGGCCGACAACAGAGACCGGAGGCAGCCTCGCTTCAAGGTCGGCGGAACGTCTGTTCATCATGCGCCACACTGTCTATAAATAAATGGCAAACTGCCAGAAAGGTGGGCAATCTGTTCGAAATTGGACAAACTAGACAAATTGAGCGCTGAGCTCAGACACCTGTCACATAAGGCGGCCTATCGTTGGCAACTTGGAAACGAGCCACGTTCTCAATAAGGGTCTCTGCGACCCGCCCACCCCCCCAACAGCAGAAGAGGAACCACAAAAAACCCTTAAGGTTACTCGAATTAGTGGCTAACTTGTCGATAACAGCCTCTGTCACTTTCACTCTCTACTGCCTGCTGAGGGACAGAACCATGTACCATCAGTCCCTTGATTTTCACCGTATCAGATCTGCGATGTTCTCCTCCACTAGTGCATAGCTGTTCGTCTTGACTCGCCTATAGGTCTCTTTACAAAAGATGAAGCCTGATGGTTTCGAGACCGTAGTTTGTGACCTCCCTCCATGGCTGCTGATGCCTTTAGAAGGCAACATCTCCTAGGACATGTCGCTCTCCTCATCCCTGGATTGTCTACGTTTCTAACTGTCACACAGCTGCGTTTCCAGAGGCTCCAATGCGTCCGTGCTCGTACTGGAATTATCACCCCCAGCGGACCTGAAACACAATCATTCCGATATTTTTCAGCTTCCAATAGCCAAAATAAATTCTAAGTGCCCCACTGAGATAGGCGTTCTAACCATTACTTCCTCTACGTTGGACGAGAGGTCGCCCGCCCTTACACTCTTCTCCTTCATACTCTTCTTCTTCCTTTTATTTCTACCATTACTTTCTTAGCTTTTAATTTTTAAAAGTTAAGTTCTGAACTGACGAGTAGGGGAGAATAAACGTCCACTCGGGCAGAGATCCTCGATGCCCGGGCAAGCGTAGATTTATACCCAACCGAGGAGTCCGCAGGTACAGCGGCTGCGCTTGCGACTGAACTACCCATTAGCTAGGTACCTGCTGGACTTGCACCGGAATACGGCATTCGCATTAATTTTTATAGTGATTTTTTTCCTCACAATCCGGGCAGCTAAGAAATTTGGGTAAATTGTTTGTGTCGTTTATCAAATGGTAGCGTAAATATGTGCAAAGGTACCTTGTCTACCGGCCTACAGGCAGACCATCCCATCAACAAGCTTCTTTACCAAATCCAGTCTTCTAATCCTCCAGTGCTTAAGGAAGCGTCCGGATGCCAAGCTAAAGGAGGGCTCGAACCAGCACTCGGCTAGGTATCCTATACCGCCGGAGGCAGTGTTCTTGGTACTAATCCGTATAACAGTCATCTCTACTTCCGAATTCCGGACAGGCGGAACAACATTCTGGTATACCCTGCGTCTCCGACCAAGGATGCCATCGGCAGGGATGTGTTGCGTGAAAAGGCCCTTAATCACTTCTTGCTGGCAGAGAGAGTGAATGAAAGGTTCACAGTTGACCTCACTTGCTGTCACACGCACATGTTGGTGGAGCCTTAGCTTAGTAATCAGAGACCCACCGAGGTTGCCAACTCCTCTACGTCCTCGCCCTTTGCGTCCGTCCTGGGAGAACCCCATGCAATGGAGTTTATATTGAAGTCCTCCAGCCCAAAACGGTGCCTAGACGTTTTGGCCCGATCGACAGACGAGCCTTTGGTAAACGAAACATCTCAATTAGCGGTAACAGGCTCGCGGACTTATTATATGGGAGCACTGATCGAAAAGTAGGCGTTAATTCTGCCTCAACCTACCCCTCCAACCGAACAAGTGTGACATTTAGCTCCATGCTATTTTTTAAATGTCTTAGATGAAAGAAGATGCTCTGTAGGTGATAACTTCGATATTTATTTTAAACCTTTCAAGCGCGATACATAAATAAATAAATATTTCGGACATTTGACACACAACGCAATCTAGTTCCAAACTAATTAGAACTTGTACTATGGATACTAGACAACTGACATAAATATATTTATACTTTTTTTTTGTAAATACATACATGTTATACACAGAAAACACCCAAACTCCGAAACAAATATTTGCAGATCATGCAAACATTTAGTTCAACCCGGGAATCGAACCCGAGACCTCAAGCACATGATGAATACATAAGTGCATTGAGATTGGCAGGGGAAGGGAACATTTTTTAAAGCTTTAATCCAACATCTTTCACATGCAAATTATTTTTCATTTCACTAAAAATCTTTGGAACAGTCCGCGTATACATATATTTATATATGTACTATGCTTCTATATAAAATTTACACCATTTATGATGTTTTTTTCATGTTTCTGTAAAGTGCTGAATCAGGACATAAATAACGTTACTTACCCTTTCAATTGACGACTTTTCAACCAAGCAACTATTTCCTGCGGTTCTAGGTAACTTCTGCAAATAAACCATCAATGTTTACCTTTCAGAGTAATTACCTCATGTTATTGTATGAATATGTATGAAGTTTTGTATCAAGCTATTGCTAGGCACACCTGGATTCCCGTTATCAGAACATCGTGTCCGACTATCAGTCGGTCGGTTTGAGTCCGACATATCGAGTAAAGATCCGCCAAAGCACCGTAAAACTACTACTTTAATTTAATATTTTTCTCAGGCACAACGTTATGTAAATATGCGTACTGTATTATTAAAATCCTTCATTGCATTTCCAAACAAAAATAACGATTTGTTATTAAATTAAGCAGGTGAATCAAGGTGAGCTGATGTCCTGCTTTTAGTGCCACAGCTTCTACTGATACTTGACATAGAGTTACCACGTTGACATTTTTTCAAAGGTAAGTAGGCATAGTTACTTAATTATCCTGAAGCTGATCATCGAGTCAGGAAGATGAGCCTTTTCATGATTTGCGATGCTAAGAACACTTTCCTCGACTGAATTTTTGACCCTCTGATTGACCTAAAGATAAAATACAGCCCCACAATCATTTAACAAACAACCACAAGACGGTAAAAATACACTGCATTTATATTAACTAACAAGTAATAAAAGAAATAACTTGTCTTGTGCCCATTAAGGTCCAACAAAGGAGGTTACGCTCCATGTTACATTACGTTGCAGTTTTAAGCACGGAGCAGTGACCATAAATAAACACAAGCAAAATTGTGGCTTCTTAAAACTACAGAGTCCATTTCATTTACTTGGTATGATTAATTAAACAAATATAAATTTACATCAAACTGGTTGTTGTCGTCCTGTCGCTGCTTAGGTACGTTACTTACTTTAGGCGAGTCCGTCGTGGACTTGAATATTTCTAGTACTGAATTTGCGACTTTTGTGTCTTTCAAAAGGACCATCAGCAGTAGGATGGAATTGAGAGACCACTGTTTAGAATCTTCGTAGTGTTTAGGCCTCCGTATGAGAGAGGCTAAAAAAGATAATAAATTCGATAAATAAACCATGTAATTACTTCCACTTACCATATTATGCTGTATGAGTGGTACAGTTCTCGGACTGACAAAAATTTAACTATTTGTGACTGTTGTAATACATTGCAACGGATTTTCGTTGTTTTTTTGGTTACTTACCTGCTTCAGACCAACGTGCAATCTTGCACGAAAAACGGAACTGAGAGTACAGTACCTTGAGAGATTGACCTACATCCATAAAAAACAAACTAAATTTAGAGCAAAAAATTAGGTTCACTTTCAGGACGCTTTACAGGCGAATGAACACAGCAATGGCATTTGACTGTTGGTTATATAACCTTCATCATTCACAGGTGGACCTCGACGTTCATATGAAGAATCATAAGACGTTAGGCATTACGGTAAATTTGATTTATTAATAACTGCAACATGTAACCCAAATGAATTGTTGTCTTATGTACACTATGGAATGACAGAAACGTGGTTTGCCATATGTACGACTGTTGGTGTGGTTAGTGAACAAAAGTAGACCAAAATCAAATTGACGGTGTTACTTCAGCTGAACTACCGCTTAAAGAGGAAGATCCTGTCCGGTTCGAAATCGGAATTCTGTACACGAAATTAGGATGTAAAGTCCCACATCCCAATTGTCCATATATGTAATATTTCAAATACAGCAAAAAAAAATTCAAAGTCGTTTCAAATTCAAACGTGTACTAGCAATGACGAATATCCCAAGTATCGTCGCCGATCGCCAGAACAGGGTGTGCAAAGTGCGACCGTTCGAAACCACGCTATTGATAATTGGTGTATCATTCTTTATAATCCACTCTTTTTGAAAATGTTTAATGCCCACATAGAGTAAGAAAAACGTAGAGTTATAAAAAAGGCAATCCAATCTATATATATAAAAGAAAGTGGTGTTAGTTACACCACTTATAACTCAAGAACGGCTGAACGGATTTAGCTGAAAATTGGTGGAGAGGTAGCTTAGAACCAGGAGACGGACATAGGGTACTTTTTATCCCGTTCGACCGCGTTTCAGTCCAAAATAAAAAATCTGCTTATTTATTGCCTCTAAGGCGGAACAGAGTCCGCGGGGTAAGCTAGTATGTTATTAAAAACATCAATAAAGGAAAGATTAATAAGAGGTTACATCTGCAGTTCTAAAGCAGTATACGCTACCGGGCTCCCACTGTTGATCAACTTGTGGTTCATTTAGAAAATGGACAAAGAGTATATTTACTGAGAACAATACACAAGAAGTTGTTAATAAACAGCAGTACACAATATCAGCAGCATTCTTCAAGTTATGTGCACAAGGTGATTACGTGAAAACATTGACATATGACAGAGTTTCAAGTTACTATACATGGGACCAGAGTTCTAAAACCTTTGAATGGAAAAACAAGGTGTGTTTAAATGTTAATTTAAATTTCACGCTTAACATTTCTGATCGTACATCGCCATTACATACTTTTATTAATCCGTGTAATTGGCAACTCTATTCTCTCTATTCCGTGACACTATGAGAAAATACATTGTTAAATAGTTTAACTTAAAATAGAATGTAATTCACACCTAAACCAAGTTACACTTATTTAAACTCAACAAAGGTAGTGCGGTCGATGGTTTCCCAGGAGTAAAAACAACGGATGCTCTTGGCAGAGTCTACGTGTTTCATCCAAACGACAGTTAATACTTAGTATTGTATGTTGTGAAAGTCCCGACATCTTTTACACACCTGAGACCTGTACAAGGTGTTATTTAAAATACTTGTCACACAGCATGCAAAACTATGGGGCTCTTAGAAGACGATTCTCACTGGGAAAACACATTTTCAGAAACAGCTATTTGCATTTCAGCAACATCACCAAGATATTTATTTGCCACCATGGTATCGATTCGTCAAGTAACCAATACTGTTACCCACTAGAATAAATCATAAGGAAATTTGGTCAGTGATATTCAGATTCGGTGACGGCAAGAGTTCGTTCCAGATGATGAACAATGTAATCAAAACATATTTGATGAAACATTATTTGAATTGAACGAAATAATACAATTAGGTTTCGTCAAATCGATTAAGAATTTTGAGTTGCCGATACCCGCTAACACTACTAACTCAGATTTAACGAATAGTGCCGAATACACAAAAGAAACTTCATACGGTCAATTGAGACTTTTACAAAATGTAGCTCAAGATGAGCTACAATTGAACATTGTTCAAAACAAAGTATACAGTTTATTACTATCATCAATTGATAACAATGAAAAAAAATTCTTCCTAGTTGCCCCAGGAGGTATAGGAAAAACATTTTTAATCAATTCGTTTTTAATAAAAGTGAATTTAAAAGGAGACCGAACTGCACAGTCTACACTCAAGCTCCCGCTGAAAATTGCCGCCGATGACAATAACACTGTCACAGTAGTGATTCTAAACAGGAAAATTGATGCGTGACTGCTTGTTAATAGCCTGAGATGAAGACACTATGTTAAATTAGACGTCTGTGGAAGTACTGGATAGAGCAATCAATTACCTGTAGACAGCTGCAGCGCGAGCAGCACAAAAATAGTATCGAAATCAAACGGTATCACTGATTAGTTTTCACTTGGTTTACTTTTTTTAAATCAGATCAATATTTGTTAAAAATTTAATTCAATTATTTAATTCATTTAATTTAAATTTTTAAATTATTAAAATGTCTACCGATCACTTCAATGCGTCGATGACATCGTCGCAACATGTTTTCGCATATTTTAGCACATAAATTTTTGTTCACGGCTAGGAATTTTATTTTATTAAATGCAGTAATAATCCTCAACCTTAGTTCTTCTACTGAATTTGTTACTGAACTTGTTGAGTACACTTTATTTTTCACACATCCCACAAAAAAAAACTGTAGGTGTCAAATCTGGTGATCTAGGTGGCCATCGTATAGCCCCATATATATCGTACTATCTACTGTTCACCAAACAGCTAGTTAAGACGTTCCCTGGCGGCCACCACTGCATGTGAAGGCGCTCCGTCTTACTGATACCATAAACGCCTGTCTTGAGCAACAGACAGTTGATCTGTGTAGTCAGACACTGGGCTATCAAACAATTCTAAAAACTTAAAAACAGTAAATTTTCCATCAATGAAAGTTGGACCAATTGATTGGCTGCCGTGAATCGCTGCCCACACATTTAACGAGAAACGGTATTGGTGCGATGATTCGTGCCTAGTATGAGGATTTTCCGTAGCCCGATATCGCAAGTTGTGGTGATTCCATATGATATTGGATCCATAACACATAATGTTGGATAGGAATTTAGAAGCATTTGTTACTTTGGTACGTAACCACTCACAGTGTGCTACTCTTATGGATAAATCCCTGTTCAATAAGGCTTATATTCTTCGACACTTGAAGAATTCTTGTTTATCAGCCTTTAAGATATCATAGATTTTCTAATGCTAAACACCAAATTGAGGAGCAACCCTACGTAAACTACATGTAGGATTACGTGTGAAATCACCCAACACATATTCTTCAATAGCAATCGGTGTTCGGGGACCAACTCAACATTAAGAGGCACAAAACTTTGATTGTTTCGTAACTTTTGTACCGCCCTTACAAAAATTCGGCTGTCAGTAAGACATACACGATTGGTACCATATCTCTCACGATATGTCCGCAATGTAAGAGATGCGTTTTGATGGCATTCCCCATAAATTAAAACCATATCAGTATATTCCACGGTTGTAAAGGTCACTCGCGACATGATGAATATGGATTTCGGTAAATCAAAATTATTTAAGTACTTGCAAACAAGCCCAACACTCAATTTCACACACACACTGCACAACACAATCGACATTGTTACTTTTCAATAAAATGAGGATCGTTCCTAAGCCTAAATGACTTATCGTAAGTTAATAGAAGCAAAGCAAGTGAATTATAAAAAGCAAATAACGTTGAGGGGTTAGTTGTTAAAGCTCCTATGTCAACGGCCTATCATGGCATTTGAAAGCTACGGGGATATTGTACGGAGAGTGCTACTACTAATCTTCGGTTGAGTCGTTACGATGTATAAACTCCTGAAGGTCTGGTAAAATAATCACGTTCGGCTTTTCAATGGGTCCGCACCGATACCTTCATCAATTGTCGGCGCACTCTGCCTCCTATACGAGTACGTCGTAACTTCTTGCGGTGCCGTACGTCACGTCAGATCCTGAGCGTCACGTTATTCATCATACAATATGTACAGTGTTTCCATACCACATTCTCTTTTAACCGTACAGAAGTCCTTACAAAAGAATCGAGAAGTCAACGAATCATTACTGAGGATTTAATGATTTTCAATAAACCTATCTGGCTGTGAATGACCAAAAAATATTAAGGTAAATAATTTCAAAGCACTGTTTACTCAAAAGAAATTAAACAACCATTTGATGCGAGTTCAAAAGCATGTATTTTTTTCTGTAAGGTCACCGGAGAATCAGGATTAATCGCAATTCAGTCGATCAGCACATTGTCATCTATCGAGCGTTGTCTCATTTAACATACATAAATATTCGATTCAGCAAGGGCTCTTGATTATGAAAAATCGTCTGTTAGATCAACGGGTACATCGATTTACCTAAATACCATACCTTTGAAAGGAGCTGGATAAGTGTGCTTTTCCAGAAAGTTCCTTTGGTAATATCTGACGATGCGATTTGAGGACTTCTCATCAGTAACGCTTTCCGCAGCCAACGCCGCCAATGACAGCACCACAGCTTTCTGTCAAAATGAACACACATTCACTTACTAATGTAATAAAGCTTATTTTAGGAATACAAAGACAATCTGTTATGCGGGTGGTACATCAACAATTTATCATAATTGTATCTGAGCCAACTGTCGAGAGAATAAAGTATGGCGATTAAAACTTTAAATACCAATAAAACCAAATATTCAAGCTACCACAAACTGCAGTTTCCTCTCCAGCCCTCAACCCAAACATCTCGATGCACATATATAAATTCAATTAAACTATTCATAATTGTAACAATACAAATAATACAAAAGATACGAAAGGCTAATACTGATAAACTGTCTTACAAAGTTCATATTGTGGTTATCTGAATAATCTGCCGACTATTCCTCACAAAAAAAAAATGGCAAAAAGTATCTTACCAAATATTAAGTGTTATTAGAGGAATTAATAAAAATTTCGTATTCATCATTTTTGTGCTTTATTATTAAATTGTATACATTTCGTTGTAGTATCTATTTTTTTGTTATTTATTTGATACATAAAACAATTACTCGTTACAGTCTTTACAAAAGAATAAGAATTTACACATCTAAAATGTATAACCCTCAACAACCTGAGACTTTCACTGATACCCAAATTCGCCTGAGTTCTCAGAGGATTCGGACAGCAAATGCCCGGTCTCAGGAGATACAGGAAGAACGGGCAGCACGTCTCACTACCGATCGTGAAGCTCATGCTTTAAGAGCTGAGAGAGAACGAGTAAGGGAAATAAGGTAGCATGATTTATAAGGTTATAATAAAGGCTGGTGATAGACGTCCTGCCGAAGAACATCGTGGAATATATAATGCTCCCGTTGTAGACGAAGTTGCGGTAATCTTAGTCGATCGGGAATGTGATAGACGTGATATCGACATTTACGAAATACATCCAGCTTATGATGCCCTGCAGTATATTTCTGCCCTTTGATATATTTCCATGGTGAGGATGGGTACAATTTCGGACTCTATCAAATTAATCCAAGCATTAGAATAATATAATACATTATAATAAAAAGATATCAGTCCTACAGTTTTATTCATACCAGATACAAATTTGGCGAAATTGTTTTAATTATTTACAACGATTTCGAGGATTGCTCAGCCAATTCATCGTTTATATGTACGCAAAAATTGAAACACAGAGGTTTATTTATATACGCACTAACCAGACACGTGCTGCGGATTATGTGCATCTGCAAGACGCAATGCAACAAGATAACAACGTGGAAAACATGGGACGATTAGTTATCTTACCATCAAACTTTATAGGGGGTCCACGTTATATGCACGAGCCTACACAAGACGCCTTTTGCCATGTCGGTCGGAAATATAAACGACCTGATCTTTTCATCCCTTTTACCACTAACTCAAAGTGGAATGAAATTTCACAAGGTCTTTTCGCCGGTAAGGCACCTCCTAATAGACATGACATAATAGCCTGGGTGTTTCTCCTTAAACTCAAACTGATGATAGACCTAATTACAAAAGGAAAGCTTTTCGGACCGTCTCGTTGTTATATGTACAGTCTTGAGTGGCAGAAAGGGGGCTTGTCACATGCCCACATACTAGTGTGGTTAAAAGAAAAACTTAGACCTGATTCTATCAATAATACTGTTTAAGTGCTGAACTTCCTGATAAAACCGGAGATTCCATATTATTCGATATTGTAAAAACTCACATGATACACGGACCATGTGGAACATTAAACAGATATTCTCCCTGTATGCAAGAAGATCATTGAGATACCCTTGTGCACTTTCAGAGCAAAAACATCAGCATCAGGAAAAAACGGATATCCACTATACCGTCGAAAATCACCTCGACAAGGTGGCTTCACAGCTAAAATAAGATAACATGGTCAGGAAATAGATGGAGATAATATGTAGGTGGTACCTTATTCAACGGTATTATCAAGAACATTTCAAGCTCACATCAATGTTGAAGCATGCCACAGTGTCGAATCTATAAAATATATTTGCAAATATGTGAACAAGGGCTGTGGCCAAGCAACTGTGAGATTCAATAATAATGATAAAGATGAAGTTACGAGGTTTCAGTCGGACCGATATATTAACTCCTCTGAGGCAGTTTGGCGTATTTTAAGTTTTTTCATTCATGAAAGATATTCACCTGTTATCCATCTTGACGTTCATCTTCAAGGTGGAAAAAGGATATACTTTAACCCTGATAATGTAATGAAACGTTTAGAAAACCCAAGACGAACCACTCTGCTCGCTTTCTTTAAACTTTGCGAAACAACCGCACATGCTAAGTCACTCTTATACAACGAAGTTCCATTGTATTATACCTATGATAAGCAACATGGTATTATTAACCGCAGTAAACGTGAAACTGCTGTAGAATGTGAACCAGGTATTTTTAAAGATCGTCGTTTTGGTAGGATTTACGGTGTATCCGAATAACTCCGAATGCTCTTACCTGCGCCTACTTCTACACGTTGTTCGAGGGCCTACTTCTTTTGTCAAGCTCCGAAAAGTGGATAATATCGTATACCCTATATACCAAGTGGCTTGCCGGGCACGTCACTTACTGAATGGGGATCAACACTGGGATGATGCTTTGTCCGAAGCGAGTATTAGCGAAAGTCCTCAGCGGTTATGTCATATGTTTGTAGTCATGCTGGTGTTCTGTGCCCTTGCTCATGCTGCATAGTTATGGCATAAGTATCAAAATAAATTAGCTGAGGAATTTTGCAGGCACACACAACTAAATTATGACAACCCAATTAGTGAGAGATTACGAAGAAAGGCACTTGAATTGTTGTTTGTTGGCTCTTCAAGATAAAGTTACATCTATAGGGGGTAATCTTATTTCTCAATATGGCATGCCGGAGCCATCATTTAACAGTGAACGTATTAATAGAGATTACGTGGTGGAAATCAACTATGATCCAGTAGGTCGGGCCAAAATTATACAAAGTGATGTATCGAGACTAATTGAAGAACATCGTTTAATATTTGATCGGGTCTGTCGTAGCGTTGGTAGTGCTTAGGGGGAACTGCTATTTATAGATGCTCCCGGTGGAACGGGTAAGACACTTCTCACTAAAGTGATTTTGGTGAAGGTACAAAGCCAAGGTAAAATTGTGCTGGCTGTCGCTTCATCGGGCATAGCAGCCACTTTATTGCCAGGAGGGATAACTGCCCATACTATGATGAAAATTTCGATCGATTTCTAAGTCGAACGGTCTACCGTACAGAAAGCCTAACAGCGATAAAGCTAAAGTTCTTCGTGATTATAGCCTTATTACATGGGCTGAGTGCACAATGGCAAACCGAAAAGCAGTTGAAGCAGTAGACAGAACGGTGCGTAATGTCAAGCAAAATGACCAACCCATGGGTGGCATAACCATACTTTTTTTGTAGCGATTTTCGTCAGGCTCTTCCTGTAATACCCCGTGGAACAAGGGCGGATGAAGTCAGAGCCTGTCTAAAGAGTTCTCGATAGTGGCACCACATTATCCCTTTGCATTTGACATTAAATATGCGATTACAAATCGGAGGCAACGAAAATACTCAAAATTTTTAAATTTGCTACTTGAAGTCGGTAACAGAGTGTTTCCACAGGAACAAGGAAGAGCTGTTCTTAATGAAAACCTATGTTACCCATTTTCATTAATGCGAGACCTAGGAACCGCAACTCAAATACCAACTTGCGAAAATTCCTGGCTTTGCGAAAGAGCTATTTTGACTCCACGAAACGACCAAGCAGCTGCAATAAACGTTGAAATTTTGAACTTTGTTTCGGAGGATAGCGTAGAGTATATCTCCATTAACAGAGTTATGGAAGAAGAAGAATCTACCAGCTACCCAGTAGAATTTTTAGAATCCCTCAGTGCTCCTGGAACTTTGCAACGGTACCCGATTAAAAGTGACCAGTTTTCAACGAAATCTGATTGAAGCGAAGATTATAACAGGGAGCGAAATAGGTGATAGTGTTTTCATTCCTCGGATGCCTCTCATTCCAAACAATTTTCGATTTAGTATTAGATGAGTCCAGTTTCCAGTGAGCCTATGTTTCGCAATGACGATTAATAAAGCCCAAGGTCAGATGCAGAAATGTTGTTGGTGAATCACGTTACCAGTAAACTAAGAGCGAGTCGTTCATTAGGTATTTTATACATTACTAAAGCATTAAAATCATTGATTAATTGCTCATAATTATGATGATTAATCAATTATTAGCAATTGCTAATAATTGATTAAGAGATCAATTTCAGTTTAATCGGTATTTAGAAACTTAAATCGATCGTGTGTTATGAATAAATTATATATACTCGTAATTAGACAACGAAAAGACAATTACAGTCGATTCTTATATGAATTATTAGACTACTTAGTAGATAGTTTATGTGAAGTTTGCACAGAATCGGTAGAGAGGTTTGTAGCGTTCATGTGACAACACTGTTCTTGACGATGCTTCTTTCTATACACAGAGTTGGGTACACACAAAAATGTTAAGGGGACACTCTGATTAACAAAGCGTGTAATTTAAGCTCTTGGAGACAAAAGACTGTGGATATTGGTACCACCTGAACAGTAAATCCATATTGAATACATATTGTGTTTAATTTGACCATTCAAGTGATAGATGCATCGGATGAAAATATATTGTGGAGTAACACAAACACAATAACTCCAAAGGTTCTTCATTTATAACATTTTTTGTAACAAATGAATTCAATAAATTGCTGATCATTTTGTAAATGAAACTTTTTTCAGTGTTGACATTAATTGCATGTTGTTATGTCATTTATGCGGTTATTTCATTTTGGACGTGCTTAGATCAAAGCAAATTGTCTGCGATAATTATTATTTTGTGTTTATAATTTTTGTTCAAATATCTTATGTATATATATATGTATTCGTATGTGTACTTTTCTCAGTTTTTTAACGAGCCGTCGATGTTGCATATCGTTTACAGGTTTTACTTGAATTAAATTGTCAAACGTGTTTACACAAACGGTAAGTTTTGAACTGTTGAAGTGAACTACATGTATGCATGTGGGTTTCTTTATTAGAAAAAACATATTGTGTATCACTATTAATGTGGAAATTTGTTTTAATTTGATTTATTTCTTTTTAAATTGAGGGAAATATGCCACGAGTCCGATGAGCAAATATAGGTCGCCAAACGCGTAATGCCAGTGATGTGGCATTACTAAGTCGATCACAGACTGCAGATGAATGCGCACAAGCTAATGCATCGCAGTGTCAACGTAATGCACGAAATACTCGTAGATTTGTTGACGCTGTACAGTACTGAATCTTGCACGGCGATCACGAATACGTCGTGCTGTCTCGGCTGAAATGATGCGTGCTGTTTTTAATTACAATAGTCAGATTGATTACAGTATGTACAAATACATTGAAATGATGAACGCAATATGTCCACATTGTGATGCGGCTAAATTTCCAGGTGAAACGTCCGGCATGTGTTGTGCTAACGGCAAAGTGAGATTACCAGCATTAGAAACTCCACCCGAAACATTGTATTCATTCATTTTTGGGATATCTCAAAAGTCAAAGCACTTTTTGAGTCATATTCAAAAATACAATTCGGCATTTCAAATGACTTCTTTTGGTGCTACCAAAATTATTAGAGATATTTTTTTGCCAACGTTAAACGTAAAAATACTTCAGCAGGTTTGTCCCATGTTTATATTAATCTGAATCATTAAGTATTCCATAGTTTTAAAAATGATGATACAACATCTATCTAAAATTGCATACATGTTACAGATGCAGGGCAGAGATTTATCATCAAACTGGTTCGTTATTGCCATACCCCGACACTAATCATAAATTTTTGCAAATTTATTTTATTGGTAATGAAAATCGTGAATTGTATCAACGTTGTGCAATTGTTTTGAATGCAAGACGAGAAATTATTCGTGAGCTACAAAAGTTTTTCCATCAGCATAACGCATTAGTTCAATTGTTCAAAATTGTTCTCGATCGTATGCCATCTGATAATCACAAAATCGTAATAAGGGCTGTTAGAACCCTTTTTGGAGAGCATGAAAAGCGATTCAATGCACCGACAATTGATGAGGTTGTAATTGTAGTTCTTGCTGTTTCATGGTTAAAGGACATTTTATAAAAGTATGAGATGACATAGTGTCACAATTACTTATTGGTAAGCACCACGTGCACTATAAACAAAAAATGTGTGTATGCTTATGCTAAAAATACGATACAAGTTTTAGTGAGAACAAATAAGAAGCAAAAAAAGGAATTTTTATTTAATATTTTGTATAGTATTGCGGAGTTTGGTGAGTCAAGTCAGTGTGTATATCGACCAGGGAGCTGCAACCATTAAGCAGCTTGCAAAGTCGTGGAATGGTAGAGTTAGCATAGGATGCAGGAGGGTGATAGGAGAACGAGGATATCTAGTTGAAGCATATAGTTTTATACGTAGCGAAGCATGTACAGGACCACTAGTGATCTATATACAAGAGTGAATAGCTGTACGCGTAAAATTCGTGTATAAAGTGTTTTAAATATGAATGAACAAAGAGCATTTATTAAAATATTGCGTAAATATTATAATTACATAAATTGATAAAAAATGCTATACAATAGCTTTATCGCGGCAGTCCTCGAGTGCCACACGTATTTTTTAATTTATACTTTATGCACATAAAAAGTGACAAAGGTGGACTTAAGCCGATTATTTGTGAGATGCAATTTTATGAAAAACTAATGATAAAAATAAAAGTTAGATTTCTATATACACATACATCATCATCGTCATGATTATCTCAGCCAAAAGACGTCCACTGCTGGACATAGACCTCCCCAGAGGATGGACAGCAGTGTCCTACTGAGTACACCATCTGCCACTGCAATCGCCAACCCGTACGCCATATGTACAAATACATAAACATACAGATACATATATACATATACTATATGATAAATTCTAGAAAGAGACAGTATAAGATCAAGAAGGTTCTGATAAGGTGTTAAGAAAGTGTTTCCACAATAAATATTTGAAACTTTGCCGAGTTTTTGTCATCCTAATCTCGAGTAATCGCGTTCCATAAAAGTACAGATTGTATCAAGACGGATGAGTATAGAAAAGAAAATCAATCAAGAAAACAGATCGGTGAGTAGAGCATTAAAGAAGCAAGTTATTAGAAGACCTAAGATTTTTAGTGTGGTTTGGACCTAAATATTTAAATTACAAAAGCAAAGTAAAATGTACAATGCATTAGTAAATAATATGAAAAATGAAAGAATGGGCAAATAAACTATGGTCATCCATGTATAAATGTAGAGCAATCCCATTAACAAATCAAGAAAAATCTTTATAAGCATACGAACAATAACTGTTTGGATAAATATACGCATAATTTCTTGGTACGATTGTGTAACGTTATATAAAAGTTCTAAATA
Source organism: Hypercompe scribonia (assembly GCA_949316085.1). Classification (NCBI taxonomy): domain Eukaryota; kingdom Metazoa; phylum Arthropoda; class Insecta; order Lepidoptera; family Erebidae; genus Hypercompe; species Hypercompe scribonia. Next base: position 22,265,356 of record OX438981.1, on the reverse strand, counting down.
TTTATATGAATGATTGTGTAACGGTCTATTACACAACTGACCTCTCTAATTTCACAGGCTTCTTCGATGAGACCATCGATAATATTATCGTATTTATTTTATGACTTTTCCTTTTATGATATAAATTTATAGTCTATGTAGTTTGTCCAAATAGTTACTGCCCTATTGGTGGTATTTTACATAGACAAAAAATGACAAATAAAATTAAATAAAAAAACTCACAGTGTAATACATTTTGCTGGATTAAACCGTCATCTGGAAGTGCCTCAGTGGAGTGTGTCTATCTTGGATTGTGTTTCGTAACTTAGAAAACATTAATGTGGTAGTTTAATGAACCATTTTATTGTGATTGCAATTACGATAAAGAGAAACGTCTTACACGTCTCTGTTCACGCACCCGAAACGTGTAAAATATTCCACCGCTATACAAAGTTGTGTTGGTTTGTTTGTCTGTTTAACATGTTAGTAGATCCGTCTCTCGACTGAATCACACTTGTATACTGCGCTAAAACGTTCAGAGAGGCTTAGTGATTTGCACAAGCTTATATATATGATTCCAATCAGATCGTTGCAGAAGTGTCTCGGGAGCACAACACACACAGTCATAAGTAGATATTGTATCGGAACTAAAGCGCGGTACAATGGTGTCCCCTGACCTCGTGGTCGTGCACTACTTCTAGCACTACAACCGCCCTATTGACAATAGAAGTGGCATCGGTAGTTACTTTTCATCGAGCACCCATCAGCTTGTTTCTTTTTTCTACATTAAGAACCTGCCAAAGTGACTCTCCTCTGTCTAATGGAAAGCATGAATAGAATACAAGAGTTATCACCATATTCATACCTCGTGGTGACATATTTATTTACTGCCATAACAAACGGTATTACTCGGCCATCCATCCAATTGTTTTTAAGTTGACCAAAATTGATATTTTTTGCTATATCACTAAACCACGTAGCAACCAGCGGTATAAGACTACTATGAGCAAAGAACACCAGGCCATCTGCAAGGTGTAGGTAGATGGCCCGAGATACTCAGGAGTTTCAGGTGTTTCCTTTCTAGGGTACACCTGGTTCTCGGGCTACTAATGCCTGAGACGGAGTGCGGGTTTTGATCGATTCGAGTCCGATATAACCACCAAAAAGAAATAAAATGTGCAATACAACAATAACATTTTAACTTTTAAGAATTAATGAATGATTTATAGATTACGTTTGTTGTGCTTGTAAGTGATGGGCATTTAATTTATTGTTGTATTTAGTTTTACGTCTTTTCAATTTACATTTTTTTTTTTCTTGTATAGAAATTGAATGGTACAGCAATTTTTTTATGTTCTTAACAATAATAACATATCCCTCTATTGTACACTTGTTTAATTACAAAGTTAACTTAAAACTCAGGAAGTATAAGTGGTCGCCTTATTGCTCGTAGTCAATCTTTTACAGGCAACCACGGGATGGAAATAAAAGCCTGGGACGGTAAGTAAATATGTCTTGTTTTAGAAAGTACATAGGGAAATAAAATTTAATTAATATAAATAAGTTATATAACGTAACAGTAACACATTGTGTAAATGTTTAAATATTTATTATTTATTTATATATGAGTGAAATTTATAGATATTTAGTCCACACCAAGGGGAACTAGCGTTGTCGCCCTGTTTATATCGGCTCCGTGTTATAAAACTAAAACTAGTAAATGATTACGAATTGTAAAGAAAGTAACATTTAAGTGGTCGACTTAGAGAAGTGATGGTGTAATATTGTTATCACTTCAAGAAGATTAACCATTTAGACCATTCTATTGTGTCACTACCGTGAATAAACTTGTATATAAGAAACTACTATTGAACAACTGTTGAATTGGCGACAAAGTAAAGCACTTTGCTCGTGAAACCAAATCAATGGGATGTGATTTTTGAATAAAAGATATCACTGCGAAATACTTCGATAAGAATTGTAAACGAACCGTTGTTTTTACAAGTTTTAAATTCATTCAACAGCTGATAACTTTTTATCATCTATTCTGAGATATACTCGTATAGTGCTACTGTACGAGGAATTCGAAACTAGCGAATAGTATTACCTACTATCACAAATGCTGAAAATTTATTGATCTCAGATCTATATCACCAACTGACTGCTCACTAATAGTGATCGCTACTAGGTGAATACATAAAACATCATGTCTGAGAATGTTATAATTAGAAAACCACAAAAAAATTGTCAATCTGGCTCGAACGTGTCTCATTCTATTGTAAATGATACAATAATAAAGTCATCTTGGCGGTGTGGTGATGCAGGCAGCATGTGAATAATTTCAATCCGTTTTTGATTACACGTAAAAAATATAAAAAGATCTGACCGATGGTAATGGTGAACATACGAGGATGTCAATGCATCTTGCACATATTCATGCACATGACGTGAACGTTATATGTGTGCCGGCGGCAGAATAGTAAATTGACCAATATCATCAACATTTCTTTGAGTATTAATTGCTTTGCATCGGAAATGGATAAACTGCTCCGAACGCAGTTTGGTTTAGTTCAACCGAATGAAAATTATGATTCGATTTTGACGAACATGCCGACGTAAAGTTGCTGGAACAACCGACGGAATCACAGCAAATTGTTACCAACATTTTGATGAATAATCAAACGATATATGTGTAAGAATTCATCGATCCAATTCTTTTTTTGGTAGTTTCTGTAGTTTGGTAGTAAATCTGTATTTTTTATAATATTTTAAGAATGGTAAAGATTAATTGCTTAAAATCGGTTACCAGTCCTTTGTACAATTTCTTGCAAATAAATAAACCCTAATCTTTTGATAAATTTTTGCAACTTTCTGGTTTCTGGTTATTAGTAAAGAAATTATTGTTTTTTTTGGAATCTCCATAAAACACAATAAAATATACGTTATATTAAAATCAAAACTATGATATTTGTAATCACCATGTAATGGATTTGTTTTTCGTCACTAATAATGAGAATTGTAACTTCATCTATTGTTGGAACCTTAAATATGTGCGTTCGTGTGTTCCATCTTGTCGTTTATCTGCTCTGATCATGACTTTATAGTCACTATTTACCATGCGTCTAAAGCAGTCTTAAACTGCCTGACCAACAATGTTCCTGAAATAGTTGCTGTAGATTGTGAGGAATTGCTCTTTTCAGTGCTGTGTTGATCTCTTGACGTCAATCAAGTTCATCTATGTTGCCTCCATGAATAAATATTTGTCCAAGAATATTGTCCCTAGCATTTATTCTATTGATTGCGTGATTGGTAATAATAACGATGTACCGAAATTTGAAATAATACCAGGTGCACGCCGTTGTTGTGGTTGAATGTATTTGAACTTTTATGAATTTTATCACCTGTTTAGTTCTACATTCTTCATCACTATACGCAAAAATGATGGCCCCATCGGCCATCATTTTTGCGTATAATGTGCCCCGCCCACCGCCCCTTTGAAGTTTAGCAATTTTACTGGCAATATCGGTGACCTTGGTTCGTCTGTGGATCTCTTCATCTCTCTCCGAGCATTGTCCTCTCCGTTGCTCTTTGAGTCATTTGAGCCTTCTTATCAAGCCCATAGTGAGCGACCACGTCTCTGTGCCGTAAGTCATCACTGGCAACATACACTGCTCAAAAATCTTCGTCTAAAGACACTGCGGTATTACACTACATCAACCGTTAGACCGTGGCCCACCAGGCATGATTACTTCGCCTGGACGGAGGATCCTCCCTTTGTGTCGGAGGGGCATGTGACATGTCCCGACTGATTGTGCTCATTATACAATTATTTGATCGTAGTGGGTATCGAATCCACGACTCGTCATAAGTAAGAAACAAAAAAAAAATAAACAGGTGTACATTACAAATGAAAAAATTATTACTGCTCATAAAATACTGACTTAAGTTAATATTAAATAGATAGAGTTGATAAGAGTTTATAGCGCTTCGCGCACTCAACAATCAATTTCTAAATTTTTCCTTCTTGGACTCAATGATGATTATAAAAGGATCTTACTCACACTAACTACTCACTTTTTGTCATAAAAACACGTCGTAATTGAATAATCTATTTTCTTACAAGTATTTATGAAAAATTCTTCTTAAGAGAAGTCTTCCAGTACTCTAGCACGTCGTGTGTTATTCAACAGTATGGTTACAGACAGTTACGCTTTTGTCACTAAATCACTAAAACATCTTTTAGTTCATAGGAGTTACGATTTAATCAAGTGAAAAAACACCAATTGCGTTAACGTTTTTATTGTGAAATGGCTGTGCGATGTCGTTTACAACCGGTGTTGTATCCATGACACGAAGGATGTGACCCTGGTGAAGCCAGACGGATATCCTAACTGGCAGCCGGTCGCAGCGCCGAAAGAAGTCACTCCCACCTTAAAACCATTTAATATCAGTCTTTAGTACGATCATCATGGAGCAACAAACACGTGTCTTTGGCATTTCTACATGTTGTTGCGAACTCGTCGTACTTATTTAACAAAAGTAGTTAAAAGCGGGAAGAAAATTCAAAACTCGTTTGCTGCGTTCGGGCCGAAGCTGTCGCATTAGGTTGATCATTTGTTGAGAGGTTAGTAGTGCCCCGGTTGAACCGCCTATTCGTGCTGAAATCAGCGTGGCTCTACTACCGAAAGCATTGGAAAAAGCTAATCAATATTGTACAGTACACAGTATTGGTAAAACCTGATAGCCTTGAGCTACACGTACCAAGACGCGCCGAATGTCGCTGAAAATGACAAGCGGGCCACCGGAGTCACCTCCACATGTTCCCACACCGCCGGCCCCACTGGTGCAAAGCGTAGTGCCTACGACGACATTGCTGCCGTAGAACTGGCGGCATATATCGTTCGTCGTCACCTTCAGCGATACGTGGCTCTGGATTTGGCTCGTAGTTATGCCCATACCTACACAAAAAGAACATTAAATTTAAACTTAAAATCGTCTTAATTTCTTTCTAAGGAGAGGTTTACGTCCAGTAAAGACCTTTAATAAAGGTAGTCGCTAAAAGTGATTCTTCTTCGCTTCTTTGCCTAGAGTGTAAATATGAATTACAATATTGATAAGAATGGTACGTGTTGGATCGTTGGATTTGCTTATAGATGTTTGCAATTACGTCATTGTTGTTGTATAGCACTAAATAGATACCAATATGAAATAATTTGTTTATATTTAAATGCCACACCGACATTTGGAAAAGTAAAACAAAGTTAATGACGACAACAAAATGGTGCTCACTGTCGCTGGTCTTGCCATAACCGGCAGCATGAACCCACACTCCGGCAAAGGTGTTATTGAGTAGAGCGCCGCTGGGTAGTGCCACTGGTTTGATCACGTCTGTAACAGAAGTTCAGTATGCTGTCAGTATGGTACAGTTGTAATAGGACAGCATCATACAACATCTTGCGTCACTCACCCGTGTATTCGACGTGGGGGAAGGAAACGATTGCGATGTCATTGGTGAGTGTGGCGGGCCTGTAGCCAGCGTGTACCTCAACGCGGGTGGTGCCAACGCGGGTACCGCCCGAGAACAGGCGCGCCGAGCCGAACACCAGTGTGAAGTGGTACGCCTGGTTCCTTCCATCAAACCAACAGTGCGCCGCTGTAACCGCACGCGTATTGCTCAGCATCGAGGAGCCGCACACTGAAGTACCGCCATTGGTCAGACTTATTATAAGACCCACCTGTAGACCGTTCATACAGTTTACTTTCATGGACTATGTCTTTAGTACGAACAGTCGTTCTGCATTTGATTTATTTCAACTTTACCTTTGTTCTAGTCATAATAATAATCCTTGCATATTTATAAATTAATAAAAAACTTATTGTAAATTAAATAGATCAAATTTAGCTAATTTATGTAGTGTTGTGTGTTTTAGCAAGAACTTTCGTACAATGTGGAGTGTGGAGACGTTGTTATATAACTCCGACGGTGAAGAGAGTCAAAGGTACAAAATATTGTTGTACTATACCTTCGTTCATGTACTTTTGCAACTACTTCATTAATTTCTACGTCGCCCTAATGTAGACTTGCAGAGAATACCGCCAGCACTAAGACCCTTACACACAATATGCGTTAGCTAGTAAATAAGCACAATAATTACGTAACAGTGAAGGTACACAACGTTACCTACACTGAAAATAAACTGAAAAATAAACAGAAGTGGGATCAACGGCATATCCGAAGCGATCCTTTGTCGCGCAGACGCACACATAAACGATTATTAATATTACGACACATAAACACATAACGAAGTATATGTTTATTCGTCCAAAAGATTTAATTAATACCAATCCTAAAAGCCACATACAATGTTACTAAATACAACCTTATGCTATTTAAATAAGGTAGTGTTTCACTTGCATGTTTGTTTTCTAGAGGTGGTTCGGCAAGACACCGAAGTGATGTAACAAGTGATACGATAGCAAACATGTATAATGAATTTAGTGCATTTCTATAAGGAATAGCTCCCACTTTTAAATATCGTTATACTGATTTTTTATATCAAAATCACTATCAATCAACAAATGGATTATTTCTGATGACCCTAAATTTTTGATGTTTAAAATATATATAATATAAACTTTTTTTCAAGAATATTTCATAATCATTTTAGTTTTTGTTAAAATTTGTGCTATAATCGATGGACATCCAATTAAGTACACAAAAAATTATGTGAACAACAAAATCCTCTGTTTTGCTGTCGGTTAAAAATAATTTAATACAGACAAATCAGTGTAGTGAACAGAAATTCACAGACCAATGACATGGGCACCTACGAGTACCTATAACGTTGCGCAGTCGAATATATTGTAAACGCTACGTCTACTACGTCACTACCGCGCACCACATGCAAACAGCGGTTTTACTGAATTTTTCCTGAAAAATATTTGGATCGTCAATAAAGTTCTTTATTTTGAAAGCAAATATAGTCTATTTCACTGCAAATAGGTGACCTTGAACAATCTAATTAAAGATGAAGAACTTACAATACCATCAGAGTCACATGTTACAGTTACAATAGATATATTTTTTTATGTCAATTCTCACGATTATACGAAAGTACAAACACTAACTCCAAAAGGAATTGTACTTTTAAAAGTAATCAAAACGGAAAAGTCTATCATTGCCATATTGTTTATAGTTCTGTTAAAGAACTCACTTACTAAGTGACTAAACTCCTGACACGAGCATTACCTTAATTGGTAGAGTAAGAAAAGCGCTGGTAATTGGTGGCTCAAGTTACTATCTTTAAAACAATGAGATACTTTCTTCTACGATTACGTAAATGTTTAAATTAAGGTCAAGTACTTGTGATGAGAGAGGCCTACGTGCAGCATTGGCTTACGATGATGATTATTAGAAATATAATTGAAAAATGTAAAAAAGAAACTTCTATGTCAAAAATTTAAAAAAAAGAAGAGCAAATTAAAATGGCAAATAAACAGCTTTTGTAAAAGTGAAACAGATTACAAGAAACACTGACAAGAAGTACAAAGAAACGAATCAAAAACAAACGGAATTAAAAAGATGCCGATGAATGTAACAGTTTGAATGTAGTAGGTAACATTGTGAAAGCACTTGGTACCGTTTGGCCTTGGACGATTCATCTGGTCATCCATTTATCAACAAGAAACTTTTTAATTGGAGTTACTAAGTACAAAAAGGAAATCGTACACCAGCAAACATTCATATTTATTCAAGTTTTACTTCTGTTATTGATCTTACATTTGGTTAATGTAGAATAGGAGGGCAAAGGCTTGCACATTTAGACAACATCTTATACACAATAATAGTAAATCAGCGATTTGAAAGAGTTGTCATCCAGCCACACTCTGTTCTACCATCTGAGAAATTGTCACTTGTCAAAAAAGTCAAATTTACCAGAAAGGGGTAGGTGCCGACAGCAGTGGGTTCGCCACCGACGACCCTGTCACCGGCAGCGTCGAGCACTTCCTCCATCTCCTTGATGCGTGCCGCCTCCGGGATACCGACATGCTCGTGATAGTGCAGCAGAATCGACTCCTGCGCCAACGCCTGGGCCAGGATGGCGAACGTTACTACCAATACCTTGTGGTTCATGGCTGTGATGTGTTTGTGCTGCGTTTGAAGCTCGAGCCATTGTCCACCAATTTATATGGTTTTAGGATCGATGACCATCAATCCCTATCTAATCTCCATGTTTCACAACGACCTTGGCCGCACAACGGACGAAGTCCATGTTGGGACTGTGCCACACTACTCACTATCGTTAGACTATAATTTGATTACATTAGTTTATGAAAATAGCTCGATAGGTTTAGTAAAACATTCAGTCAATTAAATACTGCCTCTCTACATCTTCCCGTCCTGCCCAATTTAATTCTCTGCTTCGGTGGCGCAGTGGTAGCTTATGGGACTGCTGTGCTAAGATCTCAGATTCGATTCCCGGGTCGAACCAAATGTCTATACGACCTGCAAGTATTTGTTTCGAAGTTTGAGTGTTTTCTCTGTACTCAAAGTTCAGAATTACGTACGAATTAATATTTTTGTTAAGTATATAAACTCTGTAAGTTAAATTAAACTGTCGAGACTGTTCATTAATCATAAAAAAAAAACTAAATTTAAAAAAGGAATAGTAAAAGATAAAATTATAGCCAAGAACCTTAAATTGATGCAGTCTTCAATTCATGTATAAGAGTAAAATTTGAAATTATTTATTTCTGTTTTTATCATTCACGATTTAAATTATTGATTATAATATATAAACACCAATATTATTGATTACTAATCGTTTAAACTCAACAAAAGTTTCGTTACCATATGGATACTTTGTCTAAACAAGCCGCTCAAATTATGATATTGGTGTGGGACGGCGAGGATCAATTGCTAGAAATTTAAACCAGTCTACGATCCCTGGAGTATACTGATACTGGCAGAACGCGAGCAAGTACCCACCATGGCGACCGATTTATTGTTTCAACATCCCTACGAAATGTGGTCTTGAAATGTGTCAGTAAACATCAAAACAGAGCTGAATAAAGTACGTGGAGTAAACGTGAGTTCACGAACAATGAGAAGGAGGTTTAAAAACCAGCAATCGCCCCTTTTAGACCAGCAAATGGCCCAAAGCTGTCTGAAACTCAAAGACAAGCTCTTTTAAAATTTTGCGCGTGAACTGAAAAGCAATGAACCTCTGTCTTTTAGCTATATATAAATGCTCCAGGAATAGACGATGTAAAAAAAAGTTTTATCAAAAAATTAACACAATATACAGTAGAACCGCTCAACATAATCATCATACAGGCCTTGCTACGGAAAGTGTCCCACACAGAAGTGCCTATATATAAAGTAAGTAATACCTTCATCATCTTTTACCTCCTCACTACACGTGCCGTGTCAAGGAGGACTGCCTTCTGTATCAGACCCTTGATCCAACCTTCTAACGTGAGCCTCTTAATTTGTTAGTCGAGGTTTTTGGCTATCAACCCGTGAGCAGATACAATTATCGGAACAATGACCACCGAATCCACATTACACATATTGACAATTTCGTGAGATAGATTCAATTGTTGGCCTAATGGTTTAAGAGTCCCCATGCCGCTCTCTACTAAGCTGAGTATTATTGTTGTGGGTTCAAACCCCAAAAGGGACAGCACTTCGTGTGATCCCCTCAAATTGTTGTTCTGAGTCTGGATGTTCTTTGGATCCGTTTCTTTGTTTATAAAGTCCCCCGCGACACAAGATTTACATTATTAGACGTTGTGTTTTTAAAAAAAAAGAAAATTGTGAAGGTGCTTATGAACACTCTGCACTGCTTTGTTTGTCATCGTTTATTGTAAAATAAAATTTTCAACTAAATTATCATGAATTTTAGTAACAACTCACAATGTCAAATAATCATCTACTTCGTTAGAGATATAGGCAGACATTATTGTGGCTGACGATGCTCGGACAACAGTGAATGAATGATGCCAACGAGTGAAGGCCATAGAGGGTGCAGTTGAAGTGCAGCACAGTCAGTGGGTCACCGCCGTAGGCGTAGCGATAACATATCGAATGACCCGGACCTTGTTATTGTTGCTTATCATATTAATCACGTTTCAAGTACAATTACACAACAGTTAATTATATGGATAAACCTGTCATTAATGAAACAGTTGTAGGTAAGTAACGAAGGGTCATTAAGTTGGACGTGAACGCTACCATTTAGCTCTGTGTTGTTAAGTCGCATTGCCGCGAAACTCCACAGGTTTTCATACTAGTTGTATATTGTACTAACGTTATTCATTTACTCATTAATAATAAAGGTAGTAGCGCCACGCTGATTTCAGCACGAACGAGCTAACCAGTATTATCATCTCACAGAAGATCCATCTAAAGGGATAGCATCCATGCTACCATATTTCATTGGTGAATGCGAGACCAGAGGCCTATTGTGACAGTAATCGTGGTAAGTGTGTGAATCTTACACCGCCACGATGACTGTCATGCCTTTTACGCTCTCAAGTGGGCGTGAAAAATTTTCCTACTAGGCCGCCATATTGTGGGTCGCCTTCCTATATTACGTGCATTCGCAATGGGTATGATGATCACAACTATAGGATTCTATTAATGCTTTCCTTTCTTTCGTTTCTGAATCACTTTGGTAGTCATTTATAAAAACCACATATATTGAGTTAATTGGCAACACTAACGAGGTACCACTGAACCACAAAATATGTGAGGTGTAAACACCATGAATGTCCCACAATGACGGCGGTAGATCTGTTCTTAAAAGTTTATAGAAACGCACAACTAAGAGTCACGAGTGTCACCTTAATACGGGTGGATGTTTTAATGAAAGAATCAAAACAATTAACTTGTACAAGGTTTTGCTCAATATTCTCATATATTATCATAAAACTACAATCAACAAAGTAATTATTACAATTCATGTTTGAAGGAATATGTAGTGTAAGTAAGTTTTAATAAAATAAATTAGTGTTCGCCATAAAAAATAACGACTGCTATAGTAGTTGATTCCAAAGAAAAATTCGCCATCTGTGGTCGTCGTGCTGCAGAACCGAGATAGCAGCTGCTTACAAGCTTCGGACGCCACGTACCTGGGAAAAGAACAGACGCTGAGACTTGGAATTTAGCAACGCAACTGTCTCGTGGCACTCAAACATTCAGATTAAGGAATCTATACATGACTGTTTAATATCAGATGTTCAGGATCATCATTAACCACACGTATTAACAGCTGATAATACGCCGTGCCGTAATACTCACCATAATAGATATCCGTGAAAATAAGAAAAAGTGCTGCTCCGTTCTTGAATAAATAATCTATATATCCTATATCACCCTTGCTTACTAGGAAGGACGGTCAGGTAGACGGTGGCGTGTGCCACACCCTCCACAGCTCTTGTGAATATATTCGCCCTCTCCTATTTGTCACCCCCGAACCCATTTTCGAATTACTTCCGATAGCGAATTTATAGTTGTTAGTAATAAGTAAGTAAGTAACAGCAGGTGTGCCCGATTCACTGCCTAGTTCGTAATGTCGTGATTGCGGTTTACGTGAGCCGCGCACTTTATAGTCATTGCTACTTTTATCTTATCTGTTCTGATTTATTTGCAGTTTTTTCCTTAAACTTACATGTTCTTGTGTTTTAAAATTGACACACTAATACACATTTCATTGGACGACACTTCCATTGCCCTGGCTTTTATGAATTGCACGCCAGCATCAAATTCATTTCACGAAACAGCGTGTGTGAAATAATATGGACTAATACTTTCCCTGTATCCTTAATAAAAAATATTTAAAAAGAGGAGTGGTGTCTTGGTTGGTTATGTAACCAAGACACTAACCACCATCAAAGTTATATAACCCTAAATATACGACCCAAACATAATGTATGGTAAAAAGATAATTCTTGTCAAGACTTGCTCAGCAAACTCACGTCTCAGATATAACATTTGATTGTTAATTTTGCCAAAAACTGGATTGACAACGCATAATGTCCTCTTTACGTATAATAGGATTAGGTACGATACACAGAGCTATCTTAACATTGGTTGAGATTATCAGCGTGAGTTTCATACAAGATATAGCCTATAAGCTCATCTCAAGCTCTTTGGCTACAATTCAGAAGTTAACCTGATGAAACTAAAACGACCTAACTATGGGTTAATCATCGAATGTTTTTGTAAAAGCTTATATTTAGCTCGAGCCTACGCACCTAAGTAATAAGAAGTAACAATAACAGCATAAAATATTCCACATCCAAAAACAATTACATAAAGTAATAGATTTGGCTTAAGTGCAAAAGTGTTGTATTCGCTGTTCGCGCTGTTCACACTCATTTGAACTACAGTTGCATTGAACTAAAAAGACAAAATCGAAAAAGTTGGGTTCGTCTGTCTACAATATGAAGATTCGTCTTTAATTTATTAAATTTAATTCTACTAACTTGCTACATAAATGATACAAATTACCTATAGATAAGCGGCACCGGCTACACAAGCACACGTGTAATCAAATACAATTATCTGATATTTACCTGAATTCGTTCAGTATTAAGGTCAAATAATAATTGACAGTTGATGTAACGTCTTTATCTGCGGCACACCCATCGCACATCACGTGTTCTTTCTGTGAGTTAATACTCTAAACTATTAATTTACCATGTGGTGTGGCTGATGTGACTGATGTGTTTAATGAATGCGCAAACAGATGCCTGACAGTATTGTACTCTGCCGGATAGAAAGCATTCAATATCTCCCTAGAATTACAGTTAAAGCGAGGGGTTGTCCTACTATATAGAGTAATATCATATCACCGATCTGGCAATTAATCACACTCTTCTAACATCATCTCGAACATAACATAGCTGCTCTATAATGTTAGTAAAAGTAGTATTTTTTAACGTGTGGAAGCCCCGTCGGGCCGTCACCCCACCGGAGTTTACGGCGGGGTGGTGTGTCGCAATCGGACCGACTAAAACCACACGGCGTGCCACTCTGCGCCTGAGATAGGAGGGATCCGGGAACCGCTGCTGTTACGACATCCAGATCCCTCCTAGCCCCTGCCCGCTAACGCGGGCCCCATTTACAGGTAAACTCTCTATTTTAGGTGACGTACGGCACACACAGACGTGGCCTCCTCGCGGCTGGTCATTGTAGCGGATAAAGGGGAAAACCCGTCCCGTCGTCCCGAGTCGAGATCGTCCTCCTGGGCCTTCTCCTCCGCCTCCTTCCGCGAAATTACGTCTTCGCAGAAGGTAAAACGACCGCGGTAAAACAGCTGTCGCTACCAGTCATAGACCGTATGACGACCGATAGCGAAAGATCTCCTCCAATAACTACAGTGAGAACGCTGCACCGCCGGCCGACAAGGCCGGATCTTCCGCCGGACGATGCACCCGGAATTGGGCTCAGCCACTTACCTCGTCCTGGATGTCCACAACCCCTGCAATAGCGGAAGAGGAGTGCCCGACTTGGTGGCCACTTTGTGAATAATGGCCACCACCGTGTTCGCTCTCTTCTGCATGGACGACCGTCACCTCCTTAATTTTTAGCAGGAGATCAGCAATCTTCTTCTCCGACAAGGATTCGCCGTCTAGGGTAGACGACGAATCCTTAGCGGCGAAATCCGTCTCGTCTTTGCCTATAGACGGAAGATGCCTTACAGAAGACGGAGCCTGATGGGCCGAGACTGGGGTTCGCGACCTCCCTCTACGGCTGCTAGCTATCTTTAGAGGTAGCATCTTCTGAGATGTATCGCTCTCCTCATCCCTGGAGCGTCCGCATTTCCGGCTGTCACACAGCTCCATCTCCATGATGTCCAGTACATCCGTCCTCGTACTGGAGTGCGCAAAGGATCTGGAACGTAACCGTTCCGATGCTCTTCGGCTCTCAGTAGCCAAAATGGTTACTGGGAGAAGTTTCAACCGTTACGTCTTCCATGTTAGACGACAGGTCGTCCACCCTTATATTTCTCTTCTTCGTACTCTTCTCCTCCTTCTGTCCTTGATTTTTATTTTTTAATAAATTAATTTTGTTCAAAGATTCCATATTAGACCCACGAGAGGGGAGAACTAAAGCTCGACCCGGACGAGATCCCCAAATGCCCGGGCAAATGTAAATTTATGCCCAACCGAGGGGTCCGTAGGTGCCTCCGCTGGGAGTGCGTTTGGGACTGAACTACCCATCTGCAATGTATCCCCTGGCCCCGCACCAGAACACGGGATTCGGGGTATTTTTTATAGAAGTTTTCTTCCTCGCAGTCCGAGTGGCTAAGCCAAAACCCTCGCCCCCGATTGGAGTCGCGAGACTCCAACTCAGGACTACGATATGTCAAAGGCGGCAGGGAGACAACGTCTCCTGATGCCTGCTCGGTGGTAGTGTAAGTACACACCGAGCCCGTCCTACCTTTTACCCCGCAGAGCGGAGGAACTCCGACCCTAGAAAGGATCGCACCATCGTGTTTTTTTACCGAGGTTTTCCTCATTGCTTCGAAGAGCGAAGAATCAACAGAGGATCCGACAGACACGCCGGCTCTGTTGGACCAAATCTGGGCCAAATTGTCGACGAAAATGGCTTCCCCTTCGTGCTAGAATATTAGCCGTTGGCAATGATGAACAACCAGCTACCAGGGTGCACCACGATGAGATTTAATGTTAGTTAACCCTACTGGAACATCATTTTTATATTGGTTGGCGAATAAACAGAAAAAGTTAGACTTTTATACATGGAGCAAGGGTTAACTGTCATTGGTCCTCTTCTATGTTAATTGCAACGAATGGCAGGGAATATTCTGAATACCATGGAAGAGTAGTAGTAGTAAGAACCGGTGATTGTTTTGCGAAATTTGTCAATTAGATAGTATAGGTCGCTTTCTCAGTTCAAAAAATTAAAGAGATCCTGCAGTGAATGTATCGGCCCACGCTATGACATGTTATACTCATACCCCTGATCAAAATCAGGGACGCCACAATGTGTAATATTGGCAAGAGTTTTGGCTTATTTCGCTTGAACAAAGGTCTTAGGTAAATTGTCGTGGTTCGCACGCCGACATATGGTGCCAACGACCACTCAGTATAAGCAGCCACATCAATATATTGAAATACTAAAAATCCATTACATTCGTCAGAGCAGCATAAGCAGACGTTAATTGTGAACATGATGTTTGTAGATGTCGTGGTTAAATAAAACGCACATTACATGAACAGATTTATTCGTTGAATCTTCGGCAAACTTAATTGGTCCACCTTTATTGCTTCTAACTAGACGCGCACATTTGCGCCATGTGCGTACCGCGTACGGCTCGGCGGCGGCGGAGACGGGACGGGAGCGGGCCCGGCGGGACCGTGCCGCGAAGTGGCGGGCGCGTCGCACCGGGGCGTGCCGGGCCAGGCCACGGGATGCGCCGGGCCGGGCCGTGTGGCGCCGGGCCTTACCGCGGGGCGCGCCGGGACTGGACGCGGGGCGGTGGACCAGCCAAGTGGCGCCGCTCCTACTCTCACACTTAACCTAGCTATGTACAAAATTAGTACCCGTTTAAATGAATGTATATCGAGACTATTTACAAGTGGGGGGTCGGCGCCGACGTCACGGGGGCGCGGGGGCGGCGGGCGTGGGAGGAGCGACCGCGCCTGCCACCACTGCCGGGCCACTCTCGGCGCTGGACAAGCGCGCCAGCGTCTTGAACAGCGGCGAGTTGACGAAGCGCGGGTACGAGTCGCGGTGCATCAGTGTGTAAATCTGCAGCTGCGCGTCGTCAAAGGTGTGCGGCGTCGGCTCCACCATGTTGCGGTTTACGACTTCGCGCACGCGCGAGTCCAGCGAAACCTGTAACAGGCCACACGTCTCCGTCAGTCAATAAGACGGCGGGGTCGAGTGACAGCACGAGCGACCCGGTAGCTAACCTCCTTGGGAGACAGTATCGAGATGTAGTCCTCGTAGATGAAGCGCGCTTTTTCCTCGACCGCGTCGGGGTCGGTCTCGCGCTTGAGCTCTTCGCACGCGAGCCAGAACATGATGTTTTCCTCCGAGTATTCTCCGCGAAGGAAATCGCGAAACACCTTTCGCCCAGCTGAAATAAAGTACATACCGTGCTAAGTATTACAAAAGAAACCAATGTAATTAGTAACCTGGTTACAGAAATGTATAAGCTACCATTTTATTTTCATGTACCACTAAAATTTAATTTTTGTTAATTTCCAGTAAAATCAGGTTAAATGCCTCTAATATATCAATCGTTGCAAAGTAAACACATAAATTGAAGCAGATTGTTTCTCAAACACCCTCGGGATGGCAAAAACTATTCATTGTAATAAAGTCATAGCTACGAGTACAACAAATGTAGCAGTGTCACACATGCAAGAACGCTGGTAGCATCGAGCTCACTGCAAAACAACCTGGTCTATTGCAAACACCCGAAAACCTCGAGTGGACTTGCCATTAGTGCACAGTTAAATCACCTGAACGATATCCGTTTATAGTCCGGGGCAACGGAGATGATGACCTGCAGGGCAATGGAGCTATGTAATCAATTGACACGAAGAAGCTCTTAGCTGACATTACTAAACATATATAAGATGTTCCGTCACCCGAAAGAACTGCAACAGGCAGTTCAATTTACAAGTAACAAAGTGAATGAATGTTTGAAATCATAGATTATATTTCAAAGAAAAATCAAAGAGCTTGATGAGAAAAATGTAACCTTAAACCACAAAAAAACACCTATAAAGAAGTTTGGAGGTGCACAAACAACGTTTGAATAAAAAAGAACAAAGAGTACTAAAACAAGTGATCGAAGACCAAGGCATTTCTACTTTTAATAATTCACTTGCTTGCTTGACGTAGTCCTCTCTTTCGAAAGGAGGTTTTGACCACGCTGTCCAGAGGAGCCGGTATAGGGTTTGCTTCAAGTTCTCAGTCTCTTCGCACTGATATTATCTTGCGTAGATTACTCCTTACAAGGAAATTAAGAGGCAGTGGGCAGATGCTGCGTGGGAAATATCGATACAGGTCTTTAATGTAGTTACAGGTTGTGACGTAGCAATAAAAAAACACAAAATGTTTATACTCAAGCCATTATCCCCTAAGTAAATAATTACTCTGGAGAACCGAGCAGAAACTAAAGGAGTCCTACAAATATAGATAACGTGAAAATCATAGTTCTACGCTCTGAGAGTAATATCAAAAACCTCGCTCAATCGTAATAGGGAATAGGCATTTATTTTTTTTAAAGTTTCATCCGAAATATAAACCATTAAAAATGTTAAAAATCTTAATAATTTTCGGACGATATAGACGCGGCCATTCTGACACGCTTATTCTGTAACGACAGACTACACTCATGTCAACAACGAAGTGTTTGGTTGACAAAGTTACTGAGTTATTTTTTTGATCAACTTTTTACCATGAGTAGATGAGACAAAACTCACTATAAGTATTCTGTCGTTCCTGTGTACGACAATAATACAAAAAACCGCATCGAGTAAAGTATATAGTGAGAGCTGTTTATACTATTATGAAGGTCATTTAACATAAGTAAAGATATTACAATAGTGATAAAATACACATTAGGGTATTTTTACATAGTCAACTAAACATACTTGTTTTTTTTTAAAAATTTCGACGAAAATATAACCTGCTTAATGAAAAGTTCGTTTCTTAATATATATTTAGGTACATTACTTATAAATAAAAACATGTAACGCAATTATTACAGTAACTGTACTCTGTATCACATTCGTGTAGCTAAATGAAATAATTTAATACAGAAAACTGATAACTTTGTATGAAAATACCGCAAAACAATAGTTGACAGAAGACGTCCGAGTGTAAATTGACGTCACGTTTCGTTCCACCAATGGCTTTGCATTGTAGAAATTTGTAAGGGATTTTTAAAAAAACCACTATTCGGTTATTAAATTTCACCTAATGGTGAAATTTATATTCTAATGAATATAATAAAGAACAATGGCAGATTGTACCGTCAGTAATATGTAATAGACGGTTTCGAGATTTGTGCCCTTAATAAAGTGAATCATCCTAAATATTTTCATATTATTACTATATTTTTAGACCTTTACTCATCATCATCATCAGCCGGAAGACGTCCACTGCTGAACATAGGCCTCCCCCCTAGAACGCCACGCCATACGACTGGACGCCAACTGCATTCATCGCCCCCCCGCGACTCGGCTATGTCGTCGGTCCATCTAGTGGAGGACCGACGACATAGCCGAGTCCACCTTCCAGCCCACGCTTCGTCTTCCGGTACGCGGTCGCCACTGAAGAACTTTTCTTCCCCAACGGTTTTCGGTTCTACGAGCGATGTGGCCTGCCCATTACCACTTCAACTAGCTTATTCGAAGAGCTATGTCGGTAACCTTAGTTTTCTTGCGGATATCCTCGTTTCGATCCTATCACGCAAGGAAATGCCCTTTCCATAGCTCGTTGAGCGAATTTGAGCTAAAGAAAGAAGAAGAAAGAAAGACTACATATTTTTTTTTTGTATTTATCCCGCATAACACAGCGATCTGTCATTATGGACATTTAGCTGTTTCTTTGTCTGAGCCATATCTGATCCATAAATATATTGCCCTAGGCAGAGTGAGTTGTCCATTGATCACTCTCTCTATTCCCGATTGACAAATCGCTTCATGAGATTCGGAACGCTATTCCTTCTCAGTCTTGTGAATAAACTACATAATAATATAATAAAGACAGAAGAAGAGGATAAAGGACTACATCTCAGTTCCATATGTCATCACTGGCAACACACACTGGTTAAAGACTTTCGTCTTTAGGCTCTGGGGGATCTTGGACGAAAAGACATCTCGAAGCTTCCCGAACGTTGCCCATCCGAATCGGATTCTTCGTGCGACCTCTTTGTCGAAGTTAAACCTACCTAGCTGGACTACTTGTCCTAGGTAGACATACTCGTCAACAACTTCGACTGCATCGTTCCCATCAATTACCGGTATAGGTGCGACATGGACGTTAGACATGATCTTCGTCTTGTCCATTTACTAAATTTTATTTTACTAAAATATTTTAATTTTTTCTAGTAAAGTAGTACGTGTGTCTTGTGCGGCACTCTGTACGGTAAGTAGTAACGGACCACCGCGTCACTGTTGCCTCGCTCCCGACTACTGTACGTATACGAAATGTTGCAATTATATGTGCCTATTTGAAAAATTCGTGCTCGAAAAAGAACTAAAGAGTATCATATGGAACAATACAAAGAATCTCATCTGCCACTGTTCCACATATTCCAAACAAAACATGTAGCGCAATCACGGAACGGGGAAATAAACGGTTAATCCCGAGAGATCCTTTGGCGCCTAGACGCACACAAACGATTAATATTGATTCGTCCAAAAGATTAAATTAATAGTAATCTTAAACGCCACTTACATACGAGTAGATGTTAAATACAAAATGTGATTTGATTTAGATAAGATAGCATTCACTTGCATATTCGTGTTATTGCATAAACAGTGACTACCAAATGTTTTCGTGCAAAACATTACGAAAAATTCCCGCAGGAAATGCAGTTCATTGCGACCTCTCGTGGTATCAATACAGTCACTATTCAAATTTAATACTTAATATATGATTGTTTTTATAGATTAGATCATTACGATGCGCTTGCCACCTCCAAATTGCACTTCTATAGTTATTCTCTATTCTGTGAGGGTAACTAAAATTAATGTAACATAAATAATTTATTACGTCAAATCTAAACATTTAGGAATATGAACCTCAGCTGATTGGAACACTAAGAGATGAGTTAATCATAAAATAAATGAAATGTGACAGTTGAAAGAAGAAAAATAAAAGAATTAAATTAAATTCAACAAATTAGGTAGATAATAAAATGAGAATATACGAAATAACGTAATAAATGTCACAAAAGTGGAAAAAATTGTAGTGCAATCGAAAAAAACTGTTGGAAATACTAGATGGAATGACAGGTCGGCTAAAGTCTCCCCCTGGAGAGCATAATCTTAGCTAACAAAACTGCTAGTCTAATCTAACAAAACTGTAATACAACAGAACTATTTTGCTAAAGAATTAGAAAAATCTGTAAGAGTGGCGGTGCCAAAACGCAAAACATCCCTACTCGACCCTAATTCCTAATACACAGCTGTTTCCTTATTGTCAAAAAAGAAACAAATATCCTAGAATAGATAAAATTAAACCAAAAGATATTAAAATAAGTTCAGTAAAACTATGGTGTGCAAAGCTAACTAAAGAAAGTCTAAGCTTGAACTTGTATCCAAACGAACTTAAAAAGGGCATAGTTAGGCCAATCTACAAAAAGAAGCCATGTAATGAATACAGCAGCCATAACCATAAAAAAGATGTATTTCTAATAAAATTCATAGCTTTCATAGAGAATTGCAAAATAATCTCAAATCCAAAACATCTCAAATCCAGTTCGATTTCTACCGTGACAAGGAAGCAACATCACTACTCTCAAGTTTTGCAGATTATATAAACAGCAGACTTGAAGAAAAACACATTTTCTCATGATCTTTGTAGATTACGTTGTTACAAAAATTAGAGCGCTGAGGCATGAGTCCCCCCCCCCCCCCCCTCTAATTAATATGCAGACTTTTTAAAAAATCGATCATACCGCCTAAAGATAAATGAACAATTGACTGGTCATGTTAAAGTTAAAGTTAAAGTTAACTAGTGTTATAAATGCGAATGTAAGTTCGTTTGTTACGGTTTCACCCGAAAACAAAACAACCGATCGTCATGGAATTTTGTACACATGTTCTTCGAGGTATTAGAAGTAACTTAGCATACTATTTATAAAAAAATACTAGTTTTAATATATATATATTAAAGCTAGTACTTTATAAATGAGATACCATAAGAAATAAAATAAACTTACTCAACTTAAAATGAATAATCAAACACATGCACATACAATAAACTAGAGCTAACAATAAACTAACGTAGTGTATAGTAGCTTACACATTATATTAAATTTATAACTCAACGATACATGAATATTTTCATTAAATAACTCATATACAAATCAAACTTGTACAAGTTACCGATCACTCGGCATAGACTATATGCGAACTCGTAACAATAGTTGAAAACATCGTTTCATCCACGCCACAGTCAAACGCTACAAATATTTGTACGCCTACCTACACTATACGATATATATATGCGGGTACGGGTGATATCGGTCTTTGTTGTTTTATTTTATACGGTTTGAAAACGTGAATAAAAATAGTAAACTGTTGGACGTACATCTCCATAGTAAGTAAAAAAAATTGGTTTTGTTGACCGCAGCCGATCGTTTCTCAGAGTAACGACGATATTTTTGAATTTGAATATGTAAAATTTAGGTTAATCGTTTGCTTGGGGAAGACAATTATCTTTTGCCTGGTCTGTCTGTGTTTTATTTTTTACGTAACTTCGCTACAGCAGGTAAATTGTTTGTGGTCTCAATCCATATTTACAATGAGTCGCAAAGTAAAAACTAACTACACGAACTCGACATTTATACCAAAAGTGTTATCAAGCGACATCTAACGAGAATCAGTCGTACTATGTCCTATCAAAAGTGAACGTGTACGTATAGGCCAAGATCTACTCGATCGCAGATTGTACAGCACACGAGTTAGTATTTGATCGTAGAACAGATCAAGATTTTGAGAGAAAAACAATTATTTTATGTAAGTTTATGTAACAAGGAGCACTCGTCTCAAAGATAGATTACAAATCGATATTTTTTAATTTAATACACCGCTACATGCATACCAAGAGTAGACACAATATATTGACCGGCCATGGAACATTTTATCCGCTGTTTAGCTACTAACCGACATTGTTAGGATGATCGAATGCAGTCTATTTCCTTCTTTTATAGAAAGGGATAAAAAAGACCTTGTATTAGAAAATCGTCGAACTGAATGTATGTGTACAATGATTGGTTTCTCATATAAACTTTGATTCTCTCTCAATAATTACCAACTAGGATAAAAGCATTATGATCATTATAACGATGTCAATGCAACAGATAGTATCGATACTATAATAATATAGTAATACGTAACCTAAAAGGTGTGCAATATGTGACAGAAAGTATTGGAATACCACTGTACGAACGATTCAGGAGATATACGCGGCTAACACTGCAAATGCACATACCGGCACTATGCATGAGTCGGTCGAAGGACTGCCCCCAGCTCTGGATCTCCTCCAGCGTCGGCCTGCAACAAAACCGTTGTGTATTATTGGTATAGGTTCGCTGTAAAGCTGTTTAACTAAGTATATGTTTACCCAGGTGTATAGGTAGCTGACATGTCTGAGCCCTTGGCGGTACCTTCAAATCTATTACAAACCTTAGGTGTACTTTATAATGTAGTCGCATGTTTTTATAGTATACCTGCATAAATGTATAAATCAGTTGGCTCCGCTTGAGTGCCGGCCACCCTCAGAAAGAGAGGAGGGAAATTAGGCTAACGACAATCACACTCACTCGATGAAAAGGAGGAGGAGGAGCTATGGACACAGGAGCCAGGAGTATGTGGTGTTTCCACAAAAAACCATCCCGGCGGCCGGTCTCGGCGAGAGGCCACAAAGGCTTCCCCACTTATCAGTCCGGAGCATGACTCTCCGACGCTTAACTTATATTTGTTATCACTCGGTATATTTTTTAATATTGTAAACTGTAATTATTCGTAATATAATTGTTACGACTGAAAGAGATAGCACAGATACACTCGGCTTATTGATCACAAATTAGAATCGAGTAGTAATTTATCGTTCACAGGCCAAATGTACATTATAACAGTCCTTGAACGTATGTACCAAAAATGTAAGAACAGCAAATCTACTGAGGTGGATGATCGCTTCCACGTGACCACGGTCAATGTTATACTGGTCAATAGTCTCTTGAAAACGTCGCTTGGCCTACAATATTCTGTGTATGAATTAGATCGTGGGAAGATTAGTTCAACCAAAGACGCCATGTTAAATGGTTAACAAAGTATTAAATAAGTAAGGCAATACAAACGCGCAAACCAATCGCTACTTGCAAAATCCTTCACATATGCACTGTTTATTGTTACTTTATTACTATACCTTTTACAGTTTCATCGTATAACATTAAAAATAACAATAGACATGTATAATACAAATATACGCGTACACAGTCGTAGGGATAGACAGACGCAAATCTTTCGCCGACCATACTTCTGTAAGTCATACTTTTTAGCGTCAATCTGACTCTTCTTGCAAGCAAATATTATTGTATTGTGTTATGCTGTGTGTTTCTGACACTGTTTACGTATTTAAAAGTAACGAATCATTTTGCTGAAATCGCCAAATTACTGGTATTTTAGAGTCATAATTTCAGGAAACTGCACATCTATAGAATGAGCCGTCGTGGGAGGTCAGGCAGATGGGAACTATCGAAATTATTTTGAAGAGACAAGGAGTGCAAAAGGATAACTTATGCAGAGAAATAATAGATATAGCACAATTAAATATTCTGATTTTTTTTCGTGACACATGTAATGCACACGGTCAGAACGATTGCTTGCGTTGTGACGCGACGTGTCGCACACAGCACAGCATGTATCAGCGATTCCAATCTAATTTGGAAAAAGGGGGATCAATGTTTTTCCAAATGGTTTTTTTACTTTAAGAAAATAATAGTCTTTCTTGTGCGTAATGCGTTGTATTAAAAACCAATTATAACGGGACTTCTGTAAGATTCTGTACAAGTTTAAAGATATATTTATCTACAATTTGTAATAAATATTTTGCACGTTTAAAAATATTCTCTATAGAAAGAGGTCGCGGTCGGCAGTCTAGCATGAGCTGGAAATATTTGTACATTCACGCCATGTAGGCTGTTTTTTCTAACAAGGTATAAAACACCCACAGTTTGCCGATTCCAGTCATTTTCTAGAACCAGGTTTTACTAGAACGTTTAATCAGAAACAATAAAAACGTAATTCGTAAGCTTGTTCATTTGCATTGCATTACGTAATACGTAAATGTGTTTAACCGTAACTAATAAGTTCACCAACAGCCTCTAACAGTCCACTGCTGGACATAGGCCTCTCCTTAGCGAGGAGGTTTTGGCCTACTATTCCACGCTGGCCAGACGGGTTGGAATAGGGTTTGTTTCAAGTTTTCCTTCTCTTTGTAATGATGTTGTCTTGTATATTTGATTTCTTAGTCGCCTTTTAAGACACCCACGGGATGAATATGGGTGGTAACACTATGTATTCTTAATCCGTCACCACACGGACAGTAAGGTCATTGAGACAATTTATGAACCAACACCATTTCTATGTCGATGCACAGAGTTGTCACCGAGCATCGTACATTCCACACTACACCTATCTAAACATATATTTAAAAACAATTTCCGTCTTCAAAGCAGTCTTATTTTTACAAATAGGTAATAATTACTTACCTAAGTTTAGCGAGTGTAAAGTGTGAAGTAAGCTTTCAAAAGTAGTGGAGAGCGCGTGTGCATGAGCAGATTGAAAATTCGATTGTTACGTGTTTAACCATAGTTCGGCTTTTAGTTAGGAAGTTAGGAAGTGCGGTTTCATTTGTAATCCAGGTTTGAATTTTCCTTGTTTTTAGTCGGTCAGTCGGTCAGTCGGTCAGCGCTTAGAGAGTCTTTTATAACTCTAAGATCTCCAAAAAAGTATAATTTATGTTTTATGAAATATACAAAATGAGACTCAGTCTCTATAAGTTAAAGAAGTTCCTGTTTTGTTGCTTAACTTTTAAGTTTCGTAGTTAAGATATTTAATGTTCGAAATATGAATGCTGATACAAACTTTAAGAAGTTGTTACTACGTTAAAAGAGAAAAAACGTGAGACTGAACACTGAACTTGTCTCTTATAAGTTATAACTTCAAGATATCTTTTGTTAACAAAGTGTGTTTTTTTGTTTCACTAAAAATATATTTTTATAATTTCCATTCACGGAGTAAGCCACAATTACGCCTAGGTAGCTTCAAATAGTAATTTAAGATTGTCAAAAGTACTACATTACTATTTGCAAAAGGTATCTGAATACTGATTTCTTTACATTGTTAAAATCACCTATAACACGTACCTGCATAGGTGATAGCTAGATATATAGTACCTAATTACTTAACAGTGCAGCCCGTCTGTATCTCATTTTGACACAATATGGCCTGCGAAAAGGTTGCCGACCGCGGATTGAAAGTATCCGACACGCTCACGATATATATCGGTATATACCTTTGGAGCGATCGACGTGACGTCGTGTTCACAGGCGACTGTTACTATAGTAACTGTTCAGTTAATCAGTATATGGAACTATATATTCGTATTGTGGAATGTGACAGTTCAAAAGTTCGTATATTTTTACATTTTAATAGCTTTTTTATAGAAACCATTTCAAGCTTAACAATATTTGCAGTAACGAGGTTATTTGAGGTTTTGCGCACATAACTAAATCACTACGCCTTAAGATAAAGGTAAAGGAGCTTTTACGGGACCAGTTGATGAAAACAACGAGTAACTGTGTAAAGTTGTCTACCTTAAGGTCAAAATGTATGGTATGTAACAAACTGCCTCGTTGGTCTAGTAGTTAGCGTATAATAACAATATAGGGACTTGATATATCGGGAGCGCACACTCTAGTGAGGTGGTGTTACGTTGGACTATGATTATATCTTGAGCCACACATTACAACAATCATCATCAGCATGTAACAAAACCTCCTTCGACACAAATAAATAAAGTAGTCCTATTGGCGAGCAGCTATAAGCGTTAGATAGGTACTTAAGGTTACAAAACCATCGCAGTGTACGCGTTGCCTGCTTATTTTTTGTAAACAACAGACATAGGCCATTACACACTGTCTCTTTCAAATCAAAAAATTTGGATAACCACTCCTTCAAAAGACGTTAGACTTAAACAAAAAAATCAGCCAAGAAGGCAAACGTCGACTAAAGAGCCAGAATGTTACGAAATCTATGGTATTTAGTGTGAACGAGTCATTACGCATCCCAATATTAAAGTACACCTACATATAACAATGTTTATCAATACAGTTAACAGCTGTTGTTAAATTTTAGTTGAGATGAGCGCGGCGGGCGGCGAGCGGCGGGCGCGGTGCCGCAACTCTCAGGAACGTACACTAACTCCGTACAAGCGTGTTTATTTTAGAGCGGCTTATAGAAATTAAACATATGCTCGTTTATAGATTTAAACTAAGTATGAAGTGTATTATGTGAATACTAGCTTGTCAATGCGCGACATGCTGTGTCGATGGGCGAGACAAAGCGCGCGGACGACTTTGCGTCTGTCAGAAGATAATATCCAATGTCGTCTCTCTTTTGTTTTTTATTCACATAATACCTAGGTTAAACCGTGTTATAAAAGTACACACTCGCGTGTCTCGCATACAAAGATAGGTGTAATTTGATCTGTCTTAAATTGGTTTACCCTTTTTAGGGTTCCCTAACCAACATGGCACAAACAAAATTTGCCTGTCTGTCCACACTACATCTTACAGACTATTTGTGTTAGAAATCTAATTCTTCGTCCGGCCAAATTGGTAAAATAATTTTTAGACGAAGACAATATGAAAATAATAAGGGTCTGTAAAGGCAAAATTTTGATTAAAGCATTCGTTTGTGATGTCATGCTTCTTCTCGCCCTGTGACTTAGCTAAACAGTAGCATTTGGAGATGTGAAAAAGGCCACGGTAATAGCATATATGACAAATTTAAAAGGTAAACTGACTGAGCTTTATCAGTTCACGAGTGTAGGCGACTAACTCATGCAACGTTATACGACGCTGATACCCTTACTGCGAAATATTTATAATATAAAGTAACAGAACGATCTTACTACAGAACCATAAACTGGGCGTGGCTCGACACACACTTGGCCGACTTTTTTTTATATTCTTTCAAGCTTATCACCCCAGTGTCCACGTACATGTTTAGCAAACGGAACAGAGTAGCATCACTCGTGTGGAGTGTGTTGAGAATGAATTAAAATAAACTATATCGTTACCTAAGCGGAAGTTGAATCAATAACATTCATTGCGTTCTTAATAAAACATACATTTGCATTTATTTTAAAAATATTATAATCGTAAATAAACGAATTGAACGTAACGTGTACGAGTACTTGTGTCAGAAGGCCTTTAACGGAGGTTAGCGAGCCACAGCGATAGCGCTGTTTTGTCAGTTCCACACACACACACTCACACAGGGGCAAACATATAAAGTGGCGATGTGACTCACGGGGCGTCTCCGTCGTTGAGCAGCGGCTCCTGCGGGCCGGGCTCGCGGACCTTCTTGCCGGGCCCGGTGTCCGAGCCGCGCACCGCCAGGCTGCAAACGAACAAACACACACACATATACTACATTATTTGACCGATGCATGATTAAAGTGGTAATGTAAAGCTATTGTTGTATGCTCTAATCAAAGAGTTACTTAACGCCTCGGATGAAACTCACCTCAAATGTAATCCTTATCTCTTAAACTGAATAATGTCGACTTTAATTTAAATTGGATTGTTCTTCCGTTTGTTTTCCATTATCTGTTAATAGAGAGGTACGTTGCACGAATACCTAAGTAATTACTTGTAGGCCAGTCGACAAGCTCAAAACCGTGTAATAAAATGAAAATATGAGTGTTTCTCATTCGATTCGCTATGACGTCGAGAAAAACATATTGAAAGTATATATTGGCACATTAAAAATTGTAGTTGTTGTTAACAAATTAAAATAATAAAGAAATAGTTTTTCGTTAATAACTCGGGCATTTAATATTAAAGAAATTTTGAAAAAAAAGTCTTAAGGACGAGTAATTTTCCAATTCAAGAGTTCCAACTTCAGGAAGTCTTATCTCTATTATTTGTAATTTTAATTCAACGCCGAAAGTAGGGCTCTGCCCAACTGTAACTATACGAGCACACTATCGTAGACAGTATACCACATAAACAATATTAATGTAAAAGTAGAATGAATTATAGTATTGTCTAGACACCTGTAATAACAAATCCCCGTTTGAAAAAAATATTCAAACTAAATTTTCAAAATCAAATCAACTAAAAATTCTGGCTTCGTGAAGCCCTTCTTCTACATATACTTAGCAAGATCACGTAATAAAAGTTAATTAATTTATTTATTTATATATTTAATTTAAGTTTATTCTATTTCACGTTCTTAAACTTGTAACTTGCCTATTGTATAAAATATATGTATGTACATTTCTTTATTTATTGTTATTTTTATTGAGGCGCCTTCTTTTATTAAAATATAAGTATAAAGCTCAGCGAGAAGAAGCGTTAGAGTTAGTACAATTGAATTATTCACAAAAGCGAGAGATCCTTAGACTCCTCTAATGATACGTAACATTTTAAGCGTTATCTCTTCTTATGTATTCTTAATCGTGTTATTTCATATGCACATATTGATTGTACCATATTATATGCAAAATGAACATGCACCATGTGGTGCGACGTGAATACGTGACGTTCAACTCGTCCTACGCGTGAGGGAAGAAGGAAACACGGAAGTTGAACTTAAGACTGGAGAAACTAAACTTCAGGATGTATGTTGTTGTCCATGTCTACAACACAGCATCAGCCCATCACTGTTTTACTCCTCCCTAAACACGAGACGGCGATATAAGCCACACTGCTGGTGGCTCCCTTAATTATGCTAAATATTTAATTGATAACTTAAGTTCATCATTTAAAAACGATTGGTCGTACACAAACTCATACGATATTAGATATTAATGCCTTACAGATAAGACTTAAAGCAAATTGTTATAAAGCGATTGCTCTAATAGTTTGCAGGTCATGATACACTCGGCACTCGAAGTCAATTGTTGCCAAACTCTTGAACGATAATGTTGAAAGTAACTACATATAGTGGTGTCGTAGCGAGGGCCGGGGCGCGGCTGAGGGCACGCGGTCTCCGGCGCAGGTTACACTCACCATTTAGCCCTGCAATAGAACAAAACAGCAAGTCAGTGGACGCTCTGCACGTCGCCAACAGCTCAGTGCCACTGCCTCAGGGTGCTCCTCTATCCCTCGACTACACTGGACAAGAGTCTCCGCTCTGATCGCGGGGTGTTGCCCCCAGTCACACACTGTTATACTTACCTACTATCACTGAGAGTAAAACTAGCTTAGTAAATAAAGCAATGATATTGTGGGAAAGAGAGCTACTCAGCGTTAGAAGGGATTTTGAAGACTTAATACAGGAAGCGTACATCGGCGCAATAGACAGCAGCGTGCAGTTGCCTGTCCCAACATAAGAAAGCGTGCGCCTTAGGGGCTTGGTTTTTGCTGTTTTTCACAACTCGACGTGTAAATCAATCCCTTTTGCTATTATTATATAAATCACAGAGGTAACGCACGTCATCTGAAGCAATGTAATAGTGTAATAAATCATATTAAGCGGTTATGCTACACCCTACAACAGCCATGGAAATCGTACGACGACCAAGATGTCCCTTTAAGAGTATAAATGGCCTAAAAGTAAAATTTGACGGGTTGGGACTAAAACTAGATGTATAAGATAAAGCGTAAGACGGGGAGATCCGGTGAGCCAACTATCTTCAAGCCAGTTCTAGAATAATACGAATGTAACTGGAAAGAACCATAGCAACTAATCCTTGACTACAATGTACACAGTACTCACAGGATCCCCTAAACAAATAAGTGTGCATTTCATGCTGCCTATTCCAAGTTGAGAAAATTAGAGAATCAACAGGACATGGAACATATTCAAAATAGAAAAGAAATAACGGATGCTCATAGGGACTCTGTATACTTCTTTTATTTCTACACACGACGTGGATCACAAACTTGGATTTGGAGTGATTGAATATCATCGTCTCACAGAAAATCAATATCAAGCACGTCTTTCATTACTTTTCACTGAGTGAGCAAGATTATCAGACCAAGAACTCTTACCTCCCTCTCTCCAGTTTCTAGAGGTGAGGACTCAAGGCACGCCTGACGTCATGAGCGCATATTTCATTCAGATCAAAACCTAAACATCTTTTGTAAGGAGAGGCTTATGTGCAGTAGTGGACTGTAAAGTCTGTTGATGATAGATGATGACTCACATAAATATATTTATTTGTCAAAAGTGATACAAGTTTTGACATCATAGTATTAGTTAACATCCTAGACTATATCTATTATTACAAAATATATTATAAAAAACTGTGACACTAGGCTCAACCTTTCCTATAGGAAGTCTTTATATTAATCACGAGATGTAGACATTGGCGTCACTAACCCACCACTACTCTCACAGCAATCCCTAAGCACACCATCGTAAAGTATTGGATTTGTAACAGTTATAGTGTAGGCATATCAATATGTTATGTAAATTCTTAAGCAAAACATAATTCACAAGAAACTGTTTCAAATTAAAGTTGTCTCAACTATTTGCACAGATAAAGGTCTCCCACGCATCTGTTGCTGATAACGTGGCAGTACAGCAACGACCGTAACATATAAACATTAAGCTTTTAATGAATATCAATGAATTTTAACACAGAAGAATATGCACAATCTCGATATGTGACTTAACGTAAGAATTATAGCGATTTTGTGCTCGGTACATGTTGGAACACATATTTAGGGCGAACACAGTTTTATTGCTTTCCCATGTGTGCGGCACGCGTGCGCTGTTATGATCTAATTCGCGCAGTTCGCCTAAATATTACACGGTGTTATGCTTTAAGAGTTGCGTGCGGCCTCGTACCGTAAACCGTATCTTTTTACTAGTAAAGTAACAAAATATTCAACTTGTGAAAGTTTACGTTGTGCGAGAAGTGCGATTCAGCGTCTGTCTGCTACGACGGACTCGTCAAAGCTGTGAACGATATCTACGTTCAAGGCTCGTGTCAGATATACATCTAGTCCTGGCGTCACCGGTCCGTGAGTGGTGAGCGGCTCTCATGTACCGAAGCAATGGGACAGTGATGGGCTGATCGGTATTGCGATCAGTGTTCAGGTATTGCGGTCAGATAAAAGTAAGCAACGTACCAAGAGCAAGAACAGCAACAACACCAGCAGAGACAGCAGGGCTTGGCGGCCGCGGCGGCGGGCCGGCAGCCGCGCGCCAGCGCTGCCAGGCTGCACATCTGCAACACACGACACCATCAGCGACGGCCACGCCACTATCAAGGGCGACATCCACCACGCTGCACTGTTGGGCCTCACTACCGCTCCTGTGCTAATCACTGGCTATAAAGCTTGTGTTACTATAAACAACGTGCAGCTGAAGTTGGATCGCCATGCGACGCGGAGCCGCCGTGTACAAGTACACGTACGTCATTAATAAATGCTCCTATACATTAGTTTCACTTGCGCTTTGTTTACGTGGATCGGTGATGGCGCGCGAATTCCGCGGTAAGCTCGCGTATCTGTTGCCGGTATCAATGTATTTCAGTATCATAGAGGAGATGCGACGCTTTGGTCGTCCCACTCACACTGAACCTTCTGCTTGGGGCAAGGCTGAGTGAGTCTCTCGCTGCACAGCAGCTCGTGGACTGTCATTCATAATAATCGATATTTTGCGCCCCCTGTCGTGAATAGGCAACATTTTATTTCCGGAAAGAATTTTAAAAGTAATGTTGAATAAGTAGATAAGATGAGCACGTGTTAAATGAAAAGCAAGTCAGCACACAATGACATTCAATTCTGCGATTCGTGAATTAGGGTCTGTGTATTTAAGTCGCAATGCGCTTTTAAGACGTGTCTTTTGCGCCACTGCACAGCGCATGGGACGTTGAAATGTTGCAGGATGCCACAGAGGTGCGGAAGAGGTGCAGTGAGTGTCGACACGAATATAAACAGCATTTGGAGGGTAGTAGGTGAGGGTCAGCAGCAGCGCGCGCCGTGCGTATTTATAGCGTGCCCTCGGCCAGGCGCGTGTTTACTGCGCGCGCTATATCGGTGCGCCGCGCGCCGCCGCCTGCCCACTGTAAACAAGCGCACCGAACGCCCACCGGAACCACCGTTCAGCGCTTACTTTGGATCCTTTCATTTATCAGCGTCCTAATACTTTGTCTACATATATAGGGTACACTGCACTCGGCGGCGGGGTCGTACATACGATGCGGTGCGCACTAGGGCGGGACCGACGCAGTCGATCCGCCCTGCCGTGACACACGGCGCGAGCACCGCGTCCGACGCGGCACTCCCGGCGCAGGGCCCGGCGTTCGGTCGCTCGGAACGAGCTGGACCGCCGCTACGAGTGGCCTGCCGGATTGATGACGACCGGGAAGCTTCCGATGCCGGTCAATATCGGGTGCATAATCGTGAGATAGGAGCGACGGGAGCGCGCGCAGCACGTGAGCGCGACACATGCGCGCTGGGCACGATCGATGCGCTGAGCGCGCCGGGGCTCACCTGGCCTGTCGCGGGGCCGCGCGGCGGCGGGCGGCTCGCCGGCCACGCCGGCGCTAGCGCGGGCGCGGGCGCGGCATGCGGCGAGCGCGCGGCCGGCGAGTGACGCGGGAGCGAGGGCTGCACGGGGACGGGCCGCGGTCGGGGCGCGACTGACGCGGCCGAGCGCCGCGCGCCTCCGCGCCCCGCCCGCGCCTGCGCCCGCCGCGGCCGCGCCGCCCGCCTCCGCCTCCACGCTGCTCCGCTCCACTCTGTCGGAACCGTGCGGAGCGCGACGATATGAATGGAGGTGCAAACATGAATCGAGATCTCCACGAAAATAAATAATTTCCTTAATGATGTAACGAATCGAACGAACGTTATAAAGCTCCGAGCTAACCGCTACTCCGCCACTAAAGCACATGTGATATACCTAAGGCTATTCCTATCTAATTCAATGGTATCTGCAATAAATCCTTTTTGCTAACTCGAGTGGAAGATTTGTGGCCATGCAGTCGAAGGCCTGCCTGGGCAGGTCTAGGGTGGACGAGCCACTGTGTAGTTTATCTCAGATATGCTCCATCCGTTGAGCGCTCGACACAGACTGACATGTAGAAAGTGTCTCCCGAACAAACAAATTGTTGTTAAGGGCGGATAAAAGATTTTTAAAGTTTCATTTAACAAATTGTATAATATTAGAAAGAAAATAAATTGAAACTGCCTATGTCCGGTCTTAAGTTAGTTGTTATTAAAAGCTTAGTCTGCACTGAATACTTTCAAAACATTACTTAACAAATATTAATGATTGTAAGTGCCGCATTTCAAGTAATTCTGTGGCGTCAACACATGGTATAAAGTGACAAAGTTGAGGGTATAAACTTAAAATTGACATCAAGTGTACATGCATAGTTACAGTCTGTTGAAGGTTTAAAATACAGCAAACCTTGTAAGTCAAAATTCACCACTCTTTAATTATAAGTTTATAACAAATTTGATTTCGCGCAAGTCAATCAAAAGCTACGAAGTACATTATATTGACCTTGAGCGCCAGGAAAGTTTCACAGCACAAATAAAGGAGAATCTCCAAAACGACGAACCTGACTTTGAGAATAAATCTTTTTTGCGATTAAACAATTATATCTTGTAATCTTCTACTTTGCCAGGTTATCTTTGTATAGCAGTTACGATGACTTGTACTTATCCACGTTTAAGTTGAATACGTAAACTCGTACCAGAAAAGGTATCATCACAAACGTCGTCGAAAAACGTCGTACGTCTTGTTAAAGTTATCATTTATAAAATATGAACAAAATCGGCCCAAAGTCATCACTAACATAGATGAACTAACTACATAGCCAACCCGAGTCTGGACTCGATCTTGTCAAGGTTTTTCTTTCACTATTACGTTTAGTCGGGAAGTTATTGATGACACCGTTGCTCCCTGGCCTTATATGGTGTTTTTCAAGTACCAGTTTGGTAATGACGTCTGACATATCGATGTACGACGTAATTTAAGCACACATCTACATATAAGTACTAGTTTATCTTTAAAATTTAATTATTATTAGTTACCTCACGTGTCACGTGCCCAAATGAAATAGTTGATGATCCTCGATGGAAGATCGCGCTTGAACTAGCAACTTCGACAACTGGCTACAAACCCTGGCGTGTCGGCTTGGGCTAAACAGTTGCACCCGATTTCCTCCCATGTAAGGTCCCATGTTTCATATATTTGTACAACATGGCGTCTCCAAGTTTTACTGAAAATATTATATACACTGTTACGCTTGAAGCTTCAACAATTATCTTACTTCAGTAAAAGTTATAACAAACACGTTATAATGGGATCCGTCACGCGTACTCTTTACCCAACCAATGTCTATTGGTGGGTTAAGAGAGTCGCCCTAAGGTAATTGTCTCTTAGGTGTCACCACTGAACTGCATTATTTATGTTGCGTGTCGTCCTTCGTCCCTCGCTCACAATCTGGACTGAGGTGGACGTCTTGCTACAGTACGCCGTAGCCGTAGCGTTGTAGAGCTCCATTGCGCTACGAGCCCGTATCGAAAAACACTAAACACGTAGACCTAACTAATGCCGCTCGGATCCCAAACTACGTTATGGACATAGATTTATTCCAAACGTTCACCTGCCGTCCTATTAGGAACAACGACGCTCATTCCTTTAATATTTAAATATAATATAATAATTAGTATATAAGACAAACAGCAAGTCTGATCCTACAAATTATAGATCTACATCAATGTTACCTAATTTCAGTAAAATTTTTGAAAAAATCATAGTAGATCAGCTGCAAACTCACTTTAGTGAAAACAATATTAAACACAGAAAACAGTCTGGCTTCAGAAGAGGTCCCTTAACTAGTAATGCTGGTGTTGAAATTCGAAACAGTGTGTTTAGTGCCTGGGAAGTTAAACTGGTTGCGTAAGATGTTTTTTTGTGATTTGTCTAAGGCGTGTGATTGCGTTGTTTATGTAACATTGGTTAGGGATCTTTGGATCTTCGTATCTCTTATTTGAATAATACGATCCAGAGGGCAGAAACTAATATTCAGAGATTCTTGGGTCTCTGGTCACTATGAGGTTCGTGTGGGGCTCATTAATAATTAAATAATAAATATTTCGGACATTTGACATACGTCAACTAGTTTCATACTAAGCAGAACTTGTGCTATGATAACTAGACTGACTGATAGAATACTGATATACTTTTTTTTTTGTAAATACATACATATTATACATAGAAAACACCCAAACTCCGAAACAAATATTTGCAGATCATACAAACATTTGGGCCGATCCGGGAATCGAACCTGAGACCTCAAGCACAGTAGGCGCATTCACTACCGCTACGCCACCGAGGCAGTCTCTGCTCATTTTTATTTATCGTTTACATCAAGGATCTACCTAATGTGATGAAAGATAATCACGCGATGGTGTAATTTTCCGATGATATTTTTATTTAAACTCTAATAACATAACAATAATAAGTAACTAATGACGTGAATAGCATTTTTTTTAAAGACGTGGACTGGTACACTGTGAGTAAATATATTAGATTTTTTACGTCTGATGTCAAGCAAAACCGATGTCCTGATAAATGGAAAGAAATAGTCGTCGTAGTTGTAGACATCACTAAATAGTTGGATATAACTCTAGATTCCAAATGTCAGTAAGGTTTAATAGATAGTCAAATAGACTCAACTTTGCAGTTTACATGGCTTATAACAATCATAAATTGGCTAACGTAAGAACAGCTAAACCAGTGTATTTAGCTATTTTCATAGTGAATATATTCATGTGTCATATATGATAACTTTATTGTGAAGAAATGCGATTGACATTCAAAGTATCTGTGTGTGTATATGTGTTGCAGTAGAAAGTTTAACGACATTCGTGATATCAACACGAGAAATAAAAATAAACTCGTGTTGCCAGCTCGTGTCGATTACAAAAAGTAAGCAAGTCTATTTGATGTCAGGGTGCGCGATTGTATAATAAAGTTCCAAGAAAATTTAAAAATTAAGTATTAACAAAATTAAGTCCTTAGTAAAACAAAAACTACACAGGTATGTGAAAAAGCTTACGACACAGTTTTAGGTTACTTAAATGAAAAATATTTTTTGGAATTGGTGCTGCCGATTACACTATTGCCGCATTTACGTTTGTTGTGTTGAAAAATAATGGATGAATTAATCTCTTATTGTGTTTCGTCTTTTTTTTTTAAATTATACATAAGCAAGGCTGATTTTCTTGAAATATCTAACCTGAATGATAATTAGAGAAGATAGTTGAATACAGTTTGTATTTCCAGTTAAAAATAAAGTCAAATAGTAGAATATCACTTCGCGTTACTAGAGTTCCTACTTAGGACACTCCCAGGTGTCGGCACCTTGTAACGGCTATCTACTCTGCAACACGAGCCCTGACTTACTTGATAGAATATTAAACGTAACGCAAACTTTACACAGTTAATATTTGATGACGTAGATGACTACACATGGTGCACGTATAAGTGTAGGACGTCTTTCTTTAGCTCTTATCAAATATTTAAATATTTGATATCAAGTACTAGCGACTTGCCACGATGTTATTAACTGTATTCTCATTATACTATAGTACCAAATATCTCGATACAAAATTCAAAGTAAAAAATATACACACACGAACATAATGTAACATGAGAATCAGTAGTATCGGAGAGCTCCCCGAACATAGATTCACAGGAAATAAGTGGAGAAGTCAAATCTTGTATGTCAAGGACATTTGGACGACTAGGATTCCATTCGGTTAATGTTTTCACGCGGATGTAATACTTTGTCCTGTGGGTGTCGTGTGTCGGGGTGTGTGAGTATCAAAATTTCATAAAGTGGCAACCATAAAAATGCGATATATTAATGTGATGTGAGATACGTTCTTTATTATTTATAGGTAACATATTTCAAAAAGCAATGATATTAGCTTAATTAATACAATCCTTGATGAAAACTTAGACAAATAAAAGTCTTTCCGAAACATTTATTCGATGTAGAGTCGCGCCCACCAGCAAAGGAAACATATTTCATAAGCTACAACGTAGATGCGCTACGCCGTAGATGTCTATAATGCTACGGTGGACCTCCGGAGACGCGCAAACCTAATCTCTTGTCGTAGACGTTTTGTATTTGTATATTAACAGCTAGTGACTAGTCAGAACATTGTGGTAACTTCCAGATACCACAGTAACATAGACATCTCACAGCACCATCTATTGAAGAGACGCCGAACTACGACGTGACTAATTCTGTCTTGCGATATAGAAATCCTCGAGTCGATTAGCATATGTACAACTTCCCAATGTTAACCATTAGACCGCAGTCCGCCAGGCATAATCACCTCGCCTGGTCGGAGGATCCTCCTTTTGTGTTGGAGGGACATGACGACATAATTCTCATACCTTGATACGCAAAGTGTTCCAATATCCAACATAATATTAAATAGAGAGGATATGACGGACAAAAATCAACTGTCTTTGTTGTTCATATCAGAAACAGTATGTGTAAATGCCTAATTAATTCATTTGCACTAAAAATATAGGACCCACTGTGATGTCACACTTTTAATTGTAATAGATGTTGTCGCTCCTCCACAATCTAAATAATACAATTGTAATAATTCAATCTCGGTACATTAAAGATATTGAACGAAAACTAATGAAAAGGCTATTTATTAAAGTAACAAAACTCAAAATTTTTGTCTGTTTGTCAGTGTTTGTGCCCGCTAATCTCAGAAGTGATTTAACCAATTGCAGCACCTTTCACTTCTTCTCTTAGAATGCAATGTTCATTTCATTTCAATCAGTCATCAAACAATACTTTGTATCATCTTAAATTTGTGAAGGCAAATTTGATCCATATTAAATTTCCAAAGTAATGAAACTTTATGTTTTACACACGCACATAAGGTACGTAACAAATTAATTTAAACATCATTTTTATTTTTATTTTTAACAAATATATCGTTGTTAGGTCTTAAATATAAGAGTTAAATATACGGTTCCGTGGCTTTGATTGTATATCTACTGAAGACTAATTCATATTTTTGTAATACATTGAACCGTTTTGCATACTGCATGCCGACAAAGCCTGCAACTGGTGAGTTTTTCTCCGTCCAGGTTTACAAATGTTGACATTTAAAAATGAAGTATGTACATTATTTATCGTAATTAACTATAAGCTATGCAGCTTAAGAAAGTTCTAGTTTTATTTCAAGAAAAGATTTTTAGTGTTCAGCTCTCCGTTCTTCGTAGCAAATGCACGTATATCAGAGGCATATGCTCCATTTCGAGGACGTAGTGTTGCTCATGCATACTCAAATAAAAATTATAGATCTGATATTACAAATGCGAAAGTGTCTATAACTTTTTCAACCTTAAACTACTTAACAGAATTCGATGAATTTCTATATAGACGGTTGGAGTTCATCCTTAAAGAATGATTTTTGGGATACAAATTATTCTGTATCCTTCTGCAATAGTAAAACCATAGTGAGATCGAATTTCATTCATCCTCTTTTAACTCTCTTAAATGGTGATTTCTGAAAAAAAAATTCTATATCCTTACCCTCAACTCAAACTATCTCCATGATTAGGAAATGACTTCGAGAATAAAAGTATTTTATTTGCTTTCCCACAACTCAAACTATCTACATAACAAATAACATCTAAATCGGTTCAGCAGTTATTGATCTTTGTACAAACTTTCCTCTCCCTATTTACTCCCTCAAAAGAATGATTCGTGGGATAAAAATTATCCCTTGTTCTTCGCCACAACTCAAACTATCTGTATCTCAAATTTCATCTCAATCAGTTCAGCGATTATTGTTTCCCCTTGTCAACCACCCTTTTCGCCTCTTAGGAGATGATTTCATTGATAATAATTATTCCTAATTTTTCTTTGCAACTCAAACTATCTCCATACCAAATTTCCTTGAAATTGGTTTAGCGGGTGTTGATGCCCCACACAAACCTCCACCCCCATTCTCATCCGCTTAAAACGCCATTTTTGAGGTACAAATTATCCTATGTCCATTCTCGGAATTCTTTACCAAATTATAACGAAACCATTTGAACTGTTAAGGTGTGAAGAGGTTACAGACAGACATACACTTTTACATTTATAATATTCGTCAATGTGAAAGTAACTTTGTCTGTATGTTGCGCTTTGATGGCTAAGCCGCTGTACAGATTTCTATAAAATTTAGCAGCAAGATACTTTGATTGTTAAGGAAGGATACTATTCACCACGGCAACCGACATTCATTGGGTTGAGCTGCAGGCAAAAGCTGGTAACAAACATATTCCTAGTTATTGTTACTTGTAGACTTACTTGTACGCGCGCTAACTGCAGTGCGCTAGTGGTCATCGCGTGTGCCGGCGCACTCGGCAGATGTCGCTTACCACTTCTCTACATATAATTTACTCGAGACATATTCTCTAGGAAAACAAATTTATTTTAAATCTATATTAACAGATGTGTGTTTGTAAACGGTGACCATTGATGTGTTTAACTTTTAGTTGGCCAGTGCACAACGTTAGTCAACCCGGAGATGCGGAGGTGAGGCACGTAAAGAGATGGAAGGGGTAGGGGATGACAGTTCGCACGGATTG
Organism: Hypercompe scribonia; assembly: GCA_949316085.1. NCBI lineage: Eukaryota > Metazoa > Arthropoda > Insecta > Lepidoptera > Erebidae > Hypercompe > Hypercompe scribonia. The sequence continues at coordinate 22,225,768 of OX438981.1, read as the reverse complement.
AGTAAAATTTAAGTGATGTGTGAACTGATCGGTTTCTGTATAGAAAACTGTAGATGCACACAAATTTATACTTATTGTTTGTTTTTGTCTATTCCTCTCACATTAAGGTGGATACCCCTGCGCCGTTACAAACGAATACTATAATAATAATTTAATCATTGAATGTGTATGAGGTACCAGTCGGCTCCTCTTTATTGTTCTGTGAGTTTAGAGCACGGAACGTGTAGTTTCATTCTCCTCGATGTATGAATAAGGCGAACGGAATTCGTTACGAACAGTAGCATTTACTTGGTAGCGCCCCGCGTCACGCAACATACGTCACTGTGCGCAGGTTTGAGGTACCTCCAGGAGACGTAGAGATATGAAAGCAATTTTCATCGCATTGTTATGGTGAGCGGCAGTACTTCCTATCGGCAAGTGGGGGCAGAGGGACGGCGGGGCGGGGGCGCGGCGTACTCTCGCAGACACGCACCGGGTCAATACGGGCGCGGACCCGTGAATGGATGAGAGAGGGCGGCGGGTGGCAGGGGGCGCGGGGTGGTGCGGATCGATGGGCGGCGGGTGGCGTCAGTCGCGGCCGGCGCGCCGCGCGGTGCTGAGGTGTCGCCCCCGCGCCTCCGCCGGCCGGCGCTAGGCGCCGCTCCGCCGCAGTCCAGGTGAGCCCCCACCCCGCCGCCCACTCCCGCGCGATCGATACCACCCCCGGCCCCCGCCGCCGGCGCAATCGCCCCTCAGCGTACTCGGCCGGCGGACGAGCACGCTCCACGTCGAGTTTCATTAGTATCAGCTATTACTGCTGATCGATACGGTACAGCGGCTGCGACCTACTCGCCCCTAATGAAGGCAGCGAAGGCGTAACATTTTTTCTAGGATGTGTACAGAGAGGCTGCGGCTAAGGCTTTGTCACGCGTAATGAGATCGCACCTGCGCCTCAGAGACGCGATTGCACACCTACGAGCACCAGGTCAGCTCGATCTCCGGCGCGTTATCTCTATCACGCAGAATCCTACACGTATATAGATAGACACATGCCGTAGTTGTTCCTCTACGCCGTGCTCTTCGGGAAACGAGTCGGACGCTCGCCACTGCGGAGTGTACGCGGCGCTTAGCGGTGATTAGTTCGTAGTGCCAGTGCGCGGGGCGCGGGCGGCGGGGGAGGCTGCACCTGCAGGGAGGCAGGCACCACCTTACCGCGCCCTCGGAGCACAGACCGGTCCATTAACATCACGCTAGATATCAAACGCACCCGCGCCTTCCTCTACGCGCCACCATAAATACACACATATGTATGCAAATCATCCGAAACATGATGTCCATCCCGGACGCACCGCTCCCGACCGTTTTCAACACGACTTGCCGTCATTTGTACCATGACGAAGAACTCGCACTGTTGCAGGTGCGCGCGTGCGCTCGTCTTGTTCTCGCTCAAAGGAACAATATGTCAAGTACGTCACAAACACACACACTGGGGATGCACGGCGAGATCACACGATACACGTCATGTACTGTTGTATACGTTATTAGGATTTTATGAGTAACCGTCATACTCTATGTCACCTTTACAGACAAACAAAGATACTTTCATAAGAAAACAAATGGATGTTTTTTACAATTGAATTTTAATTAAATTACACGCATCTAATTTGTGATTTCATTTTAAGTACACCGCTATATCACTATTACGTTCATTTTCTTCCTCATTCAAGCCAGTGCGAGTTGACAGTTATTGTAAATTATTAAATCGATCAAACACCTTCACAAAACTTTACTTAGGCTTAATTCACTCTCACAATGTCGACCAATAGTCTCATTTGCATTAAGTGAAATTGAAACTCGTAAATGTCATCTACATCATGTATATCGATTCCAGGTGTAGGTGTAGGGAGTTGGGGCCACGCCGGTGAGTGCGTGTAGAGCCACCGCCAGCTGTTAGTCGATAACCGCGGGTGCAGCACCGCGAGTCCACGATGGAGGGAGGCGCGGGCGTGGGCAGCGTCGCCTCGCTCACTATGGACTGCGAGGACATGTTTAAGGAAATCACCAAAAAATTATATGGTGAAGAGACGAGCGTGGGGGTAGGCGTGGTGGGGGTGGAGTTTCCTGCCGCCGAAAGAGACCTGGACGACGACTTACGGCCTGAGGAGCACATCACGGCCTGGGGTCTCGCTGCACTCATGCAAAACGGCTTCCCTCCACCAGGCATATTACAGGTACTTCGATAGACAGATACTCGATCACAAGCATTCGTCGGTTATTCACAATGAATACCTAATTTATTTATTTATTTATTTATTTACAAACTTTATGCACTACATTTGAACATCGGCGGACTTAATACCGTAATTGCAGTTAACCTTAGGGTGATGCAGACATTTTATAAGGTAGTAGAATAAATATACATATACGTACTCACACAAATATAGAGACATATACAGATAGACATATGTATATACGTGTAAATGAAGCCCTTTCGTTCTTCCTTTATATTTAAATATGCGCGCGTTTACCTTTGACGTTTTGTCTACGACTGGTTTTGTTGAGGTGGCAGCACTTGTCTAAGTATGTTTTCTCCTCGGCTTTGTACTACGGAATGTTTAGAATAATAAGATTTGTAAAATAAGATTAATTGAAGCAATAGCTTTTAATGTTGTTTCTTTTTTACAGGTTAGTAAATGTTATTAATTATTGTGTAGCTAAGCATAAATTCGGTTAGACAATGATTGTTATAAAAGTGACTTGTGATTTTATAACCAGATACATTAATCTTTTTTACAGAGCAACAACTTGGTTTTTTTGCTTCAGTAAATAACTGTCCTATTACATACGTATACGCTATAAATACCACAATATACGATGTGCACTTTAATATGAGTACTAAAAATTCACGGCTTGTTTTCCATTTACTAATTTCTAAGAAAATAAACCGAAATGCAAATGCAGTAAACAAGCTTTTACAAACTGTAACTGCAAACCAATTTTCATTTAATATCTTAAGTTTACAGTTTGTCATTTGTACAAACACAACACAAAGTACAAACATATGTAGTCCGGTGGGCTAACACTGACAGTGAACCGGGCAAATATCACTGGCTCTGTATGAGGGTTGTGTCGCGCAGGCGAACTTCACGCCACGCATCGACCCGAACGCAGAGGACCGCTGGACGGCGGCGGAGGAGCCGCTGGCGTGGGCGCACTCACGCATCGCCTCCTACAACCCTGCGCAGCGGCTTTTCAAGTGCGCCGACTGTGAATGCGTCGGGTTCCTGGCGAGGGTCGCGGAGCACTGGCTCGGCACTCACTCGCAGGTATGTTCATGGAACCGCCGCTTACCCTTAATTCGTTCGACTCGTTCATATGGCTCGTGATTCCTACCCAGAAAACTGCCACAAAACTGATGCGTTGAAGCATTTATCTCAAATTGATAAAAATAATAACGTGTTAGCGCCCACCATTAACGACAGTAACATCCTCAGAAATCACACACACGGCCCGTCTTATCCCAAACTAAGCAAAGCCTGTGCTATGATAACCAGATTACTGATAAACATACTCATATGTGTATTGCCACACACAGAACAAGTGATCGTCGAAGATTTGTCCTGAGTGGGAATTGAACCCACGGTCTCGGGCTTAACATTAATGATCACTAACCACTACATCAACAGGCCCGTCATCGAACATTAATCGAAAGCTTATCGCTCACTATCCGCACATGGTCTAATGCGCATCATTGGGATGTAACACAGGCGCGGGCGTTTCAATGTCCGCTGGCAGGGTGCGGGTTCGCATCCGGCTGGGCGCGCGGCGTGCGCTCGCACCTGGCGCGTGACCACCACTCCGACCCCGCTGCCGCAGACCACCTGCTGAGGGACAACCCAGCCCTAGACGACCTCACGCGATACCTACAACGACTTAAGAACAAAGTATTCTACATGCCATTATTTAGACCATTAGCGTTACATTTGTAGTCAGTACGTTACGTTACATACGTTTACGTAGCGTTACGTTACGAATATGTTTGATTCATGCCAATAGCATGATATGAATATTTGAATCCGCCGAAATACTAAGTAGTTACATAAAGTTTATGCATAGATAAATACGAGTATATGGTGTCGTGTTAGGTGGAAACCATGCGCAACGAGCGTCGGCCTAGCACCGGCAGCGGAGCCGGCGAGACGGGCGCAGGCGAGGCCAACGGCGCGGGCGTCTCGGCCACCGGCGCGGGTGAGGCTGGCAAGCGCTACGTGTGCAACGCCTGTCCGTACGCTACTGACCGTCGCGACCTGTTCACCAGACATGAGAATATACATCGCGATGAAAAACCTTTTCACTGTTATCTCTGCCAGAAGCAGTTCAACCGCGCTGATCATGTCAAAAAGCACTTCCTGCGGATGCATCGCGACCAACCGTACGATCTAAACCGCATCCGGCGGTCGAACGCAAAACCCGTGGCGACGTCGGCGGCGCCCGCTACGCCTTCCCTGCATTATTACACGAAGCCTCCCGCTGAACCTCCACCCGCCCCTGTGGCCGTCGCGCCCGCTGCCCCGGCACAGCCCGACTATCGGGCGGCGCCCGCCGTCAAACTAGAGCGGCCACTTCTCGGCAAGAGCGAACCGGGTGCAGTACCTGCGCTGCACAAACCTGCTGCACCTTCGCCCGCCGCGACCTCTGCCCCACCAGTCCGTCGCAAGGTCAGTGCAGTGCGACGTGATCCCAAAAAGATATCCAGATATAACACAGACTATGACATTTGAATACATCTTAAATTTTATAAAACAAATTTGGATTTGTTAGCGTGGATACGTACGTTCCGGGCCATCGAAAGAGGGCTTACGTGTAACAAAATAATAGACTGCACGTATAAAAATAAGACGAAATCGTTACGAAATGACTCCAAATAAATTATAAGTTTAACTTTGGCGTCCTATTCGATTAAACAATTAGTAGACGTTATAAGCCGTAGAAACCGTTAATGCGCCGCTAATATTTACAAGACGAAATAACAAAACGCTCTTACTACAGAACCTTACCTTGGGCGTAGATCAATGCTCACTTGACCAGTGTTTAAATGTTTAATGCTAGTGACAGGTAAATGTGTATTATACACATGAGCTGATCACAAATGAGTTTCGTCTGTAAGCATAGATCGTTACATACTATACCGTTTATGAGTTTTTATTCTTATTTTGCATAAATGTCTATTCAAATATATTCAGTTTTCAGTTTTGTAAATGTAAAAACCAAGCATATTACATTTAGCAGAGCCCTATCGAGACATCACAGTACAAACGGTTAAGCCAGTACGACACATTGTGTGTTACAGCAAGGCGAACGGCGCTACGCGTGCTGCTACTGCTCGTGGTCGGGCGTGGACAACTGGTGTCTTAAGCGACACCTCAACACGCACCTGAAGCCGTTCGCATGCGCGCTGTGCGAGTACAAGGCGGCGCGCGCCGAGCGCCTCGCGACGCACGTACACAAGGTTCACAACAAGAAAGCGTGCGCCAAGTGCCCCTTCCTCGCCGACGACCAGCACCAGCTCGCACACCACCTGCGCGACGCACAGTCAGTACAGCCACTTCACTGTAATGTTTACACATACATAACTGTAGATTATTATCGAGCGTTTGCGTTATTATCCCTCAGTCACATCGAGAGTCGCAACTTGAAAGTGCCCGTGGGAATGAGGGCCACCAGCGCGACCGGTGGCGCGGCGGCGGTCTTCGCGGGAGCGTCAGGCGCGGAGGCGGGCGCTGCAGCAGGCGCAGGAGTGGCGGGCGGCTCGGGGCGACGACGCGAGACTCGGGCGGCTGGCGCCGCGCGCCTTTTCGGTTACCTGGAAGCTTCAGACGGTTCGGGCGACGAGTACGAGGCACCGGCGCTAACGGGCGAGTTCGCGCCCGCGCCGGCACCCGCGCCCGCGCCGCACTACACGCGCGACAAGGAGAACGCCGCGCCTCTACACCACGCCTTGCACCACGACCACTGCCTGCGCTACTAGCTACCCACCGCACGTTTGAACGTGCGCCGCACCTCCACCTCACGTTAGTGTCCATCTATTATAGTACTTTGTAACTGCTCGCTTGAGTCGGGGGATCCGGATTCGATCACAAAATTAATAGATACCTACGATCGAGTTATTTTAATCGAGTCTAATTTTGATTTAGAAGGATAGCGCATTAGTCGGTATTAGAGTGAATCTAGTGTTCTCAAGCAACACGGCAACGACAATAACAGCGTCAAGCTTCAAGGAGCTTCAAGATTATAAACAATTCAATCACTTGTAGTATTAACAATTAACAAAAGTAGTAAAATATTAATAAATGAGGAAGCGAATATTAATGATAAATTATTAAGAATTCTTTACTATTTTTGAATTTCAGGCAAGATTTACAATTTGCCCGAGTGGTAACAAATAAAAAATATGAAGTGTTACCACCCCTATTCACCCCACGGGTGCCGGAAGAGGCGACTAAGGAAGCAAACTACGCAGAACAGCATCATTGAAAAGAGAAGGAAATCTTGAAACAAACCCTGTGCAACCCGTCTAACCAGTGTGTGGTATAATAGGCTAAAACTTACTTCCTAGAGAAGTCCTACGTCCAGCAGTGGACTGTTAAACGCTATTGATGATGTGATATGGTACAATTTGAATCAACTTTAAAGACTTGTGGAGGGAACAGGTGTCATGACCCTTCGACCAGGCGAGGTGACCATGCATGGCGTGTCGCGGTCCGATGGTTGATCTTGGGATGAAGTATATATTCTTCCCCCGGACTGCGTCTTCCCCCGGGCTGGGTGTAATTTGTTACGCGGATGACACATTGGTCACATGGTTGGTTGGGAGGACGATTCCTACTAGGACCCAATCTGCCGCCCGCGAACCGGGCGGTTTTTACCTCCATCCGCTAGAATGGCCAGCCGCAAGGAGACGATGTCCATGTGTGCCATACGTCGCCTAAAAGAGAGGCTTTAGCCGCAGATGGTGCCCACGGTAGCGGGCAGGCGATAGGAGGGATCTGGATATTGTTATAGCAACTGTTCCCGGATCCCTCCTATGTCAGGCGCCGAGTGGCACACCGTTTGGCTTTAGTCAGTCCGATTCTGACACACCACTCCGCCGTAAACCCCGGTGGGGTGACAGCCCGAGGGGGTTTTACACTGGTTAAAAAAAAATAAAAAAATGGAATGTAGTATATGTGAGATTGTTTATATCGAGATTCAGCGCTTTCACATTGATCGTGTAGATAGATGTTTGCGCGAATGGAACCTAAATAAATATATTATATTGAAAGGAGTTTTTGCTGAAATAGAGCGTTTTACCCAAATTCCTTAGTCATTCTAGCATGCGATATCTTTATCTAGCGAAGTGGGACGCTAACTCTTTTCTTCTCGAATTTATCTTTAGGAGCTAATAAAGCCTACTTTACGTTACTACTTACATACATAGCATCATCGTCAACATCCACAACAGCCTTTAATAGTTCACTGCTGCACATAGACGTTCCCCTAGAAAGATTTTGGCTTGGCTTTGTTGCAGTACTGTTTTCTGTATACTTTGCACCCTTGGCCGACGACACCCACGGGCTGAATAAGGATGGTCACCACACGGACATACATTAGTAGGACTTACGTAACAAAGGTTATTTATCTTGTACAGAGGAAGTAAGCTTTAATATATTTACATGTGGAATGTAGGTACTAGGTACATTCGTCAGGTCCGTCCAAATGCGACAAAGTTATAGGCTCTTTAGGTAACCTTTTTACACCTAAATTTTTATGTTGAGAGACAATACTTCGACACCTAGAATGGGCCAGGGTCACTCGGTGACCCTGGTTCCACCGCCTCACAGTAAATCGGTATTCAGCGGTGCTGATGGGCAGGGGTACGCACTCTCTATCAGTTGATACGACCACTCAATTATCCCACTATATCATCAAATAAAAATAATACATGAACGTATTAAGCTTGCGGGTGGATCTCTTGCTGTGTATATTGGCACCTACTTTGTTGACCATGTTTCTCCTCTCCAGAGCAGGAGGCGAGAGGCGCGAAGAGGAGTCGGCGGGACGGCAGCGCGTCCGCACCTTCTCACAACAAATCCATTTTTTGTGTCACTTCAGAGGCGGTAGATATCTGATATCTATTTGTTAAATTGTAAATTTATGCTTGTTTGATGATAATGTACAAAATATTAATAAAGTTATAAATCCCACCAACTTTCTAATCTTGTTTTACACATCTATTTAACTAAATAACAACGAATACTATTCACAGGTTTATGTAACCTCCCGTGCGTTCCTGTTCACACAATTTTATTTATTTATTTACACTTTATGCACTTGGTACATCGGCCGACTCAGACCCATCTTTTCCATTGGGCACGTGCCCAGGGCCCCGCGATCGATTGGAGCCCCTGTTCTTTGTCCATTCTGAGGAAATAGTGCTAAAATATGGTCACGATGGCCCCATTATCCTAATGTGCCCAGGGTCTCTAATACGTGAAAGACGGCCCTGGGTGGACTTTTTCTTCCAGTCAACCTTAGGGTGGTATAGAAATATTGTAAGGGAGGTGCACAGAGGTTACATTGACAATGAAAATATATCATTCTTGAGTACACGAACACATACAATACATACGTCATAAATATACATATAAACACATAAATATACACATACAAACACATTTAGATTATATTCATACACTATAACGACTTGACTATAAGCTGAACCAACTTCAGACGATTTTTCGTTAAGGAGATTATGAACATTCGTTTTGAATGTAAAGCTGTTTGTGGACATCCTGACTTCAAGCGGGACAATATAATACAGTACTTATCCTACCTCGGTGGCGTAGCTGTAGCGTATGCAATTGCTGTGCTACAGGTCGGGTTCAATTCCCGGGTCGGACCAAATGTTCGTATGATCTGCAAATATTTGTTTTGGAGTTTGGGTGTTTTCTACGTACCGGGTGGGCCACGAATAAAATAACATTTAAAAAAATCGTATTAAAAAAACCATTTTGAACCATTTGATATATTATAAAAATTGTTTATTTACAATAAGTTATGTAATTAGTAGGAATTTATTTTTTAAAAATTACATCGTCTAAATGACCACCGTTTCGACGTTTGCACACTTCGGAAGAGATTTTTTTTCAAAATTTTCGAATACTCATTGGCAAATAGACCGCGAGATCCTCGACATATCTTCGCTGATTTTTCTTTAAATTGAGATAGTATGTTTGGTTTATTGATGTAGACACGATCCTTCAAATAACCCCATAAAAAGAAGTCTGCTGAGAATCGATCTGGACTTCTAGGTGGCCATGGGATGGCGCCTCGTCTGGAAATCAGCTATTCCGGAAACACGTCTTTGACTACCGGTAGGGACTCACTGGATGTGTGACAAGTGATTCCATCTTGTTGAAATAATTTGCTACGATTGTAGCTGACAAATTCTAGTAGCATTGGTCCCAAGAACTCTCGTAACATTTTCACATATTCAGCAGAATTAACAGTAACTGAGAAGAATCTTCAAAAAGTAAGGTCCAATGACTCCTTTTGCTGAAATTGCAACTCATACAGTTACCTCGGAAGAATGAAGTGGCCTCTCGTGTTTAACTTTCGGATTTTCACTGCTCCAATACCTGCATTTCTGTTTGTTTACATGTCCGTTGAGGTGAAAATGGGCTTTGTCAGAAAATAAGATGTTGCCAAATTACTGAATCGTTCTAACATTGTTTCGGCATACGACTTGTGTAAATTTAAGTCATTAGGTTTTAGTCCCTGCACTATGTGGATCTCATGTGTATGTAATTTAAAAGGTAATAATGTGCAGGATAACCCTAATTCAGTCGAACGTTTGGGAATCGATAAATCTGGATTACGTCGAAAAGAAGCGCCAACTTGCTGCACGTTCTCTTCTAAGCGAACTGTTGTTTAAATAAAATTGTTTTACACAGTAAGCGCGCTGCGGCCCCGTAAAGCGATCCATTGCGACAAAACTTCCGAGAAACGAGCTAGTGGTCAAACACCTCCCCGCGCCTCATGTGGCACTTGTTTGCGCGGGATATTGGCCATCTGGGACTGGCAACTGGGAATTATTGGCCCCCACTGTATAATATGAATGTATTTACAAAAAAAGTAAATAAGTATTCTATCAGTCAGTCTGAGTATCAAAGTACAAGCTTTGCTTAGTTTGAAACTAGATGGTGTTGTGTGTAAAACATCCGAAATACTCATTTATTTTATTTGTTTATTGACAAACTTCTTCGGAGTTGCATTGTTTTTGCCACTCTCGACATCTTAACTCAACTTTTGGGTCCACCCCACCCCGTACCAGGATCCATTTTATTACTTGTATTAAGTAAAAATAATGTCTAATATAAATTTACTTTGACATAAGCCTGAGAGCATTATGGTTGAATCTGCCAAAATGTACAAATTTATACATGTCTTTATTACTTACTACTTTTTTAATTTTTCTTGATCATTCCATACATGTGATCTCATGAAACGGACACAAAGAATACGCATTATAAACATACATTACATAAATTTAAAAACCTAAGTACTACCTACTACCTACTACAAATGAAGAAATTATAAAATAGGAAAAGTCATGCGGCCTTTTAACAAAGGTAAATTAAAAATATGTAAACAAATTTCTTCTTCAATTCTGAAGTTGGAGGAAAATGAACCTTATAAGTGGCGCAAAGAGTATATAAGTAAAGACCAATGTTTACCTGCCGGTTACTGAGAATGCATAAAGAAATCAATACTTTTATTTTTTATATTTTTCATTTTCATGAAGATCGATTTTTGTATCTAAAAATTAAGTTCTGCTTAACCATGTAATTAGTTCAATACTTGAGTGTATTTACCGTCATCAGAGATAATTTGATCATCTAAAAACTATAATCCTGTAGGACAGACTATGAACTAGTTTGAAACGTGAAATGATTTAACGAAAAGCGACAATTTTTCACCTCGGAATTGATACACCTAACGGTAAACAAACGCCACTTTTTATTCATCTTGTTTAATTTTATCACCCACATAAAGCATGAAAGCGTTCAAATTTACAAACCTGGCTGAATCAATCGCAAGGTGAATAAAGGCCTTCGCTTCTGCCAAAATATTTCACCTGAACGATAGCAACTAGGTGACATTGTTGTAAGGTGAAATATGCAAATAAAAAAAAAACTACTTCGTTCATCCGTTTTATATTAGCAGGCAAACATGTGGAATAAACCAGTAGTTTTACTACAAGTTTGACAACGTGGACGAAGCCACTTCGTAAAACAATTAATAGACAAAAAAAAACTTGACGAGAAGGTTACTGCTGGGGGGAGTGCAAGCAAGCTGCTCGAATAGGTTACTATCGCATATTTGCCTATTATTCTGTGTTTAGATGATTAAAAACAACAATATTCGGATAAAGCTAGCGACGTTCTCCGTCTGCGAAGCGTCAGGTCTCCATACATCACACCCCTTTAGACCTGTCGCTAGCCTCCCGATTCTTCGATAGGAATCCATCGTGAGATGAGCGTTCTGCAGAGCCCACGTGATCGATCCTTACAACTTTAATAAACATATCTTCACGTTCAGCGGTATTGGCAATAATGAAACAAAAGCAATACGTGTAATACTGCTTTATTGAGTACGAGATTATATCATAAGATAGAGCACATTCGATAACATACACTGATACGATGTATAAATTGCCGAGGACGAACGCCGCGGCGGACGGTCTTCGTCACGAACGTGTCTCCCTCCTTGTAACAAAATATCATCTACGGCGTCGCGCCGAGACTCGGCTGCGCACGTTCGCCGAGTCTAGGTCACAAAATAACGTCAAAAAATACATACCAACTATGTAAGTCTACGGTGCGCTAAAACTGCGCGTCGAGTTAAAGCATCGATAGGACGTCGGACCGCCGCGTTCCTCCGCGGCACGTATAAAAAATAATATAATTACATAGTTTTACAAAATATAAAGCGAACATACCCAGACGAGATTCTCGTCCCGGTATGCGAGTACGTCGGCGTCCCCGGAGATCGTGCACGGCCGTGGCCGGGTCGCCTCCGGGGACGCCGCCTAAATCACACGAGCACCGCAGCTCTCCAAAGATTAGATCGGATCGTTCCAATCGACACGGAAAAATACACCTCTAGATATTTCCGCTCGCGTCGCTACCGGTCAGCGAGCCGGCTCGTCGTCGCGGGGCAGGACGGGCGCGTCGGCGGGCGCGGACAGAGCGGCGGGCGCGGCGTCGGCCGGGGCCGCCGGCGGCCGCGGCGCGTGCGGGTGCGGCGTGGGCCGCCGCAGCAGCGCCGGCTTGGCGGCCAGCGCGGGCTTGAGCGAGCCGCCCGTGAGCGTGAGGTCGGCGAACTTGGCGGCCACCCGCGCCGTGTTGCGCGCCGGCACCGGGGAGCCGTCGGCGCGCGGCGCCTCGTCCCCCCGCGCCTCGTCACCCCGCGCGTCCTGCCCCTCGGAGCGCGACGCTCTGCGTGCGGGGCGCTTCTTGAGCGTGTCGCGGTTGTGCGCGAACGTGTCGGCGCTGTCGGCGGGGGCGGCGGGGGGGGCGGCGCGCGCCGGCAGGTCCAGCACCAGGTCGGGCGTGCTCTCCGCCAGGCGTCTGCACACATCACACGCCCGTTTAGACCGGTCTCTAGGCCGGGACGAGCGAGCCTCCCTCTCTATTCTCGTCGATCTAGCGACTGCGAGACGCGGCCGGCGACCGTCGTCCGCAGCTACGGACCGGTGATGAAAAAGCCGTGCGCTTTCAGCGCCGAGCTATACTTCTACGAGCGGTCGGTGTGTGCCAGGAACCCACTCCGCTCCGCCGTTAGCGACCGGTCCTAGCCTCGTCTGCACGGTATAGCGATGAACGCCGAGTAGGCACATGCAGTAAGACGAGTAGATTGTTACCTGCATTGGGGAGTGGACGCCGAGGATGCGGCGGCCTCCATCTCCTCCGGTTTGGATTCAACCTGCACACAAAAACACTTTCGTCGATACCTAAACCAAACCAATTTTTATTTCTTTTGATAAAAAAATAATGAGTAATTCATGTTTTCACGAAGGATCACATTATTTGAAGAAAAAAGCAGGGCGATAAATCACGTATCAAGCGATTTAAAACATTTAATTGTGAACACTTCAAGATTATTAAACTTCTTATGTTTTATCGTCAACATACTCCACCTACCTTCAGCTAAAAACGATTACATATAGGTACCGTTAGCAACAACTTTAGGAACACGGCTCTTAGTGAGTTATTTCACGTTATCGAGTTAACGTCACAGAGCGACCGCGTTCGACCGAAACTGAATAAACACCGTTTACGCAACACTTTTATTTTTTTATAAGCTTATATTATATAGTCCAGTCTTCCTGAATAAATCATTATTATAAATGGGCTATTCAACACTAAGTGTTGCGCTGTCAACTTGACGGGTTTTGTGATACACCACATGGATGTACAAACATCTACGCTCGTTTATTTTAAAGGAGTAAAAGAGATTGAGAATATATGTGTTATGTACCTACACCATATACATAGAGAGACAAGAAAGCACAAGCGCCAAGGAAGAAGTCGAACCTCTGCGGCATCGACAAGTTTTTTACACTCTTAGATCACTTTCAGACTTGTCTGTAAGCTATGTCTCGACACGATACTGCGATGCCTTCGGCTAATGCGTGTTTACGGAATTTCTATTTTATACTAAAGCGAAGTGTCCATCTCACTCCGCCAGTTTGTTTGCACGACTGCAAGCAGTTAATGTCGAGCGACGGTTTGACACGCATCCCGAGACACGATAAAACGAACCGATCCCTCCTTGTTTCCAAACGAACCGAGCTCATCAGGAAACAAATTGAAATATTCACGCTCGTCAAATTTTCGGCAACGCTTATACTGAGTGAAACGAATCAGTACCGATCTCGCACCGAAAAGAAAATCGGAAACCGTGTTTGCAAATTTAATTTCTAAATTTGCGTACGCTGGAAAAACTCAAAATTTCTGCACGACACTTGATCCTGACGCGATATACACATTGCTCCTAGGATTGTTTTTAATTGTTTTTTACCAATTACTATTTTCTTAACTATGTTTTTCCTCATTTCTCATCAATTTCAATGTACCAAAGCGAGGTATGACAGGGTACAACTAGTTGAACATAAGGTCAATCAGTCTATTGTTTCTTTAACAATCTCTGGAAGTACCAGCTAATGGTACTACTAGAACTACTAGTGGAACAGCTAGCAGTACTAGAAGCTAGTGGAAGGTAAAAGAATGCCACGATAAGACCGTATGGGACTAAAAATTAGGTCCATCAGTCGAGCGAGTACTAATAGTTTTACTTTCTTCACGGTTTTCTGTTATTTAAATGACGAGTGTTCCATGCGCACAATTATAACATTGTCATAACTAAATAAATAATTATACTTACATTGTAATTACGGTCTCGACCGCGAACAAACATGCCTAGTTATATTTTGAGTTTGCGTGCAAGTTTTGACATGTCTTAAAACGTAACGCGATTTCAACTAATGACAACTCGTTTCTTGTAAAAACTACAGTCAAATTATTAACCACTGGCAACCCTGCTACGTTTCTACACATAATTATGTCTGTTACGATATGTTAACTGGGCATTGTTACCTGGAGATATGGATACCAGATATTCCAAATTTATACAAATGTGGTGTATTCCGTGTATTTATGCTGTTAGTGTACCAAACAAGCTAACAAATCATTTAAAAAAATAAACCATATCGACTGCACGTGTTCCTCCTTGTGTCATTCTAACGCCTTATCAATAGCGCTCTTGCATCTACGTGTCGATTGAAAACTTCTTTATCGTACTACTAATTACATTCAACACATAAACCATCCAAATTTTAATTTTTAAGAGAATAAAAATGTACATTTTTGTGCGTAGATTAATATAACAACACAATTTTGTGTCATATATACCAATATTATCGTGAACACGTAAGTACTAGCACCAATTGAAACATTATTTTGGAGCCGACGCTAAGACCGACAGGAGTCGAGCTTCCATAAAAATGTTCCTATCGAGAGACGCAGAAGCTGCGCGGATCGGCTAGCTATTAACAACGGCAGCGTATTGGTCGAGAGCAACATATAATTATATAGCTCGAATGTAAATATCATTTGGATATATATGCTTACTCTCACCTCATCAACATTCTAAACCAAACCGTGTGGCCAGCGTGTTATAGTATAGTAGTGTAGTCTGTGTCCGTATATTTTATTTTTATTTTTTTATTATTTTATTTTTTTATTATTTTATTTTTTTTATTTGGTTCACCAACAATTGTATACACTATTTCATGGTTAAAAGTCATTTCATAAAAGTATTAGATGACATAGTGTTACAATTACTTATTGGTAAGCACCACGTGCACTATAAACAAAAAATTAATGTATGCTTATGCTAAAAATACAATACAAACTTTGGTGAGGAAAGATAAGAAGCAAAAAAAGTATTTTTTTATTTAATATTTTGTATGGTATTGCGGAGCTTGGTGAGTCAGTTTGTATATCGACCAGGGAGCTGCAACCATTAAGCAGCTTGCAAAGTCGTGGAATGGTAGTTAGCACCGAGGACACTTCTGCGAAGCGGGGGATGCAAGGGGGTGATAGGAGAACGAGGATATGTAAATGAAGCCTACACAGATTGGTTTGACATTTCAAAAGGTTTCAGCCAGGGATGTGTAGCGTCTCCTTGGTTCTTTAATTTATTCATGGAAAGTTTTTTTTGATGGATTTGAAAGATTCTGAATTGGGATTGAAAATGAGTGAGCTACCAATCTAACGCCTTCTCTATGCCGATAACCCAGTATTACTTGCGTCGTCAGCGGAGTTGCAGGAGATGGTAACACTTATGAATAAGGGATTTAAAAGGGATGAAAATGAAAGTTATGAAAACGAAAGAAAGTAATGACCTTTCAAAGGGAAAGAGCATGACTGATTTGAATGTTACGATTGAAGATAAAAAAGTAGAACAAGCGCTAGCGTTTTTTCATTTATGTTCTATGTTAAAAAGAAATGGAGAATATGAAGATGATACAGAAAGAAGAGTCAAAGTGGAAAGTCAGTGACTGCACGATTGGCCTAGTGGTTTAAGCGGTCGCGACGCCGCTCTCCACTTCGCTGAGTGTTGTGGGTTCAAATCCTACATGGGACAACACTTTGTGTTATCCACAAATTGTTGCTTTGAGTCTGGGTGTTCTTTGTGTCCGTTTCTTGTATGTTTGTAAAGTCCCCCGCGACACAGGATTTATTCCTAATGCCGGCGTTGTCTTTTTAAAAAGAAAAAAGAAAAGAAAAGAAAAAGTGAATGGTGATCACCTTTGTTTCCCACAAAAGACGTGTCCAAAAATGCGTGTTTAGCTGTGCACAATGGTATGCTGGTCCCAACCATTATGTATTGTATCGAATCTTGGGTATGGCACAAGAGATACGAAAGTAGAATTAATGTTGTAGAGATGCGTTCTCAAGATGAGAATGTTAGTGATAGTCAGGAGCACAGTGATAAAAACTTTGCGGACTGAAAGCGGACTAAAAGAAGGTTTGGTGACAAAGAATGAAAAGGGTATGCTTCGGGGTTTTGGCCACGTAGAGGATGGATGATAGAAGACTCACGAAAGAAATTTATAGAGCGAATATGTGTGGAAATGTCGGCAGAGGTCGTCCACGGCGAACGTTTACCAACCAAACTGGTGATGTTCTGAGAAGACGCATGAGAAAAATACCAGGAACCACCGACCATGTATACAGAGATTGACAAATGTGTACGAAGTAAAAGAGGGAGTGTCGAGACCGTAGTAAGTGGAGATCGATTCTCTACCTACCCTTCTGGGAAATAGGCATGCGTGACTTGGTGTTTGTAATAATAAAAGGTTATAAATTTATATTGTTCACGTCTATGTGTGCGTATTTTGTTTGTGTGGCATTTTTGACTTTAATAATTATAACTGGTGTAACTGTTCTTATGTAAAATGAATTCAAAAAAGACAAGTTTTACATTCCTACAATAAATTAGAAGCAAACGTACATGAGGTATTCTTGAAGTATCTACCTACACTCTTTCACCGACTTCAAAAAGGAGGAGGTTCTTAATCGTACAATCGTATTTTAAAATCTATTTTGGGAGTAGCTCTAAATCGATCAGAGCGGTGTGCGATGGTAGAGGTCTATGTCCAGCAGTGGATTGCAAAACACTGATGATGATGATTACCTTAGGACTCCGTTATTTATAAACCGATTTAAAAATTTTTGTTAATTTGGGCGAGTTTAGTTCGTATTTAAATTGAAGGAAAATGAATTAATTCATCGTGATCCTTTAGACAAGCTAGTTATATTTATTTCTCATTTGAATTTTAACTTTAGTATGTAATCGATTTACTAATATCAATTTAATGTTATGGATAATCTTGTTTACAATTAAATACTAAATCAATTGAATGTACAAGTAATTCTACTCATAGAATGACAATGGACTTGTTTGCACAGCTTTTTTATACCTGGACACAATTAATTCTTTTATTTTTATCTGATTTTGACACACGTGTCTAGTAAACATATGTAGATTCAGGTGAAATTAACTCTATAACGTGGGCCAAGAATTCGTTAACATTTGAATCTAACATCCCACGTCAACTTGTTACGGAAGTTCTTGGGACCGATGCTACTGAAATTTGAGGGCTACAATCGTAACAAATGGTTTCAACGAGATGGAGCCCCTTGCCACACATCCAATGAGCACCTGCCGGTGGTCAAAGACATGTTTTCGGAAAAGCTGATTGTCGGACAAGGCGACATTCCATGGCCACTCCGAAGTCCAGATCTATCCCCAGCAGACTATATTTTTATGGTGTTTTTTGAAGAATCGTGCCTACATCAATAAACCAAATAGACTATATTAACTAAAAAAAATAACGAAGAGATGTCGGCGACGTCACGGTCTATTTGCCGAAGAGTATTTGAAAATTTCAGTGCTCGCTTAGAAGAGTGCAAACATCAAAACGTTGATTATTTAGATGATGTAGTTTTAAAAAAAAAACGTGTGCGTGTACTAGCGTACACTCGTAAGAAGTGAAACTTCTTTACGACGTTATTTTTCAAAAAAATAATTTAAACCCGTCCGAAGTCGATGCAATCGCCACCTGGATTTCAAAAATGTAACTACTCAAAACGGGCCGCAAAATACATTGGAGACATTTACCAATCCCTACTCCGCTGGAGAAAGTATACTTCGAATCACGCGTGGTAGGGATAAGAAAAAGATGGCGAGTTACGAAAAAATGTGACGCGTAACGAAAAAATGTTACAGTAAATTTTTTTCCAACCCCGATAAAGAAGTTTCACTTCAATAATTCCAACTAATTAGCTTTCTTGTAAATACACATTTTTATAATATATGAAATAGGTTTTTTATTCGATTTTTTTAAATGTTAACTAATTCGTGGCCCACCCTGTATAATACAAGGTCAACTGTAGAAAGAATCCCCAGTATCTTCAACATTCATCTATATTTATAGCTCACACACCGAGACCTAAAACCAAAGCATTATAATATGTGTTTGTTAAAATATATTACAAATTTTCGATTTAAACTAATTGTAATCAAGTGACATTTCAAAATATTTTTAAAATTGTATTTGCAACAAGGATTAAACGTTAATTAGTCGGGACATCCTTGGCCTGCATAGAATCATGTATTTATGATTAATAACATATTCTTATCTCAGTATTAATAAACAAATCATGTCCACATATCAGATACGCTCAACGTAATGAGGTCACACAGGTATCTAAGGTCGTAGCTAACGTTCATGTTATAAATAGTCTTTATGTTTGCATAATATGACACATAACGCTCGATACTCGAGGACACACAGATAGATCGCATTGTCTATCTATTTGAAGTGTAAAAGTACAAGATTTTGGAGTAACGACGAACAGTAGAAGTCAGAATTCATCCAAGAATGGTACCGTCCATCTACCATAAAATTATAATAAAATTAGACAAAAGCGGTAACAAAATAAAATATATGTCAAAATAACTGCGTGTAATACGCCGAGAACCTAGTGCGAGTTTATTTCACATCAACTCGATCGTTGCGGTGATCGAGTTCTATGCTGCGATTGGCCCACAGAGAATTTTACACCGATCGCAACGAGAGCGAGTCGATGTCAAATAAACTCGCACTGGGCCCTCCGAGCCTCCGAACGATCGTCCACCGACGAGCTCGCCTCGGGCTACGACGCGGCTACTGCGCTAGTGAGAGATAAAGCGAGGCGCGGTAACGACCAAATCAAACACACACATGCATTGAAACATTTATTAACATGTACATAGCCACCGCCCACCGCAATAGGATAAAACTAAATATACTTACATAATACATACTAATAAATAATCTAACTATGTATAATTGGCAACCGTAAGGCACTCGCCGCTACGCTACCTAGCGTCGGTCAGTCTTTTGTAAAGCTATCACAGTGAACGTACGTATCGGTGAAGGTTCAGACGCCTCAAAGCTGTCCACCTCTCGTGCTTAAAGGAGATGTTCGTTCGTGGACACGAATCGTCACAGAGAACACGATGAAACGGATCGACGTAAAGGTGTCCACCGCTGCCTTGTCATGTCAGGTGTCGTGTCATGTCGTGTCAACAGGATACTTTACAGAAAGTTGTACAAAACTCTCTTCTTGGGACGAAAGCGGGATACGCCTTGCGTTGACGCGGTACGTATTTAGGGTCAGCATACTTGAGTCAACATGTTCACATAAAAAAAACAAGCTAAGGTTAAGAGCGTGTGTGTGTCACCACAGCAAAGCGTAATTGTCTGCGAAGCAAAGGCTGCCGTCCCACAAGTCGCCCTGTAAGGTGGCCTACACACCGGCGGTCAGGCCGGAAGCGCTCGACCACCCGTTATACTCATATTCATATACTTGTCATGGTCGTGCACGCGAGTCTTTAAGGATTAAATACTGGACATAGGCTGTAGCAGCCACCTTCGTAACACATCGTTCAATAAGTCCCAGGACTAACTATAAAAACAATATTTTATCGGCAAAATTCTTTATTATTCATCAACATAATCTCCTTCAAGTATAATACAATCATTCCAACGCTTCTCTAACTTTTCAATGCCATGTTTGTAGAACGATTTGTCTTTTGACTTAAAATGAGCCTCAGTAGCAGCGATCACCTCACCTCCTCATTGGAACCAAATCTTTTTCCCTGGAGCATCTTTTTGAGATCCGCAAAGAGCCAGTAGTCGCTGCGGGCCAGATCCGGCGAGTACGGAGGATGAGGAAGCAGTGGGAAGCCTAATTCGTTGAATTTGGTCATCGTTTTGATTGACTTGTGGCACGGTGTGTTGTCTTGATGAAAGATGACTTTTTCTTCTTCTTCATGTATGGGCGTTTTTTCGCTATTTCGGCCTTCAAACGATCCAATAACACCATGTAGTAGTCGCTATTGATGGTTGTTCCTTTTTCGAGGTAGTCAATGAAAATTATACCATTCGCATCCCAAAATACGGACGCCATCACTTTGCCGGCCGACCGTTGTGTTTTTGGACGCTTCTGGTAGCTTTCACCGGTCGTACACCATTCAGCTGACTGCCGACTTGACTCCGTAGTGAAATGGTGAATCCATGTTTCGTCCACTGTCACATATCGACGCAAAAAAGCCTGTTTATTGCGAGTTAACAGTGCCAAACAGCTCTCCGAATCATTGATACGTTGTTGCTTTTGTTCCATTGTGAGCAATCGCGGCACCCTTTTGGAAAAAAACCTTTTTCATAGCTAATTTTTAGTGAAAAATAGTAAATGCACTACCAGTTGATATGTTCACCATCTTAGCTATCTCGCGCACTTTCATTTTGCGGTCACCCATCACGATTTTCAATACTTGCTTGGTGTTTTTGGGAGTTACTGCCTCATTTGGCCGACCCCACTGTTCTGCATCATGTGTATCAGCACGACCGCGTTTGAAGTCAGCATATCACGACAAACGGTCGTTTTTGACGGAGTAGAGTCCGAATAACGTTTTTCAAACCATCGCTGAGCTCGAACACTGTTTTTTCCCATTAGAAAACAATATTTTATCAACACGCGAAACTCGTTAATTTTTTCACGATTGCAAATGTAGCGTCACTTTAACCACTATAGCTTTCTTCGTTATGTTTCGAATTACATCAAATTTTGACACATCTTATCTGAAGGTCGGTACTTCTGAACCTCGGTATATAAATGGTATCATTAGTACCATCTCTACGCTAGTCCCGGGACTTATTGAACGATGTGCTATTCTTACGTAGTTAAAGAAGTCAAAGCGCTCAGAACATCCCCTTTAAAACAAAATGTATACAAAGTCGTCGAATGAAATTGTAAATAATGAATCTTTTCGAGACACCCGTGCAGCTAAACAGGTGAAGTAATAAATATAATAGTGACGGTCTAAGAAGCGAACAAACAGACGACAGACATACGCGACACCAACACAAGCATGCACCGCGCCGATCGCGCTCGCGGACCCCGCGCTCCTCACCGTGTGCTCGCGGACCCCTCACCGTGTGCTCGTGGACCCCTCACCGTGTGCTCGCGCACGCTCCCGAGGCGTACGTGCGCGGTACGTACGATACTCACGATAGACAAGGTACACGCGGTACTTCCATTAGCTTATGCTAACGTATCAACAATTAAACAACGAATGCTTGTATTTCACTAATAATTATTTCGATACTTTAAAAGAATAATTGCTCGAATCGACTGAACGCTCAACCGTATTTGATTGTAAAACGAACAATCGAGGAAGGATCGTTCAGACAAGGATAGACGGCAAGCGTTTCGATGCGTTTCGTTCGGAAACCATAAATATATACAAACGCGAAATTTGTTTGGACGGCCGTATCGCGCCGCAAGTATTTTAAAGAGATAGACATCAATCGACGCGGCCCTGAGCACCGGCCGGTACCGTCGTCGTTATATTTCAAGACGAGTCGTCAGAAAAGTGCACAACGGTAAAGTCAGATCCGCTAGCGCGAGCGGCAGGGGGAGAGGGGTGCCTCACCCCCCCGCCCCGCCGCTCCGCCCCGCTCGAGGGGCCGCCTCGCGCTGTCGTACATCGTTCGCTAGCCACGAGCGACCCGAGCGAGGGGGCGGTGGGCGCGGCGGGGCGGGAGGGGCGCGGCGCGAGTCAGACGCGCGTCTCCAGCGGTACCTGCGCCGCCGACCGCCGCTCCGCGCTGCCGGACCTGCAACACGTACACGAGTCTCAGTCGCGAACTGCACGTCGCACCGTCGTACGAGAAAGCTTAAACGCCTCACTGAATCTACTTAAATGGGACCGTTTTGAAAAATAACGGTCGAGCATGCTCCGTTACGAATACCGCATTATGATTTCCTCTCACCGAAACTTAAGTGTTCTCTTGTCTAATAGAGGGCTATAATCTCATCGACGGCCCCCTACGGTCCACCGCTGGACGTAGGGCTCTCCTAAGCGAGGTTTTGGTCTATCGTACCGCGCTGGTCAGAGGGGTTGAAATAGGGTTTGTTTCGAGATTCTCTTTGTAATGATATTTTCCTGAATATTTTGTTACCTCGGTTGCCTTTTACGACACCCACGGGACGAGTAGGAGTGGTAACACTATGTATTCTTAATCGTCACCGTACGGACAGCTATAATCTCATATTTATATATTCTCTCTCGTGTTCGACGTTAGACTGACCTGCGGTACTCCATAGAGTCTCTGTCGCCCCAGTCGCCGCTCTCGGCGTCCTCGTCCGTGACGTCATCTGCGACCGAACGAAAACGACGTAGGGTTAGCGAGGCCACACTTTACGGCTCAGAGACGTCGTTCGAGGCACCGGTGGGCGGCTTTACCTTCGTCATCGTCGTCGTCGTAGAGCGACAGGTCGTCGCCGACGTCGTGTTCTTCGCTATTGTCTGCGTTCCCCGCGTCCTGCGTCGCTTGCGCGGTGTGCGCAGGGAGCGTAGGTATCGTGGGGTGCGAGGGGTGCGAGGGGTGCGAGGGGTGCGTAGAGTTGGCGGGGTGCGCGGGCGGCGCGGGGTCGGGGCGGCTGTCGGCGGGCGCTGCGGCGGCGTCGAGGGCGGAGTCTGTGTCGTCGGCCGTCGCGTCGGCTTCGCTGTAAATTTGTAAAGAAACAGAACGGTTTATTGCAACGTACCCACACATACATAACCGACGTACCGTCATCGCTATTTTTTACCTTTTCAATAATTTGTATTGGGCATGTCTGTTGAAACGTTTCTACTGGTTTTTATATCATAAACATTAAATATCACACATCCGAAATATTAAGCTTAAAAAAAAGATTATAAGCACTATTCTTTTTAGATGATTTAAACTGCACCATTTTGGCGCGTTTGTTCTGTAACGTCAGGTTACTTACACTCGGTCAGTCATGAAGTGTTTGTTCACAAAAAATTAATGATAAAATCAACTTATTACCATAGAAATAATGATTATAAATATTGTGTTGTTCCTATGTAGTCTTCATAAGATATGTTTCCTTACACCTAAAGATGCAAATCTAATTAGCAAGTGACGAAGAAGAGACAGTGTGTTGAACACAGCACAAGTAAGGATATAAAAAAACAATGAAATAAGTTTATCAGGTAGTAAAGCCAGTAGTAAAAGGCCTCGCTGATTTCTTTCGCTTTCTTCTTGCAACCTTACACTGCCACGATGACTGTCATGTCTTTTACGTCCCCAAACGGGGTGTGAAAGAGTATCTCACTAGACTAGTGTGGGTCAAAATACTGCATTGTCTGCATTCGAAATGAGTATGGTGACCATAACTCTTGAATTCTATTTATGCTTTCCATCAGGTAGAGTCACTTTGGCAGGCTTCTAAATTTAAATAAAGTATCATTTTTACTTAACTACCTACATATTGCTGTTGTTTACAAACCTTGAAGGTTGTAAAGATATTCCTAATAGCTAATACATAGGTATTTATCGATCCACATTTTACATCCATCGATAATAACATTAACTTACTAATACAGTCACAAGAAACCATATAAACCAACTTATTGAGAGAAGACGTCGAGTGTAAAATGACGTCATTTTTTGTTTCATAGCATTGTGTTACCAAAATTTGCTATAAAAAAAAAAAGTCACTTTGAACGATTAAATTATGATAAATTTCAAAAAATAAACTATAATTGTGTTGTTTTAACAAAAACTCTTACGAATAAAAATATTTTGTTATTTTAATGTCACGTGCGTATTTCCTATTCAAAAGTTATGATGTGGTGAACACTTGATATGATAGAATCGTATCTCTTTGGTGGTATTCAAGAAGTCCAAATCAATAGTATGAGCTCTTATCATCACATTGCATGCAACAAATATGTAATATTAAATTTACACACGTAATAAATAAATGTACATTTTTCTCAGGCGGTCGCTCGAGCGGGCGCGCCGCAGGTTTTCAACTTTCATTACTACTTACTTCGTTACAAATAAATCGAAATATTGACTGCTCTCGCTGTGATAATTAGATAAATCGCAGAAATTGTTATTGTTCAAACGCAAAGAAAATCACATCAACAGCCGTCCATTGACGGACTAGAAAGCAGGTTTTGGCGTATTATACCATGGTGATCAGACAGATTGGTATAGTGTTTTGTGGAAGAACGCGTGTCATGTTCCTCCAACACAAAGGGAGGATCCTCCAACCAGACGTAATGATCATGCCTGGTGGGCCACAAGCCAACGGTTACATGCTAATCTGCGCGAGAACTACTGTGAGAATACAGAAGTAGTAGTTACTCCATGGTTCGTTATTATGTAGTTCAATGCGTCTTCGATAGATAGCACTGCAGTATATCTTTGTTTTATGCTGTACTAGCTGACCCAGCGAACTCTGTTCCGCCTTAGAGGCAATAAATAAGCAGATTTTTGATTTCGGATTGAAACGGGGATGAAAAAAAAATTCAGGATAAAAAGTACCCTATGTCCGTCTCCTGGTTCTAAGCTACCTCCCCACCAATTTTCAGCTAAATCCGTTCAGCCGTTCTTGAGTTATAAGTGGTGTAACTAACACCACTTTCTTTTATATATATAGATGTGGAACTCGAGAGTTTGTTTCAAGTTTTCCTGCATAGTTTGCTTCTTTATTGGGCTCTTACGACTCCCATAGGAAATGGTAGTGTTGACACCTTGTATTTTTAATCCGTCACCGCACAGACACAATTTTTCCCAGTGTCTACTAAGTACATTTTAGAATATATTGCGTACAAAGCCTATTTTTATTAAAAATATTGAAGCGGACTCGTTTTTTCATCGGAACAAACGATACATTTTTCATGCCGAAACTTGAGAGAGTCAGAGATGAAATTGTTTTATGTTATTAAGCAAATATTGAACATGTATATTGTATGCAATTACATTTTATATAAGAGGGTTTACATTTATATATAATCAAAACATACTACGCAACGTGTACTTTTAAAGTTTTGTACCATTTTTTTTAACGTGTGATAACCCCCTCGAGCCGTCACCCTACCGGGATTTACAGACGAGTGGTGTGTCGGCGTCGGACCGACCAAAACCACACGGTGTGCCACTCTGTGCCTGAGATAGGAGGGATTCGGGAACAGCTGTTATTACGACATCCGAACCCCTCCTCTTTTTTTTACGCGAGGAATGCTTTTCGTACCATACCCTCCGGAGGGACGAAGGGCGCGTGTGGGACTTCCGGAAAACCGGTCTACCCACTAAAACCCGCGGTGATCTACCTCAGCAGTCGGGAGGAGCTCCAGGAATGCATTAGTGGCTTCTAGAGTCCTCCTTTCCCTACCTCACAAGGAGGTACGTCCCGGGCACCTTATGCCTCTGGGGTAAGAGACAGAACAGCACCCCGCGTCAGACAACACTGCCCGGCCGCACCGGAGAGTCTCCTGTCTCGGGTTGTTTACAGCAGTCACATCGCCCCAAGATGTGACCGCAGCGACCCTTAGGTGGCGATTAGGGAGTTAGTGACCTCTGCCGTATCCACTTCGCCAACTCTTTCGAGCGGGATCGGCCCTTTCCCGATCTCGCTCTGCGGTCTCCTTCCGGAGCATAATCTGCTCACAGAAGGAGATCGCGGCTTCCCATCCTTCACGACTCGACAACATTGGCGTGATCAATGCTGATGGTGAAAGATTTCGTCTGATCCGTCCGACCAGGATTCGACGCTCGGACTCCCAAACAGGGCAGTCCTCCAGCGTGTGCTGGGCGGAGTCCCGTTCGGACTCGCAGTGGTGGCATTGTGCCGTAGCCTCCCGTCCTATTCGATTCAGATACTCACAGAAGCAACCGTGCCCGGTGAGTATCTGAGTCAATCAATCTATAGGTGACACAGTCGGTCCTCTCTATCCACGCTTCGAAGTTCGGCAGAACGGCTCCGACGGCTGGCTAGCACAGCCCTGAGTTTCAAGCTGTGCTTGCCA
This sequence comes from Hypercompe scribonia, assembly GCA_949316085.1. NCBI lineage: Eukaryota > Metazoa > Arthropoda > Insecta > Lepidoptera > Erebidae > Hypercompe > Hypercompe scribonia. Next base: position 22,199,242 of record OX438981.1, on the reverse strand, counting down.
AGCCACCAGATGCTTGCTTATGCGCGTTCTGCCGTAGCATTCCGGGCTCTAGATCTGGCGCGGGCTCTAGATCTGGCGCGGCCTCTTCAGCATTCCGACCGACAGAACGAATTTGGTCGTAGATCATCGCGTCCATGTCGGCCAGAATGTCGAAGGGCGGAGATCACGCCAGGATCGTCGCCGCCACATAGGAGATCGTGCGGTAGCCCCACACGATCCGTATGGCCATCAACCGCTGCAGGCTCCTGAGTAGGGCCCGGTAGCGGGTGGCACCCACCAGGTCATTAAACCAGACGGGCGCCCCATAGAGGACCATGGATCTAATAACCCCCATATAGAGGTGGTGAACTTCTTCCCGTGGTCCCTCAAGATTGGGCAACAGCCGATGCAGCGCAACTGCTACCGCTTGCACTCGGGGGACTAATCGCCGGAAATGCTCTTGGAAGTTCCATCGACTGTCCAGGATAAAGCTTAACTACCTCATGTACTGGCCCACCTGGACTTCAGCATCACCCACGCGGAGGCATGAGCTAGGTGGTTCCTGGCGCCTGCGTAGGCTATGAAACCATATCGCTTTAGTTTTCTGAGGCGCCACCCTAAGGCCCAGCTCACAGATCTTGTTTACAACACAAGCCACCCCCTGCTCGGCGCGCCAAAGCACTTCCTCAAAGTGCGACCCTCTAGCCAATATAAATTTGTCGTCTGCTATGCGGACTTAGGCCAGAGGGCAGACTGATACGGAGGACCGCACCGTATGCGAGGTTCCATAGCAATGGGCCCAATACAGAGCCTTGGGGAACACCGCAACACACCTCCCTACTCTACTCCATTCCGACCGATAAATTTCACTGTTCTGTCTCGTAGATAGGTCTCTATGACGGCCCGTAGGTAGAGCGGCACCTCGTAATATACAAGGGCCGCCCTAATTGCCTGCCAGGGGAGGGTGCCGAACGCGTTGATGATATCAAGGCTAATCGCTAACGCCACCTCCCACCGATTGGATTGTCAAATCCGACAGGGATCGAACACACCTGACAGCATATAATGTCGAACGTCTCCGTCGGAATCCAAACTAACAGGCCGACAGATCGGGGCCCTCTCGCGACAGGTCCCCGCTGATCCGGTCAGAGATAATCCTCTCAAAGAGTTTCCCCGACTCGTTCAGGAGGCATGTCGGTCGGAACGCAGAGGGAGAATCTGCAGCCCTTCCTTCCTTTTTCAAGAGTACCAGCCTCGCTTGTTTCCAGTCGAGGGGAAAGATACTTAGACAATCTGTAAAGATTTGCCTCAGTCTGTTCCTCAGAACCGACAGAGCTATCACCAACGCCCGACCTGGAACATAATCAGGTCCAGGCGCGGTGTTGCGGGAAGTGAGCCACCGTACGGCCCGGTCCAACTCCAACTTCGTCACCCCATAATCCGAACCCCTCCTAGGAAAGTTTTGCAAAGTACACTAGTCTACACCGCACAGTACAAAATTATCTGGACAGGACAAGAATTAGCGGTTGCGAAATCGTAACCGAAAGGGTCGTACCCGAAACGTGTGTAGAGCGCGTAGGGCGCCACGTCCTGCGGGAAGATGTCCCGGTGGCGCAGGATGATGCGCTTGACGAGCTCGTTGACGAGGTTCTGCGCCGTGACCTGCGCGCCGCCCTCGCCCCAGGCGGCCAGCAGCGTCGGCCCCAGGCAGATGGCCAGGTTCCAGGCGTCCATCATGTTGTGGTCGCTGTACTCGGTGAGGTGCGCCAGGAACGCGAACAGGTAGCGCAGCACCAGCACGGCCGGCTGCGGCAGCGCGGCCAGCGTGGCGCGCATGCGCGCGGCGAACTGCTCGTCGTCGGGCAACGCGGCCACGCGCAGCAGCCGCTCCTGCAGCTGCGGCGGCAGTAGCGGCGGCCGCACCTCGCGCAGGTACAGCTTCAGCAGCCCGCACACCGAGTTCATGTCGGACGCGTCGCGCACGCCCGCCAGCGGGTCCTCGCCGCGCTCGAAGGCCGCGCGCAGCGCCTGCATCTCCACCTGCGAGCCGGACACGCGGAACACGCCCTGGTGGCGCAGCCCGTACGTGGCGATGACGCGCACGCACGACGTCAGCACCACGGGCAGGCGGTGGTCCAGCGGCGCCGCGAACTGGCCGCGCCGCAGCCGCGCGGCCGCGCGCCGCGGCGGCGTGGGCGGGGACGGCGCGCGCGCAGCGGCCGCGCCCGCGCCGCCCGCGCCGCCCAGCAGCCGCGAGCGCACGCCCGCCGCCTTGCTCTCCAGCCGCGCCAGCCGCCCCGCGCACGACACGTACGAACGGAATTTCTGCGACACGAAAAGCGATACGTCGTTACGTAGAGAAAAGGTTTCTTTTGTAACCTTTATTAATGATATAGCGGCATTTAATCGAACACGATTATGCCGACCTCGTCGTATCTCACGATAACCGATTACGTCACACGGGCAGTTTTTAAAATTATGTTTACGTAACAACACAAATATAATAATAATAGCAAAGATTCAAATCGAGATTCACAATTTGGACAGACAATCGCATCTTCTTTAAATCGTGAACGAACTCGTAAACTTTGATCGCATCCGCACTGCACGGCTTGGATAAGACGGATCGGAAAGTACATTTAAGACATTAATTTTTAAATTGGACCGTAACGTTTCCCTTTCTTTCCTGTTTCGAACCTATTCTGCTGACGAGCCGTGGACGTCTTCGACGATTCCACATCATTCACAGTTAGGACTACTGACTTTCTGCATTAAGAAGCAAAAATCATCGAGCGGAACGCGTCCAGATCTCGACCTAGGTACGGTTACTGCACGTCTTTTACCGATAAAGGTACTCGAAAACCGTGGCATACGAGGAGTTTACACAGAGAAAAGGATACGAATTGCATATCGTCGAGACGGTGCGAAACCAAAGGTCGTAACCGAAAATCGGGGAATCGACTGCGTGTGACGCGTGTGGCGCCTGAAGCGCATGTGGCACGTGTGGCGTGTGTGGCGTGTGAGGCGCATGTGGCGTATGAGGCGCATGTGGCGCGTGGGGTGCGTGTGGCGAGACTCACCGCCAGGTAGTAGTCCTCCTGGTCCTCGGCGGCGGGCGCGGGTCCGAGCGGCACGGCGGCGGCGCCGCCCCCGGCCGGCCCGAACACGCCCGACACGTCCCACTGCGCGTCGCTGCCCTCCATCTGCAAAGGGCACGCCGTAAACGTCAATCGTCGGACGAACGGCGCGGGACGCAGCGCGAAGTGCGGGACGGCCGGCGCTCACCTGCTTGACGAGCTCGGCCTCCGCGGCGTCGAGCGTCTTAGCGTTCTCCCGGCACTCGGCGCGCAGCGTGCGCGCGCCCGCCTCCAGCTGCTGCAGGCGCTGCGCCAGCTCGCCCGCCACCAGCGTCGCCGGCTCGTCCGAGTCGTCCGCGGAGCCCAGCAGGTCGCGCACCTCCGCGTCTTGCACGTCCGGGGCAGTACCCTGCGAACGAGCTCTCGCGAGATCACTTTTACTGGCGCTAAAAAAATATGAATACGGCGGTGATCGGTCGAAAATTAGGATTCCCAGTTTATGATCGTAACTTAAATTCGTTAAAGGTCTGTCTGAACTTCGGCAAAGACGACTTTTTTCCGTCTATAGGGGCACGAACGATCACTCGCCCGCTAAGAGACAACATAGGTACCTGGTAGGGCAGCGGGCGCGGCAGCGCGAAGGCCTGCGCGTGCGCGTCGAGCAGGCGCTGGCGGTCGGCGAGCGCGTCGAGCGCGGCGGCGGCGGAGCGCAGCGCGGCGGCGGCGGCCCCCGCGGCGCCGGCGCGCGCGCCCTCGGCGGCGGCGGCCGTGCGCAGCGCGCGCCCCACCACGCTCTCGAAGCCCACCTCGGCGCACTGTGGACGAGCACGCGGTCAGCACTGCGTCGCGCGGGCCGACCCGCCGCGGCCGCGGCCCACTCACCAGTATGATGTCGGCGATGTCGTCGAGGTAGTAGCGCTGCAGCGTGGCGTTGGCGGCCTCGAGGCTCAGCACGTAGTCGGCGCGCGCCCGCAGCGCGCGCACCCGCGCCTCGCCGTGCCGACTCCGCCTCTGGATCGTGGGCGAATGCGATTTCAAATGTTTCATCAAAAATTGCAACGTTCGCTTCGTTCGGCTGCAGATAAACGTACTACCGCTCGATAGGTGGGAATCTAACCCGCGACCTCCGTCTTCGCAATCGGGCACGCTGACCGCTAGGCCGACGGATCGGTGATGATAACGACTATGATAACGGGTATGCGGTACAAATGTTCCAGAGCTCGCTTGCATAGTTTTATTTTCGTAGTGCGAGTCATAACGTCGTTACGAGTCGTTACTTGACTACTTTCACTTTATGCTGTAGTTTACAAACTTAGTTGTTTTTGTGCTTTTCCTAAAAGTTTTAATATATAATATTTTAATGTTTTCTCAAGTGTTGAACAAAAGCAAGTTACAAATGTGCACTTTAACGTTTGAAACCATTTATTTTAAAAGATTGATAATTAACGTTACCTTTAATTTTGCTTTTATAAATGTTTCAGACATCTAACACGACGTCGACTAGTTTCAAACTAGTAGAAACGAAAACTAAAAAAAAACGAAAGCTAAATTAACTAACTTTTTTTTATACATCAAAAATACCAAACTCCGAAACAAATACTTGCAGATCATGCAAACACTTGGACCGTCCCGGAAATCTAGCTCAAGATCACGGCAGTCGCATACGCACTACCGGTACATCACCGCGGTAGTCCTTTAACGTTTGCTTATGACGTACATTAAAAAAAATATTTTCAGCGTTAGAAAGCTACTGTGAAAGCAGTCCTGAGATGTTTTTTTATTATATTTGAACTCGTAAGCGTCTATCGGCGTCGGCGGCGCCGGTTACCTTCTCCAGCTCCTTGTCCAGCGCCTTGATCTTCTTGTGCCGGGGCGGGTCCGCGGCGGCCAGGCGCTGGCGCTGGTCGTAGGCGTGGCGCAGCTTGAGCGCGGCGGCGCGCCAGTCGGCCGCTGCCGCGGCGTGCGCCTTGCCCGCCGCCGCCGCCTCGGCCAGCGCCGCGCCCACCTCCTCGTGCCGCTCCGCCACCACGTCGCGGCACTTGCGGTGCAGGCGCAGCGCGTCCTCGGCCGCGCGCTGCAGCCGCGCCGCCAGCGGCCCGCCGTACAGCTCGCCCAGCGCCGCGTGGTCGCGCGACAGCGCGCGCGCGTTGTCCAGCGCCGCCTGCCAGCACGCGTACGCGCCCGTCAGCGACCACTGCTCGCGCCTGCGACGTACCGCCTCGCGATTAGCATCGACTCCCGCGCTCTCGGTGACGCGCGACCGGCCGTCGGCACCGTCGACTTACTTGTGCTTCTGGTCCTTGTGGCGCTGCGTGGCGGCGCGCGCCAGCTTGTCGAGCGCGCGCGCGTACTCGTGCTCGAGGTCGGCGCGGCGGCGGCAGTAGTCGTGCAGCTCGCCCGCCACGCCGGCCGTCGCCTCCGCGCGCGCCTCCAGCACTCGCGTCTGCTCCGAAAGCTGCATGCGGATATCTGTAACGTCACATTGGTTTTTAACGTATCGTTATATTCGTCCTCTTTTCCAAAGTTCCTCAGAGCGTTTATAACGTTCGCAAACTATAGATAGGCTCGTCGATTGTGTTAACGCGTGTATGATTATCCTATAACGCTGAATTAAAAGGAGGTCTTAATCTAATTAATCTTGGTCGTCTAACCGGTCGGAGCATCAAGATTTAACATTACCATATTTCGAGGCCTGACGATCGACTTTGGGAAGAACTGACATTCAAGAAACATAAAAAATGAAAAGAAGCAAATATTTTTTGTAAAACCGTATATTATTCTTAACACGCGTTAAGTGTTGTCATTCGAAACGCGTCCAATTGTTTTATTTTTTGAATTAGCCAAAATCTTGGCCATAACACAGTTGTGCCCAGGCACACTTCGTTACGGTACATTGTAGTTGCACTGACGAGAATGGAGAACAAAACCAACAAATTTATGGCAAAAAATTGCCATAAACCAATCTTTATAGCCGTTGGTATATCGTGTATAAATTTGAGCTCAATCATGCACAAATTTTTGAGCTATCGAAGCGTACATAAACCACATCAACATCTATAACGGTCGAAGGGTTAAACATAGCATTATTCGCACTGACCAAACAGTTTTAAGACTGGCCAACACGAGTGATCATTTGTAATAGAAACTTGCAATCGTCGAGTTATATTTCAACGGCAATAAGTAAATTGGCTTGGTTGCACATGCTAACTCCCCTTGATGCAGGAAAACTACTAAGTAGAGTAATGAAAATGTATTGTATTCAATCGTTTCAAGGATGACACATCTTATTATTTCTAAATCAATATAATAAACGGAAACAATTGCGTGTAATTTAAGTTTTTTGTTAAACAAATAAAGTGTGGCAGCATGAGGGAGGACGGATGAAGAGCGAGGTTTAAGTCAGTCCAATAGTGACTCAATTATTCACCACCTCTACAACAACATCGACTACACACTCAAGACCTAAGAAATAATACTGTTTGACCACTTGGCCTGTAGCACATTTTTGATAGAGAATCAAACATCAATCTAAGAATGTCTTGCTATTATTACAATGGGGCATCTCTCATTGTGGTGACTAATGTGTGATATATAAAAACTAGTACAGTAATAACATGTATAACATATTTATAGGCTAGATGACACCTTAATCAAATTAGTTACTTTTTATCACCTGTCAAAACAACAATTTTGTAGGAAAAAATGTACTAAATACAAAATTGTGACGTCACTGTTTATTTACGTCGTTTCAATTGAGTAGTCAGTTGAACAATATATTTCACTGTAGGTATATTTGATTGAAATTCGTACTAATAATAAAAAGTTATGTTAATTGTATTTTCCGAGATGTTTCGCGATATTAGTTTTAATGAAGTGGACATCGGTATTTATTTACGATACAGTCATCTACCCAATTGCCCCTAGACACCACTTGTACAAAGGCGTAAAAACATTGTGAAACTTACAAAATGAATCATATTTTATTACAAGTTCCTCGTTGTACACATAAAGGCATAAAGCTTTTTTATAAAAATGTGGCATCTGTTTGTCACCGGACTGTCACTTTATAGTACTCGGGTATACCGATCAGTGGCAAGCGGTAGATTTCATAGTTTTTTTTAATTAAAAATGAGTTTAAAGTAGATGTTTGTTATGTGTAACTGATGATAAATAACCTACTCTCTAAACTGTTGAAACAGTTGTGTTCCAAACGTAACTATACATCGCGCTATGGTTTTAGGATGTCAAAGGTGCAAACTATAAAACTTTAGAAGTTACTTCCGGTAGCAGCTTTAAAATAAAAGTAAATTGGTGTTCTTTGAAATAATGTATATTAATAAAATAAATTATACACATTATTTTTACTGACGTGCATGAAATAGCGTTTACCTAATCAGTAAGGAGCTCACTGGACTGATTCGCAAGGGTTATCGCGCATCAACAGGCGAACCGAAAAATTGGTTTATAGCTTTTTTTAGAACTTTTCTATCTTAAATATCGTTCTTTTTACACCAAATTATATCTTAATAAATTGGCATACAAAACTTCTAGTTACATTTTATAAGCTGTATATAAATTTTAAATATATCGACAGCCCGAGGTCCGAATATATCTGTCTAATTGTTTCTGATGCCTTAAATTATAAAGCAAGTAATTATAACCAGGAGCCGCGCCTCACAAAAAGGACGTATTTGAGTTTATTTTTTGCTTGAAATAAAAAACGTTTAACGGCTTCCAACATGAAATACATACTTTTTTGTAGCCAATATTCGGGTTCTCCTGTGTCACTGACCTTCCCCGCACCTCACGCAATACATAATAATCTCACGATGGCTTACTGCACTGGATGAACTTATCGGAAACTGTGTAATATAGTGCAGCTGCATATGTCATAAACTGTTTACTATTTTTCTAAGACAAGTGTGATCGCTTGATCACTAATTAAGTCATTTCAGAATAAGAAACTGAGATAATGACACCGTGTTTGAATGCCACTTGGAACGAAAGCTCATCAACATCTCAACAATTGCTGTTGGATAAAATCTTACGATAAATACGTTTATTTATCCTGTAAGGTATCTGAGCATCGATATGTTTTAAAATAACAAAAAAAGCTGTAACAGGATGCGCATCTGGAACCTCGGAGAATAGTTGGCGACGAAGCACGTAGCAGCCAATACACAAATATCTTGAAAATACAATGTGAACCCAACTCGCTAGTGACGGATGACAATGCGTATGTGTGTGTGTGCGAGAGAGAAAGAGAGAGAGAGAGATTGAAGAATTGTTGATGTCGATGGATGACAGGCGAGGGGCCGAGCCGGCGCGAGGGGACGCACAACACTCTCCGAACTGTTTGTTGACCGACTACCAATATAAGCGATGCACCCCGACTGCATCCGTATGAACGTTGATTCACATGCTAAGGAACGACCTGCACGGAACTCTGCACACAATGGAGATACGCGGACCTGTTTACCTATGTATAGTATGGATATTTAAGCGTATATGTTTATGTTAAGTTTTATGTGACGTTGTTTATTAATAATGTCCTCAAGTGGTTACTTGCCACCCTTTTAATTAAATCGAATTTACACACAAACGAAAAGTGCTCTGTGGCAAGATCTGGCAGTAATGTCGACACAAAAATATTCTACGACAGCGACAACACAATGCACGGGGACAATAACAAACTGCTAGAGCTGGCGACGGCCACCGCTGACGCGACGTTGCATGTTATTGTCTGCTAAAAATCATATTTCACCAAAACACTGACATATTATTCAATACAAGCGTGCACACTTTTACAGATTTATTTTTGGCAGTTAACATAAGGACGTCTCGCGGTCATTAACGGGTTGTATAATAGTAACGGTGATGGTGAGTAAGCCACTGGTGGGCCGTAGTGGTGTCCCGTGGGAGTGTCTCGTACCGGGGAATGCATTGGCGAGGTCGGGCGGGCCCCACTCGTGGCGCGGCTGTACGATACAGTGGAACATGTCGCGCCCGCCGCCGGTCGACTGGCGGGCCGTGCTCGGCGCGCAGCCTCCGCGGGATGCGCCCTGTGCCGCCCGCGCGCTCGCCCCTCTCCCGTCTGCCGCCCGTTTGCACCCTCCTACGTCACGATACCGCCGTGACCTCACAACGGTTCACAACACTCCACACAAAGCACGCAATACATATAAAAAAATTGAGTTCTCACGGACAATATCTTTATAATACATAAATTTCAGCTTAAAAATAAACAGTTACTATACGTAAACGCTAACAACTAATTTATGAGTGAACGCGATGACTGACATTCAAATGTATCGGACGACTCGCCTATTCGTCGAGTGATACAATTCTCAACTTTTCCTGTATGTATGACGACAATCACAAAACAAAATATTATGTTGGTACTCAAGTTGGCTCACTAGCACGTTACGTACCGTTACTAGTACGACAGCGCAACGGGAAACTAACGAATGCTGTTTGCAAGTCATTTTTAAAAGTAAAAATAATTTACTAGTAACAGATAGGTACGTGCCTCGCTGATGAACACTGCACATTGCATAAGACAAGGCTATCTTGGTAATGGCATATGGCAACTGCAAATTAAAAGAGAATCTTCTGAATTCCTGACATCTTTGTACATCCGGATGATATGAGTAATGTGGATTGTCGCGGATGGAAACGAGAGAGCTCTGACGATAGTGCTCGAGAAAAGAATTGGCAGGGAGAATAATCACTGAACCACCCGTGGAGGTGGAAAACCGGGCAATGGTGCAAGTGCATAAATTGCAAGCAACAATCAGCTGTGAAGCATTATTTAAGAGCTCCGATAAAAACCCAGCATATCGGATACACAAATAAAAAGTGTAACTAAACAACGAACAAGAAAAGTAGGTTTTAAACATAATATTATACTTTGTATATGTATACATACATGTCTTAACATTATGCTGACTAGGTAGATGTTTGCCTTAAACTGTGATAGATTGTAAGCCAAGATAAAAAGCAACAACGTCTTTAGAAAAATTCAAATGCAAACGATGCCTTAGTCATAATGTTGTCATTTGCGAACCTGAAACATGGTATACCGCGTTGTCGTCACCCTCATCAGCCTGATTAATAATTTATTTTCAAATAACTATTTCAGTATCTTAATGACGCGTAATCAGTAATAAAAGAATTCAAGAAAAGAAAAATGTATTTATATACATTTGAATATTGACATTGGCGTATTTCAGACGGTCATTATGACAGTGTCCAAAAGCGATGAAAATCGAAAACTGCGATATTATCGTACCGCGTTTCAGTTTGGTAGTATATGTAACATCTGTAATAGTACTTCTGTAGAAAAATATTTTCAGCGCAATGTGTTCTTCGCAACACAAAGGGATTGTCATAATAAAACCTTTTTAAATAAATATACCGATAATAAAAAGTAATTACTAAGGTATTTATAGTTTAGTGTGTAAATAATTACATATTATTTGTAATTGAAGACATACTGTAAGGTACAGTCAATGCATTTAGAAAGCTCGAGCGCTGGCTGCAGCATTGTTGTTTGTTCGATCCACGCTTATTGCACCATTTATAAAACCACTGGCTAGTAATAGGAATAGGGAAGTAGTAGTTAACCAAAATTGTTTCTGGCAAGTAAGGTTCTTTAAAATCGTATGACATGAGAACGAAGGCTGCATCGATCGATGTTCAGCTGTGCTCAACGTGGCAGATGAATGTCTAGTGCCCGCAGCCGGTGGGGCTCGCAGCACATGCACCGCGCGGTGGCGGGCGGCAGGGTTGCCCGAACCGGTCGCCACTCGCCGAACACCTGGTCCCCGGTGTGCTTGCAGCCTCTCACCTCGCATATGGTACATACGACGCTATCCTTATCTAGATCATCCAATCGCTTACGATATTAGTAGTGTCCCACCAGTCAACTTGCAAAATATATTTTTTTTTAATGCGACTCAATTAAACAAATGTTTCCAATGGTCTTACAACAGACCCACAGGAAGAAGTATTCCGATAAAGCCTTCAGATACATTTAATACCTTTGAAACGGTTCGCTCAGTAAGTAAACATCAAAGAAATAAAACGAGATACTAGATTCGTGACAACTATTCATTATTCACATTAGACAATTTTTAGGTTATAATCGTTGCACTCGACTGACGGAATTCCTTTGTAAACAATGTTGAACACTTCGGCAATGTCATCAATGAAGTCAGAAATGTTACATCAGTGTCGTCATCGCCTTCTCGACCGGCTCTATTGGAACTTCTCTCGGACTAGTGCGCTGTACGAGTCCATGCACATACACAGCAGATGCAAATAGTTTAAGTTTTCCCGCACGCCTGTGTTTTCTTGGCATTGAACTCGACCAGATTCTCATGACCCCATTGAGAAATGCGGCCTAGGACCCGAGCTCAGTGACAAGCTTTTGTCGCTTTTCCTCAACGTCCGCTAATTTGTTGCCATTTACTGTGTCATGTCAGGAGTCCGGCCACACAAATCTAAATTCCTATCAACGAAATCTAGCCACACACCTATTAAAACTAAAATTAGTTTCAAAAGAGAATCAATTTCTGACAAATAAATAAGGTACATCAACAAAGTACATTGACACCAATAACCTGTTCAACACGTTGCATAAAACCTTGTTCATTAGTACTGTTAGGGCACTTTACATAACAAACAACGCCAGCTTGACACTACGTTCATTAGTTAAAGAGCTCTTTAGTGGATGACTTATCACTTTCTCCTAACAACTTGCGTATGCCTAAATTATGCCTACGTACATGTGTCCACGTATATGTTGGAAATGTAAAAACATAATTGTATTTGTTGTGATTCCAGCTACTGTTCCCATTCATCAGTCGATGATGTTGACTCCGCTCAGGGTTGTTCTTGATGAAAAGGTTGGCCACTACCAGTCAGCGTATTAAGTGCTTTGTGCACTTTTGGACCGGAAAGGACCAGGAGAGAGTTATTTGATATTTTTAGAATAATGTAAAAAACTATTGGAAATTGGGTAGATGACTGTATCGTAAATAAATATCAATGTCGGCTTTATTAAAACTAATATCGCTAAACATCTCGGTAAATACAATTAACATAGCTTTTTATTATTGTTACGAATTTCAATCAAATATACAGTGAAATATGGTGTTCAATTGAGTAGTCTAAACCAATGACGTCACAATTTCATATTTAGTACACTTTTCATACAAAATTGTCGTTTTGACAGATGATAAAAAGTAACTAATTTGACTAAGGTGTCATCTAGCCTATTGTAAAATTATTTCATCAAAGTAAATTTTAGAAGATTCTTATATTTTCGTGAAGAAAGAGCAAGCTAAGACTTTGCAATCTGAATTCTTGTATAAGAAACCGGAAGTTAAGTGTTTTAGAGGTAGAAAATCTCAATTAAGAATTGTTTAATGCGAAAGGACTATGACACTAGAGCTCTTTCACACGTGTGTCGCGTTGCATAATTGTAAGTCGTGACCTTGGCCAATACGTGCACCGGGCACGTGCTCGGCGCACTACCACAATATACATCGACTAAGTTCAGCAGGCACCTTTGTTATTATTGAACCACTCACAAATTACTAAAAAACACTAAATCATGGTAAGCTACCAAGAACTTTAAATACGTTATAACAGTTTTATTTATTTTTAGTTGTATTTAGGTAGTAGAGCGACGCTGATCTCAGCACGAACGGGCCGGCTCAATCGGCGCAGCACTACCCTCCCTCTGAAGACCAACCTAAAGCGCCAGCATTTGTGCTGTCGTGTTCCGTTGGTGAGTGTGAGACCGGAGGCCCATTGATGCAGCGGGTGACAGTAATTGTGATAACTGTGTGAGCCTTACACTGCCACGATGACTGTCATGCCTTTTACGTCCCAAAGCGTGGCGTGTAAAAGTATCTTACTAGGTCACCATAGTGTGGGTCACCATAGTGTGGGTCACCACACTACATTGTCTGCTTGTGCAATGAGTATGGTGATCACAACTCTTTGGATTCTATTCGTGCTTTCCATCAGGCAGAGTAGAGTCACTTTGGCAGGCTCTTCACAAAAAAAAAAAAAACTCACTTTTTCTTGCAAACTGTAACTTACAAGCGTATGGAGTGAATTTACCGACTTCAAGAAATTATCTTAAAGATGATTTCTACACACAGTCTTGAAATACATTTACACAAGTCAGTAAGAAAATATAAACAAAAATGAAAATCCTACAGCCTCATAACATCTTAAAGAATTAGAATGTAAAGAGTAAAGTTGTCTTATTTTTGTGATTTTGCCTTAAATATACAATATACTGTACGGTAATGTACACTGTTAAAAGAGGGTTAGAGTGTATCGGTGGGGCTGAGTGGGTAGTGGACAGCTCATTAGCTTGCAGAGTGGTGCTTCGCAGCGGAAGTTCGCACGGGTTGGTTGCGCGCACGCACTGATTGTTTACCCCAGCGCGATACCGCCGGCGGACAGCAAGCGCCTTCACGACCACACTTTTGTATTCATTTAAACTATTACCGAGAATCACAGCTCAATGTGCAACAAGGACGACGTGTTACATTTGTCAATAACATTTTCCTTGTAGCAAGTGTAAATGTATTACAAGTTTATCGATATTTCGAAAGAAGCTTTCAATACATGACTTTTTACACTAGCAACATTGTCCAATTCGGCTTACATATTGTAATTGTTATTGAAATCAACAATCGAGCATTTTGAATATACATTTGATACTCGACGCTGCAATCGGATTGGTCTTGTGTTCTTGTCTTGTACTTTGACGGCAATCGTTGCAGTTTCATAAAGGCATCTCATCACCTGGGCATATCGACAGTAATACCAAGAATCTCTGCATGGATTCCAGAACAGTCTAGCCCTTAATGTTTATCGAAGGCTTTCTCGTAGTTCACATACGCTAGACAAAGCATAGGCTGGTTATATTCCGGTCTTTTCGATTGTTTGCCTTAGATTGTGTATGTGGTCAACGGTACAGAAGTCTTTTCGAAACCCAACTTGCTCCACGAGCTGGAAATCATCGAATTTTTGGGCAAGACGATTCGTAATAACCCTCGAAAACAACTTATAAACGGATCAGGAGTAAACTCAGGCAGTAGTCCTTAGTAGACTTTTGTCTCCTTTTTCGAAGAACAGCACTACCACGCTCCCTCTCCATGCTTCCGGTGTAGTGCCAGTATGAATAACGGAATTAAATATTATAGTTCTGAGAGCTCTACTAATATAGGAATACCACTGGCTTTTAGAAGCTCCGTTGTAATTCAGTCTTCACCCAGAGCTTTGCTGTTGTCCGAGTACCATTCTATTCATTCTAATTTGTAAGGTGACGTGTCAGTTTAGCACTCAGATCATCCGCGATATGGGTGTATAGGTCCTCGTAAAACTTTGCGACTTGAGTAAGAACCTGATTTCGAGATGACGGTGATGCCTTGTGCTGTTGAGTTTGGTCAGGTGACAACAGGCCTTTGGTTTGGTAAAAACTTGTGTCCTTATTTTGAGCAATTGCGTCCTCATTCGCTCGAGTATTTGATTGTCGAATGTCTCGTCTTAAAAGCCTCTTTACGTGCCTATTCAGTTCCTGACGTACAGCTCGTAATTCTTATATTCGTTGGTTACACAAGCATAAGGACTGTCTGTAACAACGATGCGTACAAGGCAATTCATACTAGCACATTACCTTTTCTCGTTGTTTTTAATTTTTAAACATGGATGGATATGGCACTTACCACCTTGCAGTTTTAATTTACAACAATTTCATTATAGATTTGTGTGGGTCAGGTTTTTGCAAAAACATCGAGTATAAACTTTAAGTGTTTTTATTGGCTGGATCAACAACAACTCAGGGAGAAAATATTAACCGACGCACTTGAAGAGAATATACACCTTACGTTTTTAATCACGAACAAAAATGTGAAAGGATAATTAGAGGTATAGGAACCGTTTTCCATGCTACATGAAGGAGAATGCAATCTGCAGACGAGGAATCGTAGACATTAAAAATAAAGTTAAGAAGCCACAGTTACCGTCTTGGCCCGCTGCCATGAAGCTTGTTGTACTCCTCGCTCCAGTCCAAGGGATAGAAGTGTAATGTCTTTCCTCGACGACTACGGTAATATCGCATAAAAAACTGGTATATATATTGTAACTGAGATGTGGACGAACAATGTTGTCTTTAATATACCTGGTCGATTAAAAATATGAAAAAACTATTGATTTTAAGCAACGTGTTGCGTCTGTCCAAATTATTTGTCTCAGACTATCAGCGCTACATTTTTTTTATATTCATCAAGCTCATGGGATGACATTGAAGAGTTCTAGGTTGGAATTGAGCAATCGCAGTCTTATTACTAAAGACTGAAAGCTCATAACCAAAAGTCATGTGGAGTGTAAAAGCGTATCTCACTAGGCCGCCAAAATATGTGTCACCATACTGCATTGTCTGTATTCATGCTTTCCATCAGGTAGAGTAATCATTTTGTCAGGCTCTTAAAATAAACAAAAAATCAATATAAAAAATTAGTCTACTCTACTGGTCTATTATATAGTTGCTGGTCGTTGTGTGGTAGTGTAAAATGAAGAATAATGACTGAATTTCGTGCATCACCAACTGCTATCCTGCTAAGTAGGGTCGTTTAGTCGGTTTTCACGACACCCACGTGAATCCTTCACCTGAATATATAAATCTGTCACCACATGGACAAGCCATCAATAAAATAGATGGTAAAAATATGCAGGTCTTGCAAAGTTGCCGAAAAACGATTCGGGTCTGATTGGTCGATTCAGGTCTTATTGTTAATGACCGAAATAGGTTTGAGATGTAATAGTATCTAGTATCATTATTACTAAAACAAATGGATAATTAGGCGCCGGTATAACTTGATTACATTCGTATACATTGTGCAGAAGATAAAGATATCATTAAAGTGACGTGATTTGTTACAATATACTATTTAATGAGATGGGAATGCAGATTTTTATCTAGGTATATTGCAGTTCCTGTGTGATAGTTATTAGCATACAACCACCACTGCAACATATCTATACACTAAGTAAACTTAGATAGCTCGCTTATTAAGTCGAACGAAAAAGGGCCCTAACGTTTCTGAATTCTCCAAATGCTCGCATTGAACGTAGTAAACGACGATAATTGGCGGTTAATTGGTTTACTTAATGTTAATGTTACAAAACAATATGATATTTGTGTGGTTTCTTAGTACCTACACATTTATTGCTAGTTCCAATTGTTGTATTATAGAAACTTAACGACGACCGTTTGACCGATAAACAGTGTCCATTTTGATGTCAGTATGGGTGTTCTATAACAAACGCTTAGTAGGTGTAGTACGCCGACGTTGTTAGGGACTTTATACTTATAAATGGTTCAAAATCCACAACAAACAAATTGTAGTAAGGGTTCATATATAAATATCTACACTATCATAAACCTGGAGAGTTTGTTTGATTGAACGCGACGCGAACCGGAGGCCCATTGATGCAGGGGTGACAGTTATCGTGGTAACTGTGTAAGCCGTATACTGTCACGATGACTGTCATGCCTTTTACGTCCCCAAGCGGGGTGTGAAGAAGTATCTCATAAGGCCGCTATAGTGTGGGTCACCATACTGCATTGTCTGCATTTGCGATGAGTATAATGATCACAACTCTTGGATTCTATTCATGTTTTCCATCAGGTAGAGTAGTCACTTTGGTAGGCTCTTAATATAAAAAAAAACGTGTTAATCTCAGGAACTACTGGTTCCAATCGAAAAATTCTTTTGGGATTCGGTAGCTCATTTGTCAATGAGGAGTATATATTATAACATTCCGCTAGAATTAATAGGAGATGAAAACTGTTGCAAAAATGGAGAAAATTTATTAGTTTTGAGAGACGCAGAGGTTTGCGAGGGCTAAATCATAAGCACTCCGTGACGGCACATCATATACGGTCACAAAGTGTATCGCCATAACCATCTTTATCATAATCATTATTATCATCACCAACAGCCTTTAACAATCCACTGTTGAACATAGGCCTCTCCTCAGCACGGAGGTTTTGGTCTAGTATAACACGCTAGTCATCTTACTGCGTAGACAGACAGACGTACCTATAGTACAGGTCGTCAGCACTACCATAAGTAACAAACAAGTGTTATCTACGAGTACGTCGTACGTCAAAGCACTAAATAAGTGCTCAAAGAAATGAGATTGACTTCGTCTCTGCACTTGCATTTCCTGCACATTAACTGCTCAGACAATAAGCTTTTTATGTATCATCGCTCTTCCCATACAAGATGCGACAGAACAAAGCGTCATTGCTACAGGCCAAATTATCTTTTTCCTTCGCATACTTACAACATTTACAGGTAGTCTCTCTAGCAGAAAATGTGTAAAAGTACGCTAATAGACGCTCACAATACCGCGCCTCAACAGAATATGGTGAATCTTGTAATGGGTTAAGTGATTTCTCATGTTTAAGGGATCGATTTTGCGAGCTATTGTTCGCGTTATTGGCCGAGTCATAATTAATTGAGGGGCGAGGGAGCGTGGGCCCGAGTCCCGAGTCCCGCTGCGCCGCCTGTCGCACTCGATGACTCGTTCCCTTCACCCACACAAGTACTCCGAGCTGGGGAGCAATGAAACGGTCCGGTCACGCCCTCTGTGCACCGCGTTCGTGTAGAAGTAGACGTCGGCAGAGGGCGGCAGGAGCGCTGCAGCTCGGCTCCAGTGTGGCGGCGCGCGGCTCTAAATATAGCGCCGGCGCCGCCCGCACCCACTGATTCACACATAACAAGACAGCGGCGACTACGGGCGACCACTGTACTGTACTGTTATCCGTACCAGTCCTAGCACTTTCTGGGTTAACTACCAACAAAATAATGTTTTATACCTCGCCTTGACACTACCTCGGCACTAAATTAACAGACGGTTATAAAGGATTATGTATTTCATTCAACACTTGGATATTTCACTGTAATATTTGTCTGAACCATGCATTATAACCCAATTTCGTAACATATGAAGAACTTGTATATTCGAATTTAACACATTTCATTTCATACACTTTGTGTACAAAGACACAAACCCCTGCATCACAATCGTGCCGTTATCGTCATTATACATATTTGTTAGTTTTTTAGTATTAATTTACAATTCAAAGCTCTTCTAAATTTTTCTTATTATGAAAACGCCGTATGTATAAAATGCGTAACGAGGTACGGGCTTTGTCGCCAACTGTAGGTACACTAGACACCTACAAACATCATTAATCGTGTTTATGTCCGTGTATACCGAGAGACTCGAGTATTAATAGAACGCGACATGGAGAACTATTGGTACTGTAATGGATCACTCGTTAAACAATGGCTAATCTTATCTTAACTGTTTACTAATCTGTTAATTATATGTAATTCATCGAGATATCGACGCCAGTAGCTCGAGTACTGGAATGCTTCCGCAAAATGCTTCCATTGGGAATAATGCCATTACAGCGCAGTGACAACTATAGAGAGACGATCAAATGACAGCGTTAGAGATCGATTCTATATCGATAGTGGAATATATGTTTATCAGTAGTCTGAATACCATATCAGTCTCTGTCTAATTTGGAATCAGACGGCTGTGTGTGAGATTTATCGAGTTATTATTATATTTGCATCTGTGTCAATTTGCATAAGTATAAAAGCTTTGTATTTACAACTTGTCTCCATGCGAACTCTTCCGCGTCCTGGAATCTAAAGTGTAAGTTACGCTTCGTTAAGTTTAGATAGCGCTCTACCGAAAGGTTTCCAGTGGGTTGACGTGACAGTGATTGCTTTTATTTATGGATATGAAATAGACCCGTCTCTCAACAGTTACAAGCAAAAGTGATTCGTCGGTATTTAAAGCGAGAGTGCGCTCCTTCTTGAAGGTCAGAAGGTATGTAGTCTGTTCTATATGTCCAAGGAAGTCACAAATATTAATAGTACGAGCACAGGCTAGATTAGCGTGACAGCGGGTAGTTCGAGTGCCTTTAGAACATAATGGGGAGTGATTATTTAGATGTAGAGCGGTGAGGCGCGCCCATTACCTTCCATTGTGTCGGCTGTCCGGCCGTTATGGCGCTACTTATTATCAATTCATGAGACAGAGGCACATTAACATACTAATGTCTGACAGTTTAACACATACAAAGAGTAACGACACACGGCGGCACATGAAGACGTCAAATAATCAAGTAAGTTTTGCTCAAACCTGTTCGCTCAAACAGTGCTCAAAATGTGCGTGCTATAATAACATCTTACGTACACCTAATGCATTTGAATGGTTACGAAATACAAAAAAAAATATCGTCTATCCATCTGGTTGTTCCCATTGGATTCCGATCCTGGTCGATTGCGATTCACTGGCAGATAACTAATGCGTAAGTATTTAGGTTCCTTTCCCTTATTTGCCAAACGAATGAGGTTTCCATGCAATAAGTATCCCATAACTATTCCTTACTTAACTACATAAAAACACGTATATTTATATATACATATATAATATATGTACGTGCTGTTAGGAAATTATAAGTAAGTTAACTAATAGCCTGCTTCCAAGCTTATACTTTTGTGACTTCTCCTACTCTTACTATAAATGTGGAAGTTTAGATGCATGTTTATCACTCCATCACGTCAGAAAACCTGAAAAGATTATTGATAAAGATCGACGTTAATGCGAGTTAGGCCACGGGCAAACCTTAGCATTGAAATATAAATAATATTGAATGAATGCCATGTCTGTTTCAACATAACATCAACATTTAGGTGTAGTAAAGCTTAGATGACATAGGAAGCGGTCGGCCGAAATCTCCAGTAACGACACCAGCTGCGCAACACATGTGGCTAGTTAATGAGCCGGCTTAGCCGCGATACGAGCACATAGCAATACGCAGCGTGTACAGACACCAATGGTTTGTAGCTAACAGCTTCTCATCGAACGTTGATGGCAACTACTGATCATTGTGTAGAAAACATTTATCTACACAATGATCAGTAGTTGCCATCATCAGGGTATGGGGAGTGTCACGTTAAATCACAAAAGACAAACTGCACGGCTGTACCATCCGTTTCTCGGAGCTTATCAAGACTTTTCGAGCCCACTGTGACTTCATCGCGGATAAGGCTATAGAGGGCGGAATTTAAAAGTTAATGTAATAAAACAGCAAGTTTATAAGTAATAAATAGTATCTACTACACACATTTGTATTTCTAATTATAAAAAAATCATTTACCGCCAGTCTTGGACACTTGTAACTCAAGGGTCAAGTAGACAGGTCGGTAAACAGTAAATGCACGTAAGTACATCAAATTAAGTAAGTAAAGAAACGACATCGTATCAAAAACGTAACGCAAAAAATGCAAGTCTAGTTAATTTTTTTTTGCATAAAAACGTGTGAGACATCTCACAATTAGTACAAACTTACGTAGTTAGTTTACTGGCTATATTTTATAGAGGGGAATATAATCTATAGACCAACAACTCTATCTCATATATTAAGATTCCGGGCGCTTTATGTTTGTGTTTGCATAAATTTGGTGCGCTAACGATATGTTCAATTAAGATTATTTTAAATAGTACATTGTGTTAGATGATTATATTGTGACGCAACAGCCAACTTACTATATTTATTGGAAAATAAAAATATTTAACAATACCTAAAAAGTACTGTTTAACCGCTTGCCATAACACATGTCTCAAGTAATGACAAGTTATGGTCATTAGTAGTTATAAAAAGTAATTAATAATTATAACAATTTTTGACGCAAGAAACCTTTGACCCTACCGGTGGTATAGGCTACTTTTAATTAGCTATATTACTAACAGGATTTCCTTTCTAGGGTAAACAAGAGACTCCGAAAAATGACTTTCTCTGTGTCTTTCAGTCGGCTGTAGTCCAACACAGCTGTTTACGTGAAGGTTTCTGTAAAAATAAAACAGGTGACAATACTATGTGACAGATGTGATCAATATTAAGTTTGTGTCTCTGTGACAGCTACAAAATAATTGTCTTTAGAACATTTCAGCGTGTTCATCTGTAATCGACGACGACTTAACAACCATGATTTTAAAATATCATCAAGTGTGAGAGCCTCTACCATAACCAAGTCGCTCTCGATATAGATCGTTTAACGCTATTAATAGTGA
The DNA here is from genome assembly GCA_949316085.1 of Hypercompe scribonia. NCBI lineage: Eukaryota > Metazoa > Arthropoda > Insecta > Lepidoptera > Erebidae > Hypercompe > Hypercompe scribonia. The sequence continues at coordinate 22,177,994 of OX438981.1, read as the reverse complement.
TGTTTTCATAATATTGGAAACAGCATTGGTACATCCCTATTTTTTTAAATGCTATAATTAACCGTGACTCGCGTGGTTAGCCTCCGAAATGATAACAAAAACAATTTGTATTTCATTAAACACTACCTACACAATTACGAATTAAAATAAGAATTATACCTATAAGAAGGTATGGTAGGTACATTAGGTAATACGAGAATTGAATATTTTCAGCGTAATGGCAAAATTTCGCGTCTGCAGGTACGTAAACTTTGGAATATTTATTTAAGTTTATATGCAGAAGTGTTGCCATTTTAAAAGTTTATTTGAAACCAGCTAGCTGCATTAAACTACGTACCATGTTGGTCGATGTCATGCTATAGAAAGTTTTTTTTTTTTTTTTTTTTTTTATACCACGACGGTGGCAAACAAGCATACGGCCCGCCTGATGATAAGCGGCTACCGCAGCCTATGGACGCCTGCGACACCAGGGGCATCACGTGCGCGTTGCCGACCCTTCAAAAACCTATTAACCCCCTTCTTGAAGAACCCCATGCTGTAGTTCCCAGGGAAAACCGTGGCAGGGAGCTCATTCCATAACGGGATTGTTCGCGGGAGAAAATTTCTCTGAAACCGCACTGTGCGCGACCATTTAGGTTCCAATGTATGTGGATGAGCTCCCTGACGATGGCGAGCGGTGCGATGGTAGAATGTGGCTGTGGGCATCATATCAAACAATTCTTCTGAACACAACCCATTGTAGAGACGGTAGAGTACACACAGGGAGGCAAAGTCTCTCCTAAGACTTAGTGGCTCGATACCGTCCGTGAGATCAGGATCGTCGACTATTCTCACAGCACGTCTCTGGACTGAATCGAAAGGCTCAAGCTGGTACTTCGGTGCTCCCGCCCAGAGATGACAGCAATACTCCATGTGAGGCCGAACTTGTGCTTTGTACAGTAGTAGCCTTTGTGCCGGTGTGAAGTATCGCTTCGCTCTATTCAGAACACCAAGCTTTTTTTGATGCCAGCCTCACCTTTCCCTCCAAATGAGTCCGAAATTGGACGTCACTGGAGATGTCGACGCCGAGGATCCCAATACTCTGTGAGATGGTAAGGGGTGTATTCTGGAATTGTGGAACCACAGTGAACGGGGTTTTTTTAGCAGTAAACGCACAAACTTGTGTCTTAGAGGGGTTAAATTGGACCAGGTTATCCCGACCCCAATCGGAGACTCTGTGTAAAGTGCTCTCGATTTGAGACACAAGTTGTTCGCGACTTTCTACTACAGCAGTACGAGAGATGTTAGCCCGGCCCGTGTAATACGCATCTCCAGTACTGTCATCCGCATAACAATGAATGCTATCTATGGTCAACATATCATTGATATGCAGCAAGAATAGTGTTGGAGATAGCACGGAGCCTTGCGGGACACCAGCGTTTATGTCCATGCTTTCGGAGCAGCTACCGTCGACGACGGCTTTTATGCGTCTGCCAGACAAAAAGCTAGCCACCCATTTGCACAAACCCTCGGGCAGGCCGTAGGACGGTAACTTCGATAGAAGGCCCCTGTGCCAGACCCGATCGAACGCCTTTGCTATATCCAGGCCAACTGCCAAGGCCTCACCTTGACTCTCAATGGCTGAAGCCCACCGGTGAGTGAGATACACTAGAAGATCACCAGTCGAGCGACCGTGGCGGAAACCGTACTGGCGGTCGCTGATCAAATCGTGCTCTTCCAGGTAACTGAGGAGCCGTGTGTTGATTACACGCTCCATCACCTTAGAGAGAAGGGAGGTTATAGCTATAGGCCTGTAATTCGATGGGTCCGATCTATCACCCTTTTTTGGCACTGGATGCACATGGGCAGTCTTCCACGAAGACGGCACTTGCCTTTTGCGGTAGGAAATCGCGAAAAGTCGCGTTAGTACAGGGCACAACTCAGGGGCACACTTTTTGAGCACCATTGCAGGTATACCGTCTGGCCCACTCGACTTATGAACGTCTAGACAGTTTAGTTCCCGCCGCACTTCTCTTTGCGAAATGTGTATTTCCAGCAAAGTGTGTTGGCACGGCGGGTTAATAGGCGGTACCGCACTTCCATCCTCGTTCTAGTCTACATGTATACAATAATATTTCAACTTATACTAAATAGCTGTGTAAAAACCCATATAAAAGAAGTAACTATGGCCGAAAATCTATCACGAGGCAATTTTTAGTATGTATTATGGACCCTTCTTTTTCCTTTCTTTTTATTATCAGATTCTGATCGGTAAGATGTTTAGGTCGACATCATTAGAAATAATAATACCCTTTTATGATCATGTGGTAACTCTCACCGGTCCTCATTTCAACGGAGCTAGCGGTGAAGCGGCGTGTCGGAATCTATAAAATTCAAATGGTTCGAACCAATACGGTCCGGACTCGGGTAAGGAGTGGAAATAGTTGGCATTACCGACATTCAATAAGGAGATAATACAAATGTCTTCCTATTTTGTTTACAAATATGGATAAGTAAAGTACTGGTTTTATTCAAACCACAATAACAAAGCGTCATACGTTGACGTTAACACGTGCCGCAAATGTCACCTCGCTATCTAAGGCGAGTCTGCATCGAGTGGTATATCAACCTCTCTTAGAATACACCATTCATACTACTATGTAAGATTACCACTGCCGACAAATATGGTTCCATCTTCAACCCATATGCGACATTCCATTAATTTTAAGTTTACCACTATGTTATTACTATATACTTTATTAATTATTTATTCTACCTAATAAATTACTCTGGTTTTCGTATATTTGTAAGGAATCAAAATAAACAATGCAACTGTATCTATGTAATAAGGATAATATTCTTGAACAAGCCTGTCACCACGGCCAGTGCAACCTGATCGAAACGCAAGACATTTCAAATTTCTTTCATAATAATTGGTAATAATATTTTTAGAACGTAAATCTTTAGAAAGAACTGTAATAAAGTATAGTAGTAAGAAGTATTATAACTTCACAGCCCCCGCACACGCGGCCGTCTGATCCCTAAGTGGACTGAGTCTGTCCTCTGATACGCACATTATATCTATACAGAACAAACTATCGTAGTTATCACACGATACTTCTTCTAGACGGGCATCGAATCCACGCCCATTTTAGGGCAATCGACGTGCACTTTCACTGTTAGCTCGCGGTCGTGAATGCCTATCATAGTGTTATTGTTACCCTAAACCCGAACACCCATTTTCTGTAGTACAGAGAATGGCTAATTGCCAATATATTCGTGCAATCAAGATAATTGAACGTACAGACAGCTGCCTTCTTCAATTTTGCCAAGCGCAGGCAGTAATCAGAAAACGAAGACTCGTGTTGCAACAAACGGAGCAGTTAATGAGGCGCCGGCCCTACCGAGATAGCGTCGGGGATTACTGCCTACTACATACCTTGCTTAGTATGTTAATTGTATGCATTGGTGAACAGCTATTTATAAGGGAAACTGATTAACAAACATCTAAATAGGTCAGCGGTGAGCACGGTATGTTCACCGCCAATCACAAACAGCACAATAGCGTACACATTTAAAATACACCGACGCATATAAATACCATTGATTTTATCCTGTACTGTCTGTACTAATATTAGCTTACAATAAACGACTACCTGAGATTACTCGTACAGACAAAAGCTACTACAAAAACGGTGTATGTATTATATGTATAACAACAAGAACGAGGGAGCGGTATAGTCGGCGGGTCGGTGGTCCCACCGCGACGCAGAACCGCACCTGGCTAATGAATAATTATTTTTTCCCATGTATAACGACTATATTATAGTTAGCGCAATGATAGGTGCGTTCTTACATTTTTACGTTTAATGAGTCACCCGTATAATTATCTGCACGGGCAGGTAGCGGCTGAAGTCGTGCAACACGACGACGACACGTACCGCCTTATTGCATATGCATTACCGGTCCGCACAATAACTTGTAACAATTATTTTATTATTATATAGTAAGTGCGTAACGCCGTAGAACAATACAACAGTTAAAAAGTTTAACGACCTTAGATACGAGTAACCAGCCGGAAGTGAGCTCTTTATTATACGTATGATGCTCAGAGACAAAGACCTTTGACACGACACAAACGAATTGGTGTCTGCAGCCAGCCGAGATTTATCGATAACGATGCACTTGTGGGGCTACATATTCATTTACGGCAACGCAATGCCGCCGCCGACCGAAGTTAGCGATAACACGACACAAAGGAACTATGCGCGAGCTTTAAACGAGGAGAGTTACCCCTGCGTTCGACCGTACAGTCAGGGCCCGCAAACAACAAACGACAAAGGTGTAGGGAGCTAAGTGCGTGAGCGTGGGTGTCGGCGACTCGGCCAGAAGGAAGTCGTCAATGAGCGGGGCTCGCGTCACTGTAAAACACTGCTAATATGTCACATTGCATCATTTATAAGTACACTAACGGCCACCGGCAACTGCGAGGGAAACGTTCCTCACGACGGAAACGTGAAGTAGCTTCCCGAGACACTGCTACAACGGAATAAATAAACTACTAGACAATGAGATTACACCTTGAAAACCCCACAGAAACGTATTTAGATAGATTCATTAGTAGGTGTAAGTACAAAACTGTTAACTCTCGCTGTGTGCAGGTGGGTGAGGGAGCGAAAAACGCAGTAAGCTATGACGTAGTAAACAAACGATCATCCAAACACTCTTGTGTTTATAGCAAACAGATTCAGCTGCGGGATATCATTCGTTCATGTTCTTCAGTTTTCGTTTATATATTGGACTTAGCAATGTTGTTATAAAATTCCTAAAATATCTAAGAAATATTCTTGGACACGATCGCGAAATAAACTTATACAGCTAGAGCCAACATGTATGTAATATATTTGCTCAGTTCGTCCCCATGCGGTGTAGTGTCCCTGACCCTTCTTCAGTGAGCGGTGTCGCCGCCGTCTCGCACAGGCATATCAATCGTATCCTGACGGGCATCTTATTTAGAGATTTATATGGTTTGCAATCATTGTAACAGCTTCCAAATTGGCGCAACCTAAGTATCGTATGAAGGGTACCACTTTGTGATCGTTAAGAAGCAGCGCTCGCAATTAGATATCGTTACAGACAAACATACGGAGAAGTAAAAAAAATAGCAAGACCACTGACACATTTATATAAGATACAAACCGGATCAGCCGCACCTGCCTTTAGGGGCAAGATGCGCAGGTCAAATTCCCTAATAAAATAAATATCCCTTCCTAATCAGAGGCTTCTTAAAAACCGGAAAATTTTGGAATAAAAATAATCAACGTTGGATTTTGAGAAGCGTCGCGTTGAGCAACCGCTTTCATCCTCGTTCTTGCAAAACATGCGGTTTCCGGCTCGATCGGCGGTCCGCGCGTCATGAATAATACATTCTACTTTTATGTCTGTAGTGTGTTTAGATTTTTTATGCAACATTTAGAGCACAAAAGGCTATCATCACAATAGATACCTATCCAGTCTGCAGGCGTTTCTCAAAACGGTAGTCAGGTCTCGTATTACTTGCGTCGTTGCATCTAAGACGCACTAGATCCTTCTCTAAGAAGGTTCACTGGTGAAAATGTGCTGAACTAGAATTACATGCACTTTATATGGATCTCATAGTTAGTTTTATGTAATATACTCACAGGTATCGTCTTATTTGTAATATTTTAAACTTTACTTTGGTTTTTGCTAAGAATACCTGCCTTCTATGTATGTAAATTTACAGGAATTGATTTGAATTTGAGGTCGAGTTTTCGTACAAAAGGAACAAATACTTTCTTTTTCTATATGAAAAACCTGCCAAAGTGACTCTACTCTGCCTGATGGAAAGCATGAATAGAATCTAAAGAGTTGTAGTCACCATACTCATTGTAAATACTTGAAGGTAGTACACACTCACGAAATTTATTTGTCAATGTCAACCGAATCCCTAAATATGTATCAAGTTAAATTATTAAGTTATCTCAATAAAGTAAATTCTCACTTCCCAACTAATATTACAGATGCGAAAGTGAGTTTATGTGTTACGCTTTCATGCTTTACTACTCAAATGAATATCTTTAAGTTTTACATGTACTATATTTCGCTTTTAGTAAAATAATAAAACCCTACTGGTATATTTAACAGAAAAAAGGGCTCTTCACACAAAAGCCGGAGTTACAAATAATAAGTACTGTCGGTAATTTTAAATCGATTCTGTTTATTTAAAAATTTCGTATCGAAAAAAACCGGCGCTCGCTCGCTCGCTATTCCCGCGTTTTCATGCCATTCCATGACATTTAATATATTTTAACACAGTGCTTAGTAATGGAAAAATTATTTGTTTAGTGTTAAACGTATTACGAAGTTTCTGTCGAAAAAAATAATGACATTAATGTAAAACTTTACGAGATTTATTTGAAATGACTTTTGATATTAAACTGTAAAATACAATTATTATGAACGATTTAAATAACGTTTATCTATTTATAAAAACAAGTTTCCCAGTGAACACAATTTAACAGTAAGTCTACTAATAATTGGTGACAATAAAGTTAAGCACTGTAAGTAAAATTTATTTTTGTCTATATTTTCTTATTTAACACTGTTCATTGATAAGCTCAACAAATAATGTCGTTCCAGTTAAACAGAGTCCATAAAGTTACTAAATTGTTTTTATTTAATTAGTCATTAAAATTAGTCAATAAACAAGTTATCAGTTACAAAAATAAATCATGGTATTTTCTATGAGTACTGAGAAATTTGTGTACTATTTGGTCATTGGCAGGTACGACGGACAAGAGAGTGTCAGAGTGGCTGTTGACACAAACAAATGTGATCAAGTTATTGATCATTTGTAAGTAGCTATTTAATGATTCATGTTCATGATCTGTGTTGTGTTTATGAATGGTCTCTTCACAGATTGTTTGTGTAAACACAACAAGTATAACAAACAGAAAAATTCCTTCATTTACACACCATCAATTATGTGATATGATATTTCTAATTATTGTTAATCTAAAATATTAAACATTTACACCTTGTTTAATAGTAGAAGGAAAATAGTAAGGTAATTTATTATAGCACTTGTGTAAGGAAAATTACTGATGCATATGAGACATAGCCCTTTGATAGGTATGTCTGCCACCTGTCTACGAGTATGTGCACTCCACCATGATTAGAATTGATCTTTTTAACAAAAGCTTTCCTTAATCTTAAAATTCAGCCAGTAACAGTTGGGGAAAGTTTGAATTGTGGTCCAAACATCAAAAGTTGCTACAGCTATGCAGTTATTTTCCTTTTGTTGTTGTCTGTTGTGTGCTACACACACAGCCCAGACACCCTTTCACTTGACCTTCATAAGGGAAAGTTCTGCTTATTTGTATAATTTTATATCTCCATGATCATGGTCAGTGGTTTAACTAATGATGAAGTTAGTCAATTTCATATTAACTACTAATATAGTGTAACAGTACAATTAAAGGTTGAAAGAATGAGAAACTAGGAAAGGTGGCTGCTTTTTTTCTATTTATTGTTTCAATTTTTTTGTTCAACTTTAGTACAAGTCAAAATATGTTTTTCAATTCATATATTAATCTGGTCTGGTTCCTAGACAAATAGAAAAGACATGAATGCTACCTACTATAACTTTTTATGTTGATTGTCAATATTCAAAAGTTAGTTGTGAGTGACCCTACCATGAACTATAGATAAACAGTGTATATCCCTAATGGTCACTGAGCAGGTAACAAATCTACCCTGTTTCTGTGTTTCTTCTCTTAAAAAACTTCCTTCGTGCTTTTGTGTACAAAAAAAATAACAATTATCTCATTACTACAATATGCAGTATGAAAGTAATTTAAGCAGTATAAGAGGGGTGGTTCATCATTACCGATCATCTCTTTTAGATCTACACGCTAGATTTTGACTACCATACTCACTGTTAAAAGCAGCCAGTTTCCTGGTAGAGCCGAGTCGTTTCATCGGAGTACGCGGTTCCACATCTCGATCGTCCAGCGGCGGTGCTTCCACCGCCGTCGGAGTGGCAGCGCCAGACATATCGCCGAGGGTAGGTTCTCCCGACGCTTCGTGAGTCACGCACTATCCAACGACAACATAACAATCAAGTCTGTCGGCACGTTCGCTCATCTAAATTTAAAATTGATCTCGTCAAATAATGTCGATTATCATAAGCTAATAATTAAAGTCCAAGTCGATTAAGCACTCCAGAAGCTGCATGTGATTACGTCCGGTATCAACGATTTAAAGAAACAAAAATAACGTTCAACCGATGAGAGTAACGACTCCGACTGGATCTCTATTTACATTATACGCCAGTTAGTTGAATTAAGCACCGAAAATGTTTATATCATTTACCAGATCACAGAAAAATAAAGTCACTCATTTATATATTTCGTGTAGTTATTTTTAAAAATCTGACTTGCAGCCGTTCACACAAGTCGCTTGAAGTGCGAGTTTGGCGTTCGCGTTACGTGCGTTTACTCTCCACCACCGTTTTCGGTATTCTGTCCACAGATTACAAATCAAATATGTTAAAGGTGTTTTTCTGTATGTCGCTTGCGTTTCGTTTTGTTCATTGTTTTTGTTTTTGTGTTGTGTGTGTTGCCATAGTTAAAAGCAAGAATAATCATTTTAATCGTATAAAATTAAGATTCTACTGACATATTTTTTAGTTTACTAAGACTTAAAACGCAATAATGTTGTGGTTACTTATAAAATAAAACGTGGTTGTGTTTTGTAACAGACTAATTATATCCTTTACAAAAAACAAAAATGGCTTGTACACAGTTTACCCAAAAACTTAACTAGATGGCGCTAGCAGTATGAAAAAATATTTTGTTACAAACAAACATTTATTTTAACATTACTATCGTGATACTAAAACTTTGACTCGAGTTTTTGAAGTGAAAACTTCTTTAGGCGCGTTGAGCGTTTTGGTAGAGGGTAAAATCCTCGGTTCGCGTCACCGACATGCTATGATAATAGTATATCTATAGCTATGGAGAATATGATATTATATATTATATATGAAATTTATTATTATTATATATTATATATGATATTATATATTATATATAGCTATATATGAAACATAAAAAATTTCATATAATTTTTGCACATAGTTTTAATTACTCTCAACTTAATAGTTCCGTTTTCACTTCTATCGGCAGTCCCACGACTGCTACTGTTTTTTTTTTTGGTTAAATCTGACACGTTATGATTCTTTTTGAATAGATATTGTTTTTAGATTTTTATGTATAGAGTAAAATACACTATTGGGGTAATTAATACTCTCGATAGTCGGAACTTGTTTGACGTACATTTTTGAAATAAAAGTCACTGGTACTTTATTTCACTATTTAATTAAAATTTACCTGACAGGTTTTACTCTATGGTATTATCCAGGTGAAACCGGTCAGGCTAGTTTTGCAGAACCCTATTATGATATTTTTTAAATGAGGTTAAGCAAATTTTAATTTGTAAAGTATATACAAATATATTCCACGCCGACGAATTCGCGAGTAACAGCTCGTATTTATATGTCTGTCCATGTACATACATGTCCCATACCTGTAAACCTCTTTATTTATAGGTAGTAATGAATGCATTATTATACTATTATCTATTACATTTAGGTTAGATTTATGTACCTATCTTAAATTAATAAATAAAATGTAAATAATGTTGCTATTTACTATTTTATCGACCGCGTCACATCTATACATCACCCGAAGGTTGACTGGGACTACCCTGGACATTAAGTCTACTAGCTTACAACTCGTGTATGAAGTTATTATAAATAAATTAAAAGCACTAAAAACAGACAATTTATCGACAAGTAATAACAACTTGATGAAAACGCTCGCGGTGGACGTCATGACGTTAGCCGACTGCGTGTGTTTGTGTCATCTTGGTATCTTTCAATTAGTAAAGCAACGAGAAGCTAGGTAGGTACGCCCATGACGCGTCCTTTATAAGTAACTGAATTTGAGTACATTAGAACAATAGTAAGGAAGGTGAGGTATAAAGAAAACAACACAGTACAATAGTTCGTATAATACAATTAGATTTATGTATGCGTATTAGGTTTAAGTGTACAGACGCAGCGTGGAGTCGGCCCCGGCGACCAGCAGCCAGGGCTGCGTGGGGTGCCAGCGCACGTCCAGCACGCACAGATCCTCGGCGCGGGCTCCGGCGCGCAGCTGCTTTAACGGAACCAGCAGGGGGTTCTGGAGGAGATCGCTGTGGGACACGGACGGTCGTCAAACTCGAGTCACCGGGGCAGGCAGGGGAGGCAGGGGAGGCGGGAGAGGCAGGGGAGGGGGGCGAGGCGGTAAACAGATACTCACTTGTAGACCATGCCGTGCGACACGATGACGTTGTCGTCGTCGCCGGCGGACGCGAAGAGCGGGTAGCGGCGGTGGAAGGCCACGGCGCGCACCGCCCCGCCGTGCAGCCGCAGCGTCTGGTACGGCTTCGACGACAGCTCCAGGTCGAACCTGCGCACACCCACTCTCCGCTCACATCACTCGCTCTACCTTACGCCACTACTGTATCTTCTCTAAACGTGCAAGTATAATATTCGAACAAATACACACCATATGCACTTCCTGTCGTAGGAGGCGACGAGCAGGTTGTCGCCGGCGGGGTGCACGGCCATGTGGCTGATCCACTGCGCGCCGGTCAGCAGCTTGCGGACCAGCTCCTGCTTCACCAGGTCGTACACTCGCACCACGCGCTGGGTCTACGTTCATAACATAGTATATATAATTAACCGATCGCCATTCGTATGGGAGACCATCGCTTCGTGGACGATTTGACTCACAAAAAAATCTTTTGTAAAACAATTTTTTAACATCACAATAGGCAAACCTTTCAGGTGACACAGAATTCGTTTTTCGATTATATTTTTATAAAGAAAATTACTACGTCTGGCTCGAGTCACATAAAAATATTTCGGACATCCGATACGCGACGCCGTCTACTCGTAAACTGAGAAAGCGCAAGCTACATGGACCGATAGAAAACGTTTCTACTCCAAAATAAGTATTTGCAGGTTATACAAATATTCGATGCGGTCCGGGAATCGAACCCGAGGACCAGAACGGCGAGCGCGTACGCTATCGTCGCGCCATCGAAGTCTCGCGATAAGATAGAAATAGAACCGACGGCGACGAAGAGCAGCGGCCTGGTGGGGTGGAAGAGCGCGCACTGCACGAGCCCCTTGGCGCGGCTGAAGGGCAGCTGGCTGCGGCGCCGCGACACCTGGTGCACCAGCACGGCGCGCGACGCGCCGTCCCGCAGCGTCACGCACACGTAGTCGCCGCGCGCGTGCCACGCCACCTGCGCAGGGTTGTGCGTTCACTCCTTATGAGCGGCGACGCGGGGTTCGAGACCCCGCCTTCTGCCACCTCAAAAATATCACAATAATAATGAAGAAAAATACAGATAAAATAGCAAAAAAATCATCAAACAGAAACAGACTTCCGTTCCGGATTCGGTATTCTCTTTCGATAGAGCGATCGCAGCCCCAGTTCTCTCGTATTCTTTCTTTTAAATAATTTACAAAATAATAACAATAAGTTCATACGTCTCACTGCGGCCATCGGTTACCGAACCGAGCGAAACCTGGTACTGCGGTGACAAGTCGCGCAATGTGGCATATGTATTTTATACAGTCGGCCCTCAGATAGGAGTGGTCCTGGATGTGTCTCCACGGACCGCAATGTGCGTTCGAAATGTCGATGTTCAAATGTGTCCTGCAGTTCACACTATGACGCGCAGTTAACTGCGTTCTTCATCAACCCGCGAGCCAAGTGATCCACCGTCCAGGGTAATAGTTTAGTTCATACGTCTCACCGCGGCCGTCAGTTACCGAACCAAGCGAAACCTGGTACTACGGTGACAAGTCGGCAGATAAACGTACTTAAACATTTGTAAAAACAGATAAATTACAATCAGACCCGAAAGAAAAGATCGCGCTCGACACGCAATATAATATATACCGCGGACGGTACTCACGTGCGTGATGGGCTTGAAATGCGTCACGGCCAGGCGCACGCCGCGCGCCCACTCGTCCGGCGCCACGCGCTGCCACTGCGCCGCCGACGACGTGCGCTCGTCCACTGCGAACACGCGCGACACGTTACGTACTGTACGCGACTAATTATACGCGTATCTTGTATAAACGCGACGAAACGAAATATACGTTTTGTGCTCATCCGATTACAGGCGAGCGCAGCTAAACGTGAGTGGAATTTGTACCGTTTTAAATTAAAAACTAAGAAAAGCAAATATTTGTGCAATAAAAATAAATCATTAGGTAAAAACTATAAAAAAATACATTAAAAACGGTAAAAACAAAAACGTTCCACGTTCAAAGGCGACAACATATGATGGACTACTCAAACTTACGTGAGCTATTGCTTACCAAACATTCAGACGTATGTCACTGTTATTCAAGGCCGATTTGTTTATTTACTTTAGGATCTTACAACAAAGAATACATAAAAACAACAAAAACAAATGAAAATCAAAAAGTTATGTGCCTCCTTAGTTATGATCATGATATTTCATCACGCATTAATATGGACAGTAAATAAAGTCGGTCCCAAAACGTTTCCCTGTGAAACTCCGTGATATACAGGAAGGTAATATGTATTCCTATATTGGCTAATTTTAATACTTTGAATTCGACCAAGACAACAATTTCTAAGATTGCAAGGCGTACGCTACTAATACTGAGTTTCTCAAATTTTTGTAAAAAAACGAAATAGTAATCGTGTCAAACGCTTTAGTCAGTGAGTGGACACATGTTACTACATTTATATTTTTGTTAGAATTCGTACTAATTTGACGATATAGATTTAAATTATTTGAAGATTCAAAATTTTGGCAATTTTTGTAATTTCCAGTAACGTAACTATTGTAGGGAATCAGGGAAAACGTTCGATTTTCATCACTTAAGAATTGCAAGAAATAGTATAAGGGAAAGAGGCGCGGTTCGTTTTTAAAAAAAGTTGCAATATTTTGTCGATCGTTATCGCTCGGTAGGGGCTCGGTAGCGGGCGCACCTTGCACGTCGTGCTGCGGCGGCGGCTCCTCCAGCAGCTCGTCGGTGCGGCGCGCCACGCGCAGCGCGCCCACGTCGGCGCCGGGGTTCAGCAGCAGCAGGCGCGCGCCCGCCGCCGCCGCCACCAGGCTCAGCCCCGGCACGGGGATCCACGCCACGCGGCTCACCGCCTCCGCCAGCCGCAGCGTGCGCAGGCAGCGGCCCGTGCTGCTCTCCCACACTGGTGGACACGACGACCTCGACCGGTTAAATCTACTTTATAAATGTTCACTTTTTCTTTCGCTCTAGGGGGCGAAAGCGTACGTAAAACGTTTGTATTTAAGCAGTTCATAAATTTATGTGCAACCTTACTACGTATTCGATAGATGGCTTGCACGTCGACTTACATCGCGATATAGTTTGGTTCGACACGATAGGATTCAGTTCAATGAAATTTGTAAAATCAGTAAACAGTAAAATCAGATTACAGTCGATGTTTTTGTTATCTAACGCCCTTCTAGTAAATCTGATTAGAGATTGAGTTTAACATTAGCTTAGTTAGCTAATAGCATATGTATTTTTTTCATCGTTAAGAGTCTGCTGCGGAGACTATCCTGCCCGATAAAAAGCAAGAATAGAATCATAAGAATCGTAAAAGAATGGCGTTATTACAGTTCCGAGACTCGACGAAGGTAAACTTTAAGTCCTTCGCATACCCAAAACTGAAAGACGTCGTACGACGAGGCCCTACCTCTGACCGTGCAGTCGTCCCCTCCCGACACGACGTACTGGCCGGCGGGGTCGAAGTCCACGCTGCGCACCAGCCCCACGTGGCCGCGCATCACCAGCGACTCGCTCGTGGGGAAGGGCTGCAGGTCACGAGGCGACGGCAGCTTCGGTATCAGGTCCTCCGGGCCGATGGTCAACTGAAACGTGGTATACTTTAGTTAGCATCGACTTCTTTTCAATACATGTATCGATTCCCGATCGTATATTTGTTATTTAACAAATCAATAATGCATTTAAGATCGATTAACTCAAATCATAATTCTGAATTCAATTAAATTTCAATGAAAAAATAACTAGTAAAACAACTCATAAACCGAGCATCCATTTTTAATTGACAAAGAGACGTTTTGCAGTAAGCACACACGTTAGTAAATATGATTATGCGGTGGGTTTGCTAACTCACCCGCATCTTGATGGCGCGCGGCGCGAGGTACAGGTCGAGGCAGCGCAGGAAGCGCTCGCGCGTGAAGCGCTCGTAGGCCGGCACGAGGCGCAGGCTGGCGTGGCGCGTCGGCAGGAACGTGTACTTGCGCTTCCACGGCGTCTCCGCCAACTTGTTCCACTCCTTGAGCTGTACGACGCGACCCAACATCGACATATTAACGGTAGTAAGCGCTATTTTCATTTTTCTATTCAAACAAAATTTAGCATCTCAAATGTTAAACGCGTTATATAAATTTTATAAATAAAAGTCTAGTGTGACTTAGAGTTCAATGGAAACGGTTAAGCCATACGCTGGGAGCGCATACCTCCTTAGAATCGAGCAGGTACTCCGGGGGCGGGTTGTAGCTCTCGGCGTGCGAGGGCAGGGGGCGGCGCGGGGCGGGGATGTGCTTGTGAATACCGCGCAGGCGCTGCTCCTCCTCCTCCGTGGTGGAGCCCCACAAGTTGTAGAAGTTCTTTTCCTTCAATATTAATTACACAATATTACGAGTGGCACTACGATATACAATCCAATCTTCGATATGCTAATGATGCCCTTCTAGCAGGCAACGAAGCTGAAACGGTTGACGTCCTGGACGGAACGGAACGAATTAACTTAGAAACGGGTCTCAAAATCGACTACAGCAAAATCCAGCCTATGGTAGTTGATCGCGGCAATAAACTAGGGGTCACGGGTGTTCTTGAACTCGAATCAGTTGAAGACTTTATCTATCTTGGGGCTAACATAAGTACCGATGGTTCTTGTTAAAAGAAAGTCAGAAGATGCATAAAAATGTGATGACCTAACTGCAAGAATATGGAGAGATCGAAATATCTCGCGTAAAACTTAACTGAAATTAACGAAGACATTGGTATTCTCCATATTCAGCTACGGCGCCGAGACATGTATGTCAAAGAAAACTGCCTGCAATCGCATCGATGCTTTTGGGATGTGGTGCTGAAGGAGAATGAGATAGAATAGAATAGATTCCATGGATGGTCTTCCGCACAAATGTGTTTATTTTGCACCAATTACATATTAAGACTCGACTCGTTTGTATTTTTTCTTCACATCACCAGAAAAGAAAGGAATAACTTCGAGCAACCCATGAGCACCGAAAGTTGAGGACAAAAGACCTAAGAGGAGGTAGTTCAATTAGGTGGACGGATCAGATCTCAACAACCTTCGACAATAACCTCTACGTTGCTTTTCATTCGGTTAAGGAGATAAACAGGGACTAAGGGAAGAAACTATTCAGTAAAATATCATTACAAAGAGAAGGAAAACTTGAAACAAACCCTATTCCAACCCATCTGGCCAGCGTGGTATAAGAGCTCAAAACTTTCTTGCTAAGGAGAGGCCTATGTCCAGCAGTGGACTGTAAAAGGCTGTTGAAGAAGGACATAAACAAGTGGCGAGCAACTGCACGGAAGAACCATCCCACAGGTGGGAAATCACGACCCTCAGTAATGAGGTGAACGACGCGAAGAGGATGTTCATGTGACAAGTAGCTCTACTTTTATAATGCTAGGATGATGGAGATCGACTTTAACAGCTATGATAACCTAAATAAAAACTAAAAAATTCGACGTTTAATCACTTGTGACATGTACTGTGGCTACTATCGCTACCGTCCAATACGATACTGGGTCGTGAGCAAGCGTCACGTGGAAAAACGATGAGTACATACCCTCTTCTTCTTCCTCTCTTCGGCGATCTGCTTCCTGGTCTTGGTCCAGCCCATCTTGAGCGCGTGCACGATGCGCGCCACCTGGCGCTGCTCGGAGCGCGAGGGCAGGAACGAGCGCTTGTGCTCCGGGAACGCGCGCAGCGGCGTCTGCAGCACCTCGCGCGAGAACCACTCCACCCACGGCTGCGGAACGCGCTCACACATCAGTACACTGCCACACAGCCTGTTCGACATGTATCGGTAACTCGATAAATATCTATTGTCATAAAGTACCTGGTACTCGTCGTGTGCAGGGTCAGGAACGTGACCTTCCCTCAGCCTGTGTATCAATTCCAGGTCTTTTTTGCTGAGGATCACGTCCTGACCGGTGCTGGGATCGCGGACCGTCCGCCAAAACTCGGGGTCTTCACACTTTCTGTACATAAAAATCATCGCTCAGTAAAACCGATATCACCGTCGGATACCTAACAGACAACAATATCAAGTTTTTTAAGCAGATTTATTGAAATATAATAGAGGTCACCGACTTGAGGAACTCGTCGATCTGGTCCCTCTGCGGCGGCTTGATAATGCGCCGGCCGTCGAGGTCGTAGCCCACGTGCGGGTACTCGTTGTACCACCACATGGGCACGTCGCCCACCGTGTTGCGCCGGTCCTCCTCGTCCGACGTGTCGCCGGACTCGTACTCATCTAACAACAATACCACACTCACTATAATCTAAACTATGTATGTAACTATACTCGTTTTTTTTTAGTTTTAATTAAAAAAAAAACAAAATGAGCTTATTTATTAAGATAGTTTTGTGTTTAAGTATGGGTCTGAAAGATTTGATTTTTTATTGGAATATCATAAATACTCACTGGTGTCAGTTTCTACTGATGAAAGTAATTGTCAGAAGTGCCATACCATGTGTTACATTATACTGTATTGAGAACCTTATATCAATTACTCTTTTTACACACACATATATAAGATAAGTTTCAAAACAATATGTAGTAAGATTGTATATGTTTGAATCATAGAATACAGTTAATAAATGGCCTAATAAACTCAACTGTTTTGACATATGACTGACACCTGCACTAAAACAATGCACTATGATATTCAAAGTATCAATTCATCGACAGCCTTTAACAGTCCACTGCGGGACATAAGCCTCTCCTTAACAATTAAACAAAGCCATAAAAATGATTGCCTCACCCTTCTGTCCTACTGGCTGTAGCCGAGTGACTGAAGTTTTCTTGATAGAGTCTGCCAACCGGTCTATACTGCTCTCAGGTTTTTGGTTTCTGTTCTTTTTTTGTTTTATCTTCTGCTTTTTATCTTTCTTATTTTTATTGTCAGCTTCTGAGTCACTAGCCCCAGATTGTGTAAGCGCTGGGCCTGATTCAGCACCACTATCTACACTGCTGTTCTCCGACTCATCACCTGATCCATCTTCCTCTGAGTTCTCCTCATCATCTTCATCATCTTCTTCTGAATCTTCTAAGTCCTGAATATGGAAGATTTTTATTAATACTGATTAATAATGTTTACTTAATTATTTTATGTAAAAATATTACGGTTGCTATACTTTTACTGGTCACATTATTGTTTTAATAAATCTTAAACTATATTAGTACCAATCCTCTTTTCTTTGCAAGCAGGGGACAAACTTCTCTGCCTATCAATTATAAAAATATAAATAATATTTCGGACATCTAACACTCAACACCATCTAACTACAAACTAAGCCGAGCATGTACTATGACAGCTAGATTGACCGATACAATACTTGTATACCTTTTTTTTTGTAATTACATACAAGTAGATAACACTCAACTCTGATACAACTATTTTCAGATCATACAAAAACTTGGTCCGTCCCGAGAATGGAACCATAGACCTCAAGCACAGCAATAGCATATGTTACCACTGCGCTGACAGAGCAGTCGATGATGCAGTGGCAAAGCAATTATGATTTGATACAAATTGGAGTTACAATGCTGGTCATGTTTTTCTTTAAGTTAAAGTAGATTGATAGTGGTCTAGATTAGACAACAGATCTGTGTCTAATCCTAATAATAACCATAATAGGTAATAAAAGGGTAACAAAATAGCACCACACAGATCGTAACATATCAGAAAATTCAGCAAGATTACAGTACAGATATTGGTGTAGATGAATGAAAACCAGCTAAGAACAGAAGCTACAGCTCTAATAAACGCAACAAAATAAATTTCTTAGAATAGTTTAAGAGGGTGACGGAAACCACCCTCATCACTTTACAAACCTATCTTGTCTTTCCTCAAACATGGCACACACACAATCACGTTCCCCTCTTGCAAAATGTAATATATGTACTATTAGTTGTTTAGTAGTAGTTAGCATTAGTTAGTCCTATTTATTTACTACGGATCTCCGACAAGGCATACCCCTTACATGCTAGTTTCATAACAAATAAAACAAAATTAATATTGAATATTTTGTGCTTCCTCAATTGTTGGAGACTACAATATGCTATATTACAAAAATAATTAAATATTAAATATAAACAGTGGCCACAACTGGCCTACCTACGAGGCCTCGTAGATGAAGGAAAAAATGAAATTAATTGCATTTATATTGCAGTGGTGAAATATAACAGGGTTGTTAGAGGTAGTGGACTTCTATGTCTTTGTCAAACATTGTTTATCTTGGCTGCAGTGTCTTTTCTAACACCGTAAACATTATGGTATTCTGTGATGGATGTGGTGCTTGAAAAGTATACATACCGATGAGTCTTCTGAAGCATCAACCACTTGCTCATCTTCACCTAGTGTGGAGTCTGCACTGTCATCAAATAACACCTCCTGCAAATAAATACAATTGCAGTGCTAAGTACAAAATGAATGTCTCATCTCACTCACTCATTTTTTGAATTATGCTAATTAATCTAATCTAATCTTTCCTTCATTACTGTTATTTTAAAATATTGCATGCCCAAATGGCAGGACCTTAATAGTTTGTAGCCCCCTTATATACCGACAATAAATTATTTTGACTTGGACTTTGATATCTTTTTGACACAAATAATTATAGCCCTCGCTGGTTATTACTAGCACAGCTTGATATGATCAAGGGAGTGAAATTCCTTACTTATAGCTAGTGCATTAAAGTTTATGATAATATTATATTATAACATGATAGCATCATCAAAATGTTAATTAATAATGTTCTTATAAAATATTATTCACCAAGTCATTCATCTAATACACAATTATTGTCATAGGTACATACACCTACATACTTAGTGTCACAAATTTGTTAATCTTATGTGATCTAAATCTTGAGATCTATTGCTCGATTCATTCTGTGTAATGACAGATTAAAAATCATCAATCTCTCCTATTCATCCTGTGGTGTCATAAGAGGCAATTAAGAGCGCAAACTACACAGACCAACACCACTGCAAAGAGAAGGTAAACTCGATACAAAACCTATAACCTGTCTGGCCAGCATAGTATAGCAGGCCAAAACTTTCTTTCCATGGAGAGGCCTATGTCCAACAGTCGACTATTAAAGGCTGTTGATGATCTTGTTGTGTTAACTTCTACAAAATACTCCTTAAAAGTAAAATGTAAATGATAATTATTGCACCATAATATTTAAAAAGTGCAATTTTAGATTGCCATCAAATTAACTTAATTCACTTATTTAAATGACAGACTTCTATGGCATATAACCTTATAGGCGTTCCTCAATACTTTGCTGAGCGTAACTTTTAAGAAAAGCTTGCAAATGTAACGTTGAGTAATGCTAAGTAAATAATAATGAAGATAATATTACATCTTGCTCACGATCAGAAGCTTCCTCTTCCTCATGCTCAGAGTCTGTGTCATCTCCTTCAGCATCCAGCTGCCCACTAATTAACTTTTCATCATCTGATTCTTCCTGGGACTGAAAGTACATCAAGTTAACTTAAGAATTTTATTGTTTTTAGAATTATTCATCTTATTTTTAACATTGAATTTTGGACCTTAATATAGTCTATCTTGTCTAAAATACATGCTTTAGCGAGGTAAAAATTTAAATACTGTTGTACCGGTTGAATAAATTGAAAAAAAAAAACTTACAGTGTCAGCAGCCTTCGGTTCAGTTTCTATAGTATTCAATTTTCGTTTAAGCAATCCAGTTCTAAAAGGAGGCATTTTCAGTTAATATAACTATCTAACTATAACGCATTATCTTCTTCTAATTATTAAAAATTACACGATCTAACACGTGTTTTTGACTTATCACACAGTTGACACAACAGTATACAGAGACAAAGTTAACTGTCAAATGAACTGTCTGTCAATAGTGTCAACTTCTACGTTTCGATGTTGTAAAAGGCACGGGCATCTATTTGTCAATGGCAAAGAAACAAAGCAAACAATACTTATATATAACATATACAGAATAGGCTACGAATTAGTTAATATTTGAAAATGTCGTATAAAAAATATTTGGTATATTACCAAAAAAATTTATTGATAGGAAACCAAATTAGTTGGAATTAGCTTAATTAACAAGTTTAATTTATTTTAACATTTTACAGTAATTTTGTCAAAAAATAACTGTTATTGTATACTGTAAAAAGAAAAATGTGACATTGAAGGATTGCTGGTACTTATAGCACAGGTCTTCCTATTTTAAGTACCAGCTGAATAAAAACGTAGTTTAAACCATTTAGTACACTTAATAAACTACTCCACAAGTAGTAAGCACTGTGTAACATAAAAAAACGTAAATGAATAAATAAAACTTTTTAAAAATTACTTCATCTAAATGATCACCGTTTCAACGTTTGCACTCTTCTAAGCGAGCACCGAAATTTTCGAATATTCGTGGGCAACATGCTGACATCTCTTCGCTGATTTTTTCTTCTAGTTGACGTAGTGTATTTAATTTATTGATGTAGACATATGCTTCAAATAACCCCATAAAAAGAAGTCTGCTGATCAGGACTTCTGAGTGGACATGGAATGTCGCCTTGTCTGGAAATCAGTTTTTCGAGAAACAAGTCTTGGACTCATTGGATGTGTGACAAGTGGCTCCATCTTGTTGAAACCATGTGTTACGATTGTACCCAGTGTTCGGAACCGTACGATAATTATCGTACACTTACGATAATTTTGTGCCTGCGTACGATGTACGATAGCACATTACTATCGTACACAGATTGTACGATAATTTCTATCATGATGCAAAATTTGAGAATTTATATTATTTCACTCATGCGCTGATAGTCTAAATTTCTCATTAGCATTATTTTATTTTGTCCAATAAAATCTTGGGAAAATACCAGGAAATACAAGTTCTCTATTCCTATTGATTCTTACGATCCGCTCTGCTAAGTTTCACCTTTGCCGATACGGTAACTTTATCCAGCACCTGCTGTACACGCTTTCTTATAGGTAAGTATAGCATCTACCAATGCGAACAAGGGAATATAAGTTCGATATTTCGATTACGGCCGTGGTCCAAATCACGCTCACAGCGCTCATAGCGTACCAACGTGCGGTCCAATTCGTGCTTTTCACGCTCAACGTTAGCGTTGTGGATGCTAAGACGTCCCATGTGATGTCACTACCTAGTGCTTACAGTACTGACGGGTCAGATCGTTAGCACCGTGAGCATTGGCGTTATTTGGCGCTTGAAATAGATAAATCTGCATAGATCATCTGCATCGGCTACATCACATAATCCACTCGTGTTTATCAACTCAACTTTTTGAATTCGTAAGCACACTCACAGGTGGTCCGAATTATTAATACTGTTAACAGACGTTGGCGCGCTCACTAAATTGGACTACACGTTAGCAGTTTAAACGTCGTAAGTGCTGTGAGTACAATTCGGACCGCAGCCTATGTTCACACTTCATATGTATCGTACATTTTGTGTAGAAAAGTTGACAGTCATTTCGTTATAATATAACGGTTATATTATTATGATTATACGTCTGTATTCGCTCTGACAAAAGGAATACATTTCTTCTTTATATATACAAAATTTTGGCATGTTTCATACCCAACTTGCATGGGAACAGTGAAATTTTGTCTGAGTGAATTTTAAACTTGGCGCATTTGTTGAACTTCCCTTGAAGTGGAAAGGAAATCAGTTCAGGCCTGTACTACGTGTAAAACATTTGGGTTGCAGTGTTCTGTTGATTTGACAGCGGTGGTTTAAAAAAGATAAACTATAGAGTACTTGCATGCATATCAATGTTGTTGTTGATTTGACAGCGGTGGTTTAAAAAAGATAAACTATAGAGTACTTGCATGCATATCAATATTACAATTTACATGATTTATTTATCTATAATAGACATTATCCTAAAAAGTACGATAATTTCGATCCATGTACGATAATTTTACGCCCCCGGGTACGATAATCAGTCCACTTCAGGTTGCTAACATTGATTGTACCCAGCAAATTCCAGTAGCATCGGTCTCAAAAACTTCCGTAACATTTTCGCATATTCTGCAGAATTAACAGTAACTGATAGTTTATTTTTTAATGAAATGTACATTAATGGAGCAGCAAAAATCACAACATATTGTAAACTGTAGATATAGGTTTGCAGTGTCCCTTTGAAAAAACTTCACAAACGTCAGAAGTGGAACGCGATTAATTTATTTTTATATAAGGTTATTTGAATTAAGAATATTTCAGCAAACGATTAAGACCATTTAAGTGTTTTTTTTTAAAGTAAGGGATAATTAGACAATTTCAATAAAATAAATAATATCGTTTTAAAGTTTATCAGCAATATCGTAAATACTACTACTTCAAAATGTTTCGTAACCTCTCAAAAATTTTAGAGCCTGTGCGAAATCACTTGGTGAGATATATTGGATGCTGTTGTAGTTATATACAGTAAAAAGTTGTTTTCTGAATTAAAAGAATCATAAACTCATATTTCAGTTATTTCGTGCAGCAGCTGGGAGCAATAACACCGGCAGTGCTGTCGATGGCACAGCATTTGAACACAACAGTGTGACGAAAGAACAACAGCTTTCGGACGTATTGAAACGCTCACTACCCGGTATTACGTACATAAGTGTGCAAGACATCTCTGGTGGTTGTGGCGCTATGTATGAGGTACCTATTTACCACTGAATTCAATTAATATAAACTTATCTCTGGTTATTATCATATCTAATGGGAATAATATTTGCTATGTAACAGAAGTATTATGTCCAGCAGTGGACGTTTTTCGGTTGAGGTAGTGATGAAAATAATAATGGTGTTTGTACACTTTGTTTTCAGATAAGCGTAGAAGCTAAGGAATTCACTGGCCTGAACCGTGTGAAACAACATCGGCTGGTTACAGATTCTTTGAAAACTGAGATCGCAGAAATGCATGGCATCCGCATACATACTGCTCCATCTCCGGAAAATAAATAGTATACATGAATTCTATGTTGTAAATAGTTAGAAAGTAGGATATTGTTCTGAACAAGTTAACTTAATATTATTTTGTCTGTGATCAAGTGAGGGCTAACTCGAGCTAGTCTTTATAGCTGTTGTTGGAATGTAAACTGCAATACTTTGTCACAGTAAAACTAGACAATAGACCAGTTTTGTTGTTAAGTCATTGTTATTTAAACTATAAGACCTTAATTATATTTGTTGATAACATATTGGGCATGAAATTTTATTAAATGTTTGCAGAGTTGCACAAAACATATTCCATGGACGATAACCTTTACTGCCTCAGTGGAGCAGCGGTAGTGAATGCAACTGCTGTGCTTGAGGTCTCGGGTTCGATTCCCAGGTCGGACCAAATGTTTGTAGGATCTGCAAATATTTGTTTCGAAAAGTGGGTGTTTTCTATGTATAATATGTATGTATTTACAAAAAAAAAGTATATAAGTATTCTATCAGTCAGTCTAGTTATCATAGCACAAAAGCTCTGCTTAGTTTGAAAGTAGTTGACTGTGTGTGTTTTGATTGATATAAAGAGGGCATGAGCATTCAAATATTTACAAGTTTATAATTATTTAAATAATACCGTTTTCATTTCAGACATTGACATACAACTGATACTTTATTTATTGTAGGATATATGTGTATCTGTATGTATATATACAGATATACACATATATATAATATACATGTATATATAGATAAATGTGTGGTGTAGTATCTTATGTTATTCACTTTTTAATATTTAGTTCACTTTGGAATGATTTAAATTCTTAACGAAAATGTAGTGTAGACTGGTAGAGAATTGCTTTGACATTAAGTCTACCATTGTACATACTATGCATAAAGTTATTCAATAATTTAAAAAATAATACAACACCATCTAGTCCCACACTAAGAAAGCTTGTATTTTGGCTACTAGACTACTGATAAGAATACATATATACTATTTTGTTTACATATATAATATACTTTGGAGTTACTATGACTGTGTTACTCTACAATATATTTTTATCTGATGCATCTACCACTCGAATGGTCAGATTAAACACAGTATTTACTTAATATGGATTTACTGTTCAGCGGGTACCAATATTCACAGTATTTTGTGTTCAAGAGCTTGAATTACATGCTTTGTTAATCAGAGTCCACTTAACGTTTTTTGTGTACCCAACTCTGTGTATAAAAAGTGGAGTCGTCGAAAACAGTGTTGCCACATGAGCGCTACAATACATATATACTTTTTAAATTATCGAATTTAGATTTTGTGAAAGTAACATTATTTCATGAAATCTAAATTATTAGTGTCCCGGAATATATTCCGTATCGGCAGCCTATCGGGAAACAAAGAACACCTAGACTTTGTGTCTGCTTGGTCCATGTACTCGAAAGTTTCATTTATTGAAGTGAAGTACCTACCTAAGTGTTAACTACAGTCCGGCAACGTCGTGCATGACCGTCCTGCGCGGTGATAGACTAAGGTAGGGACGAGGCATTTACATCAGGGGCGGTATAGCGGGGAAAGGCAACATGTGTACCCCACGTGAATGTACAACAGCATTGGCCGCACAGTCGAAGCGGCATTAGGAGTTGTAAAATATGTTAAAGATTCGACGCACATAAGATAACGATCTCAGGATGAGTGCGACGATAACACGTCAGTTAATGTTGGACGTTATACGTAAAGGGTACATTTTTTTTGAAAGACAAGAATTACCAATCTTCGTTCGTATACCCAAACGACATTAATTTGGCAAAAATTGTTTCTTCAGAAAATAGTAAAAGAAGTTAGATTCATATGGAAGCATCGGGCAGCACATTGACTTTCAAATCACCACAGAGAAATCTGTTCCCTAAAAGAGAATTGAAATCGACAGTTTCACGGGAAGTGTTATACGAAAAAAAGTCATGCAGTGGTTTATCGTCAAGAAGTGTATGCCGTCATTGAAAAAGCAAAAAGCAGTGTTAAAACAAGATAATATTCTTCACTTTCACTGTAATTAGTGTATGTACATTCATATGAAAGGTGAGCTCACAAGGACTTCAATAGGTTTATGACGATTCCACATTATGACACAAACGAAAATATATAACAGCGCCATCTAGCCAAGATACGTCTAACTACGAAGGATGAATGAAACGTATGAATGTAATAACCTGCAATGCAACTACTAATCCTGTATCGCGATATAGAAATTCGCGTGGCAACTAGCATATATACAACATCTCAAACTTAGACCGAAAGTTAAAGATGTAAAGTTACTATTCTATAATTATTAAGCTGACAAGTGGCACAATTGTGACGTCAGGTATAAAAAATTAAGACGAATATCATATTAGGTAGGTACATTATTGTTTATTTTCTGAGTGACCGATTTTTAATATTAACAGGGCAGAGGTGACGCGTCATCAGCGGCGCAACGTGCTTGAGATTTCCATGTTGAGTTAATATCAATTGAACACACATATTGTAAAAATCTGTTTCATTCGAACTGCCGATTCCGCAATCATTAAAGACCAAAGTATTTGACCAGTGCGTTCTAACTGTAATGACAAAGGAAACGCAGACGTGGACACTCACCATTGGACTGGTCCATAAGTTTAGCGTGCGATGCTGGGTATTTCTCTGGTTGATAAAATTTATAACGAGGTTATTCGAAAGAGAACTAGAGTAACTGACATCGCATGGAGAATCAGTATGCTGAAGTGGAAGTGGGCCGGCCAAGTCTCCAGATGCACCGATGGTCGCTGGAGCCGAAGTGTGTTAGAGTGGAGATCGTGATTGTCCAGGACCCAGATGGTTGGCGTTCCTCTGGGGAGACTTTCGTTTAGTAGTGGACGGCAATAGGTTGATTGATGATGTTTGATTCTATTGATGTTGTTTTTACTCGACTACATCGAAGCCAAAATAAGGCTAATAATTTTGACAATCTGTATGTTTGTCTGTTCACCGTAACGCCTATACGACTGAACCAATTTTTATGAATGAGGTGTCAATATATTCGTATAATTTATAAGTTATAACATAGGCTAAATAAATTGTGTTAAAAGATTTTTCTTGTTTCTGTTTAGACTTATAACTTGTTTAAATGAAAACGACGATGTCGATGATGAAGGTAACGAGACAATTCAAACGTTAAGTGACATGGACATAAATTCATAATAAAGTACTCTTACGTAAATTAATAATTTAGCTATTACTTTTTTATCAAAACATAATATTTACATTACGTCACAAGTAGTTTCAATTTATCTTGTGATTTACCCGGAAACACTTTCCGTATATAGACATGTACTCGAATGACGTGCTACTTTATCCCCACCGCCATCTGTCATCCTGCAGGATGGTTGCGCCACAAAAGACTGTTATTGGTGAGCATTATTAGTAAGTTAGTTATTTTTGTAAAAGACGCAACATTTACAAAAAAAGCAGTACAGTAACTTATTACTTATTTATAAAGAGCCCATATCTCTGGAGTTTCTGACATGTATATTAAAAGTAAAATAATATGTAATAATATGTTGACTGCCTCGGTGGTGCAGCGGAAGTGAATGTGACTGTAGTGCTTGTGGTCTCGGGTTCAATCCCGGTTCGGGCTAAATGTTAATATGATATGCAAATATTTGTTTCCTGGTTTGGATGTTTTCTATGTATAAGGGGCCGTTCAAGTATTACGTAAGCAGATTTATTGCAATTATTTACCCCCCCATCCCCCTTGTCAGCAAAAGTAAGCAAAGCTCTTACCCCCTCCCCCCATGCTTACGTAAACATTTGTCAATTAATGTATTGTTTTTTTAATTTTATAATGTTATAATTATAATTTGAAAAATAAGAAAATAGATTTAGGATAGAGATTATATTTTACTGAAACGGTATTCAACATAGAGTAAAGGACAAAAATATTATATCTTACTAACATAACAAACTTATTTTAAATTTTTGGTACATATATTAAATTCAAATTAACAGTCTTCAGTCCATGAAACCCGAATCCATGATTCTAAGTTTTCGATGACATTGGATTGCTTTGATTGCTGCTCAGTGTTGTGAGTCTGCTCGCTTTCATCCGATTTTGGAATGTCTACGTCATTCTCATCGAGTCATTCAACATCATGGTGCTCTAAATTTTGAATAATGCACATCAGTTCATTAGCACGACGAGCAGCGACTCTTACAGGTCTAACTTTCCTATCAGTGTGCGTGTTTACTTTCTTATGGATCTTTTCGATGTGACGATTTA
The DNA here is from genome assembly GCA_949316085.1 of Hypercompe scribonia. NCBI lineage: Eukaryota > Metazoa > Arthropoda > Insecta > Lepidoptera > Erebidae > Hypercompe > Hypercompe scribonia. Next base: position 22,150,348 of record OX438981.1, on the reverse strand, counting down.
GTGACTTGACGGAAGCATGATAAAGACCACACGTTTTGCATGTTCGACTTGATAGCCTCAATTGTACCGTCGGACAAAAATAATCGTATGGCATTTGCAGGAAATCTTTGAGTGAAGCACTTAAGCGTAGAGCTAAATTGACTGGAAGATTAAGAAATTGCCCTCCTTCATCTAAAACCAAGTCATCAACTGTTTGTTTTACTTTTACAGGTGGTGGAAGAAACCTGTTGTCTAGTAATCTAAATAGTCCACTTCTTGGACGACAGCATTCTGTATTTCTACATTTTACAATTTGGAGCAAGTATTGGCTTTCACGTACATGTTCTGAATACCATTTAATGTCTGGAAAATCAGGAAGATCTTGTTCACCTGCCCCAACATATTTTGCATTAACATTATAGCCATCAATTTCCATTGAACTCCATACTTCAGCTAATACTTTTCCTGCAAATTCGAAATTAGATCTTTCTAAATGTTCATCAATTGTAACGCCACGTTCATCCAAATGAGACCCAAAATGGTCATGAGGCAATATTAAACCAGCCAGTTCTCGACTAAGAGGAGCCATTCTGCGCTCTACTCTGTTATACGCACTTCTTCCGGGAGCATTGGTAGCTAAAAACAATGCATCGAGATCATGTCGCTTAAAGTGTTGTATAGCAAACCCTATGACTTTTTGATAACGCGGATTTTCATCTGGCCCTCCATCAACCGTCATGATTACCACTGGTTTTACTAGTCCATGGTCAGTTTTAGCTAATGGTCGAAACTCTTCAAGTTCGAGAAGCGTCTCGAAATCCTGAGCATGAGTATTAGCAGTAGATGAACTATGCTTTCCACTTCGAATAGCGATGTATAACGGCTTGCGGTTGTCCTAGCATATTGGAAGTGATTTTGATACCAGCATAAACAGATGGTATTAATTTATGACGCTCAGCGATTACCCAATCGTGATCAGGCAATTTGATTCTATTATATTCCATGTGCATTAGAAGAGGTGCTTGCTTATTTGCCGCAGTTACGCCAATAGGGACTCGAGCTTTATCATCTTGAGATATGAAAAATACTTGATCTGGTCCTAGTATGGATGCTATGTTCTCTAAATAATGGATTGATGTTTCAGCGAACTTGCTATCTAAGTGGCTCTTGTGGTGATCAGTTTGAGCCCGAATGAGCTTAACAGGGACTGTCGATACATGTCTTCGTCCCTCTGCAGAATTAGATTTTCTGGGAATCAAACGAAGATATGTCCCACTGCGACTAATGTCAAATCCCATTTTACGTAATTCTTGTGTGAGTTCATCAAGAGTTTTTACGCTGCGAATTGATTCCGTTCGTCTTCTATCATCTGCTGCACTTCCAAATAAAGCTATATCCGCGATTGTTTTCAATAGTAAAGGTTGATTGCTTTCAAGATTAGGACGTCCCACTGAATCCCTCAGAGATAGTCTTTTTTTCATTTCTGGATTTTCATGACAAATATCTTCTAACTTTCTTTTCATACCATCCCTGTGTTTCTTCTGGGCAACTGCGTTTTGAACCTTCCTGTTTAAAGACTGTTTTGCTGTTTTTATTTCCTCGCGCAACTTAATGATCTGTTTATCAACTTCAGCACGGATTGACATAGTATCTCTGGCAGAATACAAAGCATTCAAATTTTTTTCGAGTAGAGCAATCTTATTTTTCATAGCCTCCTGAGAAGGTTTTGGTCTCTGTTTATCTGTATTTTTATTAATTTCGCATTGCTGTTGTGATTCATTACCGGTTTTTATTTTATCTTCTTCCTGTTTTTTAATATTTGAAGCTGGCTGTGTAATTTGTGTTTTTTCTGCAGGTTTACAAGTTGCCTAAAAATAAAAACTTTCTATGGGTTCTGCTAAAGATTCTCTTATTAAGCTACATAAATACAAAGTATGGCAATAAATATGGTAAATACAAAACCCTATGGCTTTAAATCTAATATCTTTAAACGAGCAAATCGTTCCGGTCACAAAATACAGGGTGTTATAGTCTATTCAAGTAGGTATTTAAAAGAATATAAACAATCTTGATATGTCTTTTTATTGAAATATGCAATTATAAAATCAGATATCTGTAAAGGTGCGTACAGACATCGCGAGGCTTGCGCCGCGAATGGTTCGTCTCGAATACATCAACCTGAGGCATGCTACGGCACATGTATACGTGCGAACCATTCGCGGCGCACGCCTCACGATGTTTGTACGCACCTTTATGTACTTACAGAAAAGCAATTTTTTAATATTGGTTGAGTTTTTAAATGAATCACAACAGATTTTACACAGTTTACAATTTTAAACCACATATTTCAATAAAAAGACATATAAAGATTGTTTACATTCTGTTAAATACCTATTTGAATAGAGTATAGTTTTCTGTAGGTATATATATATACATATATGTATAAAACTGGCATCCTGTATTTTGTGACCAATTGACGGAATCAATTATAAGAAATAAATCTATATAATGAATATTACCTCTATACTTTAAGATAGGCCATAATATTTTCTAATTAGCAAAGAGAAACTTTTTGGCGATTTCTAATATTTCTAGTAGGTACTCATAGGTACCTAAAATGATTTCGTCACTCACCTTAGAAAAAAAATGTAGTAAATTGGATTTATTCTTAGTCGCTGCTTGCAATTCTTCCTCGATTCTCTTAGATACAATAATATCTAGTTCCTTGTCGGATTTTGCTTGTAATTTATAATTTCGCCACACTTCGTTAACTAACTTTTGTACATTTTGTACTTTCGTACTTGTATGAGATTTTTTAAAACTTTCAAACAATTTTTGGTATAACTTAGATTTGTCTATTTGAAATGACATCTTATTTAAACATTAAACTTTGGATAATGGAATGAATGGTAACACAAATGTTAACTTGCTTTACTATGCTTACAATACGTCTACTCGCTATAGCAGCCAAACGAAACAATACACTGATAGAGGAAATTTAGACAAGTGAACAGCGCGCGGTAATTCCCTTACTTGGTTCTAAAGCGAGTAGGGGAATTACCGCGCACTGTTCACTAAATGTATGTATTACTTGCGGGAATCCCCGAAAATGCTTTTCGTTTTCAAGCAAAGACAATGTGTGGGTTGCCATTCGTGTAAAGAAGAAAATAACTACCGATGACGTAATCATCATCTAGACTCCCCTACCCCCCATGTCATCCAAAATAAGCAAAGCAAAGACCCCCCCGCCCCCCCATAGTGCTTACGTAATAATTGAACGGCCCCTAATATGTATGTACATATTTACAAAAAGAGGTATAGAAGTATTCTATCAGTTTGTTTAGTTATCATAGAATAAGCTCTGCTCAGTTTGAAACTAGACGGCGTTGTGTGTCAAATGCCCGAAATATTTATTTATTTATTTATTTATACAAAAAAGACACTTAGAGCGCAATCATTTTATTCCTTTTTTTTCGTACATCGTCTTCTAGTTTCAAACTAAGTAGGGCTTGTAATAGGAAGACTACATTGACTGTGGCATAGGAGGCCGAAACCTCCTTGCTAAGGAGAGGCCTATGCTCAGCAATGGACTGTAAAAGACTGTTGATACAATACTATTTTTTTTTAATACATACATATTAAACACACATACTTCGAAATAAATATTTGTCGATCACACAAGTATTTGGTCCGACCTCAAACACAGCAGTCACATAAGTAACCATCACAACACTTTTAGGCCTGTTTTTTTTTTTTTTTTTTTTTTTTTTTTGAGTTGATTTTTAGCTGTTGGCCTCAGATGGCCTCTACAACTTTACCCGGTTTAGTTACGGTGAGCGCTGAGGTCTCTCAACCGGCCATTTATTAAGCAACATTGGCACAAGGACCCAAGGGCACCCCCTGCGGGGTACGAACCTCGGCTTGGGGTGTTGCTGAAACATTGGGGCGGCCTACTCCCATGTTTTGTTGACGGTTTACGCGGCGCGTGTTCCGCCCCCGCCGGCGGAGACGAAAACGCGGACGGTTCGTAATTAATGTGTTCGCTCTGCGTTGAGCGCGTGTAATGTCGTCGTCTAGCTCCCCTAACGCGTGTTTGGGTCGACGTATTTTAGAAATTTTGCTCGGTGTGTAATTTACGGCCGCAACCACTAGAGGGTTGGGGTGAGTCGGAGCAGAGTCAAAGTAGCTAAGGGAGCACTGTTTAATGAATTGCTTGATGGTCGGCAATCTGAGGTCGATGTGAAGATCGACGTTGCGTACATACCACGGTGCTCCCGTAGCTTTGCGCATGAAACTATTTTGTAGTGTTTGAAGCCTATGGATCCTGTGTGGCCTAACATGTGCGAATACTACACTACCGTACGTCATTATAGGACGTATGCATGCAGTGTATAATCGAACTTTGTTTTTTAAGTTTAATTTCGAACGCGCGTTAATTAAACAGTGTAGACGTCCTAGCACGAAGGCAGCCCGGTTGCGGACTGCCTTGATGTGGGGGCCGAAGGATAGACGGTCGTCAAGGGTTATGCCTAGGTATTTGGCCTGCCTAGCCCAAGGGATGGACTTGCCGAACATCCTAATCTGAGGGGTCTTCTCCAAAGGATACAAGCTTAGCTGTCTTCTGTGAAACAGCACCGCCTGGCTTTTCTCGGGGTTGACCTCTATCCTCCATTTCCGGAACCAAACGCCCAGTGCGTTGGCTGCGGTCTGCAGTTTTTTGGCTACTGTCGAGGGGTTCACCCCCGAGCAGTAGATAGCCGTGTCGTCTGCGAATAGTGCCGTCTGCACATACCGATGCTTCGGAATGTCGCTAGTATACAGCGTGAAGAGTAGGGGGGAGAGCACGGACCCTTGTGGGACACCGGCTCGAATGGGGTGAGTGGAGGACATTGACCCTTCTACTCGGTAGCGGAAGCTTCGATTCGACAAGTAGTCTCGTATGATGAGCACGAGTCCGTGTGGCACTCCCATGGTGGACAGCTTAAATAATAAGCCGTTGTGCCACACTTTGTCGAAAGCTTTCGCTACGTCAAAGAAGAGGATTCCTGTAAACAGGTTGCGTTGAAGCCGATCGCTGGTGTATTCAACGATGCGGTGGACTTGGTGGACGCACGAGTGTTCGGTTCGGAAACCGAATTGCTCGTGGGGGACGAGAAGATTAGCATCGGCATACGCTTTCAGCCTATTGTAGATTAGACGCTCGTATAGCTTGCCTAATCCTTTAAGCAGACTGATCGGTCTATAACTGGTCGGTTCGGACTTTGGTTTGCCAGGTTTGGGTATCCCAATAACAACGGCTTCTTTCCATTGTTGTGGAAAGATGTTGTTTTTGAGTGCTGCGTTGAAGATGAACGTCAGCAGGACCAGTAGCCTCTCCGGAAAGAGTTTTACAACCCTGTTTGTGATACCGTCCGAACCGGGCGCCTTGCGAGCGTGTAGGCCCTTGTTGCCCTGGAGTTTTTATAACGATATTAATAATCTAGGTTGTAGGCAGAGAGTTTACATATTCTGTGACAGTAAATTTAAGACTCGGCAACACCGTTGACAGTCATCTTGTCAGCTCTTGTTTCCAACATGGCGCTTAACTTAAGTGTCAAGATTCATCCCGTAGTTTTATTTCAAATTGTAGATGCTTACGAGCGACGAAATGCAGACTCCCATAGAGTTATTGGTACCTTATTGGGTAAGTAATGTTTGCACCAAAACCAGCTTTTAAAATAAATGACGTATAGCAAAATCTGTCAGGTTAAAACCGCTGTCATGTGTTCCCGATTTAACTCAATAATTAATTATTAGTTGTTAATAACGTAGCGTACAGTATGATATCTAGACTTTATAATCATTACCTTTACGTATAATCACTTTTTTGTGTTTTAAATAGAAAATATAAAGCAAAATGTTCTGAACGAGGTTATGTTATGATGCATAGGAACTTGCGACAAGGGAGTCGTGGAGGTGACGAACTGTTTCTGCGTGCCTCACAAGGAACATGCCGACCAGGTGGAGGCCGAACTCAACTACGCAATGGATGTTTACGAGCTAAATAGACGCGTTAATGCTTCAGAAAACATCGTCGGTAAGTTGATACTCTTAATTCCAAACACCACAGGAACTCGAACAATATGACATTGTTAAACAATCGACAAGTTCTTGTAATTGTTTTATTAACCACTATTAGTATTTTCAGCTTTAAATGGTTTGCAGTATTAAAGGTCTTCATATATGTTATCATTCTACTAATTATACACAAGTTGTGAATATAGCTATAAATTTAGTCTGACTGCATACACACATTTTCTAATAGCGTCTGCATGTGTGTGACTCCAAAGTAGACAAAATATTTTTATTTGTAATCTTTCCTGCTAAAAAGACATATCCATAAAGTTATTTTTAAAATTCATTATAATTTAATAGTGAAGCTTAATAATCAATAATTAAGTTTCACTTAATAAATTTCTTAGCAATATTGTTTTTTTTTCTCATTCAATTCTCTAGCAAATTTCTAATGAGGTTAATTTACACTTGGATGCCTTCTATCAACAAGTTATTTGTTTTCCATGATTACATTTTTCTAATGTTTGCGTTTGTTTTATACAAATTTATTTGTTTTCTGTGTTATATTATAACATATATTGGTATGAATATAAATATAGTAATACAATTATATTACTCCAATAAAATGCTTATTATATACATATTAAGAATATCATTAGGAACCTCATAAAGCAGGTAACATTTCCATTGAGGTTTACAAACAAAACAAATGTGTGCACTTATCTAAAGTAAAAAAAATGTTCTAATATGTTTTTGTCATTTTTTAATGTCCTTATTTATGTTGAAATGATCTTCACAACAGTATAAACAGCTTTCAATATATACTTTGTCAGATGCAGTTTTGGTGTTATTGTTGTATATTAATAATAAGTTTTTTTTATTTTTCCATGGTAATGAGTTGATTAGAAACAAATTACTCAATAACTTTGTAAAGCAAACACTTCATTGTGGACATGAGTGTATGTATAAAATGGCCACATTTAAATTGTCTGTAAATTGTAGTCATTTTATTATTTTTTTAGTTAACTGGTTTATATTTCCAATGTGTTGTTTTATTTTGTCATATAATATCTAGTAGAAATGTTTTAAAAATACATGCATATGTCCTGTTGGTAAATGTAGTGTAGTTGCATCATGTGCACTAAAACTATTTTGTATATTTGGTGTAAAAAACAAGCGAACACAATATTATGTTGAGTAGCGTGTGGGAGGAGCCAAACATAGTAGGTGGCAGCGCAGGCGCCACACCTTAGCGCGGCGCGGTACTAACAAAGTTAACAAATGACTTATTAGTCTTATTAAAATCAAATACATACACACACAATGAAAATATTTTTAACCGACCTCCAAGAAAGAGAACGTTATCATTTGTTGTCATGTGTCATAACAAATAATATGTATAATTATGCAGCAGTTTTAATTTTTAGAAGTAATTAGAGTGTTAGTATATTGTCTGATACTTGTTATGGGTTAAAATATATTTTTTAAGGATTTCTTACCAAAAAAATTTGGAGACAAGTCAGGCTTACGTCTTCCTAATCTTGTTAAATATTTAACTGAACTGGTGGTAACTTTAATTTGTGTGGATCTTGATGACTTTAGAACCATTAAGTAAGATAAAGTTCTAGGTAAATTATAAAGAATTTTCTGAAATAAAGATATTTTGGCTTCTCCGTTAGTATGCATAGAATATAATGCCTATGTTCAGCAGTTTTTGGATAAAATAATGATGAAGACACATAGAACAACTTTCTGGAAGCATATCAAAGTACGAGAGCATTATGTAGATGAGTTGCCTTAAATGTTACAGGTTGGTGGGCGACTGGTAACGAGGTGACCAACCACTCGTCTGTCATCCATGAGTATTACTCCCGCGAGTGCCGAGAGCCGGTGCACGTGACATTGGACACGTCCCTGCAGGGCGCCCGTATGGGCCTACGCGCCTACGTTTGTGTGGCCCTAGGAGTGCCGCGTGGAAAACTTGGTTGCATGTTCACACCCATCGATGTCTCACTTACCTGCTATGAGCCTGAGGTACGTATTGTGTATAAACTGTATACTGCGACACCAAATACACGCCAACATGTAGATACTTCACAAACGCTTGTTGCATAATTTTGTTTGACTTGTGTACAAAATCAGGCAGCAGCGCCGATCAGAAAAGATCACGCAAGCTCAACTGAACACCCGGCATAGTTTAATTGAAGAGAGAGTTAATATGAGGAAAATTAAATTAATACCTTTGTCACTTGATGGTATTCTTATAAATCCAAACCTGAAAAAAAATATTTAAACACTTATTGAAACAAAACTGGTTGCTCTCTGCCTCTAGGTCCTACTAGTTCTATTAAAAAACATGAACCTCTTTTCAGATTGTGGGTTTGAATCTCTGCCAGAAGACAATGGGTGGTGGGGGACGCTCGCGGCAAGTACAGCCCATGTTAGATCTGGCGCAAGTCGCTGAGGCTGCGTCCAAATTATCATCGTTGTTGGACCAAGTGCTGGCTTACGTAGAGGATGTTTTGGCTGAGAAAACGGAACCCAATAATGCAGCTGGAAGGCAGTTGCTGGAGCTCGTCAATTCTGTACCCAACCTGTCTGCTGATACGTTTGCAGATGCTTTTGCATCCAGTGTTAAAGACTTGCTTATGGTAATTTTATTTTGTATTATAAAAGTAACATGTACTATTAAAATTAAATACCTACACAACGGAAACATTTTTAACCGACTTTCAAAAAGAAGGAGGTTATCCCTTGTTGTCATATGTTATAACAAATAATACCTTAACCTAACCTTTCTTACTTGACATGAAGCAAAATTTTAATAGATCTAGGCCGTGGTCCGAATCACGCTCACAGCGCTTGTAGCGTAACAACGTGCGGTCCAATTCGCTTTTCACGCTCACCGTTAGCGTTGTGGGTGCTATGACGTCACATGTGACGTCACTACCTAGTGCTTACAGTACTGACGGGTTGGATCGTTAGCATCGTGAGCATTGACATTATTTTGCACCATTTATTTGAATCTATGATTGCGGAAAATGCTTGAAATGTAAGCATTTTACCATCTTCATCGGCTACACCACATACTCCACTAACGTTTATGTCAAAAAATACTCTGTTAGGTTATGTTCAACTTTTTGAATTCGTAAGCACACTCACAAGTGGTCCGAATTATTAATACTGCTAACAGTCGTTGGCGCGCTCACTAATTCGGACCACATGTTAGCAGTTTAAGCGTCGTAAGTGCTGTGAGCACAATTCGGACCGCAGCCCTAAAGATCCTTAAGTGTTGCTATTACTCATGTTTGTCATTGTTGTCTAGAGTTGTTCTTAAGATTTTTCCACTGACATGTCCCGGTGACTATCTGGAATAATTAAATTAACAACAATAACTATAAAATGTTATATAGTAATAAATATACTGTTCGGCGATTTATTATATTGATCTAAGATCTAAGTTATCATACTAATAAGTAACTCACAACAGTATTAGACATTCGTGACCCATTTTTTGCTTACAGCTATTTCATATTTACTGCAATGTTCTATAAGATGCTGTATAATCGTGGATAAGTGTATTGTATTGTTTTGTTATCTAATATATAAAATTCTCGTGTCACAGTTTTCGTTGCCATACTCCTCCAAAACGGCTTGACCGATTTTGATGAAATTTTTTGTGCTTATCCGGTATCTATAAGAATCGGCCAACATCTATTTTTCATCCCCCTAAATGTTAGGGGTAGTACAACCCTAAATTTTTTTTTACTTTTTAGGCAAAATTTTTAATTTCTATTTTTTTATGATACAACATACAAAAATACATACAATCCTCAATTTTCACCCTTCTATGATCAATCCTTATTTTTTAATAGCCATTTTAGTAATTGAATCATTTTTCCTCTCCGGTCGAAAACTAATCAATCGTCATTTTTATATGGCAAAACAACGTTTGCCGGGTCAGCTAGTTGTAAATATATATGTGTCTTTTCCAGGTGGTGACTTTGGCTCAGTTGATCAAGACGCAACTGCAGCTGAACGAGAAGCTGACGCTGTTGACGTCACAGTGAGAGCTGCTCCACTCCTAGCGTTACGAACTGGTGCCGCCAACAACATGCGCCGTATAACATACATTGTATGTTAAAACAAATATATTTGTTCAACATCTAACCTGACTTTCATTATACAGTGGACCCCCGATAATTCAACAAACGTTTTGCAGGGCAGTGTCGGACTATTGAATTTGTCGGATTATAGAGTACTGCCTAAGATCCCCTATAGCCCGGCATTTTTTATTAAAGAGTACCTTATAATCCGACAAATTACAGACAAATTATAAGACTACAGTAGCGCTCAAAAGTATTTTGAAAATACTACTTTTGCAGTTATCTTTTTACTGAGTACTTCAAAATAATTTTAGTATTTTTTATATTATTATTTATGATGTATTTCATCCTCTGTGAGTTACAAGTTGGAACTTGTTTGTTTTCTTTCTTTGTTAAAAACAAAACAAGTCTATACATGCGCTCAAAAGTATTTTGACAACCATTCAGTTCCTTGCTGGCAGCGGTTCTACTCACACTGCATGTATTTTTGTCTATAAGGTATAATTACTCCGCATTTATCAACATGGCTAAGACTAAAGAATATTCAAATGATATTAAAAATGCCGTGATAACTGCCCTACAAAGTGGGATGACGCAAGCAGAAGTTGCTCGAAGTTTTAAAGTGTCACGACAACTTGTTAGTTCGTGGAACAAAGCTTATAATAAACGTAAAACTATTGAAAATAAGCCTTGAAGTGGCCGTCCGAAAAAAAGGTCCGCTAAGGAAAATCATTTGATAAAAAGGTTATCGACAAGTGATGTCCGAAAAAAACGAGTTACAGGAAAATTACGACGTGAATTTACACGTTTCAACTGTAAAACGCAGACTAAAGGACTTTGGATTACATGGACGACGTCAACTAAGAAACCTCTAAATTCTGCAAGGAACAGGAAGTTGCGCCTTGCGTTTGGGAAACGGTTCAGATTATGGACGAGTTCAGAATGGTCCAAGGTGTTGTGGAGTGACGAAAGCAAATTTAATTTAGTGTCATCTGATGGTATACGGTACGTGCCACGTCCTGTAAACAAAAGATTTGGTGTTCGATACCAAATACCTACAGTAAAGCATGGAGGTCTGGGGTTGCTTTTCTCGCCGCGGAGTCGGACCTTTAGTTAGGATAGAAGGCATAGTACCTTCTGTCCTAACTAAAGGTATAGGTATCCTAACTAAGCATAACGCAGATATATTAAAGCAACAAATGCTACCCTATGCTAAAGCAAATATGGCACCTGGTTGGTATTTTCAACAAAACAATGACCCAAAGCACAAATCGAAACATGTCAACGACTTCATGAAACTCGCTAAAATCAAAATTCTCGACTGGCCAAGTCAAAGTGCCGATTTAAACCCGATAGAGCATCTTTGGGAAGAACTGAATCGCCGCGTAAGATGTCGAAATTATTCAAATAAAGATGCTTTATATCAGCGGTTCTCAATCTTTTTTGGTGACGGAACCCTTTTGGAAAGCGAAATACTTGACGGAACCCTATAATAAAACAATAGTTTTTAAAAGTGTATTCTTTATTAATAAGCATAATAAAAGTACAATGTAACAGTTAGTTATTACTTACTTACATAACAAGTATAATAATAGAAGTTATTAAAAAAGAAAAAAAATCTAATGGGAGGTATGAAACTGTTTTTTATTTTTCATCAATTGGTTGATATCAGGTTTGATAGAGGACAGTTGAAGTCTCATATCAGGTTCGGCGTCCAGTCTATTGCGGTATTTTGTTTTCGTAGCTGCATAGGTTGAGAATCCTGTTTCGCACAAATATGTTGTTGGGAACGGGAGAAGAATATTCAGAGCCATTTTGGCAAGCATTGGAGATTCATCACGAATTCTGCACCAAAAATCGTTGAGAGGCGTCGTTTTGAACAGTACCTCCATACTTGTGTCTGATGACATATCTAAAAGAGATTCATATATCTCGTTTGACATACTTTCGGGCTTTTGTAAGTTGGGTAAAAAAGGATTATGAATCCATGAATTCAGTTTCATTTTTGTATTTTGTTCTTCGGGAAAATACTTCTCAAAAGATGCGCGCATCGAAGTGAGATATTTGACCAATTCCTCAAATACATCATCTTGAAACATTTCTGAATCGTTATCGCTAACAAACTCATTGAGTGAGGTAAAGCTTTCTATTTCTCTCTTTCCAACGCAAATAATCCAAAAATCTAATTTTCTTTTGAAGGCAGTTATTTTATCACAGGCCTGGAACACTGTTGTCTGTTTACCTTGCAATGATACATTTAATTCGTTCAGTTTTTGAAAGATATCCGCCATAAAAGACAGTCGGAACAACCAAGTTTTATCATACAAACGGTCTTTCAAATTAAAAGCAGTATCTGAAAGAAACATTTGTAACTCGGCTCTAAGTTCAAATAGCCTTGTTAAAGTTTTACCCCTAGACAGCCATCGCACTTCTGTATGGAGCAGCAGTGTTTTATGTTTGCTGCCATAATCTTCACACAATAATGAGAACAATCGGGATTGTAGTGGTCGTGTTTTGATAAAATTAATTATTTTTACCGCTTCTTCCATAACTAATTTTAGATTTGACGGCATTTGCTTCATCGCAAGTGCTTGTCTATGCAGGATACAATGGCTGGAACTACAATTAGGCGCTTTATTTTTTATTCGTGACACTAGTCCTGCTGTAATACCCGTCATCGCCTTGGCCCCATCTGTACAAATGTCAATGCAATTGTTCCAACTGAGATTATTTTCCCCAAAAAATATATTTATTTTATTAAAAATTTCTTCTCCGGTAGTTTTTGTGGGCAGCGGTGAACACATAAGCATATCTTCTTCCAAAGAACTTTCATATGGATATCTCACGATAACCAGCAAGATAGCCAGACCAGCGACATCAGTAGACTCATCTATTTGCAAGACGAATCGTGTTTCTTGTAGACGTGTAACTAATTCTTGTTTGACGTAGCTTGCCAGATCATGAATTCGCCGTGAAACAGTATCGTTTGATAGCGGCACAGTAGAAACATGCTTTGCAGATTTTTCATCGAGCATACATTTTGTTATGTCTAACACACATGGTTTTATTAAATTCTCAGCGATAGTGTGCGCTTCACCTGCTTGTGCAATGCGATAGCTAACTAAATATGATGCCTCTGTGGCCTTTTCATTGATAGTTTGGGTTACATGCATCATAGTTTTTTGACTTTCCAATAACTGTTCTTTTTTACGTACAAAAAATTCTTTATTTTTGTCTTTAGACTCGGGGTGTACAGTTTCTAAATGCCGGCGCAACTTGGCAGGTGCCATGGAACTATTAGGAAGCAGTTTACTACATAACATGCAGAGAGGTGAGCCGTTGGAATCAACAAATCCGAAATTGATATATGATTCATCATACTTCCTTTTTTTCGCCTTTGAAACCGTGGAACTTGACGTCGTTGCATAATCGTCTGGATCGGTAATTGCTGTATACTCCGCGCGATCTGATTTTGAACATTCGGCTTCGTTAGAAGATGTTGTTGCAACACGTTTAACGCCTGTAAGCCAACGTTCCATTCTTCTTTATTAATAATGTTACATGTCAGGATGGTGGGGTCAAAATAACGCACGATCGTTACTGCGTAAAAGAGTTTAGTCCAAAGAAGAAATGTACAATCAGAATACAGCAGTAGAACACTAAACACTTTGTTTCTAGCAAGTAGGTACTAATCACTCCGAACACTAATCGTCGACTAACTAAGCGTCGAGGCGCGATCGCCGCTTTTATAGTCCTAGCCAGATCTCGAACATTCTCAAAAATACTCGAGTCGGCGCCTTTGATAAATAACAAGCCGAAATAAAAATAGAAATACAAAAAATGCTGTGTAAACAATTTCGACTTTACGTTTTAAAATTAGAGCCGAAAGTAGCTTGTTTACAATTATTGTTAATCTCAGGGGCGGCTTTTATCAAAGGGACTCGCGCGCTTTTATCAAAGGGACTCGCGCTCACAAGTAGATATCCGCGGTGGCGGCATAGTAAAATTGTACGAGGTGACTAAGGTCGGCTGCGCCTCGTGAATCGTGATACGCCGCGTCAGAACGGTCGACCAGAGAGAGGTGTTTGGAATTTTTTCTAAATTCTTGCGGAACCCCTACAGGGATGTCGCGGAACCCTAGGGTTCCGCGGAACACACTTAGAGAATGGCGGCTTTATATGAAGCACTAAGTAACGAATGGAGCCGAACACCCATTGATCGTTTGCAGAAACTAGTTGACTTGATGCCGGCGCGTTGTGAACCGGTTTTGAAGGCTAATGAATATGCAACAAAATACTAATAGTTAATATCAAAAATAGCAATTTTTTTATTTTATAAAATAAAAAACTTTCCTTGTCCAAATACTTTTGAACCGTGTCCTAAATAATTTTTCTTTGTGTTTTCTTTTTGAGTAGAAATACATTACATTTAAGTGTCTTAATTTGTGAAACGTATCATTACTTCAAATATAATCTTTGATTGGAAACAATTTTGTTATCATTTTTTGTGATATGGAATAAAATTGAGTTGTCAAAATACTTTTGAGCGCTACTGTATATGTTGTCTTCTGGGCTTGTGACGACATTACTAGGTAATACGTAATACACAATGAATAAACAGCAAACCATGAACGCACGCTAAGTTGCACCGCTATCACACGTAGTCAAATTCAAACTAAGCAATCGGAACTGAAACAATACCTACGCGTCGAGCACAAGTTGTAACCTGTTCAATCATGCATGACCTACATTAGCGAAAATTGTTTGATTGATGTCGGATTACACGGGGGTCCGGATTACCGAGGGTGCACTGTAATACATTAGCATTATAGATTTTGGTGTCGTTACCAAACAAATAGAATCAGACAGCAATATTAGAAGGTAGGTAAGTAACTTACCCGATAGCATACAAAAGACTACCATAGTTACCAAAAAAGTAATCATTCTAATATTAATAATTTTTAATATTTTTTTATCTTATTTTAAACAAAAATAGATGATAATGATTACATTTTTTACTAATGTCTGCTAAAAATTTTTAACTGCCTCGATAGCGCAGCAGTAGTGAATGCGATTGCTGTGCTTGTAGTCTCGAGTTCGATGCCCGGGTCGGACCAAATGTTTGTATATTCTGCAAATATTTGTTTCGAAGTTTGGGTGTTTTCTATGTATAATATGTATATATTTACAAAAAGAAGTATAAAAGTATTCTAACAGTCAGTCTAGTTATCATAGCACAAGCTCTGCTTAGTTTGAAACCAGATGACGTTGTGTGGCAAATGTCCGAAATATATATTTATTTAAAAAAAAAGGAATGAAATGAATGAATGAATGGAAGGATCCTTCATTAAAGGAAAAAAATTAAATTTTAAATCATCGGTGTGGTGACGCATTAAGAACATACACAAATTACGCAGAAGAACATCACTGCAAAAAGAAGGAAACCAACGCATTTGGCTCTAGCGTGGTGTACTTTTACTCGTAAGTACTTAGTCTGGCCATAAATACTGTTACACTTAATTATAAAAAAATATTACATTTGAATTTCGAATCTGTCATTTTTATACGATTGTTCATTGTGTTTTCTCATTTTGGCGCCAATACATTGTAAAATATTTTGCGATATTAAAATGGTGTGGGGTGATAAAGAGAACCGAATCGCTGTGATAGCATTACACAAAGTAGGTATGGAGCCAAATGCAATTTTTAAAACTCTCCATACACTTGGTATTAGTAAAATGTTTGTGTACCGGGCTATTAATAGGTACAATGAGACCTCCTCTGTTTGTGACAGAAAAAGATCTGGCCGTCCACGTAGTGTTCGTACGAAAAAGGTGGTCAAAGCAGTAAGGGAAAGAATTCGAAGAAATCCTGTCCGAAAGCAAAAGATTTTATCTCGGGAAATGAAGATAGCACCTAGAACCATGTCGCGTATTTTAAAAGATGACTTAGGACTTGCAGCCTATAAGAGACGCACTGGCCATTTCTTAACTGATAATTTAAAGAAGAATAGGGTGGTAAAATCGAAACAACTACTGAAGCGGTACGCAAAGGGAGGTCACAGAAAAATTTTGTTTACGGATGAGAAAATTTTTACAATTGAGCAACATTTTAACAAACAAAATGACCGTATTTATGCTCAAAGCTCTAAGGAAGCTTCCCAATTAGTCGACAGAGTGCAACGTGGACATTATCCGACTTCAGTGATGGTTTGGTGGGGTGTTAGCTATGAAGGAGTGACTGAGCCATATTTTTGTGAAAAAGGTATCAAAACATCGGCACAAGTGTATCAAGATACCATTCTTGAGAAGGTAGTTAAGCCCCTTAACATCACCATGTTCAATAACCAAGTATGGTCCTTCCAGCAAGACTCGGCGCCGGGTCATAAAGCTCGGTCCACGCAGTCTTGGTTGGAATCGAACGTTTCGGACTTCATCAGAGCTGAAGACTGGCCGTCGTCTAGTCCCGATCTTAATCCGCTGGATTATGATTTGTGGTCAGTTTTAGAGAGTACAGCTTGCTCTAAACGCCATGATAATTTGGAGTCCCTAAAACAATCTATACGATTGGCAGTGAAGAATTTTCCCATGGAAAGAGTGCGTGCTTCTATTGATAACTGGCCTCATCGTTTAAAGGACTGTATTGCAGCCAATGGAGACCACTTCGAATAAGCTTTTTATATTTTTAATTGTTTTATATTTATGTATTAAACTGACACACTGTAAAAGTAATAAATGTTATTTGCAGTTAACAATTTTCTTTTTTCTTTATTACAATATTTATGGCAAGACTAGGTAGTTGTCAGCTGAAGGTGCTATAACGTTCTGTGAATGTGTCACAGTATCTATATATAAACGTAGAACAAGGCTTTATGAGCTTTATGAAGAAAGAAAATATAACCTAGTATTTCGAGAATATGTCAAGGAATATTAAAATATATTCAAAAAAATATGTCATGCAGCAAAATGACTTTGGATTTAAAGATAAAAATAGTTGAAGCAAAATTAGAATAACCTGGCAAATAAATCATACTGAAATTAGAAAAGTAAAGAACAAAAATAATCATTACAAACTACAATTGATTAAGGTGGTCCGACGACCTGGTGAAGGTCGCGGGAAGCTGCTGGATGCGGGTGGCACAGGATCGGCTGTTGTGGAGAACCTTGGGGGAGGCCTATGTCCAGCAGATCTGGATGTCGTAATAACAGCTGTTCCTGGGTCCCTCGTATGTCAGGCGTAGAGTGGCACACCGTGTGGTTTTAGTCGGTCCGATTCCGACACACCACCCCGCCGTAAACCCCGGTGGGGTGACGGCCCGAGGGGGTTTCCACACGATAAAAAAAAAAAAAAAAAAGTACTTTGTGGAAGAACGCGTGTCATGTTCTTCCAACGCAAAGGGAGGATCCTCCAACCAGACGTAGTGATTATGCCTGGTGGGCCACAGACCAACGGTTGATATTGGGAAGCTCTTTACCTAAGTCCTCTCTACCTCTTACCTAATCGGCGCAAGAACTACTGTAAGAATACCACACAGGGTCTCCACACGTTAAAAAAAAAAAGGCTTATGTCCAGCAGTGGACGTCTTTTGGCTGAGATGAATGCATGAAAAATGAAAAACTGTCGATAATAAAGTAATTGAATGCGATTTAGATTGGTACAGCTTTTGAAAAACTTCACGAACATTCCAGTTTCCACAATAGATTCGTTGAATTCATCCCCTCTATTGCTGGTATTTTATTGAAAGAGAATATTACAGTTAGTAATGCTGAGTTTGGATTTAGTTGTATCACCGATAGAGAAATTGTTAAAACGCTCAATGCTCGTAGTGTTAAGAAAGCCGCTGACCTTTGAGGTGTACTGTACAAATAATATAATCGATTATTAGAGTAGTCGCATCACAGTTGGCCTTAATTTTTAATAAGTGCATTTAATGTGGTGTATGATGGACCTAATGAAACATAGTAAGATCATTCCTTCATTTATGACAGGTATGATGATTTCTTTTTGTTGTCGGCGCGGCAAAACCCTTCAGATCTCCGGCTCCGTAGGGACGCAAGCGATCTGATCGAGGATGAGGCAATCAGAGCGTCTGATCCTACAAAGAGACCTATTTCAGTGTTATATACTTTTAGTCAAATTTTCGAGAAAATTTGACTAAATCACCTGCAAACTCATTTAAGTAAAAACAATATTCTACACAGAAAACAGTTTGGCTTCCGAAGAGATTACTCAACAAGTTTTTTTTTTTTTATTTTCTATTAATTGCCTGCCAAAGTGAATCCAAGAGTTGTGGTCACCATACTCATTGCAAATGCAGACAATGCAGTATGGTGACCCACACTACCATATGGCGGCCTAGTGAGATGCTTTTTCACACCCCGTTTGAGGACGTAAAAGGCATGACAGTCATCGTGACAGTGTAAGGCTCACACAGTTACCACGATAACTGTCACCCCTGCATCGATGGGCCTACGGTCTCGCATTCACCAACGAAACACGATAGCACGGATGCTGGCGCTTTAGGTTGGTCTTCTGTGGGAGGGTAGTACTACCCCGGTCGAGCCGGTCCGCTTGTGCTGAAATCAGCGTGGCTCTACTACCTACCAAATAGTGAAGCTAGTATTGAGCTTTTATATAATAAAATGTATTTAGTGCCGGGAGAATAAAATGGATGCGTTAGGTGTTTCTTGTATTTGTTCTAATAAACCAGGGTAGAAGCCTTTAAAAATAATAAAAAGTGAAATAAAATCGTAGTAGGATGAAACCAATTAGAAAAGGAGGGGAATATTATAAAAATGAAGGGAAAAATAATTTACGGGCGATCTGAGGTCGGGGAGGGGATGGGGGTGAGTTTTTAAGGGTAAAAAACGGTTTTTCTCGATTTCCGGCAAAACTAAAAGTCCTATCAAAAAAAGTCAAATGGCAAAGTTGTAGGTAATAAAAAGATCTAAAACTTTTGTATTGACACTTTTTTCACATAACCTCAAAACTTATGTGAAAAATTCAAAAAACCAAGTTTTTGGTTTTTTATTTTTATCTTTTACAAAATTTTTTTTTTTTAACGAAATTTGGTAAAAACTTACCTTTTTATGTCCCAAATACGCTGTAATTTATTTGATTAAAAATATTTATTTTTTCACCTTATTTTGAATTAATATCGAAAAAATACCTTAATTTTCAATCGAAAACTCACCCGTCAAAATATCAGCTTTTTTCAAAAAGCTGGTATGTTTTCTGTTGACGTTGACGTTGAAATCTCTACTTTTCGATGGTGAAAAAAAAATATATGTCACTATAGTAAATCTTCTCAGAAAATGCAAAAAATCGAAAAAAACTCGAATTCGAAATTTTTTTTTAATTTTTATAATAATTTTATAATATTTTTGCAATAATATGGCAAATTTTTGTAATGTTTCTTTTGCAACGACAGAACAACGCATTGATTCTAGAGAATATCGAATAAAAAGAGATGTAGCTGATTTACAAATATTACAAAAATTTTTTAACATTATGTCAATATTTTCTGGAATTATTGGCAGTAATTCTGTAAATTGCCATGAAGAAGGAAAAAAATCCTTGCAAGTTATTGTTGGAATGAATTTTGGCAGTGTAAAATTTAAAAGGAAAAACAAAGTCTTGTATTTAAAAACAATTCAATCTTCCGTTAAAGTGAACGGAGATATTATAGCTATTGTTGTTTCAAAGAATATCGTTAACTATTGACAGTAAAAAAGACATGGAAACTTATTTACAATATGAGCTTGCACCTTTTCCATTGTCACTTCTTATAGAAAATGGCCTCAGGAAAAATGTTAAATCTCAACTTTACGATTTATTTGTGAGTGCGAATGGACCAACGCTTTCTGACGGTGTAGTGCATGTCGTTGACGGTGGATTTTTACTGCACAAAGTAATTTGGCAAAAAAATGAAACGGTAGAAGAGATAATGAATAAATATTTGTGCTATATAGAAAAACATTACGCAGTAAGCAGCTATATTGTCTTTGATGGGTATCCCGAAATTAAAAAATCAGTTAGTGTCACAACAGTACCAGCAGCTACTTCAACTAAAAAAGGAGAACGTAGACGTAGAAAAACCTCAGACAATATTCCAGAGTTCGATTATCAAAATCATACAAAAATACCTTTTTCGCAAGAAAAATTTTTATCTCACGAGAAAAATAAGGATAAAATAATAAAAACTTTGATGAAAAGATTACAGTCACGAGGATTTTCCTGTAACCAAGTAGAAGAAGATGCTGATGCTGACATAATTGAAACCGCGATAAAAGTTACAATGAGTACTAATAAAACTGTAATTGTTGTGGGCCAAGATATTGATCTTTTGGTCCTTTTAAATCAGTTAAATTCAAATAATCATGACATTTATTTTCTCAAACCAGGTTCTGGAAATGTAAAAGACCTATTTTTCACGTCTAATAGTTTCAAACATGAATCCTTAAGAAACATTGTTGCATTTCTGCATTGTTTTTCTGGTTGCGATACAACATCTGGATTTGCCGGAAAAGGAAAGAAAAGTATCGTCAATTCATTATTAGACATTAAAAATTTGTCGCATTTGGCCAATGTTTTTTATAAGAAAGATACGAGTAAAGAAGAAATAAAAAAAAATGAATTACAACTAATCAAATGTATTTATAAATGTAAAAATGAAAAAATTACACTGAATCAATTAAGGTTTCAAAAATATCCATTGGTAAAAATTAAATCATCTTTCGTTTTGGCAAACCTCCCACCCACAGAAGGAACAGCAGAACAACATTGTTACACGGCATATTATCAGCTTCAAACTTGGTTGGGTAACGAACTAACAGCAACAGATTGGGGCTGGAAGCTATATCAACGTGGAATTATGCCGAAATTTACACAAAAAGAATTAATTCCGGAAATATTGCTCAAAACTATTTGCTGCAGCTGTGAAACTGGATGTAACAGTTTAAAATGTGGTTGCCGAAAACATGGTTATTTTAAACCATGTTTTCGGCAACCACAACACACGGCCGCCACGGCACAAGTTTATGTTCAAACTGTCATGGTTCTGAAAATTGCTCCAATATTGAAGAAGAAACCTACGAAGAAGTTAATGATTCAGAAGAAATTGTGGATGAAGAACCAACGGAGTCTGGAAATAATGTTGGAGAGGAAGAAGGTAATAGTCATGAAGATTTCGAAGATCTACTAGAATCAGAGATGTTTGACGAATCTAGCGATGAAGAAATGACGTCAAAAAAACAAAAACTAATGGATAAGTGATTAGAATTGAAGATGAGCTATTTAAGAATCATAAGATTAATGTGTTAAAAATATAGTAATGAATAACGTAATCAGAATAAAGTATCTACATTTAATTGTACGATTTACATTTATATTTTTATATAATGAGATTTTCTTTGACATAAATGTAATTAGCATTAAATAAATCAACTTTTTAATTGAAACAAATTGCAGCAATCACATTTTTTAAATGAAATTATTAATAATAATTAAAAAAAAAATTTCGAATTCGTGTTTTTTTCGATTTTTTGCATTTTCTGAGAAGATTTACTATAGTAACATATTTTTTTTTTCACCATCGAAAAGTAAAAATTTCAACGAACAGAAAACATACCACTTTTTGAAAAAAGCTGATATTTTGACGGGTGAGTTTTCGATTGAAAATTAGGGTGTTTTTTCGATATTAATTCAAAATAAGGTGAAAAAATAAATATTTTTAATCAAATAAATTACAGCGTATTTGGGACATAAAAAGGTAAGTTTTCAACAAATTTCGTTAAAAAAAAAAAAAATTGTAAAAGATAAAAATAAAAAACCAAAAACTTGGTTTTTTGAATTTTTCACATAAGTTTTGAGGTTATGTGAAAAAAGTGTAAATACAAAAGTTTTAGATCTTTTTATTACCTACAACTTTGCCATTTGACTTTTTTTGATAGGACTTTTAGTTTTGCCGGAAACTGAGAAAAACCGTTTTTTACCCTTAAAAACTCACCCCCATCCCCTCCCCGACCTCAGATCGCCCGTAAATTATTTTTCCCTTCATTTTTATAATATTCCCCTCCTTTTCTAATGGGTTTCAACCTACTACGATTTTAATTGCTTTTAAAAATTATCGACCCTGGTCTATAAGGCATTCGATGGCATTTTTCATGAAACATTAATCAGGAAACCACAACTATGAAATTAGGAGTACTGTTTTTTATATCCTTATCTTTTATTTGGGTAATAATATCTAGAAGGTAGCAATTGTTGGTTGGAATGTGACTGCACAGTTGGCCTAGAGCCAGGCTCTCTACTGCGCTGAGCGTTGTGGGTTCAAACCCCACATAAAACAGTACCTTGTGTGATCCATAACTTGTTGTTCTGAGTCTGGGTGTTCTTTGTGTCCGTTTCTTGTATGTTTGTAAAGTTCCCTGCGACGCAGGATTTATCCCTAATGCTGGTGTTTTTGTATAAAAAAAATGGTTAGTGGTCTTTGGGGTCTCTGGTCACTATAGGGTTACCGTAATTAAATTAATGACTTACCTAATTTAACAAAAGATGATCAGGAGATGGTGTTAGTTACGGACGGCACTTCGCTTTTATTTAAACTTAAACGACAACAATCAGTTACTGATTCAATGTCAATAATTTACCTTTAAACGAGAAAAAACTGAGTTTCAAATTTTTTACACCAAATGTTAAACAAGTTAACATCAGTGTTCTGATAAATGGAGCGCAGTTGGATCTCGTGGAGATCACCAAGTTTTGGATATAACTCTAGGCCAAAATGCGGAGGGTCCCACACAATGGTGGATTGTCGAAAAGACTCACTTCTGCAGCATATGCGGCTAATTAAATTCGTCAATTACCCGATGTGATGTTGGTGATGATCATATTGTGCTGATAGCATATCCGTAACCAGAAAAATTAACACTGTTTGACTCAACTCGGGAATTGAGCCCGAGATTTCTTGATCGGCATTCGCATCGCTAATCGATAGACCAACGAGGCAATTGTAACCGATGTAGAATCAGCTAGACGAGTGTATTTTATCTATTATATGGTTCAGTTATAGGCTGTCACTGGCGGATAATTTTAGAAAAATTATATCGTGGCATCTGAATACATTTATGAAAATTTTGTGCACGTAAAGAAAAACTTTCATTTATTCACAAAGTGTAGCGACATTCATGATATCAACACTAGAAATGAAGATAAACCCGTGTTGACAACGAATAGTCTACCAAAAGTTAACAAGTCTATGCTGTATCGGGGAGTGCTATCCTATAATAACATATTAAGCAAATTTCAAGAATTAAGTATTAGCAAATTTAAGTCCTTAACCTTCCTATACCCGCGCGTGTGTCTGAGAGACCCATAGAATTATTTTTGAAATTATTTATAGAAAGGGTAATGCTAGTTGAATGAGCTTTCTAGTACTTGCCTAATTCGACACGACCTTGAAATTGGTGTGAAGTGTGAACTTCCACGGGGGCCGCATTTGGGTGAACTACACCTCATTCAGTGCGAGAGACCGGCGCGGGTATAAGTGTTACTATTTTTGGTAAGTAATATTTTTTTATTTTCGCGATTTCATTAGTTTTTATAATGTCGATTGCATTTATTTATAAATAAGTGTATTTCTAGATATTTGTAAGGACGTTGTAGCTTTTGTTCCTCAAAAAAAAATCGTAAAACGCGTTACAACTGTCTTACTTGCAATAAATACTTTTGTTTGGAACACGCGGTTATAGTTTGCTCTGATTGCTATACTAATCAATTTAAAGATGACTAGATTTTAATTTTTTATTTGTATGTTTATTATCATTATTAATAGAGATTTTATGTTTTTTATTGGAAGAATTTTAATTTTGGTTAACTTTATCTACAGATATATAACTCAAAAGGTGACTGACTGACATAGTGATCTATCAACGCACAGCCCAAACCACTGGACGGATCGGGCTGAAATTTGGCATGCAGGTAGATTCTTTTGAGAGAGGTAGGGCATAGCGCGATATTTTCCGCTCAAACATTAGAGCAGCCTGACTGGGGAAGGACCTCCGCCTTACAGAAGACCACGGCCAAATAGCACAGCGTTTTTCAGCAGTGCTGTGTTCCTGTGGTGAGTAAGGTATCCAGAGCTCTAGAGGATTCGCTGTTTTGACAACGGGGGACCAGTGGTGCTTATAATACTGCTACTGGCTCGTGTGGGCGCGGGATGTGGGCGCGGCGGTCAGGAAGACCCGCTGAAACGGTTGTCCGCTGGCCGCCCGCAGGATAGATGGGTTCCCGAACCCAGGGATCACTACAACCTCCACCCTGGGAGGCCGAACCGCCAGCCTGCGAAAAATCCCTGCAGTAGTAGTCGTGCCGGAGGAGGAGACCGGAGTGGAACCCGGTTGCTGCTGCAGGAGGGGAGCGGGGGCCCTTTCGTACGCCGCGCCGACAAATCGCACTACCCGCATCAGCCATGTGCGGATTGGCACCGCCCCATTGCCCCCTTAGCTGTCAACACAGTAAATCCTCACAAACCAATTGAACCCCCCCAAAAAAAATGACAAAGAAAAGTAGAAAAAGAGTATCTACAGCGGCATCCTCTTCCACGTATATGGACTTCTGCAATATCAGGGGACTTCACTCCAACCTGAACGCAGTCCACCTTCATCTGGAGATTGCGCAGCCGACCCTCTTATTTCTTACGGAGACACAGATATCCTGCCCGGCTGATACATCATACCTACACTACCCCGGCTACAAACTCGAACACAAATTCCTGAGACGTGCCGGTGTATGCATGTACGTCCGGGAGGATATCTGCTGTCGCCGTCTTCATTTTTATGAAGACAGGGACCTGTCAGTAATGTGGGTGCGCGTAGACTACGGAGGTCAGACTCGAATCTATGCGTGCCTATACAGGTCTCATAGCGGCGACAGGGTGACTAGAGCACTCTTTGAGCACCTGCAAGTGACGACTGACAAAGTTCTTGAGCAGTACCCCCGTGCTGAGTTGGTGATTTTAGGAGACTTTAATGCCCACCACTGTGAGTGGCTAAATTCTCGATCCACCGACTTTGCGGGAAGGTCTACTCATGAATTTGCTCTGGCCCATGGCCTCTCACAACTGGTACATTCCCCAACAAGAATACCTGATATTGAGAGCCATGCGCACTCTTTGCTGGACCTTCTGCTGACGACGCGTCCGGACGACTACACTATCACAGTGGACGCACCTCTCGGCTCATCCGACCACTGCCTCGTCCGGACCGTAGTCCCATGCGCGCGGCATATTCCACCTCGCCCAGCCGACCTGCGCCGCATGTGGCAATATAAATCAGCAGACTGGGATGGATTGCGTGAATTCTACGCATCGTACCCGTGGAGGCAGCTTTGTTTCGCGTCAGAAGACTCCGACCCCTGCGCAGCCGCTGTCACTGAGACGATCCTGATGGGTATGGAGTATTTTATTCCTAACTCATCAGTAGCTGCGGGAAAACAAAAGCGACCGTGGTTTAACCGGCTCTGCAAGGAAGCCAGACTAGTCAAGCAGACTGCCTACAGGGCTTGGACCGCGGCCCGTGCTAATAAGGATCCGAACATCTCTGATGTGAGACGTAAACTAAATGCTGCCTCGAGATCCTGCAAAAAGACAATTGCCAGAGCCAAATTCGATTTCATCGGCAGGATTGGTGAGCGACTTACGGGCTACCCCTCTGGGAGTCGTGCCTTTTGGTCTCTTGCTAAGGCGGCCGAGGGAAACTTTTGCCAGTCGTCTTTACCACCATTGCGAAATGCCGATGGTAACTTGGCCCACAGTGCCAAAGGGAAAGCCGACCTACTTGGGCAACTCTTTGCCTCAATCTCGACCATGAACGAGGATGGAAGTGCGGTACCGCCTACTAACCCGCCGTGCCAACACTCTTTGCCGGAAATACACATTTCGCAAAGAGAAGTGCGGCGGGAACTAAACTGTCTAGACGTTCATAAGTCGAGTGGGCCAGACGGCATACCTGCAGTGGTGCTCAAGCAGTGTGCTCCTGAGTTGTGCCCTGTACTAACGCGACTTTTCGCGCTTTCCTACCGCAAAAGGCAAGTGCCGTCTTCGTGGAAGACTGCCCATGTGCACCCAGTGCCAAAAAAGGGTGATAGATCGGACCCATCGAATTACAGGCCTATAGCTATAACTTCCCTTCTCTCTAAGGTGATGGAGCGTGTAATCAACACACGGCTCCTCAGTTACCTAGAAGAGCACGATTTGATCAGCGACCGCCAGTATGGTTTCCGCCACGGTCGCTCGACTGGTGATCTTCTAGTGTATCTCACTCACCGGTGGGCTTCAGCCATTGAGAGTCAAGGTGAGGCTTTGGCAGTTAGCCTGGATATAGCAAAGGCGTTCGATCGGGTCTGGCACAGGGGTCTTCTATCGAAGTTACCATCCTACGGCCTGCCCGAGGGTTTGTGCAAGTGGGTGGCTAGCTTTTTGTCCGGCAGACGCATAAAAGCCGTCGTCGATGGTAGCTGTTCCGAAAGCATGGACATAAACGCTGGTGTCCCGCAAGGCTCCGTGCTATCTCCAACGCTGTTCTTGCTGCATATCAATGATATGCTGTCCACGGATGGTATCCATTGTTATGCGGACGACAGTACTGGAGATGCGTATTACACGGGCCGAGCTAACATCCCTCGTACCGTTGTAGTAGAAAGTCGCGAACAACTTGTGTCTCAAATCGAGAGCACCTTACACAGAGTCTCCGATTGGGGTCGGGATAACCTGGTCCAATTTAACCCCTCTAAGACACAAGTCTGTGCGTTTACCGCTAAGAAAACCCCGTTCACTGTGGTTCCACAATTCCAGAATACACCCCTTACCATCTCACAGAGTATTGGAATCCTCGGTGTCGACATCTCCAGTGACGTCCAATTTCGAGCCCATTTGGAAGAGAAGGTCAAGCTGGCATCAAAAAAGCTTGGTGTTCTGAATAGAGCGAAGCGATACTTCACACCGGCACAAAGGCTACTACTTTACAAAACACAAGTTCGACCTCACATGGAGTATTGCTGTCATCTCTGGGCGGGAGCACCGAAGTACCAGCTTGAGCCTTTCGATTCAGTTCAGAGACGTGCTGTGAGAATAGTCGACGATCCTGATCTCACAGACGGTATCGAGCCACTAAGTCTTAGGAGAGACTTTGCCTCCTTGTGTGTGCTCTATCGTCTCTACAATGGGCTGTGTTCTGAAGAATTGTTTGATATGATGCCCACAGCCACTTTCTACCATCGCACCGCTCGCCATCGTCAGGGAGCTCATCCACATACATTGGAACCTAAATGGTCGCGCACAGTGCGGTTTCAGAGAAATTTTCTCCCGCGAACAATCCCGTTATGGAATGAGCTCCCTGCCGAGGTTTTCCCTGGAAACTACAGTATGGGGCTCTTCAAGAAGGGGGTAAATAGGTTTTTAAAGGGTCGGCAACGCGCACGTGATGCCCCTGGTGCCGCAGGCGTTCATAGGCTGCGGTAACCGCTTACCATCAGGCGGACCGTATGCTTGTTTGCCACCGTCGTGGTATAAAAAAAAAAAAAAAAAAAAAATTCTATGACGTAGGCATCCGCTAAGAAAGGATTTTGATCAATTCTACCCGTGGGGATAAAAGTTTGTATGAAACTTTGTCAATTTTAAACCGATCGGGCTAGAATTTGGCATGCAGGTAGATATTACGACGAAGGCATCCGCTAAGAAAGGATTTTGATCAATTCTACCCCTAAGGGGATAAAATAGGGCATGAAAGTTTGTTTAAATCTTAGATTTTAGACTGATTGAACTGAAATTAAGGATTATTTAAGAATTAAACATTGGTTCTCTAATGGATACTTTTACGTTTTAGCGCTTAATGACAGAAAGGTTAAGAATATTGTGTACAAAGAAGTTATATATACCTTAATTTTTACGCTAAGCAAAAGTAAAGCCTCAAAAATTATACCTAATTAATAATCTTCTTAACGTGAGCGAAGCCGCTGGTAAAAGCTAGTCGTAGTATAAAGGAATTACTGATTTTTTTCAAAGGCTGTTTCTAAAGACTGTAAAACAATAGTAAATACAAAAAATGAATAAAACGTTGTTTTATTTAATTAATAATATCCTAAACTTTAAATAATATATGAGTTTATACTAGGTTTTCTCGAAAAATATCAAAGCTTCGGCTTTTAAAATGTCGGTCCGTGAGACCGTGCGCGGGTATAAGTGTTACACTAATTGGCACGGGTACAGCAAGGTTAATAAAACAAAAACTATGTGAAAACGCTTACTACACAGTTTTAAATTATTTAAATCAAAAATTTGCTTACGATTGATTCCACTCACACACGCATTTACGTTTCTAGTATTTGAATTTATTTTATAGTAGTATTTCGTTTTTTCTTACATATTTTTTTATGTATGTAAAGATGAAAGAAGTAAGCTTGTAACGTTAGTTCAAACCTAGTATCTTTCTGGTGGTTTTGAGTATACCCCAATGTCTTGCTGGCGGTAGTGTCCCCTAATACTGGTTGGGCTATACGAGGTCTGGTTCGTATTCCGTCTGTGTAGACAGGCCGACTCAAAATTATGGTCTTTGTTGGTATATTGTACATTTATATTGGTAACACTGCTTTTTTTTTCTTTCTCTGTTTATATATGGATGAATGCTAAGTGTAATTCCTGGATAATAAGACGCTATACTGTACTCGCTTAACTTTATTCAATCAGCGTTCATACACTTAAAAAAAGAATGCCTCTGTGGTTAATTTCAGTATTTCTTCCCAGAGTGAGTCTTAGAAAATGTACGTACCTGTATGTATCTATGTTGTCGTCTTCCAAGCCTATGCATATACCTATCGGGAACATAAAGACGTCTCGGTGTTTGTACAGCAAGGTTACCTACTTTACCCGTCAGCGTCAACCAATAATTTATGATATATGTGGCTGCTCGGCCGAGTCAGCGTATCATAATTTGACAGGCGGTCTTTACGACACCCACGGGACGAAAGGGACCGGTAGCACTCCGTATTGTTAATTCGCACCCACACGGATAATGTACCGTCAGGTGGAACCGAGAAACGGGTGGTCACGAATAAGCGAACACAACTAGTGCAAATATAAATGTATATTTGTTATATATGTTACAACACGTCGCTAGGGGGAGGGGGCGCCTCGGTCGGGCGGCAGCAGCGCGCGCGCGGCGTGGCAGCGCGCCACCCACCCCGCCGACACGCGCCGCGCAGACCCCACCGCCGCCCCGCGCCGCGACCCCACCACGTAGTCTACCGAGCTGTCTTCCTCCACCTCTGACAACTGGAACGATACGACATTTGCTTAACGACGTTTACTGTGAGCCACGTCATATCCTGCACCTGATGAGTTCACTAGATATTTAACGAGATATATAAAACATGTAATTATACGTCGTCCGGTGGTAACGACCGGTAAAACTGTGCGATACGTACTTTTCTTAAATAGGATGTACAAAATGTCCACCGTGAACTGTGCTATCGTCCGCATAGCGATGTATGTCGCCGAGGGCTATCGTATCGATGACGTGCAGAAAAAACGGTGTGGGGCGATAGGTCACACTAGAGTGTTATCTGCTGTACGGACGACACTCTAGTGCTGACCGGAGGGTATGGCTTCAAAGAAGTCCTGGGGCTCGCCGAGCTGGAGGTGGCTTGTGTTGTCCAGCAAATCGAAGGACCTACGGGTTGCACCTCATAAGACGGAAGCGCTGTGGTTCCACAGGAAACGCAGAGGTGCCGTTCCCACCAACTCATTAATCAGAGTTGGGGGAACGAAGGTCGATGTTGGCCGGCACATCAAGTACCTCGGCCTCACCCTGGACAGTCGCTGGAGCTTCAAGGAGTATTTCGAGTGGATGGTCTCCCGAGTTAGGGGGATAACGGGCTCCCTACAGAGACTATTGTCCAACTTAGGGATCCGTGGGAGGAAGTTCGCCACCTCTATAGTGCGGTGATACGATCCATGGCCCTCTACGGAGCGCCGATATGGGCCAAACGCCTATCGGCCTCCTCTCGCTGCCGAGCTAAGCTCAGTCAAGTACCGAGAATAGCGGCTATTCGGATCGTACGAGGATACCGCACCATCTCGTCGGAGACGGTGACAGTCCTGACACGTTTGCCGCCTTTTGACATCCTAGCGGATATGATCGCGAGGGTTTATGACCAGACTCGTGCCATCCGCCGGGGTGAGAGCGGGGAAGATTAGGACGAGCTGGAAATGCGGTGGAACGCTCACCGACAGGCACTGGCTCAGTGGCGCGTGCAGCTTGAACAGCTGCGAAACTTGCGTCAACGTGCTGTCGGTGCCGTTCTGCCTAACCTTGAAGCTTGGGTAGGGAGAGAGGTCACGTCACCTACCATCTGACGCAAGATCGACCGAAGAGTCCGAAGCAAGAGAGAGACCGAAGTAACGAAGAGACAGACCGAAGTAGCAAGAGAGAGACCGAAGTAGAAGTCCAAGAGAGAGACCGAAGCAACCATGCCCGGTGAGTACACCGGGCATGGTTGCTTCGGTGAGTATCTAAATTAAATCGGTCGCCAAGAGACAGCACAATGCTACCACAGCGTAGCCGAGCGGGACTCCGCCCAGCATACGCTGGAGGACTGCCCCGCGTGGGCGTCTGAACGCAGAGTCCTGGTCAACCAAATCGGACGTAACCTGTCCCCGCCGACAATCATTATTGCCATGCTAGCGGGTGAGCAGGGCTGGGGCGCAGTGGTCTCTTTTTGCTAAGCTGTTATGCTCCAAAAAGAGACCGCTGAACAGGATCGGGAGGGGGCCGATCCCGAGAGAAGAAAACGTCGACAGCGTCGTGAACCGTCGACGAGACCGCGAGCCGCCAGAGAGCGGGAGTCTCTAGGGGCAGAATAGTTGCTGCGGTAGGGGATAAGATGGCGGCCTGAACGGTATAGCCCTACGGACGGGCCGCCACATCAGAACTGTGGGGGAGAAATATTTTTACCCCGGGGTAGGGTCTAATGGGGCATGGTATCAATTTGAGGGGGGACCTGAAATCATATGATCCGGGTTTCCCCCCCAGAGTAGGGTGCTAGAGGCCGGCTGTCGGGGCGGTTTTTAGTGGGAACATCACATACTCCTGACTCCTGCACCCCAAGGAGCAGGAGATCTGAAGGGATTTTCCGCCTCGTCAAAAGAGGACGCCCGCCCAAGGGAACACTCCTCAAGCAAACGGTCGGAATAGTGGAGATATACCGTATCGGCAGCGTGGCGTATTTGTATCTCCGTTAGAAAAAACATGGCCGGTCGTATCAACTCAAGGTGCTGTGTGAGGGCGCCGAGGTTTGCGTGGAGTCCACAGATATTTGTAACCTACATTTTCAAAAGCGGGTCGGTGAGATAAGCGTCGGCCATTATTAACTGCTAGTATGCTTATTTCTTTGCGTTGCCACGATGAAAACGACTGGAGGAGAAATGGGAACGTTAAACGCATGACTATCATAGTGGTAGTGTAAAGACGAGCCTCGGAATGCTGTGTTGTCACGTAACGGCGAAGCATGATTGTTACCGGACCGTCCCGGAAGCGACCACCCGGCACGACGAATCACTCTGTGGATCACGCGCGACCTGCCGGGCAGCCTCCCAGGGTGGCTGACCGTGGTCGGGCCCCTCTTTACGTCGTGGGCGGCCTGCAGCACCACTGTTCTACGGGTCTGCCTGCGACGGTTCATTCCATACTACCCTCACTGTGGCTTCACGTGCATTTCACTGCTCATACACTCATCACGATAACTCCCCCCTGCATCAATGAGTCTCCGGTCTGACACTCACCAGTGAAGCACGATAGCATGGATGCTGTCACTTCAGGTTGGTGGTCATTGAGAGGGTAATACCACCACCGGTAATAATACCACGCCGGTCGGGCCGGTCTGTTTGTACCGAGATCGGCGTGGCCCTACTACCTTTTTGGGTATAATTATTATTTACTATTTAACTTTTCTTCAGGGCTTATATTGAATTATTGTAAATATATTAATGCTGGTATTATCTATATAGGAATAAGAATTTACGTAACTACTTTTCTTTTTGCTACCGGTTATGGGTGCACAAGGGTATCAAATATAATACACTATAGTACACATTTCAAACAAATCTACAAGATATTGGAACGTAGTGATACGCGGCCAAGTACAGATAAACAGACAAAATAAAAAAAAAACTTTTTTCTTTTGTCCTTTAATTCCAATCTTAGTGCAAAAATATATTATTTAATGCAGAAAATTGATTTCTGATGTAAATATGTAAAAAACGCGTAACGTACGTGCAAAGTGACCCCCCCGTAAGCCTTTATGTAGCGGCTCAGCTGCTCGGCGTGCGCGTGCTGGTAGTCTACGGCGAAGGTGTACCCGTCGAAGAAGTCGGGCAGCGCTCCGCCGAGCGGCGCCAGGGCCGGCTCCTCGGCCGCGTCCTCGTCCGTGGAGCCGCCCTCGTCCTCGTCCACGGCCGGGGGTGGCGAGGGTGGCGGGGGTTTTACTTTTTTATCGTCGCTCGCGGGGGTCTGGTTCGTTTTTTTTTTCTGGAGAACTTTCTCTATTTCGTCGTCGGTGTCGCAGTCTGAAAGTTGATCGGTCACAAATACACAGAGTTATTTTTTTCTAATCGACTTATTATCATGGAAAATAAATAAATGTAATGGTAAGTTAATAATATAATAGTTGTAAAGATCGTTTTAACGTAAGTAACGACGTTAAGTTAACTGCACGTACTGTTTCGTTTCGAAAAAGTAAAGTTCGATGAAAACATTACCTGCGAACTACCATTACGAAAAGATTCGAGGGAAAGTGACGTTAAATTGTGTTCCACCAATAGCGTCATGTTTTAGAAATTAACAAAGGAATTTTAAAAATGTTACTATTTTATTCTTAAATTTCACTATAACAATAAATTATAATAAATTTCAGAAATAATTACGTAGACTTTTTTTTGGTAGGAAAGTTTACAAATAAAAATATTTTGTCCATTTGGGAGTGTCGTGTACATACCCTCTCGATCAGCGACGGATTACGACTGTAATACATCGAAGTTTTATAAATACAATATCCATACGTTTGTGACGAGTTCCACATTATAGCACAAACAAAAATATATAACAGCGCCATCTAGCGAAGATACATTGAACTACGTAGTATGATGAACTAAAGCAACTACTATCCTGTATCGCGAAACAGAGATTCGCGTGGCAATTAACATATATATCATCCCAACATCAACTGTTGGGCCGTGGCCCGCCAGACATGATCACCTCGCCTGGTCGGAGGATCCTCCCTTTGTGTAGGCGGGACATAACACTCGTTCCCTCCACACATTTAACAGTAAACGCTTATAACGCATGTTATTTTAGGAAATATTTTTAAATTGTTAATCAATATATGTACTTAGTGTATTTTGAATTACAATTAGTTTTATACTTGCAGAACACACATTGGGCATAAGGGGTTTGTTAATAAAGCATTCGAAGGGTTGCATTTGCCGCACTCTCGTATATGATCACAAATGCAAAGAGAAGGTAAACTTGACACCAACTTTGTTTTAACGTGTCCGTGGGGAAGCCTCACCGTGGTTTGTGACGGGGTGGTGTGTCAGAATGAGGGATCCCGGAACAGCTGTTATTACGACCCCCAGACTTCTCTAGCTAGCGTGAGCACCGCATCGGCGGTTGGTTACTTTAGCAGATGGAGGGGAAATCGAGCCCGATTTTCAATTATCGGTAGCGGGGGAATTTTGACCCGTAATTAGGTCTTGCCTACGCGTTTTTTAATGAGGTCTTTTTCGTCATCAAAGGATCACCAACAGAGGAATCGGCAGGAACGCTCGCTCCGTTGGACTAGGCCTCGACTGACCGGCCGAAGAAATATGGATGCCTCTATGCTAGAATACCGGTCGTCGACGGTAGTGCCTTCGTTTAAGCGGCCGAGGAAGAAACGGGGCCATCGCCAACGTTACCAAGGTCGAATACATGCGTTTTGTACAAATTAAACAAACTCTACATCAATTCATCCGTCCGGCGCGGTACGGTAGGTCTAAATCTCTTTTTGAAGTGAAGTTCTACTACTTAGAGGATTTTTAAATGCCGTCGACGACGCGGGGTGACTTCACGTCTAGAACGCGACATTTCGGCACCTTCAAGGAACACGAGTCGCGGGGGCGGCGGTCGTGGACCGAAACGAAGATTCGTGTTTCATCAGCACCGGTGAACGTTTTTACGGTGCGTCACTCGGCAGAGAAGAGGTGCTGATTAAAACGAAGGTTTGCGACGGGTCGTACCTGTGTCGGAGCCGGGGGCGGGAGCGGGGGCGGGAGCGGGGGCGGGCGCGGCTGCAGTTGGGGGTGGTTGGCGGCGGTGGCGCGGCTCGGTGGCGAACCAGCGCCAGGGCAGGCGCCGGCGCCGCGCCGCGCACTGCTGCAGCCACGCCGCCGTCACCACCGGCACCGCGTCGCCACGCGGCCCCGCCCGCACCGCGCGCAGCTTCGGCGTGTTGGGGAACGCGCAGCTGCGACATACGATACCATATATCAACATGAACCATCCTCCGCCTTCCTAATACAGGTTTAAACCTGCCACCCGCGACGGTACGGCCTGTAGCCGAATAAGTGTACGCTAGGTAGTAGAGCCCCGCCGATTTAGGGACGAGCGGGCCGGCTCGACCGGGGCGGTACTACCCTCCCGCAGAACACTGACCTATGGCGGCAGCATCCGTGTTCTCGTGTTTCGTGGATGAAAACGAGACCGGAGGTCCATTTATGCAGGGATACCGCAGGGAGTCACGATGACCGTCATGCCTTTTACGTCCCCGAGTGGGACGTGAAAAAGCATCTCACTGGGCCGCCATAGTGTAGGTCACCACACTGCATTGTCTACATTTGCAATGAGTATGGTGACCGTGACTCTTGGATTCTATTCATGCTTTCCATCAGGCAGAGTAGAGTCGCTTTGGCGAGCTGTTAACATAGTAAAAAAAAAGAATACTTGGTATTTCGGAAAAACTACTAGTTGAATATTCGTTATTCGATCAGATCACTATTAGTGCCGTTTCTGGCCGAAATACTGCATTAAAAATGACACTTAGTCCCGTAAGTCTAATACTTCCTAAGGTTGGCTTGCCTCTGTCTCTTTAACGGCATGGTGAAACTCATATCGTTTGCAGTAGCTACGTTGCCACAAGATGTGGCCATAGTGCCTTAGCGCCACTAGCTTTAGGGCGAAATTGGGATCTGGAAACTTTTATAGAACGAATGTATTTCTAGACCACCGAGTCTTTGTCGGCCAGAATCTCGAAGGGTTCAATTGCTCAAGAACCGGGCGTATATGAACATGAGGGTCTATAACCAGATTCGTGTGATCCGGTTGACTTTCAGGACGATTTCGAAATGTGGCGGAACGCTCGGTAAAATTTGGGTCAGACGTGAATAGACGGCACAATACCAAATCTGCGCAGCCGATTCTTTCTAGCGTATGCTGAAGTCCGATCGATTTAACTTGAGTACTTTGACTTTCGAGTGTCAGGCGTCCTCGGACGGCGGTCGGTACTCACCGTCAAGTAATAAAAACTGCTCGTAAATCCCTCTATAGTACTAAAAACGGTCCAAAGAAAAAGGCCCTCGGGTAGTGCTAGTCCGAGGCTCCTGCAAATTCACGATCCGACCTTGCGGTCTCGCTGGACACGAGTTTCTCCTTCTAAAGAAGGTTTCGACCTGTCGCTCGTCCGACGGGTCGACATAGTGACGTCGCAGTGCATAGTTTGCTCCCTCAGTCCAGTGAGGTGGTCGAGGTGAGGTGGCGACGGTTTCTCTATAGGACATCTCGTGCTGGTCTTGGAAGTCATCGTTTCAGAATGGTAGGCATACGCTCCCGAACTAAACGATTCGGCTCTTCCTTCCTGTGCAGATCAGTCAAAGTCTGGAATTCATTACCAGCGCACGTGTTGCCCTCCCACTGCGATCCCGGGTCTTTTAAGCGGGGTGTAAAAAGCATCTCACTAGGCCGCCATAGCGCGGCTCGCCATATTGCACTGTCGTCATTCGCAGTGAGTATGGCGACCACCGCTCTTGGATTCTATTTATGCTTTCCATCAGGCAGAACAGAGTCATTTTGGTAGGTTAAATATAAAAAAAAGAAAAAAAGACGTGAGAGAGAGAGAGCGAGAGAGCGAGAGAGCGAGAGAGAGAGAGAGAGAGAGAGAGAGAGAGCGTACACGAGGTGCGTGCAGGCGGGCCCCCAGTCGCGCTGCACGGCGGCGCCCAGCGCCAGCGCCGTGTTGCGCAGCTGCGCGCGCTGCGGGTTCTCGTAGCCGCTCAGCACCAGCGCCACGCCGCGCAGCACCGCGTGCGGCGAGTCGCACTCCTCGCCCTCTGCAAAGTGTTTCAATCGTTTTATGTTAAACTTCACATGTACATAAATAAAAAATGTGTGCGTGTACTAGCGTACACTCGTAACAAGTGAAACTTCTTTATGACGTTATTTTTCAAAAAAATAATTTAATCCCGTCCGAAGTCGATGCAATCGCCACCTGGATTTCAAAAATGTAACTACTCAAAACGGGCCGCAAAATACATTGGAGACATTTACCAATCCCTACTCCGCTGGAGAAAGTATACTTCGAATCACGCGTGGTAGGGATAAGAAAAACATGGCGCGTAACGGAGAAATGTGACGCGTAACGAAAAAATGTTACACTAATTGTTTTTCCAACCCCGATAAAGAAGTTTCACTTCAATAAAAGCGTTTCTTTCACTAATCGGTGCACGTAATAGCAAGTGTACTCGTATAGCGATAACTTGACGTAGTACGGTCGCGGCCGTCCGCTCCCAAGCTCGAACGGCGAGGCAGAACGTGTACCGAAGTGTTTATATATCTCTAAATACTTATAATATTATAGTAACATAAAGACGAGTTTTAGCTGTATGGATGTTTGTTACTATTTCATGCTAAACTACTGAACGGATTTATAAAGCAAACGGCAAAAACTAGTAATGGATAAATTATACGCAGATACAAATTAAATTGTACATGTACCGGTACCTATTGACTACACCAAATCGTTATTATTGCAATATTCTGTAAAAGCGGCTACGCACGAGCCTAAAATCACTGGCAATATCGGGACAGTGGTGGGGAGGACCCTAGATCGTATCATAAATCACCTCGTGTGCAGGTAAATCCTACCCGATTTTCGTGTGTAGAGTAGTAGCCGATTTCATCCCCACTACCGCTGTCCCGATAGCGCCAGTGACTTTAGGGTCGTGTGTAGCCACTTGCAGAAACATTATTCTTTATTCCTGCTTACAAGTAGAATTGCTGTCGTACCTACCTAATTTAATTATGTATACCATATAAGTAAAGTTACCGTAATTACTCATACATTGCATCAGCTCATGACATCACCTCTCTAATATTTAGGACAGTTGGATGAACCCTGTATTTACAGATATAGTCACGTAAAATAAACATTACTAGTTATATTGTATTGTTAACTATTAGATATGGGCAGTCGGTACTGAACCGTTATAACGAACAGTGCAGCAATAAAATCGTCACTTCACTCCATCTGCGTTTACCTTGAACCACCCAAAACCGACCTTACACGGAGCAAGAACCCCACACGGCACAAGCTGTCAAACTGTACATTCATTTAATATAAAGTTCAATTTTATTTAATTAAATATATTTAAAATCATTTCGATTTTTTTTCGATCTTTTCTAAAAACTAATCATAAAAGAAATGATCATACTCATCACACAAATTTTTATCCTAGATAGGAATCGAACCCACGACCTCCTTAGCAGTCAGTGCCACTAACCATTAGACCAATGCATCCTCTAAAATAAGATTTACCAGTTAAAATGTGGTTTATAAGCAGTGTTATTTTGAAAAATGAAATTGTGACGCATCTGTATAGTCAGCTTTATAACGATATTTACCTTGTTCACTGTCCTCGCCGCCTGGTTTGCTTCTCTTGTCATCTCTCTTCTTACGGTCACTCGAGTTATCAGAATTCTTGTTAGCTCTCTTGCGTGCAGGTGTTTCACTCTCAGGTGAAGAGCTCTTTCTTCGTTTAGGGGTTTGCTTTTCTTCCTTAGATCTATGGTTACTGCCATGTGGCTTTTCCTTTTTGTCAACCTTAATTGGAGTTTTATCTTCTTTTTCCTTCTGTTCCTTATGTCGTTGGACTACCTGGTCTATCTTGGCGTGCGGTTTCTCGTCGTCGTTGGTATATAGGAGCGTGTCGCGCGACCTGTCCGACCGGCCGCTACCGTCAGCGCTCGTTGAACCAGTGTCTCGTTTATTGCTAGGCTTATTGATCTGGGTCTTCATCAGCTTGGTTGAAGATTCTGATATGTTTTTGAGAGCTTGTGATGTTGCCTGTCTTATTTGTGCTCCTGAAACAGATTTAAACATAAATTTATATGGGTTCAGTTGTAGAAGATTGACTTTGATTGCCCATTTGTGTATACTACTAGAGATATCTTCCGTGTTCTTTGCTGGTGAAGACAGGTAGGATTCAAAAGAAATTAGGAGTAAAAGGAGAGAAATTATAAGTAAGTTTTTTAAATCAAAAAGGGCAAACGGGTCATCATATGGTAAGTGAGTACCAACGCCCATGGACACCTACAAGTCACAAGACACAAGTGTGTGTGTCTTAGCAGTCGTAGTTAACCGTTAGACCAAAGAGGCAGTGTAGCGTGTGACTGCTGATCAAGAGATCTTGGGTTCGATGTTTCTCTGCTTTTAAAAATACTTAATAACAGCCCGGAGCTTGGAGTCTTAACTTCCGTACCTCGGAACGCACGTAAAGCCGTCGGTGCTGCGTCTAATCTCTCTGCGATTGTGTTGATAACCATTTGTGTACATAACATCTCCTGCTGGTCTCCGCTGAACCCGATCGCTTAGAACATCATCATCATCATCATCATCAGTAGCCGTAGTCAAATCAAAGGAGGGTAAGAGTCCTTGTTGTGTCAGATTAAGAATACGGAGCGTCAGCACCCCTATTCATTCTATGGGTATCCTAAGATCTGACTAACCAAGACAACACCACAGCAAAGAGAAGAAAAACTTGAAACAATCCCCATATCATCCCGTCTGGTAAGCGTGGTGTAGTAGGTCAAAACCTCCTTCCTAAGGGGAGGTCTATGTCCAGCAGAGGACTGTTGAAGGTTGTCGATGTTAGTTTAGGTGTGCGTCATTTTACTCATTCGGTGGAATTAGCAAAACAATTATTTAATATTGGTTTCCTATGGAATAACAATCTTATTAAATACAAAGATATATGAAATAATAAAGGGTTGAGACAGTGACAATATTAACACAACCTTCTGCGAAGACGTAATTTCGCGGAAGGAGGCGGCGAAGGCCCGGGAGGACGATATCCACTCGGACCCAATTCGCCGTCGGCGAGCCGGGCGGCGGAGGCGCGCATACCAGCCCCTCATGCCGCCTTGAGTGTGGCCGCGGATGGACGGGACGGGTTTTCCCCTCCATCCGCTATAGTGGCCAGCCGCGAGGAGGTGACGTGTGCGTGTGCCGGACGTCGCTTAAATGGAGAGTTAATCCGCAGATGGCGCCCGCGAAAGCGGGCAGGCGCTAGGAGGGATTAGGATGTCGTAATAACAGCTGTTCCCGGATCCCTCCTCTCTCAGGCGCAGAGTGGCACACCGTGTGGTTTTAGTCGGTCCGATTCCGACACACCACCCCGCCGTAAACCCCGGTGGGGTGACGGCCCGAGGGGGTTTCCACACGTTAAAAAAAAAAAAAAAAAAAAAAGTGACAATATTAACAGTGGTAAAAACAAATACATCATACGTGAATTATTTAAAGATATGTGTTTTTACTAACATTTTGACTCAACGTAAATAAAATAAAAGTAAATAAATAAATAAATATTTCGGACATTTGACACATAACGTCATCTAGTTGCATCTAGTTGTATACTTTTTTTTGTAAATGCGTACATATTATACATAGAAAACATCCAAACTTCGAAACAAATATTTGCAGATCATACAAACATTTGGCCCGAACTGGGCATCGAACCCGAGACCTCAAGCACAGCAGTCACATTCACTATCGCTACACCACCGATGCAGCTTATAATTATTACTCACCAGTATCAGAGGAGCTGCTTTGTGAATCACTATTCTTTTGCAGGTGCTTAGCGAACAGTTCTCCAGGCCGGAAGTCATCCTCATCCGACGAGAAGGTATCGAGCGCGAGCACCGGTTTTGGCATCGCTGTCGCAGCTGGCTGCACCTGGGGCTGGGCAACTGTGGTGTCGTCACTAGACTCGTCGATGTGGATGAATGACAGCCCGTACTGAACAAATATAATCCATTTTTAAAGTGTTCATTATATAGTGAGCTAGTTATAGATTCAGTATGTTTTCTCTTCAGAACTAATATTGATAGGGGGAGGGAGTAGAGTGAAATATGGGTAGAGGATAATGGCTGTAATGTCTCAAAGAGGACAAATTTATCTCCCCTATATTTGATATAATGTAGTATTTTGATGGAATAGAGAGGGTAATGCTCGGAGTTTCTTTGCGTAATCGAATCAGGAATGAGGAGATCCGCAGACGAACTAAGTTCACCTATATTGCCAGTAAAATTGCTAAACTTTAGTGACAGTGGGCGGGGCACATTACACGCAAAAAAGATGCGACGACCGTGTACTAGGAAATGCAGCGTTGGTAGGCCCCCCACAAGGTGGTCCGACGACCTGGTGAAGGTCGCGGGTAGCTGCTGGAAGCGGGCGGCACGGGACCGGCTGTTGTGAAGAACCTTGAGGGAGGCTATGTCCAGCAGTGGACGTCTTTTCGCTAAGATGAGTGATGAATGATGAGTATGTTAATAAGGGTTGCCCCTTCCAATTTTCTTCTGAATAATTTCATTGTAAGTTCCAAGACCACTTAATTATTTCTGGAACTTCCTAAGTGTCATGACTCGGCGCGTGTGGGTCATTACTCTTGGTCCTAGAGCATAGGAGTTACAGTGGTGGGCGTGTACGAAGGATGGTCCCACCTATCAACCTACTGTCGGCCACTGTTAAACGAAGGTCTTCCCCAAGGAGCGCCTACCATCCTGGTTTTGGGCAATTCGCACCCATCCACTGCCAGCTACCTTCTTCAAGTGGTCGGTCCATCGTGCCGCAGGACGTCTTTCTGATTCATTTTGTTTTTATTTCTCTGTCTTTTAGATTATTTGCCTTAGAGTGTGTGGTCCACAGTACTGAAGTCGTTTCGAAATCCAGCTTGCTCCACGGGCTGGATATCATCGAATTTTTGGCAAGACGACTCGTCATGACTCTCAAAAACAACTTATATACATGGCTAGTGTATGGTGGTTCTTCAGTAGGCTTTTGTCTCCTTTCTTGAAGAATAGCGCTACCACGCTCCTGCTCCATGCCTGCGGTGTAGTTCCAGTATAAATGACGGAATTAAATAGCTTTGAGAGCTCTTTTAATATAGGTATTCTATCGGATTTTAGGAGCTCTATTGTAATTCCATCTTCGCCTTAGAGGTTGAGGGAGCTTTGCTGTTGTTGAATTATCCAAGTGCCATTCCAATTTCGCTCCGATCCATGTCGGTAAGTTCATCCGTGAGGTTGCATGTCAATCTACCACACGGGTCATTCGCGCTATAAGTCTCGGGTGGGCAGGTTTGTGAAGTGTATATCATAAACTTTGCGAGAACCTCTGATTTAGAGGTGACGGTGGTGCCTTGTGCTGTTTTGAGTTTGGTCAGGTGACAACAGGAGATCTTTGGCTTGGTAAAGACTTTTGTGCCCTTATTTCGAACGATTGCATACTCAATCGTTCGAGTATTTGTTTGTCGAATGTCTCGTCTCACCAGTCTCTTTACCTGCCTATTCAGTTTCTAACGCTCAGATGGAGTGGTGTTTGTTGTCTATCGTCTTTTTCTCATAAGATCCAAGGTCGCACTAGTGAGTTTCGACTTGCATCCAATGCTCTTTGGTCGAAAGTGGTTTGAATCCACCTCGCAGAAGACACGTACTAGTTTGTGGTGTCGTTTACGTCCTGCTGTTGGTTTCCGACGTGGCAAATTGGTTCTGCAGCTCTAGCTGGAAGCGTTCACGCCCAGTTTCGACCTGCTACAGAGTAGGTCTAAGAGTCGACTTCAACAGGCGCGCCCGTTACATTTCGATGCATAGATTTATGAGTCGGCGATCACTTCCTGTGTTAAACATGTTGATCACAGAGAGGCCCCTATATATATGGCGTTTGTTTGAAATGATGGAGTCGATCGCGTTCTATATAGCGCTATCGGGGTTTAGCTAGGTCCACTTCCTTCAAGACCTTTTCTGACAGAAGGAATTCATCAAATAGAGTCCCTGGGCCTCGGGGAATTTTACCAGCATTTTTTCCTGCTGATTTCTGCGCCTATAGCCGAACAGTACTACCCCGGTTTCGCCATAATTTTGTATTCCCGCTTTCACATTGAAATCACCCACGACAACTGTGAAACAAGTGTTTGCACGAGACAGAGCCTTAAGTACATATGTCTTCGTACATGGCTTCAACCTCAACTTTAGGAAGTGTTGACATGGGTGCGTACATTTGTTCAACCTTCAGGGAATACTTTTTGGTTATTTTTAAGATGAAGTACGTTACCCTTGACGATACATTGCCAATTTCATCCACGTTACCTTTGAATGATTTATGAATCATAAATCCGACGCTATCTTGGGATGGTTGGTCTTCCTGTCGAAAGTAGAGGTGACCGGCATCTAGATTTATCATATCCTCACCCTGTCTTCGGATTTCTGATAGTCTCAAAACACGCCAATTTTCATGGTTTGCCTCCGTTTCCAATTCGGAAAGACGATCGTCCAGTCGCAACGTGCGTTCATTATACGTCGCCAGGTATAGCTGTCGGTGGTACTCTGTCGTATTCCGGGGATTCTTCGCACACACCGTTACCGTACCCCGTACCATGGCCAGCAATAGTGCGACTGCCGGGAACTGGGGGTCGTGGAATTTGGTTGTGGTCCATGGAGGGAATTCGTAATAGTCGCCACGCTTGGTAGGCGGGTCGGTGACCGCAGTGACGAGAATCATTTATCTGGTGGCGCCGTTGCCCGTCACCAGTATCGAACTAGTCGGTCATCTGAGCCTCGTCCGTAGTTTGGCAGGGTGCACCGCGTGCA
Source organism: Hypercompe scribonia (assembly GCA_949316085.1). Taxonomy (NCBI): domain Eukaryota; kingdom Metazoa; phylum Arthropoda; class Insecta; order Lepidoptera; family Erebidae; genus Hypercompe; species Hypercompe scribonia. The sequence continues at coordinate 22,106,986 of OX438981.1, read as the reverse complement.
GGTAAGGTCGGGTTCACATTGGCCCCGCTCGCATCCTATCAAAATCCCATTGGATCCCATAAAATCAGGGATAGTGCCATCAAAAAAAAGCATGTTACCTACATGATATATTCCACGAGTACCGTTTTAGACTGCACACTTTACACATATAGCATACCTTGCAGTGCCGGTTGTAGGGCTGCGAGCACACGACGCGCACGCGGTCCCAGCGCTGGGCGCGCGCGTCGGCGGCGAGCTGCTCCGCGCCGAACGAGCGCACGCGCTCCGCCGCCTCGCCGCGCCGGCTGTCCGCCGGGCTCACGAACACGCAGCTCGGCACCAGCACCTGCACCGCGATGTACCTCATAAGCGCATCACTTCAGGCCTTGGACCCGTTTATGACTGTCGTTTTAACTAACCCATAGCGACTTACTTGAAGAATTTATAAAATTAATCTATCTTCAGAGTTTGTGACGATAAGGTACAACGGGACTTTATCATTTCCTAATGTTCAACCTTTTTCTGTGATTAAAATCACCCAGTGATCAAAATTCATGCATATTAAATGTCACATTTTTTTGTTACAGAGCAATATACTAGCCTATATACAGTTTCAGCTACAATTTGATTTTTTATTGTACGGATTCATACCACAACAGAAACACATAATTTTTAGGAACTTTACAGAGCATATTGCTGGGTCATATTTCTTTAAATAGGGATGGGAAGAGGAGTTTGTAGTTATGCCTCCACTCTATAGACAAATTTCACAATCTAAGTGTTAAACTAAACACACACAACATAGAAGTGTTGTGTCAATGAAAAAACTAAACACCGTTATACATTAGTGCTTGTAGATTAACATCACTAATATCATAACATCACATAAGAAATGTCTTATAATTAAAAATATTAAGCTATTCTATTGTTTGGGCAAATTTGTAAACAATACTTATACCTGATACTGATCACTGGCTTTCTCTGAGCGAGCGACCAGCACCTCCACTAAAGCCGAATGGTATGAACCTATGTGCACCGAAGATATCTGAAATGTAAATATACTTGCATAGATTTTGTAAAATTTGAATTTTATTTTTAATCTCATGTAACCAAAGAAACACGGGAGTAGATTCCTTTTTTGACTAAAAAAAGACAGGTCCATTGGTCTAGTTGTTAGTAATAGGCTAGATGACACCTTAGTCAAATTAGTTACTTTTTATCATCTGTCAAAACGACAATTTTGTATAAAAAATGTACTAATTACAAAATTGTGACGTCACTATTTTAGTCTACTCAATTGAACAATATATTTCACTGTATATTTAATTAAGATTCATAATAATAATAAAAAGCTATGTTAATTGTATTTGTCGAGATGTTATACGATATTAATGAAGTTGACATTGGTATTTATTTATGATACAGTCATCTACCCAATTGTGACTGCTAAGCCAGAGGTTGTGGGTTCTATTGCTATCCAGGACAAATCTTTGTGTGATGAACACAAACCGGTTACCTAGTTACCTAGTTTGGGATCAGATGACCATTGGGTTCAAAGCTAGACAAAACCACAAGGGACTCAGACTGTCACCTTGAAATATACCTCGCTCTATCTTTATAAGTATGTCATTTATCGCAGTCTGCCGACATCCTGGATAGCGAAGTGTTGTGCTCCATTGACTCATACACGACTTTAAGAAAGTGCACAGAGTTGCATCAATTTTAATAAAAAGCTATGTTAAATGTCGAGATGTTATGCGATATTAGCTTTAATGAAGTTGACATTGGTGTTTATTTATGATACAGTCATCTACCCAATTGTGACTGCTAAGCCAGAGGTTGTGGGTTCTATTGCTATCCAGGACAAATCTTTGTGTGATGAACACAAACCGGTTACCTAGTTACTTAGTTTGGGATCAGATGACCATGTGGGAGATGTATAAGGATATTAACTGTCAATAGCTACAAGTGTACAAGGACAATTTTTTGATAGACATACTTGTACTCTGTGTTCCAAATATCTAATGAGAGAGAGAGAGAGTATGTTTACCAAAACAGTGTTTTTAAAATAAGTAAGGTAATTAAGGATAATGTTTGTTGTTCACCGTTACCTTGACTGCCTTGGTCAACTGAAGCACGACAGAACAGGAAGACTGTCCCTTGTTACACAACCACTTCTTCTTGCTCACCTCCCATGCTAACAGATTGCTAGCCGGATGCTCCTGCCGTTACACATTTCATATATAAGAATATCAAACAGCTACAACATGCAGTTTCACAATTTATTAATCTTAATTAATATTGTACTTTATTTATTTCTTATGCAACCAACAAAGTTCATCACAAATTAACAGAAATATAATATTAAATACGTCAAACAATAGCAACGGGGTGTTATTATATGTGTATTTTGCATCTATGATGTTGATAACATAACTTCATATTGATATCACTGATACCGCGAAAATGATAACATTTAATTATTTTGGATTGTCGCTGCGTAGCACATAAGACGTGTTTTGAGATTATAGTGCAGTTGTATTGCATTATTATTGCAGTACCAAATGTTAGTAAATATTGAATATTCGCCAATTATTTTATTTACGGAGGTTACAAAAAATAACTTACTGGATCTTCACTACTAAAACTAACGATGTAATCGACTTTTACTCGTGGCATTTTACGTCACTATCTGGGAAGTTAAAACAGTTTGATTATGTATTATTAGTTATTTATTAAATAAGAAAGAACGAAATCATATTTAACCGCGATTTGTTATTTAGATTTCGGTTAGTGTAATTTTCTTGTCAAAATTGTCATATTTGTCATTACTTCAATAGTGGTGTGTGTTATCAAAATAAAGGATTTTTTTTTAAATCGTTTAATATATTCTCATAGTCGAGACTTCGATGAATGATGTTAACTACAATGAAGTTTCGGATATAGTATAACCCAAAAACTGTTTTGAGAATTAATATTATTCCCTTAGAAAGATCTGTATAGATACACCTAGTATGGTCAATACGAATCTTTTTAGTCGGACAGGGTAACAGAGACAAAAAAGCCCCAGTGGCTCTCTGCAAGTAAGTACTTAGTAGGCTGAAGTTATAAGGATTGTTATATAGATATTACCATTATCGATAAAATAGATTAATTTTCATGAATACATCATATTAATATTACTTGCAGATAGTCACAGCGTGGCCTTCCACTAATCTGAGATATACTGAAAAATTTCAACCAAATTAAGGTACGTTGTTTAACTTTTAGATTTACTTTAAAATTTTAATCTAAAACTTAAATAACTTAAATTGATGATGATGATGATGATGATGTCCTCCCAGACGTATTCGTCGACGGCGACACACTGTTACTAACTATAAGTTCGACGTTCGTGAGCGCGAATTGGACTCGCAAAACCGAATTTAATTTTAAAGATTCGGTCACAGATAGCGCAGTGAAGCTGCCCGCTATCATTATATGTGTAGTTATAGGAGGGCTTGGGTCGAGTTTTCAAAAGCTGGTATTTGGCGTCAAGATGTTCGATGCGAGCGCGCTCAAAATTATTAATGCCCGTTTTGACAGTATTTTCTCCTCCTTAAACTTAAATTATTATTATAACTTAGCTTAAATCAATTGAATATAGGAATAATGTTTTTCCAAAGATGTTCTAGCTTGTGGCGAAAAAAAGAAAGAAATTAACATATATACAAGAATACTGAGACAGTTATTTTCTTTTCTAATAAATTTGAAAAGTGGCTATTTTGTTTATTTATATTTTGGAGAATTCCGACCAGTTTTTGATCTGATGTGGAACTTTTTAAGGGAAGAAGTGAACACCTGTCGCATCTAAAGGCAATTATTTCAATAATATAGTTTTAATTGTTCGAATACGAGGTGCTTAAATTTTAACAATAAAATTTTATCTGAAATTGAAAGTATTAATGACAAAGAGTACATTTGAACGATTTCTTCTAGAAATAATGTGCTTTTGACTCTTAAATTACAGGCTTTCATGGACTGCCACAGTCATTCTCCATTATAGTGCGATGTTCTGCACGGAGTTTATTTAGGATTACTTCTGTGGTACATGCACTACGATTGGGCTCTTAGAGGTCATCTCCTCTTAGGTGAGTTGCTGAGTTTCTTGGTGACCCTAAGTCGGAGGTGCTCTTGTTTCACCGGCTACGTCTGGGACCGCCCCCCGGCGTCTCAACCATGGTCAGTTCGTTCCTCGTACCAGTTCTGGCCTAGATTAAGTATCTAAGCCTAATTCTAGATGGTTAGCGGCTCTTCGACGAGGACTTCCAACAGCCAGCTCCAAACCTATTCGGCGCTGAATCTGCCCATGGGTAACTTTGCCCAATTCGGGTGGAGCCAGGGTTGCAAAAAAACAGCTGTACCCGGGGTTATCTGGTCAATGGCACTGTATAGTGCACCGAAGTGGGTGGCGGCACTGAACACCCAGAATAGAGTACGCTTCTGGTGCTCCCATAGGATATTGGCTGTTAAAGCAATGCTCAGTTACTGAAACGTGTGGACAGAAGCAGTGTGCTGAGGGAGGCCGAATATGGAGCCTGTGCTAGCGGGCAGGCATTACAAGGGGTCTAGATGTCGTAATAACAGCTGTGCCCTGATACCTCTTGTCTCAGGCATAAAGTGGCACACCGTGTGATCTTAGTCGGTTCATACACCACTCCGCCACAAACCACGGTGAAGTGTCGGTCCGAGATGGTTTTCACACGTTAAAAAAAAAACTTCCATTTCCATCAGGAGAGCAGCCTGTTCATTTATTCGCTCTGTCATAAAAAATAGTGATCTCATTAAAAGATCGCAATGTTTCTCAAACTTTTTTATGTTATTTTCACATAGCTGTGTTCGAAATATTTTACATGTTAGTTGGTAAATATGCAAGGTCAGGGGCCGTGCAGGCTAGTTGCCGCGTGGAAAGTGCCTCATAGACTATACAACCGTTGTTAACGACTTACATTCGTAATAAATTCGTTTACTATTCAAAGCAAGCAGCAATATTAACGTGGTAGCTGTGTGAGCCTTACACTGCCACGATGACTGTCTTGCCATTTACGTCCCCAAACGGGGCGTGAAAAAGCATCTCATTAGACCACCATAGTCTAGATCACTACACTGCATTGTCTGCACTTGCAATGAGTATGGTGACCAACTCTTGGATTCTATTCATGCATTCCATCAGGCAGAGTAGAGTCACTTTGGTAGGCTCTTAATATGGAAAAAAAAATTGAAATAAAAATATCAAATTCATATAAATTATTGTCCGTCAGAGTGGTACAATAATTTTATTCTTAACTCATCTCATAAGTTTAGTGTCTTTATTTGGTCCTCTTCAGAAATAAACATATTCTAGATTATAAGCAGTCCTGTTACACGAGTCTGTATGAAGTACTATGTAATGCCTATAATATAATATATTACGACTAAATACCGTAATATGGCATGATTCACTTAAATAAATAATTATTAAAACCGATTGCAACTTATTGAAAATATATTTTAGTACGTAACTTCCGCTGTAATATTTATTTTTGATCCAACTGTGTTCCGTGATTATATCATGACAATGCTCGAGCACGTAAACTTCTTTCAGTTTACGTGCTCGAGCGATTAATATACGCACGCTTATAGTTACCGAATGAGTGTATTAACAAATGATACAGATGCATTAATCGCCGCGAGAGTGTTTTATAACCAGTGTTAGTTAGTAAGTACTTTCATTTATAGCATATATATATATATATATATTTATATATATTATCTGTCACATACCATGACTATCTGCCTCATACCAACCTATATACATATATATATATATATATATATATATATATATATATATGTATATATATATGAGTTGGTATGAGGCAGATAGTCGAACAAAGAAGAAATCAGCCAAAACCCTGTACAATATTAGATAGGTACACATCACGCTAAAGATATGATATCTACATATATCTAGGTTTTGGCTGATTTCTTCTTTGTTCGACTATCTGCCGCATACCAACCGTCCTTGAGTACATATGTATATAGTCGTTATTAGAAAGGACACAGGGAGAAAGTAATTTAGAGTAAGGAAAACCGTTAGGTGAGGAAGGAATTTATATATGACTAAAATTGCTGTAATTCAAAAAGTCCTTTTCTTTAAATGGAAAGAGGTCCCAGCACAGGACAATTACCTGGCCATCCTACCGTCAAGTGTACCTACGTCTTGTTTTAGTTCACAGAATGTCGCGCATCGTTTATCTCCTTCTTTTACAAAGTTAATCATTTTAATATCAAAGTAGGGTGCCCGTTTAAAATTTAAATTACACTTTAACTTGATAGATTACGAATTGTAGCTAGGTATCACAGCTCAGATTACAATATGTGTTAAGCTTTTATTGTAGTGAAAGTCGTACTAATCCACTCCGCTAACGTTAGGTATGAGGATAAAGTATTATTTGGGCAAATATGAGTGTTGTTACCTATATATTATAAAGCTAAAGTTGTGTTAGTACCTACACTAGAACCACGTTGAATTCAGCAGCCCGACCGGGGTAGTATTATCCTCTCACAACCAACCTCTCTCAACATAAACCGACAGCTTTCGTGCTTATTCTCCGTAGTTCGATGTATTTTCGCTAGATGTCGCTATAGTATATTTTTTTGTTTAGGCTGTGAGTGTAAGTCACCACAGTCATGCATTTTACCTCCCCACACTCACAGTGTGGGTCAACATGCTGCATTGTCTGCATTCACAATGAAGTACGGTGACCACAACTCTCGGATATTTTTCACACTTTCCAGAAAGTAGAGAAGAGTCACATTGGAAGGCTCTGGAAAAAATTGTACGAAATTTATGACTATATTTCTATAGACATTGAAATGGTAACGACATAATTGGTGTTTATAAAAAGCATTCCGGCATGAACTAGTAATCGCACCAGTATGTCTGTCAGTCGTGGAAATGGAAACAATCGTAAAAAGTGCTCCTAACTTATGTTACATCTTGTTATGTTCGAAAAACTAAGGATGTTATGATTTGCTAGCAAGCAGTTACCTACAGCTTTATTGTTGAACATAATTTACGTGCCGAATTCAATATGGGATCGGCACAATGTGTTTTGATTGTCTTCTTTTATGGTAGGCTGCCGGGATAACGAAAACACTTCTTGAGTAAATATGTGATGTATGGAAACGGATCTGAGTCTATAAATGAATCGACTAGTAACAGACAGTAACAGGCAATCTGACTTCAGTAATGTCAGTAAATTAAAAAATGGATTGGCTCAACTCTACTCCACAGACAGAAAACTTATTAAATTATTTTCTTATGTAGATATAAGATTGAATCTATTGTCTATCATCATAATAAGCTTTATATATTAACTGTAAACATCATTTTAAATCTGTAGAATATTGGATTGGATGATAACTTTATAGTACGCCATAATTGAAACTAAACAAGGTGCAGATAGCCGTTTTTGAAACGAAAAGAACGCTTTTCAAACGGAACGCTTTAACACGTATACATTCTTTGAATGCAAAATTCGGTAGATGACTGTATCGTAAACAAAAACCAATGTCCACTTCATTAAAATTAATTTCGCGAAACATCTCGGCAAATACAATTAACATAGTTTATTATTATTATTACGAATTTCAATCAAATATACAGTGAAATATATTGTTCAATTCAGTAGTCTAAAACAGTGACGTCACAATTTGGTATTTAGTACATTTTTCATACAAAATTGTCGTTTTGACAGATGATAAAAAGTAACTAATTTGACTAACGTGTCTCCTAGCCTATTGCAATTTGTAGTGGGTTTAATGCTTACTTTAATTCGTAATGTCAGTTGAGCACCGAGCATTCACTTATAAGCCTTACCAACGCTAATGTTTCACCTAAAGCTTCCTTAACAACATTACGGTATAATATGAATAATAAATAATTGCCAGGTTTTTTTTCGGCGTCGCCAAATTGTCGGCAGCAGGCATAAACGAGTATCTGGTTATGGTAAAATAAACTTAGATTTCGGTTTCATTTCAATACCTTGATGGTCCAAAAGACATTAAGAGCATGCACCCAAATTAATAATGTGTTTGTTCTGGCCACGGTTTGTAGTGTTGTTCAAATTTGCATGGTTTAGTCTGAATAACTGCTGAAGCCACTATGTTTGAGTCTTTATTATATTCGTTTTCCATACTATAACATGTGAACACACGTTCCTTCTTCGAAGGCATATTAGAATTGTATAATAAACTATTTCGTCAGGCAGCTTGGGGAATCAAAAGAAAATATTTTTAAAGTATTTGAATCAGCTTCGAACTTTTTATAATATACCTAAACCCTTAATGAGTGCACACACTTCTCTGTCAAAAGTAAAGCTTTCTTTTCGAATCTGAAGAAAAATATCACAAGAAGTTTTGTAAGTGAGTTTCTCAGTGAGCTCCAAACATTCGGTTTTTGGTGTTGCGAAGCTTAAATTGTAGCTGGAATAAAAGATATAACGAAAACAAGATTGATAGATTGATAAGATCTATGAATCTTGTTTTCTCATTAGAGGTATGATCGCATACTCATCATCTGTGTACATTTTGTAGAAGTTATTGACATTTAAATTGGAAATAAAAATCTTTTTTCTGCAGTAGTGGGATTCCACATATTACAATTTTTTTATACAATTATGAATGGATAGTTTTTGTGCGTTACATAAATGTTCTTTATGATTCCCACCTACTAATAAACAAAATAACCTTCTAACTGTTCTTTAAATTAAATCCATTACTTTATAAAAGTATAAGAATAAAAAAAATACTCCAACTATCTCTTTCTCATCAATGAAAGTCACCAACATGAAACAGTTAGTTAGTTCATTACATAAACCACTCGGTATTTTGTTATATTGAATAAACTTAAAATTAATTTCTGATATATTCGTACCTTTACATTATGTTGATATACACCACATTTAATCGTTGTTTGTTTTGTTCCTTAAAACCTCATTCTTTGCTTCACAGGTTCTATAGAGCAAAAGGTTCTTGCGTGCGATGAAGGATTAAGAATACATAGTGTTACCACCCCTATTCATCCCGTGGGTGTCGTAAGAGGCGACTAAGGGAAAAAACTATTCAAGCAAATATTACTACAAAGAGAAGGAAAACCTAAAACAAGTCCTGTACCAACCCGTCTAGCCAGCGACGTTTAGTAGGCCAAAACCTATTTGCTAAGGAGAAGCCTATGTCCAGCAGTGGTAAAAGGCTGTTGATGATGATGATGATGATAGAGCAATATATTAATAATAAAGAGTTCTGATCTTTTTATTTATCCTTATGTTAACTCGTATAAAAATGATCTTATAGCTCGTTTAAATGAGTCATTGTCAAAGTGTAACATTTCAGAGATCTTGAATTACGATTGCACTCTTTATGGGGTAATGATTTTGCTGTGTATCTAAAACAAAACAAAATTATGAGGAACCCATCAGTTTAAGACTGCAGTTCTTTAACTTCTGTATAATAAACAATGATAACCCTGCGGTTAAACTGAATTTCTTAGTTCGGTTTCTGGTCCAATTTTCGGAGTTGCCTTCGTGTTTTCTCGTAAAATTTTTAACGACTGAGTAGGGGTGACCTTGAAACTAACATACTTAAATGTGAGTGTAAGGAAACGGAAATGAGGAGTCAGTAGGACAGGGATATAAATTTTTGATTTGATTGATAACAGTAAATAATTTAAAAAAATATATTACGACAGTATCTGAAGGTTTCATTCATAAGTAAATTTATTGGCGGTAATTTTCAATTTACGTATCTATATATATTAACTCGCTACACTTTCATTACTAATTATTATGTATATACAATGTTAATAAATATATATGTATTTTAAACACTAGATTTGTAATTGACAACCAAATAACAACAATTATAACAAAAGTGAACGTTGCAGCAAGGAAATAGCTTTTTTACTAATCGTACATACTCGTGGCACTTGAGAAGGAACGGGCATTCGGACCTTACACTACAATGTATTTGGCGTTAAGGTAAGTAATTTCTATTTTTCCTAAAATTATACATTTCATTAGTTAAAGTAGATTTACCCATTAAATTATTTATAACTTAAACAAACATTCCTACAGTAAACATCTAAATTTAAGGCATTCTACATAGCGTCTTTTATATGTAACTATTTTTAAGATAATGAAACAGCAAAAACAAGAAATGAAGCTAAAGAAGTCACAGGCACAGTCGAATTTTCATAAAACAATATTTACCTAAGACATTGTTAATTACCAAGCAAAATTAAACTATCCTTGTTCTAATTTATAACAGAAATAACAAATACGTACACGATAACATATATGTACGTACAATATTAAAATCGATTGTCGTAATTGTTCATCCGGTGGGATGTAGAATCCATATGTTGTAGATTAACAATCTATTTGTCTTTGACGACCTTATACTTGTGTACCCGGAGGACGACGGGCGACTCGGTACTCGCGACTGGTGTTCTTTTCGGAGCTGCTGGTCTCCGGCGGTATGTGAAGCCTCCGTGTTGATTGGGACGCGCGTAGATAACCTTGACGTCGTCATCGGAAGCCGATGCCGCAGATGCTGTGTACCGTTGTGGACGATAATGATACGACTCGAGATATGCTGGGCGTTCGTCATAAGCAGGCTGTGTATACTCATATTCGTTGTGAGCCCACTTCGCGTGATCACTGTCGTAGTATGGAGCACGCACGTATGTGGGATATTGGACTGACGACTCGTACGTGCGTTCATAGGGCAGAGGGCGATCGGTTATTACGTGCAGGACCTTCATAGGTCTGTGTAAAGGCATGGCCGTGTATACAACTTGTTGGTAGGGTTTCAGGTGCTCGTTAGCGAAGACGCCGTAGCCGGTATGTTGCTGAATCACCGGTGTGAGGACTGCACTATGCACAAACACGCATAGGGACGATAACACTAAGTGTGTCTGAAAACAATTACCAAAATCATATCAATAAGTAAGTGTTATTTTTACACTAGAAATTCGGAAGATGAAAACTGTCCAACCCGGACTGTTTTTACCGGACCGGAATTTTAGTATAGATGATAAAATATTTATGTTACACCAAAACCTCTGTCCTAAATACATGGATATTGGTATTATTAAAATATAAAACTCACAAGCACATGCATGACGTTCGTGGCGAGTGTCGAGCGATGTACTGCACGCGCACTTGTCGATGCATCGCCAGCACTTCGGCTTCAGAAGGACCGGCGCGGGCGGCGAAAGGTGGCTGACGAGGTATATCGTATAGAACTGACAATTAATGATTTTTGTCACACTTCCTGGCACACCACTGATGTATTGAAAGTTATTTAAAACGAAGTGTTACCTATAGCTTACCCATCGTAACAAATTTGCTATTTGATTGTTGCATACACGGCCATTCCTTTACATGGACCTATGAAGGTACTGCATGTTCTGGCCTCTGTCCTACAAATGCACGTACGAGTCGTCAATCGAACATCCCACATATAGGTGGCCTAAGAATTCGTTAACATCTGAATTTAACATCTTGCGCAAACAAATACCGCGCGGGGCGTGGGGAGGGGTTTGACTACTAGCTTGTTTCTCGGAAGTTTTATCGCAATGGATCGCTTAACAGGGCCGCAGCGCGCTTATTGTGTGAAACAATGTTATTTGAACAATAGTTCACTTTCAGCAAAAGGAATCATTGCACCCTACGTCAGTTCAGTTACTGCTAATTCTGCTGAATATGTGAAACTGTACGGGAGTTCTATGGACCGATGCTACTGGAATTTGCAGGCTACAATCGTAACATATGGTTTCAACGAGATGGAGCCGCTTGTCACACATCCAATGAGTCCCTGCCGGTGGTCAAAGATATGTTTCCGGAAAAGCTGATATTCAAACGAGGCGACATTCCATGGTCACCCAGAAGTCCAGATCTGTCCACAGCAGACTTCTTTTTATGGTATTCTTTGAAGAATCGTGGTTACATTGTAGGGTAGTGATGTTGAGATGTAAGTATGAAGATGGAGTAAGAATAAGGAAAGTCCAAGGTGCATAAGAAATAGAATAAAAGTTTATTGAACAGAGTTACACACTTACACAAGTTTAGTTTATAATAGGAGTGATAGTAGTGACAGAACGACAGAACATAAAATATAGAAATAATATTTCAAAACAGTAGCGCAGCGAGTTAGATTTCGGCGGTTGGACCGGGAAGATACTGTTCGTCCTCATATCTCGCGCTGGCACGGTACGTGTGCGCAATCGCAACAGTAAGATATCATCGTTTCGCCCACACGCGCCCGGCTCGGGTGATGTAGCCTGTCGACCGGTCGATTGACAATAGACGCGTCATGACTACGCCGGCCGATGACAACAAAGAAATATCTACTAATATCTTTTTGTAACAATTAATATTTAATTTAAATATATATATAAATATGTTAGAAGACAAATAATATTAAAACAAGTCACTACAACATCAATAAGCCAAATACACTACGTCAATTAAAAGAAAAAATCAGCGAAGAGATGTCGGCGATCTGGTGGTCTCTTTGCCGACGAGTTTTCTAAAATTTTGTTGCTCGCTTAGAAGAGTGAAAACGTCGAAACGGTGGTCATTTAGATGATATAATTTTTGAAAAATAAATTTCAAATAATTGGCTTTCTTGTAAATAAACAATTTTTATAATATATCAAATGGTTTTCCATAAGATTTTTTCAAATGTTAACTAATTTGTGGCCCACCGTATATTATACGTGGTGGTTTTATACTACGACAGTGATTATGCGCCATCTGCTCACAACGAACATAAGTATACAGAGCCTGCTTATGACGAACATCCAGCATATCTCGAGTTGTATCATTATGGTCCACAGTCCAAGATCGGCTTCAGATGACGAAGTCAACATCATAAACGCATGACCCGATTATGGAGGCTTCGCATACCGCCGAAGATCATCGAAAGCAGTTCCGAAAGGAGCACCAGTCATGAGTACCGAGTCACCTATCGTCTTCCGGGTGTACAAGTATGAGATCGCAATTAGATTGTCAATCTACATTATATGGATTGTACATCTCAGCGAATGCACAAATACGAAAATTTATTTTATTGTTGTATATTCATATGTGTACGTATATGTGTGTTTCGCATAAACATACGAGTTGTGTTGGCCAGCCTCGTGGAGATTATGATATAGAAAGATAGGATAAGAAGAGGGCAGAAGTCAGAGTTCAACAGTTCGTTTATTTCTATGCGTGACTCTACTTTTGGGTAAAATTCATTAATCTAATGTAACTATACAGCTCTATATGATATCCACCGTGAGTATATGGTTAGTAAATGCAGTGGGTATTAGCGTACTTCCTTCCGCGTCGCGCTAGCGCAGTGCGTGTCAAACAATGTTATTACGCTGCTTGAACAGCTTAATTATAAGATTTTTTAAGTAAATTAGGTCATTGTATTCATTTAGTTTCCTACATTTATTGGTGTATTGTTAATTTTTGCATGTGTAACACACACACACATACAAACATTAACAATACACCAATTGAATTATTATATTCTCAAAGTTACTTCAGAGATTTCGTAGTCATGTGTCACAGGGACCAAGCTATATTTCTAGGACTGTAAGAATGTAAATGTGAAGGTTTTATCTGTCGGTCGTGGCTGAACCGCTGAACCGATTTTAATGAAAGGTATGCAAATATTTCACCTGATGAGAAAAGCTTCATTCTAGCAGAGATCTTATTTTTACAACGATAACCGATGGGCGGGGATGAGGTCTCGGTCTAAAACTAGAAGAAGTAAATCAAAGGCAAATCAATTATTAATGAAAAACTGTCCCAAAAGTTAATAAATTTCACTTTAGCCCATTAGTATAATAATTACTTCTTAATTTTATCGTTAATGAGTCGTTTTAAACAACAAAACATTGGCTTTGGTAGACGTGCTAAAATTTTCTAGACTTGGACTATGAAGGCAGACAACAGAACTCCTTTGCAATATCCAGCACAAATCTCTCGTTTAAATTATTGTGTGTATAATGACAATCCCATGAGATAGAGGCACCTAACTATCGTTGCAGTCATGCTGGACTAGACTAGTAGAGCAGGAGCTCGTGAATGCCAGACCTTCGTCTTTTTATAAAAGCTGAAAGTTCTTCTATGTGTGTCCCTAGTACAGGTAAGAATGATCCCCAAACATGAAGCTAAGGCAGCGGTGGCTTTGGCAGATAACAGGCAACAAAGGTGTGTAAAATTCCATCTCAAATTCGTCATGAAATAAAACTTGATTTTTTTATATTTGATTCATAATAATATCAAAACTCGCGTTGCTCATTACCAGACAGTTAGTATGGTTCTAACCCTCTGCCGGACACCCCTAAACTATTATAATTTATAATTATACTTACGTTAGTCTCTCTCAGTCTAACTTTCACCAAAAATGAGATTTCTCAATTGGTGCATTTTTGCTAATGCTCATTCATCGTGAGGTTTACTTAACTCGCTGCTCGCTTTTTTGTGATACAACCGATCCTAATCAACTTGCGCACTTATTTTATAAAAGAATAGTAAAAAATAAAATATAAATTATTTTTACATAAAAAAACATCTTCAAAAAATACTTAATAAATCAAATTTGTCGTACAATAGTAATATAAATTTGATTTATAGGTTTTGGTAGAAAATCGTACGTAAATATCAATTATTTTTTGTTTTTTTTTATTTTTTTACTAAAGACAACGCTCGCATTAGGGAAAAATCTTGTGTCGCGGGGGACTTTACAAACATACAAGAAACGGACACAGAACACCTAGACTCAGAACAACAATTTGTGGACCACATAAAGTATTGTCCCATGTAGGGTTTGAACCCACAACACTCAGCGAAATGGAGATCGGCGTGGCGACCGCTTAAAACACTAGGCCAATCGTGTAGTAATAACATTGTTGTTTTTTGTTCGTGAGTGTATTTTGAAGACAGTTTTTCGTTATGTAAAAACAATTAAGATTTCAAAATGATTATTTAAAATAGCATATTTTTTTTTTCAAATTTAGATCTTACATGAATTTAAGATACTTTTTGTGAAGAACTTATCATGTAGTGTCACTAGTTTGAACCAATAGGACCAATGAAAATTTGTCCATGTTAACACATTTTTAATCCTTTAGAAAAAAAAGACAACACGCATTTTTTTAAATAAGTTCAATGTAAGAGAAACGAAAAAATGATTAAAATTTGTTAATCATTTTGAAAATTCTAACTTACATTAAATAAAAACAAAATTATTAAAGACAACGATATTCTAACTAAAAAAAAGTTTTTCTCACTAATGTATCGACTGCTGACACATTAATTTATATGAAACTAAGTGAAGGTCAGTCCGTTCAAGATCGCTCTTAATCTCAACACTTGTGCCTCGTAATTTCATCACCGGTGATCAGTGTAATCAATTACTGTCTGATTAGATCAATCGCAGTGTCGTTTAGTGTGGTGGTTGCGCAAGCGCGGCGAGTGTGCGTGTTCTTGCGCCAGATCACCGCCGAGTTGATTGATTGTTGATGAAGTCACATTTGACTTTAACTGACCATATTTCTCATCACTTCCTCGTGTGTTTTTCTGGCAGACATAGAAACAAACTTATTCAAAGTGAATGATTTTAAAAATAAGTATTATAGTTTATTTACGATTACAGTTAACTACAGTCCAAGAACTATCCAACAGTGACAAAATACCATTAAAGTTGAGTAAAGTGATCGAGATACGCCTCAGGTGACAAATAAATACGACATTAAACCGTTTCATGACGTAAAATGCCTTGTAAATTATAGTTATGGATTTGAATTGCTAATCCTGAACGAGCTTAAATGTTTTGATTAGAAAGTGTTATCTGGTCTTGATGAATTATGTAGATTACTACGCAATGTTTAGCATTAGAGTCATTCATAAACATAGTATTCGATATGACGTACATGTACTCTATGTTTATGTATAGTAGGGAATTTGTAATAATTTTTGAAAGCCGAAAATCGATTAAGTAGCGTACAATGGGAGAGGTGTATGTCCAGCAGTGTAGCAGTGGACTGTGACAGGCTGAGGACGATGATAACGGAATGTTGCAGTTATATTTGCCACTTTGAAATTTCAACTCTATTTTAACTGAATTAAAAAGTTCTGAAGTCGAGTAGGAGATTAACAAGTAATCTTATTCTTTCTCTATATCGTCCAATCGGTGGACTGGCAAAGAATGCCTTAGATATTAGCTCCACTCATGTATTTAAATACATGAGTGCGCATGAAGTCATAAATAACAAAATAAAAAGTTGAAGGTCTAATCAAAAACGTTTGTAAGGTGTAAAAACAAATTTATTATACAAGTAACTTATATGTACAAGAGGTATTTGGTGTAAAGTCACTCCTCACCACCAGCCGGAGGAGATGGCGGGTTCGTAGCTGGAGATGTGGCTGCTCACGTGCGGGACGGCCACGACGCGAGGCACGGACACCACCTTCTTTACTGAGATCACCTGTGACATAGAGAATGTTGTTAAAAACTTATTTTTTATCTTATTTAAAAATTAATTTTATTTTATGGTTACAGAAAGAGAACAGAATGGTATACGTACATCATCTTTGTCTTTGGATTTAGAATTTTATATTGCGTTGCGTGAATTTTTCGTAAAAAGTTATTTGAGGGAACATAACTTTTGAACATGTTTTTTTTTCTTAAATTAATAAATCAATTAACTGTTAGTGTTTAACATCTGTATCGTTCCTAAAAACTATATATTTTATACCTCGCTTTAAATAAATTTGGCGCACAGAGTCACATCATGCTTGGAATATATTAGAAACTTCATGGTTTTAAGTGTAGAGGTTGAAGAAGTGCAGAAACATACAAACAAATGAGGCAATATAGGCTTCAAAGTTACAAAATACTTTAAAAAACGCTACGTAAATATACAACAAAACTTCTTTTCCTTGGAGAGGTCTACGTCTAGCAGCGGAATATTATGAATATGGATCTACAGGTTCTACAGGTATTCAATATTGACTTTTATGATACGAAAATCAACACAATTTTAGTCTATATTTTTCTATATTAAGAGCCTACCAAAGTGACTCTACTTTGCCTGAAGGAAAACATGAATAGAATCCAAGAGTTGTGGTCACTATACTCTTTGCAAATGCAGTCAATGCAGTATGGTGACCCACACTATGGCAGCCTTGTGAGATGTTTTTCACACCCCACTTGAGGACGTAAAAGGCATGACAGTCATCGTGACAGTGTAAGGCTTACACAGTTACCACGATAACTGTCACCCCTGCATCAATGGGCTAAGTTATACTTTTCAAAGAAACAAAAGAAGACATTAAAAAAAATCGATTGACAGGTGATCCCTACCACTATTACCGATCTCCTGCAATAAGTAAAGAGATATATGTCGTGGAAAGTGTAAGTAGTTACATAAGTGACGTAATGAGTAGTCGTCCATCCATGCATCAATGGTTGCGTGTAATGGATCTCGGTGGCCTACTCGCCTGATAAACTTGTCCCACTCCGAGTGTTAATGGCAGCAACGAAACGGTAATTTCAAAGTGTTCTGTCCACTTAAGTGCTATTTATATGTAAGCATCGTGGTCTTTGTTCACAGACTTTCGAAAACGTTTTACGAATATTTGTGGTCTCCTTTTAGCATCATGAACGAAGTAAACTTGTTTATTGTCGCTAGATGACTTTATAAGGGGCCCTTCGTCAGTATAAATGATAAGAAGTCTATAAATGATACCGGTAATGGCTGAGGCATTACCAATAAGTTGGCTTAGCGGTTAGCGTATGCAACTGCCGATTAAGTGGTCTCGGGTACAATGCCCGAGTTGGGCCAAGAAAGTGTTTTTGGGTTTTTCTGAATAGAAATGTTTAATAACAAGCTGGAGTTTTGGAGCACGTAACGCAGCACGTAAAGCCGAAGTCTAATCTCTGCCTGGTCATGGCATGGTCATGATATTTGCTTGGTCTCCGTTGAGACTGGCCGCCGTCGCCGTTATTGGCTAGGAGTACATGACTAAAGTATTTATTTTCAAAAACATTTTAAGCTGTAACTTTAATAAAAATAACAACCTTATCCACTGCACACACAGCCGTATTAACCCTGACGAGGCAAAGGCTGCACCATACTCACCAAACCGCTAATTAATAAAATATTTTAATGCTTCTAAATATATAGAAATTGAAGGTAAATTACACCTACACAGAACAAACGATCGCGCACATTAGACAAATGTTTATCTTCGGTGAAAATCGAACTCAAGAATTATAATTTGTAAGTTCGATTTTAATAGCTACTATATATATATATACTAACTACTAGACCTACAGGATCGTGACACTTTAAATGTGTGAAGCTACGAAGCGTTCACAGTAAAGACGTCAAGTCAAGCAACCACATACCTTAGGGACCTCGACGATCTTCTTGACGGAGACAATGGCGGGCTGGTCAATGATGGCAGGCTCGTGGACGATCGCAGGCTTCGAGATGATAGAATGTGAGATGATAGGTTCGTCTAGGGAGTAGGCACTGAGGCCATGGTCTAAGGAGTGGGCGCTGAGGCCGGAGTCCAACCAGCCGGAGGACAGGTAACCGGAGGACAGGTAGCCGCGTTTGTCACGCTTGCCTTCAGGGGCGGCCAGGGCCACGGCGGCCAGGAGAGCTACGCACAGCTGGAAAATGGTAGACGCAGTTATTAATGTACTGAAGTATCTGTCGGAGTTTATATTAATATTTGATACGGAATTGATTTAGTTTGTAAATGAAACTACGGGACCAATTTAAATATTTTTTTGATTATAAGTAACACTACGTAATCAAAAGTATTTAACATTAGACAAGCAAACGATACGGGTGCGAACGAAACCGTGAGTAGTATTGGGATACAAGTAGTGTCGATAACTAATTTCAAGAAAAGGACGAGGTTGACATTTGAGGTTAAAAGTTGTTCATTTCTTTGCTTGTCCTGAGAGCTCGGTCACTTGTTCACGTATTTAAAAATTTCTTTTTTCATTTCTGAGAGTATCACGTCGTTTGGTAACATTTTGAAAAACACAAATTTATTGGGCAAGGTAACGTAGACCCATTGAAGTTGATGAATTTTTAAAACTTAAAATGGGATGTGGACCAAATGTTTAAAATGTGTAAACACTCTTATTTGATAAACAACTGGTTTTGATGCAACGATATTGTAACTTAGAAATTTGAAAAACACATTTAACATGATGTATAAAGGTTGGCGCTTAACCAGCGACCTGATACTCACGAAAGCCTTCATATTTTTGTTCGTGAGAGGTGGTGCTGAACACTGCTGGACACTGAGAGACTGATGCTGTCTGCGGAGACGCCGTGTCGTTATATACGCACTGCGGTGACAAGTTACAAAATTGAGCAAAATCTTTGCATTTGTTGCAAAACTCATGTTTTATTATAATTAAATAAATACGCAATATAAATACGCATTACGGGGACGTCACGCGTTAACGCGTTCACTATTTTCATCGTAATCTATATTGAAATCTAAACTCGTTACATTCCGAACTTGTCAATAGAGAAATTGTAAAATATGTAAAATACGCGCTTATGTATAACACTCCTGTGCAGCGGGGGACTTACAAACATACATGAAGTGGACACAAAGAACACTCAGATTTCAAAAAACAATTTGTGGATTATACAAGCTATTGTCCCACGTTCAATTAGAACCCACAATACACGGCGTAGTAAAAAGCGGAGAGGTCACCGCTTAAACCACAATACCATCCGGGCAGTAAATCAATTGTAGTGTGTTTTGTGCATTTACAAGTAATTGAAATAAAATTGATGATAAATCGAGGGTAAGATATATAATTGAGGCCTTAGTCCGTAGTATTATTATTGTAGTCTATTGTAGCGTTTCAAATATGTGGTGTGACAGGTTCGTCTGTGCTTATGTTCACTCTAAACAGGATCGACTACACACGCAACTGCGATCGTCTCTATATTTAATATAACAAATTTACTCTAAAAGTAGGTAGAGGTTTGCCTTTAGTTTTGCGTGTGATTAAAAGGGTTTTCTAAAAGACGTGAAGATAGTCTTACGCTTTCTTTTAACAGTTCATTCTCGCAGTTAAAAACTACCACGCTTGCGTGATATGTGGGCACTATTCTTGTAAGCTCTGCTTAAGAGATAAATATGTTTTTTATAGCACTCGGTGACAGATAAGAATACAATCTTCCTGTAGGTAGGTAGGTCTCCAACCTAAGAACGGTTACATCTCCCGGGAAAACATACTGTCGAAGGAGTGTACACTTCTTTTTGCAGAAAATCGTGATGAATTAAGAATACCAAACTACACATGACAACACCCTTGCAAAATGGGGGAAACCTTGAAACAAATCCTATACAAACCCGTCTAGCCAGTGTGATATACTAGACCAAACCGCCTTTTTACGTAGAGGCCAATGTTCAGCAGTAGACTAGTAAAAGCTGTCCGTGATAATGATGGTGATGATGATACTGTAGTCCCTCAGTGAAACTTGAGGAGAGCGTTCCACCGCGCAGAGTTTGCGGGAAATTACGCATTTGGACCCTGGACCGAGCTTTCAAGATACTCGTATAAAGACGAGTCTCTGTCCTGCGATTTTTATGCTGTTGTACTAACAGATTTAATCATTTATGGAAAAGTACCTACACTGTAATTAATTGTGCTGTTATGGTTTAGATTTACCGTTGATTTTTGCTATGTAAGTAACCTATATAATTTATATTTAGTTTAAGGTCTTCGGGATCAAAAAAGACGTCATTAATATCACAATACGATAGCAAGTTCATTAGTCCACTCAGCAATCTGTCTAACTGAAGTATTTAACAGAATAACTACATCTTTCTCGCCCGTGGTCTTCTAATTTTGTACAACATACATATGCATTAATGTACCTTCTGTATAAAAGAATGGTCACGGTTAAAATATTTATTCTAAGTTACACAATATATTATATTTACATAAAATAAAATATAGTTTTTGAATAACAAATTACACATACATAATTATTCAAAGTTTTGATTAACAACAAATAAATGTAACATTGTTTCAGGGTCATGTTGACTCTTCCATTTCATTATAAATATTACCAATGTGTTCAAATCCCATCCGTGTTTAGACATCTTTGCGTAAAACTAGATGTCTTAAAACACGGTAAAAGTGTTAAATTGTAAACTGAATGAAGGTGATTGTGTTGCTATTATTTGGTGACTTATTGAATAAATAATAATAATAATATAATAATAAACATTCCAGACATTTGCCACACAACATCATCTAGTTTCAAACTAAGCAGAGCTCGTGCTATGATAACTAGACTGACTGATAGAATACTTTTTTTTGGAAATAAATACATATTATCCATAGAAAACACCCAAACTTCGAAACAAATATTTACAGACCATACAAACATTCGGTCCAACCCGGGCATCGAACCCGAGACCTCAAGCACAGCAGACGTATTCACTACCGCTGCGCCACCGAGGCAGTTAATAAAAATAGAAATGAAAGTGTTGCAGGACAAGCGTTGATAATTGCATTTAAAATAAAATAACAAAATTATTAAATCAATCCTGTTCTGGTCAATGAAAAGGGCCTGCCCTAAATCCTTGGGGTATGTGGCTCAACTATAGAGTTTAGGTCTACAAAAGTCTATATTTGCATCTAACTGTTGTCGTTGGTTATCTGGGAAATTAAAAATTTACTATGAGTGTTTATGGTTTTAATTGAATCCCTTATACCGAGCAGCACGACCGTCTCTTGGAACTATCATCAGGAGTACTAAATGTCAAGTTCAATTTAAATTGCGACTAGTATCTTTCACGGATGTTTCAAATTTACATAACGAGGGCCATAGTAATGAATTAATATGTCGCAAACTGATTGATTGCTCGAACGGCTCAGTAGCGCAGCACTAGTAGGTTTTAAATATATGACTTACATGATGATTTAGTTTTTAAATGTCCTTGACCTAGTATTGGACAGGTTGGATATGGACATGGCCTTACAGGAAACCGGTCTCAAGCATGCTTTTCACCCAGTTTACTGGAGCCTAAACCCTTTGGCCCCTTAATTCTCAGAATTAAGGGGAATAATGCACTGTCTCGTGAGCTGTACGTGTCAATACCAATTATCAGTTGATCTGGCTGCTTCTTGGTGCCACGCACCTTTGCTCCCTCACTTTTGTTAATTGTTATAATTACTTGATTTATTTAAATAAAACTCGTAAAAAGTAAGAATTATGTTATGCATGGTATTGTTATTGATCAATCTGCCGATTATACATATAAATGAAGCCATATGTAAATTCGCGTAAGTTAATTATTATTCAATATTTTGTAAATCAACATTGAACTCACTTATAATTATACGAAACACATTTACATGTATGTAATTATTTATAGGCTTACGTTATTTCGTAATGCTGTATGCGATAGGCTTAGAAGCCGCCATCACGAGAATTATCATGTGAGAAAGGTGAGGGGAAGGGGTTGGGCTCGGCACCCATTAATCAGCAGCAGCGGTTCCCGGATCCCTCCTATCTCAGGCGCAGAATGGCACACCGTGTGGTTTTAGTCGGTCCGATGCCAACACACCACCCCGCCGTAAACCCCGGTGGGGTGACGGCCCGAGGGGGTTTCCACACGTTAAAAAAAAACCTATTAATCAGTGCCGTTTCACAGTAGTCTTTTTTTTTAAGAGCCTGCCCAAGTGGCTTCTGCCTGATGGCAAATGTGAATAGAATTGAAGATTACAGCTAAACAGGCATAATCTAGCGAAGCTATCAGAAGTGTCTCGAGTAACTGGTTCAAGTGTGTACCCGACCCAGTTCTCGAAAACTCTACATAATGCAATAATAGACTAGGATCACTCTATTCTAACTGGCAGGACTAATGAGTTTGATATAGTGGTAATAGAAGACCGATTAGCCAATTCATGATTATTGACATCACCATCACAACAATCTATTAAATGTGCGTATCTATTACATCCAAGGAAGTAAGAACTGGTTCAATTTAAAGTATTATATATTGCAAACATTCGAGAGTATTTGAAACACATGAAATATGATCTTTGAATGACAAAGTTAGAGCCAAAACTCACGGCACTAAAGATGAGCTCATGAAGCATTACTAAGTCGAGATTTTCTTGTTTATTTTTTTTGCATGAAATACGCATTGTTTTGTTATTCAGTTAATATTATTTTGACGTATAACTATGAAATACAATTCTTTTAAATTGTTATACTTATTTGATCTAAAATAGCGATAATTGAATTGACAACTTTCTACAGTCAGGGCGCTTTTGTAGCATCAAAGTTTGTTTGTTTACACACACAGCCTTATTTGTTTGGACAAAACAAAGTGAAGCTAGAAGCAAATTTTTAAAAATTCTGTCGTTAAAACTTAAGTAATTCTCTAGGCAGTAGAGCCACACTGATTTCAGCACGACTGGGCCGGCTCGACCGGGGCAGTACTACCCTCCCACTGAAGACCAACCTAAAGCGACAGCATCCATGTTGTCGTGTTTCGTTGGTGAGTGTGAGACCGGAGGCTCATTGATGCAGGGGTGACAGTTATCGTGGAAACTGTGTAAGCCTAACACTGTCACAATGACTGTCATTGTGGTCCCAAGAGGGGTGTGAAGAAGCATCTCAAAAGGCCGCTATAGTGTGGGTCACCACACTGCGTTGTTAGCATTTGCAATGAGTATGGTGACCACAATTCTTGGATTCTATTCATGCTTTCCATCAGGCAGAGTAGAGTCACTTTGGCAGGCTCTTAAGATAGAAAAATAAAATAGAGATCTTTTGACACCAGTTTTTGACACAATTCATAGTTTAAACTTGAATGGTGTCGTGGGACACCAGGTAGGAACGAACTTCCTTCGGATAATGTAGAATCGACACAATTTGCAAAATAATTGCCCACTATTATCACTGTCAATTGTATTCAAGTCACTTGTTGGTTCACTTGCCATTGTTACTATATTTATTATTGTTTTGATGATTGGAAATTATATAATAAAAAATTATGCACGAATTTTCGATGCGATGTTAAAGCTCTGTGGTTAAGGAATTTTCGACCGCACACATCACATTTATACGATTGACTCCGTAATTTCATCTTTTCGGGTGTTTTTGCTCCCATTTTGTTACTAGCATTGGCTTCCACAATCGCATATGCAGTTATATTACAAAAAAAATGTAAATATCTTCCTTGTGTTCGCTTTTGAGCGGAATTCATATTTAAGAGATCGCGTTCCAGATCTAGAAATATGAGACTTTTGAAGACAATTTACATGTTACTGTTTTGTCTAATGTGCATTGTCATGTGTTAGAAAGAGGTAGAAATAGTACGAATGTTAAGTGCGTGATAGATAGTATGAAACGTAGCACACATGACGCGCTTTCGCGCCTGCGCACGTCTCATTTAACGGTTTTATTCCACGCACTTTTTTCCACGGATTTTTTCTTATGGTTTTACTATCACATTTTTTTTAGTTCGGTCCCGCAGCAAAATCCCTATCCCCTCCAAGCCTGCCGTAAGGAACTTCGTTCCAAAAAAGGTGTTTAAATAATGGTTTAAATATGAAGTAAGTAGTTATGTTCGTTTTTTTTGTGTTATATGTTGTGTGTATAATGTTGTCTGATGCCTTTGCAATATTATCATTGCCTTAAACTGTACCGGAAGTAATTATTTCTTCTTTTTGTAGTTCTACATAAAGAGTGTCTCACCTATCTCGGGCGAAAATTTAGTCTTTTAGTTTTGTAACGGAAGAGTGCCAAGCATGGCCATTTTCAAGAGTACGAGAGATATGGTTGTGGGAGGGAACTGTGGGAAGAATCCTCCCTTCATTTAAATAGCTCGGGAGTTATAAGATTTTTTTTTGCGTTGGTGGTTCTTAGTCTGTCACCGCATGGACTTCTATATCAAACTTATTACCTGTAATGTGGATTGTATATATTTAATTGATTGTCATTAGTAGAAGCACTTAAGAACATATCCATTAAAAATATGTAAGTTCCTTTATTACTTTTGAATTTTTCATTATCACTTAGTATGTTCTCAGGAGCTATAATCTGTATTGTTTTTATTTTAAGGATATGCAAGTGAAATGGAACAGTTTTCCGCGCTAGTTCATCATCTATTTGACCAGCAGTATCAGAAGCAACCATGGTCAGTTGGCACCGCATTGTTAAACAAATAATTCTTTATTGATTTAGTAATATCTACTATAGTTTAGTTTCAGTATTATTTTTAAGAAATATGGTACTTTTTAGTTTTCTTTTGATTTTTATTGTAAGATTCGATCAAAGTGACTACTCAGCCTGATGGAAAGTTTTAACAGAATCCAAAAGTTATCGTAACCGAGCTTATTGCGAATGCGAACAATACAGTATGGTGACCCACACTATGCCGGTCTAGTGAGATGCTTTTTCATGCCCCGTTTGAGGATGTGAAAAGCATAATGGTCATCGTGATAGTGTAAGGTTCCCACACTTACCACGATAACTGTCACTCTTGCATCAATGGGCCTCCAGTACGTGACATTAGGTTGGTCTCCTCTAATGGGGTAATACTGCTCTGATCGAACAAGCTCATTTGTGCTGAAATAAACGTGTCGTTATATATGTAAATTTTCCTGTCACGGTGGTGATGACGCGAGGAGTACTTCCATATAAAACAGTAAAACTTGATATGCACAGTGTAATAAGTTCAATATTAACTTTTTCTTTACATTCTAACTAATCCAGGGCTAAGAATGTCGTGCCACATAATGGAGTGTGAGAGCATCGAAAGAAAACCTGGCTTGCCATAATTTACAGAGGAATGGAGATACTGCGTAATGAGATAACAAGAATATCACGATAGAGAAACGGAGCTAAAGATGTGGAAGGATTCTCGCACTGACTACCAACTAATAAATGGTATGGCGTACCCTCCAATCTTGTAAGTGCATAAATTACAATCAGCGTCTGACGATGTTTGTAGGTAACGCTTTTTATGATTACAATAAACCAACTTATGTCAGACCTCACAGACAGAAAAAACCTCTAAAAAAATTGTGCAAGCTTCAGCCATCCTCCCACAGTCCACTGCTGTGCGTAGGCGTCACCTCAGCAAGCAGGTTTTGGTTCATTATTCCACGCTAGCCAAAGGGGTGTATATATGGTTTGTTTCAAGTTTTCTTCCTTTTTACAGTGATATTGTCTTGCATATTTTGTTCTCTTAGTTACCTCTTACAACACTCATGGATACATCACCACCTCTTTGCTAACGAGAGTACCGTAACAATACAATATACTTGCTATAATACTACATAAATCAGACAAATATAGACCTGTTGTGTCTAATGCATTAAAAAATGTAGACGGTAATGAATTACCACAGACAAAGAGTATTATAATGTTATTGAGTACACAGTAATTTATTTACTTATTTATTTGTACATCATGCACTTTATACACATAGGCGGACTTAATGCCTAAGGCATTCTCTACCAGTCAACCTTTGGGTGATACAGAGAAAATAGGAAATAGGTGCGTTTCAGGTGTTGAATAATAGAAGTAGACATATACAAACTTTCATATACTAAAATTAATACAAATACATAAATACATACATATACATACTTAAGTTGATGTAAGTCTATATACATACATACATACACAAATAAATATCATAACAAGTATAAGATGATAATTATGTATTGGTTGATTCTGCCAGCTGTTTCAGTAAATACTGCTTCACTTTTTTCTTAAAAGAAAAAGCGTTGGTAGCCATCCTGACTTCGAGGGGAAGCTCATTCCAGAGAAGAACGGACTGCACAAAGAAAGATGAGCCAACAAACTCAGATGTATGGGAGGGGCAACAAAGGAGAAGATTCTTAGAGGACCGAAGCTTTCTGTCGTGATTGCTTCATAAGAGTTGGAAATAAGAGTTTAAATATGTTGGCGAAGATGGGTTATAGTAATCCCTTTAAAGAAAACTTAACCGCCTGTTAAAAAAATATGAGCACTTCACCTATTTGCTGTGTAAAGGAATACATCATACGTTACTTGAAGTACACGGCGTTTTTAAAAAGATATTAATTGCTTTCTGAAAAATGTGAACATTTCCGGTCGTTCAAACTCCGGTACCGTAAGAAGACTTCGCATCGAGGGATCAAAACAACGCCTACGTTGCAAATATTGGCGACTATGCTGCTTTGACTGCACAGTTGGCCTAGCGGTCATCACGCCGCATTCTACTTCACCGAGTGTTGTGGGTTCAAGCCCCACACGGGACAATACTTTATGTGATCCACGAATTGTTGTTCTGAGTCTGGATGTTCTTTGTGTCCGTTTCTTGTATGTTTGTAAAGTTCCTCACGACACAGGATTTATTCCTAAGGCGGGCGTTTCTAAAAAAAATAAAAAAAAATGTCCAGGACAGTGACTCTGAACTGCTCCAGCATACAAAAAGTTGGACGAGGACAGGATGAAATTGAGATCGATTTTGAACCTGTACATGAAAGAAAGACGGCCGCAGCCACAGAAAGACGGAGACAGAAATCGGAGATCTTCACTTTGGCAGACTCTCAATTTAGAAAAAAAAATTAGAGGTTGTGAAAAGGTCATACAGAAAGTCGATTGTCTATGCCTACCTATACTTGTGATTGCGATAACTGTGGTAATAACCGCAGTCTTTTATGTTTATTACAACTACTCTACGTAATAATATACCAACCTCAATTACATTAAGGATTTCATTCGTTTGTCGCTTTTCGCTTATTTTGATTTGGACTTTTTTGTGAGATATTTTGTAATGATTAGCTTCGACGTAACAGCCCTTTTTATATACCTTTTTACTTCAATAGATTTTTACATGATACACTAAAAATTTTAACGAATATAAAGTCTGTTTATTGAATACCTACTTCAATAAATGGATGTATTTTAGTTAACATATTACGGAGTATAATGCGTCAACGACAAAATTTAATCAAGGTCTAAGACTCGCTTCAGATAACACTAAAGACTCTTATTACTTTATCAAGAAGTTTATCACGCTCTTTTTTATCTCCGTTTATTTGTAGAAACACCGTGATTGCAACATACAACGATATAATAAAGAGAATATCTACTGTGTTCTATCTATTTTACACATTTAATCTGACACAGAGTGTCACATTTTTTTGCAATGGATCAGTACATTCTAATTGTATATACAGAAATTAGAACTTCGTTACTTATTTGAAATTAGTTTAATAAAATATTTATAATGTTAGTGAATTAACAAAGAAATATGTAACAAAACACAGGCCGCCACAGCCGCATCAAATCATATCGCGGGCCGCATCCGGCCCGCGGGCCGGCGGTTGCCCACCGTTGGTCTACACCATTGAAGCTCAACTATTGGATATAATAGAAAAACCACTACAAAGACTATTTGTATATTTTTATTATTTGTACTTTTCACGTCAGCTTTCAATCATTTCTCATTAATGCATCCACAATATGTTACCGCAAAGCGTTACGCGATACAGTTAGTAATGAGCGGAACCTTCCGTTACGGAGGATTCTACACGCGTACATGAAACAGACCACAGACAGAATACTCACACTCAGAACAACAATTTTTAGATTGTAGTGAGCGCAGCAGGAAGCAACGAGGTGACCGCTTAACCATGCAGTCATTAATTGTCTTAAAGATAAAATAAAATATAAATATAAATAATATAATAAAATATAATAATAATAATATAAAAATATATTTAATTTGCTTTAGAAATGGTATACAAAGGTGTTAAAATTAAAATTTTTAGAGTACATACATGTTTTGCTAATAACTACTAGCATGCAAAAATTTTACTTAGTCTATTGAAGGAGCGCCTTAATACTATAAAAACTATAATTGATTCGCCAATCATGTAATTTAACTTTAATATACCTTATATACTTAATATACTTTATACACTTTATATAATTTGTATACTTTATATACTTTATATACTTAATATACTTTATATACTTTATATACTTTATATAGCTTATATACTTTATATACTTTATATACCTTATATACTTTATATACTTAATATACTTTATATACTTGATATACTTTATACACTTTATATAATTTGTATACTTTATATACTTTGTATACTTATCTACTGTATCAAAACCAAAAGGTTTTTTTTTACTTTCATAATGAATAACTCTGGAAATAATGATCGTACAGAAAATCAATGGGGAGTTTTGAAAACGCTACAATATTCCCTATAAGATACTGTGAATGCCTTTTGACAAAAAAAAATTTTTCGAAGCAAAAATTTTTATTGAAAAATCGACAAAAATTAGCATAATTAAGGATATTTCGATAACTTGGTTATCGAAAACTCCGTTCATCCATTTTCTCCAAAGTTATCTTTGGAGAAAATGGATGAACGGAGGATATCTTCGATAATTTTTCAACCTTAAAGTGTCCTGAAAAAATCCTGAAAAAACCAAATCGGCGCGATTTTTTTTCTTTGTGCCCCGAAGGACCCGAGGACTACGATCAAAAACAGATGAATTTTTTCGTAATCTGGCATGTGCTAATTATGATGTTTTAATATTAACTGAAACCTGGCTTAATAATTATATTCTTAGTGCCAAACTTTTTGATAAAAGATATAATGTTTTTAGACGGGATAGGGAAGCCACAGGTTTTCATAAAACAAAGGAATGGGGGCGGTGTTTTAATCGCTGTTGCTAACAAGTTTACTACAACTAGAAAATTTGCCTGGGAAAGCAAATGCGAGTACCTATGGGTGACTGTGAACGTGACTTCTAGTTTCAAAATTTCTATCTGTGCAGTGTATCTACCGCCCCCAGTACAGTACGGTATTTTGGAGCACTTCATTGATAAGTATAACTTGGTGTCGGAAATTAATAATTCTCAAAGAATCTTAATCTTAAGGAGATTTTAACCTAGATAGCATAGACTGGTCTGTTGTAAACGACACCAAGGACTCTCGTAGGCGACCTATTATGACAACGAACAGTAAAATCAACCAAACCTTGATAGATTTTGTGCATATGAATAACTTTAAACAATTTAATGGAATTTTAAATATCAAGAGTAAAATTTTAGACCTGGTACTTACTGAATATTCACAGTGCAGAGTGGAAAAAGCCGATTATAGTCTAGTAAGAATTGACCCATATCACCCTCCTTTAAAAATAGCTTTGCAATCTAAATTAGATAAAAATTTAAATCATAATGACAATACTACCCGTTTAAATTTTGGAAGGGCAAACTATTCCAATATTAAACATGATCTTAGTGTAATCAACTGGCCTGAAGTTTTCCATGGTCATGATGGACCTAACGATATGCTTAAGATATTCTATGCCGCCATAAATCAAATAATTAAGCAACATGTACACTTAGCTACAGTCCCAAATAGTTTAAGTCCGCTATGGTTTTCTAAAGGTCTTGTGAGGTTGATTCGTGAAAAGAATAACTGTAGAAAGAGGTATAACAAGTATAAAAACCCAATGGATAAGGTTGCTTTTCGCTCTTGCAGTAAGCAGTGTGAAAGATTATCAGTGGAATGTTACTCTTACATTGCTCATATAGAACAAAAAATTTCGAACAATCCAAAACTTTTTTAGGCTTATATAAAAACAAAGCGTGGTGTTACAGGGGCATACCCGGCTTCGATGTCTGACGGTTCAGTGGCATCAAACAACGGCGATGATATTTGCAATATGTTTGGTTCATACTTTTCTGGTGTTTATTCATTATCTAGCCAACCAGTGAACATGTATGATGTTACTGGTCATCTCGGGAATATCGGTAATACTGAGTGTTTTATATGACTTTTCTGAGCCGTAAAAATATACTAAAAAGACTTAAATCTTTGGATACCACCAAGGGTTTAGGTCATGATCAGATTCCCCCAAGCTTTATATCGAAATGTGCTGATGAACTAGCGGTGCCTTTGGATTTTATATTTAACAAGTCTCTTGGTGTTGGATTTTTTCCAGACCTGTGGAAGGTTGCCAAAGTAGTGCCGATATATAAGGCTGGTGAGAGTAATTTGGTAAGTAACTACCGACCGATTTCAATTTTGCCAAGTTTGACAAAGGTTTTCGAATCTTTAATATGTCCATTAATTCAAAATTACTTCAAAAGGTACGTATCGAGGCATCAACATGGCTTCATCCCGGGCAGGTCAACTTGTAGCAATTTAGTTTCTTTTATAGAATATGTAATTGAGGCAGTCGACTCTGGTGGACAAATTGACACTATCTACACCGACATAAGCAGGGTGTTTAACAAGGTACCTCATGACATCTTAATTGGGAAGCTGGCTGCATATGGCTTTGCTGGGTCCTTTCTCAAATGGCTTTCTTCATATTTAGCTAATAGATCATTTTACGTTGTAGCCCACGGATATAAATCAAATACATATAAAATAATTTCTGGTATACCTCAGGGCTCACACCTAGGTCCACTACTTTTCATTATTTTCATAAATGATCTATCGGGCTGTTTGAAACATTCGGTGCCATTTTTGTTCGCAGATGACCTAAAGTTAGTCAGAGAAATAAAATCTGATCTGGACGCAGTGTTGCTACAGGATGATATAAACAATCTTTTAGATTGGTGCAACAGAAATAAGATGCAACTCAACATCAATAAATGCAGCTAAATTACTTTTACCCGAAAACGCCAATGTATAGATAAAGCTTATTATATGAAAGGTTGTTGTCTGAGCAGAGGAGAGAGTATAAAAGACTAAAAGGCATTACTCTAGATAGAAAATTAACTTTTATACGTCATATTGATACAGTTAATACTGCGCTTGATAATATGCCCAAAGAAGACATTGCTGATAACCTCCTCAACATTACCAAGCGCCAAAAGCGCACGTTTAATGAATTCACGGGAACGTCCGACGCCTACTTATGCGAAATTAAGAAGATGTTCGCTGAGCTGAAACTGCAACAGGAACACAAGTTTGATTTCTTAAATAACACCATCAATTCCTTGGTCAAACAAAACGAAGAAATAGAAAAATCTGTTAAGTTCATGTCCAGTAAATATGATGACCTGATTAATAAAATCAAATGCTTAGAAGAAGATAACTGTAACTACAAAAAACGTTTATCTTTATTGGAAAACAAGCTCGAAACGGCGGAGAGGGACTCTCGTCAAACTACAGTTGAAATTCGCAATCTCACCCAACAACAAAATGAAAATAAACAAACAATAATAAATGTCGTCAAGGACGTTGGACAAGTATTGGGTCTGGAAACTCCTATTCAAGACGTAGAAATAAAAGACGTTTATAGGTCAAAGTCTGATGCTGTCATTTTAGATTTTACTTCCAGAATAAGGAAAGATTCTTTTATAGCTGCCTATAAACAATTTAACAAAACTAGACGTTTGAAAAATGAACCACAACTTAATACTGAACATTTTCGACTTGGGGGAGCACCCCGGACTGTATTTATATCAGAGTCTCTTACATATAAGGCTAAACGTCTCCATTATATCGCTAGGGAACATGTGAAAAATAAAAGGCTGGCAGCGGCGTGGACATCTTTTGGTAGAGTCTATGTAAAAAGAGATGAGGGACAATCACCGAGGCGTATAGAGGAGGAGTCTGATCTGCATGAACTGGTTTTGTGACTGAGAATCACAATTAATTTAAGTATAAATTTTGTAATAGAGCTTATCTTTGCGTATCCAGCTTCGTTGCTGTTTTTTGATTGTCCTTTACTTGTTTTTTTTGTATATTATATTTCATATTCATTCACTTACATATTCACTATACACCTTTTCACTTTA
The DNA here is from genome assembly GCA_949316085.1 of Hypercompe scribonia. Classification (NCBI taxonomy): domain Eukaryota; kingdom Metazoa; phylum Arthropoda; class Insecta; order Lepidoptera; family Erebidae; genus Hypercompe; species Hypercompe scribonia. The sequence goes on along the minus strand of OX438981.1, from coordinate 22,074,056 downwards.
CATATATCAATCACACTTACACGGTTTTCTAAATGTGCTGCTTGTTGCATACACAAGAGTAAAACGTTACCAATGCTTATTATCGCTGTTTTCAGCAGTACTACATTAGATATGCCTAAGGACATTTTAAATAAAATTCGATAGTCAAGGCATTGATACTGTTAACCGTGAATTGGACTCCCTTTCGATAGCCAAAGTTACAAGGTGTGACATTGAGGACGTCAAAAATTTGATACCTCCTGAAAAAACTCTAAAACTTCTATGTCAAAATATTAGAAGTTTAAATTGCAATTTCCATAATTTTAATACACTTCTTTGTCGATCAGAAATCGATTGGGATGTGCTTGTCTTGACAGAGTGCTGGCTTCTCACTGCTCAAAATATACCAGTTATTGAAGGGTACAGTTTTGTTGCTTCTTCCGCTCACAAAACACAAAATGAGGGAGTCGTGATGTATTATAAAAGTGAATTTAAAATATTGTATGAAGAACCCTATTTAATTGACGCTAACTGTCTTATTTTAAAATTAAGTATCGATACTTGTATTATCGGTATTTATCGACCTCCTAGCCAGTACAATACTACTAATTTTAATGCATCACTAGACTCTCTGCTAAGTCAATTGTCCCACTACAAAAACATTATCCTCTGTGGTGATATTAACATTGATATTGCACAGAATACTAGGGATAGGCGTTTGTATGACTATTTGAATATCCTCGCGAGCCATTGTATGCTTTTGGCCCACTATGAGCTTACTCGTAAAAAAACGTGTCTGGATCATATTATGATGAAAAGTAAATTGAATGGTACCTGTTTTATAATGGACTCTTCTATCACCGACCACGAATGTGTAGGCGTTATCCTGACACTAAAACACAACCTGAACAAAGTACTAAGTCTATAATACGCATTAACTACGATAGTTTAGATATAGCTATTAAAAATATTGACTTTAATCATATCCTTGATTCCACTAATGCTTCTATTGCTACAAATCTTCTTATGTCCAGTATATCCAAAACAATTGAGAATAATTCTATAATTTTAAAGGTAGCTAACAGGAAGAGAATCAATAAACCCTGGATTACCATTGCTCTGTTACGATGCATGAGGAATCGTGACAATTTACACAAGAAATTAAAAAGAAGACCCGAAGATGAACTCCTTGAGACACATATATAAGCGCTACAGAAATTATTGTAATGCTCTCACAAGAAAATTAAAAAGAGATTATGATAAACTGGAAATTAATAAGACAAAAAGCAACAAGAAAAAATTGTGGCATACAATCAAAAACATATGCAACTTTTCTAAAATAAATAGTACTTCTAGTGTACTTATTAACTATGATAACCCTAAACTCCATATTGATAGAATAAACCACTTTTTCACAAACATGGGCAGAAATTTGGCAGAGAAAATAATTAGTGATAATCAATTAGCTGTATGGACAGAGTTTTCTGACTGCTCGCCGGTTAACTCGTTTGCTCTGGTACCTACTGACGATACGGAAGTTGAACAAATAATTCTGGGACTTAGAGATGACGCTGCTGTGGGAATTGATCAAATTTCAGCGAAAATTATAAAACGATACAGGAATATATTCGTACCCCTTCTGACATACATCTGCAACCTTGCTTTTACAACAGGTGATTTTCCTAAACCCTTTAAGATTGCCCTTGTCAAACTGGTTCACAAAGGTGGGGAAAAAGATAATATTTGTAATTACAGGCCTATTTCTATTCTTTCCACAATGTCTAAAATCTTGGAACGTCTTATGAATGTTCGTCTCGTGAAATTCCTTGAAAATAATTTCCTCCTCTCACCATTCCAATATGGTTTTCGGTGCGGTAAATCGACTGATGAAGCTGTCCACGAACTTACTAACTCTATTGTGTCAGTCTGGACAGGGGAAGCAAGTGTCTCACAGTATTCCTTGATCTTGCCAGGGCTTTTGACACCATCTCTCCCCCCTTGTTGATTCAGAAACTGAATAGGCCAGTGTCAGAGGTCTCCCATTGGAATTATTTGGGGATTACTTGTGTGACAGTAGTCAACGAGTAATGATTGATTCGTGGGTTAGCGACGAGCTTACTATGTGCTATGGTGTGCCACAAGGTAGCATCTTGGGACCGAGCCTCTTCCTTGTATATATTAATGACCTTTGTCAGCTTGATCTTCATGGTGGCAAAATATTGTCTTACGCTGATGACACAGCGCTTTTTTTCAGCGGAAATACCTGGGAGGACGTATTTACATGTGTACAGTCTGGCTTGAACATTGTTTGCAAATGGCTAAAGACTAACATTTTATCTCTTAATGTTGACAAAACTAAATACATTGCTTTTGCCCATAGAAAGAATCTTCTACCACCTCATACATTCTCCATTACTGCCCACACATGCTCTCGAATGGTTAGCGAACTTTGCTCCTGTTCCCCCCTTCAGAGGTTGGAATCCATAAAATATCTCGGAGTGCAGATAGACCAAACCCTGTGCTTCAAGCCACATATAGTTACTCTTGTTTCTAGAATACGCAAACTAATTTACATTTTTAAAACACTAAGTCGGGTAGCTGATGTTAAAACAATAAAAATGGTATACTATGCTCTATGCCATTCAATCATTAATTATTGCATTCTTTCGTGGGGAGGAGTGGGTAAGGTTCAGTTTCTGGAAATAGAAAGAGCTCAGAGAGCTGTACTGAAGGTTGGGGCTGGACTACCATTTCGTTACCCGACAAGAGAGCTTTATGGATTTTGGGATGTACTGACAGTCAGACAAAATTTTATATTGGCAGTTATTTTGAAGAAGCACACTGAAACAGTTTACGATCCAAATTTAAAAAAGGGCAAGCGTCGGAAGAGCTCTGTATGTAATAATGTCACCTTCCGCACTAGTCTGTCACATCGATTTTTCTGTTTTCTCGGCGGGTATCTATATAACAAACTGAACGCTTTCTTATCGATATATCCTCTCACAAAATCAGAATGCAAACACAGGGTTTGTGATTGGTTGAAAACTCTTGACTACGATAGCACTGAAAATTTACTCACCGTCTTGACATAAAAGTGAAGTAATATAAATATAAATGAGTAATAACATTATAATAATTAAGTGGCTGATATATAGTCCTTCACTCTCGCTTACTTACACATGCACACACACGCACACACACACACACATACACTAACGATTGTAATGTTCAAGTTAATACTTAATTTTAAATTTTCTCCTTCTCCAGCTTGTTTATCGCTGTCTAAAATGTTAACTTACTTGTAAACTAAGTGGTGTGGGGACCTGGTGACCTGTAACAAAGGTATTCTATACCTATCATAGGCACCAGTCTCTCACAAAATGTGATTCCTGACTCAACTGTATTATTTCAGTAAGAACTATTTTGTGAAGAGAAAATAAACTATATTATTATTATTTTGGTAAATTTATATTTTCTCAGCTTTCACTGGTAGTATTTTAGTGACACTTACGGACTCGGTCAAGTAAGTGCCACGGTTTTTTTTGTGATAGATCAATTAAGTCTGTACTTCTATTGCATTGTGTGAGTGTTCATCTATTTGCAGAAACTTTCGGACAATTCTGCAAGTGTTCAGTATAGCAGCTTTTTGAAGGAGTATGTAGGTATTGGGTTTCAAATCAAGGAGTTTCAAGCTGTGGTGTATGTGTTTCGGAATTACACCAGTGGTGGACAATACTATAGGGGCAATGTAAACCTTTTGTTGTTTCCAGATTTTCAGAATTTCATCCTTAAGATCTGTGTACTTATGTACTTTCTCTGCTATTGTCTTCTGTAAGTTGTGAGTGATTATTATTAGTTATCAAAAACCGCAAAAAGGACGCGAAGTTACACTGAACGATTAAGAATTTTTAATATCATGTCGCTCGAAACACAAAGAGAATCACTTGACCTAATATTTCTATATAAATTGATAAATAATTTCATTGATTGCCCTCAATTATTATCTAGAATAAATCTTAATGTCCTTCGTAAATATCCCCGAAATCCTATCAACCTATTGTACCCACCGTCACGTAAAACGGTCATTGGCTTCAACTCGCCAATACCAAGGCTAAGCAGGCTGTACAATAAATTCTTCAAGAGGCGGCGCGCCTGGCCACCGTGGGAGTCTCTTTGGTGGTCGGGCGCATTGAGGCGCTAGGTTTACGGGTGGCCCTAGATAAGACGGAGGCCCTTTTGTTTCATGGGCCCCGTCGTGGTCCACCCCCCGGCGCCTCTATCGTTGTCAATTCGGTCCTCGTACCGATTAAGGCCCAGATGAAGTATCTGGGCCTGATCCTAGACGGCAGGTGGCTCTTCGACGAGCACTTCCGACAGCTTACTCTAAAGCTGGTCGGCGTTGCTTCTGCCCTTGGGCGACTTTTGCCCAATTTGGGTGGAGCCAGCGTCGCGACGAGACGGCTATACACGGGGGTTGTCCGGTCAATGGCACTGTATGGTGCACCGGTGTGGGCGGCGGCTCTGACCGCTCAGAATAGGGCTCGCCTATGGCGCCCTCAGAGGATATTGGCGGTTAGAGCCATACGTGGTTACCGCACCGTATAGACGGAGGCGGCGTGCGCCTTGGCCGGAACTCCCCCGTGGGATTTGGAGGCGGAAGTGCTCGCCGAAGTTTACCGGCGAACGGCTGACTTCCGGGCGGGTAGTGGCATACGGGCCCCGCCGGTAGAGATACGCGAGTGGCGAGAGGCCGCTCGTCGAGCCACGATGGCTCGTTGGTCGTCCCGGCTGGAGGCTCCACGTGCTGGCTTTGCCGCCGTGGAGGCTCTCCAGCCGGTCATCGCCGAGTGGGCAGGGCGGCAGCACGGGACCCTTTCCTTCCGACTGACGCAGGTCCTTTCCGGGCACGGTTGCTTCGGGAAGTATCTGCACTCGGTCGTCAGGAGGGAATTGAGTCCCGCCTGTCACCACTGCGACTGTAGTGAGGACTCGGCTCAGCACACGCTAGCGGTTTGTTCCGCTTGGGCGGCGCAGCGTGGGGTCCTCACTGCAGTTATTGGAGGTGATCTCTCGCTGCCGGCCGTCATACGCTCCATGGCCGGTAGCGACAGTTGTTTTACCGCGGTCGCAACCTTCTGCGAAGACGTAATTTTGCGGAAGGAGGCGGCGGAGAAGGCCCGGGAGGACGATGTCCACTCGGACCCAATTCGCCGCCGGCGAGCCGGGCGGCGGAGGCGCGCATACCAGCGCCTCATGCCGCCTTGAGTGTGGCCGCGGGTGGACGGGACGGGTTTTCCCCTCCATCCGCTATAGTGGCCAGCCGCGAGGAGGTGATGTGCGCGTGTGCCGTACGTCGCCTAAATAGAGAGTTTATCCGCAGATGGTGCCCGCTTTAGCGGGCAGGCGCTGGGAGGGATCTGGATGTCGTAACAGCAGCGGTTCCCGGATCCCTCCTATCTCAGGCGCAGAGTGGCACACCGTGTGGTTTTAGTCGGTCCGATTCCGACACACCACCCCGCCGTAAACCCCGGTGGGGTGACGGCCCGAGGGGGTTTCCACACGTTAAAAAAAAAAAAAAAAAAGGCTGTACAATAAATTCGACAAACAAATTGATGTGCTTAGTACCAGCCTCTACGGATTTAAGAGCCAAGTTCACAGCAGAACTAATTACTGTTAAATTAGTAGCTGTTGAACTGTATCAATTGTATGTATGAGTATATAAACTGTAGGTCAGTTAAATTGAATTATGTGTGTTAACATTATTGTCTGTTTGCGTTTGTGTTCTTTTGTTTAGTTTTGTATTATTTCATTACTTATCTTAATGTTCCATTTTGTACTTTTTCAATATTTTTCATTACTTTTATATAGGTATATTATGTTTGATACTTTGGATTACCAAGTTTCACAAAAAATTGTATCAACCTGAAATCTTACCAGTGTCAATACTAAAATCCGAATGTTTTCTATAAATGTTGTGTTTGTCGATTGATGTTTATATACATTAGTTATCATGCATGTATTATTTTAAGGTAACGTGTAACAATTGTAGGCAAACCGATAAATAAATAAATAAATAAATATACTTAATATACTTTATATACTTTACATACTTAATATACTTTATATACTTTATATACTTAATATACTTTATACACTTTAAGAATAAATACTCCAAGTTAAAATTTATAAAACTAAATAATATTTGTAATATAGTTAAAATGATGTAAAAACTTCAATACAAAATGCTAAGCATCCAAAATATATTAAACTATAAAGGCCCAATACATAAATTTGATAAGAAATCAATTCACATTAAGTAAATTCTTTACAATTTCAGGAGCAAATAAAAAAACAACTGGTTACACTCTAGGAGTGGCGGCAGAAGTGAAAACTTGAATATTAACGTTGGAAATTTTTAAAACTTTAGAATGTTTAGGGAATAATTTTGCACGAACTACTTTAATTACCAGTATAAGAGTTCTGTCATTTATGTGGTAAAATACAATATTCATTTATTGCGTTATCGTACACAAATATAATATGGCAATTTATATTACGTCACGCACATTCGCGCAAGCGCCCTGCGTCGCCTAAACGAAACAGCAGGCGCAGGCATACATTTTCACCGTAGATAGGGAGGGGGATACTTCCTGTCCTACGCTGCGCTGGTAGTCTACTCTCCCTCCGTTTAACGAATTTTCGATCGGGTAACGTGTCCTGACGTGAGTTTAACATTTTTCACTCATCACAAAGAGTGCGCAACGCCGCTGGTTTTCATTTCAATAAGTTTTTAAAATACCACGGCATTACGTGCCAAATGTTTGAGATGGTTCTTAAATGTCGATATATACCGTGGTATCGGTGTATTCACGGCGTGATGTATCCACTAATATAAAAATGTATTGCCAAGGTACATCATGGTGTTGCATTTACGAACTATATCAGATCAAATATTACCAGTGTAGATACTTTATTGATGCCTTGTATGCATTATTTAAATGTAAAAAAATTAGGTTATTAATGTGTTCTGATATAATCCTGAGTTTCAGTCATTCATGTGTTATATATAAAATGAAAACATCTTTTACTTTTTATCACTCGGTGTAAGGAAACTTGATTTGGTTAACAAAATGCTATTGCCAATGAATTTAATTCGAAATAAGATTATACGAGTACTTAACTCGAGGTATGCACTCACGCTAAACACAGAATGCTTATCTGTTGCAGTTTGTTAAGCTAGTTTTATGGTTTAAGTAACTGAAAGAATTTGACTTCAAAATTACATTCATATACTGATTTATTCATATACCTTCTACATAACATAACATGATTTATATACATTATTTTTTCAAAATATCATTGTTGAGAATTTAGTTGCATCTTCTTCAAATAAGTAAGTTTATTTTATTTTTTTTATTTTAAGAGCATGTCAAAGTGACTACTCTGCCTGATGGAAAGCATGAATAGAATCCAAGAGTTACCGTCTCCATACTCATTGAAAATGCAGACAATGAATTATGGTGGATGCTTTTTCACGCCTTGTTTGGGCATGTAAAAGGCATGACAGCCATAGTGGCATTGTATTGCACACACTTACTATGACAACCGTCACGCCTGCGTCAATGGGTGTTGTATGATGCATTTTATAATTCGTAAAAAACATAAACTATCTTCATAAAAAACAAACTGTCTTCGAACTTCTGATAGCCCCAAAATATGCCAATTAATATGGTTTACCTCCGCTTCCAATTCGGAAAGGCGATCGTCCAGGCGTAATGTGCGTCCATTATACGTCGCCAGGTATAGTTGTCGGTGGTACCCTGTCGTATCCCGGGGATTCTCCGCAACCCCCCGTCGCACCGTTACCATGGCCAGGAATAGTGCGACTACCGGGAACTGGGAGCCGTGAAATTTGGTTGTGGTCTACGGAGGGAATTTGCCATAGTCACCGCGCTTGGCAGGCAGCTTGGTGACCACAGTGGCGAGAATTATTTCTCCGACGGCGCTGCTGCCCGCCACCAGGATTGAATTTTGAAATGTAAAGAGAATAAATATATTTGATTTTTACAATCATGTATTACTCTGCGCTAGATACTCTCCGCCTCCTTTTTTGTGTTTTCCGCCACCATTTTGTATGCTCGGAATTAGAAACCAATTCCATAAGAAATAACATTTTAAAATTGGAATGAAAAGCTTCGGACGTTTACATATTTTTAAGTTATTTAATAAAACAGTTATGGTTAAAAGACTGTAGAATTATATGCCTTTACCTTACGGATAAATAGAAGAGGTATTCAAAATAGTTAAAATTCAACCGTTATGTGACCTTTACTGTTAGTTAACCAATACCTAAATCGATTTCAAGTGTGTGTAGGGTAAATACGAGTGCGGTTCAATAAGTACCCGTGTTTTACGTAAGAGGGTATTCCTGAGGAAAGTTGGTGTTATTATTGTGTGATGCCATCTATTAAACGACAGTAAAATAAATTCCAGACTGATTGATAGGTTAGTTTGGCTTTGGCAGCCATTCGAGTAAGACGTGTTTCGTGATTTTCGCTAAGATGGAAAAAGAGCAGTATCGTTCGGTAATTTACTTTTTGTTTTTGGATGGGAAAAAATGTGAGGAAATAAAAACAAAGTTTGATGCGGCCGAGCTGATCCACATGCATCGTAGTATAATATTGTAAATATGTACCACTCGCTCGCATAAATTAACGACATCAACAATTATTGAATATTTACTTGATGGTTTCCGCAAACAGCACAAAGTCCATTATATCTTAATCCCTAACGTACACACATTTTTCCTCAAGCAAAAGAAATAGATACCTAAAGCATATGTCACATTTATTATTATGCTTCTTTTTATTTAAAAAACTCACCAATGTGACTCTACTCTGCCTGATGAAAGGCATGAATAGAATTTGAGAGTTGTGGTCACTAGATTCATAGCGAATGCACACAATACAGCGTAGTGACCCACACTGAGGTGGCCTAGTGAGATGCTTTTTCACGCGTCGCTTGAGGGCGAATAAGGCACGACAGTCACCTTTTTACTTCAAACACAAATATTTTAAGGCATTCAAAGATAGATCTTTAAAATTTGGAATTAATATATGGTCATAGTAGAAACAACGCCAGCAGTCTTGCATAGAACCTCTAAATAGTGCTTCATAATAGTTTCTTAGCCTCTGTAACATTGCTCAACACTGACATTAAATACACACCATCTTTCACAGAAACATATCTCTCCCATTTTATTTCGTTTTAAAAGACCAATTAAAAAAATCCTTTTTTTTTATATGAAGAGCCTGCCAAAGTAACTCTACTCTGCCTAATGGAAAGCATGAATAGAATCCAAGAGTTGTGTTCACCATATTCATTGCAAATGCAGACAATGCAGTTTAGTGACCCACACTATGGCAGCTTTGTGAGATGTTTTTTCACACCCCACTTGAGCACGTAAAAGGCATGACAGTCATCGTCACAGTGTAAGGCTTACAGAGTTACCACGATAACTGACACTCCTGCATCAATGGGCCTCCGGCCTCACATTCACCAACGAAACACGACAGCACGTATGCTGGCGCTTTAGGTTGGTCTTCTGTGGGAGGGTAGTACTGCCCCGGTTGAGCCGGCCCGCTCGTGGCTCTACTACCTGGTAGAGCCACGTTGATTTCTCCTTAAATCAAATCTCCCATTGGCTTACAGCAACCAAGGTACAAAACTAATAATTTATAGACGCTGCCGCATTAATACAGGTACTATCCGACCAAAAATAAATGTTTTTGATGAAAGGTTTCTTATTTTAAAAACAGTAAGCTCACTGTGCTCCAGTAATGGCCGGCGTAATGTTGATCCTATAAAATACTATCGATGTTTCTGGCCAGGCGACGTCAAACGATGAGCTAAAAAGAAACGCACTGCGAATAGTGACGTCGCGTGATTTGTTATAAACGTGTTAAGCTGTCATTGACACACCCAGTATTATATCTCTTCTCTTTTTACCTGAAAAATAATGATTAAAGAAGCAATTATATGTAAGAAAAACAGACAACTCGTTAACCAATCGCCAATATCCTCCGGCCTTTTCCATATGATTGTTTCCTTTCGTTATTTTAACGGTTATTAAAATTATGAATTTCTCGGTATTAAATAATTTGTCTATTATCCATTTGGATCCCCTCCGCGGTTATGCTGAATGCAGTGAAATAACTATTGTTCCTGGCCACCGAACCCGAGGTGGCTCACAGCGATAGACCAACTAATGTTGATCTTGATTCTTTGAAACTACTTCAAGTATACAAATTACTTCAATTCAAAAACATGCCTGGTATTCTTTTTAAAAAAAAAGGCACCACCCGCACTCTGAATAAATCCTGTGTCGCGGGGTATTATACAAACATACAAGAAACGGACACAAAGAACACTCAGACTCAGAACAACAATTTGTGGATCACACAAAGTGTTGTCCTATGTGGGATTTGAACCCACAACACTCAACGCAGTAGAGAGCGGCGTGGCGACCGCTTAAACCGCTAGGCCAACTGTGCAGTCTAGTTATTCCGGAATGTTCCCAGGAAAAACACTAGAACACGAGTCTCTTATATGACAGCGCTTTTTTTACATAGGTTTCCTTTCTAGCGAGAGTGGGTTGAATCTACTCGAGAAGCCCACTCTGCCCGGACGGTTACACCAAAACTATCTGTGATTGTGATATGCCGAAAGTGCGGTGACTATTAGGTAAAATCCCCCATTGGTGACAACGTGACCACCTGCACAGCCATATTGTACCGTCACCCTTTACATCGTAGAGTTTAATAATAGGTATATCGCCTCTGATTCCCCAACCTGATTTGTCCTCGTGGGGAATTAGACTACAACCCTCCACCAAATTCAAAACTGGATCAAGATATAAAACTTACTCTCAAAATGGCATTTATAATGTAAGAACACTTGCATCAACAGAACGATTTTTGGAGCTAAGTAATGCCCTAAAAAGTATTAACTGGGACATTGTAGGTCTTGCAGAAATTCGGAAAATGGGATGTAAGATTGAAGAGTACAGTGACTTTATCTTTTGCTTCATCGGTGAAACTAAAGGACTACATGGAGTAGGATTTATAATTAAGAAAAAATATAAAAACAACATTACAAATTTTATAGGAATCTTTGAAAGAGTAGCACTTTTACAATTAAAATTTGGATGCTTTCCCTTATCAATCATTCAAGCATACTCACCAATACATAGAAGAGAGAACATAGAAGCTAGTTATATTGATATCCAGACATACTACAATATCCTAGAACGAGGCTTGACAGAAAGCTTAAGATGTAAAAACAGGGCACAACCGTATCAACACAAAATTTTCTCCAAGGACACAATCCAACTTATAGAAAGGCGCACGGAGCTATTACATACAAAGAATAAAACCAAAGCTTTTAAAGAAGAGCTAAGTAAAATTTACAAAGAGACCAATAGGTCAATCGGTAAGGATTACAAAAACCACAGGTACGAGATCATTACAAGAAATATTAAGAATTTTAGAACTGCCAAAAAAGCGTACAAAGAACTAACTACACACAGGACATGGATTCAAAAACTAGAGCATAATTCACAAGAAATAAAATCAAGAAAAGATGTAATCGACCTGGCAACAAACTTCTATAAGAACTTATACAAGCAACAAAAAAACGCTGAGACCGAAGCACAAATACCTCACACGAACACAATAGACTGCATCAGGCAAATTGAAGATTTCGAAGTTTTAGAACATATAAAAAAGCTGAAGGCTGATAAGAGGCCCGGGCCAGATGGACTATGCAATGAAGCTTTAAAAATAGGAGCACCAATTTTAACACACCATTTTGCTCAATTGTTCAATATGATACTAGAAGAAGAAAAAGTACCAAAACAATGGTGTACATCAGACATAATCCTACTATTCAAAAAAGGAAACGCCTTGAACATTGGGAATTATGGGCCAATAAGTCTGCTGGCAAGTATATATAGACTATTCTCGTCGATAATCTTAAAAAGAATATCCGAAAACATCGTTAGGCAGCAACCGAGGGAACAAGCAGGATTCAGATCAGGCTTTAGCACAATGGACCACATACAGACACTAGAACAAATCATAGAAAAGTACAGAGAATATAATAGACCTCTGTATGTGGCCTTCATTGACTACAGCAAAGCTTTTGACAGTATCAGCCACTGTTCAATTTGGAATGCACTGCAACAATTAAATATTAACTACAAAAATATCAACATCTTAAAATATATATACACAAATAGTACGAGCAGAGTCAAATTAGAAACTAGAGGAGACGTAATAAACATAGAACCAGGAGTAAGACAGGGAGATCCTCTTTCTCCGAAGTTGTTTATAGCAGAATATCTTTCGAAAACTAGACTGGAGAAACAAGGGTGTGTACATACAGTCCCTGGCCAAATTATTAGACGCATTGTATTGTTTTTAATTATTTCATGTTTCTGAAAAGTTTTTATGCAGTAATTATGTATTTAAACTACAGTATTATTGATTTTTATTTAAAAGATTTGTGGTAGACTATCTATTTTTATTTATTTTAAGCATATGGCAATACTGTGTTGTTAAAGGGATACATGAACGTAAACAAGTATAAACCTGTTTCAGTCGCGATCGTCATTTCGTCAGGTTAGGACGTGTTTCTCAGTTTCTCTTTCTGCGTTTATAGACTGTGATTGTTTGTTTAACAGTTTTTTACTATTCAGTTATTAGTTTAATTTGTATTCAGTGTTTTAAAATAAACATTGGACTATTTTCATTATGGGTAAAAAGGGCGATCTTTCACCACGTAAAAAAGCTGAAGTGAAGGCTCTTTTAAATGCGAAAACATTTTCGAACCGGGAAATATCACGAAGATTGAAAGTTTCTGAAGCTAGTGTACGACGCATAAAAAAGGGAAAGGGAAAGGGGGAGGAATTAAGCCCGAAAAGAAAGAAAAGATGTGGTAGAAAACCAATTTTCACTCCTCGGTCAGAGAGATGTTTGAAGAAAATTTGTCTAGAAAACAGATTTGCTACCACAAAGGTGATAAAATCACAACTCCAGGATGCTAGCGTAAATGCTTCTGAACGGATTATTCGAAGAAAATTGAAAGAATTAAATTTTAAAGCCTGTCGCCCCGCCAAGAAGCCCAAGTTAACAGCTGCAATGAAAACAAAGCGACTGAAGTGGGCCAAGCAATGGCAAGACAAAGATATGAACTTCTGGAGATCGGTAAGATAATGTAATTTAATAAAAAAAATAGTAGATTATTATCGTTTTCAATAAAATAAAGCAAAAGAACTTGGATTTTATATTTTTTTTTCTATTATTGACAGGTCTGCTTCAGTGACGAAAGCACATTCGAAATTTTACAGAATAAAGCTCAGTATGTGCGTCGTCGTCCAGGAGAAAAGTTTCATCCTGACTGCGTCGTTCCAACAGTTAAACATCCCACCAAAGTGATGATTTGGTCAGTCATCAGTGGCAAGGGCACTGGACGTCTGTACGTCGTGAAAGGAATAATGAGGCAAGACCAGTACAAAGAAGTTTTAGAAAATCGGTTGATTCCGCAGCTCAGAGATTGGTTTCCAAATGGGGAACCATTCATTTTCATGCAAGATGGGGCTCCCTGTCATACTGCTCGATCAGTTAAAGCTTTCTTGGCAGAAAAAAATATCCCTCTGTTGGATTGGCCGGGTAATAGCCCCGATATGAATCCAATAGAAAATGTGTGGGAGCTGATGAAAAGAGAAGTGGCTAAAGATGTGATCACCAACAAAACCCAGCTCCTAGAAAGGATTATTCATGTGTGGAATCATCATCCACAAATGCAGGAGACAGTGCAGTCTTGCATTGATAGCATGTCGCGCAGAATTAAGGACTTGATAGCGGCTAAAGGTGGCTCAATAAAATATTGACTTTTACGTACTTTATTTCTACATTTCTTTAAAATTCAATAAACATAAGATTTTTTAAATTAATGCTGTTTTATTTGTGTTAAATTAATCAGTTATTGATTAAATAATAATAAAATATCAAACAGATCATTTTAAAACAATAAAACGATGCAACATCGCTCTGTAATTAATATTTTACATAAAATTATGCAGTGCGTCTAATAATTTGGCCAGGGACTGTAAATGGACAATGTTTAAATCATCTGAGGTTCGCTGATGATATTGTCATAATTGCTGAAACTGCCAAGGACCTAGAGGAAATGATGAAATCTCTGGATTACGAAAGCTCCAACATCGGCCTAGAAATAAATTTAAATAAAACTAAGATACTGACCAACAATTGCGAACGCCTGATAATGATCAAAGAAAACAAAATAGAATACGTCAGCGAATACATCTATTTGGGTAAGCAAATTTCATTTAAAACTACAAGCAACGAAGAAGAAGTAACAAGAAGAATCAACGCAACCTGGAAGAAGTACTGGGCATTAAAAGAAATTCTAAAAGGAAACTACAGTTTACATATGAAAAGGACAACATTTGAGACGTGTCTACTGCCCTGCTTGTTGTATGGCTGCCAAACATGGGTATACACAAATAAAATAAAACAGCGAATTAAAAGCAGTCAGACGGCAATAGAAAGGAGCATGTTAAGACTAAGACGAATACATAAAATTAGGAATGACAATATCCGTCAAAAAATTAAGCTCACCGATGCTCTTCGGCACGCACTGTCACTCAAGTGGAAATGGGCAGGGCACATCTCACGATACCCAGACAGAAGATGGACCATTGAAGCCACACGATGGAAAGGACCGGTGGGAAAACGGAATCTTGGCCGACAAATAAGACGGTGGGCTGATGACATTACACACGTCGTAGGAAACGACTGAATAAAGTTAGGCAAGGATAGAAAAGCATGGAACAGGATGGAGGAGGCCTTTACCCAATGAGGGTTTCAAATTTCAGAATAACACAAGCACCAAATAAATGAAAATACAAATAAATTATAGTACTAACATTATTTTTGTAATACTGTTCGCATGAGAAATTTGAAATAAATGGCTTATTTATTTATTATTATTTATTATTATATCGCCTCTGATAACCCTAATAGCTGAAATATCTCTAAGATGGACGGTATTAGCATATCCTACACGAGCCTATTTCTAATTTGCATTGTACATTCGATGTTTCGACTAACTACTAAGTAATTGCTACCACAATTATGAACGGATGTCTAATTTACGTAATTCCTTTTTGTGATTAATAATTGGACGGACGTGCAGTAAAGTCTGTGCGCGTAACATTACTGAGCGGGTTTTGGAAAGTTAAAGGGACTTCTCATCACGGTCACCGCTATTTAATGCATATATTTTTTCATCATCATCATCATGAGAAAGTAGATAAGTTTCTGGTAATATACATTGTATTATTAATAATAATAATGAGATCTAAACAAATTATTATACTTTTACCAATTTCAAAGGAAATTAATAGTAAAATACACAGCTTACCTCTAATCTCTAAATGAAGTTTGCAACACAATTAGCTTAAGAAAGCAAAAAGCGCGAACGTGTTAAGATCTCTTTTAATTTGTTTGTCGTACAGTTTCTGATCTTAAAGTATGTACCAATACTTTATACAGAAACTTGTGGGTAATTTGTAGAAATGATATTAAAAGTAACATTATTGGAAAATGAATTATTACTATCTGCGAAAAGTGTACAAACTGTACAATCCTCTGGATTCCGTACCTCTTTCTAGCGTTTAGAAGATCGTACTTCCCTTCCTAATCCCAATTTTTATTTCCTATGTCCTGGTTAGACCATTTTTCTTAATCCTAAACAGTATAGGTGCAAAACTGAAACTCAACCGAAATATTGCACACTCGTCATTCGAACGCACAATTTGAACAAGTTACAACATCCGAAACTCTGTAGGAATAATATGACGATCATAATCCTGTTAAAGGGATTGCTCTAGTAATTTTAATCGTGAACAAACTTATACACTATGGATAGAATAACATTTAGTGTAAACGGGGAGAAGTGTTCCGGTAAGTAGCAGCAAGTCGACTGCCATTCCGAGTATCTCGGGACCACGAAACCGGAGAAACCGATGATAAATAATTCTTTCGTTGCTTTTCACCAATAGAGTTACGTTACCCGAGTCGAAACCTCAGGGAAGGTTAGATCTATCCCGATGGGCGTTAAATGGCAATTCTTAAGACTTGCAGATCTCCGTTGTTGATTGTAATAACTTACAATCAGACAAATCGTCAGTTTTTTCAACCCTTATGCCTTATCCAAACAGCAATAACATGATAACTTGAAATAATAGTTGTCGGTTGCAATCATAGACTACATGTAGTAAGAGATATAGTCGTAAAAAGCATACTGTATAGAGCATGGTAAAAATAGCGCATGTAATAATGTCCCAAGGTTCTATTGAAAAATAATATTTAAATTACTCTTAAGTTTAACATTAACGAGAGGTATTAATATTAGTTCCTTGTAAAGAACCTTGCCGCATCTGCAACTTTTGCTGTGCAGTTGCACTGATAAAAAATTAACATCAATTTTTGAAGCGGGTCGCATATTTTGTCAAAATTTGGCAAACAGTGCACACATTTTTGAGTTTTGAAATTTGAAATACTCTTGTTGTAGTTGGCATTCGTTGTAATGATATATACTTCATACTGAAGTTATTAATTATAGCAATATAATAAATGTGAAAGTTTGTGAGGGTGTTTGTTACTCTTACACGCAAAACTACTTAACAGATTTAGATGAAACTTTACAGTAGCAAAGCTCATATATCGAAATAACACATAGCTACATTTAGCGCTATAACCGACAAATACGCGCACAGAACCGTGGGCAAAAGTTATTAATGTATAAAGAGAATAACAAATTAAAAAAAATGCTAAGCAAAAAGAGACTTCGCAAGAAAGTATATCCAGAAGACCCTACTAAACTGTCACCACTATCTAATCAATGGTCTCGGAACACATAGAAAACAAACAAACTTTGATTTTTATTTCTGAAACATTATATATTTAAATACATTGCCAATGGGCGATAAGGCCGCCACTTGTACTTCTTAAGCTTTAAGTGACTTATGAATTTAATCTGGTGTACAATAAAGAGATATAGCATTATTATTACATCAGTAGGCGAGCTAAACTAATTTCAGCAAGAACGAGGTGGTTCGACTGGGACAGTACTAGACTCTTACAAAAGACCAACCTAAAGCGACAGCTTCCGTGCTGTCGTGTTTCGTTGGTGAGTGCGAGACCAGAAGTCCATTGATGAAGGGGTTACAGTTATCGTAGTAAGTGTAAAGCCTTACATCGCCACGATGACTGTCATATCCTTTACATGCCCTAATTGGCGTGAAAAAATATCTCATTAAGCCACCATAGTATGGGTCACCATACTGCATTGTCTGCATTCGCAATGAGTATGGTGACCACAACTTTTGGACTTTACTCATGATTTTCATCAATTAGAGTAGAGTCACTTTGGTAGGCTTTTAAAACAAAAAAAATAAAACTATGTTGACGGTTTTACTCACATGTGTATATTGGACCGTTCAGTCTGCGAGCGAACGACTCCATTGGGTTCACTCTTATCATATAATACCATACCAAACAGCGCATATAATACCATAACACACCGAAACAATCCAAGCACCCCATACTGTTTCTTCATTGCTTTCAAGCTGTAGACAATATTGGAAATAAATCAATACAAAACCTCCTTTCTAAGAGGTCTATGTCCAGCAGTGGACTGTTAAAGGCTGTTGATAATGATGAAATAAATATAAATATATCTGCGTTGCCTAGTTGGTCCAGAAGTAGACTCGGACACTTCACTCAACGATTACCTCCGGAACAATTTAAATAAAAGGGGAACAAAATACATGTGTAAGGAAGGCGGATGTGGAGCCTGTGTTGTAGCTGTCACTGTTGAGGATCCCCATCGAAGAACATTTTCAGTTAATTCGGTAAGTTGTTAACAATATTCTTATGATTTGCCAGTAAGTAAGAAATTTAGAAACAAAATAATAATACTGTTAATAATATCATATTTCGCGTAGGCTTTTGTAAACAGTAGAAGATATAACGCCCACTGATTTGAGCGGCTTTTGTTCCTCTTCCTTTCGAGCTTATATTATATTAAACAGAGATCAGGTATACAATATTCTCGACTTGAGCTCGGACTATAAATTTCTTTAACGCAACCTCGTTTCGTTCTCACTGCACGAAAGGCTCAATGAGATTAATAAATAATAAATAAATATTTCGGACATTCGACACACAACGTTATCTATTTTCAAACTAAGCAGAGCTTGTGCTATGATAACTAGGCTGTCTGATAGAATACTTATATACTTTTTTTGTTAATACATACATATTATACATAGAAAACACCCAAACTTCGAAACAAATATTTGCAGATCTTACAAACATTTGGTCCGACCCGGGAATCGAACCCGAGACCTCAAGCAGGGCATTTGCATTTACTACCGCTGCGCCACCGAGGCAGTTGAACCGAGTAATTTCATACACGTAAAAAACAAACTAAAACGTTATAATGGATATTGTTTGTGATGTTTTGGAACATGTTTATCAACACAGTAGACTATATTATGCACAGTAATATTTGTACCATACAGAAATCAAAGTCGACTTGATTTTGCAATCTCGGACTACTTGGTAAGCCAAACTGGTGTTCAAACTGGGTACCAAGTTCTCTGTCATTTACGTGGAGCAGTTTATTTCTATAAAATCAATACAATTCTAAGATTTTTTTATTGTTCACAGTGTTTAGTATCAATAACATCTTGCCAAAATTGGGAGGTGACCACGATAGAGGGTATTGGAGGCCGGGGCAAGGGATACCATCCTGTACAGAAAACGTTGGCTGAATACAATGGAACACAGTGTGGGTACTGTTCCCCTGGATTTGTCATGAGCATGTACAGGTACATACAAAAAACATATTTGCAAAAATGAGTGCCACGCAAAGTGTTAATCGTTATTTTTATTGCAGCCTCTTGGAATCAAATCATTACGATTTAACGCAATGTGAAATTGAAAACGCTTTTGGAAGTAACACCTGTAGATGTACAGGATTTAGACCAATACTTGATGCTTTTAAAAGTTTTGCGAAAGACGTTCCAAAATTGCCTCAAATTGCTGAAGATATAGAAGATCTGCACATTTGTAAAAATAAAGATGATTGTCAAAAATGTGATAAAACTTGGTGTTTTGTCAACAAAGGTGATTTCAACGTTAACGATACAAAGAAAATCGAACTCAAAGATGGTCATATATGGTACAGAGTGAATAGTTTGGATGAAATTTTTCACGTTTTCGACATAGAGGGATATGATTCCTACATGTTGGTGAATGGAAATACAGGAAAAGGTATTTACTTTATTATTTTAAACGAAAGATAGAACAATATTAACTACTAATGTTTGGCAATACTGCTTTGACTGATACAATGAGTTGGATAAAAACAAGGCAGTAGTACCTTTCATTGTTTAGATATTCTTACTGATGAACATAAACTCCTAGCTGATTTCAGCCATGGCGGCTAGTCTCAAAAGAGACCAGACAACTACGCACGATAAATTGTTTGTTTGTTTGTCTTTCTTTCACATAGCAATTTAACGATTTTATGCTATAACTTTTATGTCTGAAGAAGAGGCTAGAGAGTTATAGAGGTCACTATTTACTGTGGTAAAACATCTCATTCCTATGGGAAGATTCATTGTAATGAGTATTTGAATCACTCCCAATTTAAAAAAAAAAAACGACCAATTGCCTACTGTGTAAATATTTGTCAAAAGCCAGTAAAAATAAGAGACTGTATCAATGGAAGCAACTTTTAAAGTTTTTCATCTTACTCTCAGGAGTTGCTCCAAGGCTGGTATTACCACGAGTACTTATTGATGTGAGTCCCGTAGCAGACCTTAAAGGATATTACTTTGATCAGAATTTAGTGTTCGGTGCTGGAATGACTCTAACAGATCTAATGGAATTGTTTAAAACAGTTGCGAAAGAACGTGAAGAATTTAAGTTTTTAGAGAAGCTTTACGAGCATTTGGAACTCGTGGCGAATATACCTGTGAGAAATGCAAGTATTTTAAATAGTTTTGTTGTATGTTTCGATACAAGAATCTTTTTCGTCTATGCTGTATTTTGCTTAAGTGTGCCCTAACTTATTAAAATCACCGAGTCTTTAGATTCTCCAAGTTTTAACGGTGGACCAGGTAGATTCTAGAAATCAATGGACCTTTCAGGGGCAAAAATTGTAGTGCGAACACCATTTGATTTTTCTATTATTCCTCTTAAAATGTACTGGGCACAATGGGCTCATTAGTCTACAGAATACCCTTGTGATGTAATGGTGATGATTATCTCTTGAACTATGGAAGTAAACATTTGGATGTTGAGAAAAATTCGGCCATTCGTTGGTGGTGCGGACAATTTGAAACCTGTGTAAATTTTATTTAATTTTAATACAGATTGGCTCTGTTGCTGGCAATATGATGATGAAGCATCAACTACCAACATTTCCTTCTGACCTATTTCTGTTATTAGAGACAGTTAGGGCCACGTTAACAATAGGTTAGTGTATTTCTTTGACCTAATTATCAAACAAGATGTAATAGCGCAGAGTACCTTACGTATATATGCAGGCTGACTGGTGAGATACCTTCAATACTTATGGAGAGTACTCGGTACTCGATTCTCGTTAACTTGATATAAAAAAAAATAGGTGCTTATTTTTTATCGAAATGTCTCTAAAAATAAGTGAAATTTGGATTTTATACTCCCTAAGCTCGCCGCATTGTTTACGTTGAACGAACGGCGCGGTGGCAGCTATTTTTAGCATTATTGTATTATTAGTATGCAATATTGCGTCATCGACTCGGTAGTGCAAGTGAATGCGCCGACAGATTCGCACGTTCCCGCTTCCGCGTCCCGCGATCGTAGGTATTTACGCGCAAAATCCGCCGTATGAGTGTATGTGTGTGATCTGTGACCCGTGTATGGCTCATACCCCAAGTATGGCTCATCAGTACACAAACGCAGAGTACCTGGACATGGTTCGTGTGTATGCGCGTGCTAATGACAGTTTGCAAGGTGCCATCGCTTTGTACAAGGAAATGTTCCCCAACCGTCGAATACCTACTGCAGGCGTAATCCTAAATGCTAATCAAAGATTACGGGACTACGGACAGTTCACTGTTCCTACGCATGCTCAAGGACGAGGCGGAGCGGCTTATCCTGTGTCGCTGCACGAAGACATTCTCGAGTACTTCGAAAACAACCCACAAGCGAGTACTCGTAATGCTGCTCGAAGATTTGGTGTATCACAGTGGACTGTGTGGAATCAACTGCACAAAGATTGTTTACACCCATATCATTTTCGACCAGTTCAAGAGCTCAGTGTGGGCGATTACGAGCCGCGTATAAACCTTTGTCGGTGGTTTTTACAAAACACTGACAAAAACATACTATTTACGGACGAAGCCACGTTCACTAGACTTGGTATTTTTAACGTGCACAATGAACATTGGTGGAGTCATTCCAATCCGTACGTTACGCGACAGGACGCTTATCAACACAGATTTAGTGTTAATGTGTGGGCCGGTGTCCTCAATAACTGTTTGTTAGGACCGTATTTCATCGAAGGAAGACTCAATAGTGCATCATACATAAACATTTTAAATAGTGTGATGAACAATATGCTCGATGATGTGCCGCTGAGTTATCATCGAAACCTATTTTATCAGCACGACGGAGCGCCCGCACATTATCAGACGCAAGTACGTGAGTACCTAAACCGTAGCTTCGGGGAGAACTGGATTGGTCGCGGTGGGCCTGTGCCATGGCCAGCTCGCTCTCCAGACCTTACTCCGTTAGACTTTTATTTATGGGGCGAGGTAAAACGTCTTGTGTACGCTACGAAGTATGCAAATAGGGAAGAATTAAAAACGAAAATAATAAGTGCTTTTGAGACTGTTAAAAGTGATCCGTTCGTTTTAAATCGCTTTAAAGACAATATGCGTAAACGTGCCGAACTATGCATCACACGAGGCGGTACACATTTTGAACAACTTTTAAGATTAGTGTAAATATGTAATACGTAAGTCTAATTTTAATCAATTCAATCATTGTAAATAGGTATGATTCCATTTTTTAAATACGCCGAAAATACCAAGGCTATTTAACTTATCAGTTATTCTAGATTGAACCTTGTCTCAATACCTACTATTTATTCAGTCAACAAATTAGTGATTACCTAGGTATTTTTGCCTGTCCTAAGCCAGGATTAAAGTATGAAGGGAAAACGGATCATGCTATTTTATCAAAGTTAGCATTCATGCATTAACATGGGGAGAGGTATCGATGTAGGTAGGCAACAGCTGTACAGTGTAGGTATCTATGTATTTTGTGTTGATAGCGCGCTCTGCGACACGTGCGGCCGCGCGGTGTCCAAGTATTCCGCAGTTAAATACTGGACTCTCGGTGTACTGTGTACGAAGTTTACTAAGAAGTTATTTAATATTTCGTTTTTATGTTATTTTATTTCATGATATATGTTCGCATACTATCACGTCCTCAAATATTGAAGGTATCTCACCAGTCAGCCAGATATATATAATACATAGCGTGATTTTTTTAATATATGAATTATTTATGAAAAGGTTGAAATAATAATTGCCAATATTATATTAAAAAACGATACATATGTTGTTCCATACATTTGAAAGAGCAAGTTTTTAGTTAAAGCGGCCATGGGAGAG
Source organism: Hypercompe scribonia (assembly GCA_949316085.1). Taxonomy (NCBI): domain Eukaryota; kingdom Metazoa; phylum Arthropoda; class Insecta; order Lepidoptera; family Erebidae; genus Hypercompe; species Hypercompe scribonia. The sequence goes on along the minus strand of OX438981.1, from coordinate 22,051,255 downwards.
ATCTTCGACTGGAGTGATATTACAACCTTATAGAAAACCAATCTTAGGTCATTTTTCATTCCATTAGAATTGAGCGAGTTAACCGCAAGAGCTGAAGGAGGCCCTTACTCAAACTCTATGGGGAACCATCTATGGAAGTTAGTTATCATCACACGATCCATTAACTTATTTGTTCTAATCTCATAAAAGTTATAAATATCATTAATTAGATTTGGGTAAAATGGGTTTGCATGAAAATTTTAATATATTCTTTAATCACTCACTTTGTATTTCTACAATTCCAGTTTACAAAAGTTCAGTAATAGAGGTGACTCCGGAACAATTTTTGTCATTGGACATGAGGGGCAGAGTAATCACTCAAGTGAAGATACCACCGCTCTCTCACAACTGCCAGTTTGTATCTTTTAAAGTAAGTGATAATTTTCAGAGAAAAATCAATTAGCAATGTCAATTTACTCCAAACTTTGATTCCCAAATTCGTCAGATCTTCAATATACGTAATTTAAAACTGAACCTTGTGAACGAGTGTCTAACTTTAGACTAGCTAACTAGAATTTGAATTTTACTGAATATCAATCGTAATCCTTGAGTTTTACAATTTATTTTCGAATGTCAGATGTATTTTCAGAAAAAAATAATTTTATAAAATACGTTTTTTCTTCCCATCTGCCTGAATGGCAAGAAAATACGATATTTAATCTCTAATGGTGGATGAGAGTATGTTGAGTTCTGTTTGAAAAAAATACCATAATAATTCTAGTAAACATGAAGCTAATTACATTTTCAGGTAATGCCAAGAGCACAAAATGCCCACGCTCAAGTAAATGCAGCATTTCTGTATGAATTCCATCCTCAGGACACAGACTTAGTGAAGTCGGCTAGAATAGTTATTGGTGGCATTTCACATTCGTTTGTACACGCTAAAGAGACAGAAAAATATCTAACTATGAAGAAAATATTTACTAATAACGTTCTTCAGCAGTCTCTGAAAATATTAGAGGGTGAATTAAAACCAGAAGAAGTGCCCGGTGAAATGAAACCAAGATATAGAAAAAAGTGCGCCCTTGGGTTGTTTTATAAGGTAAATAATAAAACACTGGATTCGCCAAAAGAAATTATACTTCGTTAAAGATAAATAAAATTAGAAAATGATATGGTTGAAGCGCAGGTAGTACGACAATTGTTACTTCTTTCATCATCATATCTCAACCGAAGGACGTCCACTGCTGCACATAGGCCTCCCTCAAGGCTGTCTACCAGAATCTGTCCTGTGCCGCCCACATCCAACGACTTCCCGCGAACTTCTTATTATTAGATTCTTATTTATGAAATATTTGTAATATTTTCAATATCTTTTTATCTATATAATTTTTTGTGGAGTAATGATTTACGCAAGATTGCTGACAGCTGCTAGATGTGAGAAGCCTAGAATCAAAACAAGTCACGTGCAATAGGAGAAACCTATGATTGCAATAGGCTAATGATTTTTTTATTTTGCAGTTAGCCAAAAGTTGTCAAAGTAGTATATTATATGTACCTACATCGCATTTTTCTGAAAAAATCAATTTGTATAAGTCAGGGATTAATAAATTATTATGTACCGATTAATAAATGACAATTGGCTTAATTGTTATTTCCCTCTAAATGTTTTCTTTCGTTATATTTGCATAAACTACTTTAGTTGTTTTGTACTTGAACTACATTAATGGTTTAAACATTTTATCGGCCTATATCACGGTACAACGTTTATTTCTATAGAAGTTACTTTTCTGTAAATACAATACTCCCAAAATTTTTGTAATTCTTTGAGAAGGTATCTTTGTTTATGACATGTTTGTATGTTATTGTTTCAGAGTTTACTTGTTTTAATACCTAAACAGCGATTAAAGCCTTATTATCATTCTGGAGCAAGAGATTTTAGAAAGACAAGACCAATATCCAAAGGCTCACAAGTGTATGATACAAATCCAATAATATGGCCTGTTAATGAACCGATGCCTAAAGTAGATGCACTAGTGCAATGTGCAGGAGAAGCTTTCTACGTGAATGATATTCCTACTTTGCCAAACGAGGTTTTTTGTGCTTTTGTGACTTCAGATATTTGCACTGGAGAAATAGTGAACATCGATCCTGACCCCGCTTTGGTAAGTGTATTTTCCTTGATCATATATTTTACTAACTTGTTTATCACTTTTATCTTAAATTGTATAATCTCTTCGTTTTTATACATTAACAGAAAATACCTGGAGTGTTAGCATTCTTCTCAGCAAAAGATATACCTGGAACGAATTCATTTCTTTCTCAAAAGGTGCTCGGACAGATGGTGCCGGAAGAAATATTTGCACTAAAGAACATTAAGTACTATGACCAAGCTATAGGCATAATAGTAGCTGAAACTGAAAAATTAGCAAACCGAGCAGCTTTGCTTGTAAAAGTTGAGTATAAAGTGGATAAGAAAAAACCTATATTAACAATAAATGATGCTCGTGCGAGAGATCCTAGTCGTATATCTCTTTATATAGTCGTACCAGCAAGAGACCGTGGACAAAATGTTCAGAAGGTCATCAAAGGATGTGACAACATTTATTGGCAGAGCCACTACACTATGGAGACAGTATCCGCTGTTACCAAACCTAGTGAACTTGGCCTTGACGTTTTGACTGCTACTCAATATACAGATTCTGTGATCGTTGGTTTATCTGAAGCATTGAATATTCCTGAAAATAGGTAAGTAGATTAGTAATTATTTTCTAGAAGTTTTTGATTGTTCTATACATTATGTTTTCATTTCATAAAAAAAATAAGATCTTAAACATAATATGTAAGCTTGATAAAAGATAACACTAAAAACCGTGGTATACGTTTGTTTATGATCAAATCAAATTTTGCAGTTACAGTGGTAGATAATATTAGCAATATTTTAGATGTTCATAAACGTATCTAAATTATTATTTTTAGTTATTAAAAATCTTACTGCCAAATAAAGAAGATAAGTAAGTATATATAATTATATCGATTTGCTATCATCTTCACCTGTATTGTCATTTCTTTAATCCAAGTCCTTAATTTTTTGAATGTATAATATATTTTTAATTTGACCATAAATTGACATTTTAACTTGAATATAATAGAAATTAGGGATAATGTGCCTCGTTTAGAAACACTATTTGTTTCATTAATGCAGAATAAACGTAATCTCGCCTCGATGTGGTGGTGCATACGGTCTGAAAATATCACGTCCAAGTCAAGTAGCGATTGCTAGCTCGCTGGTCACCCACCTCTTAGACAAGCCTTGTCGATTTGTTTTGAGTGTTCAAGCTAATCTTCGAATAATGGGCAGAAGATTTCCATGTACGAGAGATTTCGAAGTAAGAATTTATTTTTGTTTACCATGAATTTCAAATTGTTGCTTACAAAAGTATACAATGTGTTGCTGGTGTTAACAGGTTGCTGTGAATAATTCGGGGGAGATCCAGTATTTAGAATGTCATATTTATAACGATAATGGATACGTCGTAAGTGACAACATCAATATTTTTGTTATAAGCGGTTTAAAAAACTGCTATGACAACAGAAGATGGCAATTAAAAATCTTCAACGTAGTTACAGATACAGCTTCCAATATTTATATGAGAGCGCCAGGTAAATAGTATTGTTAAGTTAATCATGATAAATTTTTATTAGAGTTTAAAATTTAATATTGAACATTTATTATAATAAGTATGTGTAGTCATTTCATGCATAAAAGTAATATGTATTAATAAATCAATAATCGCATGCTTTTAAAAACTAAATTCAATCAAAATGATTAAATTAATGAAAATGAAAAAAACCTTTTGTAGGTAGTCTCGAGGCTATTGCTATGACTGAACACATGATGGAACAAATATCGTATGAAATAGACAGGGATCCTGTTGAAGTAAGAATCAACAATCTGGATGAGAGTCAGCCTGAAGTAAGGGAGATGATAGAAAAGTTACTTAAGGACGGAGAATATACAAAACGAAAAGAAGAAGTTAACAAATTTAATAGACTTAATAGATGGAAAAAACGGGGTCTAAGAGTCGCTTTTCTGAATTGGCCTGTACCTACGTTGATAGGCTACAGCGTTCTCATGTCTGTACATCACGGCGATGGCACCGTAGTCGTCATGCATGGAGGTATAGAAATCGGTCAAGGTATTAACACAAAGGTTATCCAAACCGTTGCTTATACACTAAATATTAGTATCGACAAAGTAAAATGTAAAGCATCTGATACTGCAAACAGTCCCAATAATTTTACAACTGCAGCTAGCAGAACTACCCAAACAGTGTGTTTTGGTGCTATTAAATGCTGCCAAATACTTTTAAATAGATTATCTGCTGTGAGAGAGTCACTTAATAATCCTACATGGGAGGTATTGATAGATGAAGCTTTTAAGAGAGGTATAAATCTACAAACAAGCTATCACGTGAACAGTAATGATCAAGAACCTTATAGAGCAGGTGGAGCTGCATTGACTGAAGTAGAGTTAGATATTCTTACTGGAGAACATGAAGTTTTGAGGGTAGATATTATAGAAGATGTTGGTACCAGTATAAATCCAGAACTCGATATTGGACAGGTAAGGGAATAAATATCATTGAAATACAATTTCACTCATTTTATATTTTGGCTGAAAAACACTGAAACAGATGTGACAAACATAGATATTGTTATCTAATCGGTATATGCATGAGTAAGGTGATCTAAAATATACATGAATTATGTTCCTTGTTTGTGGTTTAAAATATAAAGCATAGAAATTAGTTTAGATTAAAATTTTGTTGTAATGTTAAACGTAGATATGGAGGACTTTCATTGTTTTCCATTAAAGGAGCCTGCTTCGTCATTATTGGTAAAAGCCGCTTCGTAAATAGTGGCAGTGTACCTGCATCTATGGAGTTGCAGATATCCTGAAGCAGCAGTGTTCACATACTATGAAGTGATTCTGCTGCTTACTTGCTTGTTACCCCATAAAAATAAAATAAAAGTGTTGTATCATGTAAGTGTATCGAATTACGTACACATTTGTTTGTTTGTTCAGATTGAGGGCGCTTTTGTAATGGCACTGGGTTATTGGACCCACGAGGAATTAATTTTTGATGAGCACACTGGAGAGCTGCTCACTGATCGTACTTGGTATTATCACGTACCACTATCAAAAGACATACCTATCGATTTTAGGATACAGTTAAGAAGAAATTCTTACAATCCACTTGGTACTCTCGGATCTAAGGGTAGGTTGTAATTTCGTGTATTTTTTGTATCATTTATGAATATAACAAGGTACATGCAGTAAGCGCTCCCATTTTCAAATAAACTAAAGACATATATTTTCAATATTCTAGCTATATCAGAACCGCCTTGCTGTTTAGCAGTTAGTGTAGCGTTTGCCCTTCGCGAAGCTATTGCATCGTCCAGGGAAGATACTGGATATCCAAGAAACAAATGGTTTAATGTGGGTTCGTACTATTTGTTTCTAAAGCAAACACAGCCATATTTTGACATGAATTAGCAGAGCTTTAACGTTATATACTAGAAGACATAATTCAGAACATAGAGCCGCTAATTATTTTAACATATACTCGTATTTTTTTTTCAGATGGGCCGTTTAGTTTGCAGGCTAATGTTCTTGCAGCAAATACGAAATTAGAAGAGTTTCTTTTCTATTAACATTCATAGATTACAGAATTTATTTGTAGATGTTTGTTTATGTATAAATAATAAATGTGACGTGAAGAAACTTTTTAAATTATCTTTCTTTCTTTCTTTCATGACTGATTATTAATTTATTTTTAAAACAGTTGATAAAAATGTTATCGACACATTACTCACGTAACTGAGAATATATATTTAAGGAATATTATCAAACGTTTTTATCTGAAACTGAGTTCACCTTCTGTCAACGGTCTTTGATAGTCCGCAAGAGAGGCCGATCCCTTACCTTTGGCTTACGCTGGCTAGATGTCTGTTTCATTATACCACGCTGGCCAGACGTCTATTTCAGATTTGCCTCTACCTTCTGCCTACCTTCCAGACGTTACTCTTTGCAGATATGTTATCCTGTGTAGTTTACAAAACTGTCTAATTACAGAAGCTTCTGGCCTTTGTACATATTTTAGTTCAGATTTCTTTTTAGACACGCAACTCTCACGGAATTCTGCATAATAATATTTTTTTCCCTACATTTCCGTGTGGTGACTTGTTAAAAATACGGAATATCACCATCCTTAATCATCGACAACTAGCTTCTAAGAGAAGGAAAACTTAAGATATAGCTCATACCAATCCGTCTGGCCAGCCTGGCCAAGCCAAATCTTCCTTCCTGCGGAAATGCTGAAGTCCAGCCCTGGACCATCAAAGGCTGTTGTTGTACATTTCATGTGAAAGTGTACGTGTGATATCATTACGCTCATATATCGTAGTGTGGCGTTACAAAAGACGGTTACATAATATGTTAAAGGTATAAAACGAGATAAAAATACCTGATTTTAAATATTATTATTATTAAATATTCAAAGTAAAAATGTATAAGTTGTTTGTGTCATTCACAGACGATAGATGTTCCGTGAGTGAGAAAAATCCACTGCCTAGTTCACACAAATACGAATTACTTATAGGAAAACCAAAAAAACACAAACAATAGTCGTTCTTATCAACGAATTGGTTTTTCCATGGTGCTAATTTATAAGTTTAGGTATGGTTTAATATAACGACATAACTATAGAGAATTGCAATGGCTAAAACATATGATACATGAGTCTATGTATCAAGACTTATCATACAATGTTCCTTTCTAAATAAATCACATTAGACATATATCCTACATTGGTGGTGACTTTACAAACATACAAAAAACGGGCACAAAGATCATCCAAAATGAGAATAACATGTTGTGGATCACACAAAGTGTTTTCCCGTGTAGGGTTTGAACCCACAACACTTGGTGCAGTAGAGAGCGGTGTCAGTCGTTTTTTTTCAATAAATAATTTTTTGTTTATTTTTATTTTGTTTTGAATGCTGTCTTTTATTTCACTATTTTCATTCACATCACATTACATTAACAGACTTGAAGATATTTAATTACGTGATATTTATTTCTTTAGATTTACCATGGAACTTATTTTACTTTCTTGGGTAACAGAACAAAGTTAATACTGTAGAGTTAAATCAGTTTTATATGTATAATTCAATTTTACCTTTAATATATTAACAACGTCATTTCCAAGTACTATACAGTCACTGATATTACAATAAGAAACCTGGAAACGTTAATTAAAATTTCCTAGTAGTCATACTATATTTAGATGAGGGTTGACATATAATTAGTGTTGTAAAATTGCTCGAGTAGTCTTGAAATACTCGAGTTGGGACTCGAGTCAGCTCTATAACGCTCGAGCGTATAGATAAAAAATCTCAATTATTACGCTAAGCTCGAATCGAGCTAGAGCGCGAGTGTCTACAAAGTATGTTAAGAATAAATCAGTTCATTAATAATTTATAACTATTCACTGTATACGCTATGTCCGGTTTTTTATCCGCGTGTATTTTATTTGTCTGGGCAAGTTTTATCGTTTATATATGTTATATTTATAGTTGAAAGAGACAATAAAGAACTAATGTTGTTAGTGTATTTTTTTTTCGAATTGCAAGTTAATATGAATTAAAAGATTATCATACGCTTATATGATAAACACAGTTTTAGTTACAAAGAAAGACACATGGCAAGTCCTGAATATTTTTATTATTGAGCCAGGCATTAACGACAGGTTTTGAATGCAACACACAACACTGAACATTGTGTACGCACAACAATAATTTACAGAAATCGTGCAAACACAGTTGCAGTTAAAATGGTAACAATGTGACGCTCGAGCGCACACCTTGTGCATCGAACCGCGAGTCTTAAAAGCTCGAGCGTTCAACACTCGAGTCATGAACGCTCAAAAGTGTCAACTCAGTGCTCAACGCTCGACACTGAGTGCTTAGTTTTACAACACTACAAATAACTTAAAGTATATAAAACTTGATATCTTAAATTTTAACCTGTAGTCTTACACACATACACTTAAACTTAAGGGGTTTTCAGAGGCGTATTAAATGCCTAAATTTGAGAGACAATAATTTTAATCTTAGTGACGTAACACGAGGGAAGCCTATTGCCCTCAACCGCGGACTTCAAAAATTATTGAGACAATTCTGGGTTCATGAAAGGGAATACAAAGTAGCAGAGCCACTCTGATTTCAGCACGAACAGACCAGCTTGAACGGGATATTACTACCCTCTGACAGAAGACCAAGCTAAAGCGACAGTATCTGTGCTGTCGTGTTTCATTGGTTAGTGCGAGACCGGAGGCCTATTCATGCAGGGGGGACACTTATCGTGGTAAGTGTGAAAGTCTTACACTACCATCATGACTGTCATGCCTTTTACGTCACCAAGCGAGGCGTGAATAGCATCTCACTAGGCCGCATAAGTGTGGTTCACCATACTGCATTGTTTTGGATTCGATTCATGCTTTCCATCAAGCAGAATGGAGTCACTTTGGCAGGCTCTTAAAAAAAGTGACAGTGGTAAGGTAGGTGTAAACTATTGTAGGCCGTTTAGATCAGTTTTTCATAGTTATAAGTCAAGCTAGCTAATGCTGAGTTAGTGTGTCTTTATTATTTCTTAAAATCAAATCAATGTTGTGACTAAGAATCTTAATTTAGATTCATTTAATTAATAAATGTCATAATTATTCAACTAATGAGCACGAAATTTGTTTGACATAAACACATATAAAGGTTAGTATGCTAAATACAAAAAAATACTATCTCTATTCAAATTCATTTGAATGGTTTACGTTTATACGAAAAAACAAACCCATTACACACAATATGACATAAGTTGACCGTAACCAGTAATAGTTTATTAATAATGAGTAATAAGGAAAAAATGTATTATTAACCACAGTATCCGTTGTATTGCAGCTCTTGGCACATGTTGGCAAAATGTCAAACGAATCCACAGTCAACGAATACTTAACAGACGGTGTTGTAGCAACATGGTTTACTGGAATATCACTATCAACAATTTGCATAATAGCGCAACTCTTGCTCTTCTACTTCAGAAAAGAAGTGAGGAAGATAGACCAGAAGATTCTTACCCAGTTGTCAGTGGCGAGACTTATGAACACAATTGTCGAATACCTCAGCGCCGATACGAAACATGTTGCAAATAAAACTCTGGTGAAGACAATATTGATAACTTTCTATGTACAATCAGACGCGGCACTAATGTGTTGGATGTTCATTTACACGAAGAATATTTACGACAAAGTAGTCCAAGTATTTGTTCTTGAAAAGTCTAGTTCACGTCGATTGTCATTGGTTATCTGGTTCGGGAGTCTTCCGATTGGACTGCTTTATCCGCTGTTTATAAATACGGCCAGTGGTGAGAATTATCAAAAAGTGTACAGTATCACAAAGTTTCTAGTTCTTTCAGTGAATTTGTTGTTCTTTTGCAAGATATTTTATGTGATCGCAATTAAACACAGTTCTAATAGCATGAACTTTGGAAGGCTGCTCAAAAGTTGTGTGATTTCGTTTCTTTTGGTATGTGTCACTAGTCTACAAGTAGCTTTAACAGATTTATTATCATTTTACACTAAAGATTCTGTGATAGCAATAATATTTTGTGTCATTAATTCATATCAAGTGTTAGCAATCAGTATCATATTTGCTATTCTATCGAAAAATGCTAGTAATACTTGAGGAAAAATTTAAATAATAATTTGTGCTATAAAATTGTATAATAATTTTGTAAATATGCTGTTAATCACGACTTAGTACCTATAATTTTATTTATATTAGATAATATGTTGTTACCTGCATTTATTTTATTTAAAGCTTTAATTTATCTAAGTTTTTGCTCATAAAGACAATGACAACAATAAAAAATGTAATCTGACGTTAAATAGTTTGAGTTTCGAGTTCATATTGTATGCATTGCTTGTTCGGAATTTAAATTAAAAAAATTGAACGAGTTAGTCTATGAATTAAAACGTAAAAACTTGCCAGGGTTAAAAATGTAAGATTTATTAGTATGTTTGCACCTCTTGTAATGTATGATTAAGTATGATCGTGTCGATCGAACGAAAGTGCCTGGAATCGTATCAGGGTGAATTACGAATTTTTAACAAACTTGGGTTTGTGAATTCTAGTCTTAAGTAGTTGAGACGTTGCATCATCCTATGCTTTAATCCAAGTTGTGAAATATCTGTATGTATTATTTCATTTCATTTCATGAAATAGTTTTGATATACATGATTGAAAATATCCGCATTGACGTTTGTGACGATTGATGGATATTACTCGTCATAAACATCATATACTTTTGTTGTATTTATGATTTTAGTGATATTAGGAGTAAGTATAAGATAATGAAATGGAGAAATAAATCAATTTAATTGGTAATCGTGATTATTTTAGTTTTCAATTAATTCAGTACTGATTGTGACTTGATTATTAATTTATAAAGATATGTAAACAGATGAAAAAAATGTCTCATTCTTCAAGTATGAACATCAGTAACTGTCGAATACAGTTGAAAAGAATATTTTTCAAGAAAGGGCAGATCACAAGAACGATTGGCGAACAGACACACAACGCCATCTAGTTGTAGGTAAAAGCAAAAGAGGTAGTAGAGACATGCTTATTTCAGCACGCGCAGGCCGACTTGACCGGGGCCGTACTGCCTTTTCACAGAAGATCAACTTAAAGTGGTAGCATCCGTGCTGTCGTGTTTAGTTAGTGAGTGCGAAACCGGAGGTCCATTGATGTAGAGGTGACCGTTATCGTGGTAGGTGTATGGACCTTACACTGCCACGATGGTTGTTATGTCTTCTACGTCCCTTAGCAGGGCAGGAAAAAGATTCTAATTAGGCCGCCATAGTGTGAGTCGTGGTTATTCGACGGAGAACTCGAGTAACTGACATCGCACGGAGAATCAGTATGCTGAAGTGGAAGTGGGCCGGCCATGTCTCCAGACGAACCGATGGTCACTGGAGCCGAAGTGTACTGGAGTGGATACCACGATTGGGCAAACGTAGTGTAGGACGCCCTGCGGCGCGATGGACCGACGACTTAAAGAAGGTGGCTGGCAGCAGATGGGTACGAATTGCCCAAGACCGGGATGGTTGGCGTTCCTTGGAGGAGACCTTCGTTCAGCAGTAGACGGCGATAGATTGAGTTGAGTGTGAGTCACTATACTGTATTCTCTCTCTCTCTTTACAGTCTGCATTCGCAATGAGTATGGTGACTACAACTTTTAAATTCTGTTTATGTTTTGCATCTGGCAAGAGCAAAGTCACTTTGGAAGACTCTTAAACAGAACTTGTATTATGAAAGCTAATGGTTTATTTGGATTGATGTGTATAAAAAGGTAAAAAGTTATTTATTTTGTGAATAAGGAAATTTAGCAAGATATAGTCAAATTTGCATATTTATATAAATATCAATTTTTTTAAATATAATGTACATAATTAAATAAATTAATTTCTAAGTGCAGTTAACTATGTTTAATTGTTAAACTAAGTGCTACTTACACTTAATTTATGCGCATCATTATACGACAGATCTCTAGTGTCTTTGATTATTTGATTTACAACTAACTGTGTGCTACCACCATAGCCTACTACTATCTATTTTGCATGTGATCAGTGATAACCGAGTAGATTAACAGATAATAACGAAACACAATTCTAACCAAGTCAGACTTTAGATGTCAACTTTTGTAATAAATTGAGACCCCCTACGTGAATACGAGTACAGGCAAAGTCAAATCTTAGGTATAGCAGGGCATATATTGATTATTCATACTCCCGGTCTTTCTTCTGTGTTTGTGATACTACGCTTTTTTTTTACCCTGGGAATGCTTTTCGCACCATACCCTCCGGAGGGACGAATGGTGTGTGATGGACTCCCGGGAAACCGGTATACCCACTAAACACCGCGGCGGTCTACTTCGGCAGTCGGGAGGAGCTCAAGGAACGCATTAGCGGCTTCTAGAGTCCTCCCTGCCATAGGACAGCCCTGAGTTTCAAACCGTGCCTGCCAAGCCACCAGAGCTTGCTTATGTGCGTTCTGCCGTAGCATTTCGGGCTCATGATCTGGCGCGGCCTTTTCAGCATTTCGACCGACAGAACGAATTTGATCGTAGACCATCGCATCCATGTCGGCCAGAATGTCGAAGGGTGGCGATCGCGCCAGGATTATGATGTTTCCCTATACAGTTATACTTCGTTAGATGAGCTGATTATATGAACATTCATTTTAAAATACCTGTAACTTAACTGTTGTATACGTGTAAAGAAAACAAAAGTTATTTTATCTTCTACGGTACAGCTTGTAACCACCATTTTGGTAGTGGAAAATAAGAAAACAATGTACCAACGACGTTAAAATTGTAAAAAAAATAATACAGGACATTAGTAACAAAAAATTGTATTCGGCAACTTTTTTTTAAATCTTTAATACCCAATTTATGAGATATGATATTTTATAGTAACTCTATCAGAAATGAAGGCTATTACAACCCCTCAAAGGTCGACATAAGCAGTAACCCTGTACACATTTAGGTGTTTAAGACGGCAGCAAGCGATCATGATCATAGGTTTTTACCAATCAAAACCAAGAATGTGTCACTTGATACGTCTCAAAGTTATGTTAATATTTACCTTCCTTAAGGGCAAATGTAATAAACTAGCATTAAAGTATTTCATTTTTTATATTACTATAATTTTTATTACAAAGGAGCAGTCTACTTCGATCCTCAGTCCTCCTCGGGTCGGGCCAAAAGTGTTACTGGGTTTTTCACACATGAAGTTCTTAATAACAGATCGGAGTATGGCAATTTGGCGGTGTTATACGCCCGTGGCTCAGAGAGCATATCATTCCCTCGGTTGCAGTTAACGTGAATATCGATATCAATCATTATTGAAAAGTCCGTGCCCTCAAATATGACATCAACTGACAATTAGTTTAACCATGTAATCTAACCTAGTAATCCACGGAACAACTGAAATTTACGTAAAATTGGTTAAATTAGTAACTGACCACAAATAATCTTGGAAATAATAAAAGCTAGGAAGATGATGAGGGTGCAAACGGGTAGTGGGCTCATCTAATTGCAACTGCCTCTCATGGGTACACCCTCAATTTAAGAATCACAAATAGGTACAGCCCCCTACACCTTCTTAATAAAATGTAACGTGTATATGTGAACTAATTTCAAATACCAACTATCATCTTTATACTCTCTGCATGTTTATATTGTAACTAACTAATTGTTTATTTGTTGAATTTCGATGTGGTACAGCAAAAGTACAAGATTTCAAATTCAAGTCCAAGTACAAATTCAGGTTTCAGAACTAAAGAACAAATATAGACTTTTAAGCTAATTACATCTTAAAGATACACTTAGTGAAGTGTAACATAAGATACGTCCTGGAACTTCAGTATCAGTAATTTATCATCTTTTTTTTTCTATCTTAAGAGCCTGCCAAAGGGACTCTACTCTGTCTGATGGAAAGCATGAATAGAATCCAAGAGTTGTAGTCACCATAATCTAAAGCACCCTAAAGCACCAGCATCCGTGCTGCCGTGTTTCGTTGGTGAGTGCGAGACCAGTGACCCTTTGATGCACCGGTGACAGTTATCGTGATGACTGTGTCAGCCTTACACTGCCACGATGGCTGTCATGCCTTTTACATCTCCAAGCGTGGTGTGAAAAAGCATCTCACTAGGCTGCCATAGTGTGGGTCACCACACTGCAATGTCTGTATTTGCAATGAGTGTAGTGACCACAACTGTTTGGATTCTATTCATGCTTTTCATCAGGCAGAGTACAGTCACTTTGGCAGGTTTTTCATATAGACCTTATCCTATGTCCAGCAACAGACTATAAAAAGTTATCGATTATGATGATCATGATGGCGATGATATGATGAACACATTTATTTCTATGTAAATATTGCCATAGATATTCCTTATTCCTAGCTGATTTCGGCTACGGTGGGCAGTGTCGACGAGGACCAACCAACTACATAGGCAATGTTATAGAGCACAAGTGTTTACACAAACACAGACACACTTTCTGCTCCTTCACTCTCACACTCCTAGGAGACGGTTATCCAACACGACCGGGGAGAGATCTGGCGCAGTACCGCCGACTTTACTTGCTCTTTAAGGCATCTAAGCTGTTATAAAATATTTCTATAATCAAAAAAAATCAATAACATTTTCCGGGAATCGAACTCGAGACCTCTTGAACGGCAGTCACACACGCTAACTACTAGACAACAAGGCAGTGTTTAGAAATACATGTATATATAAACATGTTTTAAAGGAATCTGATTACCATAACACAGGTTCTGCCTAATTTTGGTTGAAACGGCCACGAGTGCGATGTTTGAATATATTATTATTGTTTTATAATTATTTCAATTTCGCAACATTGCGTCTTTCTATCAGAATTCTCTTACACTCATTAGTGACGCAGAAAGGAAAATAATTTGTAAAATTTGTCGTCAATGGTTTTCAATGACGCAAGTATCGTTGTCCAACTATATTGAAATCCTTTACGTAGACATATTGACCAAAGTGCAGTTTATTTAACTTATTCGGTAACTAGTTGAATTTTATTTATAATATCTTTTGTTGGTTTACCAGTAGTTATTACACTAAAGCATTCATACAAAATATAACGCTGTACAAGGCCTTAATCTAAGCGTGGGGTGCTTGGCTAGAAAACCTCCACGTGGTGCACCCTGGTAACGTTGGCGATGGTGTTCATCACTGCCAACGGCTAATATTCTAGCACGAAGAGGAAACCATTTTCTTCGGTAATTCGACCGAGACTTGGTCCAACAGAGCGGGCGTGTTCGTCGGATCCTCTGTTGGTTCTTCGCTCTTCGGAGCATTGAGGAGGAAAACCTCGGTAAAAAATCACGATGGTGGCACCCTTTCAAGGGTCGAAGTTCCTCCGTTCAGCGGTGGAAAAGTAAGACGGGCTCGGTGTGCACTTACACTGCCACCGAGCAGGCATCAGGAGACGTAGTCTCCCTGCCGCCGTCGACATATCGTAGTCCCGAGTTGGAGTCTCGCGACTCCAATCGGGAGCGAGGGTCTTGGCTTAGCTGCCCGGACTGCGAGGAAGAAAACCTCTATAAAAAATTACCCCGAATCCCGTGTTCTGGTGCGTGACCAGGGGATGCATGGCTGATGGGTAGTTCAGTCGTAAGCGCACTCCCAGCCGAGGCACCTGCGGACCCCTCGGTTGGGCTTAAATTTACGCTTGCCCGGGTATTGGGGATCTCTGCCCGGGTCGACATTTATTCTCCCCATCTCGTGGGTTCAATAATGGAATTTCAATCAAACAAAAACCAAAACTTAAAAACTGTGGAAAGAAAGAAGGAGATAGATAGTGGGAAGCAAAAAAGGTCTGACGACTTCTCTTCCAACGACGAGGAAGCATTGGTTGGGATGCCTACCTCGGTGGGGCTCCCAGAAGTTATTATGACTGCTGGGAGCCGAAGAACATCGGAGCGATTACGTTCCAAGTCTACCGCGGGTGGAAGCTCTAGTGTAAGGACGGACATGTTGGACTTCATGGAGACGGAGCTGTGTGACAGCCGAAAACGCGGACGCTCCAGGGATGAGGAGAGCGATACATCCCAGGAGATGCTACCTCCTAAGGTAGCAAGCAGCCGCAGAGGAAGGTCACGAACCCCGATCTCGGCCCCGTCAGGCTCCGTCTTCTGCAAGGCGGAAGCCTATAGACGGCTCAGGGCAGACGGCGAAATTTCGGCGGAGGAGGAGATTGCGGATCTCCTGCTAAAAATAAAGGAGCCGATGGTGGGGGATTCAGTTCCTCAAACACCATCGTCCATGCAGGAGAGAGCGAATGCGGCGGTGGCCATCATTCACAAAGTGGCCACCAAGTCGAGTAACCTTAAGGGCTCCTTTGTGAAAGCCCTTAAGGACTCCTCTTCCGCTATTGCGGGGGTCGTGGATACCCTCATCGGGGACGTGGCTCGGCTCCAGGCGGCCAACGATCGCCTGACGGGGCAAGTGGCTGAGCTCAGCGCTCAGTTCGCCCAATTCCGGGCGCATCGCCCGACAGAGGACCCGGTCACGTCCCCGTCTCAGTCTGCCCCCTCTTCCAGCCTCGGTGGCATTCATGATGCCCATCTGCGTCAAATAACCGATGCAGTATGGCGCATGATGGACGGGCGTCTGGCTGGCCTGGAGGCAGGGCTGCCACCAGCTCCTGTTGTTCGGCCGCCGCTTGCGGGCCATAAAGCGGGGGTTGCATCGGGGTCAGCATCGCTTCCCGTTGCGACCGGTCGCGTGTCCTACGCGGCGGCGGCAGCAGTTTCTGCTGCTCCTGCAACTGCTCCGAGGGCACGGCAGGCGGCCAAGGCAGCAGCCCGGACGCCCACACCGAGGTCAGGGCCCAAAACAGCGGCAAGGACTGGGGCGGAGTTCCCTCCGTCCCCACTCCAACCGCTGTATCTGGCACCTCAACAAGTGCTCCCTCCACATCTGCCCCTTCCACGGATGGTTGGCAGGTAGTCGGGGGGGCTAAGAAGTCCCGAAAGCGGGGTAAGAAGGCTGCACAAATAGCAGCCTCTACCCCGCAGGCGCCATCGGCTGCAGTGGCTGCCACAAAGACGCCGCGCAAACTACAGGCGCCTAAAAGCGCGGCCGTGGTAGTCACCGTGTCACCGGAGGCAGCTAGCGGCGGGCTGTCCTACGCGGCCATTTTCAAAAGGGCCCGGGATAGTCTCGCACGCGATTTCGGGACAGTAGGTGTCAGAATGCGCCTCGCCCAAACGGGAGCTCGAGTCCTCGAGTTCCCTGGGGCTGAAGGTGCTAAGACGGCGGACACAATTGCCGAGAAATTGCGAAGTATGTTTACGGCTACGGATGGTGTCAAGATCGCCAGGCCCACCAAGTGCGCAGAATTGCGCATTTCGGGCCTGGACGACTCCATAACGGCCGAGGATGTCCGTGTTGCAGTAAGAGAGAAGACGGGTTGCAACACGGACAACATTAGGGTCGGCACCATCCGCCCCGGTCCAGGAGGACTTGGCGCAGTGTGGGTCAGCTGTCCCGTAGCGTCGGCCAAAATGTTGGGCGACGCCGGCAGGCTGCTCATCGGTTTCGTGAGCGCTAGGATCACAGTCCTGGCGGCGAGACCGATGAGGTGTTACAAATGCCTGGCATCGGGGCACACACGCGCCAAGTGCGTCAGTTGTTTCGACTGCAGCGGATTATGTTTCCGCTGCGGTCGACCGGGGCACAAGGCGGCAGATTGTTCTGCTGCCCCTCACTGCCCCGCGTGTGCGGCGGGTAACAAACCCGCCAATCACCAGATTGGGCAGGGGGATTGCAAACCTCCCCGCAGTTCTCGGCAGGCGTCAGGGGCTAGCCAGTCGGCCCAGGCTGCTTCTGACGTCGTTCGTGCGTCTATACCGTCGCCCATGGAGGAGGCTGTAGAGACGGTCGAGTAATGGCCCAAGTCTCCAACCTCCTTGTCCAGACTAACCTGAACCACTGTGCCGCGGCGCAGGATCTTTTTCTGCAAACCATGGCACAGTGGTCGATCGGTGTTGCCGTAGCCGCGGAACCCTATTATGTTCCTCCCCGTCCAAACTGGTTGGGTGACCGGGACGGTTCCGTGGCAGTCGTCGGCTCCACGGCGGCTCATTCCCCGCCCTTGTCGCTAAGAGACAAGGGCACTGGATATGTTGCTGCCGAGTGGGGGGGGATCACTGTATATGGTGTATACTTCTCCCCCAACCGGAGTTTGAACGACTTCGAGGTTTTCCTTAACAACTTGGAAACCTCGATGCGGCGTCTAACGTCTGGGCACGTCTTAGTGCTGGGGGACTTCAACGCAAAGTCCATTGCGTGGGGTTCCCCCAGGACGGACGCTAGGGGCGAGGCCGTAGAGGAGTGGGCGGCCTCGGTGGGCCTCTGTTTACTAAACAGGGGCTCCACCAACACGTGCGTGCGACAGCAGGGAGGGTCGATAGTGGACCTTTCGTTCGCTACCCCTGCCCTCGCCGCACGAGTAAGGAACTGGCGTGTCCTGGAAGAGGTTGAGACGCTCTCGGATCATCTCTATATCCGATGAGCTCTCCCGCTCCCAGGGCCCCAGTAGGGGTCACGCGGCGCGGCGTTCTTCTCGCTTTCCGCGGTGGGCTATAGCCAAACTGAATGGGGACCTACTGGAGGAGGCAGCCATTATTCACTCTTGGCTGTCTCCGCAGGCTCCAATCGAGGAGGTCGACATGGGGGCTGGTCGTTTCCGCGATGCGATTACGCAAATCTGCGATGCGGCCATGCCCCGCATACGAGGTTGTCGGCCTCCACGGAAGGAAGTTTACTTGTGGTCCCAGGAGTTGGCGGACCTCCGCGCGGCCTGTACTCGTGCCCGGAGGTCCTACACCCGTGGTCGGCGGCGACACCGCGAAGAGGGCGGGGAAGACCAGCTTCATGAGGAGTACCGAGAGGCGCGGAAAACTCTGAAGCTGGCCATCAGCCGCGCCAAGGAAATTAAGCGTAAGGAGATGCTGGAGGGTCTCGACCGTGACCCCTGGGGTCGCCCTTATCGTGCGGCGCGACAAAAGCTCCGCACGTCGGGCCCCCCCCTTACAGAGACACTCCAGCCCAGCTTCCTGCGGGATGTGGTCGAGGGCCTTTTCCCGCAGCGGGTGGATCACACACCCCCGTCGATGGTCTTCATGGCCAGAGACGACGGGGGGAACGAGGACAATATTCCGCCCGTTAGGGAATCGGAGGTGGGGGCGGTTGTTCTACGGATTCGCTCTAAGAACACCGCCCCTGGGCCAGATGGGATACCTGCCCGAGTATTGGCACGATCCCTCGACCACATGTCGGACCGCCTCAGGGAGGTCTTGGACGCTAGCTTGTCGTCCGGACGCTTCCCTGAGTGCTGGAAAAGCGGGAAGCTGGTCCTATTAAGGAAGCCGGGACGGCTTACCGATTCGGTGGCGGCCTATAGGCCCATTGTGTTGCTGGACGAGGCGGGTAAACTGTTTGAGAGGATACTCTCTGCCCGCATCGTCCGGCACCTCTGCGAGGTGGGCCCCGATCTGTCGGACGCCCAATTTGGTTTTCGGGCGGGGCGTTCGACGGTCGATGCTGTGCTGCGCCTGAGGGCCGTTACCGAAGAGGCGGTGAGCTGTGGCGGCGTGCTGTTGGCGGTGTCGCTGGACATCGCCAACGCATTTAATAGTCTGCCATTTAGCTGCATCAGGAAAGCACTCCACTACCACGGGGTGCCCGAGTACCTGAGGCGGCTTGTGGCAGACTATCTTGAGGAGCGTACCGTCGTGTACGAGGACCGAGATGGTATTCTGAGGCGGCGGCCCATGTCGTGCGGTGTTCCACAGGGGTCCGTCCTCGGACCACTCCTGTGGAATATGGGATACGACTGGGCCCTTCGAGGTCGTCTTCCCCCCGGGCTGGGCGTAATTTGTTACGCCGATGACACATTGGTCACGGCCCGGGGGGCGAACTTTCAAGAGGCGGCGCGTCTGGCCACCGTGGGAGTCTCTTTGGTGGTCGGGCGCATTGAGGCGCTGGGTTTACGGGTGGCCCTAGATAAGACGGAAGCCCTTTTGTTTCATGGGCCCCGTCGTGGTCCACCCCCCGGTGCCTCTATCGTTGTCAATTCGGTCCTCGTACCGATTAAGGCCCAGATGAAGTATCTGGGCCTAATCCTCGACGGCAGGTGGCTCTTCGACGAGCACTTCCGACAGCTTACTCCAAAGCTGGTTGGCGCTGCTTCTGCTCTTGGGCGACTTCTGCCCAATTTGGGTGGAGCCAGCGTCGCGACGAGACGTTTATACACGGGGGTTGTTCGATCAATGGCGCTGTATGGTGCACCGGTGTGGGCGGCGGCTCTGACCGCCCAGAATAGGGCTCGCCTCTGGCGCCCTCAGAGGATATTGGCGGTTAGAGCCATACGCGGTTACCGCACCGTATCGACGGAGGCGGCGTGCGCCCTGGCCGGAACTCCCCCGTGGGATTTGGAGGCGGAAGTGCTCGCCGAAGTTTATCGGCGGACGGCTGACTTCCGGGCGGGTAGCGGCATACGGCCCCCGCCCGAGGAAATACGCGAGTGGCGTGAGGCCGCTCGTCGAGCCACGATGGCTCGTTGGTCATTCCGGTTGGAGACTCCACGTGCTGGCTTTGCCCTCGTGGAGGCTCTCCAGCCGGTCATCACCGAGTGGGCAGGACGGCAGCACGGGACCCTTTCCTTCCGACTGACGCAGGTCCTTTCCGGGCATGGTTGCTTTGGGAAGTATCTGCACTCGGTCGCCAGGAGGGAATTGAGTCCCGCCTGTTACCACTGCGACTGCAGTGAGGACTCGGCTCAGCACACGCTAGCGGTTTGTTCCGCCTGGGCGGCGCAGCGTGGGGTCCTCATTGCAGTTATTGGAGGAGATCTCTCGCTACCGGCCGTCATACGCTCCATGGCCGGTAGCGACAGTTGTTTTACCGCGGTCGCAACCTTCTGCGAAGACGTAATTTCGCGGAAGGAGGCGGCGGAGAAGGCCCGGGAGGACGATATCCGCTCGGACCCAATTCGCCGCCGGCGAGCCGGGCGGCGGAGGCGCGCATACCAGCGCCTCATGCCGCCTTGAGTGTGGCCGCGGGTGGACGGGACGGGTTTTCCCCTCCACCCGCTATAATGGCCAGCCGCGAGGAGGCGACGTCCGCGTGTGCCGTACGTCGCCTATGTAGAGAGTTTATCCGCAGATGGTGCCCGCTTTGGCGGGCAGGCGCTAGGAGGGATCTGGATGTCGTAATAGCAGCGGTTCCTGGATCCCTCCTGTCTCAGGCGCAGAGTGGCACACCGTGTGGTTTTAGTCGGTCCGATTCCGACACACCACCCCGCCGTAAACCCCGGTGGGGTGACGGCCCGAGGGGGTTTCCACACGTTAAAAAAAAAAAAAAAAAAAAAAAAAAAAAAAAAAAAAAAAGCGCACAAGTTATTTAGGTAAACACTACTCATATCATCATCATGATCATTAACAACCTTTAACAGTCCACTGCTGGACATAGGCCCCTTCTTAGCAAGGAGTTTTGGCCTACTATACTAAGGTAGCCAGACGGATTGGTATTGGGTTTGTTTCAAGTTTACCTTCTCTTTGTAGCGATGTTGTTTTGTATATTTTGTTCCCTTAGTGGTCTCTTACAATATCTACCAGGTGGATTAGTAGAGGATTAGGTGGATAGTATTAGGTAGATTCTACCTAATACACATATATTCTAATATAATTAAAATTAATGGTGATTGATGTTGAAATTAGTGGTGCTCCTAACACAAGTTAATTGTTACCATACGTGCCAGTGTCTACAATTATTATTTTATTTTAAGAGCCTGCCAAAGTGACTCTACTCTGGGTGATAGAAAGCATGAATAGAATCTAAAAGTTGTGGTCACCATACTCATTGCAAATGTAGACAATGCAGTAAGGTGACCCACACTATGGCGGCCTAGTAAGATGCTTTTTTACGCATCGCTTGGGGACGTAAAAGGCATGACAGTCATCGTGGCATTGTATTGCACATACTTACCACGACAACTGTCATCCCGCATCAATGGGTCTTCAGTCTCGCACTCACCAACGAAACACGATAGCACAGATGCTGTCACTTTAGGTTGAACTTCTGTTCGGCCCGTTCGTGCTGTAATCAGCGTGGCTCTACTACATAATAAAATTAATTCATTGCACAGTAATGTTGACATGTGATCTTTAGTGCATGTTATACTTACATCTCTTTTATTAAAAATGATTTATTAATTATCAATGTGTACTATAAACCTTAGAGGAGTAATATCTTTATAAGAAAAATAGTTAATCACCTCAGAGGTCATTTCGCTATAGTCTAGATGGGGCCGCCGTTTATATCTTTTTTGAAGAAGGCGAAACCTTCTTGTAGGTCAGTTAATAGATTTTACTGTGTGAAGGTATGCTATTTATTGTGAAGTTTGTCTATCCTTTAAGATTTGCTATCATTTTAACGCACATGTCTACGTCCTATTTCATAGAGTATGTAATTTTTATACTAAGAATATCAATAACATTGTCGTAAGTAAGTTTTCTGCGAAAATAGTTAGAAAAGTATTTATAATTAAAAAAAAAAGAAAACACTATGTACAGATGTTGTTCAAAAAGTGAGGCAACAAATGTACAGTATTGTATGTATTAGTATTTATCCCTATTAGGGACAGCAAAAAGCACATGGTTAATCGACTGTTAGATTGTGAGTTCGATTCTCGAATAGTTTAAATTTTGTGCCTAATATTTTTTTTTTTTTTTTTTTTTTTATCGTGTGGAAACCCCCTCGAGCCGTCACCCCACCGGGGTTTACGGCGGGGTGGTGTGTCGGAATCGGACCGACTAAAACCACACGGTGTGCCACTCTGCGCCTGACATAGGAGGGATCCGGGAACAGCTGCTATTACGTCATCCAGATCCCTCCTAGCGCCTGCCCGCTAAAGCGGGCACCTTCTACGGATAACCTCTCCATTTAGGCGACGTACGGCACACGCGGACGTCGCCTCCTCGCGGCTGGCCACTATAGCGGATGGAGGGGAAAACCCGTCCCGTCCACCCGCGGCCACACTCAAGGCGGCATGAGGCGCTGGTATGCACGCCTCCGCCCCCCGGCTCGCCGGCGGCGAATTGGGTCCGAGCGGATATCGTCCTCCCGGGCTTTCTCCGCCGCCTCCTTCCGCGAAATTACGTCTTCGCAGAAGGTTGCGACCGCGGTAAAACAATTGTCGCTACCGGCCATGGAGCGTATGATGGCCGGTAGCGAGAGATCTCCTCCAATAACTCCAGTGAGGACCCCACGCTGCGCCGCCCATGCGGAACAAACCGCTAGCGTGTGCTGAGCCGAGTCCTCACTGCAGTCGCAGTGGTGACAGGCGGGACTCAATTCCCTCCTGGCGACCGAGTGCAGATACTTCCCGAAGCAACCGTGCCCGGAAAGGATCTGCGTCAGTCGGAAGGAAAGGGTCCCGTGCTGCCGCCCTGCCCACTCGGCGATGACTGGTCGGAGAGCCTCCACGGTGGCAAAGCCAGCACGTGGAGTCTCCAGCCGGGACGACCAACGAGCCATCGTGGCTCGACGAGCGGCCTCTCGCCACTCGCGTATCTCTTCGGGCGGGGGACGTATGCCGCTACCCGCCCGGAAATTAGCCGTTCGCCGATAAACTTCGGCGAGCACTTCCGCCTCCAAATCCCACGGGGGAGTTCCAGCCAAGGCGCACGCCGCCTCCGTTGATATGGTGCGGTAACCGCGTATGGCTCTAACCGCCAATATCCTCTGAGGGCGCCAGAGACGAGCCCTATTATGGGCGGTCAGAGCCGCCGCCCACACCGGTGCACCATACAGTGCTATTGACCGGACAACCCCCGTGTATAGCCGTCTCGTCGCGATGCTGGCTCCACCCAAATTGGGCAAAATTCGCCCCAGGGCAGAAGCAGCGCCGACCAGCTTTGGAGAAAGTTGCCGGAAGTGCTCGTCGAAGAGCCACCTGCCGTCGAGGATCAGGCCCAGATATTTCATCTGGGCTCGAATCGGTACGAGGACCGAATTGACTACGATGGAGGCACCGGAGGGTGGACCACGACGGGGCCCATGGAACAAAAGGGCCTCCGTCTTGTCCAGGGCCACCCGCAAACCCAGCGCCTCAATACGCGCGACCACTAGAGAGACACCCGTGGTGGCCAGGCGTGCCGCCTCTTGGAAGTTCATCCCCCGGGCTGTAACCAATGTGTCATCTGCGTAACAAATTACGCCCAACCCGGGGGGAAGACGGCCTCGAAGGGCCCAGTCGTATCCCATATTCCACAGGAGTGGTCCGAGGACAGACCCCTGTGGAACACCGCACGACATGGGCCGCCGCCTCAGAACACCGTCTCGGTCCTCGTACATGACGGTACGCTCCTCTAAGTAGTCTGCCACAATCCGCCTCAGGTACTCCGGCACCCCATGGTAGTGGAGTGCTTCCCTGATGCAGCTAAATGGCAGACTATTAAATGCGTTGGCGATGTCTAATGACACCGCCAACAGCACGCCGCCACAGCTCACCGCCTCTTCGGTGACGGCCCTCAGGCGCAGCACGGCATCGACTGTCGAACGCCCCGCCCGAAATCCAAATTGGGCGTCCGACAGATTGGGGCCCACTTCGCAGAGGTGCCGGACGATGCGGGCAGAGAGTATCCTCTCAAACAGTTTACCCGCCTCGTCCAGCAACACGATGGGCCTATAGGCCGCTACCGATTCGGCTGGTCGTCCCGGCTTCCTCAATAGGACCAGCTTCCCGCTTTTCCAGCACTCAGGGAAGCATCCAGACGCCAAGCTAGCGTCCAGGACCTCCCTGAGGCGGTCCGACATGTGTTCGAGGGCTCGGGCCAGCACACGGGCAGATATACCGTCCGGCCCGGGGGCGGTGTTCTTAGAGCGGATCCGTAGAACAACCGCCCCTACCTCTGATTCCCTGATGAGCGGAACGTTCCCCTCGTCGTCTTCGACCATGAAGGCCATCGACGGGAATGTGTGTTCCGCCCGCTGCGGGAAAAGGCCCTCGACCACTTCCTGCAGGAAGCTGGGCTGGAGTGTCTCTGTAAGGGGGGGGCCCGACGTGCGGAGCTTTTGTCGCGCCGCACGATAAGGGCGATCCCAGGGGTCACGATCGAGACCCTCCAGCATCTCCTTTCGTTTCACATCTTTGGCGCGGCTAATGGCCAGCTTCAGAGTTTTCCGCGCCTCTCGGTACTCCTCATGAAGCTGGTCCTCCCCGCTATCTTCGCGGTGACGTCGTCGACTGCGAGTGTAGGACCTCCGGGCACGAGTGCAGGCCGCACGGAGGTCCGCCAAGTCTTGGGACCACCAGTAAACCTCCTTCCGCGGAGGTCGACGACCTCGGATGCGGGGCATGGCCGCATCGCAGATCTGCGTAATCGCATCACGAAAGCGACCAGCCCCCATGTCGACCTCCTCGGTCGGGGCCTGCGGAGACAGCCAAGAATGAATTATGGCCGCCTCCTCTAGTAGGTCCCTATTCAGTTTCGAAAAAGCCCACCGCGGAAAGCGAGAAGAACGCCGCGCCGCGTGACCCCTGCTGGGGTCCTGGGTCCGGGAGAGCTCAAATCGGATGTAG
Source organism: Hypercompe scribonia (assembly GCA_949316085.1). Lineage (NCBI taxonomy): Eukaryota > Metazoa > Arthropoda > Insecta > Lepidoptera > Erebidae > Hypercompe > Hypercompe scribonia. The sequence goes on along the minus strand of OX438981.1, from coordinate 22,025,973 downwards.
AGGTGATCCGAGAGCGTCTCAACCTCTTCCAGGACACGCCAGTTCCTTACTCGTGCGGCGAGGGCAGGGGTAGCGAACGAAAGGTCCACTATCGACCCCCCCTGCTGTCGCACGCACGTGTTGGTGGAGCCTCTGTTCAGCAAGCAGAGGCCTACTGAGGCCGCCCACTCCTCTACGGCTTCGCCTCTAGCGTCCGTCCTGGGGGAGCCCCACGCAATGGATTTTGCGTTGAAGTCCCCCAGCACTAGGACGTGCCCAGACGTTAGTCGCCGCATCGAGGTCTCCAAGCTGTTGAGGAAACCCTCGAAGTCGCTGAAACTCCGGTTGGGGGAGAAGTATACACCGTATACGGTGATCCCCCCCCACTCAGCAGCAACATATCCAGTGCCCTTGTCTCTTAGCGACAAGGGCGGGGAATGAGCCGCTGTGGAGCCGACGACTGCCACAGAGCCGTCCCGGTCACCCAACCAGTTTGGACGGGGAGGAACATAATAAGGCTCCGCGGCTACAGCAACGCCGATCGACCACTGTGCCATGGTTTGCAGGAAGAGGTCTTGCGCCGCGGCACAGTGGTTCAGGTTCGTCTGAACAAGGAGGTTGGAGACTTGGTCCATTATTGGACCGTCTCTACAACCCCCTCCATGGGCGACGCCTTCGACGCAGGAACGACGTCAGAGGTAGCCTGGGCCGATTGGCTACACCCCGACGTTAGCCGAGAATTTCGGGGAGGCTTGCAACCTCCCTGCCCCATTTGATGATTGGCGGGCTTGTTACCCGCCGCACATACCGGGCAGTGAGGGGCGGCAAAACATTCTGCCGCCTTGTGTCCCGGTCGACCGCAACGGAAACATAATCCGCTACAGTCAAAACAACTATTGCACTTGATGCGAGTGTGTCCCGTAGCCAGGCATTTGAAACACCTCATCGGTCTCGCCGCCAAAACCGTGACTCTAGCGTTCACGAAACCGATGAGGATCTTGCCAATTTCGCCCAGACTTTTGGCTGACGCTACAGGACAGCTAACCCATACCGCACCAAGGCCTCCCAGACCGGGGCGAATGGTGCCGATCTTGATGTTGTCTGCGTTGCATCCGGTCTTCTCCCGAATCGCTTCGCGGACGTCCTCGGCCGTCACCGAATCGTCCAGGCCTGAAATGCGCAGCTCCGCGCATTTAGTAGGCCTGGTGATCTTGACACCATCCGTGGTTGCCAATATTCCGCGCAACTTCTCGGCAAATTTGTCTGCCGTCTCTGCCCCTTCAGTTCCAGGGAACTCAAGAATTCGAGCTCCCGTCTGGGCAAGACGCAATTTGACACCTACCGTTCCGAAATCTTTTGACAGACTATCCCGTGCCTTCTTAAAGACGGCTGCGTAGGACACTCCACCGTTAGCCGCTTCCGGTGACAAAGTTACAACCACAGCCGCTGTCTTAGGGGTCCGCAGTTTCCCAGAGTTCTTCTTGGTGGACTCTATAACCGCGGGCTGAAGTGTAGGTCTTGCTCCCCTCGCAGCTTTTTTAGCCCGCTTTCGGGACTTCTCATTTCCTCCCACTACTTGCCACCCATCGTTTGCGGTAGCCGAAGAAAAGGGATGAGTATTAGGTGATGGAGTGGGCAGCGGAGGAAATTCCGCCCCTGTTTTTGCCAAGGTCTTAGTTGGAGGTCTAATCTTCTTTCCAGCTGCCTTGGTCGCTGGTGTCGCATTCGGTGTAACTGCTGATTGGGACGTCACCGTGGCATACGTCACGCGGCCACCCGTAGCTGGGAGTGGAGTCGGCACTGCGGTTTTCTTCGGCTTATCTGCTGCGAGTGGTGGCCGAACTATGGGAGCAGGAGGTAGCCTCGCCTCCAGGCCAGCGAGACGCCCATCCATCATACGCCAGACTGCGTCAGTAATCTGGCGTAGCTGAGCATCGGGGACGCCACCAAGAGACGAAGTAGGGGCGGGTTGCCGTGGAGCAGAGTTCTGTCGCTCAGGATAGTCCGCCCGCAACCTAAATTGAGCGAACTGAGCACTAAGTTCTGCAACCTGTCCTGTCAATCGGTCGTTAGCTGTCTGGAGGCGAGCCACGTCCCCAGTGATGGTCTCAACGACCCCAGCGATAGCCAAAGCAGAGTCCTTCAGAGCTCTTACAAAAGAGCTCTTCAGATTTCTGGATTTGGTAGCCACCTTCTCGATTATAGCCACCGCTAGCTTTGCTCTCTCCTGCAAAGAAGCCGGTGTTTGGGGGGTTGAAACTTTATCCATCGGCTCCCGGATCTTCTGCAGGAGATCCGCAATCTCTTCTTCTGCTGCACTTTCGCCCTCCGCCCTGACCCGTCTATAGGCTTCTGCCTTCGAGAAGACAGAACCTGAAGGGGTAGAAATGGTCGTGCGTGACCTGCCTCTGCGGCTGCTTCCCACTTTAGGAGGTAGCATCTCTTGAGACGTGTCACTCTCCTCGTCCCTGGAGCGTCCGCGTTTTCTGCTCTCGCAGATCTCCACTTCTGTGGACTCCAGTACGTCCATACCGTCATCCGACGGATGGGCGGACTTGGAACGCAATCGCTCCGATTTTCTTCTTTGGCTCCCAGCAGCCAAATTGACTTCTGGGAGCCCTACTGAAATAGGAGCCCCAAGTACGGGTTCCTCCTCGTTCGACGAGAAGTCAGTGCCTGGCTTCCCTTTCTTACTCCTCTCTTTCTTGTCGTCTTTGTTGTTTTTATTTAAAATGGTTTCCATAATTAGACCCACGAGTGGGGGAGAACTAAAAGTCGACCCGGGCAGAGATCCCCCAATACCCGGGCAAGCGTAAATTTGTGCCCAACTGAGGGGTCCGCAGGTGCCTCAGCTGGGAGTGTGCTTACGACTGAACTACCCATCAGCCATGCATCCCCTGGCCACACACCAGAACACGGGATTCGGGGTAATTTTTTAAAGAGGTTTTCTTCCTCGCAGTCCAGGCGGTTAAGCCAAGACCCTCGTCCTCGAGTAGAGTTGCGAGACATAACCACGACACTCTTCTCGAGATTGCGATATGACGACGGTGGCAGGAAGATAAGTCTCTCACTGCCTGCTCGGTGGTAGTGTGAGTACACACCGAGCCCGTTCGCTTTTCTCCACCGCTGACAGTGGAGAAACTCCAACCCGTGAAAGGGCTCCCGCCTTCGTGATTTTTTACCGAGGTTTTCCTCCTCATTGCTCCGAAGAGCGAAGAGCCAACAGAGAAACCGGCTGATACACCCTCTCTGTTGAACCAAACCTCAACCAATGGCCGAAGATATAAGGCCTCCTCTTCGTGCTAGAATATTAGCCGTTGGCTGAGACGACCTCCTCCAAATAACAGAGGAAGAAACAACGTCATCGCCAACGCTTCCAGGGTGCACCACGTGGAGGTTTTCTAGCCCAGCACCCCAAATATGTCTATCCTACTGTAGCCTTCCTGTGGTGATTATATTTCTCACTAGCTGTGTCTGCGACTTCGCTTATGTATGATTTGAATTTTAAGTAAGAGACGTGGTTTTTGCTACGTTAGCCCCGATCTAGTGGGAAATCCAGGATAATTAACCTATATATTGCCAGTAATCTCCTCTTTCACTTGGTGAAAATCTGGATTGAATTGACTTTCTTATTTATCGTATATGATATGTATCACGCTATAAACCTTAAAATATAGCAATTGTCAGTGTTGTGCATTTCAGAACTTGTGAAAAATGTGTTAAGTGTAAATTTTTATAAATATAATGTATTTGCAGTTCATTTATGATAAAATCGGCACATGAATAATGAAAATGTAGATGATTCTAAATAAAATCACTTGTAACAAAATAAAGTCAATCTTACTTCATCGGTTTCGTAACCGTCTGTGACAGAAATCCTTTTATATTTTAGGAATTCTTGTCAATCAGGAGCTGTGGTCACCTTACTCATTGGAAATGCAGACATTGCAGTATGTTGACTCATACTATGGTGGCCTAGTGAGATATTGTTTCACGGCCTGCTTGGGGACGTGGACAGACAGGCATGGCATGGTATGATAGTGCAAGGTTCACTTACTACGATAAGTGTCACCTCTGCATCAATGGGCTTCCGGTCTCGCACTCACCTATAAAATACGACAGCACAGATTCTGTCTGTTTATGTTGATCATCTGTAAATGGATAGTACTGCCCAGGATACATTCCTAATACGAGACTTCTCTTCTTAAATATAAATAAAGTGAAGTAATGTCAAAAAGCCTATATCGAAAAAAGACATTTAGTAACTCTGAATGAAACGCCTTTATTTTATGAAAAGCAAAACACAAATAAGTGTTTGAAATATAAATCAGCGAAACAACAGCAATAGTACAGTACGCTTTGTGCACATTAGTGCATAATGTTTTGTACAAAAGTGCACGAAGCTCAATTTTTTAAACAATATCTAAATCCTTTCTAATTTGTCTTAAACGAAAATGTGTTTATTTCTTTCAGTGTTTATCTTTCTTTCACGTCGAAACGGAGTGATTTTATGGCATGATTTTTGTGTCTGAAGATAGTCAGGAGGCTGTAGAGTGATATGGACTACTTTTTATCACGGTAAAACATATCATTCCCACAGGAAGATCCATTATGAAACGTATTTGAATCACTTCTAATTTTGTGAATTCTGATAGATGGTGCTATCAGATTATCTTATCCGATTGTATACGGTACAAAAATTGTCATTAGATTTTATAAAAAATATTCGTGTATGTACATATATTAAATATGTGTGAATGTAAGTTATTCTTTCACGCAAAAACTACTGCACGGGTTTAGATGTATCTTTACAGTAATATAGCTTATACATCAGAATAACGCATAGGCTACTTATTATCGCGATAACTTACAAACACACGGGTGGAGCCGCGTGCAAGAGCTAATGTGTATATTAAATCATAAAGTTAATTTGTGTATACTTTAAAGAACTTAAAAAACTTTTTGACAGATTGAGTTTAATTTTGACAAGCACACGTTGAAATTAATGCCTTCAGAAATTGAATTTATTTGTTATTCATCTTTGACATTATTCCTAATTTTTTCTCCAACGCAACCATAACGTGTTGCAGCGCAGTGCGACAAAGTACAACTGGTGTGTTATAAATATAAGATGACTAAAACTACATAAAATTACTCGTATAAGGGCAAAATAAATATTACAATGTGTAGTCGTAAAACAGTTGATAACAGCTCAAGTTTTAGCTGTTGATTGTTCAAATTAGACCGGCACGCGATTATTAATGAAACAGCTTTGAGTGGGCTCTATGACTTTTCATTCGCTGTAGACAGTATTACTAGAAAAGTTATAAAAAAAAGTACAACAACATTAGGTAGGTAGGTAGGTAAGCATTAGGATTTTTTTTTCGTTTTCTATATTAAGAGCCTGCCAAAGTGACTCTACTCTGCCTGATGGAAAGCATGAATAGAATCCATACTCATTGCAAATGCAGACAATGCAGAATGGCGACCTACACTATGGTGGCCTTGTGAGATGCTTTTTCACGCCCCGCTTGGTGACGTAAAAGGCATGACAGTTATCGTGGCAGTCTAAGGTTCACACAGTTACCACGATAACTGTAACCCTTGCATCAACTTCAATGTGTTTGTGACATGGTCAGTGGCAATCATCACATCTGCCTGTCTATCGATCAAATCCAACAACGTCATCAAAATCCATAAAATTTCTGCATGTGTTACTTCTTGTGTCTTTATTTCTTTCCTTGATCCTGAGCCATTAAGACTATAGATTCTTTTTTGGTCTCTGCACGTCATGTATGCTCGAGACAGGTATAAAACCTTTATGTATGTATTAAGTCATTACTCACTGACCTACATATATGCAGTACAGTACTACTGTACTACTATTGAGTGTAAACAGTAGACACACTCGAGTAACTAAACTTTGATTACTCATGTAAAATATTTATCCTTACAAATGATTCAGTACTATTCGGCAAGGAAATATAAAGAGTTTAATTACCGAGCAGTTAGTTTTCAGGTCTTATTCTGAAAAGACGTTACCACAAAATGTGTAACAATACAACAGAAAGTACAACTGCTTTGTTAGAAGTGGCAGAAAATTACTTGTGGTTAATCGGGATTATTGTGTCAATATTATGTCTTTTAGGACAGTGTTTACTGTTCATACTTGTACCAAAGATAAGAAAAATTGATCAGAAAATTCTAGCACAGTTAACAGTTGCAAGATGCGTCAACACACTCTTAGAGTTTTTAATGGACAAGTTAGTGTTCACAGCCCACTCAAAAGTCATTGTGTTCGCGCTATATTTTCAATCGGATGCAGTTCTTATATCTTGGATGTTTGTTTTCACGAAGAATCTCTACGATAAAGTGGTTCAAGTGTTTATACTTCAGAAGTTAAACTTTTTAAAACTGTCATTAATTATTTGGATTTTGACTATACCAATAGGTGTGACTGGTGTGTTGGTGATTACGACAGACTACTTCTATCATTTTTATAAAACGTGGGCAGTGGTTAAATTTATTTTTTTATTAGTGAATGTGTTATTTTTTTGTAAAATATTTTATGTTATCTATAAACAGAATACAAATGTCAACAGACATTTCACTGATATTGTTAAAACTTGTGTAATTTCATTTCTATTGGTGTGTGTGACTAGTTTGCAAGTGTTACTCACGGATTTAACGTCGTTTTTCAGCGACGATACCCTGGTATCTAATGTATTTTGTATTATAAATTCATATCAAACGATCGCTATAACTATAGTGTTTGTAGTTTTGGTTAAAAATTCTTAAATGCATAGTTATTTTTACGGGGATTCACGCGCTCACAACAGGTAATTCCCATAAACAAATATATACGAGTATGTTATGCAATGTGATTGCTTAAGAATTCTTGAATATTACAAAAAAAAAATATTATTATTTATTAATCTCTGCACCGAATGTGTTCAAATTTTGACACGATATATAAAATGGTTAATAGATGGATCTCAACTGCAATGTGTTACAACGAAACGTTGCATGGTATAGTTAGTTACTTACATATTTGTCTTGTACCTTCCATTATATATACAAATATCTACAAAGGTCGTTTGTATTAATAAGTTACAGTGAGGTTTCACACTTTTTTGAACATTACTTTGATGATATATATAGGTTTTTAATTTACGTATTACGACTATATTCTTATTTCACACGAGATCCTTGTAGTGACAGGTTAAGAATACAGTGTGTCAATACTACTATGTCTAAGAACCATCTAAGATAGTAGAAAAATGCATTGCACTAAGAAGGAAAACTTGAAACAAAAGTTATACAAACCTGTCTGGCTAGCGTGGCTAAGCTAAAACCTCATTTTTATTACATATGGCAACCTGTAGCCGGTGGACTATTAAAAGCTATGAGGCTTTGACTGTTTAGTTTAAGTGTACATAGAAATTATTTTTTTTGGTCTTTGTAAGTTTTACAGTTAAATATATATTTATATTTACATTCGAGAAAAGTAGAAAATGAGTAATACAGCTTTATGTAGGAAGTGAAATAGTTAAAATACTGCTAGAGAGGAAAATCCAGCTGATGTGTATTTGCTGGGTCTTTTTAATTCTCTACCTTGGTTAAGATATTTTAGTCTAGCATATTTGTGTGTATAAGTGTATATTTGTGTCCAAATAAATGACTTGAACATTAATTGTTGTTACTGCGTGTCAATTAATTTATGTTCTTTGTAACACTTTTATGACTAGGAGTGGTTTATAAAATATGTATGTATATGTAATAATTATGTGCTTACTAATTGCACATAAACTCACATTGTATAGAATGCATGATAAGTTGTGGTCAAACTACAATATTAAAATGTACTGAATAGTTAAGAATTATATTATATTAGTTTTTGTTATGTTCCTCCATTCGCGTATTTGTGGATTATAAGGTAAGAACTAAAGTATCTACAAGTGAATTTTCATTAAAACCAGTTCAGCGGTTTAGCAGTAAAAGCATAACAGACAAACAGTTGTTATTACATGTTTAACGTTAAGTAGAAATTAATTCTAAATTATTATTAATGACTTCTTTTAATTATTGTCTAAAAGTAAACACACAAAAATTTTATAGACAATGGTCTAATTATTCAAATCAACCTAGCACATCCACTGCTCTCCCAAGGAGCGCCAACCATCTCGGTCTGGAGCAATTCGTAACCATACGCTGCCAGCCACCTTCTTCAAGTCGTCGCTCCATCGCGCCGTATGGCACTCTACACTACGTTTGCCCAATCGTGGTCTCCACTCTAGCACACTTCGGCTAAAACGATCATCGGTTCGCCTGGAGATAGGACTGGCCCACTTCTACTTCAGCGCACTGATTCTCCATACGACGTCAGTTACTCTCGTTCTCTGTCGAATAACCTGTCGAATTGGGAAGATGACTGTATCGTAAATAAATACCAATGTCCACTTCATTAAAACTAATATCGTGAAACATCTCGGCAAATACAATTAACATAACATTTTATTATTATTACGAATTTCAATCAAACATACAGTGAAATATATTGTTCAATTGAGTTGTCTAAAACAGTGACGTCACAATTTGGTATTTAGTACATTTTTCATACAAAATGGTCGTTTTGACAGATGATAAAAAGTAACTAATTTGACTAAGGTGTCATCTAGCCATGCTGCAGACATTTTCTACCAGATCACCTTAGGATGTTGCAGTAATAATACCATATTTTAGTAATTAATTTACTAGGACATGTCAAATGCGAGTTCAAATATACTCGTAACTACTTCTTATTTTAGTAACTAAAAAAATGCATCGACTTACTCATAAGAACAGCCACTTCTAAAAGAAAAAAGTTATTATACTTTTTTCTTGACATGATTATTGTAATCAAGGCAGGGGAATCCCATTTTCGTTCGAGATCTATGGAAAGGCAATACGGAGACATTATATATTTCCTCCTTAGTCTTACCTTGTTACGTAAACGAGTTCTTATAATCTATGTTTTATATTCTGAGACACAAGAATTCAGCAAGGAAGCAGTATATTGGCTAGTAGGTTAAGCTTTTTGGAGGCGTGTTTATTTAGGGAGTATTTTATAATATAGAGTGACACTCCATATTAGATTACAGGCGTTTTCTTGTGAATCGGTTTGGCAGAATTCCATTAAAGGTGGGCAAAATTGGCAACACAAATTACCAAATCTGATTTATTGTATATCGGATATTGTTTTTATGTATCATCAAACTCGTCGTGGACTTGTTTAAGGCATTCTGTTTGAGTATAGAACCTATATGTCTTAATAAACTTTTATTAGTCACTAAAATTACTACATACAGGACACAATAGTTTCATAGAAGATAGTAAAAAAAGTTTCATTAAAAGCATCTATGGTATCGTCAAATCAATGGATGTTAATAAAATTGAAATGTCTGTCTATGATCTACGCAGCAAAAACCACGTCTCTAAGATAAAATTCAAATTCTACGCGAACAAATTCGCGGGTATAACTAGTATTACACAAAATCCCTTGTTTGTTGTTTTTGCTAAATTAATCATAGACACTCTGTTTTTGACACGAATTTAATTTATACTCGTAGGTGTATGTAAGTATTATTAGTTTTTTGTGAAGAAAAAATAACTAAATAGTATACACACAGATAATCATCGCATTTAACAATACAATGATAAATCGTAAGCAATCAGCTGTAGCAATTAATAAAATAAAGCGCTTCAGCGTTGTCTACACGGCGCAAGGCCAGGGCCGTCCATTACTGACCGAATGTAGGAAGCGCAACAGCGCTAGTAGTTCACTGTAGGTCGCGGTGCGTGTTACTACCGCGCGGTTTAAAAAAAAAACTTATTTATTCACGCAAAAATGGCGGCATATCGTGATTAAAAATTAAAGTCTACAAAATTATGCGTATATTTATATATTTAGTGACAAGTAAAACTACAATAAACTATATATGACAATTGAAATATTTTTTTATAAAAATATTCCAAGGCTGAGATGAAACACAGACCAGAAACGAGTTTTTAAAGAAGTAATTTAGCTCGTTAGAGAATCAATGGAGAGTTGGATACGTTTCTACATAAAAATACAGCTCACAATGTAACAATTTGTTATAATTAAAGTGTATGTAAATAGACCAGTGGACGCGCAACTGTCATAGAACGTAACGGAAGGACACTTGAGTAAACTAATGTGAAGTTGTGTGATATTTTTTTGTGTTTTTGTTTCATTAACAGCCTAGTGTGAGAGTGTAATAAAAAATACAGAAAATAATACGCAATGTATATCAAAACTGTGTGTTAAATTAGTGACAGTGCATATTTTATAAAATGCTAGCAGCTTTTGCAGGCTATTTCTGATGACATATATCTGAAGCTATTTGCGTCCACACAGTTTTTGAATCCGTTTTCAATGAAAAGGTAAGTATATTTATTGTAAGACGGAATAAATTATGCTACACTTGAAACAAATAGAGATTGTTATTTATATCTCTTATATTTTATCGTTCATTGTTCAGATAAGTGGGTATTTTTCATCCGTATGTGCTCTGTTGAAGATTGAATAGGTTTTCTGCATTTTAAGTTATTTTAGAATTGCATCTAAGATGGTCAGTATACTTCCATCTCTTAAAAGCTTCTGCAATTTTCAACTAATTGGTATCCCTGTCCTCATTCTCATACGGGAATTGCGATTTCCCTGATCCTAGTTTCCTGACCTCAATTGTGTTACTTCTCTGTTCCACCCTCCGTCAACGATTACGTACGATTACGAGACGTACATTGTTAATGTTCGTCTGACAGACGTCCGACCGTAAAGGAAACCAGTGAAAACATTTTGGAATGAACTAAAATATATTTAAGAGGGTCACTAACCAAATATTAAAAGTTGTCTCCAAAATTGTAAAGAAAAAATAAACAGTATACAATTTTATAGTTACCTTTTTTCTTTTAAATACTGTATCCTAATTCTGACTCTGGAAACCGAAATTATACGTTTGACATTTCACAAAAACAAAAGAGATTGCATACCTAATCAAACAAATTTTTTTATTTTTTTTATTAAAAATAAAGTTGAATAAAAATATAGTATTATATACCTTCATGGTACTTCGATCTGAAAATATGTTGCCTTGATACAAAATTTTGAATTTAGAACACTACATACTCGTATTACTTGTCAAATTATAAATATCAGACTAAAAACGTATACAGCTATAATTACGTCATATACTTCAGAAATATATAATTTTGTTTATGGAGTAAGGTCACTAGAGTAAAATACGAAACGGATATCGGTGCGACCCTAATAATAATATCGTAAAGCACCGATAACGCTTAACTTTAGACCGACAATTACTTCTTTCACACTTTTATCTGTTAGACTCGTCCTCTCGTATCCTGCAATTTGAAATTAAGTTCTTGGATGGACTTGGATGGATTAACTAAAACTGGTCCAGACCCATCCCATTTTCAAGGCAATACGGTACGGTTAGCTGTAGTCGTTTAATTTGCGATACTTATCAACAACGCAACAACGATTACTCAATTGGGAGAGTATCGATAATAGAGGTATTACAGAAAGATGTGGCATTTAGTGGCATTAAAACCTATCATCATCAACAGTCGTTAACAGACCACTTTTGAACGGCCTCTCCTTAGCAAGGAGGTTCTGGTCTACTATATCACGCTGGCAGATGAGTTGGTATAGGATTTGTTTCAAATTTCTCTTTGCAATCATGTTGTCTTGTATATTTTGCCTTAGTCGCCTCTTCCGACGCCCAAGGTAAGAGTAGAAGTGGTAACATTCTGTATTTTTAATCCTTTACCACACGACGACAAAACCTATGTACTCCATGACATGTCAAGTTATTTATGTAGGTACTTCATCAGGTATAAAAGACATTACGTACAGTACATTTTGTGCATCTCTATTTAGACCACTCCATTCCAAGTATGGCAATTTAATAAATATGTAACGGACATTGTTCCTCTATTCTCTTTTTATATTTGACGCGTTTTTTATTCAGAAAACCGTGACATTCCATTTATGTGGTCATGTTATAATTTATTATTTTTCATGGCGTTCACAGCTCGCTTTTTAATCATAAGTTTAATGTCCACCTGTTTATTACTTATTTCGTGTTTCTTACTTCGAAAATTACAAATTTTCATGCAAGTTTAGGCTCTGCATTAATGAATATGTTTTCAAGGCTAGTAATTTTATATCCATATCATATCATAGGCTTAAGAGACGTACTTACACTACTAACTTGAAAGAAGAATGACTTTCAGGGAAATGTTAACTTCATTAATTACCTAATCAAATTGCCAATCACAATCCATTAAATATGTGTTTATATCGATGTGCATTTTAACATACGGTTTACTGTCTTCCGCAACCAGTAGATCCTTACTACCGTATTTAGATCGTGAACCCATCTGGCCGTGTTCCTGTCCATTCCATTAACCAATCTGTCAAGCGGTGAAGGTCACGGATCTCTTCGCTTTATTTTCAGTAATGGAAAATGAATACCTAAATGTTGAACTGCAGATGCCAGCCCATGGAGCTTAATCATACCCTGGAATGAAATCAATAAATACAATGAAACGAAATGAAAAAATATTGCGATGTTTTGATTTGTTCGAAAACAATGGTCACATCAGAGACTGATATCAGATAATCAGCTCAACCTGCTAAATATATGAAGTTGACTGTAAAACGATTAGAAACAATATGTCATCAGTCTTTGAGAAATAATCCAGATGGTAGAACCTGCAAAAAAACGGACTTAGTAGTCAATGAACAGATGATCACTTCCTATCAAGGTGCCTCCGGACGGTGAAGACCACTGTTCATGGGCACATGCAACTTCATAGACACAAGTGTGTTGCTGTCTTTTGAATCTTCCCGTGCCCCCGAAATCAAGGGAAGGAGAGGATTTAGGCTCCAGGTACCTTATTCACGCGACAGAAAGAACCAAAACAATTATTTAACTCCGGTTTTTTGTAGTCGTGGTATAAGTCCGGTCGAGTTTGACCCTGTGTAACTTTAAAAATAAACCACCATATTCATGACAAGAAAAATGTAACCTACCGTATTTCAAACGAAAAAGTCAAATTGGCCTCAAGAGATCTATTAACAGAAAATGATGTACTTATAAAAAGCACATATTCTATCTGCGTACAATATTATACTTTAAGAATATAGAAACAACGACCAAGGTCCTCTAACTCTGGAAATATTTAACATCAAACGCCAGTAATACGAACGCTACGGTCATTTGAAATTTCATGTTATTTTGTCCCACGCTAACATCGACATAAATAGAGGTGACGGGCTAGAATAAACCATAGCAATGAAATTATTTGATATCGTGACTATACATTGTTATATTCATTTCACGATTTACATAGTTTTTTACTCACACACAAAAGTAAACCCTAGTGTAATAGCAAATGCATTTATTCTAATAAAAAGTCAAGGATTCAAACCAAATGACTGCACGGTTGGTCTAGTGGTTTAAGCAGTCACCACGGGGTGCCCGAGTACCTGAGGCGGCTTGTGGCAGACTATCTACAGGAGCGTACCGTCATGTACGAGGACCGAGACGGTGTTCTGAGGCGGCGGCTCATGTCGTGCGGTGTTCCACAGGGGTCTGTCCACGGACCACTCCTGTGGAATATGGGATATGACTGGGCCCTTCGAGGTCGTCTTCCCCCCGGGCTGGGCGTAATTTGTGGCGCACCTGGCCACCACGGGTGTCTCTCTGGTGGTCGGGCGTATTGAGGCGCTGGGTTTACGGGTGGCCCTGGATAAGACGGAGGCCCTTTTGTTCCATGGGCCCCGTCGTGGTCCACCCTCCGGCGCCTCCATCGTAGTCAATTCGGTCCTCGTACCGGTTCAGGCCCAGATGAAGTATCTGGGCCTGATCCTTGACGGCAGGTGGCTCTTCGACGAGCATTTCCGACAGTTTACTCCAAAGCTGGTCGGCGCTGCTTCTGCCCTTGGGCTACTTTTGCCCAATTTGGGTGGAGCCAGCGTCGCGACGAGACGGCTATACACGGGGGTTGTCCGGTCAATGGCTCTGTATGGTGTGGGCGGCGGCTCTGACCGCCAAGAATAAGACTCGCCTCTGGCGTCCTCAGAGGATATTGGCGGTTAGAGCCATACGCGGTTACCGCACTATATCGACGGAGACGGCGTGCGCCTTAGCCGGAACTCCCCTGTGGGATTTGGAGGCGGAAGTGCTCGCCGAAGTTTATCGGCGAACGGCAGACTTCCGAGTGAGTAGCGGCATCCGGCCCCCGCCCGAAGAGATACGCGAGTGGCGAGAGGCCGCTCGTCGAGCCACGATGGTTCGTTGGTCGTCCCGGCTGGAGGCTCCACGTGCTAGCTTTGCCACCGTGGAGGCTCTCCAGCCGGTCATCGCCGAGTGGGCGGGGCGACAGCACGGGACCTTTTCTTTCCGACTGACGCAGATCCTTTCCGGGCACGGTTGCTTCGGGAAGTATCTGCACTCGGTAGCCAGGAGGGAATTGAGTCCCGCCTGTCACCACTGCGACTGCAGTGAGGACTTGGCTCAGCACATGCTGGCGGTTTGTGCCGCCTGGGCTGCGCAGCGTGGTGTCCTCACTGCAGTTATTGGAGGAGATCTCTCGCTACCGGCCGTCATACGCTCCATGGACCAGCGCCTTATGCCGTCTTGAGTGTGGCCGCGGGTGGACGGGACGGGTTTTCCCCTCCATCCACTATAGTGGCCAACCGCGAGGAGGTGACGTCCGCGTGTGCCGTACGTCGCCTAAATGGAGAGGTTATCCGCAGAAGGTGCCCGCGCTAGCGGGCAGGCGCTAGGAGGGATCTGGATGTCGTAATAACAGCTGTTTCCGATTCCCTCCTATGTCAGGCGCAGAGTGGCACACCGTGTGGTTTTAGTCGGTCCGATTCCGACACACCACCCCGCCGTAAACCCCGGTGGGGTGACGGCCCGAGGGGGTTTCCACACGTTAAAAAACAAAAAAGTGGTTTAAGCAGTCGCCACGGCGCTCTCTACTACGCTAAATGTTATAGGTTCAAACTCCACATGGGACAGTACTGTATTTTTTTTCCATGTTAAGAACCTGCCAAAGTGACTCTACTCTGCTGATGGAAGGCATGAATGGAATCCAAGAGTTGTGGTCACAATGCAGTATGGTGACCCACACTATGGCGGCCTTGTGAGCTGCTTTTTCACACCCCGCTTGGGGACGATAGTGTAAGGCT
The DNA here is from genome assembly GCA_949316085.1 of Hypercompe scribonia. Classification (NCBI taxonomy): domain Eukaryota; kingdom Metazoa; phylum Arthropoda; class Insecta; order Lepidoptera; family Erebidae; genus Hypercompe; species Hypercompe scribonia. Next base: position 22,010,711 of record OX438981.1, on the reverse strand, counting down.
TACACAGTTACCACGATAACTGTCACTCCTGCATCAATGGGCCTCCGGTCTCACACTCACCAACGAAACACGACAACACGGATGGTGGCGCTTTAGGTTGATCTTCTGTGGGAGGATAGTACTGCCCCGGTTGAGCCGGTCCGCTCGTGCTGAAATCAGCGTGGCTCTACTACTTCGCAAGATGATGTGTGTGTGTGATCCAGAAATTGTTGTTCTGAGTCTGGGTGTTTTTATTGCCCGTTTCTTGTATATTTTTAAAGTCTCCCGCGACTTGGTAGATTTTATTATTAAAATCTGAGCCTTTTCGAATTATTGTACGTACAAGAAATAGGTATGTATTATTATGCTATCTTGCACAGCATTTTCATACATGTATCTGATTACTGCTCCGCTATTAAAATTCGTAGCCTGACGTTTTGTAACCAGTAAAGGCAAGTAATTTAAATGTATTTTTGTTTCTATTCTCCATACATGCTGGGCACAAGCTTCTCCTTTGGTTTACTATACCATACAGTTCCAGCCAGACGGGTTGTCATAGGATTTAAGAACGCCCGGGCCAGTCTCAAGAACGATTTCGGGACGGTAGGGGTCAGGTTGCGCTTCGCTCAGACGGGAGCTCGAGTCCTCGAGTTCCCTGAAGCCGAAGGTGTAAAGACGGCGGACGCATTCACCGAGAAGCTGCGGGGAATATTTGCAGCCACGGATGGTGTTAAACCCTGGTGGAGTGACGGCCTGAGGGGGTTTCCACACATTAAATCAAAATAGAAAAATAAAGGGTTTGTTTCAAATTTTCTTGAGTAGGAAGATCAAATAGCTCGGCAGAATATCTAACTCGGCACCTATCACACCCGCTCCATAGGACGAATAAGGGAGGTGACACGTTGCATTCTTAATCAGTCACCAAACGCACAGAGCGTGTAGATATATATGACGCATATAGGAAAATAACAATTTTCTCACTTATTCCAAACTTACATTACGTCAATTTAAAGTGATTTGAAACAATGATGTGTCAGTGTGTTCTTTCCCTGCTCCTGTATATACTGAGTTAGTGTGTGGATATCATTGTTTATGATTCTTCCTCGTTCATTTAAACATTTTGACAATAATTAAAATTGTTTTTTTTGAAATAATACGTTGTCATATGAAGTTTCCTATTTTAATCGAGTTCAGAAAAAGAAGAGGTTCTATGTTCTACTGTACATTTTTTTTAATGTATGTTAACCAATTACTCCGGCAATTGTGGGCCGATTTTAAAATTTTTCTACATTTACACGTATTACATAAATGAGTGGTTTATCTTTGGGAACATTGATTTATTGTCGATGAATCGTTGATTTCGGTAAGATTTTTTACCTTGATTTTTCTTCTGGAAATGATTTTGCTAGTCACTCATCTAAGCAATTTTTCATAACAGAAACAACTGAATAACATTCATTATTCTTTTTCGGAAAAAATTGGAATGTCACACGAAATATTTCGGACAATTTAAAAATATGTTTTTTATATTAAAAATTAGTTATTAAAGTTTCATCTAATTTACGGGGTCAACTATACAAACTACAAGTATTACTACGCCATTCTATAACATGGTGTTTACAACATCATTTTTACAAGACTGCGTCAGAAGGGGGTTATTTTTGTCGAGTGTATGTATACGAGGTTATTCTTAATTAGTAAAAAAGTCGAAACATCCAAACATGCATTGCTGTCCTCGGAATCAGTGTAACTCATTGAATACGATGACCGCTTGCTGCCTGCGCATCAAAACAATAATACTTTAGACGTACGACCACAGTACTTCAAAACAGTACGTTATCTTCACAGAAATGTGCTGCTGTCATGGCCACAGCGTCACTCGTAACGCGAGTGTGATCAAGTACACTACACGTCCGCTTCCATTCGCCTTTTTGTATTTATTGATTAGGCTCAGTTTTGTTATTATATATTCATGTTGATATTTTGAATTGTAGCAGTATTTCCCCACCACAAAATACCATATGACATATGACTATGACCATACCATATGACTATGCAAATAGCTAAAATACACTAGCCGATAAAAATTAAATTGTATAATTGTATATATTTTAATAAACTTTGACAGACGTTTAGAATAAAATATAATATGATTTAAAAACCATTGTATTTGATTCTATTGCTGATTCAGAAGAAATTGTTTTTATATTTCGTATTAAGTAAGAATAATTTATATTTTGCGCATATTCTGTAGTATGAGCGCCTTTACAGATTTTGACAAATTGAATTCAATTTTGGTGTATATACCTATGACTAGGTTGATATATAAAAAATTCCATAAGTACTTCGATTTACCGGCAGTTGTTTTTTTTATAATTAGTTTTTGAAAATACTTGTGCTCAAAATAATTTTATTAAAAAGTTTAATTTACCATCAAACTTACCTTTCTCTACATCAATGTATCTACGAGGTGTAAAAAATTTACTTGCAGAAATAAATATTCTATAAATATTATAGTTAAAAGTCAAATAGCAAAAAATTAAAGTATAAATGCTAAAAAACACAATTATTTTATTTGTGTACACAAGAACAAAAGTAACTTCAGTAACAATATATATTCTGGTGAGTTTCTTTTAACATGCGTCGTCTCGGATGAGTAAGCTTTCTCATCAGAATTCATAAAGGCACGCTTAAGCAGTATTGTTAATGAACCGTAATTATAAAATATTTAACGTTATTAAAATTCTTTCAATACGAACTGCTCGACGTAAGAACAAGTGGAAAACCGGCAAACAATAAAACAATTAAATCTTGTAGCTCACAAAATTGTGTAGGTGTAATCATGGATTTTAGTTTAAATATAAAATGTATCCATTTTTTATTGTAACTAAGGACTGAGTAAGACTTAAATGAGTGACAGTTTACGTATCTCGTGTATGTAGATATTTACATGTCACATACAAAGAGACATTTTAAGCAAATTGTAAAATAGAATGCGACTGCACGGTTGGCCTAGTGGTTTAAGCGGTCCTGGATGTCGTAATAGCAGCGGTTCCCGGATTCCTCCTATCTCAGGCGAAGAGTGGCACACTGTGTGGTTTTAGTCGGTGCGATTCCGACACACGGTGGTAAAAAATGGTAAACAGATTCTAGATAATCTTTTTTTATATGTTACTAAATACATAACTATTTGAGATATATAACACTTAGACATAGAACAAATGATACAATGGCACAGCCAAGTAGCCAGAATCGTATATTAATAACTTGCCCTTAAGTATCATCTTGTAAAATTTAGAGGTGCCCGACCCAGTTCTCGAAAATGCACGAATGGCCTAGTAGTTTAAGCGGTTGCTACGCCGCTCTCTACTTCGCTGAGTGTTGTGGGTTCAAACCCCACATGGGACAACACTTTGTGTGATCCACAAATTGTTGTTCTGAGTCTGGGTGTTCTTTGTATTCGTTTCTTGTGTGTTTGTAAAGTCCCCGCGACACAGGATTTATTCCTAATAGAGCTAGGGCTCTTTTTTTTTAAAAATAAAAAAGAAATAGAAGGTCGATGTGTATCCAATTCAAATAAGATAAATAAACGGAACAGAAGACAATATGACTGAGAAGTTGGCTGCACGGTTGGCCTAGCGGTTTAAGCGGTCGTCCGCGTTGCAGTAAGAGAGAAGACGGGGTGCAACGCGGACAACATTAGGGTCGACACCATCCGCCCCGGTCCAGGAGGGCTTGGCGCAGTGTGGTCAGCTGTCCCGTAACATCGGCCGAAATTTTATGCAACACCGGTAGACTACTCATCGGTTTCGTAAGCGGTCGCCACGTTGCTCTCTACTGCGCTAAGTGTTGTGGGTTCAAATCCCGCATAGGACAACAATTTGTGTGATCCACGAATTGTTGTTTTGAGTCTGGGTGTTCTGTTTCTTGTACATTTATAAAGTCCCCCGTGGCACAGGATTTATTTCTAGTGTGGATGTAGCCTTTTTTTAAAAAATTATCACTTTCTATTTACTATTATATAAATATAATGGTCGTATAGAACAGTTAAGTGTTATAAAAAAGAAACAATTTAACCGCCAAAAACAGAATCCACAGATTTTTCTCTATGATCATGTTTTTGGTTCCGAATTCAAAGTGAATCTCTAACCTCTTCTCATAAAAGTAGGTATTACTTATGTACCAGTGTCAGTCGCTACTTACAACTCATTTAAATTGAATATGTCATAATGTATACGTGAGTACAGTAATTAAAGAGCAGTGACTAATGCGATAATGACGCTCATACGTTTAAGCGGTAGAAGATAATTCTTTATGACTATATACTTTCTGGCGTATGGTCGCATACATTTTTGTTGCGACCAATTCATTTCGAAATGTAAAGAAATTAAAAGTTTCGAAGTGTCTTGGACTTTTCTCGTATTTATTATTATTATTTATTTTAATAGCTTGCCGAAGTGACTCTACTCTGCTTGATGGAAAGCATGAAAAGAATCCAAAAGTTGTAGTCACCATATTCATTGCGAATGCTGACAATGCAGTATGGTGACCCACACTATGGCGGCCTATTACGATTTCTTACGCCTCACTTGGGGACGTAAAAGACATAACAGTCATCGTAGCATTGTATTGCACACATTTACCACGACAACTGTCACCCCCTGTTTCGCACCCACCAATGAAAACACAACAGCACGGATGCTGTCGCTTTAGATTGGTCTTCTGTGGGAGGGTAGCACTATCTCGGACGAGCCGGCGCGTCATTTACGACAATTATTAAAATATTTCAAGAAATTTACACAAAAACTTAATAAAATTATGCAAATAATGTTAACACCTTTTAAAAGTCTACTGCTGGAGATGAACCTCTTCTTCGAAAGAAGATTGTGGCCTAGTACACTAAGCTGGCCAGGGTTTCAGTTTTCCTTCTTTTTATAATGATGTTGTTATGTGTAGTTTACTCTTTTAGTCGACTCTTACGACACCCGTGGGACGAATACGCAGTGTTGACATACTTTACTTTTAATCTGCCACCACATAGACAGAATAAATTATACACCCAAACCTTCACTTTGTCTATTGGCGCAAACCTCATTCTTCATTAAAATCTGTTGAGTACTATTTGAGTTTATTGCAAATAGAGAAACATGGTGACAGTCTTTGTTTTAAAATGTATATCTATGTAGATAAATCAACACAAGACAATATATGTCAAGTATTCTTTCTTATAGAAGTTAGCTTCATCGCATGACGAGCTTTACGACAAAAATTTATTAATAAAAGGCGGAACCCCTACTATTATATTCCATAAATCACCAATTTCGCAGTAAGCAACTACCAGAATAGAAATGAACGACGGTAATAGTCTGGCGCCATGATTATTGATCATAGACAATCCGGCCTTGGCTTCTTGACGTTGGATCCCTTGTAAAAACATGCGATAATATGCGACCTAAATCTAAATAGATGAATATACCCGCAAAATTGTCTCAGTTAAGATTTTTTCTTTTTTTTTCTTTTAAATAAAAATTGTCGAAAATCCTTATATAAGTACGTTGAAAGTTTTGCGTTTCATGATAAGTAATTATGAAAATACAATAGAATTGACGCAATCTCATTACAAGTACTATATACTTTTGTTTGCCTGACATCTTACTTACCATATGAGCCCTAGCGAGTGTAATCTGGAATTGCATGTTACATGATCCTATTTATTTATCTATATTTATGGGCTTACTCTCTATCTCTTATGGACCTATACTTAGTTAATGCCACAAAATCCAAGTGCTTATTATGCCTCCGGTAAATAATACATTTAATTATACAGCATTTAACGAAATTGGTATGTAATCATCATCATCTCAGCCAAAAGCTTACATATGCATATGCATGTATCGAATAATGGTTTAAGCGGTCGCCATGCCACTTCCTACTGCGCTAAGTGTTATGAGTTTAAATTATAGATAAAATTATAGTTGTGATCCATAAATTGCTGTTCTGAGCCTGGGTATTCTTTGTGGCCGTTTGATGTATGTTTGTAAATTGTCTCGCGAGACAAGATATTTTCATTAAAACTAATAGTGGCGAACAATTGAATGGTCATGTATAAATGGCGCCCTTATCACAAAAAAGCAGTTTAGTCCAGGCAAGTTTTAGATGGCAAAAATGGACTGAAAAATGGACAATTTTGGTGTGAGAAAAAGAATTGTAAAAGACCGGAGGCCCATTGATGCAAGAGTGACAGTTATCGTGGTAACTTTGTAAGCCTTACACTACCACGATACTGTCATGCCTTTTACGTCCCCAATTGGGACGTGAAAAAGTATCTCACTAGGCTGCCATAGGTCACCATACTGCACTGGTTTCAGTTACAATGACTATGGTGACCACAACTCCTGGATTCTATTCATGCTTGCCATCAGGCAGAGTATAGTCATTTTGGCAGGCTCTTAATTTAGAAAAAATAAAATAAAAATACTACCCCACCGCAAACCCCGGTGGGGTGACGGCACCCGGGGTTTTCCACACGTTAAAGAAAAGACTTTGTTTCATGTATTCCTTTACCTTTGCAGTGACGTTGTCCGCGGTTTGCGCCCTTAATCGCCTGTTACAACATCCACGGGATAAATAGAGTTGGTGGCACTCCTTGTTCTTAATCCGTCACCACACGGATAAAAAAAAAAGAATAGTTATAATAGATACATTTAGATTCATAACACTTAAACTGTTGGCTATAAATTAGATCACGTTTCCACCCAATCGTTGTATGAAAAGGTATATTTTTAAATTAATAAAATTCTCTTAAGCATATTAGATTATCTAAAGAAGTATTATTAGGATTCAATAGCAAAAGATCTGCAAATATTTGCAATCTTTTTAATTCTAGATTCCTTTAATTCCAGGGCCATAATGCCATTGCCGTTGTTGAGAAGATGTTGCTACTGTCTACCACTCAAGCCGGGCTGCTTGGTACTGAGTGTTATTTCAACAGTAAGTATCGCCATAATGATGAAGCCATGGAAGAGCCATCTCAGTTCAAGAGATTTGATTCTCTTTCTGATGTCAATAACATTCATTGTCATAACAAATGTTTGGTAGACGTCTATTCTGAATGCAGATCTCTGCGGTGTAGAAGTAGCCGTGGGCGTCGCTAGAATTATTTTCAGGGTGATGTATCTACATCCACACGTGTTATTATCTATAAAATATAGAATTATACTTGATCTTTACATATGAAATCGATTTCTTTTTAAGAAATAAGTTAGAAATATGTGTTCTTCTATGTATTTTCTTTGCTGTTAGGCAGGGATGCAAGTATAACCAACTTGCATGCTCCTTCCCGGCGCCCATGCGAACTAGTTGTTTCGGAGATTTAAAATTTTCTATGTATAACATGCATATATTTACCAAAAATGTATATGATTACTCTATAAGTTAATCCAAATGTCATAGTACAATCTCTGTTATGTTGAATCAAGATGGAGTTTTGTGTCAAATATCGGTAAATGGTTTATTATATTCATTTATAATCTTCCATTTCGCATCTGTGCTCTGCATCTCAATTTTAATCTCACTTTGAAGTTTCTTCTTATCATTAAACAAAAATAAAAATAAAGACGCTCCTACTATCTAAAAGTCGACTTTAGCAAAACGCGCTCATTAGTCAAATAAAATAGCACACACATCCCTAGCTTTCTATTACACACACGTCATTTTTCATTTCATAGATATTGCGCGCCAACTTGCTGACGCTTCGCCTTCTCAATATTATTGCGAATGAAGTGGACTTATTTAATGCTCATTGAGTAGATTCACAATAACAGCACTAAGAATCATTTGTTATTATAAATAAGTAGATTGTATAACACTATCGCGCTTGGCTACACCTATACCAATAGTTCATTTTTGTGAAAATAACATACAGGTAGTAGAGCCACGCCACAGAAGACCAACCTAAAGCGACAGCATCCGTGCTGGCTTGTTTTGTTGGTGAGTGCGAGACCGGAGGCCCATTGATGCAGGGGTGACAGTTATCGTGGTAACTGTGTGAGCCTTACACTACCACGACGATCGTCATGTCTTTGACGTTTCCAAGCCAAGCCTTAGTGTTGGTCACCATACTGTATTGTTTGCATTTACAATAAATATGGTATAATTCTTGAATTCTATTCATGCTTTCCATTAGGCAGAGTAGAGTCACTTTGGCAGTTTCTTAATTTAGAAAAAATAAAATAAAAATACTACCCCACCGCAAACCCCGGTGGGGTGACGGCACCCGGGGTTTTCCGAATTTTTTTTTTAATATTTCAGTTATTTGACACACAACGTCACACCTAGTTTTGAATTAAGCAGAGCTTGTACTGCGATAACTAGACTGAGTGATAGAATACTTGTATACTTTTTTTTTGTAAATACATACATATTATACATAAAAAACACCCAAACTTCAAAACAAATATTTGCAGATCATACAGACACTTTGTCCGACCCGGGAATCGAACCCGAGACTTCAAGCACAACAGTTGCATTCACTACCACTGCGCCACCGAGGCAGTTGTAGTTGGTTAACAAATAAAAATTGCGAATAAAGAAGTTAAGGATAATGCCATTAGTTGCGTAGCAACAGAAAATATAAAGCTCTCTCTAAAATTAGATTCCATGCGACTATATTAAATTGACTTGAATAAAATATCTGAATATTTTAAACATGCACAAAATTGACTATATTTTTTGACAGTTGGCGGCACATGAGCTGTCAGATCATACATGTCATATGTGACTACTGCAAGGCTCATTCTGTTTTTTTAATAGAATTTCTTGCCAGAATAAATATTTGAAGGTACAATATCATGTCAAACTATTTGCGTAAGACGACATCAACATTTAAATAAGATATTATCTATTTGCAGCTGGCGTGTTTCGCAAATTTGACAGTCGGAGTGTGGAACTTACCTCGACATAAAGAACGAGATCCGGAGGACAATCTCATTTCTATGAGCATGGTCATTTTCTCTTCACTTTGTGCCGTCAGCAACATTGTCACTACTGTCAGCATAAAACGAGTAAGTACTCAAAAGAAAGAGAAACTGAGAAAAAATTAAGCTTAATATTATAAAAGTGTTTTTTACAATTTCTTGTAAAAGCATTTGTGTTTTGACCTGCGCTAGTTGTAGCTTTGTGACTTTATTTTTTTTTGTTATTAATGTTTAGTGTTTAGTTGAGATCTTCAATCTATTATCAGACGTTTGAGCATAACCACAAACATCTGACAATGAATTGAAGATTAACAATTAACAAATGAGTAGTGCATGACTTGCTTAAGTTACAGATTGCTCCATATCATATATATATATGACAAATTTGTTCTAATTATGGCGTATCCCAATGAATGGCACCATGCAATGTATTAAAATACTCCCGTTAGAGATAGAAGATACCAAATCAGACTCTAAAGTTTAATGAAATAAAGTCAAATCTGGTCTAAACGTTTTGGCGGACAGCAGTCTTGCAATTCCTTATTTTAATAAGCCTTTTGCTGCTTCTCATAACTTATCTGTCCGTTTTATCAAAATATGCAAAGGATGCACGAGACGTGTCAAATGCGATGTGATAGGATATTTCAAGATCAAACTTAGAATGCATTGAACCGTAACGATGAGAGGTAGTTAGGACGTTGATCGATGTATATATTTAGTTGGCGATCTGGGTAGTTGATCATTCTTTATAAATAAATACACTAGAATAGCAAGTTCAAATATTACCGCATTTAATGGATTTTTTTATATGGCTTGTTGTTTATAAATTCGTTAATATAATAGCTTTGAAGAATCGCGTAAATTTTAGATTATCATCTTTCTCTCAATTATTATCTCTCTAATGTTATTATTGTGTAACCTTTATTAGTTTACCAATCTTTAAAAAATGATAAAGTCCATACCAAAACTAAAAAGTATAAAGTAGATATAGCAGAATCCAACAGTCTTCTAAGGTTTGTCATAATATGAAGGTTGTTTTCTGTTAACTATCTTCCTTATATCATACTATTTTTCTTCGGAAATCATTTGTCTCTTCAATGAGTAGCGTAGATCCACATTTTTTTTCCGTTTGGGGCAATTAGGAAACTTTTAACATAATTACATCACAATAATTCACCACTTTTAAGAAAAAACTTTGCTTCAGTAAAAACAATCTAACGATGACCAAGCGAATATCGACTTGTGAATTACAACACTGTCGATGCACGTGCAGTATTAGACAAAGACAACTATTGTAATTTACGTGATGAGTGAAAGGGACGTTGTAAACAGCAACAGCTTGCAGCTGCTTAATTATTTTTACTTTGTACTATTAATTCATCAGTATTAAATTGAACGCCGGTGTATTCGAAATACGTTAATGTAATAAAATAAATGGAATATTCTTACTGATGAAATGTTATGCCATCTTTTAGATAACTAGATGTCTTAGCTGACTTGCCACATCAATTTACTATACAGGGAAACATTAATAAGATACTCGTATTCTGAATTCAAATCTATTTTTAAATTGTCAAGAACTCCACGTACCTTCGAGTCACAAATTTGGTCGACACTGGTAACACGATCCTCAGTGTCACTTCATGTGCTAGCTACAGCAAATATGTGTTGCGAATATTTGTGACTTTATATGCGGCATCTGTTAGGGGAGAATCTGTAGAACCTTACCGGTCTGGATGGTCAAGGAACGGGTCAGCTACCACAGGAAATTCAAGTGCCGAAGATCGTTAAACGATCTCCGTCCTCCATAAGCGCAGGCCTAGGGGTATCGGGTGAGGCCATCTGTCACCCTAGCAGAAGCTGGCCAGGGTGGCGATGCGAGGGCTACGAACTGTGCTCGCCCTTTTGGGGCAGGAAGAAAAAGGAACATGGGGGTTTCTACACGGGGAGGGACGGGCATCTACAAGCCGGTGCGTTTTATTCAATGTACCCATGGGGATTTCTGCACAAAAAAGGGGCAAATCTGTGACTTACTTACTAGAAATTGTTACATTAGGATATAAGTTAATTCTCTGTATTTAGTATCTATCAGTATGTAGTATCAGTTTATTCAATTGTTGGTAAGTAAAATTATGAAAATAAATGAAATAAACAAACACTATTAGAAAGACTGCGTAAAAATGTATTTTTATGGCATGGAGGCTAACGAGCACACGTGTCGCCTAACTAAATTGCCGGCCTTTGAATCCCCACCCTAGAATCACGGGGTGGGTGTTTGGGCTCCAGTAAACTTACTCACTGGATGAACTGAAAGAATTGCCTGACACAATCAGCCGTAACTTGTTATATGTTGCTTGCTAACCATACCATCTTCCTAGCCTTAGCTGTAGGGTATTCCTAGCCTATGAAGTACCCAAGTTTATTTGAGGTCGGCTAGTCGTTTAACCGGTTTTATCTGAATCAGTTTTTCCACAGAGCGACTGGCATCGGGTTTCCAGAAACTGAATTCAAAGGTTGAACTAGTTGTAATTATATTTGATCTGGATGTCATAATAACAGTTATTCACGAATTCCTCCTATGTCACACCGTGCCATACTGTGTCGTTTTAGTCGGTCCGATTCCGACACACCACCCCTTCGTAAACCCCGGTGGGATGACAGCCCGCGGGGGTTTCCACACGTTAAAAAAGTTGCAATTATATTTGAGGGCACTGACTTCTATATAACGATTGCTATAGATGTTCATGACTAGCGGTACTGATGACATGAGCGGCTTAACGTGCTCGTGGCCGAGAGCGACCAGGTGTACATCGTCATTATAACGTGCATTTCATGTGTCCAGAGTCAGCAGACCGTAATGTGATAATTGAATGAATTAATAATAATAATATTTTCAAACATCGTTCAGTTTCAACCGTAGCAGAGTTTGTACTGCGAAAGTTAAATTGACTTGTCTATTTCGGTGGCGCACTGGTAGTGTATGTGACTTTTTTACTGAGGTCTTGTGTTCGGTTCCCGGGTCGAAACAAATGTTTGTAGGTTCTGCAAATATTTGTTTCGTAATTTTGGTGTTTAATATGTATAATATGTATGATGGTTGTATAGTTAAAACTCTGCTTAATTTAAAGCTAGATGACGTTGTGTGTCAGAAGTCCAAAATGTTTATTTATTAATATATTATTATTAACTGATAGAATATTTTTATACATTTTTTTTAAAATACACATACAGACAAAACAACCAGAATTTGGAACGAATATTTATAGATCATACAAATATTTGTGCCGACCTGGGAACCGAACTCGAGACAGCACAGCTACACAGGCTAACACTGCACCACGGAGGCAGTCGATAAATCATTCGATTATTACATAAAACATAAACTAAATATGTCTTACTGAGTATTGTCTATGCTATCGCTTGGCTCTAAACTGTTAATTTAATGAGATTTTTGTTTTGTTTCATTCTAGAAGAATCTGTCGTGCCTGCAGACATCAATAGTGTTCAACTCAGTGTTCATCCTATGCCTGTTTTTAGTAGCTGTCGTGACGTGCATATTTAGACTGGGTACCTTCCTGGAACGACCAGAAAATGTGGTTCTAATTGTGATCGCCTTGCTCGTTGGCGCTTGTAAGTATATTTTAAGAATATTTATAAAATATTAGCGGTACCATACCACCTTTCTTCTTTCTATGTGGAAACCCCCACGGATACCACCGAAACGTGGTTATGTCGGACTCGAATCGACCTAAAACCGCACGCCGTCTCAGGTACCAGTAGCCGGGGAACCACGTGCACCCTAGTGAGGAAATCCCTGAAACCTCGATGTACCTCGGGCCATCTACGGCTGTAGATGACCCCCTTCGTGTGGGTACCTCGTGGCTTGTTTACTGCTCCCCAAAAGGGTAGCCCTTGCATCGTCACCCCGGTCTGATTCTGCTAGTGACAGATGGGGTACCATACCACCTGGTATATTGTGGTCTCATTGTTGACACATAAGGAACAGAACTGAGAAAAACAATCTAATGAGGTGGGTTGTATATCGTGTCAAACTTGAGCTCAATCGATGCAGTACTTTTTGAGTTTCTTCAGTTCACACAAACTTACTAAACCTTTAGAATTTATAAATAAGTTCTTCCCTGCTTCCTTTTCATTACTACAATGGGTTTATTTATTATTAAATACTGTTTTAATAGTACTGATTTTTTTAAATGTAATGTCACACATAAAATAATGTTAAAACTAAACGAAAATCTGACAGTCTAGATTGTTTTTTTGGAGATGTCCTCACTATCTTCAATCTTATTCCTTCACCTACATATATAAATAGAGATATTAAATCCCAAATTTTTTACTTGCCGGTACGATATAGAAAGAAAATAGACAAAACTTGTCCTGGAAGTAATTTTTTATTAACTGACCTGTGACCTGACCAGACGTCAGGGTCGCGATTCCCACCCAGGATAAATAATTGTGTCATGAGAACGATCGTCCGTGTGGTGATTAATAATATGTAGTGTCACCATCTCAAGTTATCCCATAGGTGTCGTAAGTGGCGGTTTAGAGAACAAGCTTCTAAGTAGTAGAGCCACGCTGATTTCAGCACGAGCGGGCCGGCTCGACCGGGGCAGTACTACCCTCCCACAGAAGACCAACCTAAAGCGACAGCATCCGTGTTGTCATGTTTCGTTGGTGAGTGCGAGACCGGAGGTCCATTGATGCAGGGGTGACAGTTATCGTGGTAACTGTGTAAGCCTTACACTGTCAAAATGACTGATATGCTTTCCATCAGGCAGAGTAGTCACTTTGGCAGGCTCTTCAAATAGAAAAAAAAGAAGCTATTCAGAAAAATATTACTACAAAGAGAAGGAAAATTTGACACAAACCCTATTCTAACCCGTCTAGCCAGCGTGGTATTACTATACCTAAAGTAGGTATAGTAATACCACGCTGGCTAGACCTACTGGCCAAAACTCAAGGAGGTTTGGACCTACTAAGGAGAGGCCAATGTCCAGCAGTGGACTGTTATAGGTTATTGATGAGGGCTATCATTTATGTCTTGGTATAATTAATTAGTAATGTATATGTCTTTAGAAATATTTATGAATGTTTATCAGCTATGGGTTACCATGGCTTGGGATTTGCCGGACTTGGAATCAGCCTAATTTGTGTAACAAATGTCAAGTTAATATTATTTATCGATAGTTACAGCCATTCTAGAGTAATGTACTGACATACACTTGTCAACTAACATATATTTACATAGATTACAGAACATCGTTACTTAAATCATCAACCATCAACCACTGGACATAGGTCTCTGCTTCGCAAGGAAGTTATCCTACTATATCACGCTGGCTAGATGAGTTGATGTTGGGTTTGTTTCAGGGTTTCCCTCTCTCTGCAGTGATGATGTCTTGCAAATTCTGTCCTCTTAGTCGCCTCTTACAACACCGGTAGAGTTGGTGACAATCTGTACTCAAAATACGTCGCCACACACAGAGTTACTTAAATAGGAAATAAGATTCAAAATGTTTATTTTTTCTATTTACAGTATACTCCTTCTACTACTTGACGCTGATCAACAGTCTCTATAGAATGATGAAGATGGTTTACGGAGAGAGCGAGACCCTCGTTGTGACCTGTGTCCCAACCAGCACCCACGGCCATAACCTGCCGCGGCCATCTTTCGACAACATAAGTACAGTATAAATACGTGAACTTTCCGGAAGAATATCCTAAAGTAATGAAGAATGAATATTAAGAAGCCGAGCCGAGCAAAAGAACCGTTACAGCTTCAAAAACAGGAAAGCTAAAATCTTTACGATATAGCTTCTTGTGAACGGACCAGTTCCATAGCTTATTATGAATCGTGGTGCTGTTCTGAGTGATGAAACTTTGTAAAAAACAGCAAGCGACATTTCAGTTTTTTTTTTTATAAAGGAAGACATGAATGACGTAGAAAATGAATGGAAATGAGATTTGGAAGAACTGTTTTCATTAAACGATTTTTTTTAATGTTATTATACGAGTACCAATGATATGTTTTTTGCTTAAAAGTCAGAAGTAGGACCCCGACCATAATAAATAGCTATTAGCTTTTTAAACCTTGAAAACCTACAGATTCTTAAGGATATAAGGACGGCTGTTGATGTTAAGCTTTCATTAGCTAAATCCAAAAGCGGTGGCAATTCTCAATTCGTTATTTTTAAAATTATTTATGTTCGTTAACGCACAGTTCCAACATATCATGCTGGATTTGGAAAATTCTTAACACATTTCGGAAGGTTTCTTTTCCGCTTGATCTCATTTTAAAAAAATAACGGAAAAATACAACCCTTTTGGATTGCAACGTTTACAAATTATTTGTTTATTAAACAATGAAGTTGCCAAAAGCATAAGACGTAAAATTGTAAGAAATTTGTTAATATAGGTAATAAGAACATTCATTTCAATCATGATAACTTGTAATAAAATGCATTTTCGTTTCTTACTATTCAACTTTTAAGGGTCGTATTTCACCTAAATGCCAATATTTTACGGAGTTCTTACAACTGACAAGAAACTTATCTGATCATATAAAATCGTGACAATGATTTACCAGAAATACCTATCAGATAACAAATATTCGAACTAAAACCTACAGTAGACAGCGGGCGAGTCTAGATGAACATGAACGCGGTCTGAGCAGATAATAAGAAGATGCTTCAACTCGCCACATCCCGCCTTCTGTCATGTGATACAACGGAAAACCTGTACTACAGCTACTTACTCTGCACTACGTCCACTTTGATAGGTAGTAGGGCCACTCTGATTTCAGGATGAGCGGGCCGGCTCGACCTGGGCAGTACTACCGTCCCACAGAAGACCACTCTAAAGCACCAGCATCCGTGTTGTCGTGTTTCGTTGGTGAGTGTTAGACCGGAGGCCCATTGATGCAGAGGTGACTGTTATCGTGGTAACTGTGTGTGTGTTTGTGTGTGTGTGCGTTTGTGTGTGGGTATGTGTGTGTGTGTGTAAGCCTAACACTGTCACGATGACTGTCATGCCTTTGACGTTCCTAAGCGGGGTGTGAAAAAGCATCTCACAAGGCCACCATAGTGTGGGTCACCATACTGCATTGTCTGCATTTGCAATGAGTATGGTGACCACAACTCTTGGATTTTATTCATGCTTTCCATCAGGCAGAGTAGAGTCACTTTGGCAGGCTCTTAATACAGAAAAAAAATTAAAAAAACAGACACAGAACGAGTGGATATAAAAAGACAAGATCATGAATGAATACTATTCGACCCTATTTTAGTGTAAATCGATTTATTTATTGAATCTTTACGAACTGATTTAGTTTCTGGGTGAGAGAAATGTAAAAGAATATGAATAACGCACGACGTTAAGAAACATGACGTTAAGAAACTTTTTTTTAACAAGAGGCAACTCTTGCACAAGGAACATATCTTGCGTTGAGACTTTACACAGACTCGTGAAATGTATACACAGAACATCCAGACTCCAATCAAGTTCTTTGCATTTTTATATGTCCTGCAACACATCACATATAGCCATTTATACTTGTTTTATGTATGTGTACCAAATGTGTTTTATATTTAAATATATCCAATTATTATAAAATAATTATATCTTAATTAAAGTAAATTTTCATAAAAGTGTAATGTAATAAGTGTGAATTGCGTTCATAATCGCATACCCTATCGCAGCAACGAGTCATCGATGGTGTATTTACTATACAATTATAAGCTGATTCTTAAACCAAAAAAGAAAAATAGCTGTAATAGTAATATTTATTGAAGATTAACAATTTTTTACATATAATTTCATAGAGGTTAAGTAGTGTCTTTTTTGGGAATGCCAGAACGACCGATCGGACGTCTGTGGCACTCGAATTGACTAAAGACTGCACGCAGTTTGGGGTATTAGTAGTCGTTAAATGAGATGTTGTCATTAGATTAGATCTCGTTACCGATTACTACACTATAGGAAATCCTTAGTACTACGACGGAACCCGACAGCCCCCTCGTGTGTACTAGGTGGGTCCTCGACGTCCTCTTTCTGCTTCTAGAGGAGGCGTCACATCGCCACTCCGGTCGACTTCTGCTAGGATAACAGATGTGCCTACAGTTTTACATATGAGTAAAGTATGACAAAATACAATGCTTTTATACTGGTGTACATCAAATTTTTTATCAATAATTTAGTATCTCTCTTGAAATGTATAAAAATATTGTGTAATATAAGAAACATATAGCAATCTGATTATTTGATGTCGGACCGACTGAATAAGATAGGAAAACAGTAAGATCTATTTATGTCAAATAATAAAAAAATAAAGTTATTTACTTTTCTATGCTGTGAGATTATTTTTTCATTAAATGTTTCTTCTTTCACTACTTTAAACGTATTTCTCGTTTATTTCTCACTCCTCTTTTTTCATTACTTAAAAATGAAGGATATTTACTTCGATAATTACTTACTTTCCTTGCTGTCAACCAATAGAGCAAGAGCCCGTGAGTGCCAGACCTTCGTCATTTTATAAAAGCTTAAAGTTCTTCTATGTGTGTCCCTAGTACAGGTAAGAATGATCCCCAAACATGAAGCTGAGGCAGCGGTGGCTTTGGCAGATAACAGGCAACAAAGGTGTGTAAAATTCCATGTCAAATTCGTCATGATCTAAAACTTGATTTTTTTATATTTGATTCATAATAATATCAAAACTCGCGTTGCTCATTGCCAGACAGTTAGTATGGTTCCAACCCTCTGCCGGACACCCCTAAACTATTATAATTTATAATTATACTTACGTTATATTATAAAACCTAAGTTTTATATATAATTTTTTTAGAGCCTATTAAACTATGTTTACATAGTAGCCGGACAGTTTCGAAGGTTCTATCATCTTGCCAGACGCATTCAAAGTGAGCAATAATCGGGAGAGCAAGGAGCGTATACAGTAACTAAAGGTTATATTATAAAACCTAAGTTTCATATATAATTTTTTGGGAGCCCTTTAAACTATATTTACATAGTAGCCGGACAGTTTCGAAGGTTCTATCATCTTGCCAGACGCATTCAAAGTGAGCAGTAATCGGGAGAGCAAGGAGCGAATTCAGTAACTAAACGTTATATTATAAAACCTAAGTTTCATATATAATTTCTTGGGAGCCTATTAAACTATGTTTACATAGTAGCCGGACAGTTTCGAAGGTTCTATCATCTTGCCAGACGCATTCAAAGGCTGCGGTCCGAATTGTGCTCACAGCACTTACGACGTTTAAACTGCTAACATGTGGACCGATTTAGTGAGCGCGCGATAACGATGAAAATGATGAAAATATTTAGATTTAATTAAAATAAATTAATTTCTCTGTAAACTTCTTATCTTATAAAAATGTGTCCTTTGGTATAATAAACACTAAAATTTGATTTACTTTGTTTCATTGGCTTTATAATTTTAATAGCATTGACAATAATAAACTTCTTAAAAATGAAAAATAACTATGGTAAGAAGGATGGACTACAATACTATGGTAAGACCAAAGAAAAACAAATTATTCTTCAACAAAGTTAATGCCTTACCAACTGCACAGATGGCGTTGTGATTTAAGCGCTCGCTACGCCGCTCTCTACTTTGTTATTGTGGGTTTAAATCCCATACGAGACCACACTTTGTGTGATCCACAAATTGTTGTTCTGAGTCTGGGCGGCTCTTCTTCACGTCCGTTTCTTGTATATTTGCAAACTCCCCGCGACACAGGATATGTTCCTAATGCGGGCGTTCTCTTTTTCAAAAGGTAAAAAAAAGCGAAATCTGTGCCTGGTGGTTCAAAACACGTCCTTAACAATGTCAATGTCACAATTTGATACATGATACGTGTACGAACGAAAGCGAAACTAAACTACCTGATTATCAAAACTGTATAATCTAGAGTAACTAGACTATAAGATAAATATACAATGTACAGTGTATAAATAAAATCCTATTCTGCAATAACCTTTATTTTCAATTACCAAATGCATTTAACAAAGCGTTGTACAACAATCACAAACATCAAAATTTTCTATAAAATTAAATTCAATTCACATTGTAAATAATTGTCACAACACTTAAAGCGTTTATAATTGATCGATAGTTGTGCAAACATTAATGTAACACCCGTTCAGATTAGACAGCTTTAGTCAATTTTAGTCAACTAACTCATAACGATGGAAATACATGTGTCTTAATTAAATACGTTATTTATATAACACAATATTTATATATAAATTATAAATATAAACAGAAAATTATTAGTTTAAGAAAAGACATCGATCACTTCGAAACGGCTCCTGGTCTAGACATGGACAATTTTTTACTGAAATTGTTACATTACTTTTCAGTGGCCTATATCCAACAGAAAATATAATTTATGAACTTTAGTGACAAGTAACAGTAAGAGATCAAAACAGAAAAGAAAACTCAAAGTCACATTTGAAGTACGAGTAAACGCGCGCAAAGTGAACTGACAGGTGTCGTAAGCGTGAAACATATGTTGACATTAGTCAAGTGTTGCTAGAATAGAAAAAAATACGCACGTTTACACACGTAGTTAGTTCCGTTTCTTATGTAAAAAATGGAATATTTGAAAGAAAACTACGTTAATATATTTTTGTAGTTTTTGGGCACATTTGCATAAGTTATTTGTTTTTTTGCACTTGTTTATTTATTTATGTGACAACATGAACGATTTGTACCATTACAAATCAAATACAATCCTATTCAAATCATTTTTATGTTTTCTTGGTACAATTGAATTGTGACCATACTTCATTAAATATTTCGAAAATCAAATCAAATCGGCTGTTCACGTTTTAGCCAAGATGGGTCGATGTCCTTTAATATTTTTACTAACACATCATTATGATAATAAATTCCTAACGAGATTTGACTAATCCTATACTTAAGCATAGTTTAATATAGTATAATAAAGTTATAAAAACTAACATTTAACGTATAATAGTGAAGTGAAAATAGGCTAAGACCTTTTTGCTAAAGAGAGGCCTATGTCCAGCAGTAGACTGTTATGGGCTCTATGTAATGTAATTAGGTTATTATTGTGTTTAGTTGACTAAAAATGACTTTTCGTAATTTTTCTCCGTACTGTCACATTAATATGAAGAGGCTCGATAGTATATTAAATATACATTTATTATAAAATGTTCTAACAAATAATCTGAGTACACTGTAAAGGGGAAGTACAATATTATAATATGTAGTTAATATTCGTAAAGATTTTAAACACAAAATATAAGAAAACCCTTCTTGGTTCACTCCAACATGTTATACACCAATATACTCTCGTAAATAAAAATAAGGGAATTCTTATATTTTTTGGGGGCGTAGGAGGAGCAAATAGATCTGTCAAAAATATAATTAAAATTTTACACTACTTGTTTTCGGCTTTGTGAATGTCATCTAAAACCGATTCGGCCTGAGATGTACAATTCTTCATTTTTTGCTCGTAAAACAATGATTTTAAGAGCAAAATTAATATTGTTCCAAGAAACATTTTTATGACATGAAATTACTAACAAAACGAATTATATGGGTGTAGAATATTTAAAACAGGGAGATTAAAAAAATCAAAATATATATTAAGGACTCGAGCAGGCATAGCGACAAATAACATTTCACATTTTTGCTATAGATATAAATACAAACAATAATATCTGTAATTTTTTTTTATAATAAAAACAGGTTAATACCTAGATTTTTACACAAACAATAGTTAGAATTAGTAGAATGATCAGTTTTACTCGTGTCGTTTATCATCACGATATCAAAACGTGGACATACCTTTTTCCCAGCATTTTTTTTATTACTGTATTACTTATTAATTTACTAAATTAAGTATTGTTATTGTCATCTAAATAGATATATACTCATTGTTTTAACTTATCTGTTCTACAACAACATGAAAATTACATGAAAATTTGTTCTCAGATTTCTTTACACACACATAGCACAAAAATGCTTGAAAGAAAATATATATCACGTGCTGATTAATAATATGTTACGGGTAATTATGATTAGCCTTGAAATTAGTTTTAATCAAGGAGTCTATAGATATATTAAAAGAGTTTAAAAAAAAAATGTTGCATTGTTGTTGTTGTAAACCAGTTTCCAAAATAGAATTATATTTCTTTATTGGAAATATTGTCTCTAAAACATTAGTTTTTTGTAGATTTCCAATGATTAGTTTTCAACGAGACCAAGGGGAAAGATATAAGTAAATCTGTCACTAATGGAAGATTTAAAATATGTTTCGAGTTTTTTACCACTAATTTATTTTCTATATATAAAAAACTGGTAAGTAAGCTCTAATAACGATCATCTGCAATAATCTCGTATTAATAAATGATTTCCTAAAATGTAGTTCATTTGTTATTCAAAAATTTCAGATTATTCAACTTAAATAATTCTACTTATTCCCTCCTATAAAGATCAGATCCAATTGCTCCCCCAATAGTGGATAGGACACGGATACAATATCTCTATTAGCTAATTAAAGCGAAGGACGTATTATTGTCGTTATTTAGTTTATTTGATACCTACACACCATAAGTACACACAGATATATCTAATGTTTTACGAGAACTAAGCGACCATATAAAGTTGGACAAATCTGATTTAAAAAGTTCACCCATCCACAGTCTTTCTAAAAGAAATTAAACTAAATCATAAATAAAGAGATTCGTTATTCAACTGTTATAAACTTTATAGGAACACATTTACAAAACCACATTATTTTAATAAGTAGGATACACATTTACTTGAATAAATATTTATTAAAAAATTGCAAAGTGCAAAAGATTTTTATTACAACCTATCTGTTTTCTATGATCCCCTTTTGAATGGATACATGGATACTAGTTATTTCAACGTTATTAGTAATAAATAGTTCTACTAACCTAGTGTTATGTAATACTTAAATGTTTTAGTAAACTATTTATGGAATCGTTGCTATTCGTCGTTCTATATTTGACTTATTTACAATCATCTTTGCATTACATGTTGTCAGTAACCTCACGCTTGCTTCAATAGTTAAAGATATGGCTATGTCGTACCGTATGGACCGTATAAACGTTACAACGGTTCTAACAGTAAACCGATATTGTACATACATAAAGTTAATAAAGTTTTAATGCTCATTTTCCAACACTTCGTAACCTGTAAATGATGACAGAATAAGCAATGTAACATTTTTTAAAATGTTTAAAAAAATATACCCATGCCCACATAATATAAACAGTTATTCCGTTCTCGTCAATAAACAGTTTCAATTTTTGCACTCTTAGAACTTCACTGACAATTTATAGATACGAAGATTTAAAGTAGTACGAGTACATTTGTGAAAAAGATAAGAAAGACACAGGACAGTTATATATATAACATTATTAGTAGATATATTTACTAACATATAATTAAAGGATACGTCTCACATGACTATACTAGTCAACATATTTAAGGAACGAAATCTGTTTTATATTAACTTCTCTAAAAATTAGTCCCAGTGTGTGATCAGAAATATGTAATCATCATAATTTACGTCTACGAAAAAGCTTTGCGTACTTTCTCCACTTCATAAAGTTTTTGAGGATAATAACTACTTCCGATTCTGTATCCATAGTAGGTTTTGTATCCTGATTGAATGGTGCTTAGAAATATAAGCTCCAAGGAAAATTAAACTCTATTTTGTCCACTGCAATGTCATAAATAAAATTCTCATTAAAAAGAATAACATGCTACGCCCTTCCCACGCGGGACTCCATAGATTTAAAAGATTAATGCTATTTTCTTACAATTCTTCACCGAGATTGTTTTTGACTAATACAGTAATCATTAATGAACTAATGTTTCAGATATGCCATTAAAATGATAATGCAATACAATATTTTAAGCTCTTTTGTTAAAACCCTTAAATATCCGTTACATTTTATGTATATAGATAATGATATACATAAATAGATATGTTATTTATTTTATGTAATATAAATATATTTTGGAAACATCGAGAAGTATACATAAAACATCAAAATTTATAGATCAAATATCATTAGAAACAGTAAATATGTAAAAAGATATTTGAGTACATATCAATATGTTTTATATAAATTAAATAGATTTATTATATAAATGTTAAAACTGTTTTAGACATTAAAAAAAAACAATATACAAAAGATGAAATTTTGCAGTACTACTAGCTAATGTTTCATTATCACGTAGGTATCATTTAATTTATGGTACCATTTAGACCTATAAGTAATGTATATGTATCTATTATGAAAGTACTTATAATTCGAAACGGTACTATAAATTACCGAAAGACACTGTTCCCTTTATTATACAAAGAGGTAGGCCTTTCGTAACAACAATATTCGTAATTATTTCTTTTAGCTGTGACGACTTCCACGAACAGTAAAACAAAAACATACTTCAGTGCCATCTAACGAAGGAACGGCGCACTACGGAGTAACTTGTTAATCTTGTATCACGCAGTCGAAGTTATCGCGTCGATTTCCTTATATACAACTTCTAAACATCATAACAATCCGCAAGCGATGAACGTCTCACCTGGTCGGTAGATGGCTCTTTGTATTAGAGGAATACAACACCCGTACCTCTATAGCAGTAACCTTGAAGTCACTGAAAGTCGTCACATATTCACATTGAGACCATAATTGTAAACCTGACCCCTTAAGGTAAGTATTTGGCAAACACAAACAATTCAACAAAGCCATGACAGCCAACAATTCACATCTGCTGCACCAAGTCAGAATGCAATAAATTAATATACAGAGCGCAGATTTTAGCATTTACACAACAGATAACAATACTTATTAGTTTTATATAATTAAGATTATTAAACTTCAACAAAATTTATGTTTTCTTATATCTACCCAATGGAAGACAAACTTCGTTACGAAATTGTACAAACAACAATGAATATTATGTTTACAACGTGCCTATGTTCATATTAAACACACTTTGCCTTTTGTTTTGTATCTTATTAACCTTTTAAACGACTACATCAGAGGGCCTGGTGTGAGTTTATTTTACAGCGACTCGATGGTCAATGTTACCGTGTTAGGCGTTGCGATTGACGACTTTTTACTAATCACAACGCCAAACGTGGTCATTCTAACGAGCGAGTCAATGTGAAAAAAATATACACCAGACCCTCTGTTGCTGATTAATAATTACTTATTTTATGTAAGCTTTGTTCGTATTTTGCATATCCTATATGCATTTAGCAAATATATAAAGCTTCGTTCAACACATAGGTATACAAAGAGGCAAAAAGAGTTATTACATAACATTACATTCATCGTATAAAATCAAGATACTTAGCTAAAAATCTAAGCATTAAATATATGAGGTATTTAGGTATCTTTATTATGTAGTAACAACACCAAAATCAATAAGTAATAAGGCCTTTTTAAATATCAAAAATCACATATTTAGAGGAATGAAATACCTGCCTGTAAGAATGTATTTGCAGTTCAGAAACAAATTTAGTTTAAACAAAATAGTTGTGTGTACTTTTCACTTTGAATCATTTTGTAAAAACGACTGTTACGTCATTTCTATTATTTCAAACAGTTGCCAGTTCTGTTTGCTTTATATTGAATCAATATTATTCTTAGAGTGATTGCAATAGTATACTTTTTAAATAGAAAAAAGAAATTCTCATTTTCACAATTTGCGAATACAAAAAAAAAACTTACAAATAGTTTAACTAATGTTTAAACTTTTTGGTTACAATTTGTTATTAATATGCAAGGGGAAAGACAACATCACTGAACAGGTATCATATTTCGTCCAGGTTGCACTGGCCGTGGTAACTCTGTGACCATCAACTGACCAACAGGCCCTGCAACTCCGACAAAACCTCTAACAATTCACAGATATGCAAAGTACCTGAAATTCAATTCTTTTAATAAAATTCGTTTGATTCAGTTCTGATTTACGCTCGCTCTAACAAATGTCATAAAAGACATGAGAATGTCTCATAGTAAAGTTAAAATAATCATCTTTGATTGTTGCGATATAATACATATTAATACCCTCTTACATCTCACACACTGTACTCGCAGTCTGAACCCAAATTAGGCAGAGCCTGTACTGTAGCAATCAGATTGCTAACAAACATACTTTTTGTAGATAAATTAGACAGATAGATAGATAGATAGGTACTCTTTATTGCACCCCATAAGTAGGAAACATACAATGTAGGATACAAACAAAAAAAACAAAGTACAATGGGCGGCCTTATCGCAGTCTGCGATCTCTTCCAGGCAACCGTTAGACGGACTATACTGTATAGTATTATGTAGTCTGTGGTGCATATTGCAATTGACGTATATTAGCTACCATTACACATACATATATACGAATACACATTCATACAATTACATAGGTATATAAATATGAATACATACATAAACATATATACAGATACAGCATATATTTGTTAAAAAGATAAATAATGATCCTTCACGAGTTTTTTAAAAATACTAGCCGACTGTGTCCGCTTAATAACCTCCGGTAAGGAGTTCTGCTTATCGTATAAATTATACCTAGACATATAACAATGTGATGCTATTGTATTGTAATCGTAAATGAAGTCTTAGTTATTATTAAGACTTATAGATTACCGATCGAGAGTAGATTAGAACTGATTATAAATGAATTTTTATTAAGAGAATTTGCCTTCTGTTCCTTTATCGTGATAATTCTCTTATATATCTGTTTATACATTTGAATTATCGCGATAAACGAACGGAATTATTTGTAAGAAGTTACAAATTTGTTTTTTTAGTTATTAAACAAAGCAGTACTTTCATTTCATTTAAACTGTATGCCTGCAATATGTAGTTTCACACAGTAATGTAATAACACAGGTATTTTTTTAAGATGGAAAGCATGAGTAGAATCTAAGAGTCGTGATCACCATACTCATTGCAAATGCAGACAATGCAGTATTGTGACCCACACTATGGCGGCCTAGTGGGATGCTTTTCACGCCCCGCTTGGGAACGTCAAAGGCAATAATCCACTATATATGTAACCTAAGATTACACTAAATATATATAAATATATAAGATAAAATAACGGTACTTCGTTTTCTTGATTTGAAGATCTCTTCCCATCTTTGGTCCTTCATATGTTTTAGTACCCAACTCATATATCTACAATCCATTTGCTTACAAACACATCGTATATTATTTCGTTATTACAATCACATATCAACACGAGAGAAACTTCAATAATGCTATTTATTTCTGTTTTGACGCTAAAAAAGTTCACGGGTTAAGTAAAATATTGCCTGATATGTACGATTCTATCTAGTGGTATATATCAAATATCTAGGAGTACATGTTATATAATTTTTGGAGAAAAATGGCTACAATCTAACGAACAATGATAGACTGCTACATACTGCTATTATATTGGCAGCTTAAAGTTATTTTGTCTAGGACACTATACAGAGTCCTACTGATAATACGTCTAGATATATCTACGTATATATAGAAATATATATTTAAATCATTGTTTTAATTATAAAGTCCAATAAACACAGTCGCCATAAAATATGTGTGATTTTAAAAATATCCGATTAGATATTTTTGAAAAGAATAATAGTAATACTATTTGAGATCATCGATATGTCTAGATAGACGCCAAAGCTGTAAAAGCGGTTAAAAAAAATAGTGTCCAACTGTTGGTCGCTAAGTTTCTTTTAGGTATTGCTGTGTGTGTCAACTGTGTTGTTCCTAACGCTATAAACGTTAGATTTGCAAGCACACCAGCATAAACTTACTTGTAATCAAGCAAAATAAAATTTAGCAATTTGTCTTTCTTTGCTTTGTAGTGTGACACTCCATCTAGACATATTAAAGACCTAATAATTTCGTAAGAAACGAGCTCCAGAGTCTCAATATTGATAAAATATTTAAACTTTCCTTCATTACTTTGGTCACAACTCTATTTCTATTTCATTACCCTAAAAAGAAACAGTTGCTGATAGATTTTACGTAAGGAACTATTTACAGAACGCCGTCTTCGTTGATTGATATCAAATAACTTCTAATTACGATGATGAAGTAAAAGTTTTCAGCTGAAAGTAAATGAAAATAAATGTGTTAGAACTATTTCTACAACATGGAACCTGAACAGCAATAATAACTGTTTCATAATTATTCCCATATTACGGGACGGAAACACGAGAACATGAACCTGGTGTCTTCGATTTGCTGCATTTTTCCTTTCGTTTAGGCATCTAAAACCTAAATATTCCTTATCCTATCTTTTGCTGCTTCTTCTATGAATGGAAACTATCACATTCCTGGTTGACATCAGGCAGGTAGCCGGGGATAAACTAGGCCAAACTCTTTGTAAAATTAAACATTGTGCCGTATCTAAATCTAATAAGGATGACAACCTATATTTATTTCTTGACAAAAAGGACTGCAGTAGTCAGTGGGAGATTAACATTAAGGTACTTTGTAAGTGTCTCTAAGGCCAATTAGCATATATTTTTGATGAAATATTTAAAAAAGAATAATTCAAGAGACAGTAAGACATCAAAGCTTATAAAGGAAACGAATAATCGATGATAAATTGTATTGACCATGAGACATATGAGATAATAGAAGGGTGACACCAGATATGAGGTCTTAAATTTAATTTTCCAAATATTGAAATTACCAGGATCAATCAGGAAACTCGTGTATTGTGGTTTTGTGATATCATAAATTCTATATTATACATAAATACTATATTATCTTAAATACACACACACACCGCAATTCAATAAAAAATAAAATAAAAAACATGTAAAATTCCTCACTTACCCAAGAACAAAATCTGCGAGATGACATGACCAGCTTCCATGTGGAACAGCGCTTTCAAGAAGCCAATAATGAACAGCACCAAGAATATGATCCAAGAAATGCAGTACTTCTTTATAATGCCGGCTTTTTCCTGTAAGGCCAATTGTTATCAATGATTATTTATTATAGGCACGTAAGATACGAATGGCAAGAAGATATTAATCATACAAAAGTAGAATTATATGTTGCGCGGTATCAAAGCATGATAAAGGAACCTTTACTAGTTACTGTTCCAGTTTTCTGTAGTCAAATTCCACGCATTACTTTAGAAATAAGTGAATGGTACTTTCTAGTGGTATATCGGCAAAAAAACCTTACCAAAAATAATAATATAATACCGTATGCCTGGAGGTAGAATGTGGCTGTTACGTTAATATATTGTATTAATTGTACAACCAATATTCACAAATAAAAATTGATTAATTGACGAATCGTTTATATTGAGATTAAGTTTACTAATAATATCCAACCTCATCTTTTATTTCGAAAGTAAAAATACGATTACTGACTGGTTTATAGTAAACAAACTTTTGCCTCTTACTCCGCCTGCGTTTATATCGAATTTCACAATGAGTGGTCATGTTCTTCACGAATCAAACTATTTCCATACCAAATTTAATGAAAATCTGTTTAGTAGTTTTGCTGTGAAATCGTAATAGACAGACAAAGTTACATTTATAATTTTAGCGACATTTGTTAGTGTACATTTATAATACTAGTTGGGGTGTAAATAGAAGGAATAAAACACTTGAAAAGGATATAAGATCGATTTCTGAAAGCCGTGATTCTTCTAACAAACTGCTAACCGCTTCAAACAGGTGTCATTTAAAAAAAAATTCATAGAATTAAAAGTTGGATAAAAAGTATTTAAAACAAGTAAGCGTACCTTGAAAACTGCATATACAAAGACCAAATCAGATAAGAACTTGGCCAAGAGTAGTACCACAAGCAAAACCACGATCGTGTACACCACGGAAGACATGCTAGCATCTACATCGTCTCGGCTCTTCTGTGCTTCTGATAAGTCCTTAATGTCTACTGCGAAGGTAATCAGGATTACCGCCAGGATGAAAGAGAGGATCTGGAAGTGTTTAATATTAACTTAATTTACTTAAGAATATCTGTGTAATGATTCAAACATATATTGTAAATGCCCACTACAAATTTATATATTAGTGTATACTGTACACATACGCCTAGGCCGAAATAGCGTGGGTCGTAATACCACATTGTCGGCATTCGCAATGAGTATGGCGACCACCACTCTTGGATTCTATTCATGCTTTCCATCAGGCAGAGTATAGTCAATTTGGTAGGCTTGCCCAAAAAAAAGACAAAAGTAAATCCATTTAACTAAAGACTGCCTGTAAAACATCGCTGATCGTAATAATACTGCCCATTGTACTGCTACAGTTTGTATTCTAATCCTGACTCAAGTATCGACATATCTAACTATGAGGTCTCAGGTTAGATTCCCAGGTCAGACCAAATGGTTGTATGATCTGCAAATATTCGTTTCGATGTTTGGGTGTTTTCTATGTGTTATATGTATGTATTTCCAAAAAAAAGTATATAAGTATTCCGTCAGTCAGTCTAGTTATCATAGCACAAGCTCTGCTTAGTTTGAAACTAGATGACGTTGTGTATCAAATGTCCGAAATATTCATTATTATTATTATATAATCACGAGTTTATGAATTGAAAAATTGTTTAAGCAATGTGCACCCTAAATGCAAATTTGATTAAGATTAGGACAGAAGAAACGTAAGAGACGTAAGAAAAAATCGTATGTTTTGACTAACTTGACTATCTCACTGATCTTAATAACAAAGAGGAAAATAAAAAGACTCGCGTTCATCATACTGAGAATTATTATTCAGAATTAAACGGGATGTTGTGAATACAGCGTTACCTAACCTGTTTCAGTTCATTGCTTTTTATGGTGCGCGCAAAATCGTTTTATACTGACACAAAACAATTTGTGTGCGCACCATAACAATTATGGGATAGTAATCGTTTAATAATCTATAGTGTAACAATATAAATTGTCTATAATATACATATTTATAAATATATATTAACATTTATCAGCGGTCTGGTTACTATGTCAAACGCTCTGCTTAGTTTGGGATAAGACGACCATGTGCGAGACGTCTCAAGTTACTTTCCTGCTTCGTTCTCCTCTCAGTCACTGATTGTTACAAGTAGAGAAGAGAATTTCTTGTTTCATTTCATTTTACCAGTAATTTGAACAGAGTTGTTATTGTGTTGACTTTCTTCCATGTCAAGTCAAAGTATACACTAGACCCTAACTTTATACACACACTTCAATTATTAACTTTCATCACATCACATCAACAGCCTTTAACAGTCCGCTGCTGGTTATAGGCCTCTCCTTAGAACAGAAGTTTGGGTTTACTATACCACACTAGCCGGACGAGTTAGTACAGGGTTCATTTGAAGGGCGGGGCGCTGTTCTGCCTCTTACTGCGCAGGGCGGTAAGAGGTGCAATAGCGTCTTGCCCCTGGGGCATGAGGTGCCCGGGATGTACTTCACTTGTGAGATACGGCAGGCAGGACTCTAGAAGGCACTATTGCGTTCCTGGAGCTCCTCTCGACCGCCGAGGTAAGCCTCCGCGGGGTTTAGTGGGTAGACTGGTTTTCCGGGAGTCCCACACACGCCATTCGTCCCTCCGGAGGGTATGGAGCAAAAAACATTCACCGCGAATAAAAAAAAGGGTTGGTTTGAAGTCTTTCTTCTCTTAGCAATAATGTTGCCCTGCGTTCTTTGTTCCCTTAGACACCTCTTACGACACCCATGGGATCCTGACACTCCGTAGTGTTCGTCTGTCACATGGACACTGTAAATAATATTAATTTAATTGTTCAAAAATTAAACTCCATTCTAAAAGAATGAAAGGAAAGGCCTATGTCCAGCAGAGCACTGTTAAAAGCCATGGAAAATAATGATAATCTAAAAAGTGAGGCAAAAGAGAGAATCATGCTCCGGCACATGGACCATCTCCACCGATGTGATACCACTGCTTAGCAGAAAACTGGTGTTAAACAGTTCTGTCACTGCTTTTTACCTAGTAAGAGAGGTTTCTGGCACTTAAATATTATCTTTTTTTTATTTGAGGGCAGGAATACTCAATAATAGCATGTCACTAGTGACTCTTAAGTTACTCATGTACTCGTGGTACTCACTTATCATCAGGTCTGCTAGTTGACCCTCCTTTTTTTCCGTGCAGAAATTCTCTCAGCTGCCACCAACCGGTGGGGTGGTTATGGCTACGGCTTGTAGATGACCCTTTCCTATTTGGGAACCCGGATGTACCCTGTCTGCTCCCGAAAGAGTGCGTAAGCCCTCCTATGCGTTAAAATAATGAAACTCTCCTCATGGATTACTATGTATGATTTGTCATATTAGTTAATGTAACCAAAGATGTGTATCAGCTTAATTGATTGACAACTTAAAAATCAGATAATTCTTATTTAATACACTTCACGTTCAACTAGGAACGATAAAAACTTGAAACACAAAAACAGTTGCAAATCACAATGACGTTAGGCGATTAAAGCGTAGCTTTTTAATGTCTCCAGTTTTATTTTCTTTTTTGAAGCTGGAAAAAATTACTCTTTACAACACTCCCGCCACTGGAGCACGACGTTCTATGTCTGGTTGTAATTTATCAAAAATATAATTGTATTAGAATTATTTTACTATGATAATCTAGTTGGCACAGTACAGGCAATTTCTAGTTTAGGATACGACGGCCATATGTGTATGAGATTATAATTATTAAACTTGCCTTCAAGGCTCTTCTCCTTCCTTCTCTATTACTGCTTAGAAATACAGTAAAATAAGTGTTAAAATTTATGTGCAAGGTATTAGTTATGAAGAACTTACGGCATTGATAATACCCATAGCGATGCATCCTGATCGAAGGCCGAAGATAAAGCAAAACTTGTCCAGTACAGGGAGCTCCATCCTTGCCTGTAACACACACAATAACAATTTTAATAACATAATATTAGATCTCTGCTGATAATCATTTCATGGTGTATTGCAATTGGTATTTGGGGAAATGGAAGAGATTTTATGTATGAGAACTAGGTTTTATGTAGAATACTACTAATTTATTTGATTTATAACTATTCTACCTATCTACCTATTAATATTCTCATCATATCATATCATATTTTATCATCATCATCAACAGCCTTTCAAAGTCCACTGCTGGACATAGATCTCTCCTTAGAAAGGAGGTTTTGCCCTACTATACCACACTGGCCAGACGGGTTGGAATAGTTTGTATCAAGTTTTTCTCCTCTTCAATGCTATTGTCCCGCCTTGCTCACTTGTTTGCTGCAGCGGCACCCATGGGATAAATAAGGGTGGTAAAATATTCACATTTCGTCACGACATGGAAATACGATGAGGGGGATACAATTAGTTCTAAAGATTTCCTTTCTAAGGTACCCATGGTTTTGGTTGGTTAGAGTCTGACATAGCCACCAGCCGGTGATATCCAAAGAGATTGCCCACCATTTCTTTTCTAGGTTACACTTAAGTCCTTGGCTACTAGTACCTAAGACAATATGCGTTTTAATCAGTTTACATCAGACATAACCACACCCCAACTGCTGCTTTTAGAGACTGTTGATGATTGATGATGACAGGGTTGGAAAACAGTTCGAAAACATGAAAAGCTAAATTTCATCTCAATATGATTCACTGATGACCTCATCCATCATCCATAGGGCTGCCAAACCATCGTGTCAACTTCCGTATTTAGAAATGTACACATAATATTATTATTATTATTCATTAAGATTGATGGATTATCTACCATAGTTATCGAACCACTACTCCATGGGACCTAATATTAGACCAAATTATGCATGTGACAACTCCACCTATTAAATTCTCTTCACAATATAACTTTGTAATAAAAATCAATAAACAATATTTTAACAGCTTGATTACTTTCAGTCTGGTCTGAATTTGTAAATTTTGAAATGATTGAGAATTGATATTAAGAAATAATATCATCACTCAATAATAACTTGAAAAAATACTTTTCAATTTCACATGTCTTGATTAACGTACCCAGCTGGACATAAGTCTCTCCTTCCAAAAGATATTTACGTATATTATTTAATCTGAAAATTGCTTGCTAGCCTGATACTGTAATAGAGAAACTCTCATTATAAATTCCTTACTAGTAACAAAGTAAGCCCAAAAAGATAAAAAAGATCCATAGATATATAACAGAAGTAAATACAGTAATTATTTTTATAGCCATCTACAAATCTCGATGCAGTAAAGTCTAAAATAAGCCTGTACAAAAGATTTCAGAGGAAATTTTCGTAAAGGTTATTTATTCAAAGAAAATCTGCTCGAACAACACTTACCATTCTAAGAATAAGTCTTGATAGCACAACACTTTCCTTGGCACTAATTGGGAGACGGTTTCAGGAGGTATAAGACTTGAAATATAACATTTTAATAGATTCACTACAGCATTGTCAGAGAGAAAACTTCACTTTGCAAAGGCAGCGTTGATTGAAGTCGGCACACCAGTTAAGGGTAAGCCGTTTTGAGGACCGGAAAATGTACCAATTTCATTACAGATTTACTTTACAGACATTTACTTAAATGGTTTAAATATACATTCATTATACATGCATATATTCATATCTACCTGAAAGTAGACAGAAGCGTATTAAATGCCCGCATTTTTTTTCTTTTTTTCTCCGTTTTTCTTTAAGGAAACAACGCCCGCGTTAGGAATAAATCCTGTGTTGCGGGGGTCCTTATGAACATGTAAGAAACGGACACAAAGAACACACACCCAGAGTCAGAACTACGAAAACGATGTCCTATTCCACATAGGACCCACAACACTTAGTACCGTAAAGAGCGGCGCGGCCACCGCTTTAATCACTAGGCCAACCGTGCAGTTAACTTCGACGCTTTAGTCGTCAAAATGTAAACACTTTAGTTACATTTATATACTTAAAAAACCAGATGTATTTCAGCCAACAAGGCACTCGAGAAGTTTGATGTGTAATTTTGGAGTCCTTATGAAAGAATATAGGAAAGAAAGAATTTTGAAAATCGATTCATAATCGATGGAGTAATCGGTGAATATACTTAAAAAATGTACACACAGTCGAAGTGAAGCCGGTTTAAAAAGGAACGGAATAGGAGGATAATCCTCTTAGGAAGGGATTGAGCAGTGTAAGCATTTATGATTTTAACTAACTTACTATACTTACTTGATTTAATAAGATAACTTTAAATTCACATACTTTTATTCCCATTGAGCTTCTGTATTGTGTTAAATTTAAAACAAATAATTATTTCGTACATTTAAAAAAAAAATCGTCTAGTTTCAAACTAAGCAGAGCTTGTGCTATGATAACTAGACTGACTGATAGAATATATATATTTGTAAATACATACATATTATACATAGAAAACACCCAAACTTCGAAACAAATATTTGCAGATCATACAAACATTTGATCCGACCCGGGAATCGAACCCGAGACCTCAAGCATAGCAGTCGCATTCATTACCGCTGCACCACCAAGGCAGTTAATTAATTTCTAAATAGACTATTCTCAGTGTAAAGAGACTTTACAATCCCATAAAAATAGAGCTAAAGTCGGCCCATGATGTACTCAGCGAAAACTTGGCCTTAACAGAGAAGCTGCACGGACCCTGCGCAACACAAAACCTCAGGATCGATATCACTCGGCCTGCTCCGAGTCCCAATATCCGCCGCCATTATCTACCTACGATGTTACGTGAGTTTACATATTACACTTTATCTTATCACCTAATGAGCTTTTTGAAGGCGAATGGGAATATGACGTGACGAGATTGGAGAAAGTTAAAATTATTGGTAGACTTTAACAGCTAATTTGTTGAGGTTTTGTAATAATAACGAATACCTAAGAACCCTTGTTGTATAGGAGCTGTATATGTAGATACAAGCACATTCCAGTAATGTATTCTCGTCTATAGAACTAGAGCAGTAAGCAGAGGCATTTGAAAAGCGCACATTTTATCATTTGTAATGTTAGTCAAACTTAAGTAAATAGGAGGCAAACCTGTTGCTGAGAAGGAAACGAAAGGAGAAAATAATACAAAAGTAGACAGAGAATATTGCTAGTCTTAACGAAGTATGCAGAAATTGGCATGAGTTATTTATAATACATTTTAAATGGTTAATTAAACATTGATTGTTGCTGAAAATTTAGCTAGCATTAATTAATTTTTCAAATGACGAAGCTGCTGCCTTGACTTGTCACTGTCACTTGAATTCTTCGTTCTTCTTTACAAATGCTGTTTTTCCTAGATTGGAAAAATATGTAAAACAGCCTGTCTGGGTTTCTTGACTTCGTTTTAGTGGGTTGGAGGTTAGAAGATTCAGTAGAAGTACGAAAAATGATAAATCAAAATTTGAATGGGATTGTTAAAAATTAAAATATTTTAGTTTTGTTTTATTGTTTTATTTTGAATAGTCTGTTGGTTATGGGCAGATTATTGTTGATGAGATATTGAGATAAAAATAGGGTGGTATATCTCAACTTCGGAAACTGGTTTCTGGACCTGGCCTTCATGACTGTTACATATATTCGTTTACTGGATTTTATAGGCTTTACTGGATTTACTGGATTTTATAAGCCTAGAGGCTTACTTTTTATCTTGTGTTGCTTTTAGGAGATTGGATTTGAGGATTTATTACATCAGTGTTAATTGACATCGTATTAACATTATATTAGTATTATTGAGGTTACTCATTTTATTTTATCGTACACGTACAGTCCAATGGCATAGACCCACACACATCACTCTAGATATTATTCCTAGCCAATTTCAGCCACGGCTGCCAGCCTCAATGGACGTCAGCCAACTACGCAGGAAATATTACATTGCATAAGAGTGTGTGCAAACACAGGTGCACTCTCTGTTCCCTCAATCTCATAATCCCATGGGATGGTTATCCAGCACGATTTGAGAGAGAGATCAGGTGCTGAAATGATGGCTTTACGTGCTCTTCGAGGCACGGGGGTTAACATGCCAACTTCCAAACTCCGGGCTGTTATTAATTATTTCTATAATCAGAAAACTCAATAACACTTTTTTGGCATGACCCGGGTAGCGAACCCGAGACCTCTGGATGTGGACCCGTATACGTTAACCGCTAAACCAACGAAACAGTATATGTAGTAATATGATGTAATCCTAAAAAACATAGTGATAAAATAGGTCTTAAGGTCACGTGGATCAGCAATAGTAGTCCACAGTTGGACATAGGCCTCTCCTTAGAAAGAAGTTTTTCTCACGTGGTTATAGAGGTACAAAAGTAGCAAGGGGCTTCAAACACTGCACTTTGTAGACTGTGGTCAGAAATAAATAAAAAAAAATATCTTCTAACATCAATAAAAATATTATATGATTACTTGCTTCTCCGACAATTTGATTGAAGAACTAAACGTATGGCATTAACAATAGAATAAATATTAGGAGAATTTATTTTTATATTAAAATAAGGTAATTTATGTAAGACTTGGCGTTCTTATTTACTATGCGTAAGTATATTGAGCATAACGAGTAATTTGTTAGTTTTTTCGTGACTTTATTTCTAATTTGTAAACTGATGTTTTGAAACTAAATAATATTTAAAAAGATATTTGAAGTTATAGTTGTTTTGACGCGGAAGGGAAAAATTATGAGAGTAAATTTTTACGATGCGCACACCGTCACGAAAAATTGACACCATGAAAATAGCTATTCAATATTTTATTTTTTGTATTATTAATTATGCACATATAATTATTTTATGATGTTTAAATATTGTCCGTGTGGTCACGGATTAAGAATACACAGTGTTACCACCCCTATTCATCCCGTGAGTGTCGTAAGAGGCGACTAAGGGAAGAAATTATTCAGGAAAATATCATTACAAAGAGCAGGGAAAACTTGAAACAAACCCTATTCCAACCCGTCTGGCCAGCGTGGTATAGTAGGCCAAAACCTCCTTGCTAAGGCGAGGCCTATGTCCAGCAGTGGACTGTAAAAGGCTGTTGAAGAAGAAGAAGAAATGATATTTATTTAAATAGATAATTCGTTACAATAAAACTTTCTTTCAATGTATTTAATAATACCTTTTTTCTATTAGTGTTGTTTTCTCTACAAACAGGATACCGCGAAGGACAACATTTTTAGAAAGATTTTTATCTTGTTACAGCAAAGCAGTATAACTTCTTACATGCGTACATAAGAACACACGCGTTTTGTTTTATTTATTTAGTCGATACAGTGTTAGCTTTCACACGTAGTTTTGTTTGTGTTTTGTTATCTATTTTGAAGGATAAAAAATAGCCCAGGTGCCCAGTATAACAGACTAATCTATCTCTAAGCTAAGTTTAATACAAATTCAATCAACTGTTCTAGCGTGATTAAATTGCAGTAATTAATCAAACACCGGACTGCTGTGTGTGAGATGTTATTACCATTATTACTACTGAAATAGTAATAAAAGAGTTATGTTCAAGTTTAAAAATATCCTACGATTAGGTAGCAGTAATTAGGGAGCTCGGACTATTTGAGAAAAGTGTTTCTTGCATCGTTTTTCATCAAGTCAGCGAGTTGGTGAGGCTCGTATCTTGAATTACATATGTCCATTTTTCTTTTATACAAAAGTTGAAATGTTGAAGTTTGATAAAACGAAAATGCCCCACTATGCAGAAACAAACACATAAGTGTACATATAGGATAAAATCAGCGAGAGAATGAGATAGAAGACATTACACAGTATTTTATATTCTCGGTCTCCTTGTCTACTAAGCATTATCCATATGTATGCGCCTCCTATAGTAATACATTGTATCCAGGTTCCAGCGTGTCCAAGAGTATGGTCACCAGACTCCTTACGAATGTAGACCTCTCTATGGTGGTCTAGTGAGATGTTTTTCACATCCTGCTTGAGAACAGGACGGCATGACAGTCATCATGACAGTGAGCCCTATCTCTCACACTTATTTAAAATAAATAACTATTGCATCAACGGGCTTCTGGTGTGGCACTCACCAAAGAAAGATGAGAGCACGGAAACTGTTGCTTTAGGTTGGTCTACTATGAGAGCATAGTACTGGCCCCGGTCAAACAGGCCTGTTCGTGCTGAAATCAGCTCTACTAATTGTGTTGTAGAAGTAGTGTAAAAGTATACAGAGATGTAAATCTTCTCATAGGTGAGGTAAGGATCATACTTTATGTTATTGGATAAAGAATTCTCGTAGTTACTCGAGCACTGTACCTATCAGATCAGGGAGCAACAATAATAGAGACGAAAATAATTTGTTAAAACTTGTCTGCAACAATATATTATTGGTAATTACCGTTATTATTTCAGTATCTATTTCACTACTTTTTTTCGAACAAATGTGAAAAATGCTAGAAATAATTGTTACAACATCATGTGATGTGGACTTTTTGATTATCTGAAAAAAAGGAGATAATCCCCACTCTTATATATAGATAAATGACTATAAATATCTACGTGGTGCTATGGGAAAGAACAGCAGTCAGTGGCTATTCCACTGATCAGTTAATTAAGTTTAAGTCACGACATCACATCAGTTTCGTGTCCAAAATGCGCCTGCACATCGTACTTCTGTTTTGTGTCGTAATCGCTTGTGTCCGAGCGTTTCGTACCGGTAAGAAAGAAAAAAGGAAACTTAAAAATATTTCCTTTTCTAAATATTTTTTAATTTTAATTAATTCAAAAAAATATTCTTCTTTGATCCCTATGTCTCCTGAACGGTGCAGAGGACATTCACAACAAATATCAATCTCAATCGGTTCCAAGACTCGTGCTTAATTTTGCTTAACGTCTTACCGATGTTAGTCGCCTCATCTGCAAATATTCGTAGCTAAGTTTAATCACACGTGCACTTTCCCATAGGGTTTCACTCTAGAACTTACTTAGGGAAGTTCTTTATTCTCAATGTCATTGTATTTGTTTATTATGTTACAACTCCTTTATTAAAGAATGATTTATTCGGGAGGGAACACTTCACTTTTATTCTTAATCAAATTTGAAACAAAATAGTATGTTAATAATGATTTAAGCTGTAAATTAGATCGTAATATGTTGAAGAGCATAACTTTCACTGAGGAGAAGGTAGTCCCACTTGTGACTGCTAAGAAATGGCACACAATTTCGTCCTCTGCTCTAACTCTGTCAATAGAATCTTATCAAAATAGCAAAACTGTCACTTAAATTGCCTTTCACTTTCAGATCGAGAATTTTGGTTGAATCTAGCACAAAATGAGCTGAGGGAATCGCTTGAAATGAAATTAAACTTGAATATGGCGAAAAATGTCATCGTATTTATTGGAGATGGCATGGGTCCCAACACCGTCACAGCCACTAGGATACACAAAGGTGGAGAATCCCATAGGCTGGTGTATGAGAAGTTCCCACATATGGGGCTTTTGAAGGTAATGATTTTTCCCTAATCGTATATGTTCCCAGTTTTTTTATGGTATTGGAAACAAACCGACAGATGAAGTGAGGGTGAGTCGAAGAGTCAATAAAAAAGTTGCCAAAAGTCTCAATAAAGACATTTTGTTGTCACATGTTGCTTGAAACTTTTCTAACATTACAATATCGATAGATACTAAGATAGGAAAGATACTTGTTTACTCTCAGTTTTTTAATTTAAAATCATCTGCTGAAATACTTACATTGATATTATATAAAACAATAGTTATTATATAACACAAATTTAGGTTAATTTCTCTATTACTTTCAGACTTATTCATCCGATAAAATGGTTCCTGATTCAGCCAGCACAGCTACAGCTCTATTTTGTGGCATCAAAAATAATGCTAATACAATAGCAGTAGATACGACAGTTCAGCGTAGAGACTGCACATCATCGTTGAACCCAGAAGCCAGGCCGCCTAGCTTGGCAGCACTAGCTTTGAAAAATGGAAAAAGTGCTGGTAAGTTCCTCTGTTGAGTGTATAAACTTTTGAAAAAGCTTATTTTGAAGAAAACTTTTGTCTTAAATCAACACATCACTCCGTGTGGTGACGGATTATGGATACGGAGTGTGACCACCCAGCTCATCCCATGGG
Source organism: Hypercompe scribonia (assembly GCA_949316085.1). Taxonomy (NCBI): domain Eukaryota; kingdom Metazoa; phylum Arthropoda; class Insecta; order Lepidoptera; family Erebidae; genus Hypercompe; species Hypercompe scribonia. Next base: position 21,970,643 of record OX438981.1, on the reverse strand, counting down.
TGTTGTAAGAGGTGATTAAGAGACAAACGCAGAATAACATCAATGCAAGGGTAAGGAAAACTTGAAACAAACCCAACCATCTTGTCTGGCTAACGTGGTATAGTAGGCTAAAATTACCTTGCTAAGGAGAGGTCTATGTCCAGAAGTAGACAATTAAAGGCTGTTTATGATGATGACCTTAAATCATTCATGTAGGTTTCAATTTGTATTTAATAAGTGAATAGGCCAAAAATAGTCCTCATAAAGGTTTTTAAACAAATATGGCGACAGAAAACTTATCATATTTAGAATAATTGCAGGAAACTAAGAATTTGAAGAATATTTAAAGTTAAATAAATGTGAAACTGCTACATATACCTACATATGACGATACACAACCACCGAAATAAATGGTCTATACGATTTATGTAGGAGATTCTGTTCATGATATCCAAAAAATTAAGAAATTAAAATTGAAAGTGAAGTGAAATAAAAAGGGTCAATTATTATGACCTCGAGACAAATATTTATCATTACTTATCGAGTGTTCTTATTTTGAATTATTATTGTCTGAGAAAATAAAATAAACACTGTGTTAAATTCTAGGTTTCGTTACAACAATGCGCGTAACCCACGCGACTCCTGGTCCATTATACGCACACAGCGCTGACCGCTCGTGGGAGTGTGAAGCCACAATGCCGCAAGGGACTGAGCAGTGTAAAGACATTGCCAGACAACTCGTCGAGGACTGGCCTGGTATTGATCTAAATGTAAGTACTAACTTACTTAAAAAAATCAGCAAAAGGTCTAAAATGATGGATGGATGGCAAAAAGGGGAGGAGGAGGTCTCGGAGACATCTAAATATTCAACATTGTTAAATAGTTTTAACAAATAAAAAATGTTTGACTGAATGTGTTATGTATTTTCCTGAAAACGAACACAAAACTTTACGAGTAAGGTGTCCAATATGGTTTATTTGTTATCTACGAAAAGTCTGTACTACGAGAGATCAAGTTATACTGGTTAGTAAAAGACTACAATTTTTTAAATTAACTTAGTCTTTAGCTGAGATAGTAGTACGAATTTTCTAATTTTACTGACCACCTTTGATATTTTAATATCTACAAAGTTAAACTGTTCGATTATGTTTAAGGTCATTTTGGGAGGTGGTAGACAAACCCTGATTGACATTACCACAACTAATGAAACGGCCAACCCTTGGGGATGCAACCGAAGGGATGGACGGAATCTTTTCGAGACATTCAGGGAGGATAAAATAAAGCGGGGCCTGAAACATAGCATCGTTACCAACAACAAAGAGCTGCGGGATGTGGACGTGGATAACACTGATTATTTATTCGGTAAGTCTTTTTATTGCTTTTATATATTGTTTCATCATCTACCGAGCCTTTTCTCGAACTAGATTAGGGTAGGCTTTCAGTCTACAACGACACGGGCGGTTGTACTGATTTTTTACGTAAAGAAACTGCCATCAAATCTCCACAACCTCTTTGGATCGTTTTTATATATTTACAACTTGAGGCGTTTATGAACAGCAGTGGACTTAATGACCTGGGGATTTTGTGCCAGATCCATTTTAGGGAGGTGTAGTGATCTAGTAAGGTAGGTGTAGCGAGGTTACAGCCATAATTAGCAGTTTTTTTTAATCCAGAAATATATACAAATATCTAACATCTTATTTATTGTCACGTTCATGACACACATTATATTCTATTTTTCTATTTCTATTTATAATTTATATTTCGTATTTCTCTTACTGCATCACTACTTAAATATAGTTATCAACAGTTATGGAATATCAAATAAAATACATTTTCAAAACAATTAACATTTTGAGATTGTGTTTTGAATTTTTTTTTTCATTTTTGCAGGGGTTTTTGCCAGCAGCCATCTGAAATACGAGCATGAGAGAGACGATGGTCCAGAGGGAACACCGTCCATATCTGAAATGGTAGAAGCTGCAATTAAAGTGTTAAGAAAAAATGAAAAAGGATATTTCCTGATGGTTAGTAATCATGTGAATTTTGAATACTCCTACGTGTAGTAAGTCATCTAATAGTCATTTCAAGATCACAAAGCAAATATATTGAAATAAAACAATAGTTTACTGTACGTAAGATCTCTATTAGGTATGTGATGACTGCCACATATATCATAATACAAAAAACATGCTACAACGCCATCTACTGAAGACACAACGAACTACAGAGCAACTACTAATTCTGTACCGCGATACAGTAATTTTCGCGGCGGTTAGCATATATAGAACATCCCAACATCATCGTTGGGCAACGGCCCGCCAGGCATGATCACCTCATCTGTTCGGCGGATCCTCCCTTTGTGTTGGAGGGACATGACACCTGTTCCCTCCATAGAAGTTCCCTCTATAAATATTTGAAGAAATAGTAACTCAAATCATCGTGTGTTAACGTATTACATTATAATTTTTCTTATTAATTATTTCATTCTAATTATCTTACATGAAATTCTTCCGTATAATTTGTAGGTAGAAGGTGGGAATATTGACATGGCTCACCACAGGAGCTGGGCCAAGCGAGCTATCACCGAGTCTGCAGCCATGGAAGAGGCTGTTCAGCTAGCCGCTGCTATGACCAATGAGGAAGACACTCTGATCATCGTCACTAGTGACCATACACACACCCTGTCTCTTAACGGTTACCCGGATAGAGGAAGTAATATTTTCGGTATGAAACATTTCGTACTACATATGCTACTAGTACTATTAATGCTATTATGATAAAAAAAAACCTTCTTGCTAAGGAGAGGTCTATGTCCAGCAGTGGATTGTAAAAGGCTGTTGATGATGTTGATGATGACCATTTAGACTTCATCATCATACTTTAATCATTTATATGCAGCTTCATTAATTTATATCCACCGTTATCCGAATTGAAGTATTTATGAGATGGGTCTCCCTAATATTCCGATCAGGAAATAGTACATGCCTTGAACAATATAATAATATCCTACCACATTCACACAACGCCATCTAGTCCATAATTAAGCAGAACTTGTAATATGGATACTAGATAACTGATATAATTATATATATATGTACATATATTTTTTGTAAATACCAACCTATTATTCATAGAAAATACCAAAACTCCGAAACAAATATTTGCAGATCATACAAACATTCAGTCCGAGACGGAAACCGAATCCGACATCTCAAGCACAGCAGCCGCATTTATTACCACCGCGCCACTGAAGCACTCAATATCATTGTTTATTTTAATAAAAACTTTATTTATTATTTATAGATGCTATATTTTTCTAGATTTTTACTCAATGTGCTAAAAACTAAAGTGAGCCCATTTAACTCGCAGATTTAGCTGGACCTTCGACTCACGATGGCATTAACTACACGACGATATCCTACGCTACGGGAGGTCCCCAGACCTTCCAGTTTACCGCTGAAACTGATGAGAATGGAAGCAGAGTCGTGAGACGAGATCCCAGCAAGGATGACACTCAGGATTATGAGTATCACTTCCAGGCTGGAATTAAACTGATGGAGAACAGTCACGGAGCAGGAGATGTAGCTATTTATGCCAGAGGTAAAAAAGATTTTATTGACCCGTCACATTGTAAAGTACAATATTAGTAATAATGCAATGATCCCCGAAAAATCTACTCTACTCTACTCTACCGGGCAATAACAATACTTTAATGGCATGATAAAGTCAGCATTAGTATCCATACTAATATTGTAAATTCAAAAGTAGCTGTCTTTTATGCGGTTACAGCTAAACCGCGGCACCAATTTCAATGATATTTGAAATGAAGATACTTTGATTCTTGAGAAAGGTCTTCTCCACCGTGATAACTGACATACACGCCGGCAAAGCCACGGGCGAAAGTTCTTTACAAATTTATTTAAAAGACATTCAAGAACTAGACATTTGATAACACAAGTATTACTATAAGACTGTATATAGTTACAGAAAACAAAGTATTATAAATTCAAACAACGAGTTGGAACAACACTGGAACATGTTTCTTGTTGTCCTCTTATTTAGAATAGTGGCAGTTCAAGTTAAAGAAAATGCTGACAGGACCTTGTCTGGGCATTACTTGTCAGTAGTTGCATCTCATTAAGCTACGACTAAATCGACTAAACCTACACGTCATTGCCTATATGCCGCGTAGATTTAGTCGATTAGATACTTACAAAACTAACTTTTAGGTAATAATAAAAACTAATGCCAAATTTAAATTAATTCCAGGTCCGTATTCACATTTATTCCACAACGTGCACGAACAACACTACGTATTCCACGCAATCTCCTATGCTGCTAAACTTGGAGAATTCACAAATTACATTGGCGGACGAGGATACAAGTCGAGATTTTAAATTATATTTTGTTATATTATTCTCTTGTTGGTATACATTTAGATGTTTGCCATCTATGTATACATATAAAATAACGTGTACCCATTTTGTAACCTGAAAATAAAATTTTGAAACGGCTATTGTTATTTTGATTCAGTCTGTCAGACAGCCAACTTTTTTTTTTTTTTTTTTTTTTTTTTTTTTTTTTTTTTTTAACGTGTGGAAACCCCCTCGAGCCCTCACCCCACCGGGGTTTACGGCGGGGTGGTGTGTTGGAATCGGACCGACTAAAACCACACGGTGTGCCACTCTGCGCCTGAGATAGGAGGGATTCGGGAACCGCTGCTATTACGACATCCAGATACCTCCTAGCGCCTGCCCGCTAATGCGGGCACCATCTATGGGTAAACTCTCTATTTTAGGCGACGTACGGCACACGCGGACGTCGCCTCCTCGCGGCTGGCCACTATAGCGGATGGAGGGGAAAACCCGTCCCGTCCACCCGCGGCCACACTCAAGGCGGCATGAGGCGCTGGTATGCACGCCTCCGCCGCCCGGCTCGCCGGCGGCGAATTGGGTCCGAGTGGACATCGTCCTCCCGGGCCCTCTCCGCCGCCTCCTTCCGCGAAATTACGTCTTCGCAGAAGGTTGCGACCGCGGTAAAACAACTGTCGCTACCGGCCATGGAGCGTATGACGGCCGGTAGCGAGAGATCTCCTCCAATAACTGCAGTGAGGACCCCACGCTGCGCCGCCCAAGCGGAACAAACTGCTAGCGTGTGCTGAGCCGAGTCCTCACTGCAGTCGCAGTGGTGACAGGCGGGACTCAATTCCCTCCTGACGACCGAGTGCAGATACTTCCCGAAGCAACCGTGCCCGGTAAGGACCTGCGTCAGTCGGAAGGAAAGGGTCCCGTGCTGCCGCCCTGCCCACTCGGCGATGACCGGCTGGAGAGCCTCCACGGCGGCAAAGCCAGCACGTGGAGCCTCCAGCCGGGACGACCAACGAGCCATCGTGACTCGACGAGCGGCCTCTCGCCACTCGCGTATCTCTTCGGGCGGGGGCCGTATGCCGGTACTCGCCCGGAAGTCAGCCGTCCGCCGATAAACTTCGGCGAGCACTTCCGCCTCCAAATCCCACGGGGGAGTGCCGGCCAAGGCGCATGCCGCCTCCGTCGATACGGTGCGGTAACCGCGTATGGCTCTAACCGCCAATATCCTCTGAGGGCGCCAGAGGCGAGCCCTATTCTGGGCGGTCAGAGCCGCCGCCCACACCGGTGCACCATACAGCGCCATTGACCGGACAACCCCCGTGTATAGCCGTCTCGTCGCGACGCTGGCTCCACCCAAATTAGGCAAAAGTCGCCCAAGGGCAGAAGCAGCGCCGACCAGCTTTCGCGTAAGCTGTCGGAAGTGCTCGTCGAAGAGCCACCTGCCGTCCAGGATCAGGCCCAGATACTTCATCTGGGCCTTAATCGGTACGAGGACCGAATTGACAACGATAGAGGCGCCGGAGGGTGGACCACGACGGGGCCCATGAAACAAAAGGGCCTCCGTCTTATCTAGGGCCACCCGTAAACCCAGGGCCTCAATGCGCCCGACCACCAAAGAGACTCCCACGGTGGCCAGGCGCGCCGCTTCTTGAAAGTTCGCTCCTCATGAAGCTGGTCCTCCTCGCCGTCTACGCGGTGTCGCCGCCGACTACGGGTGTAGGACCTCCGGGCACGAGCACAGGCCGCGCGGAGGTCCGCCAACTCCTGGGACCACCAGTAAACCTCTTTCCGTGGAGGCCGACAGCCTCGGATGCGGGGCATGGCCGCATCGCATATCTGCGTAATCGCATCGCGGAAACGACCAGCCCCCATGTCGACCTCCTCGGTCGGAGCTTGCGGAGACAGCCAAGAGTGAATAATGGCTGCCTCCTCTAGTAGGTCCCTATTCAGTTTGGCTACAGCCCACCGCGGAAAGCGAGAAGAACGCCGCGCCGCGTGACCCCTACTGGAGTCCTGGGTCCGGGAGAGCTCAAATCGAATGTAGAGGTGATCCGAGAGCGTCTCAACCTCTTCCAGGACACACCAGTTCCTTACTCGTGCGGCGAGGGCAGGGGTAGCGAACGAAAGGTCCACTATCGACCCTCCCTGCTGTCGCACGCACGTGTTGGTGGAGCCCCTGTTCAGTAAACAGAGGTCCACCGAGGCCGCCCACTCCTCTACGGCCTCGCCCCTGGCATCCGTCCTGGGGGAACCCCACGCAATGGACTTCGCGTTGAAGTCCCCCAGCACTAAGACGTGCCCAGACGATAGTCGCCGCATCGAGGTTTCCAAGCTATTAAGGAAAACCTCGAAGTCGCTCAAACTCCGGTTGGGGGAGAAGTACACACCGTATACGGTGATCCCCCCCACTCAGCAGCAACATATCCAGTGCCCTTGTCTCTTAGCGACAAGGGCGGGGAATGAGCCGCCGTGGAGCCGACGACTGCCACAGAGCCGTCCCGGTCACCCAACCAATTTGGACGGGGAGGAACATAATAAGGCTCCGCCGCTACGGCAACGCCGATCGACCACTGCGCCATGGTTTGCAGAAAGAGGTCCTGTGCCGCGGCACAGTGGTTCAGGTTCGTCTGGACAAGGAGGTTGGAGACTTGGTCCATTACTGAACCGTCTCTACAACCTCCTCCATGGGCGACGATGCTGACGTGCGGACGATATCGGAGGCCACCTGGGTCGATTGGCTAGCCCCCGACACTTGTCGAGAATCGCGGGGAGGTTTGCACCCCACCTGCCCCATCTGGTGATTGGCGGGCTTGTTACCCGCCGCACACAATGGGCAGTGAGGGGCGGCAGAACACACTGCCGCCTTGTGCCCCGGTCGACCGCAGCGGAAGCATAGTCCGCTGCAGTCAAAACAACTTACGCACTTGGCGCGTGTGTGTCCCGATGCCAGACATTTGTAGCATCTCATCGGTCTCGCTGCCAGGACTGTGATCCTAGCGCTCACGAAACCGATGAGTAGCCTACCGGCGTCAGCCAAGATTTTGGCCGACGGTACGGGACAGCTGACCCACACTGCGCCCAGCCCTCCTGGACCGGGGCGGATGGTGCCGACCCTGATGTTCTCCATGTTGCAGCCTGTCCTCTCTATAACTGCAGCGCGGACATCCTCGGCCGTTACGGAATCGTCCAGGCCCGAGATACGCAGTTCAGCGCACTTGGTAGGCCTGGCGATCTTAACACCATCAGTGGCTGTAAAAATTCCCCGCAGCTTCTCGGCGAAAGAGTCCGCCGTCTTTGCACCTTCAGCCCCGGGGAACTCGAGGACTCGAGCTCCCGTCTGGGCGAGGCGTATTCTAACTCCCACCGTCCCGAAGTCGTGTGCGAGACTGTCCCGGGCCTTTTTGAAGATAGCCGCATAGGACAGCCCACCCTCAGCCGCCCCCGGTGACATGGTGACCACCACTGCCGCGGTTTTGGGCGCTTGCAGTTTACGCGGCTTCTTTGTGGTGGCCACTGCCACCGATGGCGACTGCTGGGTAGAAGCTACATTTTGGGCAGCCTTTTTAGCCCGCTTTCGGGACTTCTTAGCCCCCCCCGACTACCTGCCAAGCATCCGTGGAAGGGGCAGATGTGGAAGGAGTAGATGTAAAGGTGCCAGGTGCAGTGGCTGGAGTGGGGAGCGGAGGGAATTCCACTCCAGACTTGGCCGCCGTTTTGGGCCCTGACCTCTTAGCACCCGTCTTTGCTACTGCTTTAGCCGCCTGTCGTGTCCTCGAAGCGGCCGCAGAAACAGCAGACGACGACGCCGTAGGTACAGCAGACACCGATGCCGCAGGAGCAGCAGACACCGACGCCGCCGCCGCATAGGACACACGACCGCCCATAACGGGAAGCGACGTCAGCGCCTTTGGTCTATGTGCCGCGAGTGGCGGCCGGACGACAGGGGCTGGAGGTAGTCTCGCCTCCAGGCCAGCGAGACGTCCGTCCATCATGCGCCACACTGCGTCTGTGATTTGGCGCAGGTGGGCATCAGCGATGGTACCGGAATTGGCAGGGACAAGCGACGGAGACGGGCCTTCTCGCTCAGGGCGATGAGCCTGGAATTGGGCAAACTGCGCGCTCAGCTCAGCTACCTGCCCTGTGAGATGGTCGTTGGCCGCTTGGAGACGAGCCACGTCCCCAATAAGGGTCTCAACGACTCCCGCAACCGCAGAGGAGGAATCCTTAAGGGCCTTTACAAAAGCACCCTTAAGGTTACTCGACTTGGTGGCTACTTTGTGGATGATAGCCACCGCTGCTTGCGCTCTCTCTTGCATGGACGATGGCGTTTGGGGAACAGAATCCCCTACCATCGGCTCCTTGATCTTAAGCAAGAGATCTGCGATCTCCTCCTCTGCAAGTGCTTCGCCGTCCGCCCTAACCCGCCTATAGGCTTCCGCCTTACAGAAGACGGAGCCTGACGGGATCGAGACCGAAGTTCGCGACCTTCCTCTACGGCTGCTGACGACTTTAGGAGGCAACATCTCCTGGGACGTGTCGCTCTCTTCGTCCCTGGAGCGCCCGCGTTTTCGGGAGTTGCACAGCTCCGTTTCCATCAGGTCACCTCCATTGCCATCCGACGAACACGTAGATTTGGAACGCAGTCGTTCCGATGTTCTGCGGCTCCCAGCAGTCATAATGACTTCTGGGAGCCTCATCGACATAGGTGTCCCAACAGATGCGTCCTTTAAATTGGACGAGAAGTCGTCCACTCCGCTTTTCTCCTTCTTCTTCTCTTTCTCTTCTTCTACATTTAAGTTTTTAGTTTTGTTTTGATTAGATTCCATATTAGACCCACGAGAGGGGGAGAACTAAAGGTCGACCCGGGCAGAGATCCCCCAATACCCGGGCAAGCGTAAATTTATGCCCAACCGAGGGGTCCGCAGGTGCCTCGGCTGGGAGTGCGCTTACGACTGAACTACCCATCAGCCATGCATCCCCTGGTCACGCACCAGAACACGGGATTCGGGGTAATTTTTTAAAGAGGTTTTCTTCCTCGCAGTCCGGGCGGCTAAGCCAAGACCCTCGCCCCCGATTGGTGTCGCGAGACATAACCACGACACTCCTTTCGGGATTACGATGTGACAACGGTGGCAGGAAGATTAAATCTTCCAATACCTGCTCGGCGGCAGTGTGAGTACACACCGAGCCCGTTCTCCTTTCTCCACCATTGACAGTGGAGAAACGCCGACCCATGAAAGGGTCCCACCATAGTGATTTTTTACCGAGGTTTTCCTCCTCAATGCTCCGAAGAGCGAAGAGCCAACAGAGGATCCGACAGACACGCCCGCTCTGTTGGACCAAGTCTCGGCCGAATTGCCGAAGAAATGGCTTCCTCTTCGTGCTAGAATATTAGCCGTTGGCAGTGATGAACAACACCATCGCCAACGTTTCCAGGGTGCACCACGCGGAGGTTTTCTAGCCCAGCACCCCTGTCAGACAGCCAACTAGAGTAACGTTAGCAGGAAAGTGTCTCAGCTCAGTCTAAGAATTAATGATGGGAAAAAAATCTAAGTTAAGAAATATTCTACATACAACGTATCGTACTTTCTTTTTAATAAGTGGAAGCCTGTCAGGCCATTACGCCACCGGGGTTTGTGGTAAGGTGGTGTATTGAAATCGGACCGATTAAAACCACACGTCAAAATATCTTTGTGTTGCAAAATAAATTTAATCGTTGAGGGATAAATTTAAAGAAATTGGTATCATGACAGTCACATTTCAATACGTCTATGAAAATTTAGTATATATAAAGAAAAGTACTCGTTTATTCACAAAGTTTAGCGACATTCATGACGTCAGTATTAAAAATAAAGACAAACTCGTGTTGCCAACCACTAGATTACAAGAAGTCTCCTTGATGACAGGGTGTGCGATTCCACACTAAAATACCAAGCAAATTTCAAAAATTAAGTATTACCAAATTAAGTACATAATAAAATTAAAACTAAGGACGACTGGCAAAAACTGAAAAGTAAGTCTTTGTCTTCTTCGGTTTTAGATTATTTAAATAACAAGTTTGCTTGGGATTGACGCTGCTCACTTTTTTTTAGGTTTAAGAACATGCCAAAATGACTCTACTGTGCCTGATAGAAAACATGAACAGAGTCCAAGAGTTATGGTCACCATACTCATCGCGAATGCGCACAATGCAATATGGTGACCCACACTATGGCGGCGTAGTTATACCCACACTATGCTTTTTCACGCCCCACTTGGGGATGTAAAAGGCATGACAGTCATCATGACTGTTTCACCCCGATAACTGTCACCCCTGCATCATTGGGCTTCCAGTCTCACATTTACGTTTCTTGTGTTTGAAAGTTATGAAATGAATGAGATAGGTGTCCAAAGTTTAAGTTCCGGAACGTTAGACGAGACGTCATTTGCTGTACCAAGCTTCCCCTTCTTACTCATCTCCTTTTTTCTGTCCTTTTTATTTTATAGAGTTTGCAATGTTGTCATATTTAAACCCACGAGAGCGGTTAAAGTCATCCCGGGCACGGCAAACCTCCATTACCCGGACAAGCGTAGCAGGTACCTAGGCTGAAAATGTGCTTGCGACTGAACTACCCATCAGCTATATGTTCCCTGGCCACACACCAAAACCCGGAATTTGGTGTATTTTTTTACAGAAGTTTTCTTCCACGCAGTCCGGTTGACAAAACCGAGATCCTCGTCCCCAATTATAACAGCGAGGCATAATCACGACACCTCTCGGGATTACTATATGCCAATGATGGCAGGAAAAGAAATCTCCCAATGCTTGCTCAGTGGCAGTATGCGTATATAGTGGAGTACTGGAGCTGGAGACAGGAGAACGATCTCGGTATGTGCTGAGTTCTCCTTTCTACATTAATGACAGTGGAGCAATTCCGACTCGTCAAACGGTCACATGTTCGTGATTTTAACGAGGTTTTTCTCCTCAGCGTTTCGATGACCGAAGAGCCAACAGAGGAATCTATAGACGGCTCCGTTAGACCAAGCCTTGACTGAGTGGTCGAAGAAAATGACCTCTTCTTCCTGCCAGAATAACAGTTGTTGGCGATGATATCCTCCTGCAAATAGCGATCAATAGTGCCACCGCCAATGTTCCCAGGGTGCACCACGCGAAGGTTTCCTAGCCCAGCACCGCAGTGAATATCGTACCTACTTCAATGTATGATCATCGTGTGATTGGAGAATCGTCCTTTTGTGGTGGAGAGATATTATGTATACGTTACATAAAGAAATTACATTTCAGCTTTCGTCAACATCATACTCTCCTTCGTATTCAAAGAATCTAATTAAGTAGATAAGATAAAGTGTACATGTAAACTCACGTAACATCATAGGTAGATAATAGTGGCAGATATTGAAACTTACAGCCGGCTAAATGATATCAATCCTGAGGTTTTGTGTTACAAAGAGTTCATTCAGCCTCTGTTAAGACCAAGTTTTTACAGTTTACAACATATCAGTGATTCTGTAGTTGCACTTTGATTTTTGCTGGTAATAGCTTGAATCACACGCTTGTCTATTTGTCGTAGATTTGTTTATTGAAGATTTTCACTTGGCCAAAGAATTCTTTTCTTCTTCTTTTTTTCTAAAAGACAACACCCACATTAGGAGTACGAGCATGTCCTGTGTCGCGAGGGTCTTTACGAACATACAAAAAACGGACGCAAAGAACATCCAGACTCAGAACAACAATTTGCGGATCTTACAAAGTGTTGTCCCATGTGAAGTTTGAAACCATAACACTCAGCGCAGTAGTGGCGTGGCGACGGCTTAAGCGATTATGCTATCTGCACAGGCAAATTCTGGTATTTATAACCTTGGAAAAGCAGTATTCGATGCCGATGCTTTGAAAGCTCACTAAGTATAGAAAGTGGTTGATATTTTCTATGTGAGTTAGTACTTTTTAAGCACATAGGCTTCTTCTTTCTAAGGAGCGGTATAAGTGAGGCCAGCAGTGGACTGATAAAGGTTGGTGATGTAATGAAAGACTTTTTCAATTCTTCTTCTCTTCTTCTTCGGTAGTGGCGAATAGAGTTCTGTCATCAGTATTTTGAAGGTTACAGATTTTCTTAACACACAAAACATGAATTAATAAAACTACAATGATTATGATAAATGTAATGACGTGATTAATTATTTTCACGTGATAACGTTATAAACAAATATTTGCTGTCTTATCACGAATATACCTAAATATGCTAAACGCAAGAAATACAGGTAGGACTATATTATTTTTTACATAAATAAATTTCTAAACTTTAAGGTTTTTGTCACATAATATATGTCTCTTAGCAGAGCTTTAGTATAGTGGGTCAAAACCTCCTTGCTAAGGACAGACCTATGTCCAACAGTGTACTGTTAGAGAAAGAGAAAGACTGTAAGAGAAGTCACAAGTGTTTTGCCGCCGTTTGAACCCCTTTTACTTATCCATGATTCCTATCCAACACAACTATAATATCCCGCAGCGAAGCATAGCGGGGTACAGCGAGTAAATAATGAAATTAATTATTAATGAAATGAATGATTACTTCTACAATATTTCATTAGGCACCTACTTACCTTGACAGCAATTGCAATCCTTGAACCTGCCATTTACAATTTTTGTTTGAACACATGTGCGGGATTATCGAATAGGACTCGATTGTTATGTGTGTGTTGTAAATGTTGTTACATGAAAATTAATTTATGCTGACATCAAAACAAATTCAATTTATGTAAGACATGACGTTGCTATTAGTGTAAGTATGCCAAATGTGACAAGGCATTTTTGTATTTTATCGTTATGAAGTTTGTTATATTTGTATTTTTAGCATTTTAAAATTATAGTAAGCTTTTACCACGGTTTAACTCTCGTCAATTTGAATTACATACATATAATAACCTCAGTCTGCTCACACAGGGCTGTTTGATTAGAACCTAGGTAGATTCTGTACTATGACAACAGGACTACTCACAAAGATACTTACATAAACTTTTTTGTTTTTAAAAACATACATAAACAATAAACATACACTGAGACACAAAAAACTTTTGAGTTAAAAACAACTTGTTTTAAACATTTGTACTGGTACTAATAAGCATACACCCTTAAATTTTGAGTACCTATTGCATTATTAATTTCTTTGTCAATGAATTTCAAGCATGAGAAAAGGCATAAAAAATGGTACAATAACGTAAGTTACGACTTTAAGTTTGTCTAAAACAATTTTCAATTAACATAGATAAATCTATACCTAAATATCTACGTGACGCATCAGGAACGAACGTCAGCCAGTCTGTTATCCACTTATTTCGTCGGTTAACCTCAGTTGTAGTCACGACGTCACAGCGGTGTAGTGTCAAACATGCGCCCGCGCATCGTGCTTGTGTTTTGTGTTGTAATCGTTTGTACGCGAGCGCTTCGTACCGGTATGTGAACTGTTTATTAATATTTCCTTTTTGTGTAATCTTAAACCGATTTGTGTTTCAATAGGCATAGTGCAATGCAATTTAAAAAAAATATTTGTGTTAAAAATATTTAAAGTATTAGTTGTGTAATTGTGTTTTAAGGTTAGGTTTTAGTTGTGTTTTCATTATGATCAAATAAAGAAAGCAAACATTATAACACAGACACATTTATCATGATATAAAATTGTAATTATCTGCACTAAATGAATTGTTTTCTCATAACATTGGTCCTCATAACATTCCTTCTTGTGATTATTCTTAGGTTTTTTTAGTAAAATAGGGCCAATAATTTGACAAGGTCAATGTTGTGATTATCAATGTCAGAAATCAATCAATGCCAAACCAATATTGCTAGCTATCGTTAGATAACCTAGGTACAAGGGGCTACCCATGGACCGTTAAATCATAATGAGTAATTGTGAGTTATATTATTTTATTAATTCTACAGCATATTACGGGTACATTCTTGGTTTGTTTACCTGGTAATGTGTTACTGGTGCATTATGCTATCTCTGATAACAGCTCCTTATATAATACGTCCGAATAAAATTGTATAAACAATACAAAAAGAAATAGAGACGAGAGATCTAGAAACAAAATGCCTGATTAAAAACTACCTTCTTCACCTCCTTCAGCGCCTTCTAGGCTGCCATAGCGTGGGTCGCCATACCGCACTGTCTTCATTCTACAAAAAAAACTTTTAATTCTGTTTTCTAAAAGGCATTTTGTGACTTGAGGTTCTTAAGAATGAACATAGTATGTAAAACGATAATAGTAAATCAATTGATAGACTGGAAGTTTGTTAAATCTATACCATACATTTTGAGTAGCCTTTAACTTCCAGTAAAGTTTAAATATTTTATTATTTCTCATCGATCATCGACCTTGAGGAGACATTTGTTCTGCATACTTAATAGTCACGTTAATAATCAATCATATCTCGACGTTTCAAATTTTATATCACGTCTAGATCAAACTTATTAATCGGTTTAATATTGAAGGTCTTGTGAGTTCGAATCCTGTACAATACTGCATGAACATTTTAAGAACTAGGTCGATCTTAAAAATTCTGGACACGATATGAATTCAAGTGGATTATTAACTCGCGTTACAGAGTTATACCTAGATGAGATCAAGTTACTGATGGTCTATTCCACCCACTACACTTGCGTCTATGCAAATAGGGATTAACAAGAACCGGAAATTATTTGTCTATGGAAAGCTCCGGAACGATGACATGACAAACGAATGTTATTTGTGCCGTCCAGCAGGATATACCTCTCATGATTATTATTCATCACAATTCACATAGACAAAGACTTCTATATCGTCGAAAAGGAGTCGGATGGTAACTAAGAGACAGTTGCTAATAAATCGGTTGAATCAACGTTCCTTCCTAGATCATATTACATAGGTGCTGTAGGTATATATATAATTTTTCTATACGTATGTTTGTCACCTAACCCCTCCTAAGCGGTTGGACTGACTTGGATGAAATTTTGTGTGTATATTTTAATGGAATCCTGGATGGCTTAAAAACATAATTAGACTCGGTGGTGCTGCTATAGGTATCTTACTAATAGGTTTGTTGATTTGCTGCACAAAAGAACAATACAGGTATTTTATATATTATTGATATGAAATATATTTTATATATTTTCTAGTATATTATTTAGAATATAAGAATGAAAACTATCATACGCACACTCTTAACGAACGAACTCTTAACATCGATTTTTACATTACTAGTTTAGTATAACATTTAAGTACCTACACTAATGAATTTTATTTTTAAATATATTTACATATGTGAAAATATTAATTAGAATTTTAATTTATTTTCACTTACTGATTGTAAAATTTAATAAGTTCAACCAACTACCTCGGTGGTGCCGTGGTTGCGTATGCGACTGTTATGTTTGAAGTCTCAGGTTCGATTCACGAGACGGACCAAATGTTTGCATGCTCTGTAAATATTTGTTCCAAGTTTGGGTGTTTTCTATATATAATATGTATGTACAAAAAATAGCATATGTATTATTTATATCACTTGTGTAGTACCCATATCACTAGCTCTGCTTAGTTTGGGACTAGATGACGTTGTGTGGTAGATGTCCGAAATATTAATATTAAATATATTATTTTGTACCTCGTTGCAATTTCTAAGTATTTGTTTTCATTATTTGAATCTGTACGTAAAACTTGTATAGTTAATAGAAAAGTGTATCATAGTCTGCACATATTAGTCAAGAATTCATTATATTCATTTAACATAACAATAAGATAGAAATAAGTATAACTACCAATTGTACGTACTACATACCATAAAGTGATTTTAATGGGCTCATAAACTGTGAACCAAACCAGGAGTCTGCTGTCTAATAGGTGCATAATAATCATAAGAAATTTAAGAAAAAAAATACGAAAGTTTTACAGCATGGGACACCTAAGTTACGGCTTTGGAATCTCAAATTAGGCAGTGCCTGTGGTATAGTAATCAGACTGCGTTAATGACACCCAGATACAGGACAAATTATCGCATTACATAATTATTTGTTATAGGTTAGAATCGAACCTGTGATGGGCTAGCAGTCAGGACCTCTAAGCTGTAAGCCAGTCGAGTCATATTTTTTGTTATAGACTAGACATAAGAGATATAAGAAACTGACTGATGTATTTGGTGACGCAGCAAACTTGGCCACAAATTACTATCAAATGACTTTGAAATAATAACCTAACAAATAACTTGGCTGCACGGTTGGCCTAGTGAATTCAGCGGTTGCTGGATGTTGTGGGTTCAAACCCCATATCGGAGAGCACTTTGTGTGATCCATAAATTGTTGTTCTGAGTCTGGGTGTTCTTTGTGTCCGTTTCTTGTACGTTTGTAAAGTCCCCCGCGACACATGATATGGGCGTTGTCTTTTATTGAAGAAAAAAAGAACTTATTTAGAAATTTACTTTACTAACTACTTAGAGTGTTACTTGTTATGAATAAGTTGAAAATATTTCAGATGTGCGCTCTTTTCTGGTTTCTTTTTTTTGTTTTTATCTCTCATAAATTCGTCAATCGTCATTAACTGTCCGTCCACTGGTGAACTTGAATGGATAAAGAAATTTCTTTATACAAATCCCAAATAAATTTGAGAAGACGATAAAAAGGTATTCATTTTGTATTGTTATTAACAAACGGAAACTGAGTCCGTTACTCTCTCAAATGACTTGTTATATAATGTTTTTGGTCTAGGTACTATACCTCGCTTGTCAAACAGATAGGGTTTGAGTAAAACTTTCCTTCACGGGCAATACTATTGTCTTGAGTAATTTTATTTTATTCTTTTTCTATATTAAAAACCTGCCAAAGTAACTTTACTCTGCCTGATGGAAAGCATGAATAAAATCCAAGAGTTGTAGTCACCATACTCATTGCAAGTGCAGACAATACAGTATGGTAACCCACACTATGGCGGCCTTGTGAGATGCTTTTTCACACTCCGCTTGGGGACGTAAAAGGCATGACAGTCATCGTGACAGTGTAAGGCTTACACAGTTACCACGATAACTGTCACCCCTGCATCAATGGGCCTCCGGTCTCACAGTGTCCATCGAAACACGATAACATGGATGCTGTCGGTTTAGGTTGGTCTTCTGTAGGAGGGAGGACCGCCGCGGTCGAGCCGACCCGCTCGTACTGAAATCAGCGTGGCTCTACTACCTAGCAATAGTAGTTAGTTACTTACTAATTAGTACAGCTTAAACTTTTTCTCACGAGGATCCTATACGACTTCGTAAAGATCACTTAATCTTGCTGGTCTAGTGCGGGTAATAAACAATTCGCTGTCATAATAAATAATACAGTGTTAACTATAAACAAAACATCAATGCAACTACAACGAAATAGTGTACGTTTTATATAATGACATCATAACGCGCAACTCGACACTCTGAGTATGCAGTATACTCGGTGTGTTCAAAAAGTATCGCAAATTTTGTGTATTTTCAAAAATTATTTATTTATTCGTGAATATCTATTTTCTCCCCTTCAAAGTAATCCCCCTAGGATATTATACACTTGTGCCAACGTTTTCTCCAATCTTCGAAGCACTTCAAAAAATCATTTTTTTGTATCTTGTTCAGCTCCTCCTTCGATGCCGTCTTTATCTCGTCAATTGTGGTGTAGCGTCGTCCCTTCATGGGCCTCTTCAGTTTCGGGAATACGGGGCCAGATCTAGGGAATACGGTGGCTGCAGTATCATTAGTGTGTTGTTTTTGGCCAAGAAATCACGTACAAGCAGCGATGTATGAGCAGGGGCGTTATCGTGGTGCAAAAGCCAATTTCTGTTTTTCCACAACTTTGGGCGTTTCTGGCGGATTGCTGGGCGCAAATTGCGCATAACTTGCAGGTAATATTCCTTATTCACCGTTCTACCCTGTGGCAAGAACTCACGATGCACCACGCCCCTGCAATCGAAGAAAACTGTAAGCAAAACTTCGTTCGGGCGTCCGGCACACTCTTCGTCGTTCACATTTTCTCGGCCTTCTGAAAACATTTAGTACCACCAACAAACGTATTTTCTCATATTACAATTTACCACGTCAATAATGGCTCTATTACCTAGAAAAGTTTACTCCCTTCGGCTTTCTCGACATCCCCGAGATTAATAGGGTTAGTTGCATTGAGTACTCTTATTCCACCACCGCTAACGCATTCAAAATTAAAAAATTGTAACTACATACGCTTTTATTAGTTTTACGCGTGTATATATGTAGGAGCATCCATGTAATGGAATTTTTCGTGTTTCTATTTATTTCAAAACTTGCAGCGTGTAAAAAGCCAAATAATAGAACTTTATGGATCATTATGAGAAAATAACAAAAAATACATTTCAATAACAAAATACGAGTGTTTCTTTGTTATATTCAAACAACAACTTTGAATAAAACAAAGAAACACACATTGTTACCTATTTTTCGTAATATTAAATAATACATTAAGTAATATAACATCATTTATATGTTCTTAAGAACCTACGTTTAACCCACAGACGCCCCCAACAACTGTGTCCTCTAATCCATCTGAAGGTTTCTAGAATATATTACTTTTTGTAATAAAGTTGCCTTTTGTACTTAAATTACATAAGAGGCATGCTTCGGTTGTTAGAAACATCAACAACAACAGGTAATTGTTATTGGGAAGTTAGTGCCCTCAAATATACAGACAACTTTTTTTTTAACGTGTGGAAACCCCCTCGGGCCGTCACCCCACCGGGGTTTACGGCGAGGTGGTGTGTCAGAATCGGACCGACTAAAACCACACGGTGTGCCACTCTGCGCCTGACATAGGAGGGATCCGGGAACAGCTGTTATTACGACATCCAGATCAAATATAGTGACAACTAGTTCAACCTTCGAATTCAGTTCGCCCTCAGGGTTGTGGAGGTCCGATGCCAATTGCTCTATGGAAAAGCTGGAGTATTTAAATAAAACCGATTAAACTAGTAGCCGAACTAAAATAATCTTGAGATTAATTTAGGTTAGGAAGAAGAAGAGTCATGCTCGACACGTACTGGCTCGACTGGTATAGTCTCACAAAAATCTGACATTAAGGAACTCTGTCGCTCGAGTTGCTGAAGTTTAAAAAAGAGAGGGCTCACTGTTCATGTTCCTTTTTTAAAAAAAAAAGACAACGCCCGCACTAGTAATAAATCCTGTGTCGCAGAGGACTTTACAAACACAAGAAACGGACACAAAGAACACCCAGACTTAGAACAACAATTTATGGATCACACAAAGTGTTGTCCTATGTGGAGTTTGAACCCACAACACTCAGCGCAGTAGAGAGCGGCGTGGCGACCGCTTGAACCACTAGGCCAACAGTGCAGTCACCTTTGGGGGACACAAAGAGTAAAAACAAACTTGTGACTCTTGAGTTACAGGTAATCATAGCCGGTGGTAATTACTTATGACTAGTTCACCCACTTGTTCGTTTGCCACCATATAGCGTAAAAAAATGGACACAATTACGTATGATACTTTCACAGTAATTTACAATAGTTTATTTATTTATTCAAAGCTTTTATAATGTCTTTACAGGACCTTTATAACAATAGTAATAATACGATACTGTAAGTAAAATTGATTGCCAAAGTTATTTTTTAACAAAAAGGTTATTCGCTGTAATATACCCTTGAGCAATTTCTTTAAAGTTCAGGAGATTACAGCCGTAGAGGTCCACATCCATGGAAATAATATTAATAAGTTTTATGGCACGTAACATACGGACATAGCTATAATTACCTACTTGGGCATGACATGGTTAAAATAATAAAATGTGATCGTATTATGTCACGCAGTTGTTGACTATCAACATTTAAATTCTACCGAATATGCCACTTACTTAGCTCTCTGGTAGCAAACCAGATGCTTGCTGTTGTGTGGACAAATGAGAATACTCACACCCCAGGCAAAGAACGATTCTTTCTTCTATTGCATAAAGAACTGTTAGTCGCAACAACAAACATATTCCAATTTCTGTTTCTAGGTTTATTGACCGATACCCGATTGTTTCAAAAGTGACAAGTCGCTTAACTTTTAGTACAAATATATACTCCGACACTATTTGTATCCTTATTCTTGCTGTATGTCTTTTTTCTATTATTATAGACAACTCGTCTATTAAGAAAATAATGTGGGGACTTTAAAAATATTGATTAAACATACAGAGGGAAGCCACAGACTCAGGACAACAATTTGTGGATGATATGCTTTGAACCATAAGAATCGAACTTAGCGCAATAGTAAAACAACCGGTTAAGCAACTACATCATCCGTGTAGTATTTGGTTCAAACCGCTTATTTACTAGCGTAATTGTTACATCGACTTACCTAGACGCTTGAATGTACGGCAACCACATACGTCTAGACTCAGCGTCACCTAAATAAATCAAATATAATCATGGTCGCAGTCGAGCGACATTCTGGCGACTAGTCGACTGTGCGTAATGGGACTAATTGATACTTGAACGCATATACGCTCGGTTAAGCATGTTGTACGTATATCTGGGTCAAGGGCACCAGTTTTAAATTACACCATTGTACACAAGTCATTTGAGATAGAAATGGATTCAGTTCCCCGTTGTAAACAACGGTACAAAAATACGTTTCAACTTTAGATATAGAATATTATCAACGTCTCATATTATTTAGGGTCACAGTAATGAATTTTGCTTATTCATTCTTCTGCATCGCTCCCTTTTCTAGTCATTTACTCTTTTATGCATTCCATTAATCTTTCTTTGATCGTCCTGTTTTCTGATATCCTTCAACTTTCACACTCCTTCACATTTTCTCCTTTTGTTTTGTGCGACTCTATGCATCACACGTCCATACGAGAATAACCTTACTTATTTATTTTAAGGAAACTCTAGTCAGTTATGTTGTAGGTTACAATTTAAGTCTGTAATGAAGTCAATCTGGGCTGACTGCATTTACATAAGAGGACAACACAATAAAAATACTGTAAAGTCAATCTTCATCTGCATAAAATGAACTGTATTGGTTCATAGCTTCGTAATTAACTTATTATTTATTTGTAATAAGAAAAAAATAAAAGTTATATCCTAAGAAGGGTCCACCGCGGACCATCGCTGACCTTATGTAGATTTTTTTATCTAGGGCCATCCATCTACGGCTTGCAGATGACCCCTTTTCTGCCCCAAAAGAGCGTGTGCTCCGTAGCACGTCCCGCTGCCAACCTGGCATGCTTCTGCTAGGGTGACGGATGGCCTCACTTGTCACCCCCAGACTTGCGCTTATGAAGGGCGGAGATCGTTCTGCGATCTCCGGCGCCCGAGCCGTCTGTGATACCGGACCCGTTCCCAAGCCTGGCGGACCGGAAAAGTTCTAAACCTCTCCCGTTACGCTAGTTTATACCTGAATAATATGTATATATTTAGAAATATATAAGTCCTGCCTGGTTTGGGATCCGACAGACGCGTGTGAGGATATTTTTGTATTAATATAATACGTAATTTTTAATTTCTTTTTTTCAGATCAAGGATTTTGGTTGGATCTAGCAAAAAATGAGCTAAGGGAAGCACTTGAAGTGAAATTAAACCACAACACAGCGAAAAATGTGATCCTATTTATTGGAGATGGCATGGGGCCCAACACCGTTACAGCCACTAGGATACATAAAGGTGGAGAATCACATAGGTTGGTGTACGAGAAGTTCCCACATATGGGGCTTTTGAAGGTAACAGTTTTAAATCTAGTTAAAATATGACTTTTTGAGTTTATTGTAAAGGGAGGTAAAGAAAATATTTAGCTAATTAAATATATTTTTTTAATAAATAACTTTTTCCATTTCAATTTTAATTACGCTTATTTAAGCGTTAGGTTTAAGTTTCTCAATCCAGTATGTCTAATCAATTGTTTTTTGCGATTAACTTACAGCTTATGGAATATTCACTCCAACTAAACTATTTTACTACTCCAGTTTTAAAATAAACTCGTTCACCGTCATAAAAATAATCATATTTTTATCTCAGTTTGGCCTCACTATATCCAATTTGTAAAATTTGCAACTGACCAATTCTCCATTTATCATTTATTCAAAATCGAAAACAGTCCATTTCATAAATGGTCCAGTTGGCACCCTTAATTGTGAGGAATGTTTTTAAGACCTCCACGTGGTGAGATTTGGCTGGAAGTAAAAATGCATGTAACTAGCGGAATTGGTTCAACCATTACCACGCTAGTAGTTGGGTTCTTTTACTTACCAGTTGAATATTAGACATTCTGCAAACTGGACAATTTGTGACCACTTGAAAGTGACCAAACCAGCCCGTTTTTCAAAAAAAAGAAAGCAAAAATTAGCAATTATTGGTAATAACAGTTGAAAATTTTCAAAGCAAACAGTTTAAGTATACTATTGGCATTTGTTATCTGGATATATTTAAATCTAGAAAGCCTAAAAACTCGTTCACGTAAGGTATTTATGACGTGTATATTGAGTTTATTCAAAGACGGTTCCTGCAGATCTATAAACTTTCAAAAAAACCTTATAGTGGCTCTATTTATTAATCACAGAAAACAATGTTAAGCATTTCTTTTGTTGTTTTTCATCGAGTAGTGAAGGCACTGGAATCCAACTAATTCCTCTGCCTGGTTCCCAGTCACGTCTTTTTCCTGTTATAAGTTTTTAAGTTTCAAGTGACCTTGGCCGTTGGTATTCACTTGTGCTAGTTACCATAATGTAACACGTTTGCTTGTTTACCTGCCTGTAACATAAGAATAAACAATAAATAAGGTTTAGTTTATTTGTCTCTGTTTTGAAATTTCTACTCTAATAATTAAATTATTACTTCGTTTATAAAATTGTGAACTCGTATGTAATATACAGATATGGACTACATAGTCGTGAAGATGATTGAGATGTCCCTTTACCAATTTTATTTTATCATTTGTAGTTTGAGAAATTGTGAGAGAATTGGAATAAATTAGAAGGGAGACGCACTCAAACATGTCATTGAGAGAACAGAACAAGAAAAACGACCTACACCTATTTTGAATGTTCTGTTTTCTTTATTTTTATAATCATCCCAATAACTAGCAACCTGTTTAAAAAACTAACAATTGCAAGTGTTATCTAGTTGTCACGTAAAACAAAAATCTAAATCCATAGGCACACGCTTATCTAAACTTTTTGTGGTGTATTAGTATATAGCGTATGTGACTGCGTTCGATATCAGGGTCGTACCAATGTTTGTGTAAGCTGCAAAAACTTTTTTAGAAGTTTGGGTGTTTGAAATGTATTCTATGCATATATTTAGAACACAACACGTCAGTGTGGTGCCGGAATACGTAGTGTTACCACCCCTATTCATCCTATGGGTGTCGTAAGAGGCGATTAAGAGAACAAACTATTCAGGAAAATATCACTACAGAGAGAAGGAAAACCTGAAATAAACACTATTTTAACCCGTCTGGCCAGCGTGGTATAGTATCTAAAACCTCCTTTCTAAGGAGGGAGGAGGGTCTATGTCTACTGGTGGATTGTTAAAGGCTATTGATGATGATTACAAATAACATTTAGAAAAAAGTGTATAAGTATTTTATAATCCAATCTAGCTTTCATAGCACAAGATCTGCTTAACATAAAACTATATCACGAGTGTTAGATGTCCGAAAATATAATTATAACTACGAGTATTATATCTTTTATCTAGACCTTCCATTTTTTCCAGACCTACGCATCCAATAAAATGGTTCCTGACTCGGCCTGTACTGCTACTGCTCTATTTTGTGGCATTAAGAACAATAAGGATACAATGGCAGTAGACGCGACTGTTCAGCGTAGAGATTGTATAGCATCTTTGAACCCAGAAGCCAGGACGCTTAGTTTAGCAGCTCACGCAATAAAGGCTGGGAAAAGTGCGGGTAAGTTTGTCTTTGGTTGTGTAAGGTGTTAGAAAAAAATATTTAAAAAAAAACGTCCACTTGAATTCACCCATGTGGAGTTTAAACTACTTATTAATACGCGAAGAAAGTTTTTCATACTCTTCTTTAATTAAAATGGTAACCCGAAGTACTTCAAAGATTTAATGATTTCATATAGAATTGTAGAAAGTTGATACTTTATATAGTGTGTGAAATAAAACTAAAAATAATGTGATAATTGCTAAATAAAACGATAGGATTCTTGTGTCAAATCAAGTTATGCTGGCCTAAAATAAAATAATACATTAAACCTGTCGAATTTCCACCCTAAAACGAAACTCTAGTGTTGAAAAATCTTCTATTAAGAGACAAATGGCATCAAACCACAACTTTTTTTTCTTTTTTTAATAAGACCACGCCCGCATTCGGAATAAATCCTGTGTCGCGAGGGACTTTACAAACATACAAGAAACGGACACAAAGAACACCCAGTTTTGTGTCTTGTGGATCACACAAAGTGTTGTCCCATGTAGCATTTGAACCCACACCACTCGGCAAAGTGGAAAACGGCGTGGCGATCGCTTAAACCACTTGATCAACCGTGCAGTCAGCTCAAATAAAGATTATTGAGTAGGTGTTATTGCAGTACACTTTCAAACGCCAATAGCTTACAAATTAATACTAATGTTAATTACAACAAGACTAGAAGAATAGAGGCGAGATGATCCAAGTAAAAGGTGTTAAGAGTCACATTAACAAATTAAACTTCTATCACAAGGCCTAATTAGTCTGCTATGACCAGATGTGCCTGAAACAAGAGCTATGCAAGTTAGTAACGTGACCTAAGAGAGAACGTATAGGGTGGGCCATGAATTAGTTAATATTTGATATTTTACAAATATTGTTTATTTACAAGAAAGTTAGTGAAATTTATTTTTTAAAAATTACGTCGTCCAAATAACCACCGTTTCGACATTTGCTCTCTTCTACAAGAGCACCAAAATTTTCGAATACTCGTCTCCAAGCAAACGCGAGATCGCCGACATCTCTTCGTTGATTTTTTCTTTTAGTTGACGTAGTGTATTTGATTTATTGATGTAGGCACGATTCTTCAAATAACCCCATAAAAAGAAGTCTGCTGGGGATAGATCTGGACTTCTGAGTGGCCATTCAGGTGTTCCGGAAACATGTCTTTGTTCACCGGCAGGGATTCATTGGATGAGTGACAAGTGGTACCGTCTTGTTGAAACCATGTGTTGTAGCCAGCAAATTCTAGTAGCATCGATCCCAAGAACTCCCATAACATGTTTGTGCAGGATGTTAGATTCAAATATTAACGAACTCTCGACACATTCTATACTTGCCAGTAAAACTGGTAAAGATTTCTCAAAAAAAAACCGGTCGAAGCGATAGAACCTCCATCGTGCTTACAAACTTGCAGCTAGCGGTTAGAACAAATCAGTTATTAAACGTAAATATATGTTCAAAGCAGCGTAAACAAAGACTATTTTAAATGTTATGGAGCCAATAAACATTGGTATAGTATAAGTACATAAAAAATAGGCGTAAGGCAATCTAAATAAACGTATTTGGTTATAGAGTGAGTAAATAATTTTATTTAGAATTATGCATACTAAGACCTTTCAAACGACTACAAAAACTATAAGAATATCAATTAGACTGTTTTTTTGTCCAAAAAGTTATTATGTAAAAAAGTGAGTGGCAGTACTACCCTCCCACAGAAGACCAACCTAAAGCGCCAGCATCCGTGTTGTAGTGCTTCGTTGGTGAGTGTGAGACCGGAAGCTCATTGATGCAGGGGTGCCAGTTATTGTGGTAACTGTGTAAGCCTTACACTGTCACAATGACTGTCATGCCTTTTACGTCCCCAAGCGGGGTGTGAAAAAGCATCTCATAAGGCCGCCATATTGTGGGTTACCATACTACATTGTCTGCATTTGCAATGAGTATGGTGACCACAACTCTTTCATTCTACTCATGCTTTCCATAAAGCAGTGTAGAGTCACTTTGGCAGGCTATTAATATAAAAAAAAAAAGTAGCTATACAGCATAACTTGGTTGCGCTAAGATCTTCTGAGGATGCCAATAAAACTTTAAAATAAAATACAGTTACCAGAACAATATAATAGTTAACATTTTTCTTTCAAATTACTGTATTAACGTTGAGACTTCTTCCACCTACAATGATAAACAAGCTTCAAAAACCGTGGTATGTGTTTATAATGAAAATTCCAGTACAAAAACACATGGATAATTCTCCACACATAACTTCTGCAATGAACACAACATACCTGTAGCCAAGGTTACAGAAAGAAAAATATACGTATTTCTAATTGGCACTGGAAAAAGCTTCAGTAAACACAGTTTGCAAGTACATACGCTCTTAAGCGTTCATGCATTTAAGACGCACCGAATAGCAGAATGACTAATCCTGTATCGCACAATAAAAATTTTCATGAATAATGATTATACAACTTGACATGTTATCATGAAGATCCCCTCTTGGTGTGGGAGGGACATCGCCCCCATCCCTAAACAACGCCATCGTTTCTGTTAACTCCTTCAATATTTTAGTAGATTCTAGAAGTAATTGAAAACCATTTATTGGCTGCACAGATGGCGAAGTGGTTTCAAGAGACACTGAAACGCTTGCTATTGCACTGAGAATTGTGGTTTCGATCTCAACATGGGACAACACTTTATGTGATCCGCTAATTGTTATTCTGGTTACGGGCATTCTTTGTTATTCTGTACTTATTGGACATCGTTCTACGTGTATAGTTTGTGGGCTCATTTTACATTAATAACATGCAATACTCTTCGAGTCCACTATAACAACACATTTAAAGTTTTGATGGGGCTGCCGCGTTTCTGTGGTGATTCAAGGATGTTTGCAGAAGCCCTAGTTGACTTTTTTATATTGTAATGCTTAAGAGATGCGCATTCCTGGTGTGATGCAGTGTAGCGCCTACAGCTTCCTAAAAATGATCTCCAGACGCCAAGACTGCTCGATCATAAACTGATATTGCAAACTTCTTGCTGGACCTACAATATATTTATTTATTTACTAACATATTATAGTTTGGGAAGCCCTTATGACACAGGAAATATTCCTAGTGTTGCAATATAAATGCTGATAAAATGTCATATCTATACTTTGTTACTGTTTATGATAAACAAAGTGTTAAATTGTAGGATTCGTTACAACAATGCGAGTAACACACGCGACTCCTGGTCCATTATATGCACATAGCGCTGACCGTTCATGGGAATGCGAAGCCCGAATGCCGCCAGGGACTGAGCAGTGCAAAGATATTGCCCGACAACTTATCGAGGACTGGCCTGGGAGTGACCTTAATGTAAGTACTATATTTCTAAAAAAGTTAATTCAGTCATTGAATGAAGCTCAAGACTGAACGCGATGGAGAATTACTGTTGACGGTCTCTGTCCTATGGCATGGAACAGTAAGTCATGTAAGTCAACGAAAAGGATGGCAACCTTTTTTAGACGACTTAAATAAATGGTGTTATTGAGCATCAGCATCAATTATCTTTCTTACATATATATTAAATACAAAAAAGTATATTTCTTTTTAAACTTTTTCGTTATTATCATAATATGAGCCAGGCCTGGTTGTCTATCGGTTGGTGATACTGACTGTTAAAGTCTGAGATCTTCAGTTCGATTCCGACCCAGGGCAAATATTGTTTATCAATTATGGTGAGACGCCAACAAAAAGCCACAATATTGTTAAATAACTAATGTCTTATTTAATCTTTACATGTCATAATTGGAATGTATGAGTCCCAATTTTCTAGTTTTAACGAATAGATATTTTCAGATCAGATCCTACAAAGTCAATAAATTAACCTGTTTTATAATTTCTAGGTTATTATGGGAGGTGGTAGACAAGGGCTGGTTACCAATACCACAGCAACACCAGATGACCCCATAGACAATTGGGGATGTGACCGTAGGGATGGACGAAATCTACTCAAAACGTACAGCGAGGATAAAACCAAGCGGGGTCTGAAGCACAGTATAGTAACCAATAATAAAGAGCTGCGGGACCTGGATATAGACAATACTGATTACTTATTCGGTACGTGTATAATCTATAATATTATGAAGTTGAAGAAATGTCGTAAACAACTGGGCATGAATTACTGGGCGTGCTCTCGTAGGTTACTACGAAGTAGTAGTTAGTATTCAAATTTGATACGAAATGTTTGATTATTTTTTTATAAATTAGGTTATAATAATTTTAAATGAGATCGTTTTCAAAGATATACAGAAATACCGGTACCATGAGCGATCGCGTTCAAAACGCGTGAGCCATATGAATACATATTTATTCTCTGCACTTGAATGAATGAAAACTGCATCAATGCTTATGCACAGGAATATTGAATCAAATGTATTGTAGTGTCCAGATAATATAATTCATCTAATAGTTAATAATTAGTGCCGACTACCTCGTTAGTTTAGCAGTTTGCGTATGTGAGAACCGATCTTGGGCTTGTTTTGGGTTGATTCTCAGAGTGGGGCCGAAAGTGCTTATTGAGTTTTTCTGATTATAGAAATCCCTAATACAGTTTGGACTGAAGTCTGGAAATTCGGGTCTTAATCCCCGTGCATTGGAGAGTATGTAAAGCAGTCGGTACTGCAGTTAATCTCCCCGTGGTCGTGCCGGGATTATGAGAGTAAGAGAATAGAGAGTGCACCTGTGTTTACGCACACACTGTGGTACTGTGGTAGGTAGTAGAGCCACACTGATTTCAGCACCTGACCACCGCTGCCGAAATCGACTAGGCGTATATTGTTCTGAATAATTAGTAGAAATATTTTTATAAACAGTTCCCCTTTTCATCTTGAATATTGAATATATTTTCTAAATCTTACAGGGGTTTTTGCAAACGGTCATCTGAAGTATGAACACGAGAGAAACAACGGTCTGGATGGAACACCGTCCATATCTGAAATGGTAGAAGCTGCAATTAAAGTGTTAAGGAAAAACGAGAAAGGATATTTTCTTATGGTCAGTTATTATTACAATATTCGTATTAATAACCGCAAATACAGTAAATTTCGAAAAAGTAGTAAAATTTCGAGTCTTTACCATTCATCCATGTCATTCTGTAAGAACCTGCTCGAAATTTAAGACGAATCGATGAGTTGTAATGCCTTGCCAACAAAATTGTGTATGACAATAAAAGTAGGTAAAATGACACTGTACGAGAGTTATGGTCCAGCACACATGGCTTTTCTGAAGGAATTGCACGGTCTCACAAAACCAGGTTAAGCCGTTACAGTACTATTCATAAAGGATGATATTCCAGGTCCAAATTTCTCCCCCTGAGTCTAGGGCAGTCAGAAAACTCGTAATTCTTGAAATACAGATGTACTTGGGTCGTAGTAATTACGAATTTTTAGGTGACTTTTTTGCTTCTTTGTCCCCTAATCAATAGGAAAGCAATTAGTTTCATCACCCATAAAAAAATTCTACTATATTGTTTTCAAGGTAGAAGGTGGCAATATAGACATGGCTCACCACAGGAGTTGGGCCAAGCGAGCTATTACCGAGTCTGCCGCCATGGAAGAGGCTGTTCAATTAGCCGCCAACATGACCAGCGAGGAAGACACTTTGCTCATCGTGACTAGTGACCACACACATACCCTGTCACTTAATGGTTACCCGGACAGAGGAAGTAATATTTTCGGTAAGAAAATTTAAGAAATTTAATTATACCTATGTAGACAGGTATTTTTATATAACATTTGTGTATCAAATACTTATATACATGCAGCTATGTCACGATCATGAAAACGAGATGAAAGCACGAGACATCTTTACTCAACATGCTGCTGAAAAATATACTCATGCTCATTATTTTCCTAGACGAAAACCCTGGGATACGATAGGAGACCAGTATATTTGTGTCAAAAACACCATCATGTCTCATTTGACCCATAGACCTACGAAAGTCTGGAAAAGATTCAAATTATGTTTGGGGTCATAAACAAATACAGTACCAGTCCTAAATGAGCGAATAGTACAGATGGAAGCGTTAAATAAAGAAAATACAATTTAATAATTATTATTATTATTATAAATTTAATTGGAGAAAAAAGGAGAAACAGCATAATTATTTCTATACCAAATTCTAGTTGACTCCTTTCAAATTTATTTTTATAGATATTAAAAGTTCAAACTAGACATCAAAAGTTATATTTTAAACGATATTTACCTTACAGGTATAGCTGGACCCTCGACTCACGATGGCATTAACTACACCACAATATCCTATAGTACAGGAGGCCCCTTGACCTTCCAGTTCACCGCAGAAAGTGATGAAAACGGCACCAGGGTTGTCAGACGAGATCCCAGTAAGGATGACACGCAGGATTATCAGTATCACTTCCAGGCCGGCATTAGACTGATTGAGAACAGCCACGGAGCGGGAGATGTAGCTATTTATGCCAGAGGTAAAATAGATTTCGTTAAAATATTAGAACAAAAACGGTATACTCACAGCCGACTTGATCCAGTTATGGACAGAATCCAATAAAATTAGAAATTTCTAAAGCTTGCCAGATAGTGTCCGCGACTAAATTGATCGAGCGACATCTTGTCATTTTTCTTTGACTCTTTAATGAAGTTTACCATCCTACACGTTAATGTAAAAAGAATCAGCCTAGATTAGAATCTGATGGATGCATGCATATAAAAACTGTTGCTAATCATAAAGTATTTAATTCCAGGTCCATATGCACACTTATTCCACAACGTACACGAACAACACTATGTATTCCATGCCATCTCTTATGCTGCTAAAATTGGAGAATTCACAAATAATGCTGCGGAAGAAACAATGAAGAAGAGCTTTTATATATGTTTAATTGTATTATTGTCCTGTTGTTATACACTTAGTTTCTAGAAATAGACGTAATATTTGTGTACATATACAAGAAAAACATCTACCTACTTATGTTGTAAGATAATAATTAGACTGAAAATAAAAATATGAAATGATTTTTTTTAATTATGATTCAGTAATCTAAGTTTCTAGAATTCAGGTTGAGGAAGAAATTACGATAATTTCTCCATACAATGAAAAACATACCATAACTAAACTACGTGATCATCGTCTTGTTAACAACTTCAAAAATCAAAATTTTTAAACACATAAAAGATAGACCAAGGATAGACGTAAGGTAGCAATAGGGAAGTCTACCTTTTTTTGTGGGCTCGAGGCGGCAAATTGCTTCAGATCTTCTGCTCCTTGGGGTGCAGGAGTCAGGATGTTTTCACTGGCCTGCCTCTGGCACGCTACTCAGGGGGGAGACTCAGACCATATGATTTCAGGTTTCCCCTCAAATTGACGCCATGCCACGTTAGGCCCATACCACGGTGGAAAAAAATTCTCCCGCACAGTTCTGACGTGGCGGCCCGACCGTAGGGTTATACCGTTCAGGCCACCATCCTATCCCTACCGTAACAACTATTCTGCCCCCAAAGGCCCCCCACTCTCTGGCGGCTCGTGGGCCACCGAGAGAAGTCTACCTAGCTATTACAACAATTGATTTTATTAAAAAAAGTTTCTATATTATAACTTTCTCTCATATTATATCATATTAACCTTTACTGTATCTTTTAAAAGTACGTACACTTATTATATATGTGGCAAACATGGATATTCTCATGACGCCATTGTCGGTAATGACACTTTATTTTTGAAGTAAAAAAAAGATATATGAAATAATTACAAACATTAATGACATATTTCTAATCTTACCAGTCGTTTTGTTCGTTATTGAAGGCGGTCCATATTTGCAGAAATACATTTTTTTTTCTATCTTAAGAGCCTACCAAAGTGACTCTACTCTGCCTGTTGGAAAGCATGAATAGAATCCAAGAGTTGTGGTCACCATACTCATTGCAAATGCTGACAACGCAGTATGGTGACCCACACCATGGCGGCTTTGTGAGATGCTTTTTCACACCCCGCTCGGGGACGTAAAAGGCATGACAGTCATTGTGACAGTGTGAGGTTTACACAGTAACCACGATAACTGTCACCCCTGCATCAATGGACCTCCGGTCTCACACTCACCAACGAAACACGACAACACGGATGCTGGCGCTTTAGGTTGCAAATATTTATATGGCTTGAATAACGATTACGTAAATTATAAACTTACGACCACGCTGTTGAAGTAATAAAAACGTATGCAGTTCAAAATAAATATGAAATCGACTAATAGACCTCGCACTTACAGTCTTTGCCGTCTAAACAATCGTAGTTGGTGTCATGGGGTCACAACGATAATTACTGCAAAAAAAACTAAAATCAAATCAGTATCAAACATGCTCCCGCGCAGTGTGCTTGTATTGTGCGTTGGTTTCGTTTGTACACGTGGACTGCGTACCGGTAAGTACCCATAACTAAGATGTATTTTGACACATATTCATCCCATAAAGGATACGTATAAAAAATTTAAGAAAAAACTGGTGTAGTTCGAGTATGAATATAACAAATAATGAGTAGAAATAAAAACAAATACAGCAGTTTTTTTTTGTACTCATGTATCCTTCATGGGACAAATATGTTCCATTAAAATTATAAGAATACTCGGTAACCTCCTAGGATTAGACTAGCTGTATAATGATGGATATTTAACTAAAAGTACATCTAATAATCAGATAATGAAACATCAAGAACAAAATCTATAGACAATAAGAAACCAGAGGTTTGATGTAGGAAAGACACCAATGATGTATTCTGACGACTGTAACACAATATACAGGGTGTGGCGTAAATAGTGGTCCACCGTTCAGGGTTAGGTACATCAGGTAGGTACCTACACCATACCAAAATTTTAAACCGGTCCGCCGACTGGTTACAGAAAAAAAAATATTTTTAATTTTTTTTAAGAAATTCCCATTTTCATTACGACGTGCGGATTTTCTAACTGCCAGCTGTGCAAGTTGTGTAAATTTAAATATCCATCTTTTCTGCAAGATGATTCGTCACTCCAAAGTATTTTATTAAAAAATTGCTCGTCCTCTCGTATTCTACGCAGCATTTCTCTGCAAAATCTCACTCGCGGAGGATAGTCCCTTGGTAACAGAGTCTGTACCCTTGTATAATGGTAGGGATGTAGCTCGTGTCTTTTTAAAATGCGATGTACGGTTCTGGTAGATATCCCTGTTGTGCGAGATAAGACTCGGACTGAGGTTGTAGGATCTTGTTCTGCCAAATTCAGTGCCTGATCATCGGCATGTCTCCGTGGGCGTCCTTCTCTTGCACCGCCTACGCCTGAGCCGGGTATCCTCCCTTCGGTGTATGCATTGTGGACTCGCCCAAACACCCTGTGGTGTGGATGTTTGCGATCGGGATATCTCTCCCTGTAAAGCCGAGCCGCCTCTCTGCCGACTCCTCCACATTCTCCGTAAATAAAATGCATGTCAGCGCGGTGTATACTGAGACATTTTTGTTATCACTGCACTGCACGTTTGTCCAAATCGTTATGCAAATCAGAGTCCGGTAAACGTAAGCAAGATTGTTAGATGTCACCAAAACGACAAATCCAAATCACTTAGGCAATCAACCGAAGTCCAGGGGAATAGCAAGAAACAGCGGAGTTAAACACAAATGAAACGAAACGTATACGATGCACGGGAGCGTAGATCGTACTAATTGTTTATGTACCATTTCTTTCCGATCTCAATTGCTAGAAAGGAAAGGGACAACAACAATAAACTACATCCTTTCCTTATCACTATCCTATTGTTTAGTTACTCCGGCTACGCTACGCATTACAAGAGTGTGCGCACTTCAATAGGTCTTTTGTTATGGTTCAGGTACAGAGCGACCTTTTTTTATAGGACACGACATGATGTAGAATTATTTGGAGACGTGGAGTCAAATATCAGTTGTAAGATTGAGACTTTGTTTTATTTAATTTCATATTTAAATGGGTAAAAACAAAAAGACAACATTTTTGTTTAAATATTATGTTGCGAAAATAGTAACAGGAAGACTTATCCGTTTTTAATTACAATTGCAATAAAAAAAAAACTATTTTTGAAAAGCGGTACTATTATACCATTTTATAATCAGTACATCATGAGCATATTTTTAAATGCATGAGCAC
This sequence comes from Hypercompe scribonia, assembly GCA_949316085.1. Classification (NCBI taxonomy): domain Eukaryota; kingdom Metazoa; phylum Arthropoda; class Insecta; order Lepidoptera; family Erebidae; genus Hypercompe; species Hypercompe scribonia. Next base: position 21,936,190 of record OX438981.1, on the reverse strand, counting down.
TAACAGTGTAGTACATTTTTTTTTCAAAAAACGCTCCTGAATATGAGTGATACGATAAAATTTAGGTTAAGAATTGAGAAGAAATCACTTTTTCTCGTAAAGGCTACAATTTCAATACAAATCTTTATTTTTTTATGATAGCTCATACATTCAACATGAATAAACACGAATAGAAAATCAAAAATAATGTTTTTTGTTGAAACTGTGGTCAAATTCGTAATGAAAATGGGAATTTCTTAAAAAAAATTAAAAATTTTTTTTTTTCTGTAACCAGTCGGCGGACCGGTTTAAAATTTTGGTATAGTGTAGGTACCTACCTGATGTACCTAACCCTGAACGGTGGACCACTATTTACGCCACACCCTGTATATGAGTACGGTCGTCATCAACAACCTCTTTTTACCAAAATTATTTTGCATTATGTTGCATTAAATTGTTAGTTTTAATAGTTTGATTTGATAAATAATTTGATTTGATTCTGATGAAACGTGAGTTGAGATAAAATCTGTTTTATAATCACTTGTATGTCATACAGTTATACTCCTTTTATTTCCCTCATTTGTCATCCATCATATTCTTCTATCGGATGAGACCGATCAATTTTACAGACATCTACGCACCCTTAAACCTTGAGAAAGAGTCCAAAAGGCGGCAATGTGTTTTTTTTTTCTCTAGAGTTACTCGTATTTGTGCCAATGGATCACGGTAATCGCAATTTCTTGTCGTCTGCTAGTATGTTACAACAATATTCTCGATATAATGTGTCCGAGTTGGACTTTATAAAATAAATAATATATGAACATCATCATCATCGTCTCAGCCAAAAGACGTCCACAGCTGGACGTAGGCGTTCCGTGCCGCCCGCATCCAGCAGCTTCCCGCGACCTTCACCAGGTCGTCGGACCGCCTGGTGGGAGGCCTAACAACGCTACGTTTCCCAGTACGCGGACGCCACTCCAGAACTTTATGGCCCCATCGGCCATTGTTTCAGCGTGTAATATGCCCCGCCCACATATACAATATATTAATTTTTAAAATAGTCATTTCCTATTTCTTTTTTATTTCAATCTTTTCTAGATAAGCAGTATTGGTTGAATCTAGCCAAAAATGAGCTGAATGAAGCACTTGAAGTGAAATTAAATTACAACACCGCTAAAAATGTCATCCTCTTTGTTGGAGATGGAATGTGTCCCAACACCGTCACAGCCACTAGGATACACAAAGGTGGAGAATCCCATAGGCTGGTATATGAGAAGTTCCCGCATATGGGTCTTTTGAAGGTAACGTTCTTTTCTTTTAAGCCTCTTTACTAAACTAACTTGTGTTATTGGATATTGTTACTAAAAGCGATTTTGATTTACTGAAATTTAATATGAAGGCTATGCAGTTTAAGAATATTTAAAAAACAAAATAGTAGAGCCACGCTGATTTCAGCACGAACGAGCCGGCTGGAACGGGGCAGTCCTACTCTTTCTGTACTGTTGTGTTTCGTTGGTGTGTGCGAGGCCAAAGGCCCATTGATGCGTGTGTGTGTGAGCCTTAGGTACACTGCCACGGTGACTGTCATGCCTTTTATGTCCCCAAATTGAGCGTAAAGGTGCATCTTAATAGGCCGCTATAGTGTCTCGGTCACCACACTGCATTCGCAATGAGAATGGTGATCAGAACTCTTAGATTCTATTCATGCTTTCAGAGCCACTTTGACAGGCTCTTTAAAAAACAATGCATCAAAACTTAATTACATAGCTCGGAAGAAGAAAAGAGGTTTTAAGACGCTTCTTAAATGCGCTGGATTTACTTTAAAACTAGTAATACTACACTACAATGAGAATAATTTCGGTACATACACAAAACCGCTGTTAAATCTTTCTTTAGCTGCATTTCAGAGCGTCGTCACCAATAATGAGGAACTTAAAAACCGTAGTATAAAAGTATTGATTACCAATTTGGTAAGTATTCTGATAACCTACCAAATAGGTAATCAATATTTTTTTATTAAATACGTATAAATTACGTACTCGTGAAGGAAGTCGACGAAGTGTGACACAGACTGGAAAGGGTACTAAGTTTCATAACGTCACCTTTCACTTGTTTTTAATTTATTTTAAAACTACATATAATACAGAACAGTATTAATAGAAGAACAGTAATAATACAGAAAGAGAGCCATGCTTCGGTACATACAAAACAATTACTGTTAAACCATTCTACAGTTAATTTCACTAAATTTAACCTTTCTTCTTATTGTGCTTGGAAGGGGACAAAGCATGGTAACCCATTTGTATCTTAGATATCTGTGACCGGTGGTACTTATCTTCAGTTGACCCACTTACTCGTTCGATTTATGTTACACAAAAAAAAATCTTACGAAGATGTAAGTAATATAGCAATATACATAGTAAACAATTCTATATATAGTGGCCTATCCCATATATATAGTAACCAATCAGATTTTTTGCTGGGTCATTTCACGTGACACCTTGGCATGTACATATATCGTAACTGCGTAATCCTGCGCTTTTTTCTTAACAGTCACTAAAATATATCTTGATCCCTAGGATGACTCTGTGATGACTACAAAACCGATCATACAATTTTGAACAAGCGATTTTATTTTGTATCACTTTTATTTTGATTCTTTACAAGCCATTATTATCACAAATGAAGTACAATACATTATAAATATAAAAATTTACACCCAAAATGTACATCGCATGTTCTAAAATGACACTAGTGACAAGTGTCACAGCGATCAAGATATATTTTAAGGAGTCTATTTATATTATTAAGTGTTATTAACAATTGTATCAAACAGTTAGATTGTGTGTGAAATAGGCATCTATTTATCGGATGGTTTCAATGTCACCGTAATAGTTTATAATAACTGGATAGAACTATACTAGCAAAACAATTCAAACATATACACGATAACATATAATTAGAATATTAAACGTCACTAAATATTATTCACGACAAGATAAATAATAAGTTAATTTATTTCACTAATTGTTATTGAATATGACTGCACTGTGCAATATGCTTACAACAGTAATATGGCACTTTACTGACCCTTGATTTAAGAGAACTTAGAGTAGTGCTTACTTTGAGACCAGACGGCTATGTTTGAGATGTGCCAAGTTATAATAATGGCATCTTTCATTTCAAATGTAAAAAACTTAACTTTTTTATATGATGTCATTTCAGACATATGCTGCAAACAAAATGGTACCTGACTCCGCCTGTACAGCCACTGCGTTATTTTGTGGCATCAAATCAAACAAAGACACTGTTGGAGTTGATGCGTCTGTAAAGGCTTTTGATTGTGATGCGTCTTTGAAGCCGGAAGCCAGGCCTCAAAGTTTAGCAGCAGTAGCTTTGAACGCTGGGAAAAGTGCTGGTTAGTCTTGGTTTTTCATCATTGACATATAAGAACGCTTTGGTATACTATACCACGATGACCAGACGGATCAGTATATGGGTGTGTTTTAAGTTGTCCTTCTCTTAACAGCACTATTGTGCTGCGCAGTTTGCTCTCTTCCGCTTAATACTAGATATTGAATTCTTACGACACCTCTGTGACTTCTACACGTACACACCTGTAGAAGTCTCGATAACGCCAAGCCTGACCTTGGGCTGCACTGCTTTTTGTCTCATTCTATTTCTTTCAATGACTCGTTATGAACTGAGAGAAAAATTATATTTTTTTTAAATATTGTTTCCACTATGCGTAGGTTAGGTTACCACGTTACGCCTTTAGATTGACATGTAATTATAGGAATAAAATACAATGTATACATAAAGGCCTTACAATTTTAGTCACAAATATATTTAATGTACAAAAATCTTTGGCCAATAGACACTACAAAAATAATAGAAAGTATAATAATCAATCGTTACTTTTTTAATTTAGTTTTCCCGCCAATCCCCGTCAGTCACGGACCGGAAAGTAATAGAGAGTGTTTTTTTATTAAGTAATAACCACATTTACAGGGATCGTGACCACAGCCCGTGTCACCCACGCGACACCAGGTCCAATGTATGCTCACACCGCCAGTCGTTACTGGGAATGCGATGCTGCTCTTCCTCTGAATGCTAAACATTGCAAGGACACGGCGAGACAACTCGTGGAAGATTTTCCTGGAAGAGATTTTCACGTAAGTTCATCTACGTTATAAAATTTCCTTTAGTCCGCTTACCAATTCATGTGGTCATATGTTTATACATTTTGTGTTATTCATAACAAAATATAAAGGTACCTAAGTACGATGTAATTTAAAAAGGAGATTTCCTATTCTTCTATGTCATAATTATAAGAATGCCACTCTTTTAAATATGGCAGTTGCATAATTATTAGCCATTACACCAAGTTTGAAGATTTGGTGAAGTTGTTAAACGAAATTAAATTCAAGTAAACACATTTTTTTTATTGTAAAAAAGCTAAATATTAAAAAAACCTTTGAAGAAACCTTAGAAACATTTTTTTTTGATTTGCATATTAATCAAAAGATCGGGTTTTACTTATCACAGTACATATTGAAAGGAACGTTATGTGAAACATTTCAGGTAATTATGGGAGGTGGAAAGCAAGGCCTCGTAACCAACGTTACTCAAACACCTGACGATCCCTTCGACGCTGCCTGGGGCTGTCTCAGAAAGGATGGACGGAATCTGATCCAAGACTACAAAGATGATAAAACGAGGAGAGGCTTAAGTTACAGTGTAGTCACTAATAATGAGGAACTTAAAAATTTGAATATAGACAATACTGATTACTTATTCGGTAGGTATTCTAATGAATTAGAACTAAGAACTAAGAAAATGAGACAAGGAATGCAAGAAGTCCTAAGTTTCGTGGGGTCACTCAAAACCTAACATTAAATGCAAAATTTCAATTATTTATTGTAAATTTAAAATCATTTTCAATTTCGAAAGTGCTTTTTTAACTTAACAATAAAATATACATATGTTATACTAGCGAGTGGGGGGGAGGGGAATGTAGAATCTAAAGTGATGCTAACCGTTAACAGGACAAAATAGGAGTCTAAAATCATGAAATTTGTGTGATGTAGGTAGGTATGTATATGCATATGTTAAGCTCATTTAAAGACAAAAATGATGAAAGTAATTAACCACCAAAACTTTAGATATTTGAAACCCTCTTCGATCTCATTATAATTGGGTTTATCTTGCAGGAGTATTTGCCAATAGTCATATAAGCTTTGAAGACAAGAGGAACAAAGGTCCAAAAGGTATGCCTTCACTGTCTGATATGGTGGCAGCTGCAATCAAAGTTTTAAGAAAAAATAAAAACGGATATTTTCTTATGGTCAGTATTTCTATCTTCATTTTCCTGTCTTTTTTCAAAATTTTGTTTGAAGTCAGTTTAATAGCTAAAAGGTTGGCCGTCTGCCACACCTTAAATCTACTAGGGAATATAATTTGTGCTTTTATGAGGCATAAAAGTTTATTACTTTTGGATGAGGAGACGCTAGGAGAGGTCCGGATGGTTTAACAACAACAAAGCCCGGATCCCTACAATTATAAGCGCAGTGGCACACCGTGTGGTTTTAATCGGACCGATTCCGACACACTACCCCGCCACAAACCCCGGTGGGGTCACAGCTGATGGGGGGAACCCGTGGGGGATGCCACAAGTTACATAAAAAGGGTAGGCTAGGATATATTTCCAAAAAAAACTTATAGTTTTAATTTCCACGTTTTCCACGGATTCCCACATCTCAGTATTTTACAGTGATCGAAATTGAATACTATTATCAATAGGTTACCACTCATATCTAATTCAATTCATGTCTCAATGTATTTCCAATTCCCTAACATATTTTATATCATTTTAGCTCCGTTTAGTTTGAAACCAAATGGCGTTGTATCACATGTTCTTAATAACTGTAAAAATATAATTAATTTTCAAGGTAGAAGGGGCCAGCATTGACCTAGCTCACCACAACAACTGGGCCAAGCGTGCCATCATAGAGTCTGCAGCTATGGAAGAAGCCGTAGAACTGGCAGCTAACATGACTGATGAAGCAGACACATTGCTTATTGTTACAAGCGACCACCAAAACACATTATCTATCAATGGATATCCAAATAGGGGAAGTAATATTTTTGGTGAGTTAAATAAATAAATTAATAAACTATGAGAAAATAGCACTTGGCTGTAATATAGGGTGGGCCACGAATCAATTAAGTTTTGAAAAAATTGTATAAAAAAACCATTTGATTTATTACAAAAATTGCTTATTTACAAGAAAGATTTATTTATTATTAGTTGGAATTTATTTATTAATAATTACATCGTCTAAATGACTACCATTTCGACGTTGCACTCTTCTAAGCGAACACCGAAATTTTTGAGTACCCGGCAAAGAGACCGTAAGCTCGCTGACATCTCTTCGCTGATTTTTCTTTTAGTTGACGTAGTGTATTTGGTTTATTGATGTAGGCACGAATCTTCATAAAACTCAATAAAAAGAAGTCTGCTGGGGGTACATTTGGACTTCTGGGTGGCCATGGGATATCGCCTCGTCTGGAAATCAGCTTTTCCGGAAACGTGCCTTTGAACACCGACAGGGATTCATTGGATGTATGACAAATGGCTCCACCTTGTTGAAAGCAGGTGCTACGATTGCAGCCAGCAAATTCCAGTTGCATCGGTCCCAAGAACTCCCGTAACATGTTTGCGCAGGATGTTAGATTCAAAAGTTAACGAATTCTTAGCCCAGCCTTTATCACAATTTTTTTCCGGAACTTTTTTGCGCCATGTTTACTCTCACTGGTAAAATTAACTTATTGACGATAACAATAGCTGTTTACTATTTTCTATTTCACGTAAAATCATATTTACATGGCGTCTGTGCGTGATAAAGTACATTATTACGCCAAAGAACCCATTCCACTGTTCAAAAATTTACCACAACCAAAATGAACTTCTTCCAGACATAGCAGCGACCTCTGAACAGGATGGCATTAACTACACAACCCTATTCTACACTAGTGGTGGTCCCGACTCACACCAGTTTTACGTAAATACTAGCAAGAATGGTACTAATGCTTTGAGAAAAGATCCCAGCAAAGATGATATACAGAATTACGAGTATTCATATCAGTCTGGCATTGCTTTATCTGAGGGCGCCCACGGAGGGGGCGAAGTTACGATTTATGCAAGAGGTAAGGATAATGTTGGTCACAGTATAAAAAAATAGACTGATGAATCATCATCATCAAGAACTTCTAACTATACGCGTCTACTTAGAAATAATAATAAATAAATATTACGAACATTTGACACAACGCCATCTATTTTCAAACTAAACAGAACTTGTAGTAGAATACTTTTATATTTTTTTTGTAAATACATTCATGTTATACTTAGAAAACATCTCTGAAACAAATTTTATAGATCATACAAACGTTTGGTCCGATCTGGGAATCGAACCCGAGACCTCAAGTGCAGCAATTGCATTCGCTACCGCTTCGCCACCGATGTAGTTTAGGATATAGATATAGGATATAGGTATAAAAAGGTTATGGATCTTTATTGATGGATTGGTAAAAGTTTTGCGTCAAGTTTTCTTTGCTATTTATATTATTGTCAGACTTCAAGACGAAGCAAGGTCATAATTGGACAGTATTTTCAATACATATCAGACAGTATTTTCAATATAATATTGTGCGTGTGTGTTGACCAATTAAGAATACATAGTGTTACCACCCCTACTCACCCCGTGGTTGTCGTAAAAGGCGACTAAGGGACAAAATGTACAAGACAACATCTTTACAAAGAGAAGGAAAACTTGAAACAAACCCTATTCCAACCCGTCTGGCCAGCGTGGAATAGTAGGCCAAAACTTCCTTGTTAAGGGGAGGCCTATGTCGCGCAGTGGACTGTAAAGGGCTGTTGATGACAAACCCTATTCCAACCCGTCTGGCCAGCGTGGTATAGTAGGCCAAAACCTCCTTGCTAAGGAGAGGCCCATGTCCAGCAGTGGACTGTAAAAGGCTGTTGATGATTCAATATATAAGTTGTTCCTTTATCTCCTTTCAGGTCCATATGCGCACTTATTCCACAATGTTCACGAACAGCATTATGTTTTCCACGCAATCACTTACGCAGCTAAAATTGGAGAGTACACCAATAACACTAGCCAAAATATTGTTTTCATTTATAATTTACTTTATTTTAGCCTTATTTGTTACATAATAATATAAGTTTAATGGTTACCTATCTTATTTATTTATTAATTAACCTCTTAGTTTTAATAAAAAAAAATTATTAATATAAACACTAGTTTAAATGATCATACCACATAGTACAATGTCAACAGACGGACGGACAGACATGACGAAACTATTAGGATTTCGTTTTAATAGATATCACTTCAGCAGAGTATTAGCAGAGTAACAATATATTGACTACCTTAAAATGCACTGTGAGAACGTCCCAGTCAAGAAAATTTGAATTAATATATGACTGGTTTAGACTTTCGCCATTTTTACACTTACACATAGTTTTGATGTAAAATGGGACTTATTCACGATAAAATAATGTAAAAAGGATACAATATCTTCTATTTCCTGACGTTTCGAACGGGTTATATCGCTCGTGGTCACGGGTCGACTGGTATGAAACGTCGGGAAATAGATGGTATCGTAATCTTTTTTAACATTTTAATAGCGAATAAATCCCGCTGTACAACAAAAATATGTAATGTATGTAACCAATCTAAAGCACCAGCATCTGTGCTGTCGTGTTTCGTTGGTGAGTATGAGACCGGAGACTCATTGATGCAGGGGTCACAGTTATCGTGATAACTATGTGAGGCTTACACTGCCACGATGACTGTCATGCCTTTTACGTCCCCAAGCATAGCGTGAAAAAGCATCTCACTATTCCGCCATAGTCTGCAATGTCTGCATTTGCAATGAGTATGGTGACCACAACTCTTTGGATTCTATTCATGCTTTTCATCAGGCAGAGTAAAGTCACTTTGGCAGGCTCTTGATATAGAAAAAAAAATATGTGTAATGTACAACGGCTAATTATCTTATCATTCAATGCTCCCGATCAACCTTAGGTATAACTGTGGCCATAACTGTATTATCTTATACACAGGGGGAGTTCAATGTAACGAGGTCTACGAGACATGTAAGGTCAGGTACGTAATTATTACGTACAGTTTGTATTACGTCATCGGAAGACCGTGGAATCGTTTGTAACCTTATTTAATCAAGTCTCTAGCTTTACTAATGAGGCCGTCCTTAAGTATTATTATATATCAACTTCTATCACTGCATTAACAAGATAAACGTGCACAAGATGAAAAATTCGCCTCTATTCACCTAGGTGAATCGATTCCAAGGTGAACAAAGGTCCCTGCTTCTGACAAATTATTTGACTTGGAAAATATCACCTAAATAAAATATTTTTTTTTTTATTATTATTTTAATAGCCTGCGAAAATGACTCTACTCTGCTTAATGGTAAGCATGAATAGAATCCAAAAGTTGTAGTCACCATACTCATTGCGAATGCTGACCGTACAGTACGGTGACCCACACTATGGCGGCCTATTACGATGCTTTTTTACGGCGTCACTTGGGGACGTAAAACACATGACAGTCATCGTAGCATTGTATTGCACACTCTTACCACGACAACTGTCACCCTTTTAAGGTGAAATTAGGAAATCACAATATCTAGGTATTTTGTTCACCCAGGTGAACACAGTGCCATATGTTGTGTGCACTATTGTACCAAAATGTTGTTCACCTTTCAGGATGCAAATTCAACTTTGAAATTCAAATTTGGTTTTTCTGACAAAAAGTAAAGTTAAAGTTTTTGTAATATATTTTTGTTAATTTTCATTTTGGTTACTTACTTAGGTTATTAATATAAAAGAAAAAAAAAACAAAAGTACCCTGCTATAATCTATTGTATATTTCAAAGGTTTCTGTCAAATAAAAACAATGTTTGTACAGTCATATCACAATATGAATACGTATGATATTATAAAAACTATTAGAATAATACAGACAGCTACAAAACTGTATTATCACATTTAAATTTGCAAAACACCTGAATACAAAAATATGTCCTAAAAATTTTTCATAAATAGAGTGCAAAAACCAAAACATAAACTCGATCAATATGCGAGGCTTTATTTCGCACTTTGCAATTGTACCGGGTTTCATGCGAATCCTTTCTGTCATAAATACGTCATCAGCCACATTTGAATACTTTTTATAGGTCAAAATACATGTTCAAACCTGGTAAATTGATTGCGAGACTCAGTCAGTGACTCTCACGAATAGAATCCAAGAGTTGTGATCACCATACACATTGCGAACGCGGGCAATACAGTATGGTGACCCACACTATGGTGGCCTAGTGAGATGCTTTTATAAATGAGCAAAATTAAACATTATTTTCTAAAATAATGTTGAATGTGATTAAAAAAAGCACAATTGAATATTGTTTAGTAGCATTTTACATACTTATCATAAATTATACAACCTTTTGGAACAATACCATAAACAATAATGCAAAAGATATGTTCATGGCTGCGACACTTGCTTACATGTTTAGGTGTTTTGCAAATTTGAATCTGTTCATGGACTTCTATAGTTGACTGTCTCATCTTTTTTCCTATTTACGAATAAGGGTGATCTGACGAATTTAGGCTTAACTTATAATGTGAAAGAACCACAGCCGCGTTTGGTAGTAAGATTGTCATTAGCTAATATTTTTAATAATTATATTTAATTATTTATAAAATAGGTATAATTATTTTTCTTAATTAACATAATAATTTAAATTCAATTTCATTTCATCGTCAAAAAATATAATTATTATTACATAAAAACAGATGTCGGCCACTGAGTAAAGTTTCTAATTATTGTCAACACACAGCACATGACAGGAAAACAATAGGTTATTTCTTGAATATGGGTAAAACAAACAATCATAATTATTTTATAACTATTCTCCAAAGCTCTACTTATATTGTGGGGTAAGAGAATTACAGAATTTCCTAGATTATTTGAATATTAAAATTTCAAACTCTGTCACACATCCCTTAGTAACCAATAAAAATTCATTTTATCTTCAAGAAGTATTAAAATATATTTTTTATTGTAATAAGAATAACTCAGATAGAATTAACTATAGTAATAAAGTGTTTAGTATGCCTCTTTTTTGTCTATGGAAGGATATGTCAGTGTCTGTGGCTATGCCTCAGTGGACCAATCATAAGGAAGTCCTAGTACTGTGTTCATACGAGTTAGGTTTACGTCGCTACATCTGGTAGCCCTTAAGTCATATACATTGCTTGTTTTGTACACAATTAATTAGCTCGCCGCATATTTCTTGTATGCCACACCAGCGATGATTGCGATAGCTAACGCTAATAACGCGTACTTTAACTTGGAGCCGCTGAAACAGAAATTATACATTAATTAGTTTTGCGTTCGTAAGTCACTATAAAAGTGGATCTAAACTAACAGCATTGCCCTATTTACTATAATTACTAGTTTAGTAAGTTAATTTGAATGACAAATCACTTTAAATGAGTTACGTCAATAAGTACAAACTATATACACTATATACCATATTCAAGTATTAGCGTAAAGCACTAAACTACAAGTAACCGTACAACTTATAAACTACTTCTATTCAATTTCACTGGTTTTAAATATCGCAGAGACATATTATACAGTGTGGGCCAAGAATTCGTTAACATTTGAATCTAACATCCCGCGCAAACATGTTACGGGAGTTCTTGGGACCGATGCTACTGGAATTTGCTGACTACAATCGTGACACATGGTTTCAACAAGATGGAGTCACTTGTCACACATCCAATGAGTCCCTACCGATGGTCAAAGACCTGTTTCCGAAAAAGCTGATTTCCAGACGAGGCGACTTTCCATGGTCACCCAGAAGACCAGATCTATCTCCAGCAGACTGCTTTTTATCGGGTTATTTGAAGAATCGTGTCTACATCAATAAACCAAATACACTTCGTCAACTAAAAGACAAAATCAGCGAAGAGATGTCGGCGATCTCGCGGTCTCTTTACCGACGAGTATTCGAAAATTACAGTGTTCGCTTAGAAGAGTGCAAACGAAATGGTAGACATTTAGTCGATGTTCTTATTAAAAAATAAAACACAGGACAACAGGATTTTTCAAATTTAACTAATTCGTGGCCCACCCTATATCAGCATTATTTTGTATTTTGTCACAAGTTTAGTATTCACATCAATTTGAGTTTTAGAATAGCATGTCCCGGTTTCCATTTTGATGCAGATACATATATTCGTAAAAACGGAGCATACTGATGCATTTTACACGCAACTAATTTGGATATCAATTTGTTGGTATTCAAATATGGTAACATCTCTTACAAAAGAAGTCTTTGTTCAACTGTTGCTTTTATGAATGCGAAAATTTGGTTGGACGTTAATTACTTAATTACGTCATAAAGCCTACAATACTATGGATCAGATTTGGCACAAGAAATAGATTATAGTTTAGAATAACATATGGTAAAATGTAGTATTAAATTTGTAAAATGCCCAGAATTTCCATTATTTTAAGTACCATAAGCATTAATAGCGTAAATAAAAGAGGTAGATGTTTAAATATTATTTTCCTAAAAAAGAAACCTACCACAGATGCTTTTTTTAATTATACTGCATATTCTGCCGCACAGCGTGGATGTGATCTATGGTACCATATCCGCTCCAAAATCCAGCATGCTCTGGTTTTTGGAATACGTTGAGTCTTCGCGCAAGACTCTTGAAAACAGTTTGTAGACTTGGTTTAAAAAGGAAATGGATCGACAGTTTTTCAACACGGTCTTATTCTCTTTTTTAAAGAACAGGACGACCATATTCCTACTCCACACCTCCCGAGTTCTACCTTCGAATAGGACAGCGTTCAAAAGCTTTCAGAGCCTCTAACAGCTCTATTGCAACCCCATCCTCTCACTATAGCGTGTTAATGTAACTTTGGAGTCCATATTTTCGGGATTAGGTCGAGCTTTATGCGAAGCGTATAACATGCCATTGCAGGTTTCCGCTTCTGAAAAGACTACTGGCTTGGAAGTAACGACTTCTCTAATTGCTGTAGTTAACTTTGTCAGGTGGCTTCTTCCAACAGATTGTGCGAACACTTTTGACCCTGATTCTGCTCGATCGCTTTTTCTATCGAAATAGTGCTGGTGCATCGGCAGTCGTGTCGTACTCATCTCTAACTTGAGCATCCTGTGTGCTGACGTAGTGGCAGGTGGATTTTCCGGTTCCATCATTAATCCTAAAAGTCCTTTCCGACAGTTTCCGACTGCCTGTCCTTACTTTGCAGTTTATAAAATTTGACTTAAGCAGACTGCTGATACAAATGTTTATATATTGCAAAATACAACACAATCCTGCCAATCACAAAATCTATACATCTATATAAATGAAAGTGGTGTTAGTTACACCACTTATAACTCAAGAATGGCTGAACGGATTTAGCTGAAAACTGGTTGGGATGTAGCTTAGAACCAGGAGCTTATCCCGGTCGACCGCGTTTCAGTCCAAAATCTGCTTATTTATTGCCTCTAAGGCGGAACAGAGTTCGCGGGGTAAGCTAGTTTATTATATAATATAATTATTAAGTATAAAATTCGACATTTCTGGTTCAGAATTTGCTTAGTTTTTAATAATATGTATGTAGGTATAAATAATGCTGAGATAATAGTTGCTTTTACAGTATTAAAATCATATGTGGAACGGCTCCATAATATTCCTTTTTATAACTACTTATTTTTTTACGAACTCGATACTGGAAACCAATTTTAATATGTGTTTTAACTAGAATGATAATTGCACTAATAAATAGTGGTACTAATTACTATTTCTGTTATGTAAGATTCTAGCAAATATTAATAAATTTTTAAATACCTTGGGGGTGGAGGACGAGCTGATCGCCTTGGAATAAACAAAACAATATTCAAGATCGTTTTCCCTTTTAATAACTAAAAAAAACAAAACTAGCAACCAAATAACTCTATATTACACTAAAAAGATATGTGAGCCCGATGAGAAGTTCGGCATATTTAAAAGAAAACAGATTTGATAAACATTAACAAATATAAATTGAACATCGTCATACTTAGCTTTGAGCAACGGCTGTATTTCACGCGGTTTTAGGACCCGCTTCATCGATTTCATAAATATATTCTCAAAGAGTCACGGTTGGTTTTGGAAAACCCTTTCAGGGAAAACAAGCGTGAATATTTTCTACATACAGATCCTATCAACACCTGTCAAACTTTCAGGAAATATTGTTGTGTTGTGTGTGTGCAAAAAGTATCACGTATCTGCGCCTGTTGTATATAAATACAGAAAATAAGGCACGGTGTCAAGAGAATTTTATACAAACAGTTTTCTGAGTTTACTTATCATAATGCAAAAATCTGCTTATTAAACTCGTAAAGACAAAACCAAGGGCTTGTATTTACACAACGCAATGTACGTTAACGATACGATACTACGATCTTGTCGCAGCTTATCCAATGTACGACTTAAATATGATTTCCACCGACATCAAACGACTCTCGTCAGAAAGAATTTTACAATCTTTAGACTTAGACTACAAAGTTCGACCTCACGTCGGCGTCCGGCAAAAGCGCACGCGCTCAATAGGCTTCGTAATATAGACTTTGTGTATTCTGTACACGATTTAATATCGTTTAAATATTGTGAGTATTTTCGATGCGAGCCGTTTGGAGGAAATTATCCTTTATCAGCGCCGAATAAGATAACTTTTTGCCTAAAAATGTAACTATAATAATGAAGTAACAACGATTTTAACTCGAAATAATTATGTGGCTGCTATTTCGGTTTCCGATACACTGTATTTTACAGCCAGTATGTTCCTGAAATATTCGAACAGGTGTTAAAGGATCTAATACACCACTAACAACCTTAATATACTGTTATGTACTTTACAACAAAACTATTATTAATGTATTTACTATAGAACATAGTTATAATACCCATGGCACGGATAGCCGCGGCGTCGCCTTTGAAAATGAAATATAACATTAAAAGTAATAATGAAAATGATTATAACCACATAATAAAATAATAACCCGGATAATTTAACATTTAAAGCTGGTTTTTTATTTTTTTTTTTCATTTTATAATCAAATATTAAAAATGTTTAGTAAGTTCTTATTTCAAAACTAAATTTTTGACATTTATTTTTATTAATATTTTGTTATTTTTTATTCATTTTATTGTGAATTACAATATTTTTTATTGAAGTAGGTAATATAATGACTTCAAAAGAAGGTAGACCCATCCTTGTAAATTTTCCGGGTTATAAAAAATAAATGATATGAACCTCGTCCGGGGTACCACTATGGATTCAACTCTTGGTATCGGAATCGGAACTGGTGGTGATTTAGCGTGAGGATCAAGTTTGACAGGCGTTCTGACATTAGAGTGTTTTGATGACACCGTCGACTTAGAATCAGTTCGTTTTAGCGACGACGTCGATCTAGACTTTACTTTTTTCAGAGATAATGCCGATTTGGAACATATATTTTTTGACATCTCCGTTTTAGAATAACATTTTTGCAGAGACGGCGACTTAGATCTGTTCGGCGTAGATCTGTTCGACAGACATCTGTTCGGTGAAGATCTGTTTAAAAAAAATGTAAAAATAATTCTCTTCACCACTTGACAACATTACGTAGGGTATGGTCGTAACTACGCTATATACAAGGTGTTAAAATAAATGCATATTATTAAAAAAACAGACAACAAATTTAACGTATAACGTAAATAGTTATATATCTAGGTATATCACGCTCGTTTTTTAGTTCCAAATAAAAATGCATAACTAGTTATTTTATTTTTTATAATGAAGACCTACTTTTTCATTTTCATTGACATATACGAAAGGTAAACAAGTATTTACCTGTTACTTGGTTTACTGTTACTATCCCAAACCTTCTCATCGTTCTCACATCGGTACACAGTCGTCGGTAGACCGCTACGTGTAAAAATGTATTTATTTAATAAAAAAAAATATAACCTTTTTATGTTAGTGTCGGTACATTGCCGGTGATATTTTGAGCTGAAGGAATAATAAAAATTAAAAGAAATAAATTAATATTAAAGATTAAAAAATCTTCAAAAATCTGTTCATAATTATTAGTAGGTCAATAAATAAAATACTAAGGTATATTGCCTAAGGTACTAATTTTTTTTTCGAGATGAAAACATGTAAATTGTAACTGGTATTTACGATTCTAATTAATGACAGTCTACAAAACGTACGACATAGTTACTTTATCTAATTTAAAAGCGTATGTACAGCAAATAGAGTACACATTAGAATAATAGTTAGCGATTTGAATTTCAATTAAAAAATACCTGTTACACAGTGAAATAATCATAATTTATTCAATTTTATACAAAACTTTCGTGCTCTACAAAGCACAATACCACCTAATAGTAATAATTAGTGATTAGTAGTGAGAAATAGCTATCTATATGCATAATAAAATCATAGTTTTTTTTAGCATTCACTGCTTCGGGATTAAAAAATTAAACTAAGCACATTTCTCGCTCTGAACCATAAATTCTGACTTTGTTTTTTTTTTTGAAGGACAAATAGGTCAAAAATAAAGAGTTAATATCTTTGTGGTATACAACATAAACATTTAATTTCCATGATACTTACTGTCCGTGTGGTGACAGATTTAGAATACGTAATGTTACCACGCCTATTCATCCCGTGGGTGTCGTAAAAGGTGACTAAGGGAACAAAGTATGCAAGACCACATCATTACAAAGAGAAAGAAAACTTGAAACAAACTCTATTAGCCCATACTAGGCCAAAACCTCGTTGCTAAGGAGAGGTCTATGTTCAGTAGTGAACTGTAAAGGGCTGATGATGATGATGATGATGATGATGATGATGATGATACTGACTGTAACTAATGTAAAAAGACTTTAAAAGAACCTTTTTGAGCTGAAACAACAGCTATCGATATTTTTTTACAATTTACTGCAAGCAGTTGTGACAAACTAGTGATTGGTTTTCTAAGAAGATCAGCACTGTGTATTATTTAAATAATGTCTATTTAGTAGTTTTTTGTAACGATATTTCACTAAATGAAAAATATACATTTCTTTCACAGAAGTAAAGAAGATTTCATAGTTTCAAGTTTAAAATAAAAGGAAAGTTATGTCACAACTAAATAACGGAAAATAAAGCAATAAATAACATAATATAATAAAATATTTATCTAGAAATACGGTGTCCATTTTGTAAAAGAATACTTTACTATTAAGATAAAAATATTATTTAATTTCAAAGTTCTATTAAAGTTTTACATCATTGTTAATGTCATGTTTATTTTATTTTCCGATAACTATATCTATTAATTTGCTTTAGATAACGATAATATTATTACGAAATAAGTAACAATTTTGCAATATTATGAAATATGATATATTTCATAAATTATCCGTTCAGGAAATAATTTTTCGATAAACGGATTTAAATTACAATAATGTTAAAAATTGATAAGATACGTAACGTTATTACAATTACTTAGATAACTGTTTACTATTCTTATGGGTAAGATATTGAAAACTATTTTTTTAAATTTTGATTAAAAATAAACACAAAATATTAAAAAGTTTGGACAGATAAGACATCGCGTAATTAATACTACAATTATAAAATCCAGAACAACAAACTATCCAAAGACATATAAATCCAGAACTGAATAATTTTATACACGAGAAGTCATCTTCTAGAGATTTTTTTCTTTTAAATAAATTATTTACTATAAGCCATTACTTAAGTATTTAGTTAAGCAGGACAATGCAGCCGCAAATATACCATAAAATGGCGTCTTATTAGGTCGCCATAGTGTAGGTCGCCATACCGCATTGTCTGCATTCGCAATGAATTTGGTGATAATACTACAATTGCGAGATTGACTTCACTTATTTGAGCAGGCAATGAACAGGGCGGCACAAGACGTAAACTACTTGTATATTTCTAATAATATTGCATTTTAAATAGCAAGGTATGATAAAAAATAATAAAAACTAAAAAAAATAACTAAATAAACAAAGAAAAAAAACTGTCACCTTGACATCCATAAACGAGGTCTTAATCTGGCGCTGCAAGTTATTTCTCAATATTAATATCTAGTTCTACTTATTTAAAAAAAAAATACTTAAAAACAATAGTAGAGTTCGACACACAAAACTAGTATTATTCTTAACCCTTTTTTTGTGCGGAAATCCCCACGGATACCACCGCAAGGTGGTTATGACGGACTCGAACCGACCAAAAACCGCACGCCGTCTCAGGTACCAGTAGCCGAGGAACCAGATGTACCCTAGTAAGGAAATCCCTGGAAGCTCGACGTACCCCGGGCCACTTACGGTTTATAAATGCCTGTCCCGTGTGGGAACCCCTATTGTCCCTGTTCTTCCTGCCCCAAAAAAAGGCGAGCGCAGGTATTATTCTTAACCCTAAAACTAAGATATTATGAAGAGGGTGTCACCTGAATTGGAAAATATAACATCTTTCAGTACAGCCTAAATTGTCTTTAATTACTAATTTAACGTCTTTGTTGATGTTTTCATATTTTCAAATCAATATTAAACATAAATAATTTGACAATAGCTAGGTATGATGTAGCGTTACAGTATTTCATACTACTATACAATAGACCGCGTCTATCGTTTTGACGTTTTTTAACAAGACACTGATTACGTAATCAATGTAGTGGAATGTAGTGTTTCCCCAGTAGGTAGGCAGAGGCATATTAAAAGTCCACTTTTCGGCACTTTCTTGGTCATGGCCTCCTTTTGTAACGTGTGGAAACCCCCTTGGGCCGTCACCCCTTCCGGGGTTTACGGCGGGATGGTATGTCGGAATCGGACCGACTAAAACCACACGGTGTGCCACTCTGCATCTGACATAGGAGGGATCTGGGAACAGCTGCTATTACGACATCCAGATTCCTCCTAGCACCTGTCCGCTACCGCGTGCACCATCTTCGTAAAACTCTATTTAGGTGATGTACGGCACACGCGAATGTCGCCTTCTCGCGTCTGGCCATTGTAGCGGATGGAGGCGAAAATCCGACCCGTCCATCCGCGGTCACACTCAAAGCGGCATGACGCGCTGAAGATAGGTAACCTAGCTTCAGTTTTAACTAACTTTACAACCAAGATATGAAGACCTGACAAAATTAGTAGAACACTAAATTTAGTTCGACAAGTTCAGATCGCAGCGTACTTGTACTTTCACACATAAAATTTAGAATGGACCTGGCTTGGCTGACTGGTTTCATATTAGTGTTAATTACTAGTAAACACGAGAATTGTTACAAAAAGAGGTTAATTATAATTATTTAAAGAACTATAAATTTACATAAATAGTAATACTAAAAAGACTTGATATCCTCCTGCACTACATTATACTTTCTAGATTGTATATAACAGAATGGAAAGTGCCTTAAGCCGTGACTTAGAGAGAGCCGTGACTTATGAAAGTGTCGCAGAGTGCTAAGTCGATTATTCGCCGAATAGCAGGTAGTGCGGACTGGTGTTCGCTATTACTTGAGCAACGATTAGTGCTTTTTACGCTTATTGTCACTAAATTTGACCACTTCAGGAGATATAAACACAAATGATTATGAAAATAACTAGGTAGCTATTCGACATGGTCACGGTCACCGTCGAGATTTACACGCTTTGGCGTTCGTTAAGCCTCTTTACACTACTTGTGAAGTTCTTCGGCGAAGTATTCTAGAAAGATGCCCGTGGCGAGGTAAAGTGTGACCAGGTAAGCCGAAGTACCTCTCTAATACACAATTGTATTCGTCTAACGTCGTCCCACTTCGCGAGTAGCGTAGAGGAGGTTCTATACCGTCAAACATGCAAAACTCAATAGGGTAGGTGATCATATCGTAAATAAATAACCCATATCCGCTTCATTACGATATCTCGGCAAATGTAATAACATAGCTTTTTATTACTATTATGAATTTAAATAAAATATACACTGACATATACTGTTCAATGGGTAGTCTAAAATAGTGACGTAACAAGTTTCTATTTTTCATACAAAATTGTCGTTTTGAAAGATGATTAAAAGTAACTAATTAGACTATGGTATAGTCTAGCCTATTCTAAGAGTCGTGACTAAAGGGTTGGTTGCTGTATTATGCAACCGTTGATCACTGTATTTGACGAAAAGAAGTAGAAGACATATCAGTCAATCTCAATTGTGGAAGAACTGATAAAAAAGTTATTGTGTATTTTTTTATCTACCTACTTAAATGTAAAGGTAATATTCCACTTACCATCTTTCGCCAGGAGCCAGTGATCCAATTTTAAATTTATTTAGTTGTTTTCTGAAATATAAAAAAAACATAAGTCAATACCATACAGGTCGGTTATAAGATTAATTCAGAAATGTACTTTAATTCCTATTCTTTTATTTTTTCAAACACGCAACAAATATCTTACTGTACATCGCTATTCCGTGTCATCATTTATCAATCATAGCGTCGAAACTACAAAGAAATAATTGATGATTGTGGTACAGAAAAAGTCTAATATGAACCTTAAATGTATATAAAAATGAAGTGCTATTTCGTTAGTCTCAACAAGACTCGGAAACGACTTGAAATATTTGTGAAGTCTGGCTAAAGTTTAAGTGGTGTGAAAATGCAGCTAGTCTCAAATTTAAAATTTCATGTGTACGACGTAGCAGACACAGCTAATTATCTATACATATAAATAAAGCTCGAGTCAAGACAGACGTCTTTGTAATATTGAAATAACCGCTTTTTACTACATACATATGAATGTACATACGACACATACACCAAAATAACATTTTTTACAATTTTTGTCTGTCTGTCTGTTTATTCCGGCAAATCTCTGGAACGGCTGGACCGATTTCACTAACAGAGAGCTGATGTAATAGAAAAAAATTAAGGCTACTTACATTTTAGAATTTTGGAATAATAAAAAAAATCCACGCGGACGAAGTCGCGTATGCAGTTAGTATTTTATATGATAATTATTAGAGATAACTTTGAACATACATTTTATCATCATCATCATTGTACTCCCCAAATCATAAATAATTATTTTTAACAACAATGTTACAAAAGGTTATCAATAACACAACAACAGCTTTGATAGCGTAGTATCAAGATAGTAAAATCTAAATTTAAATTACACCTGAAAGACGTAGATAAGTAATTAAAGATGTAACGAATGTCGGTGAATGCTACGACAGTTATAAGTGTGTTGGTTACATTTGCATGCCTTGACTACACGATTGGCCTAGTGGTTTAAGCGGTCGCCATGCCGCTCTCCATTTCGCTTAATGTTGTGGGTTCAAATCCTACTTCCGTCCGTCCGTTTCTTATATGTTTGTAAAGTCCCCCGCGACACAGGATTTATTCCTAATGCGGGCGTTGTCTTTTTTTAAAAGATAAAAGATAAAGACAACTCAGCTAATCTTCTAGGAATTTTGAGTGTACTATATAATAATGACCATGATGTACTCCTAGCGGATTTGTGTCATGGCAGCCAGTTTCAACGGAGCCTAGTAGGCTAGAATTAGATAAATACACGGGAGACATCATAGTGAACAAGTGTGTGCACAAGCACAGGTACACTTGTAGGGTTTTTTTAGGTATTAGAGCCACGCTGATTTCAGCACGAACGGGCCGGCTCAACTTGGACAGTACTACCCTCTCACAGAAGACCAACCCAAAGCGACAGCATCCGTGCTGTCGTGTTTCGTTGGTGAGTGTGATCGAAGGTCCATTGACGCAGGGGTGACAGTTACCGTGATAATTATGTAAGCCTTACTACGCTGCTGCGATGACTGTCATGCGCTTTACGTCCCTAAGCGTGGCATGAAAAAGCATCTCACTAGGCCTGCATTGTCTGCATTTGCAATGAGTATGGTGACCGCAACTCTTTGGATTCTATTCTTGCTTTCCATCAGGCAGAGTAGAGTCACTTTGGCAGGCAATATAGAAAAAAAAAACTCTGTTTCCTATCTCTCATAATCCGATGGGACGGCTATCTGACGCGACTGGGAAGAAACGAGACGCAGGACCGCCTTATGGGCTCTTCGAGGCAAGGGTTAAGACGGTTGTTATTGAGTATTTCGATAAACAGTAGAACTTCATAAAACTTTTTGGCTCGATCCAGGAAACGAGCCCGAGACCTCTTGATTAGCAGTCGCAAATACTAATCGCTAGTTATCTTGTTAGAGATTATCCCCAATGGACCAACACCCCGGAAATACCAACAGGCCCAAGGGTTAAGCCCAGTGAGCCGCCTGTAGACATAGGCGGCGCGGAGGATCACTTAGACAGACCGTAGACGTGGTTATAGTTACCACGAGACCTCTCCCCAAAGGGTGCTGCGAGAAGAATCACAAAACAAGAGACTAACCGCTAGACCAACGAGATAGTGCCTATACACGTTGTCTAACTACAATAAATAGACCTAGGATACTGTAAGATATGTATTGAGTCATTTATATCACTATAATTGAGACAGGCCATTAGTGCCGAAGCTCTCCAAATATTCTACGCGTCTTCCTATTACATGACAGATATGGAAAGTGACTGCCGCCGTCTAGGAACGCCAGCAACTGGGAAAGGGATACGCTCTATTTTTTAAGGTTTAAAGAGCGTATCTGTGCCGAAATATCGCAGAGAATAATTTGTTCTATAGAATGTTTGTGCAAAGCAAAATATGTATTGGAAAACATACAGTGGTATAGTGTCAGTTATCCAAGTAATGGAGACGAAAATTTAAATATAGGTACATTTTTTAATATGACTGTTATTATAATGTAATTTTTTATTCATATGGAGTAATAAGGTCATGAAGGCCATTTAAAAAAAAAACAGTTTAAATTCAACACGCTTTTGTATGTGTTTATGTGTGTTGACCGTGAAACTGATGACGCAATCGATAAAATGTACTAAATAATTACAATGTGCAAAAAGGTAGCCAGATTTTTAAACATGTACCACAGTGCTGACCCAAATACATACTAATATCATAATTCAAATGTATGTTAGTGTGTTTGTAGCGCTTTCAAGGCCAAACCACTGAACTGATTTTAATGAAATTTAGCGTGGACATACTTTGCTTTTTGAGAAAGAACATAGGAACTCTCTTTGCCGCGATTACTAACATAAAAAGCCCTAAATAATAGCAGTACTTCAGTATGATTCTCATGACTCCATCACCAGTTCAGTTTAAAGACACCAAATTATAGTATTGTCTCAATATGATCTACAGCATGCCATCATACTGTTTCCTTGAGTACAATCGCAAAGTACGCTGTATGGGTATGTGTTTGTATGTTTATGTATGTGTTCATATTTATGTACGTATATAGGTGTATGAATATGTATTCGTACACATGTATGTGTACTTATACTATATAGTATATTATGGTGTGCAATAAAGAGTATCTCTTTATTTATTTAATCATTTATTTTACTAAAACTATGAGTTATGTAACTAATTCATTATTAAATATATTAATTACTAAAACAAATTTAATTTACAAATTTAATTTGCAATAAGTTATAAGAAACTTAAAAAAAAATTAAAAAGACTATCTAACGTGTTCAGCATATATGTTACCAAATGATTCGGTTAATTGAACGATGACAGCTCAAATTACATTGAAAACAAGTTGTGCCCGCGACTTCGTTTTACCGTAGCCGTTATATTGCCTAGTATGCTCCTATATCTCTTAGTGAAAGTCCTATTAAAATCGGTACAGCGGGTCCAGAGATTATCCCGAACGAACAAACAGTCACACAGACGGACATTTTTTTTAAAAAAGGTAGTTTTTATTATAGTATCGTGTAAAGGGCTATAAGCACTTGAGAAGACAGCTTTTTTTTAATCATTTTCAGGTACTTCAATTTCATTCATATGTATTTATACATGTGTGAAATAAAATCATTTTCTGAAATAAATGCAATTCATGATGTCCAGGAATTCGCCAGGCGGTTTCCAGTATTTTATAAATACCCACCTTTAAGCGTAGTGTTTTTTTGTTTTTTCGTCAAAAAGAGACAACGACCGCGCTAAGAATAAATCCTGTAGGGGACTTTACAAGCATACAAGAAACGGACACAAAGAACACCCAGACCCCGAACAACAATTTATTGATCACACAAGGTGTTGTTCCATGTGGTTCAAAACCACAACACTCAGCGAGAGGCGTGGCGACCACTCAAACCACTAGGCCAACGATGCAGTCTAAAGTTATCGTCATGATAAGAAGGTCAATGATAATCTGTATGTTGTGCTTATTGTGATAATATAATCCTCGTAATAATATAATAACCGGTAAACATTATCGCTGTTACATAACGATAGGGATAAATTTATTCAACACTAACATAAAGTCTTATATAGGGTTTCCCTATCGACACTAATTTTAAATCACTGCACATGCTTTAAATTTAAGGTTGGACGAGGAAACCGCAGTGTTACACGTATAATAGGCAATTGGCTGCCTGTATTGTGATTGTACAACCAATAATGTAATACAGAGATAATAAATTTCACAAAGATAACAAAACCAAATCTAGATTACGATTACAGCTTAGATTTCCTGATTGAGTGTTGGAAAATATGTGTAAGCGACTCTGAGCAGCTAAAAATATTGCTTGTACTAACACGAATTCGTTCGTGTAAACAATATACATTAAAGTCTAGATTTTTCCTATCGTTCATTTGAATATATTCCCAATTTTCCACGCTACCTCTTAATGTGTCCAGCTTTTCTTTTAGAAAGTAATTCCAGCACTAGGAAACATATCCTGTGTCGCAGGGGAATTTGTAAACATGCAAATAATAGACACAAAGAACATCCAAGCTCA
Source organism: Hypercompe scribonia (assembly GCA_949316085.1). Taxonomy (NCBI): domain Eukaryota; kingdom Metazoa; phylum Arthropoda; class Insecta; order Lepidoptera; family Erebidae; genus Hypercompe; species Hypercompe scribonia. The sequence goes on along the minus strand of OX438981.1, from coordinate 21,911,188 downwards.
GAACGGCAATTTGTGAACAAGTGGAGATCGAACCCAGAACACATCGTAGAAAGCTGCAAGGAGATGGTTTAAACCATTACGCAGTCGCAGGTTGATGGCAATAGCCTTCGCACTTACTCAAGTAAGGGCGCTAATAAACTACTCAAATAACATAAGGGCGAGCCGTAAAGTTGTGAAATAATCAAATATAACTTTTATTTATATGATAGCAATGTTTAACAATCAAATTATGGGGGCCTTGAAAGGTAAGCAATATTCACAGTGAAAAATGATAGCAAGTAATGTCAGGATGTGATGATGGGATCACAGAGAAATCGAGAGAAACTCAAATATTGCAGCCCCGACAAAGTGTTTTTAACTTGTTTTTCTAGCTATACAGATATTTGCGTTTAGTACTTGGTATCTCATGTTGCTGAGCTGATGATGAAAGGGTTCTTGAACTTTACGAGTTAGAAGATAACTTTTTCAATAATTTAATCATGTATTGTGAAGCGATTTTCGAAATTCTTGTTGTAAGTCAAAAAGGTTCAAAAGGGTATTCTTCAAGGTGAACCAATTACTTCTATGTCAGAATCTGATGATAAATCTCAGAGAAATCGAGGGAAATCCTCAAATTTTACAGCCCTGATGACGTATTTTAGTTTGTTACTCTACTGATACAGGTATTTGCGTTTAGTAGTCGGTATCTTACGTTGCTGAGCTGATAATGAAAGGGTCCTTAAATTTGAGGAGTTAAGAGGACAACTCGACGATCTGTTTCATTCTTTCAAGATATTTGTTAGGTGTTTGTGTTACATTACACAGATATATGCATGACAAAATTATATTGAGATTACGAAACGATTGGGTTTGACACACTGAAAACTGTACCAATACTACCTATAATTTAATTGATGATTTGAGGGTGGTACTTGTTTTAGTTTTCGATTAGATTTACGCCAAAAACGAAGCACAAGAGATGAAAATGATGAATTAATTTAGAAACTAAACAAACTTGGCATATGCGCTGTGTCCGGCCTCTTCAAATGCTGTCGTGGCGTCCATTCCTGCTGAGTCTAGAAGCGGCTCCTCACCGCCAGGGTGCTGTGAAAAAAAAAACACAAAACTGCTCAGTAACTACTAATAGGATGTTTATTCAGCCTGCTTATATTCTGACTGATGGAGATGTTATTGAGTCATTAAGATTCATTAAGATTTCATGACTATTTTTATCTACATTTCAAAGCCAATTACGACCATATCAATGACGCACTTGCTAGAGTGTCACCCTGGTAAGTTAGCAAGTTAATAGTAGTGATTAGGCCGTATATTCCCTTGACTCAGTCAAAAAGTTCACGCTTTCCCATTTTGTTCTTTCCTAACATAATCCTTTCTAACTTCCCGATGTACGCCGGTGAAATTAAATTTTATAAATCATGCAAAAATATACAAAATTGTCAGCTCCTTCAACAAGATCTGTGCAGATTGCGTTATTACTATATTCAAAACAAGTTATTTCGTAGTCTCCCAAAAGTCACACCATTTCGTTTACCAAAAAAATCATCTCGACTTTTTATATTCAATTAATAACGTCCCATTAAATAAGGTTAAATTAGTTTCGAGGTATGGGGGTATTATTAGATCCCTCTCTGCACTTTGACAAGCACATTGATTATATCCTACTAATATGATAAATGTGAAAGTTTGTGAGTATGGAGTATTTTACTCTTTCACGATACAACTACTGGACGGATTTGGATGAAACTTTACAGAAATATAGGTCATACATCGGAATAACATGTAGGCTACAATTTGTAATGATTTTTTGTAAATTTGGTCGTAACATAACGATACATGTCAAGTCGGCAAAAAATCTGGCCATTGAAAGTTATCTTGCCGTACGCTGCCTAAACCATTGAAGTTACACAAAGATGATGTACCGTAGGATTGTTTGAATATAAAAAAACAGTAGCAGTCGTGGGACTGCCGATAGAAGTGAAAACGGAACTATTAAGTTGAGAGTAATTAAAACTATATGCTAAAATTATATGAAATTTTTTATGTTTCATATATAGCTATATATAATATATAATATCATATATAATATATAATAATAATAAATTTCATATATAATATATAATATCATATTCTCCATAGCTATAGATATACTATTATCATTAGCATGTCGGTGACGCGAACCGAGGATTTTACCCTCTACCAAAACGCTCAACACGCCTAAAGAAGTTTTCACTTCAAAAAAAAAAAAATGATCCATTACGAAACTTAATGTGGCAGACTTAATTCCACGTGAGCGAAGCCGCGGGCAAAAGTTAGTAATAAATATAGCTTATCGTATGTATGGCTTTATCCTACGATCCTCCGTTGACTTTGTGCGACTCTCCACACAATTGTTTTTGTAAATCACACTCATACGGTGTAAAGTGGAATGTAAAGCTGTTTGGAACCCTCCTTACACGAAATACTCTTACAGATTGGAATTAGTGAAAAAAAACATACGCTCAGCTTATTATATACTAGCATATACTAAGTTGTCAAACCATTTTAATCTTATAATAACATATTTCGTTTTTTTTTTTGTTTTGTTTTTGTTCTTGCCATAATGAGGGATTTTGCCATAACCGCCACGCTTGGGATGCGGATTGGCGATCGCAGGGAGATGGTTGTATACTCAGTAGGACGTTGCTGCCCATCCTCTGGTGTCCCTTAGTCGACTTTTACGACACCCACGGAGGATTTTACGACACCCAAAAAACCGTTTTTAGGCGCCATTTTTTCAATATGGCGGCGCGAGCGGCGAGGATACGAGGTGGCAAAGTTGAAATTCGAAAAGAGCATACCGAAATCTATGAATTGACCAATTTTCAAAACTTCCGGAAAACTTTCCAGGTAAAACTACCAAATGACTGGACTAATTACTAATACATAAAATAAAACTTATAATGTTTGTAAACGATCAATTATTTACTTATCCAAAGCCTGGAATGTAACTTACTTTAGAAAACACAAAAGCTATAAGTTTTCCTACGGCTTACAAAGTATCAAACGTCAACAGCCTTTTACAGTCCACTGCTGGACATAGGCCTCTCCTTAGCAAGGAGGTTAAAGAAGCCTACATAAGAATTTATTTTCTCCTAATTTTATTTAGCTTTGCCTAAACTGTGTTCTACTAATTATAGTTCGAGTAATGAAATTACACCTAACGGTTTGTGAGTAAGTACCGTTGGTTATGCCGTTATTAAAGTAACATTTACGTAAATAGATTCGGTAACAAATACATCATTTTTATAAGCCTTTTGCTCTAACGATTAACTACATCACTATATATCCGGACTGTACCATATTGGTTCGTGGTCTGTTCCGATGGTTATGGTCACTACCATAGTAGTTTTAAAATTATAATTTATAAATAAAACATCATATTACCCTTTCATTATTGAACGTATAGCGACGAACTAAGGATACGGGGGATCACCACTCTATTCATCCCATGGGTGTCTAAAATCAACACTGCAAAGAAAGGGAAAACTTGAAACAAATCCTTATTTTTTACGAGCCGAAAAAAAAGCCGAACCCCATCGGCGTTTGCGGCAGGTTGGTGCATCGGAATCGGACCGACTAAAACCACACGGTGTGCCACTCTGCGCCTGAGATAGGAGAGATTCGGGAACAACTGCTATTACGACATCCAGGCCCTTCCTAGCGCCTACTTGAAACAAACCCTATTGTAATCCGTTTGACCCTAACCCTCTAGTAAAGCGTGGTATAGTTGGCCAACATCTCCTCTCTAAGGAGAGACTTATGTTTAGGAGTGGACTGGTAAAGACTGCTGATAAATGAATGTATCTTTAAAACTCGACTTTCATACGAATTACAGGTAACATTTATGGAACCTTTTTTTGTACTGTGCGGCAATCCCCATGGATGCCACCGAAGGGGGAATGTTATGTCGGACTCGAACCGACCAAAAATCTCACACCGTCACAGTTACTAGTAGCCAAGGGACCAGGTGTACCCTAGCAAGGAAATAACATTTATGAAACCTACTGTCATTTCGAATCGAGTTTCAAGATTGACAAGGAAAATAGTGCACAAGTTTTGCATTAATAAATGATTTTCATTTGTGTGTGTATGTAAAAGCGAATGAGAAGTCGCTAAACACACTCGTGTCTTTAGATGCCTAATATCAAGTTAAGGTTTGGATTCGACATCGTAATAAGATGTGTACTTTGAAGATTGAGTTTTTCTTTGTCTCCTCTATGCCACTTTGCTTTTATAAACAGACACATGTTATACGTATATATGTATATGTACACAAATAAAGTATAACACATGTACTTATGTGTGACATTTCGATTTACGACCGATATATGTTTAAACCAGTTTATATGGACTCGTCGAGTTTATAAGGTCATCGTGTAATCATACCATGCCTCATTACCGTCTGGGGTAGGCAAAGACAGTAGAACCTCATTGACCATTATTCAGAGATACTTGGTTCTCTTCCACATTTCATACATACATATTTCATACATACATACATTCACAGGTTTGCTACTGTTAACGAGGTCCTTTTTCGGTTCAGTGACAATCAGGTTGAACTTCAGGTCCTATTTGTCTGGTCCTCTTTTAGTGTTATTCATTGCTATTTTAACACGCTTTTGTTAGCTTTGTCTGTCTATGTGTTTGTTTGTAACCGATTTTTGTGAACGCATTTTTTAGGTTTTTAAACTATGTTTATATTTAATATAAAAGTGAGCTGTCCAGAACATTGTCATGGATTTTAATTTAAGAATTGAGCTACGTTTTTCAGGATTCTTGGTGACGCTGTTAAATGCAAGCAGCACAGGAGCGGTTGGTGTGTGGAGTCTTGGAGAGGTCTGTCTGGTAGTGGACGTTCTTTAACTGAGATGATCATGATGGTGAATTGAGGTACCCGAAGACACTACACGGTAAGATAAAGTACCCGTTTATTAACGCGAATCAAATAATACATTATTCATGCCATGAATTACAGCGGATGTCAAATAGATTTACATCAGGATAAAATTGTATTAATGTATGACGTGTGACATATTTTCTCTTTAATTAGTTATTATTACATATCCTTTATTTACAAATAAATGCAGAGAAATTAACTAGAGACCTAAAATATCGAATCTCAAAAACGTTCAGATACATCTCGATATATTGATCGATGAGTTCGATCATTGAGTGATATTCTCCTAGCCGATTTCAGCCACGGCCATTCTTAACAGAGACATGTCAACTACGTAGGTAATATTATACTGTATAAGTGTGTACGTAATCGCAAGTGCACTCTCTGTTCCCTCACTCTCATAATCCGATGGGACGGCTATCCGATACAACCGGGCGGAGATCAAATGTAGGACAGAAGGCTTTACGCACTTACGAAGGGTTAAAATCCCAACTTCCAAACTCCGGGCTGTTATTAAACATTTCTATAATCAAAAAAACTCAATAAAATTTTTCTGATCCAATCCGTGAATTGAGCTCGAAATTTCTTGAATGGCAGTCACATACACTAGACAAACTAGACCAACGAGGCAGCATTAGTCAAAATTAACGGCCCGAAACGCGACACGTCCGTCAGCAAAACGGGCCGTGGGTTTCGGTAGGTCGTGAAAGCTCTCAAAAAAAAATTACTAAATATAAATTAATTTAAATCTTGAGCTTTACTTGGAATTTTAATGTAGAATCGCACACCCTGACATTGAGAACATGCTAATTTTCTCTAATCTAGTCGTTTGCAACACGAGTTTATCTTTATCTCGAGTGTTGATATCATGATTTGTTTTGATTACGTTGATATCATGTTTATTATTATATCAAAAAAATAAAAGAACCTGGAATAATTTCACGCTGTATTTTGCTTAAAAAAACATAAAATATAAGGCTTACAATCACTTTACTCAAAGTATTGTCCACCATTAGAGAGCACTTTCTCCCATTTTTTCAAGCAGTAATCGAATCCCCGTCGAAAAAACGATTCATATTTTGACTCAATCCATGAATCGACCCATTTTCCAGTTTCTTCGAAATAATGAAAACGCTGCTCGCTCAAACCACGTGCTATCGACCGAAACAAGTGGTAATCAGAGGGGGTTATGACCGGTGAATACGGTAGGTGGGGTTGAACCTCCAATTGAAGCGTCTCCAGATAACTTCGACTGCACGATTGGCCTAGTGGATTAAGCGGTCGCCACGCCGTTCTCCACTTCGCTGAGTGTTGTGTGTTCAAATCCTACATGGGACAACACTTGTGTGATCCACAAATTTTTGTTCTGAGTCTGGGTGTTCTTTGTGTCCGTTTTTTGTATGTTTGTAAAGTCCCCCGCGGCACAGGATTTATTCTTAATGCGGGCGTTGCCTTTACAAAAAAAAAAAAGAAGTTCCCCTGTATCCTATACTTCTAATAGCAATCAAATCGATGAAAATATAAATGATTTTAACAAGACAGCGAAACTGACAGTCTACAAGACGCATTTAAGTGCCTGGCCGCATTAATTGAAATAAAGGAAATATTTGAATAAGTTTTCAAATATACCATTAAAAAAAAATAAACAATACCAACGTACATTTCATGAAACCCACTAAGTCCATATATAATTGAAATTAGTACTGACGATTTTAGAATAGAAAAGAGCGTAATGTAGCAGATACTGTACGATTGTTCAAACATCATAAAAGAGAAAAAGTTTTGCTTATAATAATAAAAAAATAATTAGGAAATGATGTGGTAATGAGCAAGAATGGTTTGACAACAAAAGACTCAAATAGAGCTGAATAGATAACGAAAGAAATATTTCGGACACTTAATACCAACATCGTCTAGTTTCAAACTAAGCAGAGCTTGTGCTATGATAATTAGACTGACTGATAATACTTATATACTTTTTTTTTGTAAATACATACATATCATACATAGAAAACACCCAAACTTCGAAACGAATTCAGCAGATCAATTCAAGCAGATCATACAAACATTTGGTCCGACCCGGGAATCGAACCCGAGACCTCAAACATAGCAGTCGCATTCATTACCGCTGCGCCACCAAAGCAGTCAAGCAAATCGTGATAGACTTTACAGGATGTTTGCTGCTACAGGAAATATATTACGAAACATGTTGAGCTATTTCCATCTAGTGAATCTCGTTATATACGAAAGATACTTTAGTACCAATATGTATCTTAAAAACCAAATATTTCTAAAATATCTGACCCTACACCATCTGATTTGAGAATTATGAGTACGTACGTAAACGATCAGTTAGTATCAAAACGCCAATACGAAACTGTACTTAATACTCAAAATAATTTAAACTTAAGAAAGATCAAAACGTGCTTTTCGTATGAACAAGCTGTAATAAATATAAATAAATAAATACTACTTAAAATGTTCAAAATAAATATTTGAGTAGTGTAAAATAGTGAATAGAGGAAGTGTACACTCTGTATTACTAATCCGTCACCACACGAAGAACGATTTTAATTATATATTTTATTTTAAGAAAGACAACGCCCGCATCAGGAATAAATCCTGTGCCGCGGGCGACTTTACAAACATACAAGAAACGGAGACAAAGAACACCCAGACTCAGAACAACAATTTGTGGATCACACCAAGTGTTGTCCCATGTACGATTTGAACCCACAATGCTCAGCAAAGTGAAGAGCGACGTGGCGACAGCTTATACCACTAGGTCAATCGCACAGTCTGTACTATACTATACCTTAATGTCATGAAAAAAGGGTTATTTAGAAACTATTAACCACCTCAAAAGAACGGTATATTTTGAAGTGAGCGGTTTTTATTTACAACAAACATGTTCAAAACACAAATTTCCGGTTTCTTATCTTTATTTATAACCTGTTTTCTTCAGTCATATTGTGTTCATTTAACTAATTAAAAGATAATTTATGATAACAGGAATTCTGCCAATTCGATGAAATCATTTTAATGAAAATGGTGACGAACAATAACAAGGACGAACACATGTATGGCTCCTATGCGATCTTTTGTATGGAACTGTTAAGGAAATTAGTTGAATTTTCGATGTACGAATAAACACTTCTACTCTCGACTCTGAACAATATATTTTAAAAGAATAAATTGAAATCAATGAAATTGTAAAAACAGTTTTTTTTTTATTAAAAAAGACAACGCCCGCATTAGGAATAAATCCTGTGTCGCGGGGGACTTTACAAACATACAAGAAACGGACACAAAGAACACCCAGACTCAGAACAACAATTTGTGGATCACACAAAGTGTTGTCCCATGTAGGGTTTGAACGCAACAACACTCAACGAAGTAGAGAGCGGCGTGGCGACCGCTTGAAGCACTAGGCTAATCGTGCAGTCAAATTTAAAGCACACTTAAGCTATGTTAAGATACCCCAGTATAAACAATAATAATTTAACATTAAAGTAAATCAATATAATCAATCAATAGATATCGTCTAACATATGATGTGAAGTAAATTATTATCTGATAAGCTCTGCTAGCAAATTTACTCGGTTTATGCAGATATAGTAAATGCCACACCAACTCACTATAATTCGTCTGACAATACTTAGTTCAGATTCTAATGGTGATAATGATGATAGAAAGTATAAGGCAGTATCTAACTTTAGTTTTTATTGTTAAATTAGTTGTTTTTTTTCAAATAAACAATTATTTGTCGTTTCGTTAACGAAAGCTTTTCCTTCGTCACAAAGGTATAGTATTATTGAGATGTTTATTTCAAGTAATTGATATTACTTTATAAACAATTGAAGAATAAAATTGTATCTAACTAATATTTTTATGTATATATACATTTTCATATTTTTTTATAAGACTACGCCCACCTTGTATATTCTGTGTCACGGGAGACTTTACAAACATACAATAAACGGTCAAAGAACACCCAGACTCAGAACAACAATTTGTTGATCACACAAAGTGTTGTCCCATATCGGATTTAAACACACAACACTCAGCGCAATAGGGAGCTGCGTGCCGACTGCTTAAAGTCATATCATCCCATCCATGCACCCATACATTATGCGTTACGAGTATATAGGCGAAAAACAGTTATAATCTGTAACTGTTTATATTTGGATGTTTTACTTTCACGAAATAACATTGCGATATGTTTACACACCTAATATCGTTATGTTATTTATGGTAGAGTGTTTCTAGTAAAAATTTTTTTTTTTAAACTTTATTTTAAGATATAAGATGTTCTATAAAAATAGCTTTCATTTGATGTATAAATCATTCTTTTAGGTTGAACGGTGTTTAAGATTATCGTAAAAATACAGTATAGTATTTTTCGTGTATTTTTTTATTGTTCGATTGCGTACGACATTATTCGGTGGGAGGAGTGATGTTGTTACCAGATATTTCAGATTTTTCCTTGGTTGTAGAGATGAAAAATTGATTACAAGACATTCTTGGTGGTGTGTTTGAAATAATTAATTTAGCAAAATTATAGCCGAGAAACTGCTATCCAACGTTGAATGCGTTTATAACCATGAGCACCGAGTGGGGGTGCAAGGAGGTGCACTTGCACCCCTCTCTCAGAAAAGAAAAATATAAAAAATACATATTTTTTTTTACTCAACTACACCAGTGGGTAAGTAATGTTAGCAGATAGGCAGTACAAAATGCCTATAAAGAATTTGTTGCCTCTCGACCTACTGATTTCTTCAAGAGAGTTGTCAATTAACTAACACTGTGTTAGTTAATATAGATGATTGTATGGGTATTATCTTATTTAATAAAAAAAACCTTGATTTCATCGGTAAAGACTTAGTATAATTCTATATTTTATAATGGTTAATAGTATTGTAGTGACTTGCCTTAACATTATGTGTCTACCTATATATTTATATATATATAATATATTATTTATTTAAATTAAATGTTAAGTATACAAACTGTCTTTATTAGTAGATATTATTTTGTTGACAACGGCCGGCGTAGTTATGGTCTATTGTCCATCGACCGGCTACGTCACGCGAGCCGGATGCGTGTGGGCGAGACGGTGATATCTCACTGTTGCGCTTGCGCACACGCACCGCGCCAGCGCGAGATTTGAGGACGGACAGTGCCTTCCTGGTCCTACCGCCGATAATTCGCCGCGCGCTGATACGTTACTTCCTTATTAATTTTACGTTCTCTCGATCTGTCGTTTCTATCACTCCTTCTTTTCCAAACTGAACTTGTGTAGTGTGTAATCCTTTTCAATAAACTTTCATTCTGTTTCTTGTGCACCTTGGACTATTTATTTCTTACTCCATCTTCATTCTTGCAACATCAACCCCACACAATACACCACATTGGTGACCCCGATAAGTTCACGAAGAACTTAGAAAATGACTGCACCGACTGAACAGCAAGACGACGCGAAAATTTTCGGCGAGTCACATCGTGTCGGCGTGCGGGTACCCCCATTCTATCCTGAAAAACCTGCACTGTGGTTTGCTCAGCTCGAGGGCCAGTTTGTACTCGCTAACATATCGAGCGACAGCACAAAGTTCTACCACACGATCGCCCAGCTAAAACCACAATACGCCGTCGAAGTCGAGGACGTCATCACCTCGCCGCCAACAAGTGGCAAGTATGACAAGCTCAAGGCTAAGCTGATAAAGCGTCTCTCAGCATCCCGAGAGAAGAAAGTGAAGCAGCTTCTCATCCACGAAGAGCTCGGAGACCGGAAGCCATCACAATTTGTCTGTCACCTACAAAACCTGGCAGGCCCCGGTGTGCCTGAGGACTTCCTACGGACCATTTGGACAAGCCGTCTACCTCAAGGCACACAAACCATTATCGCATCTCAACTGAAAGCTGCGTTAGAGGAATTAGCAGAGCTCGCAGATCGGATACACGACGTCAAAAGAGGCCCAGAACAATTTGGAGGACAGCTTTTCCAGAAGGATGGCACAGCTGGAGCCACAGCTGCATTCTGGCGGAAACAGCAAGGAGACGGTTGCTCGGGTGTCGGAAGAGTTTAAAACTTTTCAGGAACTGATATTTTCCATGATGGGACTTCTTCGAAACCAGATTAATGAGTGCGTTAAGATGGTCGATGCTATGGAGACTCGGCATCGCCACAAGTCACTTTTGTTTCTTGGAGTGCCCGAGGCCATCAAGGAGGACTGCTGTGCAACCGTGCTCGAGGTTACGAAAAGGATGGGTCTTCAGGACATCTCACGGCTCAACATAAGGCACTGCTATCGCATTGGAACACCCTCCAAGGAACATCGTCGGCCACTACTGGTGAGGTTTACTACCGTTGAGGCTAGACATGCAGTCTGGAAGTCCAAAACAGCGTGAAAGGGTTCTGGCTTCTCGGTGAGAGAATTTCTTACTAAAATACGCCAAAGTGTTTTCATTACGGCTCGACAACATTTCGGCATGTCGTCTTGCTGGACACAGGATGGCACTATTGTTGTTAAGGCAGGCGATAATAGCAGATATAAAATAACATCCACTGATGAGCTAAAGCCTCTACTAGTCAAGTTTCCAAAGACATTATCAACAAGCAGAGGTGACTCCAATAATTCGAGTTTGAGCATCAACAGTAAGAGTTCACGAAAACGCTAGTTCTTCTGGAATCCTTTAGTCTTTTGCGTGTACAATGTATCCTTTTTGTTATTGTTGTGTTTGTATATTTTCATAATGGCTGCTAGCTCAATTTTTGCTCTGCACCTTCAAGTTTTAGTAAATAATTTTTACATACACATGAAAAATGTTTATGTTTGTGACATATATTGTAACTGTCAAATTGACGCCTCACTGTTCTTGTTTGTCATTGGTAGCGGTGCGTTCCGTTTTTCGCAATGTTTAGATGTCACTAATTTAGTCTTTTGTATTTAATTTTCTTTTGTTTTAGTTTTATTTCCTAATTTACTTGCTTATACATTGATTGTACCTTTAAATTTTGTTTACTTTTTATCATAATTTGTTACAACTGTTACTACTGACATCTATCAAGATTACGTTTTATTTTCTTCGTTGGAGTGCGTTCAATAGATATTAATTCAACCACAACGATGAAAGTGTGTCCGAGGTCAGTTTTTTCTTATTCCTTTTGTTTTTATTAATTCATATTCATTTTTTTTTGTGTGTTTTTGTTTTTACTCTTTTCTCTGTCTTATTCTATTACGTTAATTATTCATTGCATTGTTTTAATCTTACAAAGTTATTCTTAGAAATACAACATTAATTTTGTTTGTGTACCTGCTGGCGGGTGGTATAGATATACTATCTGGTAATTCTTTTTCTTTTTTTTAATTACACAGTAATTTTATATTAAAATAGTATTTTTATAGGTTTTCTTTATAATTTTTTTTTATAGATATATATTTGGATATTAGTACTTATGAGTGATAATGGATCTGATGTATTCTTTTCTGCTGAGGATTCTTCAGACGACGTTAGTTTCAGTTCCATGACTGAGACGCTGGGTGAGCAATTGCGGCACATATTTCACACTCAATCTCGTCCTTATTTTAATGTTTGTCACATAAACGCACAAAGTGTCCCCAGTAATTACGATGATTTAGCTGAGACCTTCTCTGATGATAATATTCATGCCATCCTGATTTCGGAGACCTGGCTCAAACCCCACTTACCCTCTACCTCATACGCTCTCCCTGGATTTGTCCTTATCCGAAATGATCGTTTGGATAAAAGAGGTGGCGGTGTTGCCATTTACCTTCGCAGCTTCTTACCCTATAAAATAGTCGCCTCTTCTACTTCTCATCTCACCACCACTGCGGAATATATTTTCCTACAGGTTTGTGTCAAGGGAGCTAATGTCATTCTAGGTGTAGTTTATTGCCCTCCAACTGTTAACTACTTCTCCAGTCTGGAAACAGTTCTGGAATCTTTAGGGTCAGAATATTCTCATCACATCATCATGGGAGATTTTAACACTGATATCCTAGCCTCAAACTCAAGTCGCACACGCAGCCTCCTTCACATCACACAAGCAACCAGCCTCCACGTCCTGCCCCTTCAAGCCACTCATCACAACATAGATTATCAGGACACCTGGCTTGATCTAATCCTCACCTCTTCCCCACACCTTGTCTCTTCCCACGGTCAACTGCCAGCCCCTGGTTTTTCCCATCACGACTTGATTTTCCTCTCCTATATCCTGAAACCATCCAAATCACCACCTAAAGTCGTGCAGACTCGCAGTTTCCGACGCATGGATGTTGAAAAATTACATGCAGATGCTGTGAGGATAGATTGGACGAACATGGCAGCTGCTACTGACGTAGACAACAAAGTGTCTATTTTTAATGACACCATCGTCAAACTATACGACCTCCATGCTCCAATTAAGTCTGTAAAGGTAAAACGGGCACCGGCGCCTTGGATGACGGAGGAGGCCCGAACAGCTATGAGGCGACGGGATCAGTCATTTCGTCGGTTCAAACAAAATCGTTGCGAAGACAAATGGAACCAATATAAGGCTGCTAGGAATCGGTGCAACCAGGTGATACGCAACGCTAAACGCCGACATATTCTTCAAAACATAGAGTCTTCTTCTTCTTCCAGTATCTGGAAATTTCTTAATACCTTAGGTATTGGTAAAAAACAACAGCACACTTCCAGTAATACAATTAGTTTGAATGATTTAAATCTTCATTTCTCATCTGCAACTATGATGGATCTTCAAACTAAGTGTCAAACACTGAACTACATATCTGGTCTTACCAGTCCTACCACTGACTCATTCGAATTTTCTCCGGTGCCTCCTGAGGATATCAAAAAAATTATCCTATCTATCCATTCTAATGCTGTAGGATGCGATGGCATAAGTCGTCGCATGATTGTTACCATCCTGGACTGTATCCTCTTAGCAATCACTCACATCATCAATTTCTCTCTCGACTCCGGCACCTTTCCCTCTCTATGGCGAAAGGCTTACATCATTCCTCTTCCAAAAAACAATAATTCTTCTCTCCCTGAACACTTCCGTCCTATTTCTATTCTTCCCTTTCTGTCCAAAGTACTCGAGGCCTGTGTTCATAAGCAACTTTCCCAATTTGTTCACAGAAACCACCTATTAAGCCCTCTACAATCTGGCTTTAGGGTTGGTCACAGCACAGTTACTGCTCTCCTTAAAGTGACTGGTGATATTAGGAAGGGCATGGAGGACACCAAAGTCACAGTACTTGTACTAGTTGACTTTTCCAATGCCTTTAATACCGTCAGTCATGAAATCCTTTTATCTATCCTCAAATATCTCATGGTTACCTCTGGGGCACTGGAATGGTTCTCCACTTATCTTCAGGGGCGACAACAGAGTGTTCACGTTGCTGACTCGACATCGAGCTGGTGCGATCTCCTCGCTGGCGTCCCTCAAGGCGGCATTCTATCTCCTCTCTTATTCTCAATTTTTATTAATCTCATTACTCAACAACTTCAGAGTGCGTATCACCTATACGCCGACGATCTGCAAGTGTATACACAGTCAAGGGTGGAAGATATAACACAAGCTGTTAACATGGTCAACAGAGACTTGGAGATCATAAACTCGTGGTCGACGAATTTCGGATTGACGGTTAACCCAACCAAGTGTCAGGCGATCATAGTGGGCAGCAAACGCATTATGAGCAGACTCGATGCTGCCTCAATCTCACCAATCATCTTTAACGGATCAGTCGTACCGTTCAGCCCCGTGGTCAAAGATCTGGGCTTACTCATCGACTCAACCCTTGATTGGCGAGCTCAAGTTACTCATGTCAGCTAGAAAGTAACGAGAAATCTGCGAACATTATATCGTCTGAAGAACTTTCTGCCTTATAATACCAAAATTACTCTCATGCAGTCCTTAATAATCCCAATAATCGACTATGGTGATGTGTGTTATTACGACCTGAATGCAGACCTTCTTAACAAACTAGACCGACTTCTCAATAGCTGCATTCGATACATTTTTAATCTTCGAAAGTATGATCATGTGTCTGCTTTACGTTCCCAATTAAAATGGTTACCTATTCGCCAGCGCCGCAATCTGCGAGCACTAACTGCCCTATTCTCATTTCTCAACTCACCGTTTTCACCTACATATTTGACTCCGTACCTCCGTTATCTATCCTCTAATCACGACAGAAACCTTCGCTCAGAAAATAATCTGCTTCTCTTATGTCCCTCTCACAACTCTGATTTCGTGAACTCTTCGTTCTTTGTTCAGGCAGTACTACTCTGGAATGCGCTCCCGCTCGAAGTCAGGATGTCCACAAACCGTTTTACATTCAAAAAGAATGTACATAATCTCCTTCTTAACGAGATTGAAGAATCGTCTTATCGATAGTTGGCTCAGCTTACAGTCAAGTTGTCATAGTGTACGAATATAATCTAAATGTGTGTATGTGTATATTTATGTATGTATGTGTATATTTATATGTGTATTTATAACGTATGTATCGTATGTGTTCATGTATGTATGTCAACTCATGTATTATATATCTTAATTGTCAATATAACCGCTGTGCACCTCCCTTACAATATTTCTATACCACCTTAAGGTTGACTGGAAGAGAATGCCTTGGGCATTAAGTCCGCCGCTGTAAAAAGTGCATAAAGTGTAAATAAATAAATAAATAACACCCAACACATACGTCGCATCGACATGTAGGGACAATACTTCAATACCCTCAACCTCTAACAATGTTGTTGCGGCCATGGAACGCCAGATAGCTGCGCTCACGGAACAAGTCAAAGCGTTGTCTAACGAGGTCAGGCGATCTCGACCAGCGCAGAGACAACGATCAAGTAGCCGTCGACGCCACCGTTCGAAGTCTAGGTCGCAATCAAGTTACCGCGACCACCCACTATGCTGGTACCATCAGAATTTCGGGGAGCGGGCTAAGAAGTGCGTGAAGCCGTGCGACTACCCTCCGTCGGGAAATGTGCGGGGCAATCAGTGATGGCGACCCACGATTGTCCAAGTGCTGGTCGCTTATTTATCACCGACAAAAGGTCCAAAGTACAATTTTTGGTCGACACCGGGAGTGACCTCTGTGTCTACCCCCGATCAGCAATATCAAAGCGACTGGAAAAGTCTAACTACCAACTGTGTGCGGCTAACGGGACACCGATAACAACATATGGATTCATTAATATGTCGTTGAATCTAGGGTTGCGCCGTGACTTCGCTTGGCGATTTATTATTGCCGACGTTACAAGGGCGATAATAGGCGTGGATTTTCTATCTGCTTATAATTTGGTTGTTGATTGCAGAAACCAACGCTTGATTGACAACTATACTACGCTGTCCACCCCGGCGTCGCCTGTCCGTCATTGTGATGGCGTCTCTTCAGTGAGGGTGAGTCTTGGTGATGCCGCGTATACACACATACTACGGGAATTTCCCGACATCACCCGTCCACACGGTATACACCGCACTATCACACACAATACTGTACATCATATACGTACTACACCAGGGCCACCAGTATCGTGTACACCACGCAGATTGGCTCCGGATAAATTAAAAATAGCCAAGGCCGAATTCGAGGCAATGTTGCAGTGTGGCACCTGTCGCTTGTCTGATTCACCTTGGTCTTCGCCTCTTCACCTCGCACCCAAGAAAGATGATGGTTGGCGTCCCTGTGGCGACTACAGGATGCTGAACGCACGAACCATCCCGGATCAGTATCCCATCCGGCATATTCAGGACTTCGCGCATAGTTTGTCTGAATGTACCGTATTCTCTCAAATTGACCTGGTGAAGGCTTACAACCAGATCCCAGTACATCCTGATGATATTTCAAAGACAGCGATTACAACACCGTTCGGTCTTTTCGAATTTCCATTCATGACGTTTGGACTTCGGAACGCCGGGCAGACGTTTCAACGCTTTGTGGATGAAATGCTCAGGGGTCTAGACTTCACATACGCCTACTGCGACGATTTTCTGGTTTTCTCAAAAGACCAGAAAACTCATGAGCTCCACCTGCGTCAGCTTTTCACCAGGCTCAGAGACTACGGTATGGTCATCAACAGTTCCAAGTGCGTTTTTGGAGCATCAGAAGTTAATTTTTTGGGCTGTCATATATCAGCCAAAGGTACCAGGCCACTGCCTACCAAGGTCGAGTCAGTTCAAAATTTCCCAGTACCTAAGACAGTCAGAGAGCTGCGCAGATTTCTAGGTATGTTAAATTTTTACCGGCGATTCATTCCAGGCGCAGCTACCTACCAAGGACCTTTGAATGCTCTTCTCGTTGGCTCCGTTAAGGGTTCACACCCCATACATTTTTCACCTGAGGAGTACGAGGCATTCCAGAACTGCAAGAACAGTCTTTGCCAAGCAGCACTGTTGGCTCATCCTGATTGCAACGCTAAGTTGGCGTTGATCACGGATGCTTCTGACAAAGCCATTGGCGCAGTCTTGCAGCAGTTAAAAGCAGGAGCATGGGAACCTCTTGCCTTTTTCTCACGAAAGCTGAGTTAGGCACAGGTTAAGTACTCTCCTTACGACCGCGAGTTACTAGCTATTTACGAGAGTATCAAATATTTTCGGCACATGGTTGAGGCTCGCGACTTTGTGATTTATACAGACCACAAGCCTCTCACTTTCGCATTCCACTCTCGTAAAGAGAATTGCTCCCCACGACAGTTCCGTCATCTGGATTTAATAGCCCAGTTTACAACGGACATTCGCCATATATCTGGAAAAATGCAGCAATGTCGTGGCGGATACCCTTTCGCGCATTGAGGAGATTACTCAACCTGTGCCCGCTGAAACAATCGCTGCAGCCCAACAGGAAGACCAAGAGCTAAAACAACTGCTTATCGGAGATACATCGCTGCGACTTCAACAGGTAAGTCTACCAGGTTCACAGAAGCAACTATACTGCGATGTCAGTACTCCTACGCCTAAACCATATGTACCCAAAGAGTTGCGCAGGTCAATTTTTCTTAGCCTACACTCTTTGAGTCACCCAGGTACCAAAGCGTCCGCGAGGTTGGTTGCTGACCGGTATGTATGGCCTGGTGTTAGAAAAGACTGCCGAGAGTGGGTTCGTTCATGTTTGGCTTGCCAGCGCTCAAAGACCACAAGGCACGTTTCCGCACCAATACACTCATACAGCTTACCAAAATCAAGGTTCGCGTTCATCCACATAGACCTTGTAGGGCCGTTACCCTTTTGCCAAGGTTATCGTTATTGTCTTACCGCCATCGATCGCTTTACGCGATGGCCTGAGGCAATACCTTTAGCTGATATAACTGCAGAAACAGTGGCAAAGGCCTTACTAAGTGGATGGATCGCTCGTTTCGGCTGCCCATCGGATATCGTAACCGATAGAGGTAGGCAGTTCGAATCTGCACTGTTTAAATGTCTGTCGACCATGGCGGGTTTTCAACATCGCAGAACAACTGCTTACCATCCAGCCTGTAACGGACTGGTGGAGAGATTCCACCGGCAACTCAAGGCTGCTATCACCTGCCATGGTAACGATAGTTGGGTGGAGTCTCTTCCACTAGTCCTGTTAGGTGTTCGTAGCGCCTTCAAAGAGGACGCTCAGGCTTCAACTGCCGAATTAGTATACGGACAGCCAATGCGACTCCCTGGCGAATTTTTCGACCCGCACAGCGACGAAAGACTTGACATTACCGACTACCTGTCAAGGCTTCGGCATATTGTCAAGAACTTGCAACCATCACCAGCAGCCAGACACAAAACTAATAACAAAATTTTTATTTTCAAAGATTTGGCTACTTCAACACATGTGTTTCTTAGAGACTGCGCTGCTGGTGGTAGTTTAAACCCAGCATACTCTGGTCCTCACTTTGTTATTGAAAGAGGTGATAAAGTTTTTAAATTGTTGGTAAATGGAAAGCGGGTTACAGTATCCATAGACCGCGTTAAGCCGGCGTTCATACTGCGTGACCCTGACAGCATATCACACTCACCACATACCATCAACAATCACCACAACACACCACAGTCACTACTCAAATCTAACACTCATCACTACACACCTAACGCGGATAATCAGGACCTAAGTTCTGCTGACAATGACGTCATCAGAATGACGCGGTCAGGACGTCGCGTTAAATTCCCTGACTATTATCGCCCTTGATGGTCTCTGGAAGGGGGTGATGTAGTGACTTGCCTTAACATTATGTGTCTACCTATATATTTATATATATAATATATATTATTTATTTAAATTAAATGTTAAGTATACAAACTGTCTTTATTAGTAGATATTATTTTGTTGACAACGGCCGGCGTAGTTATGGTCTATTGTCCATCGACCGGCTACGTCACGCGAGCCGGATGCGTGTGGGCGAGACGGTGATATCTCACTGTTGCGCTTGCGCACACGCACCGCGCCAGCGCGAGATTTGAGGACGGACAGTGCCTTCCTGGTCCTACCGCCGATAATTCGCCGCGCGCTGATACGTTACTTCCTTATTAATTTTACGTTCTCTCGATCTGTCGTTTCTATCACTCCTTCTTTTCCAAACTGAACTTGTGTAGTGTGTAATCCTTTTCAATAAACTTTCATTCTGTTTCTTGTGCACCTTGGACGATTTATTTCTTACTCCATCTTCATTCTTGCAACATCAACCCCACACAATACACCACAGTATATTAGTATAGACTCCTTGCTAAGGAGAGGCCATGTCCTGTAGTCCTGTAGTTTTTCCTTTTTTTTTATTATAAGAGCTTGCCAAAGTAACTCTACTCTGCTTGATGGAAAGCATGAATAGACTCCAAGAGTTGTCACCACTCTCATTGCGAATGCAGCCAATGTAGTATGGTGACAAACACTATGGTGGCCTAGTAAGATGCTTTATCATGCCTCGCTTGGGGATCATAAAAGGCATGACAGTCATCATGGTTTTGTATTGCACACATTACAACTGTCGCTCCGCATCAATGGGCCTTCAGTCTCGCACTCACCAACGAAACACGACAGCACGGATGCTGTCGCTTTAGGTGATTCTCCTATGGGAGAGTAGTACTGCCCTGCTTGAGCCGGCTCGTTCGTGCTGAAATCAACGTGGCTCTACTATCTATGACTGAACTGTGAAAGGCTGTAGATGATGAATAGTATGCGTAAGGCGCCATGTTTATAACCGTACAGCTGATATTACGGTTAAATAATTGTAGATAACTATATCAAGCAATGAGAGGTTATTATTACATTTCAAGATTGTAGTAATAGCGTGACCAATCTTGAATTGACTTACTTCACTTACTAATTACAGTAGACCCGCGGTAATCCGGCCCCTGTCTAATCCGGACCCCCCTGTAATCCGACATCAATTAAACAATTTTCGCTAATGTAGATCGTGCATGATTAAACAGGTTACAACTTGTGCTCGACGCGTACAGTACTCTATAATCCGACAAATTCGATAATCTGACACTGCCCTGCAAAACGTTTGTCGAATTAACGGGGGTCCACTGTATTCATATTCAATCTAATTGATTTATTTTATTATTGTTATAATATATTTATCTATATATTAATACGTGAAGCAAAAACTTTGGACCCCTTTATAAGAAAATTGCGCAGATGGAGGAGTATGAAATTTAGCACTAGTTTGTATGTAGGAGAAGGGCATAACGCTAATATTTTTCAATAATAATGCTTATTAAGTACATTAAATCAATAAATAAGACATTACACGCACTACCATGCATTTGACACACACAAACAAGTATTTGTTACACGCATACAAACTCTGTGGTCGAATTGTTTCTCTTGTTTATTATTTTGTCTATAGACATTCAGTACTGACATAGACATAGATTACTGTTTTATATGTTTACTGTGGAAAAATACCACGTAAAATACCGCTCGCTTATACAAATTTATGTAATGTAAGTTATGTTTTTTTATGATCGAATTTCGACCAATAGGCGACCACTAGTTTTTATAAATTTTCAACGAGATTTAATACTAGATGCTAACTTATGATCGAACACAGTTGGACCTACAAGTCTGTTAAAATGTGGTTCATTTAATTTTGTATGTTTACATTACAAAGTTAATACTGTTTTGTTGTTCTGAGTGTTTCCTAAGCTCAATGCATAAAATCGTGAAATAAGATGTAAGAAGATTTAATGTACCCATACATTTACGAAAGTGTTATCAACACTTGACAATGTGGCCCTCTCGTTCATCATGATGGACAATGCACTGAATTAAGTTAATATAATAAATTTAAAGTATTAAAACGAGCCGAGTATTTCTAGCTGGGTTGCCACATGAGCGAAGGTGGCGTCCTCATTGAATACCATCTCTTTTGTGTAGAACTCTATAACGTACATACCAGAAACTTTAAGTCAAACTTTTTTATCCATGTAACAACAACGCCATGTACAGTCTGTTTAACAAGAACGTGACCACCATTATTAAAAAAAAACGACACAGCGCCATCTATTTCTTTTTGTCGTCATCAAGTGACTCATTCCCTAATGCGCAGTATAACTGCTAATGGTATATGTTTATTTTTACAATGAGTGAAAAATATTTGAAACAATACCAACCCGTCTTGCCACCTTAGCCACTTTAGCCACCTATAGTAGGTTAAAGTTTCCTTTTTAAGGAGAGGCTTATGTCCAACAGTGGACTGTCAAGGGCTGTTGATGTAATGATGAATAATATTCTTAAAAAAAAAACTTTCTACATTTATTTTAAATTATGTATTAGAATAAAGAATAGATAACAAAAGATCGGATTCTGGCATAGAAAATAGAATTCGACCGCAAAGTTTTTATTTTCTATGCATATTAATGATATCTTTTTAAATAACAAGTGTAGGTACCAATACTAAATAACAAGTACCCTTTACAAAATGCCATGATAATCAAATAGATAGTTTAAGATGTCAATATTTAAGAAACAAACAAATAAGAACTTCCGCACTTACAACATAATTGCTTGGAATTTCCATTGGTTGCGCCATCAAGGAAAATACTTTCCTTATTCGATAAGTTTATATATTTTCCAGGTTTTGTAGTCGTATCATGACGTATTAAGGAAAATAAAAACTCGTTCTAACTTTACAGGAAGTAATAAAATCCCCTTTTGTATGAAGTTAGTGGTTGAAAATTCGTAATCAGAATACCACAAACATTATGTCATTTGTATCAAAAAGCTCCAGAGAAGATACACCTCTCTATGGCCATCTATCTGTCTCGTCTGCTTCGCGACCTATACATGAGACTTCATTATATACATATGGAAACAATACTAGAACTACACAGCCGACTGAGATTCTTCCCAGCATTTGTTGGAGACCCTGGTTGATCTGATCGGACGCACCTTTATCTTCAACTGCAATCGTATCAAAATGCCATCACGCCTATAGAGACTGATTTGGTCAATAAAGGGGAAAAGCCTGCGGCTTCTAAAAAGACAGGACCAGCCCCCACTGATATTCTACAAACGAACGTTATTAAAAAGCTAAGAACTTTAGGGGAATGACGTCTCTACGTCGAATTGCAGAAAGAGAATCGACACTTGCTGGGTAATTACTATCCTTAGGGATCTAGAATTGCCCCGTCCTCCCTAGAGTAGCGAACGAGAAGCTGGTGTCGGGGTGGTTTTAACGCATATTCCCAGTTCCTGTACCTCCAAAATCTGAAGACTTTTCACCATGGAAGAGCCAAGTTTTGGCACGGTCTCACAGAAGACCGACATTAAGCAATTATTTCGTTTCTTTTCACCGGATGAATGAGATTACTGGAGCCTAAGCCTGACTTAGGAAGGGACTTTAAGGATAACAAAGTACTTGTGACTGTTAAATTGCAGGTGTCCTCAGGCGGTGGTAGTTACTTACCATCAGGTGACGCGTCTGCTCGTTTGGTCCCTTATACCATAAAAAACCATACGTTAATAAAAAAAGATCTCTAGGTAGTTTTAGCCTAGGGTCTGTCAAAGTCACGATTCGCTTCTGCTTTTAAATGAAATTTAGTCACTATTAAGTTAAATTTAGGTAAAATTAGTTTGTAAAAATACTTAGTAGAAGGAATTTGTCATGCTGGTAAAAATGTACAATGTCTTTGTTTAAATTATTTATTAACACCTCTACCCACGTGATTAGGGTAACCATAATTTGCTCATAAAATATAAGTATTTATGAAATACTGAGTTCATTTTAAAGTTACGCAACAGAACAATCCCTCTATAATAATTCACAACAGGAAATATAAATAGTTTAATTCATTAATTACTGTCGTCGTAAAATAAACTACTAAGTGTATAGGATATTAGCAAAATAAAAATCTATTATAACAGCTTACTTGTATGTGTGTTTATACGTATGTGTATGTATTCACAAAAAGTATATGTATAAGTATATTCTATCAGGCGGTTTAGTTATCATAGTACAAGCTGTTTAGTTTGAAACTAGATGCCGTCAAATGTCCAAAAACAAATGTATAAAATTTAAGTAAAGACAATGATTCCTTACCATTATGTAAAGAATAGCTAGAAAACCTTTGATTAGTTACTTTTAATATAACAATCCATTAAGTACATTCAGAAAGGGAACTTCTCAATAGCAATAGTAATATAGGTGGGCCAAGAATTCGATAACATTTGAATCTAATATCACGCACAAACATGTTACGAAAGTTCTTGGGACCGATGCTACTGGAATTTGCTGACTGCAATCGTAACATATGGTTTCAACAAGATGGAGCCACTTGTTACACATCTAATGAGTCCAAGTTAATGAGTAATGAGAAGAGCTGATTTCCAAACGAGGTGACATTCCATGGCCACCCAGAAGTCCAGATTTATCTCCAGCAGATTTTTTTTGGGTTTTTTGAAGAATTGTGTCTACATCAATAAACCAAATACACTACCTTAGCTAAAAGAAAAATCAGCGAAGAGATGTCGGTGATCTCGCGGTCTCTTTGCTGACGAGCATTCGAAAATTTCGGTGCTCGTTTAGAAGAGTGCAAACATTGAAACGGTATCATTTAAACGACGTAATTTTTAAAAAATAAATATCAACTAATTAGTTTTCTTGGCAATAAATATTTTTTATAATATATCAAATGGTTTTTTATACGATTTTTGCAAATGTTAACTAATATGTGGCCCACCCTGTAGCAGTTTAGTTTCTCTAAAATTAAATTTGTGAATACGGTAGCTATTACAGATGTTATCATTTTTTCTACAGTGTCAATGCATTCACCATTAAAATTACTGTTATTCTTATAAGGCATGAGGCAATGTGAGCAGACAAGAATTGATGATCATGAAAATCGAAATAAATGAAAATCCATGAACCGCAATGTTATCGATTTACATTTTATGTGTTATTTTAGTACGTAAATCTTCAATTGTTTGTTTGATGGCAGAGACAAATTTATTTGTTGTAGTGTTAAGTAAGGGTGTTAATTGGTTTTTAATTCAGCAGTTTAGTTCATTATTTTTTCATGTAGTTTTAAGTTATAATATTAACATTAGCCTATAAATCAAAGTTGACACGAGTATAAAAACATAACCATTGGTATTAAAAGTTGTGTTTTGTCAAACTCGTGTTTTGATCAATAATAAGTATCTTATTATCATAATGATCATAAGTTGGATTTGACAGCATAGACTTTTCAAATCCAAGACATCTTCATAGTTTTGATTGAAAATAAAAAACTGTCCACAAAAAAGGCTCAACATAGTCACAATCCGCTTCTGCCTTTGAGTTTCCTGTCCCAAAATCACTCACTTCCTCGGTAAAGAGCGACACAGAAACTGCAGAAGCATAAATCTCCTATGGTGTAGTTTTTACTAAGGCAACAAAAGAAGAACAGACCCAATTGCCGTGTGTTCTGTTTCTCAACAATTGATGTGGTTTTGAAAAGGATAAACCAATAATTAAAATTGGCGGGCTTTTCACATATTTAAAAAAATAAATATCAGAAGATTTTTTTTATATTGGTAAAACTTAAAACATCTTTGTTTAAACTAGTTATTAACACTACTACTGTGATTTTGCTAAAACGTGATTAGGGTAACCATAAATTGCTCATAAAATTTAAGTATGAAATGCTGAGTTTAAATAAACTCAAGCAACATAGTAATCCCTCTACAATAATTCACAACAGGAAACATAAATATTTTAAGTCATTAATTACTGTCGACCAACTACATAAATAAATAAACGAGTTGCTTATTAGAAAACGAAAAGAAAACTTAGAAGAACAGAATAAACAACGTATAAAACTTAAAAAATAAAGACAACGATCACTTATCTTTATGTACAGAATAGCTAGTTAGTTTTAATATACAATAATAAGTAAACCAAATTGTTTTACTTACCTCTTCCAAATAACCAGTTACATCGTAGACATTGTCTTTTATAACAATCCAGCAACTTTTTCTACTGTTGTGTAATGCTACTTCACTTGATTTATACAACTTAGACATATTGGAAGTAAAATGAGTGGGTTTGTTTTTCAGGTAACTATTTGAGATTTGAAGGCCAAAATGAACCGGGGACAGCTGTGGTGGTTTGTAGATGTATAAAATTTTATGTACTGCGTACTGTCATTTTGATTCAACTCTGACGTTAGTCAGATGATACGACGAAGTATATCATCAGTCAAAGATTACGTATTGAAAGTGCAAGTTAAATTTGAAACGTCAATTTTAATGTATTCTCTTTTGATTATAATTTTAAATACTGCAATATTTGTGAAATATTGCAGTATTCACTAATGGTCTTTACTTATAATTTGCACTAGTTATGTTCATTTATAAATCTAAGATATATTTTAATAACTTTACGTTTTGTTGTTGCTACTTTAGAAAGTGACAGTTTGAAAGGTTGTTATCAAAATGCATTGTCAACCTTATTTGCTGTTTACTTTAGTTTTAAATCTACATGTCAGCGTGATAAATAAAACATTAAAAGGTACATAACCTCAAAAACTATTGGTTAAATGTGTTGTCGTCTGCAAATCTAAACTGAAGATATATCATAACCCCAGATATTGTTTTAAAGCCATTTGTCCCTTAACAGTCACTTCTTTTAAAGTACCCTAGATTAGAGGTTGTATAGGATCTAGCCTAAAAGTTAGAAGTGTTTGGAATGTTACAAAAACAATAAGTTGCTAATGGCTAATGAAAAGGACTTTAACGATTTATTAGATGATATTTTTCTAAGCGAAGATCGAGAACATAAGGAAAGTTATGAAGAAGGATTTAAACAAGGCAGCCAGTTAGGCAACCCCGAAGGTTTCCATCTAGGATACCACCGTGGTGCTGAACTCGGACGTGAACTAGGTAATATATATATACTGCCTATATGTACTACTAGTGTACCGGATCCTTAAATGTGTTAAAAAAAATTGTGGATATGGGTACTAATAGTGATTTTTATTGTCAGGATCCATGAACATGGATACAGATCTATTTTCTCGTAGTTGATTCCAATATCTGAATTATAAATATACAGAGCTTCATTGTACAGCAGAATTTATTCTCATAAAATAATTTAAAGGCTACAATACAATATATAATGTGTGGAAATCCCCCTGTACAACGAAACTATATATATGTATTAAAAGCGAGAAAGTCTAAAAGTAGAATTATAAATAAATCAGAGATTTGATACAGTAATTTCACTTCACTACATTGAATTATTAAGTGTAATCTCTTTTCTAAAGAGAAGTCTAAGTCTAGCAGTGGACTGTTAACGGCTGTTGATGACAATAAGTATAAACATATTACATTAAAGTTACAGAAAATTTATCTTCTGTATGTTTAATGTATAATGTTTAGACCGAGAATACTTACGGTATGCCCCTTAATTGTATATTTTGTAAATAACTGTTAATAAATAAATAATAGTGTTTAGGATCCATCCAAAATATGCTTGAAGGTATGAGCACATGTACAAACCTATTTTTGTCCTTGGATATTTGCAAATATAAATTTAGATACAGTGACTTTACACATTGCTAAAACCTCGGCCCCATGCGCTACGGTTTTTCAAAGAGGTTCACCTGTGCAAGTGTGCCTGTGCACGTTCTCGTAGACTGGAGTGTATATGCCAATATCTTGTTTGGTTTTTGCTTTCGTTTTATACTCATCTGCTTGTACAAGTAAGCTCTCTAGTTAATCACAATGTGTGTGGCCAGCTTAGTAAATATACTAAAGTAAAAAGTTACAACCCCTAAACCAAATACCAATAAATTTACCTGAATGTGTTTAAACAGACAACTTGGTACAAAACAATCAGACAAATTCAGGTCTTAATATTTCTGTGTAATAATTCTGTCCAGGCTACTACCTAGGTGTGATAACACATCATATCAACCTTCAACAAGAATCCAATGTAAAATATTCTACCAAAATACTGACACAGTTGACCAAAGTTAAAGAACTCATAGATGCATTTCCACGAATGAACTCGGAGGACCATGATATACTGGGTATGGCTGAGACTGTAAGAGCACAATATAGGAAAGCTTGTGCACTATTGAAAATTCCATCAGTGAACCCTTATGATGCAAAAGTTTCATTCTAAATATCCCAGTGAGTACTGTTTAAATTTGAAATAATGTAAAATTCTATATTCATAAACAGATTTTCTATTAGAGCATAGATTAATTGTTCTACAAAGTGATTAAAACTCATTCTTTCAAACTTATTGGTAAATTCTTTGACATTATTGTTTACGACCAAAACTATTATTCAAACAGTTTTGTTGTATCAATAATTACAAATATATTTACCCTAAGCCTCGATAAGTGTCGTTGTACTGCTTGCCTAAATCGCGCTATTTTTGTTTACCAGCATTAGTATAACTTACTGTAGATTCATTAATAAAAAAAAAAACAATAGATCAGATAACAGATGTGGTTTTATTTTGGAGCCTTCTAGTATATCGTAATAGATCAACCAGGTCATATTTACGCTAGTCGTAACTTTATAAAAGTAAATATTAGACTTTTCCCTATAAATCTCACCAAAGAAATAATTAATTTTCTGTGTCACTAACACAATAATTTTTTGCACCTAAGTGTAACTTCAGTTGCATGACAGTTGACTGAAACCGAGCCTAGCGTAGTTTGAAAAAAGGCTTTTGGGATGATGATAAACTAGGCCTTTGTTTAGACTTTCATCTACCGCTTCACTGTTTCACTCGAGGTCAAAATTTTTGAAACCAGACCCAAAAGCATTTATTCATTTACAGAATCTGAAATGACAACCACAATCACTAAAGTATATCATCACATTGACTCCATCACCAAATACCTGACACCATTGCTGCCAATTGCTAATTGTCATATGGTGGAGTTTCTCACACTGAACCATTGGGAAAAGCTTCTACCTGCTGATTTGAGAAACTCTCTTGATGATGAAGACCTGAATGATTCGTTAAATAACTATTGGAGCAGCTTTGAACAGACAAACCAAGGTAAGATTGGATGCTAACTAGGACTTACTGCCCATGCCTATTGATCCAGGGGTGACAGTTATCATGGTAAGAGTGTGAACCTTACACTCTCACGATGACTGTCATGCCTTTTATGTCTCCAAGCGGGGCGTAAAAAACATCTTACTAGACCACCATAGTGTGGGTCATCATACTGCATTGTCTATATTTGCAACGAGTATGGTAACCCCAACTCTTGGCTCTATTCAGACTTTTCATCAGGCAGAGTTGAGTCACTTTGGCAGGTATTTAAAAAAAAAAAAAATTGAAAGTTGTGAAATGGAAGGAAATAAATAAGAAATATTTACGTGATTTTCAATTAATGGTGAACTATTTGTAATATTTCTGTACTGCTATTGACACACAAAAGTGAACAAATGAATTACTTTGTCAAAAAAGCAACGAACTCTACACTGATACATGGAAGACCTATTCTCTGACACATATGAGCCTAATTCTACTAGATAGATAACATGATCTCCCAAAAAAACA
The DNA here is from genome assembly GCA_949316085.1 of Hypercompe scribonia. Lineage (NCBI taxonomy): Eukaryota > Metazoa > Arthropoda > Insecta > Lepidoptera > Erebidae > Hypercompe > Hypercompe scribonia. The sequence continues at coordinate 21,882,246 of OX438981.1, read as the reverse complement.
TTGCAGGAAATTTTTCATTCTTGAAATATAAATGTTAACACCGGTTTTCTGTAGCACAGTAGGGCCGAACTAATGGTTTTAACATCTGTACTGTGAAATTTTATGTTTTTAAATTTGATTTTCTTATAATTCCAGAAACTACAGTTCTCTCCAGTTGGGTACAGACAGCCCAGTCCCATTGTATAAAAGTCAATAACGAATACTGTTTGTCTACCGAGAAATTACAGGAACATATCAAAGCATGGGGTGGGGATATATTACCTGAGGTCCAGATGAAGGAGTTTATGACTAACAAGAAAAGTTATGAGGTATTATAATACTATATTATACTATGTGGTAGGGTGAAGGACTCATCGTGCTACGTGAAATTAAGTTCATAGGATCATACCAAGCTTCCGTTGAATGCAACTAATTTTAATAACCAAAAGCTTAAATTAAAGAGATTTAAAATGAAATTACTTTAATTGGAACGAAAAGTAAATAGAAATTAAGAGCCAAGAACATCTGAACACAACTTGAAAATGCATGAAACTTAGGTTAAGTTACATTTTCAATGGATCTGGATGTCGTAATAGCAGCGGTTCCCGGATCCCTCCTATCTCAGGCGCAGAGTGGCACACTGTATGGTTTTAGTCGGTCCGATTCCGACACACCACCCCGCCGTAAACCCCGGTGGGGTGAGGGGGTTTCTAATCCTTAAAAAGAAAAAAGTTACATTTTCAAACTTTACCCAACAAATTCGTGCGTCTCCATCTTTAATTGAAAAATGATTAGATAGAACATAGAGTCGGAATAGAATCAATTCGTTTCTTAATAAGAGTTAAGAGGAATTTAGTTCTCAGAACTTTGTGATGTAATGAGAAACTAGTGGGAGAACAATATCTTCAAAGTTATAATAGTTCTAGAGCAGTAATGGTGTAGTCGTACTGTAGTTACGTATATACTATATCAGCTGTCAGAGTGTGACCTCGCCGTTCCATAGAGGCGACCACAGTTAATAACGCCACTGTAAAATAAACTCGTTTCTTTAATCTGTGCGAAATTCCTCCACCGTATCCAAGCTACTGATAGTTACATCGGACTCGAACCGACCTAAAACCGTACACCGTCTCAGGTACCAGTAACTGGGGAACCAGGTGCACTCTAAAAATCATCCATGTACCCTGATTTTAACTTGTTAATGAAATAACGATTATTATTCTCTTTATTACATATAAATACACATATTGATTACATTTTTAAATATATAAAAAATAAAAAATACATATTTAAAAATATAAAAAATAGTAGACCACCGACATCGGGTACAGGGACCAAGATACCGGTGGTTAGGGCTCCAGAGACAGGAACCTCCTCACAATACGGGCCGTGTCAAGGAGGACTGCCTCCTGCATCAGACCCTTGATCCAACCTTCTAACGTGAGCCTCTTAAGGTGTTGGTCGAGGCTCCTCGCTATCAATCCATGAACAGATATGATTATCGGAACAATAATCACCGAATCCACATTCCACATGTCGGCAATCTCGTGAGACAGATCCAAATACTTCAATTGTTTTTCTTTTTCAACTTTCACGAGATTCTCGTCATGAGGAACGGCGATATCGACAATCATTGCGCGGCGCTCTAATCGATCTATCATCACAATATCAGGCTTATTGGCAACAATAGTCCTATCTGTGATAATAGATCGATCCCAATATAACGTAGCACGACCGTTTTCGAGAACTGGGTCGGGCACATACCTGTAGTAAGGCACTTCAAAATCGACAAGTTGGTATTTAAGGGCAAGTTGTTGGTGTACAATCCTGGCTACTTGATTGTGCCTGTGCAAATACTCACCATTAGCAAGACGAGAACAACCAGAAATAATATGCCTAATAGATTCTCCAGGACGGTGGCACGCCCGACAAATGTCAACCGTACTATCTTTCAGGATATATTTCCGGTAGTTATTCGTCATGATAACTTCGTCCATAATTGCACAAACAAAACCTTCGGTTTCTCCGAAGAGATCACCATACCGTAGCCAAGACGTCGACGCTTTAAAGTCTATATCAGACCCGTGTAGGGCCCGATAAAATCGACCATGAAGTTCTTTACCCTTCCATACTTCCTTGCGATCAGTAGTACTAAGTACTACAGGTTTGCGCCAATTCTCTTTAGCCAGAGCGAGCGGGGTAAAACCAGTATCCACTGCAACTACATTACGATGCACTCCCACATTAGTCTGTAGAAAATATTCTCTGAGATTGTATATCTCGCGATTGTGTAGAGTCTTGGTATTTAATAGACCACGACCTCCAAACTTTCGCGGAATATACAATCTCATAACCGATGAACGTGGGTGGTGCATACGGAATGCAGTCAGCAATGTACGGACTCTCCTGTCAAGGGCATCTAATTCGGTCTGAGTCCATCTAAGTACACCAAAGGAATACATCAGAACCGGCATGACCCAACTGTTACAGGCTCGCACCTTGTTACCGCCTGATAAAAGACTTTTAAGTACTTTTTTTAGGCGGCCAAAGAAACGTTCCTGCAACATTTGTTTCACGCCAGATTCTGGTATTCCCAAGGACTGTGAAAAACCTAGATACTTGTAAGTTTCGGTGGCAGACAGAGATCTGAGTTTTGTTGAATCTGAAAGTTCTATTCCTTCAGATTCTACAATCACGCCCTTCTTTACATACATGACTGCACACTTGTCTACACCAAATTCCATTTTGATAGAATTACTAAAGTTTTCAGTGACCCTTAATAACGCCATCAATTGTAATTTTGTGGAGGCCAGTAATTTCAAATCATCCATATAAAGAAGGTGAGATATAACTTGATCATCTTTCTGCAACCGATAGCCTAACCCTGAACCCTCTAACAGAGTACTGAGAGGGTTCAAAGCTAGACAAAACCACAAGGGACTCAGACTGTCACCTTGAAATATACCTCGCTCGATCTTTATAAGTACGTCATTTATCGCAGCCTGCCGACATCCTGGATAGCGAAGTGTTGTTCTCCATTGACTCATACACGACTTTAAGAAAGTGCACAGAGTTGCATCAATTTTGTACAACTCTAGCACTTTCAAAAGCCATGTATGTGGAACTGAGTCATAAGCCTTCTTATAATCTATCCAACATGTTGCCAGACTCTTACGACTACGACGTACCTGTTGGCTAATGGTCCTGTCTATAATAAGGAGCTCTTTAGTGCCACGGGCCCCACTTCTACATCCATTTTGAGAAATAGAGATAACCGAATTATTATTTATGTGTGTAGTAATTTTGAGTCTCAAAATAGATGTTAGAAGTTTATATGTAGTTGGTAAACATGTTATAGGTCTAAAATTTTTGGGATCCATGGCACTACCAGATTTATAGAGTAAATGGGTTACACCGGTGGTTAAAAATTGTGGTAATGAACCAGAATCCAAGGCTGCTTGGAATTGTGATGCCAAACACGCATGTGAGCTTCGGAACCACTTAAGCCAAAAGTTGTGCAGTCCGTCTGGACCAGGTGATTTCCAATTCGGTAATGAACGGACTGCACAACTTACATCATCTTTATTAATAACAATGGGTTCCATAGCTGTTATAGACTCACACGAACGTTTGACATCCTCCAACCAATCACCCTCTGTATGAGTGACAGGCACTGACCAGATGTTACGCCAAAATGAATTTGTGGTATTTTCATCTGGAAAATGCCCATCACTCACACATGAATTCGGTTCCTCCCATTTCCGGTAAACCCATTTCTCATTCCTTTGGAACATTCGATTCTGATTATACCGATCGACTCGTTTTCTATAACGTCTTATCCTATTTGCCCATGCATAAACTTTCTGCTTTAGATAGTCTATACGCTCTGTGACACAGGACATGTACTGTTGAGGACTAATGGTAGTCCCCAAGAATGCCTGTTTCACAAAGCGCATGACTCTTGGCCGTGTATTACCACTTTTAAAACTAATTAGTTTACCGATGAGTGTCCTAGTCTCAGCAATACGACGTTCAATTCTATACTGCCAAGCTGGTACGCCATTTTCGGGTCGAGTAGCACTTACACGTTCAATACATTTAACACCAGCTACTCGACAAACTGCAATGGCCGCACAGTATAGAATTGAATGTGTATCACTAAGATCTTCGCTATTATCAAAATAATCTGATAATAGCGAATCCAGGGCACTCACAAGCGCTAAATTACGTTTATGAATGGGCAAACGGCATAATCGTGGTCTAATATTATCATTTATAAATCGGTACTTTTGAATCGCATCCTCCAAAGCACTCCTTATCTTATCGTTACATTGGGTACTTACGGATATAACTTCACTCTCCACTAGTTCATCAACATCTTTAATACCTAATGGCAACTGAGATGTGCTATTAGCCACCGCAGCGTGTGATGAAGAGGGGATAGTAAAGTTTTTCCTTATGTCAGAGCGTATCCTCTCAAGTACTGTATCATCCAGCAGGTGACAGCGCTGTATAGCTCGTACTTGATCCGATAATCGTTGTGCTGAAACGTTGATGGCTGGTTCAAGCTCCCGAAACAGAGAGACTAACCTAACACGGTACGCAGTAAGGTTCGTTCCCAACTCTGTAGCCCGAAAATATGCCCGCATGACACTCTCATTTATTGATTTTGTCCACTTCATGCGGCGCACATCACCACCGGTAGCGGGGACCCTGTTTGAGGTCAGTGGTCCTCGTGATCCCAAGCTGGTCGGTGGCCGGGTACTCTCCTGCCGACGTACAGGTCTTGGCGACGTGGGTGGAGAGAAAAACTCGTCGCTGGAGCTAGAGCTCGACACCTCTGCAACGGCTGGAACATCCAATGTTGCTTCCGGGGACGGCAAGGCGGAGCGGAGCGACGAGTCCAGGGATGTTGTTTGTGCTTTTAGTGTTCTAGATTTGGCTCTCGTCAGCATTTTGCTAGAATTTCTCGGTTAAATATTTCGACATGACATTTAAATGTCATGTCTCACACAGATATTGCTTTTATGTAATTATACGGTTTTTCTTGGTAAAAAAGTCTTGTTTTTATATTATTGTGCATTGTAGTTCGCTTGAAAATTGTTCCAGTTGTTTTTTTTGTATAATACAGAAAGAAAATGAAATATTTTTACAAAATACGTTTGAGAAATTCTAGCTGCTTTCAGTGTTGCTAGTGTTTTTAGTTATTATAAATAACGATTATTATTATTATTGAGGTGATCAGAGCGTATGCGGTTAAACCGTGTCCAGGTCCAGCGCATGTCGCGGCTGGTGTCGTCGCTGCAGCGCGCGGTGGGTGGGGTGGGCGGGGGTGGCGGGTGCTGCGTGGAGGCGGGCGGCGGGCGCGGCGCGCTGGGCTCGCCGCTGAGCCTGGCGCACGGCGCGCGCTGCCTGTCGCTGGACTGCGACGCGCTCGCGGCGGCTAAGGCTGTCCGCAGAACCGACGTCATACAGGTGTCTATTCTCTCGTCTCTCTTTAATATAAATGAATCAATGTACAATATGTAATTTAAAAACATATAATAAAATTGTAAGAGGTCGATGTCTGTTCATTAAAGAACTTGAATAAAAACCAATAAAAGGGGTCTTTATTAAAGTAACTGAACTCAAAACAACAGTTTTTAGACTTTTAATGTGTTTACACTAATCTCAGAAGTGGCTGGACCGATTCGGATGCAGTTTTCTCTCAAGTAAAAGCGGCTACACGCGACCCTAAAATCACTGGCAAATCGGGTAGGAAAATCAGGTAGGATTTGCCTACACACGAGGCGATTTATGATACGATCTAGAGTCCTCCCCCACCACTGTCCCGATATTGCCAGTGATGTTAGGGTCGTGTGTAGCCACTTTAATGTAGTAAACTTTGTCGTGGTAGTGAACATGTCCTCTCCTTTAATTACTAAACAATAATAACAATAAATTAAAAACCCAACTTTACAACTTATACTGAGTCGAAGTCGGGTATCTTAAAATCATCATTATCAATGAGTACCTGTGGCTACGAGCGTTATAACTCGTATGAAACGGAATTTTTTTTTATTAAAGTTACGATTTTTAAATAATTGTATAAGAATAAAAATCGCAAAGTCTAAAAACATTGATTGGTGTTAATAACAACACCAATCAACTGAAAAAGCACTTCAGATCGGTATCCATAGTCATGTAAGCAGATGTGGCCACAAATAACCTATTTCTGTACCCGTGGATTTACATTTTTAACGTCCATCTACCACATCACTAGTCCTACTCATAATTTAAAATAAAAACCACTCAGTTATTTAAGGTAATAACTTAATATATTAGCCTCGATGGCGTAGCGGTAGTGAATGCGACTGCTGTGTTTGAGGTCTCGGTTTCGATACCCGGGTCGGATCAAATGTTTGTATGATCTGCAAATATTTGTTTCGAAGTTTGGGTGTTTTCTATATACAATATGTATGTATTTACAATAAAAAGTGTATAAGTATTTTATCGGTCAGTCTAGTTATCATAGCACAAGCTTTGCTTAGTTTGAAACTAGATGACGTTGTGTGTCTAATATCCGAAATATTTATTTATAATTTTCATTTTCCTAGAAACAATGGCATTCAATAGCCAAGCGTGTCAATAACGGCTGTGAGAAATCTATAAGTGAAGGCATCAATAAGAACCTGCATCGATTTGCGACAGCGTTCATCACTAAAGACACGGACCTCTCAGCCCTTGTCAAAGAGACGTTTCCAGAAAACGCTGACGATGATGTACAAATACTTTTGACAGGTATGTGACACCTCATCAAGGGTCTAATGACACGACATCAAAACTACGTTAATAAGCAGTAGAGCCACGATGATGTCAGCACTAACGGGCCGGCTCGATTACGGGGGGGGGGGGCACTACCCTCTCACAGAAGACCAACCTAAAACGACAGCATCCGTGCTGTCGTGTTTAGTTTGTGCGTGCAAGACCAGAGGCCCATTCGTGACAATGACATCTAACTACACGGTTGGCCTAGTGGTTTAAGCGGTCACCACGCCGCTCGCTACTGCGCTGAGTGTTGTGGGTTCAAACCCCACATGGGACAACACTTTGTGTGATCCATAAATTGTTGTTCTAAGTCTGGGTGTTCTTTGTGAAGTCCTCGCGACACAGGATTTATTCCTAGTGCGGACGTTGTCTTCTGAAAAAAAAAGAACTTATCGTGGTAAGTGCCGTGAATCTTACACTGTCACACTGACTGTCATGCCTTTTACGTTCCCCAGCAAAGCGTACAAAAGTGTCTCACTAGGATGCTATAGTGTGAGTCACCATACTGCATTGTCTGCATTCGCAATGAGTATGGTGATTACAACTCTTGGATTCTATTTATGCTTACCATCAGACAGAGTAGAGTCACTTTGGCAGGCTTTTTAAAAAAATATAACTAAGAATGAATGATGGAACTTGACACTTCTTAATAACCACGCCACTTGGGCTGGACTCTTTGTATTTTTATTATTTTCTAAATGTCGATCTAGATTGCCCCAAAATGTAGGCGAGCCATGCTCAGTATTGTCACAGGAAACCCAACATCTCTGCCTCGATGGCGCAGCGGTACTGAATGCGACTGCTGTACTTGAGGTCTCGGGATCGATACCCGAGTTGGACCAAATGTTTGTATGATTTACAAATATTTGTTTGGGTGTTTTCTATGTATAATACGTATGTATTTAGAAAAAGAAAGTACATAAGTATTTTATCAGTCAGTCAAGCTATCACAGCACAAGCTCTGCTTAGTTTGAAGCTAAATGACGTTGTGTGTCAAATGTCCGAAATACTTATTTATTTATCTCCCCGCACTCAATTTGATGGACACTCGATTACCCCACTCCCCCCTAATTGGGAAAGGCACTGCTATACCTAAACAATCTAAACACGGCAACGTCCTGTTTCTCTTGATTTGCAATGAACGCCGGTAGACACTGAACATCATTTTATATTTTCAATTCCAGGTCTCCACACTTGTGGCAACCTGGGCCCAGATTGTTTACGTATATTCACAACCCAGCCACCTGTAACTGCCCTCTTTAATGTACCTTGCTGCTATCACCTGCTCACAGAATCGGTGGATGACAATGTGTTCGATGTCTTCCAAAGAGATCACGGGAGTGGGGAGGCAAGCAGTCAGGGGTTCCCTATGTCGGAATATTTGCGAGGTAATCGTTATTTTATATAGATTCACATTATTTGAGTTTTGATTGCTAGTGATAATAGTATTATGAATTGAGTAATATTTTACGTAAGGAAAAGCAAATTACAGTGGACCCCCGGTAATTCGACAAACATTTTGCAGGGCAGTGTCGGACTATCGAATTTGTCGGATTATAGAGTACTGCCTAAGACCCCCTATAGTCCGGATTTTTTTATAAAAGTGTAGGTACCTTGTAATCCGACAAATTACAGACAAATAATAATATTCTATATGTTGTCTTCTGGGTTTGTGACGACATTACTAGGTATGTATACGTAATACACAATGAATAAACGCTAAGCTGCACCGCTATCACACGTAGTCAAATTCAAACTAAGCAATCGGAATTGAAACAATACCTACGCGTCGACCACAAGGTGTAACCTGTTCAATCATGCTCGATCTACATTAGCGAAAATTGTTTGATTTATGTCGGATTGGGGGTGGGGGCCGGATTAGACAGGGGCCGGATTACCGAGGGTCCACTGTATTAAATTAGATGAAAAAGTTTTTATAAGAAAGAAATGTAATTTTTTTACCGTTACAAAATAAACAAAACTAATTGTTTATGGTTTTGCTGTATTAAGTTTACCAAAACAAAAAGTATTGTAAGTTTAGTTACCTCATGAAATGTCCTGAAACTATTTAAATCCGTTTCATAATGCTGCTTGTTTTCAGCTATAGTTTTTCATATTTACTGGTATTTGGATGTTTCAATTTAAAATTAGTGTTATAGAACATGAATTATATTTCTGCATGGCAATATTCTGCATGAAAGATAAAAAAAATCTTAACCAATCGTCTTTAGATCCGACTATAGCCTCGGTGGTGCAGCGGTAGCGTATGCGACTGCTGTTCTGAGGTCTCAGTTGCGACACGGTTTTTTTTATTTTTGACGTGTGGAAACCACCTCGGGCCGTCCCCCCACTGGAGTTTACGGCAGGGTGGTGTGTCGGAATCGGACCGACTAAAAACACATGGTGTGCCACTCTGCACCTGACATAGGAGGGATCCAGGAAGGTTAACCCTAATGATGATCTGCAAATATTTGTTTGAGAATTTCAGTGTTTTCTATTCACCGTTTATTTACAAAAAAAAAATCCCATCAGCCAGTCTAGCTTTGAAATCAAGAACACCGCTTACTAGATAGCATTGTGTGGCAAAAGTTCGAAAATATTGTTATTATTATTATAAATATTATAGGCTACAACCTGGGACGTAACGCGAGAATGTTGGCGGCCCAGTCAATAGACAGAGTTGTTAACCAGAGACAATTGCCATCGAAGAGTCTTCTCTACAGAGCTTTATTACAGGTAATGGAGTAAAACCGTAAAAATAAATTCGTTTAATTATTAATCATATTAAGTGTAAATGATATGGCAATAGCCAAGTATGTACAGCCAAGTATATTATAATCTTACATTTAATCGCAGCGCCACCACACGAGAGTGCGTTCCCGATGCAACTAGTATGACAACATAGTGTACAAGTGTATGTCCATAGACAATCAAGAAGATAGTAATCTCTTCTTTATTGTCTGTGGACATACACTTTTGTACAAATATGGCGTCCTGGATAAAATTAATTATTAATTATAACAAATATGCTTTCTTTAATATAATCTACGGTCGTATTTAATAACCGTGTTTATCTTTAATCTCAGTGTCAACATCTTTTTGAGCATGCTTTAATTTACAATAAAGTAAGTTATTTATAGTTAAATTCGACAAGGCAAGGGCTCGTAGCTAGATGGTAACAAGTAGGTTAACAAATTCCAAAGTTAAGCAATTCTAGCAAGGTTAAGTTTTGGATGGGTGACCATTATTAGCACATTGAGACTCCTCGGAGAGCACGACACTATTGCTATGCAAACCTATGTGGCAATCGTTACGGGTAAGCCCCTATAGTCAACAGTATTTTTATAGAACTTCGATATTGCCTAGTATAACTTAAGTTGTGGAGGCCTGATGGCAATCGCTCCATATAAAGAAACAAAAATTATACCGTATCGTAGAGGACTTAAACTTACCACCCCTAATTTGGATAAAAAAAGGCCCAAAGAAATATACATTTAATCGCATAATTGAGAAAAACTTTTTCTTTTCAGGCAATAATCAAAAAACATCTTCCCAATCAATCGGTATCCGAAGGCAAACTCAAAAGGATCACAAAAAAAAGCGAAGACTTTCAACAATATTTCAAAATGGCGGACGAGATTTTGAATTTAGAATTATTTGACAGCTTACCTGACAGTTTCTTCATTGATTTAAAAAAGACAATGGATTGCCAGTGGAAAAAACTTGTATTATTTTATTTAATTAGGTTGTGCTTAGCGCAAGTGATAGAAAGTTTAATTTTATTGGACCGACTTATGTTTTTGTACGAGAATGGATTTGATAAAGTTTACTTGGTTAAACTGTTTGATCCAGTTATATCGCCGAGGTGTCACAGCATTGTGGCTGTACGGTAGCTATACTAAGAGAGAGATATGAAAGTACTACTAAGAATATTAATCGTAATATTTTAAATTAAAATACTTCGTTTATTTTATATACTTTAAATAAAATAATATTTTAAACAAAGTGGTTTTGTTTCAATTAACACTTACGTTAATTAGTTTTCTCTTAAAACACCTTTATAATAGTATAGGGGACACCTACGATCCAGAGGCGGTCACCTACAGCCGTAGGTGGCCCGAGGTACGTCGGGGTTCCAGGGATTTCCTTACTAGAGTGCACCTGGTCCCCTGGTTATTAGTACCTGAAACGGCGTGCGGTTTTTGGTCGATTTGATTTCGACATAACCAACATTCGGTAGTGTCCGTGGGGATTTCCACGCCGTACAAAAAAAAGGGGTCACCTACGATACAAGCAGGCAGCTCTTATGCTGTGTTACTGCGCTTTAAGCCCCTCATTTCCCTAAAAATCGGGGGAAGGCGGGTCTTCTCAGAATTACTTTATATCGATTTTCTGCTGGGCCATATTATCACGTGGTTCCTCAGAATGTGTATTATAACGGAGTAATTCTTCGCTCTTTTTGGTTCTTAAATCTCTTGATATCTATTACCGATGGTTACGAAACTGAAGAAATAACTTTGAACAAGTGATTTTATTTTGTATCATTTATATTTTCATTCTTTACGTACCAATTTTATGACAAACGCAGTGCAATATATTATAAATATAAAAATTGACACCTAAAATGTAACGTGCAAAACCTAAAATGACACTAGTGACAGCTGTCACAGAGATCAAACTCTAATTTAAAGATTATAATTCTTTCTATGAATTGTATTTATACTTTTATTATTCAGTAGGAGAATGATGCAGAAAAGTAAAGAATAAAAAAGAATGAATATTTACACAATTACGACTGGTAAAACACTTTCACGTTTGATGATAAAATATAATCATGTCCATATGTACACGGGGAAGCACCGGCCAATGTTACCTTGGCGAAGCTAGGAATTTTAAAGGCAAATAATACCTGTTATGTAATTGCGATGATTCGTAAACATACATAATAATATGTGTTAATATTCTCCTATGAATAATTCTGGATGGTCGCAGCTTTTGACGTCTGCTGACTCATAGCTGTGTGCATATATTTACACCTGTGTTTAAGCCATATTCCAAATACACCACCAGCACTTTGGAACGCACTATGACATTATTACCAAAAAAAAATCGAAATTGTTCTGATGTTGACCACCAGCACAAGGGCGAATACCTGGGCTAGGTCTAAGTCGTACGTTATTAAATCTCAAATCCAATTCTAGGTCATGTGGCCTAACAAAAAAATGTCGCTGCCGACTTTTCTGGGTGAAAATTATATCTGCAATGGTCTGCATCATATTTGGTCGGTCACATCAACAGCATTTGACAGTCCACTGCTGAACATACTCACTCCTAAGAAAGGAGGTACTGGCCTATTATATCATGTTGGCCTGACAGATTAATATAGGCTTTGTTTTAATTTCTCTTTGCAATGATTTTGTCCTGAGTAGTTTCTTCCTTTAGTCGCCTCTTACGATAACCTTGGCATAATTAGTGGTAGTATTGCCCCGTATTCTTAGCCCGTCACTACATGGAGTTTGGTAGATAAATTGATCAAAAAGATAATAAAGACGGTCTCCAATCATCACGTGTGCCCGATGATATGTGATCCATGGTGATATGTTAAATTAATTAAACTAGTGTATGGCTAATAATTTATTAGTAATAAATAATATCACTAATGGCACAGGGAGTCGAAATAAATATTAAGCACTACCTACACTCTGCCACGGTTCGCTGTGGCACATTGTAGTTGCAGTGATGAGAAACTGCCTCGGTGGCGCAGCGGTAGTGAATGCGACTGCTGTGTTTGAAGTCTCAGATTCGATTCCCGTGTCAGACCAAAGGTTTGTATGATCTGCAAATATTTGTTTCGAAGTTTGGGTATTTTCTGTTTATAGTATGTATGTATTTACAAAAAAAAAGTATATAAGTATTCTATCAGTCAGTCTTGTTATCATAGCACAAACTGCTTAGTTTGGAACTAGATGACGTTGTGTGTCAAATATCCGAAATATTTATTTATTTATAAATTAGAAACAAAACTAATACCAAAAATACATAAAAACGGGTTGCACTCCGGGAGTCTCGTCAGAAGTGAAAACTTGAATATTAACATTGTGCATACATTTTCGCCGCACGATAATAGAGGGGAATACTTCCTCTCCTACACCGCGTCGGCCGTTTACTCTCCCTCCGAACGAATTTTCGATCAGGTCACGTGTCCTGACGTGAGTTTAACATTTTTTACCCGTCACAAAAGGTGCACAACGCTGCTAAAGAAGTTTTCACTCCAAAAGCAATATTTGGCGCAGTATTCATACCGTGTCACAATTTAAACTCAACGGGTGCAGCTCTAATCAAGTTTTTGTGGTATAAACAAATCCTCCTCATATTGTAGGTATATATACAAGATTGAGTATCTACTTTGATTCAAAGAAAAGAAACTAGTGAGATGATGATTTCTCGATTATACCGTCATCTGAAATGCTTCGCGAAAGTCTACATTTTCGACAAAGAGCAGTGCTTAATGTCGATTTTATTACAAGTTTTGTTTATTTAAGCGTTGTCATCTTAGGGTGTGTTGAAAGAAGGCTGGAATTGAGGCAGACGAGTAAAGTAATGAATTAAAAAAAAGTTGAGAAGTGTCAAGCGACACCCGGATGGAACGAAATTCCTTTCGGTTAATTAGTGAAGGAATTGTAATTTAATTGTAATTTTTTATTTGTTATGTGCAAAAAACCTGTGTAAACTTAACAAAACAAAAATAATCGTCGCAACACTACACTGTTCAAAGCAAAATAGAAAGACGAAACGAAAATAATTGCCTTGTTTTCTATGAGAGACACTTACTACACTATAGAAAAAAGTGTCGTGACAACATTTCGTCAGATTTTTTCCGTCTAGCCTCCTTCGCAACGCGCGATCAGGAACTTCGTTCCAAAAATTACGTATAGAGAGTGCGAGTTTGCGTGTCCCCACCTCTCTGTTCAGTTGTACTTACTATAATATAATATTATAATATCCTCACACATCTCACAATGGTCATCTGATTCCAAACGAGGCAAAGCCTGTTTTACGGTAACCAGATTGCTGATAAACATACTTATATATTGCCAAATACATAAATATTATGAATAAACTACACCCCGACAAAAAACAAAGGATCGTGTTCCTCAGATAAAGATTTGTACTGGGTGGGATTCGTACCCACGGCCTCTAGTGTAGCAGTTAGGATCACTAACCACCGGATTAACAGGTCTATTAACCGAACATCTAATACATCTACACTTAGATGAAGTGTAACCAACTGTAGATATTCTTCATTCTTTCACGTCAAACGGAATCGCATCAATCGAGAAGAAGAAAATATAAAATAAAAAAAATCAATCGCAAAAACGAGACACAAACGGAAAGTTCGTTTAAAAACGCTAATAGCGTTAACGTTAAAAAGACACACACAACGCTAAAATGGCATGACAGTCAACAAACTGTTCGCCAAGTCAGGATGAGATCTTAATATTACGTACAAACTATTGTTAACTGATATTTGATACTTTTCCGGGAAAAAGCTGAACTTATTCTTTGTATGTTATCTTTCCAACTCGTTAATTCAGTTGTTTGGTTTTTCATCAATATTAGTTTCCCGCCCATTTGTTTTGCCAACGCGTGGGAGCTTTAACTTCAAAAAAAGTGTTAAGAGTTTATTTTAACGTCACTTATTATCGGATGAACAAATATAATACTCGTACATAGTGTAAAAGCACAGTCATCACAATTGCGTATTAATTCTATTTTTTTTTCTATATTAAGAACCTGCCAAAGTAACTCTACTCTGCCTGAAGGAAAGCATGAAGAGAATCCAAGAGTGGTTACCATACTCACTGCAAATGCAAACAATGCAGTATGGTGACCTACACTATAGCGGCCTACTGTGACGCCCCGCTTGTGGACGTAAAAGCCATGACAGTCATCGTGGCAATGTAAGGCTCACACCACGATAACCGTCAGCCCTGCATCAATGGGCCTCCGGTCTCGCACTCACCAACGAAACACGACAGCACGGATGCTATCGCTTTAGGTTGGTCTTCTGTGGGAGGATAGTACAACCCCGGTCGAGTCGACCCGTTCGTGCAGAAATCAGCGCTGCTCTACTACCTAAGAAAACGAAAATTATATTGAAACATTACATAATTGTATACCTAGTCTCTTTGAAGTTGGTTAAAATATTTCTAATAGTTACTAAGTTTTTATTTCCTACTTTATATGACTAAAACCTGCTTTGTAGAATAAAACTACTCTTTTTTTCTGAAATTCATAAAAAGTAAGTTAAAAATTAAACCCGACTACTTACAAAGGAGTCCCAAAGAACAAAACAAGAAAATAATCCATTTAGAAAACCAGATATGCATAGGTACAAAATTGGTCAAAATAGAGCATGATCGCACCTACTGTATATACCACATAGCCTGCAAACCATTTCGACCCTTCTGATGATACCTCATTTATTTAAAGATATGACGAAACAGTTAAATATACATACCCACATAGACTGCTGAAATTATAACATTTCGCTTTGCCATAGCCGGGTAAAAACATACAGATAGATATGGCTGTAGTAAGTACGAAACTTCGTAATTTATGTAACTACAAAAGATCACAACTATAGGTATAACATATTTTAAAAATGTTACCCAATTTTCAATTATCATCTTAACTCCATTGCGCATTTTATCAACATTTAAAAAAAAGTTGCTCTGTCACTTACAAAACTTACTTATCTCATTGCTTTTAACGTCTAATATCGTTTAAAATTTATAAAATCCAATAGTTTTTGTTAAGCTCTGTCGTTTACAAATAAAATGCAAACGTAAACAAAAAACACGAACGTCCCACACAAGAATATTCTAAAGTTTTAATTACAACAGCATAATATTACACCGAAAAGGTTTAATGAGCCAAGTAGTGTGACTAGAATGAAGTTTGAAATGCTCTTGGCGACCCCTTAATTAAACTGTCCACCCCGAGATTGCTCTAGAAAGATGAATAACACCCACCTACGTAACAAGTGTCAATGCTCCATTAATAATTCTATTCTAATATTATAAAACTGAAGAGTTTGTTTGCTTGGTTAAAAATTCTCAGGAACTACTGCTTCATTTTGAAATATTTTATACAGTACATGTATTGAGAAAGGCCATAGGCAGTATAAAATCTTGCTGCGACTAATAGAAGCATCAATGGAGAAAACTGTATAAAGGTTTTTTTGCTTTTCAGAGACGCGGACGAAGTCGCGAGGGCCAACTGATGTTGAGGTCGACTGGTGATAATATCATATAACTTATTTTACGTAATGTGATAGATATCTGCGCAGTTAAATACAGATAATATCCACAAATCGCCACACATTTAAGACGAAAGTATGTTATCTACTTCGTAATAAATTGGTAGAATCGTCACATCAATAGTACCCGAGTGAGTATTTATATATAATATGGTATTAATTTTATATACATTTATGTTTATGTATTGTGTATGTATTGTTTATATAAAATAATATTTTATTAGTAATGTATGTCAACTTCTTTATTTTACCTTTGCACCTCCCGCATCGTGTTTCTACATCACCAAGGTTGACTGGGAGAGAATGCCCCATGGCATTAAGTCCGCCTTTGTACAACATTATGCTTGAATAAATAAATAAATAATAGATTTCATTGACTTTGAGTCATTAAATAATTATTTTTATAGTTACTTTAAGTTAGAAGAATACATTGAAGAAAAAGCACTATCAGAAGAAAACTTTCAGCGTTCATATTCATCCGTTTTTGCGCTGGCAATCTATTAGGCCAAAAATAAACCAGACAGCCACAACAACTAAATTATTCTTGTTAGTTTGTTTTATTAATTAACCCAACTTCACGCCTAAAGAAACTGTAGATTGTAGACTTCCCAAAAATGCACAGTAAGGAACTGTGTATGCAATACACGCAAGCTACACCAGAGAGCAATCTAAACGTATTTTTAAATCTGCTTAGAGACAATTCTTGACAGAACCAGTTACTAGTTTGTACATTGTTATATTGTGCATTTAAATTATCTATAATTATTGCTCTAATATGTACCTTACTGTAACTAAGGTGTCTACTAGTATAGGAAAGATCCTATAAAAACATTTTTATACTCTAAGATCTGGCTTCAGTACTTTTCCACAAAAAAACCGTTCACTTGTACCGCTCCTTGCTCTCCTGATTACTGCTGACTTTGAATGCGTCTGACAAGATGATAGAACCTTCGAAACTGTCCGGCTACTATATAAACATAGTTTAATAGGCTCCCAAAAAATTATATATAAAATTTAGGTTTTATAATATAACGTTTAGTTACTGTATACGCCCCTTGCTCTCCCGATTACTGCTGACTTTGAATGCGTCTGACAAGATGATAGAACCTTCGAAACTGTCCGGCTACTATATAAACATAGTTTAATAGGCTCCCAAAAAATTATATATAAAATTTAGGTTTTATAATATAACGTTTAGTTACTGTATACGCCCCTTGCTCTCCCGATTACTGCTCACTTTGAATGCGTCTGCCAAGATGATAGAACCTTCGAAACTGTCCGGCTACTATGTAAACATAGTTTAATAGGCTCCCAAAAAATTATATATGAAACTTAGGTTTTATAATATAACCTTTAGTTACTGTATACGCTCCTTGCTCTCCCGATTATTGCTCACTTTGAATGCGTCTGGCAAGATGATAGAACCTTCGAAACTGTCCGGCTACTATGTAAACATAGTTTAATAGGCTCCTAAAGAATTATATATAAAACTTAGGTTTTATAATATAACGTAAGTATAATTATAAATTATAATAGTTTAGCGGTGTCCGGCAGAGGGTTGGAACCATACTAACTGTCTGGCAATGAGCAACGCGAGTTTTGATATTATTATAAATCAAATATAAAAAAATCAAGTTTTATTTCATGACGAATTTGAGATGGAATTTTACACACCTTTGTTGCCTGTTATCTGCCAAAGCCACCGCTGCCTCAGCTTCATGTTTGGGGATCATTCTTACCCGTACTAGGGACACACATAGAAGAACTTTCAGCTTTTATAAAAAGACTAAGGTCTGGCACTTACGGGCTCTTGGACTATATAGCAAAGACAAATTGACTTCTTTTTAAAAATGAATGTTTTGCGATGCTTCTTTATTTCTTAAGTATTGCTCTGTACAATGAAAACTACAGACCGATTACGGCGCGATTTGTAATGCGCTTACCGCGAGCTTTTCTATTACAAATGTGTTTCTCGAGACATTTTTTACTCATGTAGGTTTAATCTTAAGGAATAAATACCATAAATAGTGCCGTGTTTAGTGGTGAGCTACCCGCCTTTACATACAACATTTAAGTACATAAAACACGTGAAACAAGAAAAGGTCAACAATCTACATACCTACCATACCTATCATACCATACCTACATGAGAAAAAAAAGTCAATATTTTTATTAGTGTCATCGTTTTAATTTCCTAATCCACTAGCAGATCTTCGATAAAAAAAATATCTACAGTTTGCAAGTACTGTGCTATGAAGGCACACGTAGGACAATTAGCCGACGGGTCCCCTGGTAAATGACTACCGCCGCTCTTAGACGCCTGCAACTCTAGAGTAATGAATTATTTCGTGTAGATATCTGTTATAGTTCAGCGTATAACATGCTTTATGTATACGTCTTCTGTTTGTGTTTTAAACTTTGTACTGCTACTAGTCTATTTAAAAAAAAGGCCTGTTGGCAAAAACTTGTATAACGCAAGAGACTAATTCATGACATTACACTCTTAAACGCATGCCACAGGATCAATAAGGCACTTATATAAATTATGTACGTACCCTTGTATATTTATACCTCTCCAAACTTGAGCTTAGAATTGCTCTTTACATATATGTTGAGTAATGAGATTGGTTTTCACTCACTTTGGCGATAAAATTGTTTGCGCCGTCGTCATATTCTTCAAGAAAAGTTTTTTTAGATATCTTGATATTCGAACCTGGTACGATGAAAAGTAGGCGCGAAAAGGAACCTTCATGACTTTGTCGTCATTTTTCTAACTTCTTTGAGACTTTTGAGCACAATTTCAGACTTGACTTTTTCAAATATTTGTTAGACACATACTTACAAATGCATCATTTTTCGATTTGGATATAAAAGACTGTCAAAATTACATTAACTTTATTTTAACTTAAAAAAAAAGTAATTTCTAGTAATTTTTTTTTTCATTTTTCTTTCCAGAACTTTATTTAAAGTATAACTGATACTTGAAGAAAACGATGAATCTCGTTGACCTAGCCGTTCCGATGTGGTTCGTTTACTAACAAATAGAAATTCATTTTATTAATATAAGTATTACAGATTGACTGCACGGCTGCCGTAGCGGTTAGAGTGGTCGCCACGCCGCTTTCTGTTGCACTGAATGCTGTGGGTTCAAACCCCACACGGTAAAACACTTTGTGTGATCCATAAATTGTTGTTCCGAGTCTGAGTGTTTTTTGTGTCCGTTTCTTGTATGTTTGTAAAGTTCCCCGCGAAACAGGATATATTCTTAATTGGTGTTGCCTTTTTAAAAGAAAAAAAAGGAAAACAAAAAGATAACAGTGCCGACAAATAGTACCAGTAAGAAACTGTTTTTCATATATTACGGTTATATCATTACGCTCTTCAAATTCAATTTCACTTACCTAATTCGGGACACCTTAACTTTCGCTGCACAACACAAAATACAACAAATGAGTTCTACAGTCGACTAATTCGTGTCCCTGGAGAAGTCAGTGACTGTTTCTGGTTTAATTAAATAAGTAAAGCCATTACCAGTTACTGTAACAACCTGTGAACCCATTACACAAACTGTAGGCCGTATGGGGCACCGTCTTTAACTTATGTCCCTTGGCAATCTACATACGTCCTAATTGATTGTTCTCCAGTTTTGATGTGTAGGAGGATTAGTGAGCGAGTAAATTCTTAGCCTGGATTCGTAATTTTTTGTGACATCCTTTAAAGGTTAATCTGTACTCCCACAGTCTTTTAGAAATATGAAAGTGATCTCTACGTGATTATATACTAGTGAAAGTTTTTTACGATACGATACGATATGTTGTTAATTTGTAAATCAAATAAAATAGGTGTTTAGTTCTAAGCCTCGGCTTCACGTGTTGCTTTCCTCTCAGCTGCACTTGCAATCTGTTTGGTAGGCTTTAGATTGCCCTTTTTACAGAACCTCTGATTTCTGAGGAACTTAGGATCCATACCAAGCGTGAATTCGTGCCTGCCTTTCCTAAAACCACCCTGGCGGCCGGTCTCAGGCATTCTTCTCTGAAGGGGACCCGGACCATATTATTTCAGGTCCCTTCCAGAATCAACGCCGCGCCTAGTCAGGCCCTATCCTGGGGAGGCCACAAAGGACTTCCCTAGGCTTTTTGATACCATTTCTGTGGGTTTTACAGTTTTGATTATGATTCGTGTGATTCTTTGACTTTACTATTTCATTGATTTACTTTTTAAGAAAGAGAAATATCTTTTTAATTGATACAGTTAACATAATACAATCCACACCTAATATTAAAACTTAATTGTTAGCCAATGGTTTATCAGATATTTTTAGAAATCTTTTTAAAAACTTGGTCACAAACCTACCACAGCAAGACAAAAGGTAACAGGATAATGGGCTCGCGAAACACTGGTGAAAAACGGGCGTTTAATATGCCTCTGCCTACCCCTCCGAGGAAACAGGTGTGATTTTAGGTATGTACGTATGTATAAAATAATAATATGAATGGAAAAGCAAATAAGAGGTGTATCTCATTTTGGCTTCATCAATAGATTCGAATCTCTCAAATGTACCTCATTGGAAAGCGATGCTACGGCACGAACAGGCCGGCTCAGCGGTATGATATTACGAACTCACAAACAACCCCAGTCTGAGTAGTCATGTGTTTGTTTGTCATTTCTTTTCATAAGATAAAAACCCCTTGAAAGCGAATGGTTGTAGATCGGCATAGACATTTAAAAAAAAAGATAAATATTTGACAAAACTGTTTACGTGTGTGTCGTAATTAGTAATTAAGTAAGAGACGATTTCAAATAATGTTAAAAGAATTTTATGATATAAATATATTTGACTTTGACTACAGTTATTCTACCAAATTATTATTTCTGAAAACACATATTTCTTTAATTAAAATTGTCAATACTGTCTGAAAACATTTAAGATGTTTACTCTAAACATTGTTTTAAGTAAATATACCACAATATAAAACAAACAAACTGTTTTTCATCGTCTAGTTTTACTTAGTAATTAATTTTTAAGGAATTTACTCAATAACGTATCTATTCACTTTGAGTAATAAAATATTATTTCAAATGTATGATAGAGAGAAAGATATAAAAGATATAAATTCTGCATAAAACTTTATCTAGAAAAAAAGAGAATTCCTTTCTTTATGAATTCAGTTCAAAATTTACAAGAAATATTTATTTATTTGCCTTACCAATAATAGGCTAGATGACACCTTAGTCAAATTAGTTACTTTTTATCATCTGTCAAAACGACAATTTTGTATCAAAAATGTACTAAATACCAAGTTGTGACGTCACTGTTTTAGACTACTCAATTAAACAATATATTTCACTTTATATTTAATTGAAATTCGTAATAATAATAAAAAGCTATGTTAATTGTATTTTCCGAGATGTTTCGCGATATTAGTTTTAATGAAGTGGACATTGGTATTTATTTACGATACAGTCATCTACCCAATTGAATGTACTGTTTAATGGTCAGAAGACATTTGCAAAACTATGAAGTGACATAGTATTACAATTATAACACATACACTATAAACAGCAATTAGTGTATTATGCTAAAGATACAATACAGATTTTGACGAAAACAGACAGAACGCAAGTGAAGTACCTTTTTATGAAATATTTAGTACGGTATCGAGGAATTTGTTAACACATGATCAACCACAGATTGTACCTTTTGGTTATTGGAGGTCAGTTACAGAGTAACCAGGATTATGGTACAACAAAATCAATGTTTTATTTTTTAAACGAGTTAGTTTTTAACCGACTTCGCAAAAGGAGGTACTATATTCCACTGTACGTTTTTATGTATGTTTACCGATTACTCCGTCAATTGTTGATCGAATTTTTTTTCAGAAGGCTATACTTTCGAGGTGGTCATAATATCACCAGGTCAGGATCTGATGATGGGATTCCAAGGAAATTGAGGGCAACCCTCGAATTTTGTAGGCACGTATTATTTCAATTCTAACCCATCGCTACTTATAAAGGGTCCACTCCAGATTCAATGGTTTCACATAATTTGCTTATACGTCAGGTTTGAAATAACTTCATGAAAGGGGCATCAAAAGTGTAAATTATATTTGAACCAACAAGTACTTCTGAACACTAGCAATATGATGACCCTATTACTTCCCGAAGGTGTCGTAAAAGATATCGGGACGGGCAGGCGCATCCACGTGCTTAATAACTGGTGAAATCCTGAAGGATCGTTTGTTAGGTCATTTTATGATCGGTAGTTGATCTGATGTGGGTGTGCGATTCAAATACAAAGGATTGTCAACTTTAAAAACAGACAGACAGAATTAAGTTTCGATAGCAAATCTTGTTTATCAAACGCCTTACGTATTTATTTTTGGAGCTGAAACTCTAATTACTAAATAGATACAGTTAAATTTGTGATGGTTTTGTGACCATTTAGCCGATTTCGGCTAGTCTCAACGGTGTTCAGTCAACTGTGCAGGGGATGCTATAGTGTATAAGTGTGACCGCAGACACAAATGCACTCTCTGTTCTCTCACTCTCACAATACGATTGGACTATTTTCCAAAACGACCGGGCAGAGATCAGGCGCATGATTGACGATCGCTTTGATAGCCGTTAGGATCATAGCCAATAGGTCATCCGTTAGGATTGTTAAGCCGTCGATTAACGTAACGTAACGATTATAAACTCTGGACTGTTATTAAGAATTTCTATAATCAGTAAAACTCAATAATACTCCTTGGTCCGGCACCTCGCAATCGGTAGTTGCAAAGGCTAACTACTTAACTGACGAGATAGCTGAAGCAGTTAACCAAGGTTGTACATTATTATATTCGTTACAAACATTGAAACGATTATTTTTAGATTATTATACTTTTTGTAGATTATTGTACTTATCGTCGCTTGATCTGTCCACAACTTACATGGGTTGCAGTACTTTTTTTTTAAAGTGTGGAACTCCCCTCGGGCCGTCACCTCACCGGGGTTTACGGCGGGGTGGTGTGTCGGAATCGGACCGACTAAAACCACACGGTGTGCCACTCTGCGCCGGAGATAGGAGGTATCTGGGAACACCAGCTATTATGACATTCATATCCCCCCTAGCGCCTGCCCGCTTCTGCGGGCACCATCTGCGGGTAAACTCTATTTAGGCGACGTATGGCATACGCGGACGTCGCCTCCTCGCGGCTGGCCATTGTAGCGTATGGAGGGAAAAACGCGTTCTGGCCACCTGCGGCCACACTCAAGGTGGCATGAGACGCTGGTACGCGCGAATCCGCCGCCTGGTTCGCCGGCGGCAAATTGAGTCCGAGTGGAGATCATCCTCCCGGGCCTTCCCCGCCGCCTCCTTCTGCAAAATTATGTCTTCGCAGAAGGTTATGACCGTGGTAAAACAACTGTCGCTACCGACCATAGAGCATATGACAGCCGGTAGCGAGAGATCTCCTGCGATAACTGCAGTGAGGACCCCACGCTTCGCCGCCCAGGCGGAACAAACTGCTGCCGTATGCTGAGCCGAATCCTCACTGCAGTCGCAGTGGTGACAGGTGGGACTCAATTCCCTCCTGGTGACCGAGTGCAAATACTTCCCGGAGCAACCGTGCCCGGAAAGGACCTGCGTCAGTCGAAAGGAAAAGGTCCCGTGCTGTCACCCTGCTTACTCGGCAATGACCAGCTCCACGGTGGCAAAGCCAGCACGTGGAGCCTCCAGCCGGACTGACCAACAAGTCATCGTGGCTCCACGAGCGGCCTTACGCCACTCACGTATCTCTTCTGCATATGCCGCTACCCGCCCGGAAGTAAGCCGTCCGCCAATGAACTTCGACGAGCACTTCCGCCTACAATGAGTTGTGGTACTTATCACAACCCATGTAAACTTGCGATTTAAGAGTTAAATACCGCCTTTTAGGCCATTCCTCCAGGAATAGAGGGATAAGAGGTTTGGAATCTGGTACCCTCACTCACTTGAAAACTAACGAAATAATTATTTAACATCAGTTTTCTGAGGCCGTCTTTTCAACAAGCAGATTTGCTCATGCCGGAAAATATCTCGCACTTCAAAGTAGGTATGAGCAGGAATGAGACCCCAGGGTATTCTGGCTACTGTGGTCTTTGACCCGTTTACGACCTCGATTACCTTAACTTTCTCCTTCTTTTGTTCCGTATGAAAACGATTAAATACCCAATTAGTTGTGGCGTCAGTCGAGCGGTCGACCATAAAAGCAGCTAGTCCAAACATTATAATGGCACACACCGCGTCGCCTCCTCATAAAATTTCGTTTTCGTCGGCCTCAGTCTTCATCCAAACCATTCTCAAACTTACAAGGAATATTGAGACGCTTCACTCACTTAAAAGCTCACAACTTTAAAAACATTTTTATAATTTTCGTTGAAAACATTATTACGAGTGAACGCTATAAGCCGGATGAATTTTGAATCAAGTTATTTTTAATAAAATAGTACAACAAAGTGAAAATATTGGCATAAAGGCAACAAAATAATAAAAAAATAAATTCCCGCCACGATTTTATCAGAAATGTAACCTCGTTAGTAATTTATCGCAGACTATATACAGGTAAAAAATACAGATAAAAAATTATTGCGTTTTCTATTAAACTTGATACCGACGAGTGTAATTTATGACAATTCTAGAAATGACCAATATTAGCCATAAATAAAGGTGATTGCGTTCTGTTTTCTACGTAGCAAAGAGTGGGCAATGTGTTTGAACGTGAATTGTTGCGTCATTTAATTTTAAATTCATTACAGTATGGTGGTAACTAAAAAACGACTTCATTGAATTTGAAGGAAGAGGGTGTGATTTAAATCGGCACAAAAAGAAACCTAAACAGTAGGTATTCGTTAATCGTTATTGAGAGTGAACTTTTAGAACTTTGGTGTTTTGGTAGACTCGTAACCCCCAAGTGATTTCTGCGTAAACAGGTGTTCATAAGAAACTAGTAACCCAACGCGCTAAATGTACAAACTTATGGTATACGTCTACATAAGTGAAATGCTGTTATTGGTCGTTTTACGTTTTGACCCATCTATGATAGAAATCAAATCAACTATGTCTTTGCCTAATGTAAATTTGTTCATAGTTTTTAATATTAGCAATTACGGACCCTTGAGAGATTAAAGCTGTGAAAAACAAGAGTAAAAATATTAAATACTTAACGTACAAACGAGCAGGCAGGTCACCTACTGGTAAGAGATTGCCGCTGTCTATGGACATCTACAACTAAAGAATGTGCCACACTTTCATTTCCTTCTTATAGAAAACTCTCTCAGTCGGAGAAGAAACCATCAAGCAGAGTAGAGTACTTTAGAGTAAAAGTCAAAGCTCTCTTACTGTAACAAAATGAAAATCAAATGAAAACTTGCTAATGAATTCTGATTATGGAATTCCTTTCCACTATTTATCCCTTACGACAATAATGTTATAATTATATTGGATAATAGATATTCTTATGACATACTCGTAATTTAAATTCGTCCTGACCAATTACAGTTCTTTTTAGATAAGAATGAGTTTTTTTGAAGGTTATTCAGAAATTAATGCCACAGTTTTCTATATTACCTTGAACAGCGTTTACGAAAATTAAGTAAAAACACTTGAGTCGGATTTTCTAATCCGACTTCCTATTTATTTTTACGTCAACTCTCGCACTAGAAAAATAAAAATATCTTGTGTCGCGGGGTCTTTGTAAAAATCACTAAAATGACACAAAGAACACCCAGACTAAGAAAATTGATTTGTGAATCACAAGGTGTTGTCATAACACTCAATGCAGTGAAAAGGGACGAAGTGACCCCGCTCAAACTAATACGCAATCCATGCAAGTTGTAACACCAGTACATTGCTTTTTTTATAATCTATCCTTGAGCTCAATTTTTAAAAACCCAGTTACAAGTTGTCCTACCACTAAATTGCCATTTCCCCTTTAATTAAAATAGCAGTAAACATGAAGCTTGTCCTTGTAAGTGGTAACCATACCCTTAACTGTTGTAACACGAAGAATTGAAGGGTAAATAATTTAACACAATAAGAGTCAAATTTGCGAAGGCTGAAGAACTTTGAATTAAGTATAATTAACTTTTAAAAATTTCTAAGAGGGGTTCGTGGTCCTTGCGATAACCGCTTAGGTTAACATTACAAAGTTAAGCAATCCAAGCCGCGTCAGTCTATAGTATGTGACCAATCTTACCACATTCATTTGCGACTGCTATCCTTGAGATGTCGAGTTCGATTCGGGTCCGACTAAACGTTTGTATGATCTGCAAATATTTATTTCAAAATTTGAGTGTTTTCTATGTATAACACGTATGTTTATTTACAAAAAAAATTTATAAGTATTTTATCAGTCAGTCTATTCCCAGTATTAGTTTGAAACTAGATGGCACTGTGTGTCAAATTTCCGAAATATTTATTTATTGACACCCCTCAGTGCTTGGGAGAACAGATTAATCCGTTACACGTCGACCCCGGTTGCCATATGAACATCTTTGGCGTTCGTTAAGTTTGAATCCTAAAAAGTCCGAAAAATCTTTCTACAGACCTTCAATGTCCACTAATAATTCAGTCGTTATTTTTTTATCCTGATGATATTCATGTTTTTTTTTTAAAAGGACCAAATCTTTAAAAACGAATTTTCAAATCCTTACTATATATGTATATAAATAGAAAAGTGTGTTGGTTTGTTTGTATGTTTGTCTTTCTTTCACGTCGCAAAAGAGCGGGGTTATAGTATGATTTTTATTTTTGGAGATAGTCAGTAAGCTAGAGAGTGATATAGGTTACTTTTTAGCGAAGTAGGAAACCATCTCATTTTCATGGCGAGATCCATTATAATGCATACATAAATCACTCCAAATTTTATGCATTTCGATGGATAGCGCTGTTAGACTTTTTTGCCCGATTGCATAGGGTACAATATCTTTAATTAGACTTTATAAAAATACCCGAGACTTCTGATCGATGACGCTGTATTGAATAACCTTTTTTTTTTATTTTTTTTTTTAACGTGTGGAAACCCCCTCGGGCCGTCACCCCACCGGGGTTTACGGCGGGGTGGTGTGTCGGAATCGGACCGACTAAAACCACACGGTGTGCCACTCTGCGCTTGAGATAGGAGGGATCCGGGAACCGCTGCTATTACGACATCTCGACCTTACAAAAGAGCCCTTAAGATTACTCGACTTGGTGGCCACTTTGTGAATAATGGCCACCGCCGCATTCGCTCTCTCCTGTATGGACGATGGTGTTTGGGGAACTGAATCCCCCACCATCGGCTCCTTAATTTTCAGCAGAAGATCTGCAATCTCCTCTTCCGCCAGTGTTTCGCCGTCTGCCCTGACTCGTCTATAGGCTTCCGCCTTGCAGAAAACGGAGCCTGCCGAGGCCGAGACCGGGGTTCGTGGCCTCCCTCTGCGACTACTTGGAACCTTAGGAGGCAACATCTCCTGGGATGTGTCGCTCTCCTCGTCCCTGTCGCGTCCGCGTTTTCGGCTGTCGCATAGTACCGTTTCCATAAACTCCAGTGCGTCCTCCCTCGCACTAGAGCTACCACCCGTGACGGATCTGGAACGTAATCGTTCCGATGTTCTACGGCTCCCAGCAGCCATAATGACTTCTGGGAGCCCCACCGAGATAGGCATCCCAACTAATGCTTCCTCTTCATTGGAAGAGAAGTCCTCTGCTCTTGCATTTTTCGCCTTCTCCTTATTCATTTCCTTCTTTCTTTCGTTAAGAGTGTTGGTTTTTGTTTTATTTAAAGATTCCATGTTTGAACCCACGAGATGGGGAGAACAGAGGTCGACCCGGGCAGAGATCCCCAATACCCGGGCAATCGTAAATTTATGCCCAACCGAGGGGTCCGCAGGTGCCTCGGCTGGGAGTGCGCTTACGACTGAACTGCCCATCAGCCATGCATCCCCTGGTCACGCACCAGAACACGGGATTCGGGGTAATTTTTTAAAGAGGTTTTCTTCCTCGCGGTCCGGGTGGCTAAGCCAAGACCCTCGCCCCCGATTGGTGTCACGAGACATAACTACGACACTCCTTTCGGGATTACGATGTGACAACAGTGGCAGGAAGATTAAATCTTCCAATACCTGCTCGGCGGCAGTGTGAGTACACACCGAGCCCGTTCTCCTTTCTCCACCATTGACAGTGGAGAAACACCGACCCATGAAAGGGTCCCACCCTAATGTTTTTTTTATCGAGGTTTTCCTCCTCATTGCTCCAAAGAGCGAAGAGCCAACAGAGGAATCGACAAAAATGCCCGCTCTGTTGGACCAAGCCTCAGCCGAATGGCCGAAGAAAATGGCCTCCTCTTCTTCGTGCTAGAATATTAGCCGTTGGCGTGATGTCCTCTTCCAAATGGCACAGGAAGAAACAGTGCCGTCGCCAACGTTACCAGGGTGCACCACGTGGAGGTTTTCTAGCCCAGCACCCCTGTATTGAATAACCTACTCCGACCCTTTATCAATAAAATTTTTAGTATTTATTGAACTTACGAGTAATAATAATAATTATATATTACAAATGTGAACGTTTGTAAGGATGTATGGATATTTGCTACATACATACATGTATAAGACATACACACGGGTGGAGCCGCAGGAAATAGCTAGTTTATTCATAAATTACGGAAATTTGAGATAAAAAAACATAAAAATACAACCAAATTGATAACCTATCTAAATTTTTTCGCATTAGAATTGTAAAATAAATATTAAATCGACCTATTTGAAGCATCGTAAATACTTGATATTAAGCTTTGTAAGTTATCTTCTTCGTGGAACAAAAACAAATTATAATTTTACCAAACTTATCTTTGATTAAAGATTTTTTTTACTTCCCGAAATAGCGGTAAGTCTTTGGACTCTCAAAAACAGATTCGCTAATATGACTTCATGAATGATTGATTAATACTCCATTGAAGAGGGTTTAAGATTAGATTAAGAGATAATTTTAAGAATATCATCGGTTAAATTTGAAGTTATTTTCGCAATAAATTCCCTATAATTCAATATAAGAGACTAAAGAATAGTCTATTAATATAAAGTTGTACTACACACATCTCCCCTGACAGGAAAATAATGTTTTTCTAAAATATTTGACCATATTCCATTGACATGTACTCGGCTCAAAGTCACCCAAAGAGCAATGGAGAGGGCAATACTACGAGTTTCTTTTTTGAGTGATCGAATCAGGAATGACAAGATCCACAGACGAACTAAAGTCACCGATATTGCCAGTAAAATTGCTAAGCTTAGGTGGCAGTGGGCGGGGCACATTACACGCAGAAACGACGGCCGACGAAGCCATAAAGCTCTCGAGTGGCGACCGCGTACTGAGTTACGCAGCGTTGGTAGGCCCCCCACAAGGCGGTCTGACGACCTGGTGAAGGTCACGGGAAGCTGTTGGATGCAGGCAGTACGGGACCGGCTGTTGTGGAGAACCTTGGGGAAGGCCCATGTCCAGCAGTGGACGTCTTTTAGTTGAGATGATGATGACGATGATGATGTACTCGTGAATCTAATTGAAGTCACTGTGGGACAGCTTCGCTTTGTCAAAAATATGCTAGCTAGTCCGAACTGATTCCTGGGCCTCGCAGAGAACCGGTGTTAGGCAATTCGTTTGCCCAAGTTCTCTTCCATCTCCAGTACATCTGGAAAATAAAGTTGAATTGTAGTATTCAGTATTTATGGGTGGTATTTACTTAAAGTCAAGTCAAACTTATACAAAGAAACTAAAAAATATCAATAAGAATCCTGATTTTTAATACTAATCAAACATACTTTTAGAATAATCACTTTGAGAAAGGCATTTTTACGATATCGTTATTTGATTAAATATCTACTTTTACGGTATATTATTATTTTTCTCAGAACAAGAAACCCTTTAAAATGATTGACTTAAAGCTAAGGTTACTCTACACATCTTGCCGGTGGCATTGGCGTCATTATGCCGGTGAGTAGCTGCCGGCGTGGACACCGGGCTATGCCGGCAGAATTTAACCGTCGAGTAACGGGGGAAACCGGAGTCGGTTTCTGCACCGCGTTAAGAAATAAAATGTCATTTAATCGGGATGATGAAGCAGTGTTGATTCTCATACAAAATTTTCATATAATTTGGATAGTATGGATTGTCTCCTATCTGTTCAGTTCAGTAATTTGCAGCAAACTTTCAAAATCTTCTTCTGTCATTCTTGAAAATCTAAAGTAACAGTGTTTACGCAAGTACCGACAATCCACATCATCTTGATTATAATCTTTTATCCTCAGAGTACCATTCTGCCAGTTTTTGCGATGCAAAGTCTCCTTCATCTTTTGAGTGTTGTGCCAATTAAAATTAATACTACAGTCGTGATGGCGATGCTTCGTATCCATTGTTAAAAACTTAGAACACAGAGAGTACACAACTAGCATTTAACTCGGCTGTCATAACCGAAATGATGCTCTGTGGCCTTAAACGGCATGTGCCGGTGGCCTAGTTATACCGGCAGTATGCCCACGTAACCTATTCCCGCTAGTAAGACAGCCGATCTGATGTGTAGGAACCATAAGTTATTTTGTCTGCAGAATGAAGAAAATTTCATACGGCGTACGAGTTTTAGGCTTTTTGGATGTCTTTTCTGAATGCTTTTATGTTTAAATTAATTAACAACTAAATTATGCTCTAAATGACTCTAAGTTAGTAAAATAATAGTAAACAAGGTCCGTATGTTATAAGAGCAATGTCTTCGGAATAAATTCGTCATCTTCTCGATTGAGAGAGATCTCTTCCGATGACTACAGTGAGGGCCCGACGCTGCATCACAAAGGCGGAGCAGACAACCAGCGTGTGCTGTACCGAGTTCTCACTGCAGTGGCAATGGTGACAGACAGATCAGGCCTCACGCCACTCGCGGATGGGGGTTGAACGACACTACTCGCTCGGAATTCACCCAAGAGCAGAAGTAACACCCTCCAGCTTTGGTACAAGGACCGATTTGACTACGAAGGAGATCCCTGAGGGCGGATCACGACAAGACCCATAGAATAAGAGGGCCTATATCTTATTGAAGGCCACCCGTAAGCCCAGCACCTCAATGTGCCCAGCCACCAAGAAAGCTTCCTGTTGGTCAAGAGCGCTGCCTCTTAAAAGTTCGCCTCGGGTAGTGATCGGCGTAACAAATTATGCCCAGCCTGAGGTGGAGACCACCTCAAAGGGACCAGTCGTATTTCATGATGTACAGGAGAGATGATGGTCTGAGAATAGGCCCCTGCAGATTACTGCACAACTTGAGCCGACGTCCTAAAATACTGACTCGGTCCTCGTACATGACGGTACGCTTATTTAGACAGTCTGCCACTAGTCGCATCATGTACTCTGGCACCCCATGGTAGAGGACTGTTCCCTTAGGAACTAAATGGTAGATTATTGAATGCATGGACGGTCTCAAGCAATACTGCCAACAGCTCGCCGCCACTTCGTTCACGGCCCTCAGACGTAACACGGCGTCGACCGTCGAACGTTCCGTTCGAAAGCTGACTTAAATGTCCGATAAATCTAGGCCCATATAGCAATGGTGCCGGACAATGCGGGTAGAGGGTATCCTCTCAAACAAATAATCCACCTCATCCAGCAACACAATTGACCGTCTCGGTTTCATTAACAGAACCAGTTTCGTGTTTTTGCAACACTCAGGGAAGCGTCTGGACGCCAAGCTAACGTCTAAAACTTCCCTGAGGCAATCTGACATATGACCGGGACCCGGGCCAGCACTCGGGCAGGTATCCCGTCCGGCTCAGGGCAGTGGCATAATAAGGGCGATCTCGGGGGTCACGATCAAGATCATCCAGCTTCTCCTTTCTTACTTCTTTGGCACGGCTAATGGCCAGCTTAAGAATTTACCGTGCTTCTAGATACGCCTCATGAAGCTGTTCTTTCTTGCTATCACCACAACGAAACTGCTGATAATTTGAAACAAACCCCATGCCAACTCATCTGACCAGTATGGTATAGCAAGTTAAAACTTCTTTTCTAAGGAGAGGCCTATGTCCATCAGTGGACTGTTGAAGATTGATGATGATGATGCATAAACCCATTACAGAAAACATTTGGGGTCAAACTAATAACACTGACCTGAGCAGCCATTAATTGCTGAAGAAACAACTTTATCGGACCTAGATCCTGAATGCTAAACCAAAGTTTTCATAAATAATTGACTGTCGCTCTCGAAGACAATAATCTCATTCTCTCTGTTTCTTCTGCTTCTCGCAAGAGCTAATTTAAAAAATCCAATAAAGAAAAATATTCAAAGTGGAAGCAAGGCGAAATGTTATTACATGTGTATTTTGGGGATGACGTACTAATTTTGGATCCGATGGTACTATTCGAAGAGTAAAGAGACACGGCGGCGTCAACCGTCACACTCAACTACCTTTTTTAGCAAGATAACTTACTTCGATACCTTACAAAAATAAAAAAAGAGAGTTCATCCTCTTCTTACGCACATTATTGGCAAGTTGTTACGTCACGGAGCCTTCCATGAAAAAAACAAAGAAAGACATAAATAAGTCAAGCAACAAGTCGAATGAATTTTACATAAATTATCTACTTTTTTCTTGTTATTGTTTTTTGTTTCTAATTCATTTAACTTTGCTTACAAAGCATCCTAGAGTAGAAGAACTTATTATCATCTTGAAAACGGTCTTTGATAATATTGACTAATGACAGACATTTCCAGTTACATATTCAAGTTAATCGTAAAAAAATAAGGTTAAATTGTCAACTCGTGTTTATTTTTCTCAACCCCATTTATTTAATAAAAAACCAAATGTAGATACACTTTTTTTTTTCAAAAGTACTTTAGTAACACAACTAAAATAAAAACACTCACCTAACAAAGAAAGTACTATATATAGGTCTAAGAAAATTGTGTAAGCTACACAAAAAATATTCTCTGTTGTTGCTGGTTGTGGAGGGACGTGTGGCATGTGTCCCTCCGACACAAAGGGAGGATTCTCCGACCAGGCGAGGTGATCATGCCTGGTGGGCCACAGCCCAACGGTTGATGTTGGGATGTTGTACATATGCTAATTGCCACGCGAATCTCTATATCGCGATGCAGGATTAGTAGTAGCATTGTAGTTCATTACATTCATACGTTTCGTTCATACTTCGTAGTTCGATGTATCTTCGCTAGATGGCGCCGTTGTACATTTACTTTTGAGTTTATAATGTAGAAGCCGCCACATCACTCCCCTCCAAGACCGGAGGTCGATGTACTGATGAGTCAGCTGTCTATGCTCTGTTGTGGAGCGTGCCAGTGCCAGGAGTGTGTAGTTCCAGTGAGTTGGGGCTGAAGTATGCATATCCCGGTGAGTCGGCATTGCATGTGGTGTGCAGTGCTGCGGTGAAGTCCCCAGTGAGTCGGGGCTGAAGTATGCAGATCCCGGTGAGTCGGCATTGCATGTGGTGCGCAGTGCTGCGGTGAAGTCCCCAGTGAGTCGGGGCTGAAGTATGCAGATCCCGGTGAGTCGGCATTGCATGTGGTGCGCAGTGCTGCGGTGAAGTCCCCAGTGAGTCGGGGCTGAAGTATGCATATCCCGGTGAGTCGGCATTGCATGTGGTGTGCAGTGCTGCGGTGAAGTCCCCAGTGAGTCGGGGCTGAAGTATGCAGATCCCGGTGAGTCGGCATTGCATGTGGTGCGCAGTGCTGCGGTGAAGTCCCCAGTGAGTCGGGGCTGAAGTATGCAGATCCCGGTGAGTCGGCATTGCATGTGGTGCGCAGTGCTGCGGTGAAGTCCCCAGTGAGTCGAGGCTGAAGTATGCATATCCCGGTGAGTCGGCATTGCATGTGGTGTGCGGTGCGCTGTGCCTAGACACTGATGAGGCCGTAGGGTAACCAGGCTGAAGCGGGCGCGTCCTGCGTGTGGTATCCCTGTTGAGGCCGAAGTTGCTGGCTGGCTGAGACTTGATTACTGATCATCGCTGTGGGAGTGACGCTGCTGATATTGACTTGAAGGCTGCTTCCAATCACGTCGGGGTCACCACTGTGGAGGGACGTGTGGCATGTGTCCCTCCGACACAAAGGGAGGATCCTCCGACCAGGCGAGGTGATCATGCCTGGTGGGCCACAGCCCGACGGTTGATATTGAGATGTTGTACATATGCTAATTGCCACGCGAATCTCTATATCGCGATGCAGGATTAGTAGTAGCATTGTAGTTCATTACATTCATACGTTTCGTTCATACTTCGTAGTTCGATGTATCTTCGCTAGATGGCGCCGTTGTACATTTACTTTTGAGTTTATAATGTAGAAGCCGCCACACTGGTTAATCTTGTTCAAAAGGAAAGTAACTCGTAGAACATGAGATTCACTTCCAGTCATATAATATTCATTTATTTATTAAGAAACTCCACATGATAAAGGCAACAGGGTGGCAGCTTATATCCTAATTTAGACAATATTCATTTCCAAGATGTCATCTTCCTACGTCACGTGTCACCGAATGGGTGTGAAAACGCACCATAGCTACGTTTTCGGCGAGGGCGGTTCACCCCTAAAGTTAAAAGGCGAGCGCGCTCAGAGAGTTTGCCATTCCTAACGCAACGATGAAACCATACGCAGCCTGCACGACCGCTGTGCTTGCCTTGCTGCTCGCCGGTTAGTTTCAAGTTGTTCGTAATTCGATTTTTTTTTTAATTTGACTTAATTTTTAATTTAATCATCTTTCACATATACTTTTCAAATATCAAGCAACTATATAACTTATATGTAACTTTTTCAATTTAAAAAGTATTAATATCTTCATTTCTATATTTATGGTCGATCTTTTTTTTCACTTTGAATTTCATCACGATTAGAATAAATGAAACTTTTATTTAAAAAAAAAAGTCGATGCTCATTTATTTTTTTTTTCATTCTCAAACTTTTTTAGCGTTTGGTTTTTTTTTTACTTTATAAGTGTGTACTATACTAAAGGAGGAGTCTGGTAAGTAATTTGTATTTTTTACTCACATTCGCACTTACTTAATCAACTTTTCATCAACTAATTTTTTAAGATGGAGGTCGAGGGGTTTGAGCTTTTAAAAAATTGGACAATGTGTTGAATATTTACGTAAAGTGTAATACACTGTTTCTCAGAGAAAGGTTTTATAATGTTCTATTAAATTAGGAAAAAATGGTTCATAGATTATATTTTGTTGTGGTAAAGACTATCAAGTCTTTCGTTATAATGCTATTTGAGTTCGTAGATCTTTTTTAAATACTGGTTTTTCGACGAGATTCTTATTATTTGGTGTTTATTTTTTTTAAATCTTATTGTCGTTTAAGTATTCTTATTGGTTTGTCTATGTTTTCAAAAGCGTTTTACATAAACAGCAACTGTATTAATATTCAAAATAAACTTAATTTAAATCTTTACTGTTATTATAAAAAGTAAAAACAATATGATAAAATATTTTTTGGTTGATAAAATAAATAAAATTTAA
Organism: Hypercompe scribonia; assembly: GCA_949316085.1. Classification (NCBI taxonomy): domain Eukaryota; kingdom Metazoa; phylum Arthropoda; class Insecta; order Lepidoptera; family Erebidae; genus Hypercompe; species Hypercompe scribonia. The sequence continues at coordinate 21,846,637 of OX438981.1, read as the reverse complement.
TACTTTTTGTACGCAAAAAAAAGACGTAAGGCAACAACAAATACCTGTAATAATTATCATAACTATTAAAAGAAATCAAGCACGATTATTACTAAATAGACGTTCTCGATTAATCTCTATTGCTTTAAATTGAAAAATAACTCTATTAGGTTTTTCATTAAAACCGTAACTAAAACACCATTCATTAATTATACATCTTTTTTAGTTTTTGTTGTAAACTTTCATTTTATAGTTTCAAACAATATCAATATCGAGTAAATTAATTTAAAGAAACTTGTGTATAGACGGTAATTAAATTACCTTCCTGGCCTTCCTATAGCCTGCATATCTTTATAAGTATGAATAATTTAAACAAAAGTATTTAATAAATACCTTTTTTCTCTTTTCCCGAGACAGTCGCTCTAATTTAATAGTAGTAGATTAAGGTTCTCATTTAGGTACTTTTATATCTACCCACATGTTGCTCTTGAAATGTAAAAGTTTTAAAAATCTTATGAAATGACGGTAAAACGATAATAGTTTTAGAACATCTTTTGATTATTAATTTGGTCTAAATGTCAAGCCAATTAACACTGTGATTGTGATGCTATATTGTTTATTATTTATTAATTTGTGAATTTACGAATTGTCAGCCCTTCTATTCCGTGACACATTCATTCATTATTGTAAATCGTAAATTGACACGTGGCCTAAAAAGACACTAGAGAAACTTAATATTTTTCTTCATCATTACACTTAATAAACATATTTTATACACATTGTACACTTTTATATTTTGCAATAGCTACTCAAATATTTTCTTTACTTCGTTAGTGTCATTAACGCGTTATACAACCTCTTTCCACCGAACACAAATTTAGTCATACTTTTTCGAAGAAAACAACCAACAGTCACGAGACTCGCATATCCAGAATTGACTTGTTTCACGGTAGCGGTCAATATTTATCCATCAAATGATATTATCATTAAGTCAGATTAATTTATGAGTTCACATGTCATTTAAAAGTTGGTCAAGGGTCGAGTTTCATAGTTCTTGGTAAGTGACATTTATTGGAAAGCATTAATTTGATTATTATTTACATGTATTCCACCTAGACAGGAAGAAATTTAATTGTTATAAAGTGCTCCTCCGTGTGGTGATGGATTAAGGATACAGAAAGTCACCACCTGTATATTTCCCATCGGTGTCATAAGAGGCGACTAAGAGAACAAAATATGCAAGACAACATCACTGCAAAGAGACAAAAAACTTGAAACAAAACCCTATTCTGACCCGTCGGGCCTGTGTGGTGGGCTAAAACCTCTTTGCTAAGGAGAGGCCTATGTCCAGTAGAGGACTGTTGAAGGCTGTTGATGATAATGATGAAAGTAGTTAACTGTAATCGTAGGAAGTCAAACTTTAAATTTGTTCATAATGCTAGGGTTGTCGGACATATTCCATAACTAAGTATATTTCTACGTTATACTATACATTAAAGAAACCTCAGGAGCTGTAGAAAAGGAACATTGCTTATGTGGATGGATTGTAGCCAGAGTATTACAAGGTCTTGAACCGTAACTAACACCGAATCTTGCCGAAAAGTGCATCATCATACCATCAAAACTGCATAGTTCTGTAGTCTATATAAAAATCTATTTTGCTATGTTTGTACTCTATGCGTACCAGAAACATTAATTATATATTACTTATTATGATGCAACTTTGATATGTGTGTATTTACGTGCACTAGATCGCATATCGAGTACACCCAGTGTATTACAAATTTAACCAGAGACAAAAAAACACACTCCTTTCTTTTTAATGTACCGAAAAAGTATTGACTTCTCTTTTTCCAGATATAAAAATAGAAAATTACCAACTCCAGAATAAAAATCTCGTACAAACGTAACAAAGAGACGGCCAGCGTTAAATGTTTGTTAAGGCATTACTTTCAGGTTAATAAAACGGATATTAAGTTTCTTTGTTACCTTTAATACCAGTGGGTTAAATATATCTCATGACATCAATTTAACTGTACCTTCACGTAATAAGTACAAAGTATTGGAATACAATTTAAGCCGAACAGGAAATTGGATTCCAATCCAAGACTCGATATTTAACTTTTAGTAAAGCAGTTTGCATATCGAGATGTTGTTTATTGTATTCTGTTTTTAATTATATTTTATTTCCATATATTGTTGTTTATCATGTATTAAACTAATTCCATAAAGAAAAGAAGTATTATCTTGATGGCTAAGTTTGTATAATCGAGTTTCGTTCTTATACATGATTGTGAATCGATTTTGTGACGCGATAAAGTTCTAACCTCATTCATGACAGATAGTTGTGTTATGAGTAGTATCATTTATTCTATGTCTAAGTGTTATATATCTCAAATAGTTATGTATTTAGTAATATATAAAAAAATATTATATAGAATCTCTTTACCATTTATTTTATTTTTTTTAACTTGTGAAAACCCCCTCGTGCCGTCACCCCACCGGTGTTTACGGCGAGGTGGTGTGTCGGAATCAAACCGACTAAAACCACACGGTGTGCTACTCTGCACCTGACATAGGAGGGATCCGGGAACAACTGTTATTACGACATCCAGATCCCTCCTAGCGCCTGCCCGCTACCGCGGACACCATCTGTGCCTTAAGCTGCCGTGTGTCAGATAAAACAAATTATAATTAACTTAAAATTCACTTTGGCTCGTATTTTTTGAGGTCTTCATTGTAGTCAGTAAACAAATACATAAACATAAAAACAGTCTATACGTTTACTAACTGTCATTACCATAATTATGACACACCCTAAATTGATTTTATCTTCACTTCCCATCATAAACACATACAATAGTCAAAAGTTTCAATCAATTCAGCGTAATTATGAAACAATATACAGAAGTGTAGGACGTGCCTCGTCTACCAAGAAACTTCTTATAAATACTTCAGAATAAATCAGTCTTAAGTTATACGTCACTGTTTGCCCAAAATAGGGCGGTGAGCTCACGTCACACTCAATCAACTAATTACATATAACAATTGTTTATCGATACATCAACCGTTGGTAAGTTTGTGGCCACCTGTTGATTGGTTAATTCATAGGAAATGGGAACCCATGTTGGTTTAGTGACTAGGTAAATAGATTACGCATGTTAGCGTAGTAGTAGCTCTGCTACTTTTCTGTTTAATGTTACCGATCCACTCTTACTTTAAATTTACGTAAGAAACAAAAACTCGAATGAATTCTTAAAGGTCACTTATCTCATAATAAATTTGTAAAGTAAAAGCTATTCATAGTTGATTAGGTTGAGGGTTTTTTTACTCTTTATTGTATTGTATTGTTAGATTTTCATTATTATTAATCATTTTAACCCTACACTACACTACTAGTTGCAACTATAACGTATTTTACATCTGTGCCCATTAAGTGTCATTATTATTGATATTTCACCAGTTATTTCTTAAACCAACAAACCAAAACGTAACATGTTTGAGTCTAGATACGATCTGTAACTGTTTTAGAGTTTTATTACTGGTAAGGGTGTTAGCTATAGGATTTTATCGTCAAAACGGTTCGTTATTCAAACTCTGTTCTGGTTACCTTTGGAAATTTTCTGCCTAGCTTGGGATCACACGGCTATATGTGAGTAATCTGAAGTTATTTCTTTATTTATATATTTTCTTATACAAATTGAAACAAATATAGTAAATTATATTACAAATGTACTGTAAAATTTATTGAATAAACATGATTTAATGAAATATATCGTTACTAAACCAAAAAATACACCGATACAAACAATACAAATTAAAATTCTTAAAATAACATTTCAAGTTCTGAATTAAACACTAAACAATGGTTTATAATTCCAAGTAAATTAATATATTAATTAAAAACTAGTTTTCTTTAAAAAAGAAAAGCATCGTTAATTAGTGTACTTTTAGAATCTTTGTAAGATCCTAAACTAGGATTTTTTTTACGTTAGAAAAAGTACATACAAAGTAATGTAAGAATTCAACTTCGAATGGCAAAGGTGAAGACCTTTGTCAAGTGTTGCCAAGAATAAATAAATACAGTAAATTTTAATTTCTTTAGAACAGACAGGAATTTGAGAAGGACGATTGATGTGTATGACCGTAATACCACACACAGTGGAGTTCGGTTCCAACACTACAGCCCCAGACCTACACAGCCTAGCCTATGACAATCAGGTTGTTAATATACACTTTTCCTTTTCCTATATTAAGAGCCTGCCAAAGTGACTTTACTCTGCCTGATGGAAAGCATGAATAGAATCCAAGAGTTGTGATCACGATACTCATTGCAAATGCAGACAGTGCAGTATGGTGACCCACACTATGGCGGCCTTGTGAGATGCTGTTTCACACACCGCTTGGGGACGTAAAAGGCATGGCAGTCATCGTGATAGTGTAAGGCTTACACAGTTACCACGATAACTGTCACCCCTGCATCAATGGGCCTGCGGTCTCACACTTACCAACGAAACACGACAATACGGATGCTGGTGCTTTAGGTTGGTCTTCTGTGGGAGGGTAGTACTGCCCTGTACGAGCCGGGGCGCTCGTGTTGAAATCAGCGTGGCTCTACTACCTAGTGCTTGTTAATGATACCCAGCTAGAATAAATGATTATGTTCATTGTACAAATATTTACCGTAGATGACAATCGTATACGCAGCTTTCGGGTTAGCTGTCAGGATTAGCAACCCCTAAACCAACAAGGCATTCAAATACTACCGTAGTATATTTTAATATTCTCTTCAAATTGTACAGCTATTGGATCAAAATATATTAGAACACGAAAATCCAATAAATACTCCTTTATAGCATAATCCGAGACAGAATGATCGTCAAACAACTCATCTGCAACCCTATACGCTTGTCTACCCCGAAATCCTAAACTTTGGTAAAGATTCAAAATTTTTAAAGAATCCAGTTATGCCAGCAAAATACTCGAAGTTTTATTAAATAAATATGAAAAGATAATGGGTGTGAAATCTATTCTCGACCTTAAAAACCAACTTTCATTAGTAGTATAGGACCTTGAATAACTTCTTGCTGCTTTTTGCTTAAAAAAATATTTAAAATATAAGGCTTACAATCACTTTACTCAAAGTATTGTACATCATTAGAGACCATTTTCTTCCATCTTTCTGGCAGTAATCTAATCCCCGTTGAAAAAATCTTGTGAAGCAATCCATGAATCGACATTCGATTTCTTCCAAAGAATGGAAGTACTGCTCGCTCAAACCATGCGCTATCGACTGAAAAATATTAATCGGAGGGGGTTAAGTCCGGTGAATACGACAGGTGAGGTAGAACTTCACATTAAGGCGTTTCCAAGTAAGTTTTGACTAGTTTTGCCACAGTGGCCTAGCATTATCAAGTACAGAATCACTTTGTCGTGTCTCTGCTCGTATAAGGCCGCTTTTCTTTCAGAGCTCGACTCAAAAGCATCATCATAATAGTTTCATTACGGTTAAGCAATTCATAATAAATTATGCACTGCTGATCCCACGAAATGCAGAAAAGAAGCTTCAAACCAAGGATATTTGGTTTTGGGGACGATGTTGATGCGTGGGCATACTCCACGATTTTTTGCACTTTAGACTGTCGTATTGAACCCGCTTTTTATCTTCAGTGATAATACTGTCCTGAAAACTCTTTCTTTTCTGCCATTGAAGCAGCAATTCACACATCAGAAAACGTCGTTCAATGTTTCTCGGCTTTAACTCGTACAGTACCTAATGTCCTTGCTTTTGGATCATTCCTAACGTCTTTAAACGTTTCGAAACTGATTAAGCATTTACTTGTAATGTTTTCCTGAGCTCTACTAACGTCTAACATGGATTTTGATCAAGAAATATCTCCAATTCTTCGTCTTCAAACTATGTCGGTGCTCCAGAATGTTCTGTATCTTCGGGGTCAAAGTTATTATTTCTAGAGCGCCTAAACCAGTCTTTGTATATCGTATTCGACAGAGCATTGTCACCATAAGTTTCAACAAGAATTCTGTGTGCTTCAGCTGCAAATTTCTTTTGAATAAAGCAGTACCATAAACTTCCCTGTAAAAACATTTTATTTGGCACAAAAGTAGACATTTTCACAATAGGTAATTGACAACGTGATTGACTCTGTGGTAAATCTACTAGAATTTGAGGTTACATACAGTACTACTTAGCTGATGCGTTACCGTACGAAATTCCATGCACAGAGTGCCGCTACGCCATCTTTTAAGAAACAGTGAGAACTAAACAAGTTCCTATTACATTCAGAGTTCTTGTAATGTAGCCATTCTTCACCTTGTCTGTTCTAATCGTATCACACATCTCTGAACTCGTTTTCTATCTAACACCATAGACAAAAAATTATATTAAACTTCTGAACTGTTGCGCTGGCGGTCACAGTAGTTTTAAACATAATTCCTATACACTTACATAACTATAAATTTAACGTTACTATTCATAAATATAATATTTTAGCGTAAGCATATTTATTTAACAACTTTATGCACAAAATATACAATGGTAGATTTATGTCATAGGCATTCTCTACCAGACTACCGTGAGGGAATGCTGCAACAAATGAGAAGTTGCACAACACTGTAGTTAGGCATTTCAAAATTAACAAGTAATAACTAACAATTAAGAAAGAAAAAAAAAGTATTAACTGAGTTTCAATATAATAATTTAATTATTAAAAAAAATATATAAATGTTAGAATTTTTGCTGGCAAATATACTACCGCTATTTCTCCATAATATTTTCTATTTAATAGTCAAATAAGAAGCGTGGGAAATTTCACGTTAAGCTTCACAAGTCGTCTTAGAATATAATATTGCATAATTTGTCACCAGTCGTTGGATCAAAATAGACTGGTATATTAATATATGTATTTTAACTGCCTCGGTGGTGCAGTGGTACCGGCTGTTATGCTAAGGTCCCAGGTCAGATCAAACGTGTAATATTTGTTTCGGATTTTGAATGTTTTAATGTTTTTTATTTACAAAAAAAATAAGTATACAAGTATTCTATCAGTCGATCTAGCTGTCATAGCACAAGCTCTGCTTAGTTTGAGGCTAGATGACTTTGTGTGTCAGTTGTCAGAATTTTTATTTATAAAAAATATTTTGTAACAAACCAATATTTAAATACATTTCTAAACGTTCCTTTCTCTATTAGTATTCTCACTTGTAATAGTGACAAATTAATTTATGACCGCCTTAAAACTTGACAGATCTTTAAAATTAACAAAGATGTCTACTGCTATATCGCACTGAATTCGGTGACTTTATTCAGTACTAGCTTTCGCCCGCGGCTTTGCGCGTGTGGAATTTGCTTTGCCACATTAAGTTTTGTAACAGATCATTTTAAATAAATATATATTTTATTTTTTAATAAAAAGTATCCTATAATACTTCTAATACTTCCAAGAACATGTGTACAAAATTTCATGATGATCGGTTGAGTAGTTTTCGCGTGAAACCGTAACAAACAAACTTACTAATAATTCCTAATTAGAACTGTTTAAGTATATTATAAATAACAAACAACTTTACAGAATAAATTAACTATAAGAAATATATATATAACAGATCAAATATATTTTCAATATAAAATAACTTTTAATGAGAATACACGTATAATAAAATATTAAGGAGTTTGAATAACACTTATCAAAGATTACAACAAGAAATTTGTTTTTGGATAGCAATCCTCTACGCTTGTCTACTCTGAGTTCTCAAATTTTCATTTAATAGTTTCACCTGTTTTACATCTTTTCATTTATTTTAAAATTTTTAACGCAACAACTGTAAATAAAATACTTTACAACCCTGAAAGTGAGTTTGTTTGTGACATTTAAAGTTATAAATTCTAAATCGATCATCACGGCATTTTGTTCAAATATAGACAGGAGTTCACAAGAGGCTTATCCTTAACGTTGATACCCTTCATTAAGAAAATATGGTTCTCAAGGGACACCTGAATTTATTGAGAAAATTTATATTCACAAGTATATAATCAAGCTAGGCATACACACACAGAATTTAAAGTTAAGCATCAAATTAGATTAGTTATTCAACACTAGCGGTAGTCGGCCATGTTTTAACAATCCCGTGAGATTAAATATACCTATGCACGTTATAATACTGTTCATGTAATACCTACATACATTATTAATTCAGTCTAATTTTGTGTCAAAAGATATATGTAGGAAAGCATTGTGTCACGACAAGCCTAGAACAAAACAAAATAGAAAAATCTATCAATAACTGAAATCTGACAAACAAAAGCGTCCACAACGAAGGTGTGGCTATTAAAACTCCACAATGGGGAAACAATTTACTGCCACAAGTGGTTTTTTTATTATTGAGTTCTTCGAAAATAAAAATTCATTAATTAACAACAGGAACACAAAAAGTTGAGAAGGAAAACTTCGCGCCAAACGACTAATTTACCATTTAATAAATAATATGAATTAATTAAGCATCATTTCAGCTAAAGCTTTGCAAAAGAACAAAAGGACTTATCTTTCGATTAAATTAGAAATCTTAAAAATTCTCTTACCACTATTATTTTCTATTATTATTAATCTTATTACTCAGAATCTTGAGTGTGTGTACCGTCTTTATGCCGATGGGTTACAACTCTATTAACAAGCTGCTGTAGATAAGATCACAGAGGCTATTTCCATGATAAACGGTGATCTGAATACCGTCAACGGTTGGTCTGCCTGGTCTACAAAATAACAGTTTATCATCTTGGGCAGCAACGTACCAGGTAGTAGAGCCACGCTGATTTCAACATGAACGGGCCGGCTCGTCCGGGTAGTACTACCCTTCCGCAGAAGACCAACCTAAAGCGACAGCATCTGTGCTGTTGTGTTTCGTCGTTTCGTGTAAATGTGAGACCGAAGGCCCATTGGTACAAGGGTGACAGTTGTCGTAGTAAGTGTTTGCAATACAATGCTGCGATGACTGTCATGTCTTTTACGTCCCCAAGTAAGGCGTAAAAATTCGTAGTAGGCCGCCATAGTGTGGGTCACAGGTGGGTAGAGTCACTTTGGCAGGCAATTAAAGTAAAATAAAGTATGACCAGCAACTTAGCCCCAGATAAAGCATCCACATTATGTAACGGTACAATTATCCCCCTAAGTTCTAATGTGAAGGGTCTGTTCATCGATAGCAACCTTAGTTGGCTAACATTTTTTTTTTTAACTTGTGGAAACACCCTCGTGCCGTCATCCCCACTGGGGTTTACGGCGGGGTGGTGTGTCGGAATCGGACCGATTAAAACCACACGGTGTGCCACTCTGCGCCTTACATAGGAGGGATCCGGGTACAGCTGTTATTACGACCTCCAGATCAACCCTAGCACCTGCCCGCACTATCTGCGGATATACTCTCCATTTAGGCGACGTACGACACACGCGTACGTCGCCTCCTCGCGGCTGGCCAAGGTCAATGTATAATACAATGTATAGTACCGAGATAAAAACTAGTTTGGCGTAGAGCTTAATCTTTCCCCTGAGTGCTGGAAAAGCGGGAAGCTGGTCCTATTAAGGAAACCGGGACGGCCAGCCGAATCGGTAGCGGCCTATAGGCCCATCGTGTTGCTGGACGAGGCGGGTAAACTGTTTGAGAGGATACTCTCTGCCCGCATCGTCCGGCACCTCCGCGAGGTGGGCCCCGATCTGTCGGACGCCCAATTCGTTTTTCGAGCAGGGCGTTCGACAGTCGATGCTGTGTTGCGCCTGAGGGCCGTTACCGAAGAGGCGGTGGGCTGTGGCGGCGTGCTGTTGGCGGTGTCGTTGGACATCGCCAACGCATTTAATAGTCTGCCATTTAGCTGCATCAGGGAAGCACTCCACTACCACGGGGTGCCAGAGTACCTGAGGCGGCTTATGGCAGACTATCTACAGGAGCGTACTGTCATGTACGAGGACCGAGACGGTGTTCTGAGGCGGCGGCTCATGTCGTGCGGTGTTCCACAGGGGTCTGTCCTCGGACCACTCCTGTGGAATATGGGATACGATTGGGCCCTTCGAGGTCGCCTCCCCCCCGGGCTGGGCGTAATTTGTTACGCCGATGACACATTGGTCACGGCCCGGGGAGCAAACTTTCAAGAGGCGGCGCGCCTAGCGACCACGGGAGTCTCTCTGGTGGTCGGGCGTATTGAGGCGCTGGGTTTGCGGGTGGCCCTGGACAAGACGGAGGCCCTTTTGTTCCATGGGCCCCGTCGTGGTCCACCCTCCGGCGCCTCCATCGTAGTCAATTCGGTCCTCGTACCGGTTCAGGCCCAGATGAAATATCTGGGCCTGATCCTCGACGGCAGGTGGCTCTTCGACGAGCACTTCCGACAGCTTTCTCCAAAGCTGGTCGGCGCTGCTTCTGCCCTTGGGCGACTTTTGCCCAATTTGGGTGGAGCCAGCATCGCAACGAGACGGCTATACACGGGGGTTGTCCGGTCAATGGCGCTGTATGGTACACCGGTGTGGGCGGCGGCTCTGACCGCCCAGAATAGGGCTCGCCTCTGGCGCCCTCAGAGGATATTGGCGGTTAGAGCCATACGCGGTTACCGCACTGTATCGACGGAGGCGGCGTGCGCCTTAGCCGGGACTCCCCCGTGGGATTTGGAGGCGGAAGTGCTCGCTGAAGTTTATCGGCGAACGGCTGACTTCCGGGTGGGTAGCGGCACCCCGCCTCCGCCCGAAGAGATACGCGAGTGGCGAGAGGCCGCTCGTCGAGCCACGATGGCTCGTTGGTCATCCCGGCTGGAGGCTCCACGTGCTGGCTTTGCCGCCGTGGAGGCTCTCCAGCCGGTCATTGCTGAGTGGGCGGGACGACAGCACGGGACTCTTTCCTTCCGACTGACGCAGATCCTTTCCGGGCACGGTTGCTTCGGGAAGTATCTGCACTCGGTCGCCAGGAGGGAATTGAGTCCCGCCTGTCACCACTGCGACTGCAGTGAGGACTCGGCTCAGCACACGCTGGCGGTTTGTTCCGCTTGGACTGCGCAGCGTGGGGTCCTCACTGCAGTTATTGGAGGAGATCTGTCGCTACCGGCCGTCATACGCTCCATGGTCGGTAGCGACAGTTGTTTTACCGCGGTCGGAACCTTCTGCGAAGACGTAATTTCGCGGAAGGAGGCGGCGGAGAAGGCTCGGGAGGACGACGTCCACTCGGACCCAATTCGCCGCCGGCGTACCGGGCGGCGGAGGCGCGCGTACCAGCGCCTCATGCCGCCTTGAGTGTGGCTGCGGGTGGACGGGACGGGTTTTCCCCTCCATCCGCTATAGTGGCCAGCCGTGAGGAGGCGACGTTCGCGTGTGCCGTACGTCGCCTAAATGGAGAGGTTTTCCGCAGACGGTGCCCGCTTTAGCGGGCAGGCGCTAGGAGGGATCTGGATGTCGTAATTACAGCTGTGCCTGGATCCCTCCTATGTCAGACGCAGAGTGGCACACCGTGTGGTTTTAGTCGGTCCGATTCCGACACACCACCTCGCCGTAAACCCCGGTGGGGTGAGGGCTCGAGGGGGTTTCCACACGTAAAAAAAAAAAAAAAAAAAAAGAGCTTAATCTTTCCCGTCATTCACTATGGTGAAGTGTGCTACTATGGCCTGAATGCAAGTCTCCTCAACAAATACAATCCAATTCTAAACAACTACATTCCATTCATTTTTAATCATCACGCTTCTTTCTTTTATCTCAAATTAACTTGGCTGCATATTCGTCAGCATCGTCGACAGCGTGCCCTAACAACTCTATATACTAGTCTCAACTCTCCTAACTCGCCTGCCTGACTTCTTACTTCCAGTTTCTGTGTTCCAGTCATGATAGAAACCTTCACTCTCAAAACAACCTCCTGTTCATTCTTTCTTCCTTATCTCTGAAATACTCTTTCCCAGGAAATTAGAATGGCACCAATTTGTAATTCGTTCAGGGTCAAGGTACGATCTCTGTTTACCAAAAATATAGGAGAATTTTTACAATTTTGATGCTTTATTTATTATGGTATGTATATGTGTATGTGCATATGTACATTTGTATTCTTGTATAAATGCGCAGATATATTACGTTCCATTATTTTTTGGTTATTCACTTCTTAATACGACTTTTAATGAACGTGCAGTGCATCTTATCACTCAGACCCTTACCTCCCGCCAGGAGTCTGGTAGAAAATGCCTTTGGCATTAAGTCCGTCATTATACATTTTGTATATAAAGTTATTAAACAAATTATTATAACTAAATAAATAAAAAATGGATGAGACTGAACGAATGTAACATAAAAACTGTCCTGGCTATCCCGGACATAAAAAAGGGTAGAGGAAGACCACAAGCCACGTGGTGGACAACCGTTGCCAAAGATCTGGTGCAAGCAAATTTAGATGTAGGGATAATCCAAAATCCTCTGACTTAACGCAGGAATATGAGGAAGGCCAATCACAAATAAAGGGAAGAGGCATGAAAGAAGAAGAAGATATAAAAAATGGATGTCACCATTCCCATTGATACATACTTTAGACTGTAGCGTAGATATTAGTTTAATTCCTACGGGATAGAAAAATATCTTTCTTGAAAGCGTAAACTGGTAAAAGCTACTTTTCATATAGTATACAACTAGCTCTTCTTAACCAAGCAACGGATTCTGTGGCAGTTTCATTAGCTGTGAAATAACTTTTCAAGAATTATTTGTTTCTTTTTTCTATATTAAGAGCCTGCCAAAGTGACTCTACTCTGCCTGATAGAAAGCATGAATAGAATCCAAGAGTCACGGTCACCATACTCATTGCAAATGCGGACAATGAAGTATGGTGACCCACACTATGGCGGCCTTATGAGATGCTTTTTCACACACCGCTTGGGGACGTTAAAGGCATGACAGTCATCGTGGTAGTATAAGGTTTACGCAGCTACCACAATAACTGACACCAATGCATCAATGGGCCTCCGGTCTCACACTCAACAACGAAACACGACAACAGAAAAATGTAAATGTAAAATGTAATTCCTTTTTTACAATTTGTAAATGTTGTAAAACCTAAATTACTATGTTTACTTAAAGAAAAAGCAATTATTGACACCGATAAACCGATTCTTTACGCTGAACTTTAACAGACACTAAAAACTTCAGAGTCAGACAAAATATTTTAAAAACAAACTTGTATTTAAACGCGCTAAAAAGAATAACACAAACTATTCTTTGAAAACTTTTATCAACTTATAATGCCAATATATAATTTCTATGACACAAAAGCCTGTCGCGAGATTTAAGGACTCGCATTTACTTAGTTTGATTATTATAAAGTTAAAATTAATCAGACCTTGTTAACTTTTTCATCTAAACACATTAATCTCGCTACAAGCTTCTACGTCACACAAATTACGTAATAACATGATAAACTAATAGCAAAAGTTTTCAGGCAAAAGTTTATTTTATTATTTTTAATGCGTTTAAACAAAAGCTTGTTTTTAAAAGAGTTTATTGTATTTTCATTTTATTTTTACTTTTTAGTTATTGCAAGACAATTTTCTCGGTCTCTTAATTATGAAATTGACATTCATAGGAAATGGAATGCACTTATTTTTAATATCTGATGGGGTTGCATAGGGATATTAGCTAGAATCAAAGTGCTCAGGAAGACGAGCTAAAAAAGTCCAAATCCGAGGTGATTACATCGTTTTGTTACAGAAATCCTATGACTACCTTCATCATCAAAGCCTGATTACCTTTCAAAATTAAAGTAAGTCAAAATATCAAACGAACCCAAATCTGATGACCTTTAGCTCCAGAAGACTTCCAAAATGTATTATTATTTTTTCTATTTTTCTGAAAATTTTAATGCCGTTCACAGAATACATGTACTTACCAAGTTTCAACAGTATCGTTCTTATAGTTTCGGAAAAAAATGGCTGTGACATACGGACGGACAGACAGACAGACAGACGACGAATCTGAAAGGGTTCCGTTTTTTGCCATTTGACTACGGAACCCTAAAAAAGCAATTTGGTTAGTAATACATGAGAATTTGACAACCTCAAAGCCTTTGTAAGAAGATGTGTTACTATTCCAATGTTTTTGTCGCTTTATACACGCTTTTGACGCTGTCTCATAATCTTTATAATTTGACTGCCTGTTGACTGTAACAACTATTGTACTCATATTTTTAAAACTTATCTCACTCCTGTTGGCATAAGGCAGAAAAAAAAATTAAGACCAATGCATAAATTTGCATAATATATATGAAATTAGTTACCCTGACTGACTGATTAAACAGGCCCTAAACCTCTAGGGTAACATGACATTTTGAAAACTCGTTTTTTGGCAATTTAAGCCCTCATTGTCAGCAACCTTTAACACTCCACTATGGCCTTCTTTAGAAGGAAAGCCTCACAGTAGTAATGAAATGGACCAGCAATCTAAGGTTGTTTTCGAATTAAGTTTCTTCTTTCTGACACTTTACGAGGAAACTTGAATTGCAAAAGTAGACAGAAAAGAGTCAAATTTATGAAAATACTCTTCTCATCATTATCAATATCATTTAGTATTGCTCTGCTGAACACCTCTCCTTAGATAGGAGATTTTAATCTAGCCCGGCGGGTTAATATCGAATATATTTAAAGTTTACAGTTCTGTTGTCTTGTGTTTTTTGCACCCTGATAATGTATAAATAGTCTAATAACACTGTCTATTATATCAAATATTCTAATCAATGTGATTAGTGATACAAATATGCTATGAAAAAAAATCATTTTTCTTTCTAGTAAGCATAAATGTTTGTGTTTATGGAAGACAGAGCTAACACCTGTCCATATGTGATGACGTCATAAGTCTCCCAATGTTATTGCGTGGCTTTCAAGCAAACAACCTTTTTGGGGCAAGTTTCCCATCATAAAGGTCGGCAGACTTTGCGGCGCAATTCTTAACTTTCTGGTTTCTTAACTGTTGATTTGGTATGGCCTCTAACTTTCTTGAAGGTGACATTTAAATTTTAATACATAAATAAAAGCGGACTAGTGCTAGCAATGTTAGAATAAGAAGAAATGAATATAATAAAAATAAAATCTTGAATGAAAATGACACATGTCATATAGGGCCGTCTAATCTCAAGCCAAGTAGCCTGTAGTTTCTCTCTCCAAGATCTCGAGCCTGTAGTTTAGTAACTAGCCTAGTGAAAACGGTTACATTACATACATATTATAGAAAAACTACACATAGGAACATAATTGATTTTACTCATTACACAACTGTTTGTCCTGGATGAGAATCGGATTTCTGACTTAGCTGTCTGCGTCGCTAACAAGTGGACCAACAGACCTGTCAACATATTCTAATTGATTTTTTATAGCAACATTTTTTTTTAACGCGGAGAATGCTTTGGCCACCATACCTTCTGAAGGGGAACGAAAATTGCCTGTGGGACTCCCGTAGAACCGGTCTACCCACTAAACACCGTGGCGGCCTGCCTCGGCAGTCGGGAGGAGCTTCAGGAACGCATTAGCAGTTTCTGGAGTCTTCCCTGCTGTACCTCACGATTGAGGTACATCCAGGGCACCTCATGCCCCACGACAGGACGCTATTGCACCACTCACTGTTCTACACAGTTCGTAGTAACTTTTTTTTTATATTTTCGTGTGTAACATGTAACCATTTGCGTAGATCTGGATTTGAAACTGTACAAGTAGTCAAATATTCCACAGTCGAGCATGGATTTACAGCACCACAATACAGATGTTGGTGTTTGGGCAATTCAACAATATTGGTGAGGTGACCATGGTCATGTGTTCTAGTAAATATACTGTACACATATAATATGCAAGTACCATAGGAATAAGTAGGAAGGTTCATTAGCGGTCTGTCAATATGATGATGATGTACTCCTAAACGATTTTGGCCACGACGGCCAGGCTCAACGAAAACTAGCCAACTGCACAGCTGATATTATTTTTCACAAGTGTTCCTTTATTCTTATAAGCCGATGAAACGGCTATCCTACACGACGGCAGTGAGACTAGGCGCATTATTTCTGTGATACGAAAAGCTCAATAACACTTTTTGGCCCAAACACGAGACCTCTTGATCGGCAATCGCATACGCTAACCGCTAGAGTAACTTCATAAAGTAGTAAAATTTCATAAAGTTCATAAAGTAAAAGTAGAGTAAATTCATAGCTGTACAACAAATATCATCATTGGTATATGATCATTGACATATAATGATAACTATACCATGGTACGGTATAGATCCCTCAGTTTCACATATAACAAAAATATATATTTGCGAGAAACAGTCAAGTAAGTTTTTCGTGAAATGAAGCCAAGAAAAATTTTGTAAACTTTGACCTAAAACCAAATTAAAGAAAATCAAAGAAGGAACAGTTAAGAGTTTTTAAGTGTTGGTTATGTATAAGTAACTGTTTTAAGTTACTCCCAATTTTTTTCTTTCATCCGCGTTATTGGTCGTTACGGTAAAAGCTACGTACATAAAATACTGCAAGTACCATTTTTATTACGAAATTATAACTGGTTTCATGCGACATTATAAGTTTTGCCGACCATTTCTCGAGGTAAATTTTATAATAAACTATTATTATATGATTTTTTTTTCTATACTAAGAGCCTGCCAAAGCGACTCTACTCTGCCTGATGGAAAGCATGAATAGAATCCAAGAATTGTGGTCACCATACAAAGATTGTGATTGACACTGACATTTTCATTATCACTGAGTCTCTATATCTTATTATCATTATTAATCAATCACAGTTAGCTTAGTTATTCAGAATTAGACACTTTAACAGTCCACTGTTGAACTTAGCAGAGGCCTAAAAAGCCTAGTAAAATAAACCAAAACTTTCTTGCTAAGGCTCCTCCTTAGCAAGGAGGTTTTGGCGTACTATACCACGCTGGCCAGACGGATTGGAATAGAGCTTGTTTCAAGTTTTCCTTTTCTTTGTAGTGATATTTTCAAGATCATTTTTTTTCCTTAATCACCTTTTACGACACCCACGGGTTGAATAGTGGTGCCACCACGTATTCTTAATCCGTCACCACACGGACGGTTTTAAAAAGGTTGATAACATGTGTTATATGATAGTTGTAAAAAAAATGTGTTTTCGACAGGGAACAATAGCTTAATTATTATTTCTTTAGTAGAAAAGTAAACCAGTCACATGAAAAATTAATGCAAAGTCAGCAAATAAAACATACAATAGGTTAAAAGCCAAAAGAACTACGCAATAACGAACTCTCACTGTACTCAAAAAAATCACAAGTATATAAAAATCCAAATAAATGAAAACTTAATTAGAAACTGTAGAAAAATGTTGACTTTTATCTCTCTCTTTGTTTCTTTAACATGTTTATTTTACGTCTACATGTACTTTTATATTTTCACTCACCTATTTAATTTACTCGTAGTTTTCCAGACATTTATCGCGTATTTTTCTAAAAAGCGAAACTATTTGATTAAATGATCCTCATTAAGCTAGAACTCGAGATAGACACATATTTATCTGTACCTTCACACGTGAACGGCTGAACCAATTTG
The DNA here is from genome assembly GCA_949316085.1 of Hypercompe scribonia. Lineage (NCBI taxonomy): Eukaryota > Metazoa > Arthropoda > Insecta > Lepidoptera > Erebidae > Hypercompe > Hypercompe scribonia. The sequence goes on along the minus strand of OX438981.1, from coordinate 21,829,081 downwards.
AACAATGCTTATAGTGTTAGATAGCCCATTTATCGAGGAAGGCTTTATAACGTCACGCTACGACCATTAAGAGATCAGCATCAATGTGAAGAGACGAAGCTGCGTTAGTCAGCTACTTTTTTATTAACGTGATACATACCAAAATATAAGACTGCCTCGGTGGCGAAATGGTAGCGTATGCGACTTCTGTGCTTGAGGTCTCGGGTTCGATTTATGGTCGGACCATATGTTTGTATGATCTGCAAGCATTTGTTTTGAAATTTGAGTGTTTTCTATGTATGATAAGTGGGTATTTACAAAAAAAAGTATATATGAGCATGTGTTTATATCAATTATCCAGTACCAAACATACTAGCTCTGCTTAGCTTGGGACTAGTCGCCATTGTCTGTCAAAAAATAACACACAGACGAAAGATAGTGTAAATAGTTATTGTACCTTTAAGTATCCTTAAACGTACAATAACTCTAACTGCCCACTCCTTTCAGCTGCAGTCAGTGCAGTTCCATTTAGAGCACAATTCTTAACTACATCGTAGTTCTTATGAGTAACGTCCCTTTCCTAATGTTGGCTTCCTTTTTCGCATACCTTTCCTTTCCAAATGCATATATCCAATTTTCCCATCTGATTTCTAGAGTGCCTAATTGACGACAATTTTCTATTATGTAAGTTTCACTAGAATTTTCAGACGATAAATCACTAAATATGTCTTTGTCAACCCGTTTCATGTTAATAGGAATGTAAAGACTAAAAATATAAAGTGATTTCTTTCCCAAAAATACGTTTAATAAAACTCTTACGCAAGGCATATCCATCTATTTAAAAACCATATTTCTTTCTTATCTTTACAGGTAGAAAACCACCAAAATACAAAACCCTGTTTTCTAAATACTTTGATACAATGTAAAATATATTATCTGTTTACAAGCGATAAAGTTATAACAATGGACTTACGAAAAGCAAGTGAACAAACGCCTCTACGGTTTTCTTACAAAAATTTTTGCGTAAAACATGAATAGCCAGGAGGCCCATTAATGTAGGGGTGACAGTTATCGTGGTAACTGTGTAAGCCTTACACTGTCATGCCTTTTACGTCCCCAAGCGGGGTGTGAAAAAGCATCTTACAAGGCCGCCATAGTGTGGGTCACCATACTGCATTATCTGCATTTGTAATGAGTATGGTGACCACAACTCTTAGATTCTATTCATGCTTTCCATCAGGCAGAGTAGAGTCACTTTGGCAGGCACTTAACATAAAAAAAACAATATGGCAGACAGTGTATAACAGTAGATTATCTAATCAAATTATTTTATATTTGACAATACCAAATAGTGTATTCGGTGCATATTTTATGTTAACTGGAAGCAACTTTATTATTATTTAAAGTAAATATTTTATACTTTCTTTCTACTGCTGGTAGAAACACAGAATACAGTAAATTATTAATTTTTGTCTTTATCTTTATTCAATGTTAGCTAGAATAATAGTTTGAAGTCTATATATTGTAAAATAGCAACTAATAGACATAACAATTGATAGATGCTTCATAAGTATACGAAACCTATAATAGTTTGTGATACTTGTAATATCAACAAAAAACATACAGTGGAACACAGAACCTCCTCCGTTTTTTAAGTCGGTTAAAAACAGTTTTTCTATTTTTTTTTCTATCTTAAAAACCTGCTAAACTGACTCTACTCTGCCTGATGGAAAGCATGAATAGAATCCAAAAGTTGTGGTCACCATAATCATTGCAAATACTGACAAAGCAGTATGGTGACCCACACTATGGCGGCCTTGTGAGATCCTTTGTAAAAGGCATGACAGTCATTGTGATAGTGTAAGGCTTACACAGTTACCACGATAACTGTCACTCCTGCATCGATGGATTATTTAGAATTTTATTGTATATTATTTTGTTTCTTCTTAATATTGATCACAAGTTACTTCTTCGATTTATTTATTGAAGACAGGACTTAGTTTTGAGTCACATCTGATGATTTTTGATTAGTAGGTACGTAATAAATAAGTTTCTGGATGTCTGTATTATTTAGTACTAAAAAGGTAGCGATAAAATATCCTAAATTAAAACATATCGAAACATATCCATAACAACTAAATACCGTGCTTCATGAATTTGAGCATCATTTTTATTCGAACACAATACAAGGTAGCGTTGTATTTTGTGATTAATGTTAATCTTACTAACACTCAGTTTAATACCCACATAATTTATTGGATATATAGTTTACTTGAGTACAAATTTTAGCGCTAGGATTCCCAGCTATGACGCGATAATACCCTCAATTACAAATTCACAAACTAATACCTGCTCAAGATGTCTTCTGAGATAAAGCTATAAACTGGGCCTTTAATTCTTGGCTATGATGACTTACCATAACGTTAGGGAACTAATATTACATTGCCTACTATTTTAATTTATAATTTGAGCCAATAGTTGTAAGAAGTCATTCTATAAATTAGCGGAATCTTAGGGTTTATAGGCAATGAATTGCTTTGGATTACTGGATATCTTTGAATGGTTTTAGTCAGATTTAATAACTTGATCGTTTGTATACTGTACATCATCATCACCATCTTTAACTGCCCTTAGCAGTCCACTGCTTTATACAGGCTGCTTTATACAGGCAGGTTATCTCCTTAGAACGGAGATTTTGGTCTGCTATACCAACCCTATAGTTCTTTGTTGGGAACAAACCTTATGGTTTGTTTCAAGATTTCCTTCTTTTTTCAGTGCTCTTATTCTGTGTAATATGCTCCCTTAGTCGACTCTTATGACAACTACAGGATGAACAAGGGAGGTGAAACTTCATACTCTTAACCTATCCCCACAAAGCGGAATGTGTAACATTCGTTGTTTTATACCAGTCGCCTGTATGACTCCAATTCTTCTTGAGAACGTACTTAACTTCCAAGGAGATACAGAAAGAATTTCTTTTATGAAATCTCCTATTCCAAATAAACAGATTCACCTGATGGTACGTAATTACCATCGCCCATGGACCCCTACAAGGTCACCCACTTGTGCCTTTTGAGGTACAAGTGAGTTGCCGTCCTTTTCAAGTCTCTCGAACTTAATTAGTAGGTGATGAGAGGGCTTAACCTCACTTACACCCGGCGAGAAACAACTTTGCTGTGAATCATTCCGCTCAAACTAGCCCATTTCTCCCTAAGTATGAATCTTCGACTGCGGCTATCACTACGGAGGAAACGGCCAACTGGCGCCAAAGCATGACTTTCCCATAATGAATTTAGTAATTTGTAATCCACGTCGTCAGAGTTCTTTTACAGACAATTTTAAAATCTGCATGTAATAATAATAGTAAAAATATCCTCACACATCTCACACACGGCCGTCTGAACCAAACTAGGCAGATACTTCGGTATATAGTTCTAAATACATACATATTATAGATATCTTACACGCAGATACAGAACAAATGGTCATGTTTATCACAAAAAACTTGTCCTGGGTGGGAATTGAACCAACAATCTATGTGTTAACCATTAGACTAACAGGCACACCAGTTTTTGATACAATCAAAAATAATTGATATTATTATTGTTGCATTTATTTATTACAAGCAATCTGAAGCATCACTATCCAAACGAACTCACTATACAAATGATCTTCATTGTTGTAGTAGACTTCATTGTTTGTCTAAATAAAATGTTAGTGTCTCGGGATAAAAATATATAAAATCATGAAAAAAAATAAGTTTCTAAAAATAATGGGTACATAATAGATATGGACCAAAGACCTCGTGAAGGTCGCCGGAAACCGTTGGATGAGGGCAGCACAATACTAGTTTTTGTGAAGGACCTTGAGGTAAGCTTAAGTCCAGTAGTGGACGTTTTTCAGCTGAGATAACGATGATAAAACGACCCGCTTTTTAAAAATTAACAAAATTTTTCTTAACTAATTTTTCAAGCCACTTACTTCACTCCTTAATGCATCACCTTAAAGAATATTGGCAGAGACTGCTTTTACCATTAAATGTACCTCTCTGTATACAGACATAGTCCTGTTAAAAGCACTCTTTGCAAAATAACAAGGTAAAGAGAGACTTTTGTTAGAACCTAAGTACCCATTGCCAAAGCCGGCAAATTGTATACTTAAACTTTGATTAATCGTAAGCTTAAATAACAGAAAAAGATTGCAACAAAATCGCTTTAACTTTGATTAAATACTCTAAAATCTAAGTCTAGTTAGTTAGCTACCTGTACAATTGATTTGTAGTAAAATCATCACTATTACAATATTACGAACTACGTCCTTCGAATAGGATTTAATTATATACATCCCTTATAGTTACTACGTACTAAAATATGGGGCCTATAATATTCGTTTATGTGGACATAACATAGTCACAGAATATTGTATAGAAGCAATAGAAACAGTAACTTAACTATCCAATATTACCTGGCAATTTCTTATTGACATAGCATAATAGTCGTAAAATATTATTAAATTAATTAATTACTCCATATATAGCTATACGTATAATAATTTAGAATCGACTGCTAGTAGCGAGTAGCGAGAGTTAGCGACTCCCATCTGTTCGACTTGGGTTACTACTTTAATAGCGTCTATTAAAGTGAACGTGCTTTTCAGCAAAAGTGAACTTGGTTTTAAAAGTCCGGTTGCATTGCGCACAGTAGAGCTGTGGTCTAAGCGGGTCATCTCAGCGCTTCATACTACACTAAGTGTTGTGGCTTCGATCCCCAAATTGTTTTTTTCAGTCTACTTACGGACCATTCAAACCTTCTTTGCCTCAAAAATAATATTTTGATTCACAAGAAAGACAAGTAATGAAACTAAAGATACACCTGATAATTTTAATCTCAATATAATCACGACAAAGTATAAACCCTCAAAAAAATCAACAAAAAAAGGAAAACAAGAGGGCATTTAATAATTATTATTGATAATATTATACTGCAATGCTTATAATTACACAATGACTAGCTCATTTTGTTGGCGTCATGGAGCAAACAACTTATTACACTGCTAATAATACGAACAAGTACACTAACCTACATTATTACAGGCTGAAAATACATTCCAAGCACCAATTTCCCTAATGAAGTTCCCCTGGGCACGGTAATAGATACTGTTACAATAATTCGCGTAATCAGACGCCTTTGTGGAAATGGTAAGAAATATGTAGTATTCAAGCCACCAATTCAAATGTAGATCGAGGGTACATGAGTAGTTAGGTTTGTTTTTCTAATGACCTGATTATTCACTTATTATTACCCCAATTGAAATACTGAATGACGTACTTTGGGAGTTACTTCTATAAATTTATCCTTGCGTACTCGTAACTCGTGGTATTTGAATAATTTCTTGTCCAATTTTAATGAATCTTCATTTTTTTTTATATTGTTTCCTAAAATAACGATATATAAATATGTGTTTGCAACTTCTCATCACAAAATTTTACACAAACATTACGTTTAGAAAAATTAAAATAGAAATATAAGAAATATTAATTTAAAATCAAAAATAGTCTTAAAAATAGGAATATTTGGGTTCAGTGCAACAAATTTCTTCTTCTTGATTTTACAGTCATTTCATTTAATTTCTAATTTATTAAAAGTATAGTAAATTAACTATGACCTCGTGAACGTCATGGAAAGTTGTTGGATACGGGTGGCATGGGACTGGTTATTGTGGAGAGCCTTTGGAGAGGCCTATGTCGTACAGTGGACGTCTATTGGCTGATATGATGATAATGAAGATAGTAAATTATACCGGAAAAAGTTTATTCTCTGAATTAATTGCCAAAATCTAACCAAATATGAGCGGAACCGCGTGTAAAAGCTACTCTAATTTGTATTTTTAGAACAGTATCAGATAAACAAATAAACAAACCATTATTAAGCCGCATTAAAACCGGTGCCAACCGTTGGCGAACCCTGCTGACTTTTTAAAGCTGACACAATTTGCACGCAATTATTATAATCGACCACTTGTGGAATTCACCGACCATTTTACAAATTACGTGAAAGGTGGCCATATTATTTTAAGAGATTTTAAGGGTTAGGTAGGAGGAAATTAAAATTAAAATCTAGTAGCTATAATGTTTTAGAATTGATATTTTAACCTGTAAAAACTCTTTGTTTTTACTCACTTTGTGTTTTTATCTGAGCTGCATTCAGTTAATCACTTCCACCTCTGCAGAAAACAGAATTATAAGTTGGCAAATGACTTATATGATGGATCTTATAGTTCCATATTCTGAGTTTTCTGGTGGATGAATTAATTCTACGATTGGAGAAAAGAATGATATATAAATGGTAAACTGCCCGAATTCAGCACTGCAACAAACACATACTTACTTTTCAGATTTAGTAAAATGCTAAAGTTACTAAAAATAATAAGATTGATTAAAAAAGTCGCTTTGAAAATATAAAATTAAATCTAGTTTCTAAAAATTTGTCTAATTTCATATTTAAACAACTGCCTAACATTTATTTTAATTATAACCAAAACACCTATTCAGTATTATAAGAAACCATCGAGTTTGTTTTCTCTATTTTATTATAACCCTTTAAAAATAATCTAAGCGACAATTTTGTTTCGGATAACAAGGAGGTATATATTGTGGTAAATTTTCCTTTCTTTTCTGTTCATTTAAGAAACCATGCTCTGTGAACAGAGCCCGGAGAGATGATTTCACAGAAATTCTTTGGTTTTTTGGTGGTCCTATTTAACAGGACCTTACGCTATTGGCTACCGTTTGCTACCGTGTATATTTAATTGTTTGTTTGCTTAAAATTAAAAAGTAGATGTATGAGACACGTATTTTAGTTTTTTATTAGACAATCGAACATTTTAATAATTATTTTTTTTACTAGTTTGATTGTAAAGTTTAACTGTATTAACTGTATAAGCTATTTTGCATAAATATATGACTTGTCATTCACTAGTTACACACAAGTTTACATGACATTTGACACGCCTTCATCAAATTACTTTCGGAACCAAATAGAAACATAGAAGGATAAAATAATAAGATAGGCAAATTTATGTTTGTTCATCTCACTACTAGAGCTCGGTAGTAAAACTACTACACACATAACGTTCTCTGAATATATTATGTGCTTGTAAATCTGAGACGACACCATTATATTATATATCTACGTAATTCACCTGATATATCGGAACTAGATATCATCACATCGCTCATGCATAAAGGCTGCTCGTAAATAGTGAGATTTGATTGTGACATATGTCCTTTGGAATCGGTGACATGGGTCGAAAAGTTACCCTTTCTGACGACTAATAGGGTCCGCGACAATATGAAATATGAACACACCGACATGTTCATCTGAATCGTATGTTTTTAAAATCAAAATTTCAGAATGATCTATGATCTGCTTACTTGGATTAAATAGCTTTTGGGAAAAGTGTGTAAACGTGAAAATAATTCATAACGTAGAACTGCTACAACGCTGCTACGGATCATGCTACGAGAAACGTAAACACTGTAGTACATTAAAACTTTAAGGTGATATGTCAATTTAAAATAATTATTTATAAAATAATTAAACTGTTAAGGAATTAAAATTAAAGAACCCTTTTACTAATTTTAACGACAATGAATATTTCTATTTCTTTAAAAAAGGTTTAGTGAAAAAGTTTCTGAATATGAATGTTATTATTAAGGAGAGGCTAAAATAAATTGATTAAAATCCATATTGCACAAACTGGAATTTAATCAGATAGTAATAAACTGAAGAGTATGTACTACAAGTCTAAACTTTTAACTATAATTTACCCTTTTCTGAAACAAATCTACCCTCAAAAGTAATCTTCAGTGTCACAATGATTATGGTGTCATTATAGACGGTGAATGTCATGTTTTTTTTTTGCTAGGTGTGTTTTGTAGGTGTGTAACATGACACTTCAATTAACTACATCATTAATTAATAGGAATTTCGCCTTTTGATCCTTTTATAACCAAAATTAATGAAAAAAAACGTTTTGTAAAAAAAATTGAATTCTATATCAGGGAAAAAACAGTTTACTTAGTAAGGTAAGATTATTGGATTAGAGGTAGTTAGTAAACCAGTGAGTTAAACAAAATTAATTAAAACTTTGTAAATTCAAATAAAAAATCAGTTATGCTATTTTTATTAAAATAAATATTAAAATTGTACACACAAATTGATATTTCGATACTAAAACTATTAGAAACGGATTAATTATACTTGATACAGTGAAATAAGCGAAATTACTTGTAATAAAATCTTGTATAAAATACACCTTACCATTTGCTAGGGGACTAACCAAGTAGGTCTCCTAGCAAACTGTATGTGGCAAAACAGCAGCGGGCCATCTACCAGCCATAGGTCTTCTGAGGTACATCGAGGTTTCAGGGATTTTCTTACTAAGATGCACCTGGTTCTCCGACTACTAGTGATGGCGTGCGGTTTTTAGTCGATTCGAGTCCGATATAACTACGAGCATGATGGTATCTAAAGGGATTTCAGCATAGACAAAAAAATACTAACATGGTCAACAACCTGCATCCATATATTTTAAAGTACTCTCAACATCTATATCCTACAATCTATTTTCACCATCAATGTTATAACACTTCCTGGGATACTATTATAAATAAAAAAGTCAGGCATGTGGACGTGCACAAGTACGATAAAAAATGTCCACTGCTTGTGTTTATTTTAAAATATAAGTATAGCGTCCTTACTTAAAAACAAGTTATGAAAGCAGACGTAACCTACATACTTTGTGTGCACGCACGCATTTTTGCGTTTCTGTTATGTGTTTAGCGCGTAACTGAAAATTTAAACTTATCAAAAGGGACTCACCGCCCCGCTATCGATAGAAACTCGCTATTGTTTAATTTTTATTTTGCTTGTAAGTATTTGTAGGTTAATGGATTATTTATTTTTATTTATTTACATAAATTTAGAACTAGAAGAAGTATTTCAGAAGTATTTAGAACTTTGATATTGCAGTTGTTAGTGGTGGTCTAGGTATTGCTTGTTTTTGCGAAAGATTCTTTGAACATGTTTTACAACAGGTCGGCAACAACCTTTGAAAATCGATGTCTTGAATCATTATCATTATTAATAACCTTTAATAGTCCACTGTTGGGACTAGATCTCTCCTCATAAAGGAGGTTTTGGCTTACTACGCTGGCTAGACGGGTTGATATAGGTTTTATGCCAAGTTTGCCTTCTCTTTGTAGTTATGTTGTTCTGCATAATTTGATCTCTTAGTCACCTCTTACGACACCCATGGGATGAATAGGGGTGGTGATACTCTGTGTTAACTACCTCTTACTCTAAACTAACTCTTTATCTGTTACCACACGGAAAATGAGTCGTATATCTACAATATATTTATACCTACAAAATGTTTTCTATGGAGAATAGTATTTTATCATTAAAGACCAGAGCTTTTAAGATAACAAGTTATTGCAAACACATAACTTTAATCTTCTGCTGGTAAATTGTTAAAGTATTTTAACCAGCAATTTAACTGTATTTCAAAAACACAAACATCTCTTTTTAACCAGAAATCTAAATAATTAATGATAAATGCCCAAAATGATAGTTAAAAGCACAAACTAATGGTCAGAACATGAATATTAAATCCACATTAAACTCTAAAATATAGTGTATTGCAGTGTTTGTAGTTATTTCCCAACAGACATAAAGCTTTTAGGCGAACAAAATTAAAAGGAACCTTGCTCGTTGGCCGTTCTAGTCTCCATTTGGGAATACGACGTGTCTAAATTGTCTTCATACTAGTCATTTGCTTTGTACAGGTCTTCAAAGCTAATTGAGGGTTCTGTACAATCCATGTTATTAAAATAATTAAGGTGTTTTTGTTAACAAGAATTTTCACGTCGTTTCCTGTTGAGAGTGAATTACAAAAAAAAATCTGCTTGACAGAATATTGTATAGAATACAATGAGTTGGGGTGGACAAAGAATTCGTTAACATTGGAATCTAACATCCCGCGCAAACATATTAAGGGAGTTCTTGGGACAGTTGCTACTGGAATTTGCTGGCTACAATCGTAACATGTGGTTTCAACATGATGGAGCTACTTGTCACACATTCACAGTCCCTGCCGGTGGTCAAAGACATGTTACCGGGAAAACTGATTTTCAGACGAGATGACATTCCATGGCCACCCAGAAGTCCAGATTTATCCTCAGCAGACTTCTTTTTAATGGGTTTTTTGAAGAATCGTGTCTACATCAATAAACCAAATACACGTCAACTAAAAGAAAAATCAGCGAAGAGATGTCAGCGATCTCACGGTCTCCTTGCCGACGAATTTTCGAAAATTTCGGTGCTCGCTTAGAAAAGTGCAAAGTTAATTTTTAAAAAATAAATTCCATCTAATTAGCTTCCTTGAAAATAAACAATTTTATAATATATCAAATGGTTTTTCTTTATGTTTTTTTCAAATGTTTACTTATTCGTGGCTCACCTTATATTTGAAACGAAAGAATTAAACAGAATACACAAACTGTAATAAGCAAACAAATTAAAAGATTATTTCCTGCTGCAATTTGATTGACATTGTCATCTTGTTAAGAGTTTCTACTAATATATATTACTATTTCCATTGAACAAGAAGCTGTGTGTAACTTTAAGAGTAGCGTCTTCTTAAGACACGGATAACTAATTGGTGGTCCACCCTGTACCTACATCAGAATAACACATGGGCTACTATTTACCGCGACATCTGACATACACAATATCTAGTTAATTAATATTTTCAATGAAGAATATTTTATATATCAACAGCCTATTACAATCTACCGCTGGACATAGGCCTGTCCTTAGCAGGGAGGTTTTGGCCTACTATACCACGCTGGCCAGACGGGTTGGAATAGAGTTTGTTTCAAGTTTTCCTTCTCTTCTTAATGATGTTGTCTTATATCCTTTGTTCCCTTAGTCGCTTTTTACGACACCCACGGGATGAATAGGGGTGGTAACACTATGTATTCTTAATCCGTCACCACACGGACAATATACGGAATATATTATCTTAAAGCTATTTTCGAAATCACTGCGTAAAGTTGAGAAATCGAAGCTATAACTTCTGAAGTAATTAGAGCATGTTGTTATTTATTGAAAATGCTAAAGTAACATATACGAGTAAATGTCCGTGTGGTGACGGATTAAAAATATGTAGTGTTACCACCCCTATTCATCCCGTGGGTCTTGTAAGAGACGACTAAGGGAACAAACTATTCAAGAAAATATTACTACAAGGAAAACTTGATACAAACCTTATTTCAACCCGTTTGGCCAGCGTGGTACAGTAGGTCAAAACCTTGCTAAGGAGAAGGTTATATCCAGCATTAGACTGGTGAAGGCTGCTGACTATGATGAATAAATTGTTGGTGTTTTTAGGATTAAAAGTAATTTATCCAAAAGTATGTTTGCACTATCTTTCTTTTTTTTAATCGTATCGTCAATGTAGTACAAAACTTACCTACAAAACTACGATATCATTCAACTCGACCTCAACCTAGTTTGCTAAAAAGCTCAGAAGAGGCGAGCTGTCAATGCTTTTCATTATCATTCTTAACTTTTTTGCATTTTCAAACCAGGTGCGTCAACAGCCCAAGCTCAAAGAGAATACAGAGGGCAGAGCCTGGACTTACTCCGTCTCCTCGCTGACAAACCATGGATCGGCCTCGGCCCTCACAACCGCTGGGACAGAGCACCGCGCATTGACTTCGAACTTGGCAACATTGGATATGAACCTAGAATACCTTACATGCACGAAATTGATGAAAAAAATTATATTGATAACGAAATAAGGTCAGTAACAGTTCAAATAGTTTGAAGTTCAAACCTAAGAAGAAGTATTCTGCGTACCAAAGACTTTTTTAATTTTACTCGGCAATCAGAGACTAAAAATAACTTGGCCCATATTTAAAAACGTGTCTAAGTCGTAAATCTAATGATTTCATTCATGCTTTTCATCAGGCAAAATAATGTCACTTTGGCAGGCATATTTAACAAAATAAAAGTCAAAACAAAATTCACCGACTCATCCTCATGTTAATTATGGCTTACGGAACGATGTTTACATCAAATCCTTCACTGAGGTATAGATTTTGATAGATGTGATCTTTGTTTGTGTGAGATAAACCAAAGTTGGTCTCAAGCGGTGATTTACAAAGCGTTTTAGAGAAAATGAATGTCTTACGTTGATTTATTGTTGAATAATTACGAAAGATTTATTTTACCTTACTTTATTTATGATAAAAATACTTATCATACATATTTCAATTCACTTTAATTGACAAGAATTGGTGTTCAATTCACTTAAATATATACTTAATTATTTGTTTAAATTAAAACCACCATAATCTTTTGGCTTATGATAAAAGAAAAAGCGGCCAGTCTCAACGAAGACCAACCAACTTCGCAGGAGAGTGCAAAATTGTGTGCGCAAACGCAGGTACACTCTTTGTTCCTTTACTCTCACAATCCGATCGGAACGCCATCAGACACGATCGGGGAGAGATAAGGCGCAGGCCCGACCGACCAACAGTAGCTTTTATAAGTATATTTGTTCGAATATTGAGTTTTGTAATGTTTTCAGGGGCGGTTCCGAGAAGCGGTCAGCCGTCGCGACGGCGCTGAACTCGGGCCGCCGGAGAAGACAACCGACACCGGCGCTCGGTAAGGCAGTCACGCCATATGTCGGCGTTGGTAAGCAGCCGGTCGCACCGCTATATACCATCAATGTTGTACACTGTTATTTTATACTTCAATGTTACTAGCCGCTTGGTTGTCCCATGCTCAATGTCCATTATAAAATAAATGATAAATAAGAAAGGCTTCCAACAGACAATGACCTAATGATCATTAAAAAAACACCTTAAAGAAACTCCATGAACTTAAACACATTCATGCACAAGTAGACGCGCGTTTATGCAGTTGTAGGAGGCACGTATGCATGAATGTTTGGATGTTTATGTACCTCCTACGCAGCAAATTTAAAAAAAAAAGTATAATTTAAGCTTATTATATAATACTATTACTGACTGCTGTACGAGTTATGTATACGGAGTATCACCAGCCCCATGCATCCTGTAGGTATCATAAGAGTACTACGGGAGTAACTTATACGCGACAACATCACGGTAAAAATAAGGAAAACCTTATACAAACCTTATACCAATCAGATTGGTCAGCGTGATATATAGGTCAGAACATCCTTCCTGAAAAGTGATCTATGTCCAGTAGTGGACTATTAATGCTTGATAATAATGGTATTATTACTAACGTTACTAGAAATACGTAAGGTGTGTATGTAAAATATTTTAGTGGTATACTAACTAAAAAAATTATAAACATTTAAAAATGACGCGGACCACCAGCCCTTTCTATTACTTCAATAGCTTTAGCTCTTTATGTGCTGTTCATGTATTCGCGTGTAGCTTATATAGCTAACCTTATTTCCCAAAAATTGGTTTTACAAGTTAGTGGACAAAAAAATTCTAAAACGCCAAGGAAAACTACCTTCTAACTCAGTCCCTTCTATCTGGACGTTCATACAAGTCTCTAATATAGTCAGTTGAGGTTCTACGCTTTCAGTGCTGTACTAATCACCCAATAGATATGCTTATTTTTAGAAATATACTTCCACCAAACCGCACGGAATGGAGCACATAGAAAACAGGAGCCGGTGACTCATTTTCTAAGCACCTTGAAGCTTGACTTGCCAGAGACGTCGAGCCCGTGGCCAGAGTGATTTTTATGTTAGCAAATCTTGGTGCGACAGATGTAGTTAGTTATACAGGGGCAATAGCAGCCACCACTGTAATCTCCACACATTTTTAATAAGGTCTAAAGTGTTTGACGTCAAAAATATGTATAGCTTCACAGAAGAAAGTTCTGAACAACTGTTTTCACTTTTCATACAAGTTTTTCTAAACTTTTTACAATTGTTGACTTTTACTCTGCAACTTGTAAGTACTGAAGTGAAGTAGATAAAGTCCAAATTAACATATTTTATTTCGGCTTACCTCTTTCCTGTAATTTAAATACCAGAGGTGCGCCGCTAGCTGTTTGATTGCCCGCGTGCAATGCACACCTTGCTGCACGCCCGCTTACGGCGGCCCGTAAATAATCTGCAAGCGCCTATTTAAAAACATGTACAATAATCGACAAACTGGCAAGTTGATTCTGGTAATGATCTGTTAGGCACTTCTTTAAATTCAGCATTAATAAATTCTTTAGCTAAAATAAAGATGAAACCTTACCCAATAACTCAACTGTCCTAGACTCTATAGGTCCTTTAAAAGCTTTAAAAATGATATGAAACCCACAGCTGTATATACTTGTTGCGTAATTAGCAAATATAATTGACTGCACGCATGGCGCAGTGGTTAAAAAGGCTTTAGAAAGAAAGAAAAATATTTAATCTAATATTTACAGGTAAATACACGATTATATAAATAAAATAAAAAAAATGTTAAAAACAATCATAATGCCTTGTGCCTTGTCAGAAAGGTGGGTGTCTCAGCATATTATATATCAGTATATTATACAAGGATAAATATATGATGTATATCTATATACGTACATTAAATAAATACACTTTAAAGGAACAAAAGTTAAAGGAACAATCGACTACTAGCATATTTAAACTGCGCGAATCGTGTACGAACATCTTTGGGCCTCCTTTGCCATGACAAAGGAGGAGAAACCGCGGGAACGCAGTGTTTTGAAACTTCATTCAATGATTCATTCAGTCGTTGAACGAAGACGCTTGCGTTCTTCGATATTTTATTGCCGTTTCACCTCGTCGCCACCTCCTACACTGAGTGTTGTGGGGTCAATTGGGATCGCCTGGGACAACATATTGTATGATTCAACAATTTCAGATTGTCAGAAAGTCCATTGCATCACAGAATATAAGATGAGGGATTTGTCTTCAAAACAAATGTCGAATTATATCCATTTTTTTCTGTCTGTAAGGCAAAATATAAAAAGTATTACATACAAAGGACACCCAGCAACCTTATCCTGAAATTTGTTTTATTATAATATAAATTATAAATGGTTGTTTTTAAATACCTAATAAGTTATGATCACAGTCTAATAGAATCAAAATAACCTATATTAAAATGATTTTATAAAATCTTTATTTGATTTACGGTAGTACTATTCGTTCGTGTTGTCACGAAAATAAACAATCAAATGCAAATGAGTAATTTATTCAAGGGCATAAAACGAAACCAATTATGAAATTGTTTCCAAAAACTACAAAAGTACATTAACATACTTTTCTTTGAAATTCATAATTTCTTTTTACCTAAAAAACGTAAAAAAATGTACTTATTGTAAAATAAAATAAAATAAAATGATCACATGTGAAAGGTATTTTTCTTATCCTAGCAACACTTGACGGGTAAGGATACGGGTAGTCTAACTACACGGAGTAACTACTCGTCAGGCCGTTGTCTAATGCGCTGAGTGTTGTGGGTTCACAACATGGAACAACACTGTGTGATCCACAAATTGTTGTTCTGAGTCTGGTTGTTGTTTGTGTCCGTTTCATGTATGTTTGTAAAGCCCCCCGCCTGCGTCACCTGTCAGTTTGCGCGCCTTCGCTCGTATTGTTGATGTGACGTTATGTTTGCTTTTGTTTCAACCTATTTAATTATATAACTGACTTGATATCTAACTATTAACTATATTATTTCAATAGTAAATTATCCATGTTTGGGCCAGAGGCTCATATAAAGTGGTCGATGTCTTTAATGGTTCCACACGAGTGACTAGAGGGTACGATCCTCCCGTTGTAAGCACATAGATACTGTATCAATTACATCGTAGAGAAGTATAGTTGTCCCCTACTAAGAAAAGAGGTAGGCCCTATAACTTCAAAGTCTTTATTCCGTATTGACATTTAGGAGCGTAATTTTTCAAACCCTTCTCTTATATTTGTTTTTCTATTTACATATGTGACAGCTTAGAGCTCTGAAAATTTGATACAAATTTATGAAGCTTCTAGTAGCACGACTCGGTGTGATTTATTACATGAAAAAGAAATCTTCTACAGTCCATGTAGTAATAAAATGTAGTAAGTTTTTCTTGAAGAATATTTTAGCTGAATGCCTTGAATTTACGAACCGTAACATAATTCACAATAGTTCTAACTTTGAATATTGTTTTGTAATAAAATATGGACTTGTATACTATGTTCAGTTAAAAAAATAACTAAATTAATATCTTGTTAACAAGGCGGGCATAACAATACCTCATTGGATAAAATTACACACAAAATGTAAAATTCTCAAATTTCGCTGAAATGATTTCGATGTACCTCTGTAGAATATTAATTTATGTATATTTATGCTTTAATAAACTCCGTTTTTAACATTAAAACTGCTACAGGTGTGCTGAATGACATGGGCTCTTTCTTCGACTCTCTACGTGACAACCTAGAAACATTGGTGTCGCTTTCGCCACAGGAGCGCTCATCACTATTTGCGGAACCGCCATCCGTCGTGAACGCGCCTTCATCCAGTAAGTAGTTAGGGTCCGATTCTTTCCTCTTTCGCTTTAGGTCACTCTAACTCCGCTACTTTTAAGTATTGTTTAACAAGTTACGCAGTTTGTTTTCTCTTGTCGACAAGAGATTATCAGAGAAAATGTGACACACTGTTGCACGTTTAAAAACCTTGAAATATAGTAGTCAAATAGTATAAGTATAAACTAATTGAAAATAAAACACAAAATGATAAATTAATATATTTGTAAGTGAAATGTTTGGTGGTCACGACTCTAAAGCAAGGAGGTCATGGGTTCGATTCTATCCCAGGCAGTAAACGTGTCATGAACATTACCCTTTATTTATTCTGTAATTAGATGCGTATGTTTATACTGTTGGATATTTGGTAGACTGTAAATCTTACAGGTTCTGCCTAGTCTGAATGTGTGAAATTATCGATTTACTTCAAGAATCGATACACGTACATACATTCACGCCTATATCCCGGAATGTCTGTGCAGAGACGTATTAAATGCCTGCGTTTTGCAAACTATAGTTTCAATATGACTCACGTAATAGGAACAAGCCAATTGCCTTATTGTCCTACAGTATCGTGAATAAATAAATTGTGTGAAATGTCTTTTGTGAAAACTTGAGCAGATACTAGGTTTATCGACATTTACAAAGTAAGATAACATTATCGTTTCCATTCAGTCTTATTTCGAACGCCTGAGATAAATTATAACAAGTTCAATGAGCTGATCAATGCGAATCAATAACCGACAGTTTTACCAACTGATGGCTAAATATTACATTGTTAAAATTATGACTATTGTGTCAAAAAATGTTATTGAGTTTTCTGATTATAAAAATGCTTAATAGCAGCCCAGAATTTGCTAGTTGAGATCGTACCCTTGTGCCTCGGAAAGCACGTAAAACAGTCGGTCTTGCGTCTGATAACCGGTCGTGTCGGATAGCCGACCGTTCGAATTACAAGAGTGAAGGAACAGAGAGTACACCTGTGCTTGCGGGCACCCCACCGGGGAGGCACTTCTTTGCGAATTGGGTTCGAGTGGAGATCGTTCTCCCACCTTCTCCGCCGCCTCCTTTCACGAAATTACACCTTGCGGGGGCCCACCTCGCAAAGATGTCAGACGATGCAGGCAGAGAGTATCCTCTCAAATAATTGACGCGCCTCGTCCTGCAACACGATGAGCCTTTAGGCCACGACCGAATCACCAGGCCGTCCCGGCTTATATAATAGAACCAGCTGCCTGCTCTTCCAGCATTCAGGAAAGTGTCCGGACGCCAAGTTGACGTCCAGAATCTCCCTGAGGTGGTCCGACATATGGTGGGGCTCACGCCAACACTTAGGCAGGTATCCCATCCCGCTCGAGGGCGGTGTTCTTGGAACAGATCCGTAGAGTAATCGCCCCTATCTCTAATTTCCTGACTTACGGAACATTATCCTCATTGCTCCCGTAGTCTGCGACAAAGAAGGTCATCGACGGCGTGTGTGTTCCGCCCGCTGTTTTTCCCGAAGACGGTGCCCGTGGTACCGGGCAGGCGCTAGGAGGGATCCGAATGTCGTAATAACAGCTGTTTCTGGATCGCTCCTGTCTCAGGCGCAGAGTGTTACACCGTGTGGTTTTAGTCGGTCCGATTCCGACACACGACCCCACCGCAAGCCCCGGAAGGGTGACGGTCCGAGGGCGGGCCTTCAAAAAAAGGGGACGATTCTTAACACATTCAGATCCCTCCTTACCTCGACGAGCACTTTAAACCGTCCATCCCGGTGCCATACGAACGTGAGAGCATTTTTATCAATTCAGATGCACAGATGACCTAGTGGTTTAAGCGGTCGTCACGCCGCGCTGAACTGCGCTAAGTGTTGTAAGTTCAATCTCCACATGGAACAACACTGCGTAATCCACAAATTGTTATTTTGAGTCTGACCGTTTTTCATGTCTGTTGCTTGTATGTTTGTAAAGTTTCCGAAATGTAAGACATAGGTTTAAAGCGGGCGTTGTTTTTTGAAAAATAAAACAAAATTATCAATCGTTATGGGTGGTTGGAGCCTTAAATATCTGACAACAGTCCTTCTACATAACTTCAATATCATCTTGTACTTGGATTATAAAAGTTTAATGGTAGTCGGTTCACATAAAAAATCGGAGTTCAGCTGTATACACTTAAAGACGATTCCAACCTAGTTTCGAAAAAAGGTTCAAACGAAGACATAGAAGTTATCCACGTTTAGTATTTTGAAGAGCCTACAATATGTAAGCACACCGCAGAAGACTATGGTATTTGCTTCATAATTATAAATATAGAAGTTTAACTATTCCAATAAAATTAATTTAAGCTTTTAAGCAAGGAGTAAAACAGCTACAAACAACTAAAAAGGTTAAACTCAATTATAACTTTGAATTTGCGATTAAAACCTCCTTGGTTTGTGTCTAAGAAAATTAAATGAAAAGATTGTATATATTTTTATTGTCAGCGCGTCGCGTTTTACTCATGGAGAGCCAATGCTTTGGCAGATATAAGCTAGTTTGACCGGCAAGATATCGTGATCTCTCAGAAAATCAGTATTTAGCAATTCTTTTGTTGTCTTTGAGTGAGTAAGGAAGGTTACCGAAACTCAAGAATGAAAGTCTTTTGTTATCATAAGGCGATTGTCACTTAAAACTAAGAAACCCGTCTAGTTTTGTATTTTTTACAGCATAAAAATGTAAGCAAATTACAATATAAAATGCAAGCATGCACAATTTAAACAGTAGATTAATTTGCTATTCATAAAAATACACCCGTAAAGTTTAATTAAAGGAAAAAACCACTCCGTCTCTGTTTCTGCTTCAATACTTGTACAGCTACTAGAAATTACCTAATTGAAAGAGTTAATTTACCTGTAGAAATTTTCGATTGTTTGCCAACTTCTTTGTTCAGTAAAACTTAGTTTCTAAGCTTACATTTCATTGCAGTTTTCGAAATGTTTCCTTAAGTTATTTGAATGTAATTTCTTTGCAAACTTTCTTGTTTGTCTTTTCACGTTTTTAGAAAATTTTATGCTTTTGTGGAGATTATGCACAAACGGTTTAAAATATCAGAAAACTAATGGATCGTAAATAAGGTAAACACCGAGTGTTCAATAGCAATTATTTTAATTACCGAAATATTGCAGATTGCTCATATACATGGAAATGCTTAAATTTCGAATTAGTAAAGTTGTTTCACTGACTAGCTGACCCGCGCAATCTCGTCCACGTCTCCTATTGGCGTTAGCGTGGTGTTATACAGCATGAACAAATGTTGAAAATGAACAAAAAAAAAATTACCTTTTACGAAATAGACATATGCTATGCAGACTTCTTTTTAGAACTCTTAAAGGAGTGCAATTCTTTCACACATTATTTTTGTGAAACTGACCGTTTACGCAGCACGCACAATGAAATTCAAAGGGAATAATTTACATCTGTTTTTCCAAATTTTTTTATTGATACTCCGCTCTTTTTGGTCGTAGCGTCCCTTGATAATTAGGCTATGGAACACTGAGAGAATCTTTGAAATCGGATCCGTAGATTAGTGCGTTCAACCAAATATACAAAGAAACAAACACTTCGGCTTTGTAATATAACAATTATAGCTCTAGAATATAGATGATAAAATTCATTTTTCAATTTGTGAACTTAAAAATTTACGTTAAAAAAAATAATCAATGTCATTTTAAAGTATGACGTATAATCCTAAAGTATTACTAACCATAGAGTATAAGGTGTAATTTTTACTTCTTTACAATTTACTTAGTCCTCAGAACTTTGTGTTACACACGGTTGTTACTTCAATAATGCCACTTGACACGCTGTTCTTGCATATGAGACTGTGTAAGCTCCAGTTCATCCGAAATTTTGAGGTCTTAAATCGTGATCAGAGGATGATTGCCTCACGTATTATCATCATTCCAAATGCGCACGATCAGGGTTCCAAGTTGGTTACTCACTTCTGTATTGACTAATGTTTGCTGTTGTAGGAGTTTATTTATAATATGACGTAGATTAGTGTGGAGTATATTCTGTCAAGTTTATGAATAACTGAACGGTGCAGCATAAGACGTGCGTCTCTCAACTAATGGACTGACAACCCACTAATAAAATATTGCCGCCCTAAGCTCTTCACTTTACCGTAATACGAAGTTAAAACCAAGACGTTTTAATGGTATATATTTAATCACCTTGGTCATTCTTTGTACGTGACAGTTAACGTATAATACACCAAAAACTTTTGCGTGGTAGCGTATGCGACTGTTGCATTTAAGGTCTCAGGTTCGATTCCCAGGTTGGACCAATTATTTGTACAACCTGCAAACATTTGTTTCGCAGTTTGAATGTCTTCTGTGTATAATAGGTATGTTTTACAAAAAAAAAAAATGTGTGTTTAAATCAGTTAGTTTAGGTCGGCTAAAGCCTGAAATTCATTACCAGCGCACGTGTTTCCCTCCCACTACGATCCCGAGTCCTTTAAGCGGGGCGTTAAAAAGCATCTCATTAGGTCGCCATAGCATGGGTCGTCATGTTACACTGTCGTCATTCGCAGTGAATATGGCGACCACCGCTCTTGGATTCTATTCATGCTTTCCATCAGGCAGAATAGAGTCACTTTGGTAGGTTAAATATGAAAAAAAATAAAAAAAAAATGTTAATAATAACCATTATTACAAGCTTTGGTTGATGATGATGTTGTGTGCCAGATGTCCGAAATATATATATTATTACTGTATTATTTTTTTGTCTTAACCCCCGAGTCTTGGAGAGCGCGTACAGCCGTCGGTTCTGCGCCTGATCTCTCTTCGTTCGTGTCGTTAGGTTCTGAGAGTGAGGGAACAGAGAGTGCACCTGTGTTTGCACACACACTTGAGCACTATAATATCTTCTGCGTAGATGGCTGGTCTCCGTTGAGATTGACCGCCGTAACCAAAATCGGCTAGGAGTACATCATTATCAATTTTGTTCACTCACTCGTTAGGTTTTTTATCGAGTATAGAGTAAAAAAGCAGACGATACACCTACAACTAAAAAACCATATGTGTGTTGCCACTTTTTCAGTAACACCCAGAATTAAAGAGCAGTAATTCCTCTCGCAAGGCAAATAAAAAATTAAGTGGTATCAAAGGACACTTGGGTGGAACGAAGTTCCTTTCGATTAATTAAGGAATTGTTTTTTTTTTCTTCTTTTAAGTTATAAAAAAATAGAAATAATCGTCGCGACACTACACTGTTCAAAGTAAAATACATGAGAAACATGCGCACGCCCTTACTACACTATAGCAAAAATTGTCGTGATAACTTTTCGTCTGATTTTTTTCCGTCTAGCCTCCTTCGCAACGTGCGATTAGGAACTTCGTTCCAAAAATTACTAAACATCCATTCTCTGTGAGGCTACCTGTTGCTAGGTAACGAAAAAAAATTATGGGTGTAAGTACTATTTTCTACTAAATATTCTAAGGCAAAGATAATTAAAAAATGGACATACTGAAGTATTAATTTTGTCGTGATTGACTAGTATTTGTTGAACTGGTAACCAATAAATTTATTCAACAATACTCTTTTTATGTACCTTGTCTTTTACTGATTTCGTTTTATGGCTTTATGAGTGACCGCGTAATTAAATTGTACTTTTAAACCTTTTTTATAGGTTTTTATTTCTACCTGAAAAATAAGTTTACGTTTTTTTTCTATATTAAGAGCCTTCCAAAGTGACTTTACTGCCTGATGGAAAGCATGAATAGAATCCAAGAGTTACGGTCACCATACTCATTGCAAATGCAGACAATGCAGTATAGTGACCCACACTACGGCGGTCTTGTGAGATGCTTTTTCACACCCCGTTTGAGGACGTAAAAGGCACGACAGTCATTGTGACAATGTAAGGCTTACATAGTTACCACGATAACTGTCACCCTGTCATTATTAAGTCAAAGTTACGAAGAGTTACCTTGAATCTTTAGAAAGTAATTATTATCTCTAGGATTATTTATTTATTTATAGATCATGTACACCTGATGTTTAGGCGAACTTATTGCCTACGGCATTCACTACCAGTAAACCATTGGGTGAAGCAGAGAAAATAGGAAGTAGATGCGTTTATAGATATATTAAACAAACATAATATATCATCCCATCATACAATTAAACCTATACACTATGTACAAACAAACAAATATATATATGTAAATACATTTTTTTTTATTATCTTAAGAGCCTGCCAAAGTGACTCTACTCTACCTGATGAAAAGCATAAATAGAATCCAAAAATTGTGATCACTGTACTCATTGTGAATGCAGACAATGCAGTATGGTGACCCACACTATGGTGGCCCAGTAAGATGCTTCCTGACGCCCAGCTTTGAGACGTAAAAAGCATGAGAATCATCGTGGCATTGTATTGCATGCACTGACCACGACAACTGTCACTCCTGCATCAATGGGCCGCCGGATTCAAAATAATACATATATACACATATAGATACTATTAATAATAATAGATTGTCATTTAGAAGTCGATTCTACCAGTTGTTTCACGAGATAATCCTTCACTTTTACCATAAACGAAAAACTTTTGTGTTCGATTATCTCAAATATCATCAGAAGTTATTTTAAACAGTTTTTTTGAAAGATCCATTTCAATTATTAGTACACTAAGAGTTAGGAGACTTTTTTTTAATATAAATTTTCTAAGAAGACCCTGTTAGCTTTCTTTTGTTCTTAATAAGACTACGATGTTATATAACGAGTAAACATATGTAAATACAAGTATAAGATATATGAAGAGATACATGAGTCAGGTGAATGTGGCTTGCTTTTGTTTTTGGTTTCGGCAAGTTTTGTAATCATTATCCTATAATAGTTCATTTCTGGACAATCTCTACTTTAGATCTCTACTTGGATCTCTTCTTGGATCTCTTTCACGTGGGCCAAACGGGTTGACATAGAGTTTATGTCAAGCTTTTTCTTCTCTTCATAGTGCTATCCTGAACAGTTTACTCCCATAATCGATTTTCGTCATCACACCCACGTGACTGACTGTTTCGTTGAACAAGGGTAGTGTAGGTACACTTCGTATTTTTAATCCATCGACACAGGGATAGAGATAAAATCTATGCTTATACATAAAAAGAACTTGCAAAGTTCCATTTAGGTGAAAATATTATTAACAATCGTGTCTAGTAATTGAATACACTTTGCTTGAAGTAATTTTTCCTGTCGCTTCAACCCTCAAAACAATATTAAGTATGCAAATATACAGCGCGTCAGACTTTTTAATCAGCGCGTATTATATATCAAACAAAACACCCATCGTTGGTACAAACAAAAACACCATAACTGACACGAAGCCTAATTGTCATTTGATAGCTTTGATAATGCGAACACCAATCATTTTGTAATCCACACATTTTTTCATGAAACATTAAAATATTGTTAAAATGCACGACCTTGTCGAATGAAATATTATTATGCAAAGAAAATTGTTATGAGCAAATAATGATTTGGGTATTTTTGTTTTTTTTTAATTTGTATTTTTAATAGGTATAATTTCAAATGGGCCTTTATATTCCCGAATATATAATAGTAACTAATGTCATCAACCACCATCAATTGGGTAGATGACTGTATCGTAAATAAATACCAATGTTCACTTCATTAAAACTAATATCGCGAAACATCTGGGAAAATACAATTAACATAGCTTTTTATTATTATTACGAATTTGAATTAAATATACAGTGAAATATATTGTTCAATTGAGTAGTCTAAGATAGTGACGTCACAATTTGGTATTTAGTACATTTTTCATACAAAATTGTCGTTTTGACAGATGATAAAAAGTAACTAATTTGACTAAGGTGTCATCTAGCCTATTCTATCTTGATTCATCGTTCTATGAATTGAGAGATTCTAAATTCAAAACTTACTCGTCATTTTTGAAGTTACACTTCTTTTGGCGCGTCATTGAAAAATTACAAGAGTAAATTGTTAGGATGCGTGCGCACATTGTCACGAAAATCAGACACCGTAACAAAAAACCGACACCATGAAATTAGCTAGTCCACATATTAGTTTTGAAGTTATACTTCTTTTGGCGCGAAATTTATTTAACTGTATAATGCGGTATAATAAAACTTTCTTTCCATATATTAAATACTTTTTTCTATTATTAATGTCATTTTCTCTACAAACAAAGGATAGATAATGTGAAGAAAAATATTTATAGAAAGGTTTTATCTTTTTACACCAAAGAAGTGTAACTTCGTATAGTAAATAAGTACACACACATGTTTTTTTTTAATTATTTCAGTAGCCAAAAAAATTTTGTGTGCAAATTCTTTTCTAGTCTAAAACATACTCAAATGTAGTGTATGCAAGTACCTTTAAAAGCACGTCACAATATACCTCCATAGTTCAACCTTCAGTAGCCAATGAACTCGACGCTACCGGTGTCTTAAGTAGACGGTACTCTTAAGGTTACACACAGCTTCCTATTCAATGGAAATAGGAAAATGTGTTCACAGGAACTCTTAACAAGATGACAATGGCAATCAAATTGCGACAGGAAATAACCTTTCAATTTGTTTGTTAATTGCAGTTTGTGTATTCTGGTCAATTCTTTCAACTCAAATACTAACCAAATGAGAAATACTATAGTTTATGTAGAGAATGTCCACAGACTATACAAATGTACATTTCTATAATATATTACCGCAGTTGCCGATATGAACCGTCTCACTCACGGTTCACTGACTCATTAATACTTTATACTATTATGCCTCTTTACCTAAGAAGTAGGCATAAATCTGTAACAGTAGGAACTCCGGTAGCGGTCCCAATTGGAACTCCGGAAAAAAGTTTCCCACAAAAGGAGGTGAAGGAATAAGTATTCTTTCACTTTTTGTTCGAAACTTTGCACCTTCTTTTGAAATGCAATACTTTTAAGAGTGTAATACTACAACTTTTAGGATTCCATGGCAAAATGGTAAAACGCGGCACCCTTATAGTTTCATCAGGTTTGTCTGTCTGCCCGTCCGTCCATCTATCCACACTATATCTCACAGACTACTAGTCTTAGAAACCTGTAATTTTGCATGAAAATAAATTGTAAACACACTGTAAAATGCAAGAATAAAATCTTGAGACAATTTTCTAGTACCCTTAAAATGGGGATGTTATTTTTTACATTCATCCACCCCATGATGTGGTCATTGGACAGGTTTTTTTTAAAAATAAGACAATATTTTAATGAAAACATTTATTTGTGAGATATTAAGTCTTAAAATGCTCATTTTTGTTTAAGTGGAGTCCCCTTACCCTCTCTTAACCAAACGGTGGTATTTGGAGACATTTTTTTTTTTTTTTTATACCACGACGGTGGCAAACAAGCATACGGCCCGCCTGATGGTAAGCGGTTACCGCAGCCCATGAACGCCTGCGGCACCAGGGGCATCACGTGCGCGTTGCCGACCCTTTAAAAACCTATTTACCCCCTTCTTGAAGAGCCCCATACTGTAGTTTCCAGGGAAAACCTCGGCAGGGAGCTCATTCCATAACGAGATTGTTCGCGGGAGAAAATTTCTCTGAAACCGCACTGTGCGCGACCATTTAGGTTCCAATGTATGTGGATGAGCTCCCTGACGATGGCGAGCGGTGCGGTGGTAGAAAGTGGCTGTGGGCATCATATCAAACAATTCTTCAGAACACAGCCCATTGTAGAGACGATAGAGCACACACAAGGAGGCAAAGTCTCTCCTAAGACTTAGTGGCTCGATACCGTCTGTGAGATCAGGATCGTCGACTATTCTCACAGCACGTCTCTGAACTGAATCGAAAGGCTCAAGCTGGTACTTCGGTGCTCCCGCCCAGAGATGACAGCAATACTCCATGTGAGGTCGAACTTGTGTTTTGTAAAGTAGTAGCCTTTGTGCCGGTGTGAAGTATCGCTTCGCTCTATTCAGAACACCAAGTTTTTTTGATGCCAGCTTGACCTTCTCTTCCAAATGAGCTCGAAATTGGACGTCACTGGAGATGTCGACACCGAGGATTCCAATACTCTGTGAGATGGTAAGGGGTGTATTCTGGAATTGTGGAACCACAGTGAACGGGGTTTTCTTAGCGGTAAACGCACAGACTTGTGTCTTAGAGGGGTTAAATTGGACCAGGTTATCCCGACCCCAATCGGAGACTCTGTGTAAGGTGCTCTCGATTTGAGACACAAGTTGTTCGCGACTTTCTACTACAACGGTACGAGGGATGTTAGCTCGGCCCGTGTAATACGCATCTCCAGTACTGTCGTCCGCATAACAATGGATACTATCCGTGGACAGCATATCATTGATATGCAGCAAGAACAGCGTTGGAGATAGCACGGAGCCTTGCGGGACACCAGCGTTTATGTCCATGCTTTCGGAACAGCTACCATCGACGACGGCTTTTATGCGTCTGCCGGACAAAAAGCTAGCCACCCACTTGCACAAACCCTCGGGCAGGCCGTAGGATGGTAACTTCGATAGAAGACCCCTGTGCCAGACCCGATCGAACGCCTTTGCTATATCCAGGCTAACTGCCAAAGCCTCACCTTGACTCTCAATGGCTGAAGCCCACCGGTGAGTGAGATACACTAGAAGGTCACCAGTCGAGCGACCGTGGCGGAAACCATACTGGCGGTCGCTGATCAAATCGTGCTCTTCTAGGTAACTGAGGAGCCGTGTGTTGATTACACGCTCCATCACCTTAGAGAGAAGGGAAGTTATAGCTATAGGCCTGTAATTCGATGGGTCCGATCTATCACCCTTTTTTGGCACTGGATGCACATGGGCAGTCTTCCACGAAGACGGCACTTGCCTTTTGCGGTAGGAAAGCGTGAAAAGTCGCGTTAGTACAGGGCACAACTCAGGAGCACACTGCTTGAGCACCACTGCAGGTATGCCGTCTGGCCCACTCGACTTATGAACGTCTAGACAGTTTAGTTCCCGCCGCACTTCTCTTTGCGAAATGTGTATTTCCGGCAAAGAGTGTTGGCACGGCGGGTTAGTAGGCGGTACCGCACTTCCATCCTCGTTCATGGTCGAGTTTGAGGCAAAGAGTTGCCCAAGTAGGTCGGCTTTCTCTTTGGCACTGAGGGCCAAGTTACCATCGGCATTTCGCAATGGTGGTAAAGACGACTGGCAAAAGTTTCCCTCGGCCGCCTTAGCAAGAGACCAAAAGGCACGACTCCCAGAGGGGTAGCCCGTAAGTCGCTCACCAATCCTGCCGATGAAATCGAATTTGGCTCTGGCAATTGTCTTTTTGCAGGATCTCGAGGCAGCATTTAGTTTGCGTCTCACATCAGAGATGTTCGGATCCTTATTAGCACGGGCCGTGGTCCAAGCCCTGTAGGCAGTCTGCTTGACTAGTCTGGCTTCCTTGCAGAGCCGGTTAAACCACGGTCGCTTTTGTTTTCCCGCAGCTACTGATGAGTTAGGAATAAAATACTCCATACCCACCAGGATCGTCTCAGTGACAGCGGCTGCGCAGGGGTCGGGGTCTTCTGACGCGAAACAAAGCTGCCTCCACGGGTACGATGCGTAGAATTCACGCAATCCATCCCAGTCTGCTGATTTATATTGCCACATGCGGCGCAGGTCGGCTGGGCGAGGTGGAATATGCCGCGCGCATGGGACTACGGTCCGGACGAGGCAGTGGTCGGATGAGCCGAGAGGTGCGTCCACTGTGATAGTGTAGTCGTCCGGACGCGTCGTCAGCAGTAGGTCCAGCAAAGAGTGCGCATGGCTCTCAATATCAGGTATTCTTGTTGGGGAATGTACCAGTTGTGAGAGGCCATGGGCCAGAGCAAATTCATGAGTAAACCTTCCCGCAAAGTCGGTGGATCGAGAATTTAGCTACTCACAGTGGTGGGCATTAAAGTCTCCTAAAATCACCAACTCAGCACGGGGGTACTGCTCAAGAACTTTGTCAGTCGTCACTTGCAGGTGCTCAAAGAGTGCTCTAGTCTCCCTGTCGCCGCTATGAAACCTGTATAGGCACGCATAGATTCGAGTCTGACCTCCGTAGTCTACGCGCACCCACATTACTGACAGGTCCCTGTCTTCATAAAAATGAAGACGGCGACAGCAGATATCCTCCCGGACGTACATGCATACACCGGCACGTCTCAGGAATTTGTGTTCGAGTTTGTAGCCGGGGTAGTGTAGGTATGATGTATCAGCCGGGCAGGATATCTGTGTCTCCGTAAGAAATAAGAGGGTCGGCTGCGCAATCTCCAGATGAAGGTGGACTGCGTTCAGGTTGGAGTGAAGTCCCCTGATATATGAAGACATGATGATATAGAGACATGAAGAAAATTACTGAAATAACATATATAACAAAGTTAAAACGGAAAATTTTACAGTTAAATGGAATTTATTAGTTTATGAGTAATCAGAGTAATAACCGACCAACAAATTCAATGTTAAAGTCCGACGAAACAGTTAGTAACCCCTACATTGGGTGTGTTTTTCGTTTAATTTAACTTACTCGATTTTGTTACAATTCAATACCATGTAATAATAGTCTGGATGTAATTATTCTGAAGTACGAGTATGTATGTATTTAGAATCATTTAATTATGTCTATGAACAGTCTGGTTACCGTGGCACAGGCTCTGCCTAATTAGAAATCAGACAGCCGTGCGTGAAACGTGTGAGATTACTTATTTACTTTTTTTTTACTTTTTCTTTTCTTTTAGTAACTAGAGAATGCAGTCTCAGCGTGTAAATTTCATTCAAAGCTATATCTATGCTTAGTTTTAATACTTTCTCGAATATGTAGAATATGTGATATTTTCATTGTCACCGGACCGGACAGCCAGACACTAAGGTTCAATAGAACGTATCACGTTCTCTACACACTTGGAGAAAGTGTGATTTGTTCTCATATAACATAGAATTTATGTGTTTATTAAATAATTTATTTACCACTTAATATGTTAAATTTTATATATCTATGTATAAAATGTATGTGGAATGTTAGTACCTGTATTCGTCACTTAGGTGTTATAAGATGGGAGACTCCACAAAAGCATTGCATAGAAAAAGAAAACTTGAAACAAACTCTATACTAACCCATACTAACAGTGTAATAGTCGTAGGCCAAAAGCACCCTATTAAATTGAACCGACTTCAATCAGTACTAACAAAGATGACTAAAACTAAAATAAGTACGACATAACAGATAACATTATTACAGCAATTGACACCGTATGTGTTTGAAGTCGGTGCCAAAGTCAATGTATAATAATAATCAATACTGGGACCTTTTTTTTTTTTTTTTTTAACGTGTGGAAACCCCCTCGGGCCGTCACCCCACCGGGGTTTACGGCGAGGTGGTGTGTCGGAATCGGACCGACTAAAACCACACGGTGTGCCACTCTGCGCCTTAGATAGGAGGGATCCGGGAACCGCTGCTGTTACGACATCCAAATCTCTCCCAGCGCCTGCCCGCTAAAGCGGGCACCATCTGCGGATAAATTCTCTATTTAGGCGACGTACGGCACACGTGCACATCACCTCCTCGCGGCTGGCCACTATAGCGGATGGAGGGGAAAACCCGTCCCGTCCACCCGCGGCCACACTCAAGGCGGCATGAGGCGCTGGTATGCGCGCCTCCGCCGCCCGGCTCGCCGGCGGCGAATTGGGTCCGAGTGGATATCGTCCTCCCGGGCCTTCTCCGCCGCCTCCTTCCGCGAAATTACGTCTTCGCAGAAGGTTGCGACCGCGGTAAAACAACTGTCGCTACCGGCCATGGAGCGTATGACGGCCGGTAGCGAGAGATCACCTCCAATAACTGCAGTGAGGACCCCACGCTGCGCCGCCCAAGCGGAACAAACTGCTAGCGTGTGCTGAGCCGAGTCCTCACTACAGTCGCAGTGGTGACAGGCGGGACTCAATTCCCTCCTGACGACCGAGTGCAGATACTTCCCGAAGCAACCGTGCCCGGAAAGGACCTGCGTCAGTCGGAAGGAAAGGGTCCCATGCTGCCGCCCTGCCCACTCGGCGATGACCGGCTGGAGAGCCTCCACGGCGGCAAAGCCAGCACGTGGAGCCTCCAGCCGGGACGACCAACGAGCCATCGTGGCTCGACGAGCGGCCTCTCGCCACTCGCGTATCTCTTCGGGCGGGGGCCGTATGCCGCTACCCGCCCGGAAGTCAGCCGTCCGCCGATAAACTTCGGCGAGCACTTCCGCCTCCAAATCCCACGGGGGAGTTCCGGCCAAGGCGCACGCCGCCTCCGTTGATACGGTGCGGTAACCACGTATGGCTCTAACCGCCAATATCCTCTGAGGGCGCCAGAGGCGAGCCCTATTCTGGGCGGTCAGAGCCGCCGCCCACACCGGTGCACCATACAGTGCCATTGACCGGACAACTCCCGTGTATAGCCGTCTCGTCGCGACGCTGGCTCCACCCAAATTGGGCAAAAGTCGCCCAAGGGCGGAAGCAGCGCCGACCAGCTTTGGAGTAAGCTGTCGGAAGTGCTCGTCGAAGAGCCACCTGCCGTCGAGGATCAGGCCCAGATACTTCATCTGGGCCTTAATCGGTACGAGGACCGAATTGACAACGATAGAGGCGCCGGGAGGGTGGACCACGACGGGGCCCATGAAACAAAACGGCCTCCGTCTTATCTAGGGCCACCCGTAAACCCAGCGCCTCAATGCGCCCGACCACCAAAGAGACTCCCACGGAGGCCAGGCGCGCCGCCTCTTGAAAGTTCGCCCCCTGGGCCGTGACCAATGTGTCATCGGTGTAACAAATTACGCCCAGCCCGGGGGGAAGACGACCTCGAAGGGCCCAGTCGTATCCCATATTCCACAGGAGTGGTCCGAGGACAGACCCCTGTGGAACACCGCACGACATGGACCGCCGCCTCAGAATACCATCTCGGTCCTCGTACATGACGGTACGCTCCTCAAGATAGTCTGCCACAAGCCGCCTCAGGTACTCTGGCACCCCGTGGTAGTGGAGTGCTTCCCTGATGCAGCTAAATGGCAGACTATTAAATGCGTTGGCGATGTCCAACGACACCGCCAGCAGCACGCCGCCACAGCTCACCGCCTCTTCGGTCACGGCCCTCAGGCGCAACACAGCATCGACTGTCGAACGCCCGGGTCGAAACCCGTATTGGGCGTCCGACAGATCGGGGCCCACCTCGCAGAGGTGCCGGACGATGCGGGCAGAGAGTATCCTCTCAAACAATTTACCCGCCTCGTCCAGCAACACGATGGGCCTATAAGCCGCGACCGAATCGGCCGGCCGTCCCGGCTTCCGTAGTAGGACCAGCTTCCCGCTCTTCCAGCCCTCAGGAAAACGTCCGGACGCCAAGCTGGCGTTTAGGACTTCCCCGAGGTGATCCGACATGTGGTCGAGGGTTCGCGCCAACACTCGGACAGGTATTCCATCTGGCCCAGGGGCGGTGTTCTTAGAGCGAATCCGTAGAACGACCGCCCCTATCTCCGATTCCCTGACGGGCGGAACATTATCCCCGTTCCGTCCCCCGTCGTCTTCGACCATGAAGGCCATCGACGGGGGTGTGTGCTCCGCCCGCTGCGGGAAAAGACCCTCGACCACTTCCTGCAGGAAGCTGGGCTGGAGTGTCTCTGTAAGGGAGGGGCCCGACGTGCGGAGCTTTTGTCGCACCGCACGATAAGGGCGACCCCAGGGGTCACGATCGAGACCCTCCAGCATCTCCTTCCTCTTCAGTTCTTTGGCGCGGCTAATGGCCAGCTTCAGAGTTTTCCGCGCCTCTCGGTACTCCTCATGAAGCTGGTCCTCCTCGCCGTCTACGCGGTGTCGCCGCCGACTACGGGTGTAGGACCTCCGGGCATGAGTACAGGCCGCGCGGAGGTCCGCCAACTCCTGGGACCACCAGTAAACTTCCTTCCGTGGAGGCTGACAACCTCGGATGCGGGGCATGGCCGCATCGCAAATTTGCGTAATCGCACCGCGGAAACGACCAGCCCCCATGTCGACCTCCTCGGTCGGAGCCTGCGAAGACAGCCAGGAGTGAATAATGGCTGCCTCCTCTAGTAGGTCCCTATTCAGTTTGGCTACAGCCCACCGCGGAAAGCGAGAAGAGCGCCGCGCCGCGTGACCCCTACTGGGGTCCTGGGTCCGGGAGAGCTCAAATCGGATGTAGAGGTGATCCGAGAGCGTCTCAACCTCTTCCAGGACGCGCCAGTTCCTTACTCGTGCGGCGAGGGCAGGGGTAGCGAACGAAAGGTCCACTATCGATCCTCCCTGCTGTCGCACGCACGTGTTGGTGGAGCCTCTGTTAAGCAAACAGAGGCCCACCGAGGCTGCCCACTCCTCTACGGCCTCGCCCCTTGCGTCCGTCCTGGGAGAACCCCACGCAACGGACTTTGCGTTGAAGTCCCCCAGCACAAGGACGTGCCCAGACGCTAGTCGCCGCATCGAGGTCTCTATGTCGTTGAGAGAGGCCTCGAAGTCGCTCAAACTCCGGTTGGGGGAGAAGTATACACCGTATACGGTGATCCCCCCCCACTCAGCAGCAACATATCCAGTACCCTTGTCTCTTAACGACAAGGGCGGGGAATGAGCCGCTGTGGAGCCGACGACTGCCACGGAGCAGTCCCGGTCACCCATCCAGTTTGGACGGGGAGGAACATGATAGGGCTCCGCGACTACAGCTACACCGATCGACCACTGTGCCATGGTTTGTAAGAAAAGATCCTGCGCCGCGGCACAGTGGTTCAGGTTCGTCTGGACAAGAAGGCTGGAGACTTGATCCATTACTGGACTGTCTCGACAACCTCCTCCATGGGCGACGACGTCGTCTCACGTACGACCTCAGAGGCAGCCTGGATCGATTGGCTGGCCCTTGACGTCTGCCGATAATAACGGGATGGCTTACAGCCCCCCTGCCCTATTTGGTGATTGGCGGGTTTGTTACCCGCCGCACACGCTGGGCAGTGAGGGGCCGCAGAGCATTCTACTGCCTTGTGCCCCGGTCGACCGCAGCGGAAACAAAGTCCGTTGCAGTCCAAACTATTGTCGCACTTGACACGAGTGTGTCCCTCACCAAGGCATTTAAAACACCTCATCGGTCTCATTGCCAGAATTGTGACTCTGGCGTTTACGAGACCGATGAGTATCTTGCCAGCGTCGGCCAAAACTTTTGCCGACGCTATGGGACAACTTACCCACACCGCACCAAGGCCCCCTGGACCGGGGCGGATGGTGCCAACCCTGATGTTATCCGTGTTGCATCCAGTCCTCTCCTGAACTGCAACACGGACATCTTGGGCTGTTACTGAGTCGTCCAGGCCTGAAATGCGCAGTTCCGCGCACTTTGTTGGCCTGGCGATCTTGACACCATCCGTGGCTGCAAACATATTTCGCAGTTTCTCCGCAAACGAATCTGCTGTCTTTGCGCCTTCAGCCCCGGGGAACTCCAAGACTCGAGCTCCCGTTTGGGCGAGGCGCAACTTGACCCCTACCGTCCCGAAATCAGTGGCGAGACTGTCCCGGGCGTTCTTGAATAAAGTCGCGTAGGACAGTCCGCCACTTACCGCCTCCGGCGATACGGTAACTACTATAGCCGCGGTTTTTGGCGGCCTTAGCTTCCGTGGCTTCTTGGTGGTGTTTGACACCGATGGCGACTGCGGGGTTGGAGCTGCTTTCTGGGCAGCCTTTTTACCCCGCTTTCGGGACTTCTTCTTAGCTCCTCCGACTAATTGCCAACCGTCATTGGAGGGGGCAGATGTGGAGGGACCAGGCGTAGGTGTTGGAGTGAGGAGCGGAGGAAATTTTGCTACACTCTTTACCGCCGTTTTATGTCCTGCGACCGGTGCAGCCGTCTTGGTTGCTGCCTTGGCCGCCTGTTGTGTCCTCGTGGCATCAGTACATGCAGACACTAACACCGCTGTCGCATATGATTTGCGGCCACTTGTAGCAGAAAGCGGAATCGGTGCTGATGCGGCCTTTCGCCTATCTGCAGCGAGTGGTGGTCGGATAATGGGAGCTGGGGGTAATCTCGCCTCCAGGCTCGCGAGACGTCCGTCTAGCATATGCCCTACTGCCTCCATAATTTGGCGCAAGTAAGCATCGCTGACTTCACCTGAACCGGGAGTGGGGGCAGTTTGCTTCGAAGCCGTCACCTGTCGCTTAGAGATACCCACCTGCGCCCGAAACTGGGCAAACTCGGCGCTCAGCTTAGCCACCTGCCCTGTCAGGCATTCATTAGCAGCCTGAAGGCGAGCCACGTCCCCAACGAGGGTTTCGACGACCCCAGCAATTGCGGAGGAGGAGTCCTTAAGGGCCCTAACGAAGGTGCTCTTAAGGTTCCTAGATTTGGTAGCCACCTTTTGGATGATGGCCACCCCAGCATTTGCTGTCTCCTGCAAAGATACCGTTGTTTCGGGAACAGAACCCCTTTCCACTGGCTCTCGGATCTTCTGCAGGAGATCTGAAATCTCCTCCTCCGCTGCACTTTCGCCCTCCACTCTAACCCGTCTATAGGCTTCTGCCTTCGAGAAGACAGAACCTGAAGGGGTAGAGATGGTCGTGCGTGACCTGCCTCGGCGGCTGCTTCCCACTTTAGGAGGTAGCATCTCCTGGGACGTGTCACTCTCCTCGTCTCTGGAGCGTCCGCGTTTTCTGCTGTCGCAGATTTCCACTTCTGTGGACTCCAGTACGTCCATAGTCGTGCTTGGGTTACCGTTATCCGACGGATGGGTGGACTTGGAACGCAATCGCTCCGATTTTCTTTTTTGGCTCCCAGCAGACAAATTGACTTCTGGGAGCCCTACTGAAATAGGAGCCCCAAGTATAGGTTCCTCCTCGTTCGAAGAGAAGTCAGTTCCCGGCTTCCCTTTCTTATTCCTCTCTTTCTTGTCGTCTTTAATGTTTTTGTTTAAGAAGGTTTCCATAGTTAGACCCACGAGTGGGGGAGAACTAAAAGTCGACCCGGGCAGAGATCCCCCAATACCCGGGCAAGCGTAAATTTGTGCCCAACTGAGGGGTCCGCAGGTGCCTCAGCTGGGAGTGTGCTTACGACTGAACTACCCATCAGCCATGCATCCCCTGGCCACACACCAGAACACGGGATTTGGGGTAATTTTTTAAAGAGGTTTTCTTCCTCGCAGTCCGGGCGGCTAAGCCAAGACCCTCGCCCCCGATTTGTGTCGCGAGACATAACCACGACACTCCTTTCGGGATTACGATGTGACAACGGTGGCAGGAAGATTAAATCCTTCAATGCCTGCTCGGCGGCAGTGTGAGTACACACCGAGCCCGTTCTCCTTTCTCCACCATTGACAGTGGAGAAACGCCGACCCATGAAAGGGTCCCACCATCATGATTTTTTATCGAGGTTTTCCTCCTCATTGCTCCGAAGAGCGAAGAGCCAACAGAGGAATCGACAAAAATGCCCGCTCTGTTGGACCAAGCCTCAACCGAATGGCCGAAGAAAATGGCCTCCTCTTCTTCGTGCTAGAATATTAGCCGTTGGCGGTGATATTCTCTTCCAAATGGCACAGGAAGAAACAGTGCCGTCGCCAACGTTACCAGGGTGCACCACGTGGAGGTTTTCTAGCCCAGCACCCCATCAATACTGGGACCTATGTCAACGTACATTCGAATTGACTCCTGTTTTCTGAAGTCGCTATTACTACTTCAGTATTCTTGCTGTTTATTGGATGACTTCATTAGAAATTTTTATTCTGCAAGGAAACTACAAATACGTTTTGCTTATTAACTAATAAATATTGTAAGAAGTGACCATGATCGTTTATTTTTAGAAATATAAGTTACAATAGGTTGTCCTGGTATGGTAGACATTCTTTCGTGATGTCTATAGATAGGTAAAATATAGTGAAGAGTTTTTTAATTAATTAAGACGACCAAAGGAAAGATGGATGCACGGTGTTAAAGATGATATGGTTAAGAAGCGACTAAGCAGTAAAATGACGAGTGATAGAGAAGAATAGAGGAAGAAACTCATTGCACCGACCACAAACAGTAGTAATAAGTAGTAGTAGAATATAGTTCAAGAAAAAGTCGAACAGAGATAGACTATCTACTAAATGTATTTAAAATATTTTTGACTATTTTGTAGATAACTTCGGCGGCGGCAGTGGTGCACGAAAGCTGTATGCTCTTCGCCCCCTCAGACCAACTGGCAATATCAGGTGGGAATTGTACTATGTAAACCTCATTTATTTATTTAAATATCATCTTTTCAACTTCAGATTCAGTAGCTACTGTTTCACAGTTGCTTAACTTTTAGCATGCTAGTTACACATAACACAAAATTGAATCTTTTTTACCTTGTAATATTGGCCACAAAATATTTAGATCCCCTTCACACTAACGTTGGTAACATTTGATGCACGCATCACTACATCGTAGCGAACAATAAATACGTAAATGCTAGTGTGCAAAAACAGAAATTTCCATGGAATTACGAGTACATTTCTTGCCCATATTGTTTCTTTTAAGCGCATAACCTGCAAGTAATTATATAGAACGTTTCATTTTCTGTTATTAGTTTTCTTTACTTAATAGGCCAAAGTCGTTCTATTCAAATACAGGATTGAATTGTTTCCCGCGGTCAGTAACTCATTTGTTTTAGATGAAGTTGTAAGCATCGCCATCTTGGAAATAGAAACGTAAAG
This sequence comes from Hypercompe scribonia, assembly GCA_949316085.1. Taxonomy (NCBI): domain Eukaryota; kingdom Metazoa; phylum Arthropoda; class Insecta; order Lepidoptera; family Erebidae; genus Hypercompe; species Hypercompe scribonia. The sequence goes on along the minus strand of OX438981.1, from coordinate 21,791,830 downwards.
TCAAGCATTATACAGTTTTCGCTTTTAAAATCGTTAGCTAAAGAACACTGCGATATAATTTTGTAGTTTTTACATCCAATATCTGCGAAGTACTGTCTGGTTTTATTTAGTTTCAATTCGACATTAATAAATTGTCAATATAGCCAATATTGTTGAAGTTAAATTAAAATTAATGTAGTTAAGTAGCATTAGTACATGGTATCCTATTTCTATAAGAACTACATTTTTCGTGTAAGTATTCTTATTTATTAAAGCCTAGTCAAGTTTGCCCTAATTACACACAAGCATAAAGGAAGAATTATATTAGACCAGGCAGTGCCTGGGACGTTCCGCGTACGTGGCCCGAACCAGGTTTTCTAATACAGTGCATGATCCGTGTCCCGACTGGATCCATCTACTAACGTACGAAGCTGGTCTCAACCCGGCCCGGACAGGGTCTGGTCTAATATAAATCTTTCCTAACATCGTTAATCGCCATAATCTTTAATAAATTCATGTATATATGTTGTACATGTTTCAATTTTGGAGTGTGTTCAGATGTATAATATTCTGTACTTTCGGAAAACGAATTCTACCGAACTTTAAACCAGACTATAGTTAATAATGCAAAACATTGCGTTATAAGGCAAGTGAGTATTGACTATTAACTTATAAATCTAAACACACTCTTATTCATTGCATTTCTCAAGGAGTATGTCAAATACATCGCTCATAACTAACAATAATATAGTAAAAAAATATCGTTGTACGTAGATCTTACAACCGCAGATCTCTCGTGGAGGCGGACGGTGGGTACCCTGGCGCCAACCACCACGACCCTGCTCTGCTGTGGACAGGACTCGGCCGGTAGACGCCCCACACGCACACATACAGACACACATTCTGTCACTCACGTTAAGGCAAACCATCACCCGCGCGTCACCCACAAAGGAACAAACACGCGCCCGCAAAAGCAGTTACGCATTAGGGATTTGAATCCTAATTATTTAGAATTAAGTGGTGTATCGTTACCGGAGATCATTTTAGCGATGCAGGAGTATTGCTACCTGTGAATTTTAACTATTAATCTAGTCAATTCAAGGTACGGACACTGGAAAGAAACTTTTTGATACGATAAGACACCAACCTGTTGCTAATAAGACATTGACGCTAATTTTTGAGAATATCATTGTCTGTGTTAACTATTTTTTTTATCGTTAAGCACCGATATACATCGAAGAATAGTCGGCATTATCATTTTCTTCAAAAGTATCATTATTTTTCGGAAGTAGAAATTATTAAGCAATTAACTTACTACATTCCTGCCTGATTACCGCATCCTCAGTTTAAACGGACTCACTCACTTCATATTGGTGTCTTTATTGAATCATTAGGCTGACACGTTTACTCTAGTCATACTTCATAATAATCTTTAAAATATCATGTTTTCAATGATAAATTAAGTATTTTATCGTAATAATGATGTTAGTATAAAAATAAACACATGCATGACAATTTTTCTTTATTTTATTATTGTAAGAGTCCCACAATTATAACATCCTTAAAACTTTCTAGATAATATAGGTAGAAAATATAAAAAATGGCAGCGATAAGACTTTTATTTTTCTTAAATTGACCACGAAATATGTTTAAAAAAAGAAATGTCTTTTTCATTTAATAAAAGTGTACTGTACGTTTAGATATTGCCCTAACAAAACAAATTAAAAAATTAGAATATTTTTACCGTCACAACGACTGCCCACACTTTTTATATCAATTTTAAATATACAAAAATCAAATATAGAACAGATCTATTTTTAGAACTGTAAAAGGAAGACGCCATTGAATTTATATTGGACAGAATAAATTCCTCCTTTAATTTACGTCAAGAAAGCAAGCTTATTTTCTATACTTAAACCTATTGAATCTTTCAAATATCAAATGATGAACATGAATGGGAAATGTGCTAAATGTCTGGTTTTCCAATATTTTTTGAGACAAAATAATATACATCAACATTGATGAAGAAGCCTTTCCGTTGTGCTTCAAATGTTGCAAAATTGTTTTCTAATTTATAAATTGAATTTTAATTGTTTTTTTTTTATAAAATTTAGAATTGTCAAATTTATAAGCGTTTGAAAATGTAAGCATAAAATATGGTATGCGCATCAAGATGGCCGATTGCAATATTACCTGCTTTTAAGTGTCGAAAAGTATTTATACTTAATAAGAACATTAAGCTTTTAAAACCATAGACAATAAAAAACATAAGAAGTCTGTCTATCTTGTCTAGTGACTTCTTGGAATATTTTAAATATAGAACATTAATAAATCGTCTCACAAAAGCATGACCTTATTCTGTAAAATGAACAGAAAAAAAACTGTGTTTAAACATTATAACGGATTTGATTTTATAGAAAGTAAGCAATAGTTTACTTCTAGTTTCTTTTACGTTTGTTCTTTTTGGTTCCATTTTCAAATTTTTAATATGTGGAAAAGGTTTTACAAAGTTATTTTGTGTACGATTACAAATTTCTGGATCACTATTGAATGTAAATATTTTCACTTTGTCTTTATTCAATTTACGATACTATATATCTTAGAAGTATAACGATGAATAGCTTAATTATATTTAGTTATAAGTATTTAAATAATTATTATCATATTTATGAAATTAATGATATATTACAGTGATGATGTTTTATTTTCCCTCTGTGCAACCTTCAGACGATATCAAACAGACATTAAAACAAAAGTAAATATTGAGGTATTCCAACATCTGAGTGTAATTTTTTAATAGTTTTAAAAAAAATCAATTAATACTTTTAATTGACACCTCTGTATTGACGTATTTAAGGATGTCAAGGATGATTTAGTCAAAAGTTTTTCAGAAAAACTATTAAAAATCGTATACTCTTCAATATCTGTTATATTCTCTTTTCGTAAAAATTTTATTGGTACTATTGATTGTACATATTGTACATTGTACATAACAGGAAGAAAGTTACTATCACCTCTTTGGTGCTGGCCAGCTATAGAACCATATAAACCGTGTACTTCTCAATATGTATTAATAATATAATGAGATGTAGATCATGTTTTTATGGTATAAGAACCGTAAATGAATTGGTGGATTACCTCATGACACGTAGCTACCGCAGGCCATGGGTCCATCAAGAGAAACAGGGTGTTTGGGCTCCAATAACCGCACTTAGTCGATAAAAAGCAAAAAAAAAATTGCCTTACACCGATTTCAAAGCTAGTTGATTACATTATCACCATGATAAAAAAGATATTATTCAATTCAAAGTTAATTAAGTACATAAGAAGTTCAGAAGAAAGGAATCTAGAATATAAAGAAAGAAATAAGGGACGAAATAGTATTCAATTTTAGACTTAACTACTGCATTACAGAAAACAAACTTGTGTTGAAATAACACGATAATTCTCTGCTCAATTACGCAAAAGTCAAATTAATTTAGATGAAACTTCACAGTAATATAACACATAGACTATATACAAACAAGCGGGCGGAGCTGCGAGCAACAGCTAGTATCTTTTAAGAATTAAAATTCTATTCCAACGGACATCAATTGCTATCAATTCCCAAACTGTGGTCCACGAAACATCCTTATTGTGTCCCAATCATCTTAATGGTCGGGTGAATGACGGTGAATGATTGGCTTTCGGAGCACATTATTTAATCTAGCTAGATTACGGTAACGACTTGTGCACCCACGTCAATACTCTTTGGAATAGTTTGAAGACATTTTAATAAAATCAACGGTGTCAAGGGCCTTTTGTAGGTATACCTTACATCGCCTGATGTTCATAATGTATGAGTATCATAACACTACTGAATCTGTTGCGTACAGAAGCATGAAATTTTGCACAGTGTTCCTTAGGCGACGTATAAGTTAGTAGTGAAAATTGATAGGAAACTCTGTTGCTTTTGGTAGCAGCGTTTTCAAACTCACAGTAAATACTCTTCTACGATGTCTGATGATGACCACCACGTGGACGAAGGCGCAGATTAAATAGGAGGTAAGCGTTAGCACTTGAACTTAAGGATATCCGTATGGGATATCTTATAATTAATATCTATCTAACGTAGCTATATTTTCAAACTAAAGCCACACGGTGTGCCACTCTTCGCCTAGAATAGGAGGGATCTGGGAACTGCTGTTATAAAACCATCCGGACCCCTTCTAGCGCCCGTTCGCACTGACGGGGTTACCATTAAAGGGAAAATTCTATTTAGGCGACCTACGGCACACGCGGACACCGCCTCCTCGCGGCTGGCCACTGTAACGGATTAAGGGGAAAACCCGGACTTCGGACATTTAAAACCAACATCGTCTAGTTTCGAACTAAGCAGAGCTTGTGCTATGATAACTAGACTGCCTGATAGAATACATATATTGTAAATACATACATACTATACATAGAAAACACCCAAACTTCGAAACAAATATTTGTAGATCTTACCATTATAACATTTGGTGCGACCCGGGAATCGAACCCGAGACCTCAAGCATAGCAGTCGCATTCATTACCGCTGCACCACCGAGGCAGTTGTATTACGAACAGTATTTACATGACATAAGGCTTTTATTTAAACTGCTAGATGTATCAACTGCCACAGACAACGCCAACAATATTATTAATACTGCATCGTGATATGGGCATTCTCGCACCGATGAGCAAACCTACAACTTTTATTAGACTTATTTAGGATTTGATTTCTTTATAACGTGACAGACTGATGACACCTAACGGTAAGTGATCCATAGACCTCTCTATTACTACAGAATCTGTAGAAGAATATGTATGCAATTTAGGATACAGAGATTACAGAGATAGGTAGATAGGATAGGTAGATAGCTGGATAGGTATATTATAGTTGGTATGTATGACATAGGCTTTTACAATTACATATTTCTTTATAAATAATCATACATTTGACACAACGCCATCTAGCTTCAGACTAAGCAGAGATTGTACTATGACAGCTAGATCAACTTATAGAATAAATACATACATATTTTACACTGAAAACACCCAAACCACGAAACAGATATTTGCAGATCATACAAACATTTGAGACGACGCTACCACAACGCCACCGAGGCAGTTAATTCATTGACGTTACTGCAAGTGTGCGGGGAGAATTACTTGCTTCTACTCACGTGTCTTTTACGCGTGACTCACTGACAGGTGTCGTGTGTCTTCCATACTATAAAAAAAATCAATACTAAATAAATCTAACAATAGCAACTACTCATCAGAAAATCGTATCTTCTCTAATTTCATTTCGTAGCTACTGTTTCGACTAATTCCAATTAGTGTAAAAGTTAAGGGCATTGTATCATAAATTATTATCATATAAATTTATAAAGGTTATAAGCGTATATTCGTCCCTTTAGTTTAAACTAAGGTCGGTTTATGAGTGCTTTCCTCATATTGTATTCTACAATTGACCTCGATTACCAGAGTACGTAAAAATTTATGAAATTGACTAAAATGATGATGAGAGGCAATTTTAATTTAAACAATTACTAAAGATCTAACTGTTCAACTTTTCTGTTCCATTTTCCATTACATGGGGTGGGTCAAGAATTCGTTAAGATTTGAAAAAATCGTTTAAAAAAGCATTTGATATATTATAAAAATTGTTTAATTACAAAAAAGTTAATTCATCATCAACAGCCTTTTACAGTACACTGCTGGACATAGGCCTCTCCTTATCAAGGAGGTTTTGGTCTACTATGCCACGCTGGCTAGACTGGTTGGAATAAGGTTAGTTTCAAGTTTTCCTTCTCTTTGTAATGATGTTGTCTTACATACTTTGTTCCCTTAGTCGCCTTTTACGACACCCACGGGATAAATAGGGGTGATAACACCATGTATTCTTAATCCGTCACCATACGGACTGAAAGTTAATTACTTGAAATTTATTTTTTAAAAATTACATCGGGTATCTTTGCGGTACGAAAAGTTCGGTCTGTACTAATTCAATTTATTTATTTTTAATATGTTTGATATACACCAAACTTATCCTCTTCGCGTGCGGTTTTTTTAACACAATAAAATAAACAATCTCGCATCTATGGCCCGTTGTCCATGGAAATACGCCACTGTCATATTTATTTGCGATAGGGTCGATAAATCAACATAAGAATTGTTCTTGGATATTCCAATCTGCAGGCAGTTTTTCTACCAAGTGGGCGAAGAATGAGGGAGAGAATTTTTGACGCCACATGCTTTCTCTGGTCCTGGGAGTGTTGTTATTGTCGGTAGAAATGTTGAGGAAACTGTTTCAAATGGATCAGCAAACGGGTGAATTGATATTTACCGTGGGAGAGACATTGCTGCTGCTCACCGAAAGCGGTGTCATAGACTTTTGTTGCTTGCTATTGAATTCGGGTAAGAATCTAAAAAGTTATAACTCTAGATCTGACTCGTTTGCTATATCATCAATAAAAATGTAATATGATAACGACTGCACGGATGACGTAGTGGTTTAAGCGGTCGCCACGCCGCTCTCTATTGCGCCGAGTGTTGTGGGTTCAAACACCACACAGGACTACACTTTGTGTGAACCACAAATTGTTATTCTGAGTCTGGGTGTTCTTTGTGTACGTTTCTTGTATGTTTGTAAAGTGCCGGCGACACAGAGTTCATTCCTAATGCGGGCGTTGTCTTTTTCAATAAAACAAATAATAAACTGCTTCACTGTTAGGTTCACTCGCATTTTTATTTCGATTTCAAAAACAATTGCCAGTGATATATGACCATTTACAAACACTAAATAGAAACACATTCTAGATCATAATTTGTTCATTAATTAAATGTAATCCAATTCACGTTGTGAGCCACTCTGGTATGCTTTACGCCTCATTTATTGGGTCATCTAGGTAATCCACTATAGTGGTTTATGTAGGTTTATTACGGGGCCTCCCATACAATATTTAGGCTCATAACTTGTGATGTATATGCTCTATAATAACATAAAGCTAGTGTAGGGGTACCATGGAGTAGATTTTCTAGACCTCTTGAGTTATATGCTTCACATCACATCAACAGCTTTTTATCGTCCACTGCTGGACATAGGCCTCTGCTTAGAAAGGAGGTTTTAACCTACTATATAGACAGACACATAGATTTTTTTTCTATTTAAGAACTTGCCATAGTGATTACACTCTGCCTGATGGAAAGTATGAATAGTATCCAAGAGTTGTGTGTGAGTATGGTGATACACACTATGACGACCTAGTGAGAAGTGGTAGAGAATGCCTAAGCTGTTAAGTCCATCGATGTACATGAAGATTGTGAATAAATAAAATAAACAAATTAACAAATAGGCTATACGGTATACCTCAAAGACGGTGGTAATTATTTACCTTCCAGTAACCTGCTTGTTTGCTACCTACATCCTAAAAAAACTTACCAGGACAGTACTACCCTCCCACAGAAGACCAACCTAAATCGCCAGCATCCGTATTGTCGTGTTTCGTCAAGTTCGTCAAAACATCAAGTTGTCTACTCGTTGTATATTCTGTGTCGAACAGTAACAAAGTAATTAAAACTTGTAAATTAACCAAGCTTCGTATGTCGGCACTAATTTTAAATAAACTTCATCCTAGCGGTTTTTTAAAAAATAGTTTAATCTCGCTTAAACTACGTACGTACCAGTCACTTTACCTAAAATTAACAGACCCTCACAAATTCATCTGCCTATTTTAAAAGGAATAATAAATCCCCATTTTGCAGCATTTTTATTGCTGTCTATTTGGGTGATTATGTTACGATTATTGCGTGATATTATATAGCCTGTAGCCTATCTCAATAACTGAACTATTGAACACTTATAAAAGAAAATCGATTAGAATCGGTAGCTCTTGAGATTACTCATCATCAAACAGCCTTTAGCAGCCTACTACTGAATATAGGCCTCTGTTTAGCAAAGAGGTTTTGACCTACTATAACGCGCTGGCCAAACGGATTGGTATGGAATTTGTTTCAAGTTTTCCTTCTCTTTGTGACTTCCTGCGTAGTTCTCTTACGACATCCATGTGAAGACTAGGGGTGATGACGCTCTGTATTCTTTATCCGTCACAACACTGTTCAACTTTGAGCGTGCATCAAGCAACTGAGCCCCACTCAAAAGCACATCCATAATTACACAGGAATTTGTTCTAGATAATCCAGCTGATATATGTAGGATCAACTCTAGACGTTCATATTAGACAGACTTCATTTTAACTGGTGTAAAGGACAGATTAAGATGCTTTTGACTACAAGAGAATAAATTAAGATCTAATATAGAGCCATGACACATGTGGTGAATGTTTGTGTTGAATTCGTGTTATGATAGCTAAATCATAAATGATGACCTTAAAATGGTTATCGGTTACGATACTTTTTGTATAAGTTACGGTACTTTAAGATTTCTTTGAATAGCATTAATTATAAAGATAAACACTGAACAGGGGCCGTAGGGCTTTCGGTGAAGTGAGCTTAGTCCCAGATTTATTCTTTTAAAAAAATAAAGATAATTTTTAGTTCTTGAGAAAGTACGATCAACAGGTTCATGTTAAAAATAACAACAATTATATTAAGTTACACTATTTTTTTTTCTATTTAATCGGGGCCTATCAAAGTGACTCTACTCTATCGGATGGAAAGCATGAATAGAATCCAAGAGCGCTGGTGACCATACTCTTTGCGAATGCAGACAATACAATAAGGTGACCTACACTGATTAGTCAAAACCTGGAAGTCACTACCAGCGCACCTGTTTCTCTGCCACTATGATATAGGGCCCTTCAAAGGGGGCGTGTAAAAACATCTCACTGGGCCGCTATAGTGTGAGTCACCGTACCGCATTGTCTGCATCCGCAGTTAGTAAGGTAGCCATACCTCTTGTGCACATCTGCACAGGAACGAAAAGTCGATGTCGAAACACAAAGAACCGTTTAGTAGGATTGCATATGTCTACCCTTCTAACGTTGACAATGACTATCAAAGCCACGACGCGTTGTTCCATAAAAGAAGGGAGAAGGTGGAACCAGGTGAAAGGACGCTGTCCATGATAAAGGCTATAAAGGACTGCCACAGAGGCAACATTTTTCCACAACTATATAGGCTCAAGGGATTCAGTGGCTTCGGGATTGTTGATAACGCGAAGTTCTTGCCGCTGCAACCGATCGAGAGCGTCAAGTAAACACTGCGCAGATCTATCGCGAAGATGAGAACAGTGCTCCACGTGGATGTAAACCTGGGCCTTATAAAGAAGATACAGATGTTCAGAATCTTGCTAAAAATATATTTATGAAATGTAAATACATAGTGTTTTTATCAAAATTAAAATAGCTTTCGCAGATTCAGATTTCAGATCGCAACAAAAGAAACGGAGATGCCAATTACTACATGGATTGTAATATTATTATTGATTCTATAGAAAAATATCACTGCCTAGTCTTAAATGAAATAACATTTATGAATAAGGCTGTAAGAGTTTATTGTTTGCTCTGATTTTTCAAAAACTACTTCTAAGTTCTTTGCTAAAATAATTTCATTTTAAGTAAAAATTATTATTATAGCGTGTGAAACTTTTAATTGTACATTAAAACTTGAAATATTTATTTTAAAACAAAGTGGATTTCGAGACCAAGGACGCTCTCTCGAAAGCCCCACGACCGCAGGACGCACTAAGTTTGCTAAATACAAAAACATCACTAGTGTGCGTGCACGTATAGTTCTCCAAGTCTAGTTCACGTATTCTTATTTCGAATGTCATTTTTCTAGTACAATGTCATTTTGTTCAAGAATTTGTGATGAAGAATTTGAATTAGTAATTCGTGACCAGCAACAAGAGATCATTGTATTGTGTTTGGTAAGCTAACAATTTTGTGTGGGTACCTGAACAAAATAAACATATTACGTGCTTTAGAGATAAGTACGTCATGTCACGATACATACCTATTATTACCCGTTCTATATTTTCTGTCATCTAATACGTGTTCAAAGTGCTTAAAAAACTCTCCCAAAAATGAAGACAGACGACAGTATCTTTGATGAATCGATTAAAATGGTTACTTTACTAAATACTATCGCAACTTCCAATAATTCGACAATTTTCTACATCATTACTGATTGACTACATATTATATACCGAACTGATAAGTAAGAAATCAAACGAATGGATCAAATATCTTTTTTCTAGCTTTTCTTTTAATAAGACTACTTCTGCACTAACAATATATCCTGAGGAATATTATAAACATATGTGAAATGGTCACAAAGAATAACCATATTCCGAACAACAATTTGTGGTTCGCACGAAGTCACAGCCACACAGCGACGTAGAGACCGCTTGAACCACTACGCCATTCGTGAAGTCGAAACAGAGTGTACGTGTCAACTGTCCTCTTAAAACTGTTCTAATTTCTATATGTCGAAATTAAATAATAAATAAATAAATATATCAGACTTTTGACACACAACGCCAGCTAGTTTCAAACTAAGCAGAGCTTATACTATGATAACTAGACGTACTGATAGAATACTAATATACATTTTTTTTGGAAATAGAAAACACCCAAATACCGAAACAAATATTTGTAGATCATATCTCAAACACAGCAGTTGCATTTACTGTCGCTGTACCACCAAGGAATTCAAAAGCTATGTGATACAGAGAACAAACAATCTACTCTGGACGTCTCCAACTCAATACTTACAAGTGCGTTGAACATATATAATTGTCTCTGTATTACAAAGAAAACGGTTCATGGTTTAATGATAATAACTACTCGTATCTCATCTATAGACACAATTAGATGCCTTAAAGCCAAAACAGAACCGAAATTTCTAACATTAATATTAGCAAAAGCAAGGCTCTTTAGCACCTGTATCAGTGTTTGAGGTATAGTAATTTGTGGTTTAACATATTCATATTGCCAGCTTCTCTTAGGTATTTATAATCTATGGGATTATTCGTTGACTTAAAACGCTCAGAAGGATTTTTACTAAAGAGCGCTGTAAATATTTCGATGTTAATATAACAATATCTAATTCTCCGAATATATTAACTTTGTTTAATGAAGTCATGTAAAAATCAACTATAGATCATCTTATTTAGATGTTATTATAATATACAGTAAACTACAACATGATCGTAATTATCCTTAGGTGTTCGTTTATTAAGAAATCGCAGAAAATACAGAACCTTTACAGAACCACTCGTGCATCTGTCTCTTTTACTGTCATAACAAAAAGCATCTCGCTGGGCCGCCTTAGCGTGGGTCGCCATACTGCACTGTCTTCATTCGCAATGAGTACGGCGACCACCGCTCTTGGATTCTATTCATGCTTTCTATCAGGCCGAATAGAGTCACTTTAGTAGATTTCTATAAAAATAAAAAAAAAAATATTCCAATTATACTAGAGAACGTACATAACTCTGGCAGTGGAATACCGTAACCATTGTATAAATATCTGCTTTGTGCATTCTAAGAAAGGTTTTAAAACCATAGTCTACGCAATAAATAAAAGTAAAACACATGTTGCTAAACATTTGATTCTATTTTTCTTTTTAAAAAGACAACGTCCGCATTAGGAATATATCCTGTGTCGCAAGGGATTTTACAAACATACAAGAAACGGACGCAAAGAACATCCAGACTCAGAACAACAATATATGGGTCACACAAAGTGTTGTCGCATGTGGGGTTCAAACCCACAACACTCAGCATAATACTGAACGGTGTACTGAAGCATCCGTGCCGGTGTACTGTTTATTTAGTAATTTCAAATATTTTTAGCAGTTAATTACATCGTGCTGATATATGAAGATCGCTGATGTTACACATGCACCAATATTTATTAAGTACACCAAATTGCTGATGCATCTATGACGTCAATCGATGTCGCCAGTAATATTTCTTGCAACATTCTGTAAGAGCGATTATTCTATATTCCTACTCAGTAGAAGAATCATCGCTCATTAGGTTTAGTTTTGTAATATAATTTTAATTAATTAAATAGATTTAACATCATTTCGGTTTTTTTTTCGAGCCTTGGATTGCAGCTAACGTAATTAGTTTTTCACCTCGTTCTGTACACACATCGTATTCTAATGTGCTTTTGATGTTATTTTGTGTTAAATTACGTCGTCGTGTGGGTGAATAATTCAAGTCAGAGTGTATTGTAGCAATTACAAAATATGGTGGAGAAAGTGTAAAGGGTTCGAGCTGCATCTTGGAGTTCGTAAAATCTTCATCTACGAAGAATAGGCTTTAAATAATGCACCAATACTCTAAAATCTGTATTATTACCCTTGTCTTCCAATCTTTCTGATAATACTAATTTTATCATCATCATCATCACCATTACCATCATCTCTACCAAAAAAGTTCCCCTGAATATGAATGGAGTTAAATTCCAGCAGGAAATCTTCCCATACCACAGATCATAAAGTATTAGTATCATTTTATAATGATGTGAAACTATAATGACATTCTGGAGTGGCCTCCTCAGTCATAAGACTTAAACTCCATAGGAAATTTATGGGGAATTCTGAAGTATGAGGTTACACGATTTTTACAAAAAGCGAGCTAAAAGACGCCTCTGTCATGCATGTACCTGTATTACTCTAGAACACTGTAAAATCTTGTAAGCTCTATGCCAAAAGGAATTTCTGTAGTTATAATAGCAAAAGATGAGCCAACAAAATATTGAAATTTATAAACTAAACGATATTTTAAACTGATCTGTCAATTTTTTCCAAATATCTTCGAATAAATGCTCAAAACGTTTATATAAGAATAGTCCAGTTCGGTCCTGGTATTTTCAAGTGTTTGGATTAAATAAAAAGAAATACAGTAAAATGAGAACCTCCACTTTTAAAGTAGTGGTTAAAACATTAGATTCTTTTTTAAAGTTTTTTTTGTTATTATCAGAAGTTAACTTATTACATGTCAGAAGTTAACATATACACATAAGCATTATTAAATATTATGTTATAAAAAATAGCATCAAATACCTAATCATTCTTTGAACTAAAATTATGTTTTGCAGAAACAATTATTATGACTTCTAAAGAAATTAAGTTATGAAAGCACTTACAAAGAAAACCCAATAAAACATTAAATAACGTAAATAATTACCTAGACCTTACCTAATTAGAAAACAATTAAAAAAAATGTAAATTTGTTATATTAGGACAGAAAATTTCATTTCAGACAAAATCAAAATGTCTGCCACATTTTGCTTAACAGGCTTTGATTATTCCAACTTTCGTGGTAATTGTTCAACATCGCATAAAAATAATAAAAATTGACTTTATCTCACATCGCAACATCAAGAACCTTCTGTCTGAAACGGTTTTACTTAATATCCAGACCAGTTTTATACTGTAGATTCACTCAAATGTTATTTGTATTTAGTACTTCTTTATAAGTATCTGCTGCCTCAAGAATCATTTTGGTATATAACAATCATCAACAGTCTTTAACAGTTCATTGCTGGACATAGGCCGCTCCTCAGACAAAAGTTTACACCTACCATACCACGTTGGCCAAACTGGTTATCATAGGGTTGCGTATCCTCATGTGCGAAGACCGAAGTGATATTTTAAGACGTCAGCTCATATCGTGCGATGTCGGAGTCTGTTCTCAGAACACTCCAATGGAACATGGAATATGACTGGGCCCTTCGAGGTCATCTCTCCCCTCGATTTGAGCTAATTTGTTACACCGATGGCACACTGAAGGCTGGAGGTTTTGCCACCAGCCGGTCATTGACGAGTGAGCAGGGCGGCGACACGAGTCTCTTTCCTTCCCGCTAATGTAGATCTTTTCCGGCCACGATTGCTTCAGGATTACAAGCACTCGGTCGTTAGAAGGTAATTAAATCCGCCTGTCACCGCTGCGACTGCAGCGAGAACTCAGCTCAGCACACGCTGGCGGTCATACGCTTCATGGTTGGTAACGAAAGCTGTTTCACCGCGATCGCAATCTTATGTGATTACGTCAGTTCGCAGAAGAAGGAAACGGTAGCGGGATGCAAACCTTCACTCGGACTCAATTCGTCACCGGTGAACTAAGCGGTGCGATTATCAGCACCTCATGCCGCACTGAGTGTGGCTGCTTGTGAACGGGACGAGTTTACTCTCGTTCCGCTACAGTGGTCAGACGCGAGGAGGCTACTCCCACGTGTGCCGTATGTCATCTAAATAGAGAGTTCATTCGATGATGATGCCCGCGCCATGGGGTGAGCACTAGGAGGGTTCTGGAGGACGTAAAAACAGCTGTTTCCGTATCACTCCTATCTGTAGTGCAAAGTAGCACATTGTATAGTTTTAGCTGGTCCAGCTCCGACACACCACCACACCGCAAACCCCAGCGCGGTGACGGCTCTAGGGGATGTCTACACGTTAAAAAAAAAAATTGTTTCAAGTTTTCCTTCTCTTTACACGTAATGCATAAATATAATAATGCGTAGTTTGCTCCCTTAGTCCCCTCGTAGTACACCCATGGGATGAATAGGAGTGATAACACTTCGTATTCTTAATCCATCACCACACGGAGAAACAAACTTAACATGACAAATATTTCTTTACTACCATAGTGAATTCCTATCGCTTAACTTGTCCAATTTTTTTTACCACCCGTAACAAATACTAAAGATCTTCGTAAGGCAACCAGAACGAGCAACTTAGCACGCTCTTCGACGCACGGAGAGATCTCAATTTATTAGGGATTGTTTAACTTTGCAATGTGATACTCGGATATCACTAAACCACAAGCCGACTACAAAAATTACAACTGTCATTAAAAAAAACAAACTTTTACATTGACAAGATTTTTATTTTTAGCTGTGATAGCTCATTTATCTCAGTTCTACAAAATTACTACTGTTACTAAATTTGCCGAAACCTTTTTGCGTGCAAGCATTCTGTCAACTACATTATACTTATTACAATTTTTACTTTAGACTTTTATAGAATTTATGAGCTGAAATTCAACGTTATATTTTTTTACGAATACATCGAATGGATCAATGTCAATTTTACACTTAGATAGAATTTTTATTTTACACATATTTTTTCATTAAATGCCACTATCACCAAGTAAGGCATTAGACAACTTACTACACTAAAAATACTAATGACTAGAAGTCAAACAAAAATCCCGTTTTTGCTTCTCAAATGTTGGTAAACTTAGTCTCTAAAATAGAACGAAGCTAAAAACGCGCTTACGTTGTTGTAAAACGGACACTTGTTGTCTTAGGATACTCGCACTATCTCTATCTTATATTATATTTACACAACATTTGAACTATGACCATAAATATGGTGGCATATTTGCCATCCGTGGTCCGAGTTTAAATTAGTATGTGAAAAATAAAAAATTTCGCCGGTGATGCATCACAGCGTACTGAACAGCGGCTGAGAGGGCGGGTGGTGCGCCGTGCATGTAATGGAAATGTAGTAGGAGTAAACATTAGCAGCGTCACTAGATGCCAAAAGAGAAATATAAATAATATTTCTGTCAAAAAATACTGTCAAAGCTCGAATTGAACTTATGTTAAATGATATCCAGGTGCATCGTGTTTCAAAAATGAGAAACGATCCATGCTTCGCTTTGCAGCGTGATAAATCGACTGAAAGTTTTAATTGTTGTCACTTGCTTATATGTGTCCAATTTTTAGAATCAAATCAATCGAATCAAAGAAGAATTATTGATTTCCTGAGAAATAGAAACCAGTTTAAAAGGTATCGACGACATGAATATAATATAGGAATACTTTCAGAAATATAACATAAACTGGGACAGTTGGACGACGTGGGTAAAACAGAAGAATCCAAAGGCTATAACAAACCACTGTACACCATCAAGTGTAATTTCAAAGAATCCTTTAAGATCCAAATTGCTTTAAGAATACATACAATAGAATTAAATTTGGTAAATGTCATCAAAGGCAGCACTTTAAATACAACCTATTTAAAAAGCTATGCACTGAAATGAGACCATGAGACACTTTTCTTTCACACCGCAGTTCGTTGCCTGTTGAAAGGTAGATATGTATATTTTTCATTATATATACATATGGGTTTCATTATGTAGGTAGTAGTAGAGACACGCTGATTTCAGCACGAACGGTTCGGCTGGACCGGCGCAGTACTGCCCTCACAAAGAAGACCAACCTAAAACACCAGCATCCGTGTTGTCGTGTTTCGTTGATGAGTGTGAGACCGGAGGCCCATTGATGCAGGGATGACAATTATCGTGGTAACTGTGTAAGCCTTACACTGTCACGATGACTGTCATGCCTTTTACTTCCCCAAGTGGGGTGTTAAAAAGCACCTCACAAGGCCGCCATAGTGTGGGTCGCCATACTGCATTGTCTGCATTTGCAATGAGTATAGTGACCACAACTCTTGGATTCTATTCATGCTTTCCATCAGGCAGAGTAGAGTCACCTTGGCAAGCTTTTAATATATAAATATATATATATATAATAATAATGAAACCATACGTATTCCTAATGGCCGATAATAATTCAAATAAGCTTTTTAAATACAGACAAGGTTTCAATTTTACTGACAGTCTCAGGCAAGTTGTTCAAAAATCTTACTGTTTACACAGTAAAACTGCAAACTGAGTGATTGCCGAACATTTTTCGATGACCTTAGGTTCCTGCAAAGTGTACCGTTCAAGAACTGAAAACCTAGTTTGAGATCAAAGTAAGACTTTAAGAAGAGAGTTATTTCTGTTAGATTCGTGCGATACGTTATTAGATATTATTAATAAAAGATTAGGAACCACTTGTGTAGTGGTTAACAACCCTCACTGCTAAGCCAGAAGACGTCAATTCAATTCCAAACCTGAATAAATATTCTGTGATGAACACAATTTGTAAAACTTAAAAATTATAAAAGTGCAACACAGGTTAACTTAATTTAAACTTGACAGCATAAGGATTATCTGTAAGAGATCGCGGCGAACGATAAAATATCTGTACAAACAATACTGTCCAAACATCAAAAGCCTTTAATAGTCCACTGCTGGACAAAGATCTCTTCTTAGAAAGGAGGTATTGGCCTACTATATCTAATACACTAGTGATGTACAATGAAGAGAAAAAAAAACTTTTAGAAATTCATGTTTTTAGCAATTTCGTTGCCATAATACAAGCAAAACTAACTTGGAATCAGAATACGTGTAGATTTGTAATAAAAAAAAGTAATTATATCACTCTATGATCTACAATTGTGTTTTATTACTTGTTTATTTATCCAGTCCTACCTCAATTGAATCAAGCAGTCGGAATAAACAATTATATTGTACGTAACTACTTAAATTACCTAACTCAACACATAAAGTCCGTAACGACTACATTACATCGTAAACAAAAGAAGTAAAACCTTCATTTCTAAATATAATTGCAGAAATATAATAGCTAAACAATCCACTGCTGGACAAAAGCCTCTTAGCTAATATACCTCTAAATAATTTCCCTTATGCTACTAATGTTATAAATGCGAAGGTTTGTGAGTATTGATGTTGGTTACTCTTTCGCGAAAAAACTACTGGACGGATTTGAATGAAACTTTACAGTAATATAGGTGATAAATGATTTTGTGTAATTTTGGTCGTAATATAACGATACATGTCAATTAAGTCGGCAAAAAATGTGGCCTTTGAGAGTTATCTTGGTGTACGCTGCCTAAACCATTGGAATCGCACAAAGATGATGTACCGTAGGATTGTGAGTATGTTAAAAAAATATATTTATTTAAAGAGATTTAATGTGGTAGACCAAATTCCACGGAAGCGAAGCCACGGGTAAAACTAGTATGTGATAATTTCAACATGTTTCTACTAAACTATTCAAATTATTTTATAACTCTTCAAATCAAACCTGTACACAGGATAAAAATAGTATTTCGAGGAAATATACGAATATTTCGATAAGTTTTACAGTGGATTAGATTTTTAAATTCTTTTTTATGACGTAGAGAATAAACGACCAGGCTGGTCACCTGATGACAAGTCACTACTGCCGAACATGGAAACGTGTAACATAAGTCATAAGTGCGTCACCACCCTCTGAGACTGTTGGACTTCATTAACCTCACTTACTCAGCAATCGAAAAAGTCACGAAAAGGTCGCTTATTCGCCAGTAACGAAACGAGGATAATGTTCCGCCCGTCAGGGAATCGGAGATAGGGGCGGTCGTTCTACGGATTCGCTCTAAGAACACTGCCCCTGGGCCAGATGGGATACCTGCCCGAGTGTTGGCGCGAACTCTCAACCACATGTCGGATCGTCTCGGGGAAGTCCTAAACGCCAGCTTGGCGTCCGGGCGCTTTCCTGAGGGCTGGAAGAACGGGAAGCTGGTCCTACTGCGGAAGCCAGGACGGCCGGCCGATTCGGTCGCGGCCTATAGGCCCATCGTGTTGCTGGACGAGGCGGGTAAATTGTTTGAGAGGATACTCTCTGCCCGCATCGTCCGGCACCTCTATGAGGTGGGCCCCGATCTGTCGGACGCCCAATACGGGTTTCGACAGTCGATGTTGTGTTGCGCCTGAGGGCCGTGACCGAAGAGGCGGTGAGCTGTGGCAGCGTGCTGTTGGCGGTGTCGTTGGACATCGCCAACGCATTCGCACACGTTAAAAAAAAACAAAAAGCCCTTCGTTCGTGGACGGCGATGGGTTGAATAGACCACGTCACTTGTAATACAATATGTTTTAATGTCTACTCTATTCTGATTTTGTTTATATGTATTTTATAATATTTCGGACATCTGACACGCAACGCCATCTAGTCTCGAACTAAGCAGAACTCGGACTATGTTTACTAGACAACTGACATAAATATACAGATACTTTATGATACGTACGTTTTTATAAGTGTATTGTTAAATTACATTTAATTTCAGATATATTGTAGACATTTTAGCTACCTATCGTTGTTACATTTAGATTGCGAAGAAGCCAAAGCCGCGCCAAAGAAATTAAGAGAAAGGAGATGCCGGAGGGTCTCGATCGTGACCCCTGGGGTCGCCCTTATCGTGCGGCGCGACAAAAGCTCCGCACGTCGGCCCTCCCCCTTACAGAGACACTCCAACCCAGCTTCCTGCAGGAAGTGGTTGAGGGCCTTTTCCCGCAGCGGGTGGAACACACATCCCCGTCGATGGCCTTCATGGTCGGAGACAACAGGGGCAACGAGGTCAATGTTCCGCCCGTCAGGGAATCAGAGATAGGGGCGGTTTTTCGACGAATACGCTCTAAGAACACCGCCGCCGGGCTGGACGGGATACCTGCCCGAGTGCTGACCCGAGCCCTTGAACACATGTCGGACCACCTCAGGGAGGTCTTGGGCGCTAGCTTGGCGTCCGGACGCTTCCCTGAGTGCTGGAAAAGCGGGAAGTTAGTCCTATTAAGGAAGCCGGGACGGCCAACCGAATCAGTAGCGGCCTATAGGCCCATCGTGTTGCTGGACGAGGCGGGTAAACTGTTTGAGAGGATACTCTCTGCCCGCATCGTCCATCACCTTAGCGAGGTGGGCCCCGATCTGTCGGACGCCCAATTCGGTTTTCGAGTACGGCGTTCCACAGTCGATGCTGTGTTACGCCTGAGGGCCGATACCGAAGAGGCGGTGGGCTATGGCGGCTTGGCGGTGTCGTTGGACATCGCCAACGCATTTAATAGTCTGCCATTTCGCTGCATCAGAGAAGCACTCCACTACCACGGGGTGCCAGAGTACCTGAGGCGGCTTGTGGCAGACTATCTACAGGAGCGTACTGTCATGTACGAGGATCGAGACGGTGTTCTGAGGCGGCGGCTTATGTCGTGCGGTGTTCCACAGGGGTCTGTCCTCGGACCACTCCTGTGAAAGAAAAAAAAAAAAAGAAGATGACGTAATAACAGCTGTTCCTGGATGCCTCCTATCCCAAGTACAGAGTGGCACATCGTGTGGTTTTAGTCGGTGCGATTCCGACACACCACTCCGCCTTGAACCCCGGTGGGGTGACGGCCCGAGGAGGTTTCCACACGTAAAAAAAAAGTTTTGTTTCAAGTTGATCCGGATAGCATAATAGCAGCTGTTCCCGGGTCTCTCCTATCTCAGGCGCAGAGTGGCACACCGTGTGGTTTCAGTCGGTCCGATTATGACACACCACCCCGCTGTAAACACCGGTGGGGAAGGCCCGAGTTAATATCCTCGCGTTAAAAAAAAAGGGTCACGTTCAAATTTTCTGTATAGTTACTTTGTAGTTTGCAGCCTTAGTTTCTCTCTTACGACACCCATGACAGGATAACGGGATGATCACTCTGTATTCTTTGTCTATTGCCACACAGAGACATTAATTACTATTTCACATTGTATAATAGATAGTCGTAGATAACGAACTTAAAAATATATATCATTGTGGTCCCAGTCAGTCAGATCTTGTACAGTACTAAGTATTGAGAGATTTGTAATTTAACTCTTATAACAGCAATATATCACATTTAACAACATAGTCTGGATGTACTATAATATAAATAGATACTACATATTTCCGTCTATTCATAATGCACCTACTTAATAGATAACCAATAGGAAAAAATGTTATAAATACGAGTTTTGAACCCACAGCCATCGTGTAGTAATATCCGTATTAATTAAAAATGATTTTATTTCAACACGTTCAAAATGCGTAATAAGAATTAAAATATATTATTTTTACATAAAATATCCAAGCAAATTATACATCAACAAGAGTAAAAGAGTAAAAATATTTTTATCATTATGGAAATACTGCGTTGGGCTCAGGTCAGACTATACTTTAATATATATCTTTACTAAATATAAGCAACGCTATTTCATTCTGTCAGGCCTGAAAAGATTTTACTAAAAACCTAGACTAGTTTTACGTTGCAGCTTCACTCAAGCATTTATCACGAACAGCCTTTTACAGTCCACTACTGGACATAGGCCTCTCCTTAGCAAGGAGGTTTTGGCCTACTATACCACGCTGACCAGACGGGTTGGAATAGGGTGTGTTTCAAATTTTCATTTTCTTTGTAATGATGTTGTCTTGCATACTTTGTTACCTCAGTCGTCTTTTACGACACCCACGGGATGAATAGGGGTGGTAACCCTATGTATTCTTAATTCATCACCACATGGACTAACTAAATTAAATACTTCTTTACAAATATCTGCTGCGTCAAGAATATTTTTGATATATGACAATCAACTTTAACAGTCTACTGCTAGACATATGTAGGTCTCTCATAGGCAAAGAGATTTTGGTCTACGACACCACGCTGGTCAAACAGCTTGGTATACATTGCCAGTTTTGCTTCTCGTTGCAGTGATGTTGTCTTGCATAGATAGTTCTCTTAGTCGCCTCTTACGATACCCATGAGACGAGTAGAGGTTGTAACGCTCTGTATTCGTAATTCGTCACCAAACGGAGAGTATATGTTTTGGTACTCGTATATGACAAATAGTCAACCAATCAACCTTTTGTAATCCTTTTTACACCAATAACCTTATAGTGAAAATATGTTATATATTTATATTATACAAGAAAACATAGTAAAGACACAGTGAGTTCAAATAAATTATACAGTTAGAGAAAATATTAAGTATACAGAAACTTTCAAACTAAGATTCTATCATTTTGCAATCACGTTGTCGACAATGCTAAAAAAGTTATTTTGCGTGGGCTAAAACTTTTACCGTTGAGAGAGTCCACGCAAAATTAGAGTCGTAGTACAAATTGTAAGTATAAAACCTCTAAATTGGAAGATCAAACTTGCCAAATGAATCCGAGAATATTTACTTTTCAAAAACTTTAAGCGATTGTTAAAATTCGGGTCTCATGCGCATGAGTAAATTATATGTCGATGTGTGCTAAAATAATGCGTTGCAATCAATGCCTTTCACATAACTCGTTACATAACGCACAGTCTGAACGAGACTTTAGGTAAGAAAAACTTGTGTTTTTTTATAATTAACCAAGTTTCTACATGTAAAATGAAATGTAAAACTTTTGTGTCCGTAAAACATAAATTAATTCATTACATTTTGTTTGTGTAGAGTTAAGTTCAAATATAGTCACTAATTCTCTCAATATAAACTTCATTTCTAAATCACTAAAGTTCCTTTGTCAATCATTTGTATTTGCCACGTATATGTGTTTCTATTTAGATTTCTAAGTTTAGAAATATAGGTTTATAAAAGAGAAACAGAACTCTATATATATTTTTTTTTTCGAAAATTTCTTTTCCATGTGAAAAAGATAAAAAAAGCTAAACAAATTTTTAAATGCTTGAAATCCGTAAAAACATTGTCTGCAACAAATCGCCGTGAGCGCTAAGACCGCTGATTGTTACGTTTTCATAATTTGAAACTCATGTTTCTTTTCTTCCTATTCATATGTGACAATGAAGATAAATAAATAAAAAAAAAGTTTAACTACTCCGCAGTTGTCGGGAATCTGGTAACCCTGTTCCGAAAAAACCACTTCCACTCACTCAAGTCTGGTTTCCTGCGAGAATTTACTTTAATTTCTTAGAGTAGAGGTATATACTGCAAATAACCCGAGACTGGTGACACCCCGATGCAGCCGGGAGTGTCGTCTGAGGCGGGGAGCTGTTCATTCTCTTACTGTGTAGTGTATGATGTGCGACATCGTCTTGCCCTAGGGGTGACTCTGATCACTCTGGGATGTACCTCAGTCATGGAGTACGGCAGATAGGACTACAGAAGCCGCTGATGCGTTCCTGAAGCTTCTCTCGACTGCCAAGGTAGGACGTCATCGCAGTGTATAGTGGGTAAATCGGTTTTCTGGGAGTCCTACACACCCTTCATCTCCCTACGGAGGGAATGGTGCGCAAAGCATTCCCCGCGTAAAAAAAATGTATTAGTCGTTGATAATTACTTATTATTATTGGACCCGTCTAGTTTACCACTAAAAATCTACTAGAGTAATACTATTTTATATGAGATCCTGAAGTCAAGTTGAGGGAATTTGGAATAGTAATCAATAATTTACACCGGTGTAGCATATTTACTTATACGATATAAAGTTTAGACAATTTGGTAAGTGGTAGGCTGTAAAACGCTTGATTAAGCAAATGCTTTCCAGGTATCTGTGACATACATAGTCGTCCTCAAATCGCGATTAACGATATTCAATTTACTATTAATAATGCTGATCAATAAATGAGTATCATAATGAAACGCAGGTGTATGTAGTCAGTCATGATGTGAATCATAATTTCCGCAGTTGGTGTAGACATTGTGACTCATTCTGCCATCATAATCTGTCAATTGTTTCAGACGATTGATTCATAATTTTACTGATTTCGAATATCTATACATATATTTTTATTTTATACCACAAAAAAATGAAATGTTTCAACAATAGTCAGGTTTAATCAGGTATGACGTCCTGAGATGCTATTCCTGGATCGATCTGATTTTAAGCAGACCCTTTGATTTAACCAGCCGATTTCGACATAATTGAAATCGAGTTGACTAAACCCTAGTTGACTCTACCCACTCTATACGAGACGTTGGTATTATCATCACTCACCAGCTGCTAAGTATGTGGCAGTCTCACTAAGCTGAACTGCCACATACTAAAATCCTTCGTTTTCTCTTGTTATACTTTCCTTAACAACAGTAATCCAAGAGATAAAACTAATCTACCACAACAATAAATAACATTGATATAACTTCTGGAAAGGAATCCCCGATGGATTTACTTCAGGGGTGTGATTGGAGGTCAATTTGAATTGCTTATTTGATGACGTATTTGTGTCCTGCAGGAAAAGTAATATAACATACGATGTATTATTTCAGATCCGTTGCAGTAAATTATAGCCCTATAAAAGTTTTAACTAGTTTTGTTTAGTACGCTGTCAGTGCTAAAGTTACAACCTATTTTTGAGGACCCTGAATGTACTGGTAAAGTTAGAGAGTGTGTTAATTGAGTTGTAATAAAAAAGATGAATACTGTGGGGAATATGTTCCTAGTGCTTATATTAACGTCGCCAGCAAAGCTAACATGATTGCGTTATTGTTAGGAATTTCATATCGAGTTTTGTATAATAATTTGTTACATTTCACACAAGGTTGTCTCATTCTAGGTAGAGCATGTAGAAACTAAGTGAAAGAGTAGAAGAAAGTGACTCTACTCTGCTTGATGGAAAGCATGAATAAAATCCAAAAGTTGTAGTCACCATATTCATTGCGAATGCTGACAATGCAGTATGGTGAACCACACGATGGCGGCCTATTACGATTTTTTACGCCTCATTTGGGGACGTAAAAGACATTACAGTCATCGTAGCATTGTATTGCACACATTTACCACGACAACTGTCACCCCTTTTTTTTTTTTTATTTTTAACGTGTGGAAACCCCCTCGGGCCGTCACCCCACCGGGGTTTACGGCGGGGTGGTGTGTCGGAATCGGACCGACTAAAACCACACGGTGTGCCACTCTGCGCCTGAGACAGGAGGGATCCGGGAACCGCTGCTATTACGACATCCAGATCCCTCCTAGCGCCTGCCCGCCAAAGCGGGCACCATGTGCGGATAAACTCTCTACATAGGCGACGTACGGCACACGCGGACGTCGCCTCCTCGCGGCTGGCCATTATAGCGGGTGGAGGTGAAAACCATGAGGCGCTGGTATGCGCGCCTCCGCCGCCCGGCTCGCCGGCGGCGAATTGGGTCCGAGTGGATATCGTCCTCCCGGGCCTTCTCCGCCGCCTCCTTCCGCGAAATTACGTCTTCGCAGAAGGTTGTGACCGCGGTAAAACAACTGTCGCTACCGGCCATGGAGCGTATGACGGCCGGTAGCGAGAGATCTCCTCCAATAACTGCAGTGAGGACCCCACGCTGCGCCGCCCAGGCGGAACAAACCGCTAGCGTGTGCTGAGCCGAGTCCTCACTGCAGTCGCAGTGGTAACAGGCGGGACTCAATTCCCTCCTGGCGACCGAGTGCAGATACTTCCCGAAGCAACCATGCCCGGAAAGGACCTGCGTCAGTCGGAAGGAAAGGGTCCCGTGCTGCCGTCCTGCCCACTCGGTGATGACCGGCTGGAGAGCCTCCACGAGGGCAAAGCCAGCACGTGGAGTCTCCAACCGGAATGACCAACGAGCCATCGTGGCTCGACGAGCGGCCTCACGCCACTCGCGTATCTCCTCGGGCGGGGGCCGTATGCCGCTACCCGCCCGGAAGTCAGCCGTCCGCCGATAAACTTCGGCGAGCACTTCCGCCTCCAAATCCCACGGGGGAGTTCCGGCCAGGGCGCACGCCGCCTCCGTCGATACGGTGCGGTAACCGCGTATGGCTCTAACCGCCAATATCCTCTGAGGGCGCCAGAGGCGAGCCCTATTCTGGGCGGTCAGAGCCGCCGCCCACACCGGTGCACCATACAGCGCCATTGACCGAACAATCCCCATGTATAACCGTCTCGTCGCGACGCTGGCTCCACCCAAATTGGGCAGAAGTCGCCCAAGAGCAGAAGCAGCGCCGACCAGCTTTGGAGTAAGCTGTCGGAAGTGCTCGTCGAAGAGCCACCTGCCGTCGAGGATTAGGCCCAGATACTTCATCTGGGCCTTAATCGGTACGAGGACCGAATTGACAACGATAGAGGCACCGGGGGGTGGAACACGACGGGGCCCATGAAACAAAAGGGCTTCCGTCTGGTCTAGGGCCACCCGTAAACCCAGCGCCTCAATGCGCCCGACCACCAAAGAGACTCCCACGGTGGCCAGACGCGCCGCCTCTTGAAAGTTCGCCCCCTGGGCCGTGACCAATGTGTCATCGGCGTAACAAATTACGCCCAGCCCGGGGGGAAAACGACCTCGAAGGGCCCAGTCGTATCCCATATTCCACAGGAGTGGTCCGAGGACGGACCCCTGTGGAACACCGCACGACATGGGCCGCCGCCTCAGAATACCATCTCGGTCCTCGTACACGACGGTACGCTCCTCAAGATAGTCTGCCACAAGCCGCCTCAGGTACTCGGGCACCCCGTGGTAGTGGAGTGCTTCCCTGATGCAGCTAAATGGCAGACTATTAAATGCGTTGGTGATGTCCAACGACACCGCCAACAGCACGCCGCCACAGCTCACCGCCTCTTCGGTAACGGCCCTCAGGCGCAGCACAGCATCGACCGTCGAACGCCCCGCCCGAAAACCAAATTGGGCGTCCGACAGATCGGGGCCCACCTCGCAGAGGTGCCGGACGATGCGGGCAGAGAGTATCCTCTCAAACAGTTTACCCGCCTCGTCCAGCAACACAATGGGCCTATAGGCCGCCACCGAATCGGTAAGCCGTCCCGGCTTCCTTAATAGGACCAGCTTCCCGCTTTTCCAGCACTCAGGGAAGCGTCCGGACGACAAGCTAGCGTCCAAGACCTCCCTGAGGCGGTCCGACATGTGGTCGAGGGATCGTGCCAATACTCGGGCAGGTATCCCATCTGGCCCAGGGGCGGTGTTCTTAGAGCGAATCCGTAGAACAACCGCCCCCACCTCCGATTCCCTAACGGGCGGAACATTGTCCTCTTTCCCCCCGTCGTCTCTGGCCATGAAGACCATCGACGGGGGTGTGTGATCCACCCGCTGCGGGAAAAGGCCCTCGACCACATCCCGCAGGAAGCTGGGCTGGAGTGTCTCTGTAAGGGGGGGGCCCGACGTGCGGAGCTTTTGTCGCGCCGCACGATAAGGGCGACCCCAGGGGTCACGATCGAGACCCTCCAGCATCTCCTTACGCTTAATTTCCTTGGCGCGGCTGATAGCCAGCTTCAGAGTTTTCCGCGCCTCTCGGTACTCCTTAGAAGCTGGTCTTCCCCGCCCTCTTCGCGGTGTCGCCGCCGACCACGGGTGTAGGACCTCCGGGCACGAGTACAGGCCGTGCGGAGGTCCGCCAACTCCTGGGACCACCAGTAAACTTCCTTCCGTGGAGGCCGACAACCTCGTATGCGGGGCATGGCCGCATCGCAGATTTGCGTAATCGCATCGCGGAAACGACCAGCCCCCATGTCGACCTCCTCGGTCGGAGCCTGCGGAGACAGCCAAGAGTGAATAATGGCTGCCTCCTCCAGTAGGTCCCTATTCAGTTTGGCTATAGCCCACCGCGGAAAGCGAGAAGAACGCCGCGCCGCGTGACCCCTACTGGGGCCCTGGGAGCGGGAGAGCTCAAATCGGATATAGAGATGATCCGAGAGCGTCTCAACCTCTTCCAGGACACGCCAGTTCCTTACTCGTGCGGCGAGGGCAGGGGTAGCGAACGAAAGGTCCACTATCGACCCTCCCTGCTGTCGCACACACGTGTTGGTGGAGCCCCTGTTTAGTAAACAGAGGCCCACCGAGGCCGCCCACTCCTCTACGGCCTCGCCCCTAGCGTCCGTCCTGGGGGGCAACTGTCACCCCTGCATCAATGGGTCTCCGGTCTCGCACTCACCAACGAAACACGACAGCACGGATGCTGTCGCTTTAGGTTGGTCTTCTGTGGGACGGTAGTACTGCCCCGGACGAGCCGGCTAGCTCGTGCTGAAATCAGCGGGGCTCTACTTCCTGCTGACTACTACTGAGAGACTACTGAGATCACTAATAAGCATACTTTTTTTTTGTTTTTTTTTTAAATTTCATAAGTAAGATAGTAGCTTTAAGCTAAATTTGTACACATTATATATTAAAATAACTGACCTTCACAATCTTGTATGTATACTCTGTAGCCCGTCGCGTGATGTGATACAGCGTAAATTAATTTGTTTCCCATTAAAAAAGTTCCAGTGAACCAACCTCAAAAGATAAATATACCCTGTCGCGATTTTTTTTAAGAATTCTGTACATTACATCAACAGCCTTTAATACTCCACTGCTGGACATAGATCTGTCCTTAAAAAAGAAGTTTTGGTCTACTATACCACGCTGACATGTCACCAGACGGATATACGGTTTGATTCAAGTTTTCCCTGTCTCTTTGTAGTAAAGTTGACTTGCGTAATTTGCTCCATTAGTCGCCTCTTACGACGCCCACAGGATGTACAATGGCTGTGACACTCTGTTTTTTTTTTCTAAAAAGACAACGCCCGCACTAGGAATAAATCCTATGTCTCGGGAGACTACAAACTTACAAGAAACGGACAAAAAGAACACCCAGACTTAGGACAACTTGTAGATCACACAAAGTGTTGTCCCATGTGGAGTTTGAATCCACAACACTCGACGCCGTAGAGAGCGGCGTGACGATCTCTCAAACCACTATGCAAACTGTGCAGTCAAATCTTATTTTCTTTATCTTCAATCTCTTTTCTTTCTCAAAATCTTTCTTGTTATCTTCAAATTTTCTTAATCGATCACCACACGAAGACTAGAAATCAGTTATCAAAAGAAATAATCATCCCCGTTTTTGCAACGTTTTTTACACTACTATTAGAATATATAGCCCTCCTCAATAAATGGGCTCTCTAAGACTGAAAGAATTTTTCAAATCACACCAATTGTTCCTGAGATTAGTGCTTCAATAAAAAAAAACAAATAAACAAACGCCTCAGTGTTATAATATTTACATCTCTGCTAATATTATACATTCGAATGTAAGTTTATTTGTTACGGTTTCACGCGAAAACTACTCAACCGATCATCGTGAAATTTTGTACACATATTCTTCTTAGAAGTAACAATGGATACTTAAAAAAAAATATTTGTTTAAAATGATCTGCTACGAAACTTAATATGGCAGACCATTTCCACACGAACGAGGCCGCGGGCAAAAGCATATTATAATAGATAAATTGCACCCAGACACGAGACGCCGGCACCTCACTTTTTCAATAGAAAACAACGACAGAATTATTTAACATCAATTTTTTGCGGGATTGTGGCACCCAGCCTGTCCATTGACGCCGTAACAAATTAATTGGCTCATTATGTATATTCAAGAGATTAATTATTGCTTTTGTATGTGATAAACAGGTGTGTTATATTGATATGACGTAGGCATGTTTTAGCTTGTCTTTGATAGTAAAACAACAATAGACTTTAGGTAGGTGTTGATTGTAAGATATTTTACTCTATTTACGGTGAGGTGACAATGGGATTCCCCTAATAATCCGTAGGTGTAGTGTGGGAGTTTCATCTGAAAGTTAGGTCGTAAATGTAGTCACAATGCATCATACACATGAAAAATGGTTTATATATGTTCACATATTATAAATGTATTTAATAATTCAAATAAGTAAAGTGTTCAGCATAGTGAGATCGTAAATTCAAAATATTAATTACCGTTTCGTTCCCTAGATGGAGCTGTTACAAAACTTAGATTGCACTATCATTGTGTTATATACGTTAGTGTATAAGGCCTACAAACATCTTGTATGATAGAAGTATTGGAGGGTAGTACAAGTGTCTGCCAATTAAACTTTGGAGTGCACTGTAGTGCACAGTAGTTTCATTTAAACCCCTACTAGTGTACCACAACCTTTTTTTTTGTGCCGTCACCTTTCTGGGGTTTGCGGCGGCGTGGTGCGGACCGACTAAAACCACACGGTGTGCCACTCTGCACCTGAGACAGGAAGGATCCAAGAACAGCTGTTATTACGACATCCGTATCACTAGTGTACCACACCCAGACCAACGATACCACGCTTGGTATTAAACACAAAGGCATATTATTTGGTCAAAATAAAGTCAACTCAATGCAAACTGTTATACCTAGAAAAACTAACAGAAACTATTTGAAAGAAATGACAGAAGTTACAGTAAGCTTCGCTGTCTAGAGTATTGTTCGATTCAGTAAACTGCTGATCAAAGTTCTATCGTTTTGTGGTCCTTCCAGGTCTTACTTTGTATGAAACCGATTCATAGTTTGTACTACACTCATGTAATGAAACTATTACAAATATTTAACAAATTGAAACTCAACTCACTTATATTACTAGAAATTGTCTTGAAAAAGATATATTATTTTGTAAGCCACAAGTATTGTAGTCTGGTTTTATTTAAAGGATCCGTATGTCTTGAACCATCATAGGATAGACTTTTATATCACGCCAAGTGTAAATATATGCTGGAACCCAATTTCAACTTAGTGCACTCCATCTATACGTATAAACATTAAGGGTCAGTTCCACCACTTTCTGATGACACAAGTCATGGAGAGACACCACCTCACCACCACAACACCGTTCTCTACTGTGGTATGGGTTCAAACCACTTGGACAACACTTGGACAACACTTGGACAACACTTGTTGTTCTGGGTCTGTGTGTTCTTTGTGTCCATTTATTGTGTGTTTGTAAAGTTTCCGGCGACACAGGATATATTTCTAATGCTTGCATTGTCTGTTTTAATAAATATGTTTGTATATTTTTCAGCAACTTTTAACTGTCAAATAGATATTTCAGATAACTATCTAAAACTTTATCAGGAATCGGTGAAACTAGCTTTAAGTGTTTTAAAAGTAATGTGCTATGTACATTTAAAATATTTTTTTTTCATCTTAACTAAATTCGGAATATGTATAATCCGTTACGTGCCCTGTCAATTTTTTAAATAAAGGCAGTTGGCGAATTTGTGAATATGGCGGGCAATCTACAAGGCGTTGAAAAAGACATATCAAAGACAAAAAGCAAGAGAAATCATTTATTCTGACATTTGCACATTCATGATAGAATATTGTTCGCTCTTTTCCTAGTTGCATGCTTCTTTGATGTTTGATCTCCCTTTTTGTTATTTTTTATTCTTAATAGCGTTAATATATATAGGGTGTCTTGAGTTAAATCAAATACTGATGTATTCTTTTGTGCACAACTGAGTTGAATATTTGATTTGACCAAGGAGTACAAGGCCCTATTTTGTTTTGTTTACTCTTTTAATGATATTATGTTTTTAAAACAAAATGTGACAAAACTTTTACCTTAAAAATTTAAATGTTTAAGCCACTTTAATTTAACATCCGTCTTAGACTTACTGTCATGGGTTCAAATCCATTATTTCTAGGAGTTGCTTCGAAATATGCATAGATATGGCAAATATTTGTACGCGTTAACCGTGTATAAAGTGATTTTCAAATGTGTTAATCGATTCGAAATTCTACCTTAAGAGAGGATAGGGTTTGAGTTTTGGAAAAGGATATTAATGAGATTAGTTGTTCCCCGAACTCATTCCTTAAATTAGAAATACAAAAGTGTATCTGCCTGACAGACTGTTGCCTCTTCACGCTTAAGTCGTTGAGTTTATTTAGAAAAATATCGAGTCCTGTGAAAGGACATACGATAGTTTTTATTCCTGAAATAATGTCAAATCTGAACGTAGCTGTCTGTTACTTTTTGATGGCTAAATTTTGGCATAAAAAATTTTGATTTTTGAGGCAGAACATACCAATTATAATTTACCATCATAACAAGGTGGTCCAACGACCTGGTGAAGGTCGCGGGAAGCTGCTGGATGCGGGTAGCACGGGACCGGTTGTTGTGGAGAACCTTGGGGGGGCCAATGTCCAGCAGTGGACGTACTTTGGCTGATATGATGATGATGATGATGATAACCTCAATAATCGCGAGCGGAGCTGCGGGCGGAAGCTAGCCTATAATATATACGTACCATAGTAGAAGATCTGCCTAATTTAAGGTCAGCCGATCGTGTGTGTGATGTGAGATTACTATTATTTAAAAAGGGTTTTTTCTCTGTCCACACGGGAATTGTAGTGACACAGCAGTGTGTTACGCGTTACTACTCGGGGGTATCTCAAGAACGACAATTGTCACTTTGATGCCGGATGACTGTTAAACGCTCACTTCCTGCAATTCTTATAAGTCTAAGTCATAAACGCGACACGGAATACTTACAATATTCTACCTTATCACTTGCACCTGCACGGCAGACAAACAAACAGATAAACACTTAATAGTTAAGATATCACTGAGTAATATCTTATTATCTATGTTCTTATTTTGGTTGTAGTTTTTGTAGATTTTTTTTTCTATAATAAGAGCCTGCCAAAGTTACTCTACTCTGCCTGATGGAAAGTATGAATAGAATCCAAGAGTTGTGGTCACCATACTCATTACAAATGCAGACAAAGCAGTATGGCGACCCACACTATGGCGACTTTGTGAGATGCTTTTTCACACCTCACTTGGGGACGTAAAAGGCATGACAGTCATCGTGAAAGTGTAAGGCTTACACAGTTACGACGCCTGCATCAATGGACCTCCGGCCTCACACTCACCAACGAAACACAACAACACACACACACACAAAGGTGCTTTAGGTTGGTCTTGTGTGGGAGGGTAGTGCTGCCGCGGACGAGCCGGCCCACTCGTGCTGAAATCAGCGTGGCTCTACTAGCTACCTCTATTTTAAGCATGTTATGTATATTTGCATTTTTTACATTCTAGGATAGATTTTCAGTCACCGCCTTTTACTACGCCAGTGCTATCTATCGATCACGGATAATATATCTAGCATAAGTAATAAAAACCATTGAGCTTACTTAAATAGTAGAAAAATAAATGATTTCTTTTCTGTACCTTCTTAAGCTTTTCCAACTTCAATAATAATTCACGTAAAGCTAAAAAAAGCTCTAATACTTAATATTTGTGACGAATGAATTTTACTCATTTAACATTATAAATACGCTGGCTACGATCTTTCTGCAAAACAAAAGAGAACAAATGATCTGCTAGCACTGGAAGTGATTCAGAACAAAAGGATTTTTCATATTTTAGTAATAGGTGGCAAGACTCTCCTGTATTTGTAAGAGGCTTGCCACCAACTAATATACGTATTTATAAATAGCCAACTAATAAAATGATAGTGTAACTGTCACTCATGGTAGTCTAATCCAAAACTAAGCAGAGCCTGGGCTATAACTAGACTCTAGGAGGGATCTGGATATCGTAATAACAACTGTTCCCGGATCCCTCCTATGTCAGGCGCAGAGTGGCACACGAACGACGGCCCCGAGGGGGTTTCCACACGTTCAAAAAAGAAAAAAAAAAGTAACTAGACTGCTAATAAACATACAATTCAAAGATAAGAAAAGTACAAAACAAAAAAAAATAAGTCAACTTAACTGTGCTATACACCACTAGTGGAGAACCAAAGGTTATAATGGTGTGCGTTATAAACTTTGAAACCATCCATCGGATACGACCCAAAAGTCAATCCGGTTTCATTTTCATTGGAATGGCGAGAATATGAATGCTTTTCCATATAATATTATAAAAAAATATGTCATGTTACTTTTGATAGGCTCATACAAATACTTATATCTGTATTATGGAGAAAACAAGGGGTGTATTTAACAATATACAAGTAGACAAGGCTATATAAGTACGAAGTATTTTGGACATTAAATTAGAAAAGTGCAGTTTCAAATTAAGAGTTTTAAATTTAAAAAAGAGAAGTAGGAATTAAATAGATATTGATTATACGGATGAATTTGAGAGCGTAGACGATAGCTTCCATACCCAATCCAGATAAGATCCCCTTATCTGTTTCTCAGAGACCTTTCCTGGAGATCTGAGCGTTTTTTTCTTCATTTTCCAATGTTTGATGATTCTTTTTGTACAAATTATGCTTATATATGTAAAAAAAAACATTTGTATTGCTCATTTTACATTAATGTATCTACAATTGTGCCGAAAGCGAAGCGTGGCAGGGTACTAGTAATTTAAAACATACTTTTATATATTTTTTTCCAATCTACATAATGTTTGATCACGTGCCCCTGACCATTGGTCCAACTTCATAAATAATTTGTTTTTCTAACGAATTGAACTGTAAAAGTTGTAGTTTACAACACAGCTGTTGTTTTTCAAGGTCAGTAAGAAATGGAAAGTTTGCTAAAGTTTACCAACATAGCAGAAATATATTGTTAGATTTTTTCCTGAAGTTATTTCGAGGCCGTCGGAACCATGAATGTTGTTATATAGGGTGGGCCATGAATTTAACTAATTCATTTGCAAAATCGTTTAAAAAAATCGTAAACTAATTAGTTGAAATTTATTTTTTTAAAATAACATCGTTTTTACGATTGCACTCTTCTAAGCGAGCACCGAAATTTTCGAATACTCGTCGACAGAGAGACCGTTAGATCGTCGACATCTCTTTGCTGATTTTTTTTTTAATTGACGTTGTGTATTTGGTTTATTGATGTAGACACGATTCTTCAAATAAGCCCATAATCTTTTCCAAAAACTTCTTTAACCACCGGCAAGGACTTATTTTATGTGTAACAAATCGCTCCATCTTGTTAAAACCATATGTTACGATTGTAGCTATCAAATACCAGTAGCATCGGTCTCAAGAACTCTCGTAACATGTTTGCGCGGGATGTTAAATTCAAATGTTAACTAAATCTTGGCCCACCCTATACAAGATATAAAATGCTGGCTGGAAAATCTCAGTTTTATTTCTATTAAATTCTATTGCATTCCATATTGGTTGCCAGTGCCATTACGAAGTAGAATGATAGTCAAGTTAGGCTTCACGGGCACTGAAAAAATAAACAGCGACTAACATGCGATCAACATGCGATTGGAAGCTCTTCTTCAAAAGTCAACCCCCTTTCTTGATCTCATGAAAGTCTATTATGCATGTTAACAAAATTTGAACAAGGAAATCTTAACAACCAGCTTAACTTACTACGGAAGCATCTATAACCTGATCTGGAAATTAACTACACACCTCAATCCATCTTAAAGACAATCTACAATATTGTATATATTTATATATACTGAATGTACGTACATTACTTGCTTTTGAGTTATTTGTAGTAATACAGTAGTTGATTTTATTGATAAGATAGTAGCAATAACAAAAACTTAACACATCTCACATATATCTGATCACAGAACTAGGCAAAGCCAACCTCAATCAACCTTATGATAACCAAACTGTTGCTACACTTATTTTATATGTTATCGATAATATTATAGTACATTATAGATACAGTTAGACTGACAGCAATAATCATCTTGATCAAACCATTAAGTTCTAGGTGGGATTCAAGTTCAAGACCAGCTGTCAGGTTCACAAACCACTAAACCAGTAGGCCAGTCGAATGGAGAATGGACGTATAGTTGTGACTTAAGATTAGATTTGAAGACTAAAATTAGTACACCAGAAATGATGGAATATATGAAACACAAGAAGAATGTTATCGCAAAATCGAAATCAATCGAATAATGCTTTAGCGTTAATATTATCGCTTCTCTATTCTGACCTATAAATTTGTCCTCATCTACCTCGCTGCAACCCATCACTTGTTCCATACAATTCTTTTGACCGCGTGTCAACCCACGTGTGGTATCTCATGTCCAGTAAATTTCACATACTTTTATCCTTGCCCATAATTAATCACTTTTCTCAGTATTAAATCAGTCTTAAGTGTCGGTAATATGTGATAATTGGGTAGAAAAAGAAGACCCATTAGGAACGAACACGAAATAATAAACCCCAATACATGTAATTCAACAACAAAGGACTTCAATTTGTAGTATTTATATAACAAAATAATACATTTTTAAATAACTTTTGCCGACTTCAACGCGCTTCAACTTGAAAGTTCAGACCGTAGATGTCTAAGTTTTCTGGTCTGTATAATCTAAGAAGATGAACAAATAAACTTATAAAGATCACAATTTGACGGTATTTACAAATACACCACTTGAAAATATTCATCATGAATGTCAAGGAAAACCTACGTCCAACCGTAAACTTGCCGTGTGGCTTACAGTCACGATAATGATGAGGAATAAATAAAAACCTAACCACGGCAGTAAAGAGTTAAAAGAACCTAATTTAGCAATTTTATTCTGGAATATCGAACTGACAGTTAGCAACTGAAATACTTAAACTCAAGGATACACCAACACTGTGTACTACATAAGTCTGTTACTTGATCTTGTCTTGATAATAGTTTAGATTTAGATAGTAGTGATATAAAGACACAGATAATAAATGTTACATAAATATTTTTTTCTTAAGTTTTTACCTAAATATAAAGATTGTATGATAAGCACGACCACCTGTTCTGTAGCTGAACGTAATCTGTTTATAATGTGTACGTATGTATTTAGAATGAAATACATAAGTTCATTCAGAAATTTGTGTATATACCCAATTGATATTAATACGCTTGCCTCTCAATTAGTAAGTAAAACTGAAATTGATATCAGCAATTTAATTAGCTACAGTCTACCTTTTTTGTATTAAAGGGGTGAGTGTATTGTTATAAAAACTTACAAAAAGTTTGGTGAGTTTTAAATAAATTTTAAAGGTCTTAATAAAAAACTCACGTAGATTATCTAGCTTACCTAGATACAATTGTTACTTACCTAAATATAATTTCATGTCAAATGTTTTTTGAAAGTGAAATTTTTGTTCTTTGTTTTCCTTAATATAAACTGAGTCCTCCGTGAAGACCTTTGAGTAAGTAATAAAAAAATGCAATTAATGAATCTACAAGAACAATCAACTTATTATTATAAAAACTGTGAATGTAAATAAATTTGTGACAAATTTGTCCAATTCTTTGTTTACTATAACACAAATACACACACAAACACGTACGCACACTGTCGCACTGTATACATATATTATATGGCAAGTTTTCCTGAAACGTGCGCATGAGTGGCCCGATGTTCTTCCGGTCACGTACATAGAGTAAATTAATAGCTAGTTTACGAAGACAGGTTAGTTCTTTTATTGTCTGAGTGTATTCTTAACGATAGTAAATAACTTTAAATTAAATTCAGTAAAGTAAATAGATTCTGAGTAAAGGTTTGTTTTAATATGAAAAACATTATTTTACAATGATAATTGTTAAAACAGTTATTTTAAATATTATTTTTCATTGTAACGTAAACAGTAAATAATTTATTAAAGAAAAGTGCAAAATTTAAAATTTCCACACTTACTTACTAACCCTATGAGTTTTGATCTAAAGAAATAATAAGTTTAGTATAATGTATAATAATATAAATAGGCTTAGAATAATGGTTACTTAACCACTTACTTGGCTATATAACTTTCATAATAAAAAAATGTTTCTACGATGTCTTGCATAAAGGTAAATTATTTATCCAATCACGTTTCAAACGAATTTTTTCTGTTTATTTTTTGTAAATTGCAAGCATATGCACAAATTTTATTTAGACTTCAATCACGCACACATTGCAATAGATCAATCACAATATTATTAAAAAGTCGAAGCGGAACAATTGCTGTAAAGCAATATCGTCTGATACATGGCTTATTTATCTTAAAATTGAACAGTGAAAACATATCACAAAAAAAAAAAAAAAAACAGTGAAAACTTGCCCCATCCACCCATACTTGCTCTTTGACCGGCGCCGGCGCATTTTATAAAGCAACAAAGGTCGACACAACGCAACAGCTCATCCGTTCGGTCAGTTCGTTATCAACGCGCGAGTCGAGAGCACGTTAGCGCGCGTATTTTAATCACAAAAATGTATTTTCTTTATTCAAAAATGTTGATTTTCGTAACGGTTACAGTTTTGCTGGCCAGTGCCAACGCCAAGTTTTGGACGGATTGTGGTAATTATTTTTTTTTTTAAATTCAAAAATTAGAACTTCATTTGACAGGAGATCTATTTTATTAGTAAATTGCGTATTGTTTATTATACAAGTTATTTGTGTGTAAACTGTTTAATATACTTTAGTCCAAACCCAACTGTGTGATTATCACATAAAATATTATAAATTAATTACACCAACCAATCAATTACAACTTACCGCCGCTTTTTAGATAAACTTTTTAAAGCTGCAAATAAAATTTCAATCTACCTATTTTTTGACACTGACATATATCATAATTTGGTTATGTTCCCAATTTTTTTGGGCATGTCACAATGTGTAACATTACACAGAGTTGTCTATTTTTCTTACGGCCGACCATCTACTCTGGCCTTGAAGAAATCTTAATTGGGATAAGGAAGAAGGATAGGACTAGAACGCGAGGGTTAAGGATAGGTCTCGGATGAGGAAACAGGTAGTCTATTCAGAGGTCGTTTGTGATTCCCACCCAAGAGAAATAATTACGTGGTGGGCATAATCATTTTGTTCTGTGTCTGAGTTCTCTATATATAACATGTTATGGAAATATATAAGTATGATTATCCGCTGTGTGGTTAACATAGTTCAGGACCGGCCTAGTTTCGGATCATGACCATGTGCCAGATGTGTGGAGTTTAACTTAAAGTTACTTTATTACTTATCATCAAATAAATAAATAAATATTTCGGATATTTTAACACACAACGCCATCTAGTTTCAAACTAAGCAGAGCTTGTACTATGATAACTAGACCGTCTGATATAATTATTATATACTTTTTTGTAAATACATACAAAACATTCAAACTCCGAAACAAATATTTGCAAATCATACAAACATTTGGTCCAACCCGGGAATCGTACCGAGACTTCAAGTATAACAAGCAAGTCGCTTTCGCTTATGCTACGCCGTCGTAAGCAATTGTGCGGCTTTGTTTTTTAATGGCAACGCTTGTTCTATCATTATTTAATTGGTTCAATGTTTTTATTACATATCCTTAACAAACAACACACAATTAAATGACCTAATCTATCATCAACTATGACATAAAACAATTCTAACACAATTGAAACAACGAATACAGGAATACGAGAGTTTTAAGATCTGGTATCTACTCTAATTGGTGCTAACGGAGTGGTCCAGTAATTGAATTGAATTTTGCAGTACATAAGAATGTCGTGGATTCACTGCCCGTTCAGTGAAAATAAAAATATTAGCTCTATTTTGCTCAGATGATTTTTTATTTGACTCAAGTGTTGGGCTATCAAATGCAAAAGGTTTTTTTAATTCCAATTACGCTCAACGTGATACGCTCAAAAATGCATGCCTTTTATTTGATATGTTGCTAGACTTCCGTGTGGTGACGAATTAAGAATATGAAGTGTTACCAGCCCTATTCATCCTTAAGGGAGAAAGATACGAAAGAGAACATCACAGCAAAGAGAAAACCCCTATACAACCCGTCTGGCCAACGTAGCTATGACCAGCAGTGAACTGTTAAAAGATATTGATGATGTTACTAAACTCTACTTCTATTTTTTTCTATTTTAAGAGCCTGCCAAAGTGACTCTACTCTGCCTGATGGCAAGCATGAATAAAATCCAAGAGTAGTGATCACCATATTCATTGCAAATGCAGACAATGCGGTATGGTGACCCATATTATAGCGGCCTAGTGAGATGCTTTTCCACTCCCCGCTTGGGGACGTAAAAGGCATGACAGTCATCGTGGCAGTGTAAGGCTCACACAGTTATCACGGTAACTGTCACTCTTGCATCAATGGGCAAACAAACAAAAAAAAAACAAACTCCATTTTAAAACTAAAACTATATATAAGTTTACTCCTTAATAAGGTACATTTCACATTACATTATTTAATTACAACCCCGACTATTATAAAAGAGAACCAGAGCTGCTGGTCAAATTTTCTTAACCTTACTCGATTACTTCATAAATCAACTTTTTCTTCATTCAATTATAGAGCTGTGATTCCAAAGACTATCAAAAATCCAAAGACACGTTTATCTATTTTTGTAAAAAAGGTTAAAATCGATGGCAATAATCCACGTCTTCTGACACCATCCTACTCACATTATATGTGCCAAATTGTACTAAATTAAATTCGCTCATATTTCAAGTGTTTATTACCCATCTAGAGGAGCCTGCGTCAGACTTAACGTGAGACAAATGATTTTATTACCTCGCAAGGTAAAAAGGACCTTGGAAGCGATGTTTTTGTCGAGGAATAATAGTAAAACTACACGATTAAACCCATTATTGCTGGTCCTATGGCCGAATTTTGAGCATAGGATTAGTCATAGGGCCATAACTTTAAGGATTCTTGTTACCTTTCTAATCTAGATATATGTATAATTGTAATGTGATAAATCACACACTTAATGACTCCAAATCAGGCTAAGCCTGTATTATGAAAATCAAATTACTGATAAAGTCAATTATTTTACTAAGTACTTACATATTATATTATTACTAGCTGACCCGGCAAACGTTGTTTTGCCATTTTTACTAAAATGGCTGTTAAAAAATAAGGGTTGATCGTAGAAGAGTGAAAATTGAGGATTGTATGTATTTTTGTATGTTGTATCATAAAAAAATAGAAATTAAAAATTTTGTCTAAAAAATAAAAAAAAAGACTTAGGGTTGTACTACCCCTAACATTTAGGGGGATGAAAAATAGATGTTGGCTGATTCTCATAGATACCGGATAAGCACAAAAAATTTCATCAAAATCGGTCAAGCCATTTCGGAGGAGTATGGCAACGAAAACTGTGACACGAGAATTTTATATATTAGATATGTACATCAGAGACGGTTAATGATAGGATTAATGTGGTTTCATGTATTGTGGACAAGAGTAGATGTGAGTGTAAAGGATTGGTTCTTACGTCATTCGTATGATGATACTGAAAACTTAATACATCCAATAAGTTAACACATCCACACATTAACATGCAACTTGTGCATTGTAAATATGAGAAAACACACTTCAATACAAAATTAAAACTATAAACAGTAACTACAGGAAAAATATATTTTTCGAAAAAAAAATTGCAGTCCGTGCTTACCCAAACAAAACAAAAGCGATTGAGTTCACAACAAGATAGCAGAACTATATAATACTAGCCTTAGCCCGTGGCTCCGGCCGCGTAAATGTCGGATACCGCGGTAAAAAGTACTCTAGTGTTATTCCGATGTATAACGTATATTACTGTAAAGTTTCATCCAAATCCGTTCAGTAGTTTTTTCGTGAAAGAATAATAAACATCCATACAAACTTTTGCATTTATAATATTAGTAGGATTGTCTAAACCTATGTTTCTATACAAAACTAGCTGACCCGGCAAACTTCGTACTACAAGAATATTTTTATTTTTCTGCCGGGCTGATTTACGAATCTAAGCCATCCAGGGCGCCACACAAACGCACACAAAAAAAAATCATTCAATCTGATTCAGCCCTTTAGGAGAACTTCAGTGACTTCACTTACAGTAGAATTATATATATATATATATGTGTGTATAAAGATAACTAAGAGATAAATAACTGAATAAATAGTAGTCCTTGATTGTTTATCTTCTTTGACTCTTGAATTTATTGTCCATGGAATTCATCGAGAACACGTCTAAGATAAAATATATATTATCAAATATTTTATAGGCCATTGCTCGACATAGACTTCTCCTTAGCAAGGAGGTTGTTTGTTTCAAGCTTTCCTCCTCTTTGTAGTGATGTTGTCCTGCGGAGTTTCCTCCCTTAATCGCCTCTTACGACACCTATACGATGAGTAAGGATAGCGACACTCTGTATTGTTTATCCTTCGCCACACGGAGAAAAAAAATAATATAAGTATTTAATATTAAATATACCCATTATAATAGTGTGATAATTAACACAATCAATATGACTCAAAGTTCAACGTACTTAATCAGTTCATAACTATTCTATTGTTGTTTTGATTATCTCTTATTCCAACGTCTTCTATAGCAGAAGATGAATTTGTATGGGTAAGCCGGATAGGTCCTGTTTCTACTCTAAATTGACTTTCTTCCCTTGTATCGCATAAAAATCGTTACATTAAAGATAAAAACCCATAACGTATCCGTTGATCTCATGTCAAAATAAAATGCATAAAAAGCATGATGTGATATTGAATGTAATAATGTAGGTATATAGTGTTATAATATCATAAATCTTTTGTTAATTATATTTAAATTTAATAATAAAGAAAAGGCAACACAAACTTGGAATA
This sequence comes from Hypercompe scribonia, assembly GCA_949316085.1. NCBI lineage: Eukaryota > Metazoa > Arthropoda > Insecta > Lepidoptera > Erebidae > Hypercompe > Hypercompe scribonia. The sequence goes on along the minus strand of OX438981.1, from coordinate 21,749,964 downwards.
AAAACTGATTTTAATTTCAAAAATTAACAATAATGAAACTATTTTGTGAAGAAAGTTTCGCGTTAGCTCTAAAGTCAGTCCGTTACTGGCCTATCGCATTAGTAACAATCACACCGAATATTAAGGAGGTCGACTTCGTAAAATATTAATCTAGTTAGTCATATTACTTATCAGTTGACCAAATTCGACTAAAATTGACGTCTTATCTGCAACAAAAACATGTATTATACGTTGTATTGTATAAAGACACTTAAACGACCTATCCCAAATTTATAAGTAGGTATATTTTTATACATAGAAAAATACATAGTGTTACCATCCCTATTCATCCCGTGGGTGTCGTAAAAGGAGTCTAAGGGAACAAAGTATACAAAACAACATCGTTACAAAGAGAAGGAAAACTTGAAACAAACCCTATTTTAACCCGTCTGGCCAGCGTGGTATAGTAGGCCAAAACTTCCTTGCTAAGGAGAAGCCTATGTCCAGCAGTGGACTGTAAAAGGCTGTTGGTGATGATGATGAACACTTAACAACCAATAAAGTTAAAAATTTACGAGTATTAAACCTAAAAATAGGCTTTGACGACGAATTGAATTAAAAGTGAAAAAAAATACTATCTGTCAATGAAAAACAAAAATACCAAGTCATGTATTTAAAGCTTAATTTCCTTTAATATCAATATTTTTTCGTAGTTATTTACTTGTACGAGCGTACAAACTTGCTTATTTCAAACAAAAAGCCATAGATGGTGGTTCTGGTTTTAAAACCTTAAAGAACTGTTTTGCATAATGTACATAATAGTTATATACACGACAAGCACGTTTTATAAATACAATTTATAAATAATTAAACGTCATGTTAGCAATTTTTTCCTTTTATCAATTGTGCCTCTAACGCTAATCTATACCAAACGCTTCAGATCACTTACCTATTATTTGGAATTGGCTTCAAAAAGAAGGTGTAAAACTCAAGGAAGAAATCTATTTCTAAGAGTGATTAAGCTGGTTACAACACGAGTTGCTAGTGAACTTACTGTTGTGAGTACAATCTCCCCAAGGGACTACACACACAAATTATTCCACTGATTCTGAGTATTCTTTGTGTCCGTTTCGTGTACCTATGTTTATAACGTGTGCTACGATACATGATATATTACTAGAGTGACAGTCAATCAATCCTAATCCTAAATCAATCAATTCTACTTCTTTATAAACGTTTAGTTTTTACTATAGTTTAACTTTTGACCGTCTTTATTAAAACTATACTACCCGTATTGCAATAAATAGTAGATAAAATGGTTGGTAATCGAGTAGTGTTATGACATCGATACACACGCTCAAACAAAACGGGTGTTGTAGTAAACGAACCATAAAGTTATCGTTGCAGTTTAAATACTAGATAAAATTGTTTATTAAAATACGTAAATTATTAGAACAACTCTAAATACCATAGAGAATGTGATTGGTCAGTAAAAATAAAGATGGTTGTGAATTGAAACGTGTTTATACACTTGTTGTATTATAAATACCGGACAATATAGATTTCAACTACACATTATTTTTTATCGTTTTTAAATAAAAACAACAAATTCCTGTATGAAACTATTCACGAATCAACGAAAAACAAAGGCGCGTTAGGTTTATCCTTGGTAAACAAGTTGATAAGCTAAATGAATTAATATCTATGGTTGTCCAAAGTGAAATTTGAAGAGAAGCGATCGCTCTGCAGTACATTTTCTTTAATTTTTTTTTGGGACTGCGACAGGTGCTTGACTTTTGTCAGAACCGAGCCTATTTTCTTATCCTTATCTAATCGACCTTATCGTATTTTATTTGTATTCCGTGAACTAATATACAAAAATGTTTAAATCTGTGCCTGCGTTGTTTTAATTACGAACGTATTATTTCCATTGATATTTCTACTAGTTTATAAGTTTAGAATGATTATTTGATAATTATTTATTTATTTATTTTTTGAATACTGCCTGCATTACATTTGCATAAGGCGGACTCAATACCATATGGTATTCTCTACCAGTCAACCTTTAGGTGGTTTAGTAACTGACATGGTAATTGCACATGCGTCTTTAAGAGAAGCAATGAGTTGGTAGTTGGAAGTAATAATTTGCAATGAATTATCTAAAAAAAGAAACAGATATATACATAGATGGAAACACAAATTAATATTTAAACAATAAACATATGAGTATAGTAGAAAATATTATATATAATATGATTAGACTATGAGGGAATATCTGCTAGCTGTTTCTTGTATAATTCCTTGATTACTAAATGAAATTCAGATAGATATTAGAACTTCGATCTTGTACCCACAAATCTATGCTTAATATTATAAAACTAAAGAGTTTATTTATTTATTTGGCAATACGCGCTAATCTCAAGAGCTACAGATCCCGTTACAAAAATTCTTTTAGCGTTCGATAGCTCAGTTATCGAGAAGGGTTATACATCATCATGCTGCGACCAAAAGGTGCTGAGTTTTAATGAAACCTGTTGTAAAAACCAGTAAAAAATATTTCTTTTGAGAGTTTCCATTGTGTGCGCTGCGTAAACGGTTAGTTTCACAATAATGATATACCGAAGATTTATTTCCCTTTAAAACTTCTAAAAAATAGTTTACACCAACATATGTCTGGCTTTTGAGGCAGGTTCACTGTAACTTTTACGGTGAACAAGTTTATTCATGTTTTATAACATCACGCTACGGACAATAGGAGACGCACACAAGAACTGGACAGCTAGTTGGATATAATTTTCGTAAACCTTTTCTTACTATAAAAATGTCCCTAATCTAATCTTTTACTCCAACGCCCATTGATGAGTAATAAAAAACGTAGAACATCAATTTACTTACATGATGCAATTCAATATGAATCATTTTGAGATCTAGATAAAAGTTAAGAAGTAGATCTGATCTCACAAATAAAACACGATGGACATTTCAGTTGTGGTTCATAAAAAATCGCATAAATTTTGACATTTAAACTCCCGCCATTCAAAGTTTAAAAAAAGGCCAAGGAAGCATTGAATTCCACTCCCCACGTTAAAATAAATTTGAATGCCAGGTACTTTTATTCAATACAAAAACTATACATCTTTTCCTGTATACAATGTATCATAGATAACATATAATTTCAAATTAATAGTCTACAGTTGGACATAGGCCCTTAGAAAGAAGACTGTGGCAATGAGTATCTAAGCAAAATTTTATGATGATGAGTGAACTATGAATACAATAAGCAACCTAATTATTTTAAAAACAAAATATTCAATTAAAAATCGAAAATTTAATACAATTAAGTTCTATACTCTAAGTCCATAGGTAATAGTTGATACTCCTAGACTTTGTTTGCGTAGGTGTACCTAATATTAGGATATACATACCCTTATATATAATAGAAATCCTTTTTATAGAAACGCTAAACAAGTCCAAAGTTAATTATAACATTAATGCCTACATTGGCAGCAGTTTCGAGTTAATGTTCAAACTATGTTTAAACTTTAATGAAATGAAAATGTCATCTGCCACGAGTTGGACACCGACCTTTGAAGCACATCCAATATACGAATAAAACAAACACTTATAATACTTGTTTTCATAAGGGTTTTATTAAAAAGAGATTAATAACGTACATTATTTGAAAACATGGTACATTTCCGTAAGTTACCCCTTAAATAGAGCAATAATCAATAAATGAGAATTTCGGATGTTTAACACACAATGCAATCTAGTTTCAAACTAAGCAGAGCTTGTACTATGATAAGTAGACTGACTGATAGAATACTTATAACTATTTTGTTTTGTAAATACACACATATTACACGCAGTAAACACCTAAACTCCGAAACAAATATATACAGATCATACAAACATTTGGTCCGACCCGGGAATCGAGCCCGAGATCTCGAACACAGCAGTCGCTTTCGCTACCTCTACGCTATCGAGGCAGTCAAATTTTTTAAAAAGTCAAAGATTCAAAGAACAGTCAAAAAAAAAGTTACGATAGCATGTGACGGATATAAAATAATAGGCATGAGAGAACAATTTACGAATAGAATACGAAATACAGCTTTATTAAAAATATCATATTCAGATGTTCTTATTGAATTTTTGATTGAAAATTGTGTGTTGTGTGTCTTAAGAAAAAACGCGTGTACATTTATCACATCAAAAAATTGTTGTACGTTATTGATCTCCATCAATTGATTGAATACCAATCTTATATTTTTACTAAGCATTGTCATGCTTTAGAAAGCCACAACACATTAACCGAAGCACATCCCGTAGCAGTGCGTAAAAAAATTACATTCTTCTGACTGCACGGTTAGCCTAGTGGTGTACTAGTTCGCTGAGTGTTGTGGATTCAAATCTCACGTGGAACAACACTTTGTATGATCCACAAATTGTTGTTCTGAGTCTGGGTGTTCTTTGTGTCCGTTTCTTGTATGTTTGTAAAGTCCCACGCGACATAGGATTTATTTCTAGCGCGGGCGTTGTCCTTTTAAAAAAAAAACCTTCATTCAAATTTTACATTTCACAGTCAACATAAAACTTACAGCTTACTTGGATAGAGGGATGTTCGTTCGTTCTTTTTATTTGATCTGAACTACATAATATATTATTAAAATTAAACTCGTGTTCAACATTTAAAGAAGTTTAGAATATCCGTGACGGGTTAAGAATACCGAGTGCCTTTCCACCAGCCCTACTCATCCTACAGGTATAGACGCTACTAAGAGAGTGTACTGTGTATGTAAAACTTGAAACAAACAAATACTAAACCTGCTTTCTAAGGAGGTCTATGGCCAGCACTGGATTGTAAAGGCTGTTGATGTTTCAAATCATCATCTTCCTTTAAAAGTTCACTGCTGGACATAGGCCTCTTTTTGGCAAGAAGGTTTCGGCCTACTATACCACGCTTTCCAGATTGTTTGGTATACGCTTTGTTTCAAGTTTTTTTTCTCTTGCAATGATGTCGTCTTGCATATTTTGTTACCTTAGCTACCTCTTACGATACCCATGGGAAGAACAGGGATGGTAACACTCTTAATTCGTCACCACATATATATTCCATTATTATAATGAACTAATTTATCAAGGAATAACCCGACCTGAACTAATGTTTGTTTCATTTTTTACGGCATATTATACCTATTATAAATTATAACTTAATATATACAAGCACGACTCATCAGTTTTAGTGTATATGTATAATGTTTATTTAATAACAGAGCCGGCCGTATAGACGACAATCAAGTTAATGGCGGCTGATGTAGTGGCTCTGTGTCCACATAAATGCTCATTTACTGATAAAACTGCTTATGTAAACAATATTGCTATTGTTGTGACTCTATTTTTCAATTTTGTGGTTTCCGCTAACGTAGTACTAATAACAATATAATAATAATAATATGGTTTATTTCTCACCAAATACAGAAATACAATTATAATAAGATTATGTAACAACGTAGACATGAAACTATCCCAGTCATAATCTTATTTTTTTTATTCTTATTTACTTTGATACATCTTCTTTAATAGAAACTTTGCAAATATGATAAGTCTAACATTTAAATACAAAAAACAATTATTTCTTCAGAGTCATTAGATTCGCGTAAATAACCTAAAAGAGTAACAAAATTATGTGAAAACGAATACATGCAACCGGCATACATTTATAAACCAGTGTTAAGTCTAATTGTTTCTTTGCACTTTACCCAGTGAGTGAAGTTACCGACATAACCCTAGAAATCTGATTTAACTCAAAAGTTGGCATCACACTCGTAACTTTAGAATCGCAAGTGACCATGGCTAGCGGTAGTCACAAATCTGTCTGCCCTGCTCCACTCAAATAAATACCTAAATTACTTTTCTCTCATTGTATAGCCGACAATGATGTTAGATACTGTTACCAATTTGGTGTGCGTAGGGCGTGACCACAGATGACACAATGAATGTGATCGAACAATATATCCAATCCATACATCCGTTACTAAATATAAAGTAGTTTAGCATTTGTGTTTTGGGCATCACTAATGTTACAATCATTTGTACATTAGGACTTCTAGAACAGGATACCATGATTTATAAAAGTCAGAAACGCATTTAGGCGCCCTTTTTAATGAGGTATGGTTTTTAACATCAACAAGATTGGGTTAGGATGATCTGAGGACTGGATGTCGTGTGATAGCAGCTGTTCCCGGATCCCTCCTATATCAGGCGCAGAGTGGCACACCATATGGTTTTAGTCGGTCCGATTTCGACACACCACCCCGCCGTAAACCCCCCCCCACACATTAAAAACAAAAAAAATAAGCTGTGGAGAGTCTGGATGTCTTAATAAAAGCTGTTCCCGGATTCCTCCTACTTAAGGTGCACAGTGGCACACAGTATGGTTTTAGTCCATTTGATGACAACACACCACGTGGCTTCAAATCTGTGCGTTGGGATGCTGGATCAAGGAGGGGTTTGTTATATTTACATTTAAAAAATACGATGATTATAGAAACATCATGTAATACACTAAAATTTTTCTAAATATAAAAAAATGTTGTAATATTTTTTTACAGGATCCAAAATGGGTAAGGTAGAGGGTGTGAGCGTCAGTGGGTGTGCAGAAGATTCAAAGGAATGCGTCCTCAAGAGGAACACCAACGCCACCATTGGCATCGACTTCACACCATGTAAGTTCGTCTGTAAGATTGTCAGGAACACAGAACTTATTTTTTGTCCTATTTACTTTTCTATAGTCTGCCAAACGTGTTATATTGTAAAGAATTTTCAAGTTTTTTTTTAATGGCTCAATGCCTACCCTCCTTGGGAATTAATAGTTATTAGATAGAACAAAAAAAGGCAAATTGGTATCGTGGACCTCAGATTGGAAGAGTGGATTGAGACTACAATAATGTTTGTAATAAACTCTTACACATTTACGCTCTCAAATTTTAAAAGAAACTAAAGGAAGACAGATTATTATGTAATATAGGCAGTTTTCTTAAATAAAACCACAGACCACGAGTACGGAGTATTTACCCACTCCTTTACATACATACAAGTATAACTCAACTGTAGTTATGCAACAAAGCCCTCACGTAGGCATAGATAACAAGGTTAATTTCTTTTTTATATGGTTTAGTATGCAAAACAGTGTTACAACCAGAAAAGGTTTATGATTCAGCTATGGCTAAAAAAATGACAACAAAGACTTTTATTCTTAGGAATGTTTTTAATTCTTCGTAAATTTTCTAAGATTCTGAGCCAACTAAAAGTGAAGCAAAAAATAAGTCATAGACAAAACTAGAGGTCATCAGAAAAAACATAATATTTTTATTGCCAACATATCTAGAATTGGTAAAGAAGTGGAAAGTTTTTTTAAGCTAAGGTATAAAATTGTTAAACTTTATAAAGTTCACTTTAAACATACCCACAACTTTCTGTCTTATTGTTATGTAAACTGTATTTAAAAGAAAAATAAGAAATATTAAACCGTTTGATATTAACAGCCTATTTTGCACCTGAGCTTGTACGAGTTGGTATATGACACGCTCACCGATTATCACTATTTTCAAAGGACAGGATAGACTTATATACATACATTAACTGTTTATATACATTATAACAATAATATTCAATAATATGTGTATATATTGTACGTACGTCGACGGTTTTCCTGTTTTTAATTAGTAATTGTGTTGGTTTTGTTTTATTTGATAGCAAAGAGAAAATGTGCCTATACCTAACAACTTCCATGGCAGTATTAAAACTTTCAGAGAATCCCATTATTGATGTATAAGTTCCTATTTTTCTCATATCTATTTCCAGTTTTTTACAATGAAAACCTCAATACAAACTAGTATTATCTCATGGTAAAACCTCTTTTGCTTTCAAATCAAATTCGCTTTTTAAATCGACTTCAAAAACAAAAGACGTTTCTCATTTCGACTGTATTCTCTTTTTTGGTTGATTTTTAACCTCTTGAAGTTTTCATTAAAACTTTAATACTTATCAACCCTTTTTTAATAAAAATGACAAAAGATAAACAACATGACATAATTATAAGTTGCAAATTTCTCTCAAACTGAAGAGGAAGTTGTGATAAAACTTGATTACCCTTTAGTTAACACGTCCCGTATTATCTAAAGAGTAAAATGAAGGACGGATAACAATACAGTTGTGTTTATGAAATTGATTGAAGTCGAATTGATGAGATAAAAAATGAGTACATAGAGGTGATCTATAAGTAGCTCTAGTAAACAATAAACCAGGTTATCAGAACCTATGACTTTGAATACTGACAAATTATTATTTTAAAATTCCAGCTGTGGAAGTGAAAACCCTTCAGACGATAGTACATGGCGTGATCATGAACTTGCCAGTACCGTTCCCGATGCCGCAGCCGGACGCCTGCAAGGACAACAACCTCGTCTGCCCCCTACCGGTAAGAAATAATATCAGAGAGTTTATTGAAGTGAAAACTTCTTTAGGCGCGTTGAGCGTTTTGGTAGAGGGTAAAATCCTCGGTTCGCGTCACCGACATGCTAATGATAATAGTATATCTATAGCTATGGAGAATATGATATTATATATTATATATGAAATTTATTATTATTATATATTATATATGAAATTTATTATTATTATATATTATATATGAAATTATATATTATATATAGCTATATATGAAACATAAAAAATTTCATATAATTTTTGCATATAGTTTTAATTACTCTCAACTTAATAGTTCCGTTTTCACTTCTATTGGCAGTCCCACGACTGCTACTGTTTTTTAAATCCGTATAGTATGTTTAATACCTTGTATTTTCCCGTAAGAGACAAACCGTAAGTGAGAGATACTTTAATAGAAGTAAAAAATGGCAATTTAAAAAAAAAGCGTTAGAGAAATAAATTATCTTTGGCACACTCTTTAAAGAAAAAAGCAGTAAAGTTTTTTTAATTAATGAGTATCTAATCAACAACAGAAATTCTACGACATCTCGGATACATAGATAGACAACACTATTACAAGTATGTCTTGGTGTGTATACAACAAATGTAAAAGAGATTTATTGATGAGATACATTTTTAAAAAAGAACACATTTGTAGCTATACAAACACAATCAAGAGACAGCGATAGCGATTTCCTACGAGAGTGAGGAAAATGGTATAATAAATTCCATATATTTCAGAAGTAGCTATGTGCAGTATTCTTGTTGGTAGCAAAACTTCTTGGTGAAAAATTACCAAAATTCTAATTTGTATTGTATAGTATGATACTCGTATATAGAACTATGTAGAACATGCAATTTAAAGAAAGTACGACACTTTTTGTTTCAATTGAATTAATGTATGAATCAAATAATTTAAACTGAGAGGCGTGTATCTGAGTATGTTTGTATAAGGAAATTTATGATTATAGATGATTTTACACTTGTAACTAGGCGGGTTAACAATTACTCTTCTCACAATGACAATAGATACACAGTTATCATCTCATGTAGCATTCGTATGCAGCAATTAGAAATATTTATTATATATTTACTTACGTTAAACAAGCAGACCGCGTCGTTTTGTAATTTATTTCAATTAAAGAGACTTCGAAAAGAGAACGGTAAGAAGTTAATACTCTCCTGTCTGCCCACCCGGCTGTCTTGCGAGAAGTGGAGCAAATCTCATAGGTGTATGTGCCTCTTATTTTAAGAGGCAGCCATCGGTTTATTGGGATTTCCATCGACAGCCTTCCAAGGGTATACCGAAGTCTTCTAAAGATCATTTTGTGTTAACACCGTGTGGTTTTAGTCGTTATTTCTACTTATCACTTCAGCATACACCAAATAATTCTCACAATAAGGACTACGCCCACTTATCACCAAATAAAACCTTTGCAACAGGGGCAATGTAAACAGTACGCTGCGCTGTAAAATAAAAAAGTTACAAATACGTATTTAAAATATAAATTAACACTGACATAAATTTTTTAAGCATATTACAATAATTCAACAAAAAATAGATAGTTCGTGAAAAGAAATACTCTAAATAAAATTAGTATTTTATTTAAATAATGTTTAAAAAGATAAGTTATCTTAACAGTTGTAACAATGAGAGTCGAGTTAGGGCCCGATTAATGAACTATGACCTTCGTCACATGACGCATTATTATTATTGTACGTTGATAAACGTGATAATATACAATAATATGTTACAATTCACTGTCCGTGTGGTGGCGGATTGAGAATAAACATCGTCACCACCTCTATCACGGGCATCGTTTGAGTAATTTTCAGAGGGGTGCATCTACATCCAAACATACTATGAACCAATATAAAATATAGAATTATTTTATTACTTTGCGTATGAAATCGACTTTTTATTAAAAAAATTAAAAATATGTGTTTATTTCTGCCAAGGAGGTGCAAGTGCACCGCCTATCGGCGCCCATCTATTTGCCCCGTTTGTGTTGTAAGAGCCCAATAAGTGCATAAGCTTACTAAACTGGCCGACAACACTGCAAAGAAAAAGAAAATTTGAAACATACCACATACTAACCCGTCTGGCCTTCGTGGTACAGAAAATCAAAACCTCTAAACTTTAGAGGTTTTGATTTCCTGTACATAGGTTTCTGGACATAGGTTGTCTCTTTAGACTCTAAAGAGACCAGCAGTGGAGTGTTAAAGGCTCTTAATGAGTCTCTCTACATTTTTTATAGTAAATTATTAATCAGATATCTGACCCAAGAAGCCTGTTAAATAAACATTATAAGTATAGGTACATTATTGTAGATTATCAATTTTCGTTCAGTCAGCGAATCACTCCGATTATAAACTACAAAGTTCACCCACCCTAAAAATCCACAAATCATTTTATCCGACACCTTTCATCGTTAAGGAGTGTAATTTGCAAGTCGACACTTTTATTTTTCAGGCGGGCAAGGAAGCCAGCTACAGAACAACAATGCCTGTACTCAAGTCGTACCCTAAGGTCAAGGTCGATGTCAAATGGGAGCTGAAGAGTGATGAAGGGGACGAATTTGCCTGTATCATGATTCCTGCCCGTATTAATTAAATAGTATTAAGTTTAAAACGCCTTATTTTAAATAATAAATCTCTTCATATGTTTAAATAGAGGTGGAATTTCACTTATATTCATAATTTAAATCGTCTTACAAGTCATGAATTGCCGTTACTTTATCGTAAAGCTAACAAAAAAAAAAGAAAGTTTAAAAAAAATCCAACAACACGCACAAATACATACAGGTAAAGTTAATAAGAGCGTGTTAACAATAACAAAAGCGAATCAATACTTTGTAATTAATAACTGTTATAAGTTTGTTAATATTTCGTATTCAATGCAATTAAATAGTTTGTTTGACGATCACTAATTAATAAAATAAGAAATGACACTCGGGCAACTGACGGAACGGTCTCTTAAAAAAAATTGCAATAAATTGTTTTTCTTTCACATGCATTATTTTCTTAGGCTGTGTTCAAATCACATTGATTGAATTTTTTTTTGTCTTTAATATATATACTTTAACTTTAAATACGCTAATAGTTTATCCATGCAAGTCATGCAAACAAATTTAAGAAAATTCCAAAGATTTAAGCAAATTATTATTTAAAATTTTATCCCCTGACAATAACTTATTTAGCCAGTCTAGACAGGCTACGGGTATTTTTTGTTCTTAAGTTATGTCATTGAAATAACCGCTGGCGAACCAATATTCCAAGTTAATAAACTGTTCCACAGTTTCGTATCTCTATTTTTTTGATTTTTCCCTGGTTATTGTAAATTATTTCCTCCATAAATATTCTTTACATCTAATTTAAGGATTTTGGTTTTGTACATTACAATATTATGTGAAAATAAGTTGTTTCATTATCAAAGCCCTATTTTATAATCTTTGCAGCAAAGACAAAACAGCGCCACCTAGTATGCAACATTGGAAACACAATATCCAGTTAGTTTTTTTCCACTCTAAATTTAACTGAGTAAGGAGGGATTATTGAAATTTTTAAAGATATATGTAGAGATTTTGTTTATTAACAATTCATTATGTGGTTTATAATATATTTCACAATATATTACCTAGTATGGAGGTAAAGGAAACATAATTATTCATATATTCATGTAATGCATACATCAAATCACGCCTATATACCCGGAGGCGTGGACAGAGGCATATTTTTCACCAGTGTTTTGGTCAGTGTCGTAAAAAACCACTAAGGAAGCAAAATCTCTGCAAAGAAAAATGAAAACTTGAAACGAATCCTTTTGTTTTTAACGTATGGAAACCGTCTTGGGTCGTCACTCTACCGGAGTTTGCACCAGGATGGTATGTCGGAATTGGACCGCCTAAAACCACATGATTTGTCATTGTGTGCCTGAAATAGGAGGGATCTAGAAACGGGTTTTATCAAGACATCTGGACCCTTGAAACAAAACCCTATACCGTCTTTCTGGCCAGCGTTGTAGTGCGTTGTGCTCTCTGGCTCTTATTAGAAAAGATTCTGATAAGAGCCCTTTGTTCAGCAGTGGTTTACTAAAGGTTTTTGATGTGATGTGATGTGATGATGTAGAGTTCTCTACCCAGTAGCTGTCGTAAGAAATAACAGAACAATAAAATTAAAAAAAAAAAATTGTATAAAAGTGGCGTTTCTTTTTTTATTTCAATATAAAATAAAATGGTACAAAAAGTATATCTTATATTAACTCTACATTAAGACAGGTTTTAAAAACTAAATAATAATTAATATCATTAAATTTATTTCTTACACATTTACCTACCTAATGGAAATCAATAGACATCGTATTTTTACTGTGTTCTATAATGTACCCAGTGACAACATTATCATTCAGATCGTAAGTTAAACACACTCATTTTATAATTGTCTTGATACAAAAATAAATTGAACAATTTAAGATTTTTGCTCAAAATATTTTAAGATTGTTATGTCATACACACAATATTTTAAACATTATATTGCGCTATTATCTATTCTGTGGGGTATAGACAGACAAGTAGCATAAATGACCAAAGAATGTTGCTATTTAAATAAATACTCAAAGAAGTAAATACTAGAAGAATTTACCCCCACTCCAGTGAACTCTTGTAATTTATACAATAGTTCCCTGGAGTGGGGTAAATTCTCCATATATTTGTAGTTTTTCTATCTTTATTGTTTTAAATATATACATTGTGCTTTACGTTTTTGTGAAGCAGTTAGTTAGATTTTTAATCATTTCACATCCTGCTATGTAGTTATGCACACCTATATCAACATTTTCATCAACAAAATGATGGAGTACTTGTACATATTCGTATTTTTAGAAAAGGTTTACTTTTTCTTAATAGAACCTTTACATCGACCACACAATGGTGCATCTGTTTTCAACTTTCTAAAACCCAAATTGAATTCAGTTTTCAAAATCTTTCTGTACATAGATTCTTTCACCGGCACCATATTTTCTCTATTACATTCACTAAAATACATGTTGTACATTTGTTTCACATTTAAATTTGGATCTAAAAATTGTCTTTTCTTAGAATATTGTACAATAGGTTTCGAGTCGACTGTTGTAAAGGAATAAATGTGTTCTCTAACTTTATCCTTTACTTCTAATGGTAATGAGTGACTACTAGCTTTATTATGACCTCTTCCATCTGGCTTCGGAATATTCATATCAGTTTTCCTCATATGAACATTATAAACAGGCTTCTGAGATATGGCCAGTGTTCCTAAATAGAATTTCTTACATACAGTGTGTCTGTCAGACTTTAATAAGAAGTAATACTTAAACGAGTACTTCCGTTTGTGAGTATCAGATGTGTTCCGTTTAATATATACTCGTTCTGTAGTGTTAAGTAAAAAGAATCTCTTTTCATTTACATTTAAAGCATAGAATGCTTTAAATATGTTTTCTCTGTCTTCATCTGTGACTTTTTCACTGCATTTGTACTTGCAACTTTTAAGACAATCTTTTGTGTTCTTAATTTGTCTTTCCGGTACAAATTTGCCTCGTCGACTGATATATGCCTCGCCTCGTTGATGTTTTGCTTTCCGAACATTGCATGCCCAAGATGTAGGATTTGATGTATGACTCCGAGACCTCTTTTTCTTTGTAGCAGTAGATGTTTCATCTACTTCACATCTGAAATTACATACATAGAATGGTAAGTATAGCATGTAATTAAAAATTACTTACACAAGAAGCTTATAACAGTTAGTTAACCCATTCATATTTTTAGGACAACAGATTACCATTTTTTTTCTAAAACTGGCTCTAATTTTCAAACCTTTTTAGTAAATAGCAAACATTTTTAACTATTTTTCCGTTAAAAAAATATTTTGGTTCAAAAATACAGTGACATTATTTAGATATATAATTTCAAAGTTTATATACTTCGTAGCCGTTTAGAGTGCATTGTTGTTTGTTTTATACTCGTATACTTAATTATAGCTATAGAAATAAAAGCAATTATATATTTCAAATTACCTAAAATTATTGGGCAACTTTTACTAAACATAAAATAGTCAATAAAGTCGTAATAATATATTTTTTCAGACCCTGGATTAAATAAATTTTTGTTTTTCGCTTCACAATATTTTTTCTTACTGTATTAACAAATATATCTTGTGATTTGAACAGAAAATTCTAAATTTTTCGATGGTTGGGAAGTAATGGGCTAACTTACAATTGTGCACAAGCCTTTAAGCTCTTTATTAACTTTATATGTATGTTACAATAAATGATAATATATAAAGAAAAAACAAACAAATAGTTTCAACAAAGAATAAGATTTTAACTTTTATATGTACAAGAATAACTGGACAATAGATAATTACGTGGTTGTCATTAATTTGATTAAGACCATTACATTTAAAATTAAAAATAATAATAAGAAGAACCAACTGTGAACAAAACTTGAGTATTCTAGTCCCTTATAGTGTGTGTAACAATGGAGTCTAATAACCAAGTATTAGTGTTATCCCATAAAGTGTTTGTGGGCTGGAAGTACTCCACCATCAGTGGCACTTGTTACTGTATTATTATTATATTGTTATTATGGTAATAAAGAATGAATTAATTAATATACAAACATAATGAGAATACAGAGTCTCACCACCCTTATTGGTTTTTTTTCTATAAATAGATAACTTCTTGATTAGGAACAAATCCTGTGTAGCAAGGTGCTTTGCAAACATACAAGAAAGGACATTAATAATACCCAGACTCAATTTGCAGATCACACAGTGTTGTCCCGGGTGGAATTTGAACCCACAACTCTCAGTGCAGTAGAAAAGAACAAGGTGACCACTTAAACCACTACGTCATTCATGCAGTAAGACTAAAGATAGCATACATGCCATGACACATTTCAAACTCTGCATGATTCAATTTGCCAATGAAGATATGTCACACTTACTCTGTATCCTTTTCCACTAACTGTATGTCTGGCTCAAGTTTGGTGAGTAAACTCTGATCCTTATGATTTCCAATGTAATGTTCTTTTGGATATTTATACTGATTGTAATATGGTTGTACCCCATTCACTAACATGTGCTGGGGTACTAACATATGCTATGCAACCTGCAGAGACTGAGTCATATCAGAACTCTGCAAAACATGAGATTGACTTTGCAACGGTTGCAAACTCTGCAGTCCTTGTTGACAGGACATAACAATTTGATTTTGAGATATTTGTATCTGAGTTTGTATTTCAGCAACATGGTGAGACGAGACTGGTATTGATAGTGACTCGGAGGACATAGCCTGCTGGTATGTCAGCTTGCCTCCTGACGTTGCAAGGGTTGGGTGTGAAATGTGAATTGTGCTGGATACAGATGGTTGGTACACCTGCACCAAGTGTGATATAGATGGCTGCTGTATCTGTTCCATTTTTGTAGACCTGGAAATATTAAAAATAAAGATGTATTATTTTTGGAAAAATTGTTAGTTTATTTTAAATTCTAGCGTCGTTTGGGAACGATACTTTTTTCGTAAAGGGATAAAGTAATGTGGTCAAAATTAAGTATATATAAAAACATACAATAATGGAGTGCAAATTTCGTCCGATTCTAATTTAATAGAAAGGTTAAAAAATCAATTTCAATGAGTTTCAAATTGCTGGAGAACAGTACATTCTCAGAGCTTAAATAGACGTACCTACAGCGCAAAGAATAAAAAATAACCGTACAAACTTTTTAAAAAATTTGCTCAGATTTTTAATTTAAACTCACCTTATAAAGTGCTGTCGTTTACAAAGAGTTTATATTATAATAATAAGTAAAAAAATGTAAACAACAAACTTATCCTATGTTATTGTTATCAAAGCAAATGCAACTTTGGCGCACCAAACAGCGCAAGGCGTCACGTTGGTCTACAAATACAACAAAATATATTGACTTTGACAGAAAAGCTTTTAGACTGTTGTCCCGTTTTCACGTATACATGAACTGTGAGGAAATGTAGATCGAAAATATTCTCACATGCTACATGTCTGTATTAAGCCGTAAGTGTCAATACGGAACACGAAACTAGTGTTGATGTCAAAGTTACCGGTATTTACACTTAAAAAATCGTGAATTTCGTAAACATTGTTGAGTCAATAAAAATATTTTTGTTATTTATGTAATCGTAATCTTCATAAAAAGAAGAAGTTTGAAAAATAGTAATAATTACGTAGACATGAATGAGTTATGAAAAATAGCAGAGATATATTATGTAGACGGTAAACAATTATATGAAAGCCTCTGTCTAATAATAATACATAAGCCTAGATAAACAGTTTTGATGTCTTAAAGCTGCATAAATCCATCAAGTTGAATTATTTACGTACTTGTTTAACTAAATAACGCATTCTTATTTATTTATTTCAAACATTTACAGTGCCTTTATAGAACACTTATCCCGAAAGTCTATTATAAAAATAAAAATATAAAAGTATATTGAAGTAAAAATTGTAGGTTACAATTATAACAAATAATCTACTACTACAACTTCTTTGAAATTTGCAAGCTTACAGTTATTTTGATTTTTTTTCACGTGTTACAGAGAACTTTACAAACATATAAGAAACAGACACAAAGAATGCTCAGACCCTCAACAACAATTTAGGGATCACAAAAAGTTTTGTCTCATATGGGGGGCTTGAAACCACAACACTCAGTGCAGTGAAAACGGGAAGGTGACCGTTCGTGCAGTCAAGTCTTTAGAAATAACATACATATCACAACATGTTTCGAACCCCGCATGGTTCGATTTGCTCGTTTTCTACTATACTAACAAAGTTTTATGGATTCTTTGATAAATGACATCTTTACAATTTTTATAATATTTTTTTATTATACGTATATATTTAATCATCAAGTATTGACTATTATCCAAATCCATAAGGTCTTGAACCATGTCAATAACTTTTATACAAGATGGGCCACAAATTAGTTAATATTTTAAAAATCGTAAAAAAGAGTCCTTTGATAATAAAAAAATATTTAAAAGAATTGTTTTTTTACAAGAAAGCTAATTATTTGGAATTTATTTTTAAAAATTACAGTGTCCAAATGACCACCGTTTCGATGTTTGCACTCTTCTAAGCAAGCACCGAAATTTTCGAATACTCGTCGGCAAAGAGACCGCGAGAACGTCAACATCTTTTCGCTGATTTTTTTTTTAATTGACGTAGTGTATTTGGTTTATTGATGTAGATTCTTCAAATAACCCCATAAAAAGAAGTCTGCTAGATATAGACCTGAACTTCTGGGTGGCCATGGAATGTCGCCTCGTCTGAAAATCAGCTTTTCCGTAAACATGTCTTTGACCCACCGGCAGGGACTTATTGGATGTGTGACAAGTGGCTCCATCTTGTTGAAATTATGTGTTACGATTGTGGCCAGTGTAACTGAAACGGCCGCGTGAATCTTCAAAAAGGTAGGGTTCAATGATTCCTTCTGCTGAAATTGCAGCCCATACAGTTATCTGTGGAGAGTGAAGTGTCCTCTCGTGTTTATCTTTGGGATTTTCACTGCTCCCATACCTGCAATTCAGTTTATTAACATGTCCGTTGAAGTGAAAATGGACTTCGTCAGAAAATAGCAGAATCGTTCTAACATTGTTTCGGCATACGACTTTAAATTTAGGTTTTATTTCCTGCACTATATGAGTCTTTTATAAATGTAATTTCAAAATACAGCGTAATAATGTGCGGTATAATTCTAGGCCTAATTCAGCCGAACGTTTGCGCGTCGATAATTCTGGATTACGTCGAACAGAAGCGGCAACCTGCTGCACTTTCTCTTAGGTCCGAGAAGTCCGTGGGCCTACAGTTTGCTTTACATTTAGCGTAGATCCCGTCTCTTCGAACTTCTTCACCCATTTCTTTAACGAGCTGGTGGTCAGACTACTCACCTCTCCTACCTTCGTATTAATTCTTTCCTTTAATTCCTTAGACAGATGCAAGAGCTTTCCTAAGAACCCTGAATAGACAATACCTAGTCTTGCCATAAATATTGTAATAAAGAAAAAAGAAAATTGTTAACTGCAAATAACATTTATTACTTTTACAGTGTGTCAGTTTAATACATAAATATAAAACAATTAAAAATATAAAAAGCTTATTCGAAGTGGTCTCCATTGGCTGCAATACAGTCCTTTAAACGATGAGGCCAGTTATCAATAGAAGCACGCACTCTTTCCATGGGAAAATTCTTCACTGCCAATCGTATAGATTGTTTTAGGGACTCCAAATTATCATGGCGTTTAGAGCAAGCTGTACTCTCTAAAACTGACCACAAATCATAATCCAGCGGATTAAGATCGGGACTAGACGACGGCCAGTCTTCAGCTCTGATGAAGTCCGAAACGTTCGATTCCAACCAAGACTGCGTGGACCGAGCTTTATGACCCGGCGCCGAGTCTTGCTGGAAGGACCATACTTGGTTATTGAACATGGTGATGTTAAGGGGCTTAACTACCTTCTCAAGAATGGTATCTTGATACACTTGTGCCGATGTTTTGATACCTTTTTCACAAAAATATGGCTCAGTCACTCCTTCATAGCTAACACCCCACCAAACCATCACTGAAGTCGGATAATGTCCACGTTGCACTCTGTCGACTAATTGGGAAGCTTCCTTAGAGCTTTGAGCATAAATACGGTCATTTTGTTTGTTAAAATGTTGCTCAATTGTAAAAATTTTCTCATCCGTAAACAAAATTTTTCTGTGACCTCCCTTTGCGTACCGCTTCAGTAGTTGTTTCGATTTTACCACCCTATTCTTCTTTAAATTATCAGTTAAGAAATGGCCAGTGCGTCTCTTATAGGCTGCAAGTCCTAAGTCATCTTTTAAAATACGCGACATGGTTCTAGGTGCTATCTTCATTTCCCGAGATAAAATCTTTTGCTTTCGGACAGGATTTCTTCGAATTCTTTCCCTTACTGCTTTGACCACCTTTTTCGTACGAACACTACGTGGACGGCCAGATCTTTTTCTGTCACAAACAGAGGAGGTCTCATTGTACCTATTAATAGCCCGGTACACAAACATTTTACTAATACCAAGTGTATGGAGAGTTTTAAAAATTGCATTTGGCTCCATACCTACTTTGTGTAATGCTATCACAGCGATTCGGTTCTCTTTATCACCCCACACCATTTTAATATCGCAAAATATTTTACAATGTATTGGCGCCAAAATGAGAAAACACAATGAACAATCGTATAAAAATGACAGATTCGAAATTCAAATGTAATATTTTTTTATAATTAAGTGTAACAGTATTTATGGCCAGACTAAGTAGATACATCAGTCGTGAGTCCGTAAAGGATAAGTTACTATTAGTTTTAATACTTTACAAGCCGTGGTGGCCACCACCGCATGACGCTCTCACAGTTTCTTGAAGGTTACCACGACTAGTATTATCTTTGATGAGAGATTTCAGTTTGATTTTCCTCTCCATAGCGAGTAAGTAACATTAATAAATTAAATTTCAAAACTAAAGGTAAGTGGCAGGATGTCCCGCTTCCACAACTTATAGTCATCATCATCATCTCAGCTGAAGGACTTCCACTGTTTGGCATAGGTTTCCTAAAAGGTTTTCGACGACAACCGATTCTGCGCTCCCGCATTCAACGGCTTCCCGCCACTTTCACCAGGTCGTTGGACCGGGTTGTGGAGGGCCTATCCACGCAGCGTCTTCCGATATGTGGTCCTCACAACTTTTTGTGCCACTTAAGTTAGTAATTATCTGAGCTATGTCAGTGACCTTAGTTCTGAGAATCTTCTCATTCCTGATTGCTTTTTGAGTCACTTTAAACTTTCTTATAAGGTCCGTTATAAGCAATCACTACTGGACCATGAAATTTAAAATCCAATTTTTTTTGCTCATATAAATTGTTTTATACGTCAGAAGATAACGGTCGAAGAAAGAGTAAAGTGACTTATATTGTGAGTTTTTCGTTGCTAGGGTATTTGTGGTTGTACTGTTGTTCCTCATAAAGAAATACGTATTTAGTTACTTGTGACTATTAATTAAGTTAACCTACGTTACAGTAATATTTGCTATAAGGGAAGTGTAAATAAAATGAGCCAATAAAATCACATAAATATTTATTTCTTTCAGGTTCATAACAGTAAGAAAAGACAACGCCCGCATTAGAAATAATTCCTGTGTCGCGGGGGACTTTACAAACGTACAAGAAACGTACACAAGTAAGAACATTTCACCTTATTGAGCTAGATAACAAAAGTACAAAATATACGTCCTGTTAAATGTTATTTTTTTGGTTATCATTTAATAAATGCCTTTTCATAATATTTTATGGTCTAACGTAATTCAACTGAAAGTTTGGAAGGCTCTGATGACTACTAAATCATTCAGACTCATGAAGAAGGACATTTTAAAAGTTACATTAAAGAAGTCCATTTGTGAACTACTCAACATTAGGGATAATTAGTACTTATACTTTATTTACTCAACGATAAAAGTTTATATCTGTAGAGGATAGATGGCGCTACTGTAGTAAAAATAGAGCAACAATGATGGAGCAAACTTCGTAAAAAAAATTTCGCATTTGTCAAAATAGCAAAAAACATTAAATAATTAGTAGACACCTCACAAAATGTTCATTTAATTTATTACTGTGTCCGAAATGTTATATATGGACTTGCACACTTCACTCGGTCTAAAACTGACAAGTTCAAACTATCATCTTAAATTACCGCCATTTTTCGTGTCTTTGACTACATAGTGAAAGATTTATGATTTGGTTTACCAATTGTATTCACTGAGGCGTATTTAGTACCAGAGTAGTAAACTGTGAACGCGAGTGAAGTCACAGATTGGGTTAGTAATAAGCGATTAACTTTTTCATTATGACCTTGGTAACAAAAGGCAAGATCTCTCTTGGACAGGTTGCGAGTTATTTAATATTATCCGACATTTTGAAATAGTCACATGTACCTACGTATAATAATGTATGTACACTGTTGCACTTATGTTTATTCACTTCAATACCATAATATAAACGATTCTGAATAATAATTTGAATATTTACTTTACTTTATATAACAATAATTGTTTAGGCACCATTTTATCACCATATTGTCAACATTAAAGCATTTTTTTATATATTTGATATGTTTTAGAAAGTGTTTAACATCCACATTTACTTTTCTTATATTTGTATTGATTGTTGTTTTCACTAAAGAATAAATAAATATCTATATAGAATACTAATAAAATGATGTATGGATTTTATACCTTTAGCTGCATTATTTACGTACAATAAACATCAGCAATCGTCTGAACACACTTTTAAATCCATTATACTTGTATTTTCTATTTATAATTGTGACCTGCGTCTTATTTAAATGACAATTAAAGTACAATGTAAACAAATGTTCATTGTAATACGTATTAATATACATTTAAAAATGCTATCTCGTAACATTAATGAATAGTAAAAAAGATATGTATCAAATATACAGTGTACAAAATATATATATTATATTTTTTTTCCATTTTTCGTAACAAGACGTCGTGGTTCGCGATGAGATCTCGCACCAACACTAACATAACAAGAGTACTATAATTAATACAATGAATAAATTTCTTTTACTTTTTAAATATTAACATATTGGAACAAATGTAAATTACTCTCAGTCAGATAACATCTTAAAATCCATACATTTTATACAGATTATTTGGCGATTTCCGAACGTCTAACTAGTTGAACTTATTTTCTAAGAATTTGTGTACATAATCGTATACAACCAGCATTATTGCGCCGCCAGGTCCCAGTCGCAGTACTTTTGGTAGAAGACCTTTGTATAACGCGCGAAATCTAGAATAAAATAGAATAAATATAGGAACACATGAAAATAAAACAAGCAATTACTAATTACCACACATCATGAGAGTCAGGATGACTGGACAAAGAGAAATGTTACAAGTAAAATAAGTCAAAGGCTGGCAAAATGCCAAGCGCATTCAGTGACTTTTGTTTTGACTTGTCAGTGTCATATAACATATGTGGTAGTCACTTGTATGCATGAAAAAATTACGTTTGTTTATTTGACCCTTGCTAATGAGAGGCGTATGTCCAGCAGTGGATTGTAAAAGGCTGTTGATGATGTTGATTACTTGACCACCGCGTTTACAAGTACTTATTATTTCGCTATTGTGATCTTATGTACTTAAACAGTTATACATATGTATAGGGTCCTTTAGAAAGGACAATAAACTAACTGGCTCATAGAATTACCGCTAGATATTTGCAAGTGTAACAGTTTCCTTAGTTGTGCTCGACTTGGACGTATGTGCTTGTATGTAATACTAGCTTTTACCCGCGGCTTCTTTTTGCGGCATTTGGTCTGCCACATTAAGTTTCGTAACAAATCATTTTAATTTTTTTTTTTGACCTCGAAACAATCCTACGGTACATCATCTTTGTGTAACTTTAATGGTTTAGGCAGCGTACGCCAAGATAACTCTCAGAGGCTAGACTTTTTTCCAACTTAATTGACATAACCTATATTACTGTAAAGTTTCATCCAAATCCGTCCAATAGTTTTTTCGTTAGAGAGTAACAAACATTCATACTCACAAACTTTCATTCATTCATAACATTAGTAGGATTAAATGTAACCTTATTATAAATTGCGTTCAAAATGTATATATATTAACACGTGAAGCAAAAACTTTGGACCTCTTTATAAGTACGATAATTGCGCGGACGAAGGAGTATGAAATTTGGCACACATATTGTTTATATGTAGGAGAAGTGCAGAACGCTAATATTTTTCAATAATAATGCTTATAAAGTACATTAAATTTGTAAATATAACATTACACACACTACCATGCATTTGACACACATAAACAAATATTTGTTACACGCATACATACTCTATGGTCAAATTGTTTCTTTTATTTATCATTTTGTCTATAGACATTGAGTACTGACATAGACATAGATTATTATTTAATATGTTTACTGTGGTCTTACTGAGTGTCGAAAGTTTTATTTGCTCCACTTAATATAAAAATAACTCGTGAAATACCGCTCGCTTATACAAATTTATGTAATTTAAGTTGTGTTTTATTATGGTCGAATTTCGACCAATAGGCGACCACTAGTTTAATGAATTCTGTGCTATTTTTCTTCATTTATTTCTGATAGAAACACCATTCATTAAAAGTTTAGCCTAATGTGATAGTGTTATACCATATATTTATAAGAATATAGTCAGAAAACAATAGAATAACTGCCTCATTCGTAATTATGTCGAGAGAATGCAGAAGAGAGTAAAAGTTTCTCTTAGAAGATTAAGTGTAACGGGCCTAGTGTGAGTTTATTTTACATCTATAGCATTCGCTCTCAACGGCGAGCTTATTTGAAGTCGCGATAGGTCAAGGTTTCCGTGCGGCCCAATCGGCCATATTTCGTTATGAAGCTTAGCTAGTTGAGTATGTGCTGCAACTGATATGAATTTCTATTCCTGATGGAAATGACATGCCAACAGGTTATTTAAAATTGTGGAAACTTGTATTTTCGTAACAATTTTATTTAGAAACGTTGATTTGATTCAAATTCGTACCTACGTGTATTATTAATGTATTTGTACATCACATATACAAGAAATCAGGTAAAACAAGTTCATTATGTAAATAACCAAGAATGTTAATATTGTATTTAAATGTCTAAACTGAGCTTGTTCAGTTAGATTTATAATACAGCTGGCTCTAATAGATTATTTTATTGCCTGTGGGGGAACGGGTGTCGTGTCCCTTCAGCACAAAGGGAGGATCCTTCGACCAGGCGAGGTGATTATGCCTGGTGGGTTGCAGCCCCGGCGATTATCGTTGAGAGGTTGTAGATATGATAATCGGCCGAGAATTTCTATGTCACGATGGGTAGTTAGGAGGATAGGTAGTTAGTACGTAGTTCGTTACTCCGCAGTTCGGTGTTTCTCGAGTAAGTTTATCTTTCACTTCTTAGAAAACGCAAAACTGCCCGTTTTAAAAAGGCCTAAGAGGACCTATCTTACATAATGCCAGAGTCCTTGCGAACTCAAAATTTACCAGCTCTCTTGTAAAATTATCATTATCATCAGCCTATCGTAGTCCACAATTGGACATAGGCCTCTCCTATTGCATGCCACTTTGATCGATTTTGAAATTCTCGTATCCAGCTCCTACCAGCCATTTTGGGTAAATTGCCACTACAATCAGCCTGTGGGCGTCCTACACTACGTTTGCCGAGACGCAGTCTCCACTCCAGAGCGCATTTATCAACGGTTATCGATTCTGCGGCTAATATAGCCAGCCCACTGCCGATTCTGCAGCTAATATGGCTAGTCGGTTGGCTAATTTGGTGGACTATGTCGATTATCTCAGTACGCTGTCGGACCATCACATACCTGATGCCATCCCTTAATCACTCAGCTTGTGGGCAAATCGTACCCGTGTCAACATTTCGGCTCCGTATATCCTGACGTATCCGTATATCCGTGTATCTAGGACACACTGAAAAAAGACTTTTACGCACTGTGGTATGACCATGAGAAGACTCGACGTAGTTTCCTAATTACCGCCCAACCCAACAGAATTCTTCTATTCACCTCGTCCTCCAAGTTTTGAAACCTAATGGCATGTAAACCTATTTTTGAACAACTTAGAGAACGGCACCGTGCACCACAATCGGTTCCAGTGATACACAGTATTCAAGTTCATCCGTGGGCCGATGCGTATATAAGATTCAGCATCTGTTGTAGGTCCTGCACTGTCTCTGCTATCATAACGAAGCCGATCGCAAAATGTACTTGCCAATGAAATCGCCATGCCCTTTCCAGCGCAGCGTTTTGAACATATCCTCCATTGCATTTGTCTCACTCCTCGACGTAACGGTATGGGCCTCGTTTGCTGATTTTGTGTTTGGACGAACGGATGCCTCGCAGAGTACGTAAACCCCCGTCGGTCCTACACCTGCTCTCTGTCCGTTAGTATCGGATAACAGTACCATGAGATTATGAGAGTGAGAAACAGAGTGTGCACCTGTGTTTGCGCACACACTCATGCACTATAATATCTCCTGTGTAGTCTCCGTTGATACTGAATTGAATGGAATTGAAAAAAAAAACATGTTGGATAGCTTATTTATCGAGGAAACCTATAAGTTGTACATCATCTAAGACCAATAGGCACCGATGCTTGATTTTTTAACATCTTGCATTTAAAGCAAAATGTTAAAAAACCGGGTCAAATTTATTACTTCTGAGAGACTCGGATGAAGTAGCGCCAGTCAGCTAACATTATATATCCTAGTTTTCCCCATGGGTCTCTAATTAGAAATCTAACGCGACTGCAACTTTTATCCTTATCTTCTCAGGGACAAGAGCGTGATTATAATAACACTTCTACAAACTTCCTCATACATTTTTATGGCTTACAAAATTGATTACTCGAAAAGCATTGGGCTATTTATATTTATCAGTAAAGTCAATTTGGTTAACAATCGGAAATTTCCTTCATATGTCTAACTTGATAATTGAGATCGGCATCCGTTGTCGAGCCCTAAGCAAGTAGTTTTGGTGTCAAAATTATTCGACAATAAATATATATACTACAGCTATACCATATTGGCACACATGGCATTGTGGTTGCATAGATGAGAAATAAGAATTAAAACTGATAAGAGAAAAACATAAAACCCATCCTTGAAGCGGGTTGTATGTTGTATGAAATTTCGCAATTATCGGTATAGCTTTTTAAGTTTTTGAATCATACATAAATTAGCTTAACATATACTTAGTCTGGCCATAAATACTGTTACACTTAATTATAAAAAAATATTACATTTGAATTTCGAATCTGTCATTTTTATACGATTGTTCATTGTGTTTTCTCATTTTGGCGCCAATACATTGTAAAATATTTTGCGATATTAAAATGGTGTGGGGTGATAAAGAGAACCGAATCGATGTGATAGCATTACACAAAGTAGGTATGGAGCCAAATGCAATTTTTAAAACTCTCCATACACTTGGTATTAGTAAAATGTTTGTGTACCGGGCTATTAATAGGTACAATGAGACCTCCTCTGTTTGTGACAGAAAAAGATCTGGCCGTCCACGTAGTGTTCGTACGAAAAAGGTGGTCAAAGCAGTAAGGGAAAGAATTCGAAGAAATCCTGTCCGAAAGCAAAAGATTTTATCTCGGGAAATGAAGATAGCACCTAGAACCATGTCGCGTATTTTAAAAGATGACTTAGGACTTGCAGCCTATAAGAGACGCACTGGCCATTTCTTAACTGATAATTTAAAGAAGAATAGGGTGGTAAAATCGAAACAACTACTGAAGCGGTACGCAAAGGGAGGTCACAGAAAAATTTTGTTTACGGATGAGAAAATTTTTACAATTGAGCAACATTTTAACAAACAAAATGACCGTATTTATGCTCAAAGCTCTAAGGAAGCTTCCCAATTAGTCGACAGAGTGCAACGTGGACATTATCCGACTTCAGTGATGGTTTGGTGGGGTGTTAGCTATGAAGGAGTGACTGAGCCATATTTTTGTGAAAAAGGTATCAAAACATCGGCACAAGTGTATCAAGATACCATTCTTGAGAAGGTAGTTAAGCCCCTTAACATCACCATGTTCAATAACCAAGTATGGTCCTTCCAGCAAGACTCGGCGCCGGGTCATAAAGCTCGGTCCACGCAGTCTTGGTTGGAATCGAACGTTTCGGACTTCATCAGAGCTGAAGACTGGCCGTCGTCTAGTCCCGATCTTAATCCGCTGGATTATGATTTGTGGTCAGTTTTAGAGAGTACAGCTTGCTCTAAACGCCATGATAATTTGGAGTCCCTAAAACAATCTATACGATTGGCAGTGAAGAATTTTCCCATGGAAAGAGTGCGTGCTTCTATTGATAACTGGCCTCATCGTTTAAAGGACTGTATTGCAGCCAATGGAGACCACTTCGAATAAGCTTTTTATATTTTTAATTGTTTTATATTTATGTATTAAACTGACACACTGTAAAAGTAATAAATGTTATTTGCAGTTAACAATTTTCTTTTTTCTTTATTACAATATTTATGGCAAGACTAGGTATACAAATAAAGTGGAAATGTCTGTTTATAATTTCAAATAAGTAATTTTTCGCTAAATGCATATGAAATTATACACGGTACTCACAACTATCAACAATTTTTAAAATTTTTGTCTGTTTGTTCCGATTAATCTCTGTAACGGCTGGACCGATTTTGAAGGGACTTTCACTGGCTGATAGCTATTATTATAAGGAGTAGCTGAGGCTACTTTAACTTTACAAACAAGAATCGCAGATTGTACTGCGGAGCGCAGCAAATACATTTAAACTACGTCAACCAGGCATCTAATTGTGTATTTGAAACTATATAGGGACTTATTTAAAAAGAGATTAAAGTTTAGTATGCTATTTAGTATTGTTCTATCCGTGTTTTCAAGCAATAAAATGTTTATTAATAGGCCCGTTTTGACACTTATCTATGTGACAGAAGTAGTGATGGGAACAAAAGTTGATAAATTGTGAATCGATTACCACACAATAATACCAAGTAAAGCTCGGTTTCCAGGTACTATCTGTTATGTAAAGTAATTCCCCTTATAACTGTCCTCGAGTAAAAAATATGTATTTTTTATGTATTTTCTTTTCTATCGGTAAGCGCATACCCTTCCCAGCGTAAATATGTGTGTGGCCTGTAGCATTAGTGGTTTAATGATACACTGGTTCATATGACGATTACTTTGGAAACGACAAAATCCGAAACAACCTTACTTTAAAAAAAAACCTACAAAAGTCGACACAATAAAGAAAGATATCTTCGTTCTTAGTTTCATCATATGTTTAGGTAGTTGGCTTTCTGCCCGGGTTTCGAGTGTGAGACAGTTTCCACAAAGTGTAAGTGTATATTTAGATGAGTTGAATGTATTTACAGAATACTGATTTAAATTTACGGGTAACGAGAATTTGCCCTGCGTTGCGAGGGACGAACAATGTCACTATGTTCATGAATGGCAATGAAAAATATACCAGGATAAGCAATATACCACAGGACAAGTTAACTTTACAAAAATTTGACCGTAACAAAAGTAAATATGTAATGTATTGGGAAAAGGTGATGAATAGACGAAGTGAAATATATCATTCCTAAATATTTAACAGCCACTAAAAGGACGCAAAATCATCAAAATATTTTTAGCGTTATTTTATAAATTCTTTTCAACAAAGTTCAACATGACAGCATGCCTAATTTTCTCAACACATCTTTCAAAATATAGCGTCGTCTTATCTCGTCATTCACTTCGGCAGATAACCTTATATTATTTAAAACTATATTTTTATACTAATATACTCAAACGAACAGACATGTATTTGAGTGACTCCTCAGATACTTGAGGTAGGGACGGCAAAAAAAGGATTGGATAACACTCGCTTTCTGTGTAGCCGTGTTATTAATGTTAACAGCCACGGTGGCGCAGCGGTAGTGAATGCGACTGCTGTGCTTGAGATTTTGGGTTCGATTCCCGGGTCGGACTAAATGTTTGTATGATCTGCAAATGTTTGTTTTGAAGTTTGGGTGTTTTCTATGTATAATATTAGTAAGTTAGTAAGTGTGTGAGCCTTACACTGCCACGATGACTGCCATGCTTTTTACGTCTCCAAGTGGGCGTGAAGAAGTATCTCACTAGGCCGCCATAACGTAGGTTAACTGCATTGTCTGCAGATGCAATGAGTATCGTAACCACAACTCTTAGATTCAGGTAGAATTACTTCAGCAGGTTAAAAAAAAAGGATCTATTTATGTAAAAACACTATTGCAGATAGCCAGTCTTAAGTTAGTCAAATGCTTGTTACACGCAAAATTACCTTTTCACGTTGTTAAATCTGAAATATAAAGTTTAAAAAAGTAAGAAATAACTTACCCCTCTTCTCTATAGACCAGAGCTATCGCGCCCGTCGTAGACCTGTACTTCACAATGCCAGGAGTCGGTTGCGGTCCCTGGATTCGACTTTTCGCAACATCAAATGGTATATTGACACAAGAGCCCAACACGCCTGATGTGAAACCTATCGCCACTTTACGAGCGAATTCTAAGAAGGGATCCTAAAACAAAAATTGGTCTTTATTACTGTGCGTTTAACAATCTACGGATGCCTACGATTGAGACTGGTTTTTGATGTCGTCACAGCCAACATCTTACACTAAGGGTCTATTTTAGGGTATGTTCTATGAGATATTTTTACCCTTGACCGATTTTAATAATTACTTTTTAATAAATTGGTTGCACTCAAGATTGGTCCCCGCGAAATTTGTACGAGACCGAAGGCCCATTGATGCAGGGGTGACAGTTTTCATGGTAAATGTGTGTAATGTAATGCCACGATGACTGCCATGCCTTTTATGTTCCCACGCGAGACGTGAAAAAGCATCTTACTAGGTCAACATAGTGTGGGTCATCATACATTCGCAATGAGTATGGTGGCCACAACTCTTGGATTCTATTCATGCTTTCCATCAGGCAGAGTAGGCTTTGGCACTCTTAATTAAAAAAAAAACTTGCGCATTATAATAGATTGTAGTTGACGATCCTGTTAAATTACTGAGCCAAAGGTCAACGGTAACAATAATCGTGATTAATTGTTCTGTGTCCGGGTGTTGTAATTTATCTACGAGTACTCATAACATGTGTGTATTTAGAAATTTATACATAGGAAGTGTGTTTATTTAGCTGTATTATCTAGCCCGTAGCGTAATGTTGTACATCGTGAACAAATTTGTTTACCGCAAAAAGGATTATAGTGATCCAACGTTTAAAGGTAACGTAATCTGTCAAGAACTTTTTTTTTTCATTTTTAAAGGGGAAAAATTATTTCATACGTTATTTTTGCAAAACTATAGCCGTTTACGCAGCGCACGCAATGGTAACTCTCAAACGGTTTTTTTTTCCGCGTTCTTGCAACATTTTTCATCGATGGGTTGTAGAGTGACTATCTCTAACTAACTGGGCTATCTAACGCCGAAAGAATTTCCCTAATCGGATCTGTAGCTCCTGAGATTAACGCGTACAACCAAACAAACAAATTCTTCAGCTTTATAATATTAGTATTTTTTTATATTAAACCTACCAAAGACTCTATTCTGCCTGATGGAAAGCATGAATAGAATTCAGGAGCGGTGGTCGCCATACTCACTGCGAATGCCGACAGTGCAATATGGCGACCCACGCTATGGCGGCCTAATGAGATGCTTTTTCACGCCGCTTAAAGGACCCGAGATCGTAGTGGAGCGTATGTCTACCATTCTGAAACGGTGACTTCCAAGGCCAGCACGAGTTGTGCTATAGAGGAACGGAGAGGATGGGATCAGTTGGAAGAGCTCATCAGAACACTCTCCATGATAAAGACGATAGAGGGCTGCCATAGAGGCGACATATAGTATAGATAAATGTGCCCGATTGACGGTCAAAAACTGAGACGTTTCAATAAGTCTGCCTACACTTCGTTGACACGTATGTATGCGTTACATCGAATAAGTCAACTTTATCGTATTCTTCCGTTATCGTAACTACTTAGATGTTTAACATATATAATATCCGAAGACACTTGTTTGAAATAAGGTCACACATTATCTAGTAAAAATAAATATAAGTGCTTATCACATGTTTCTGTGTTGGTTTTTAGGTAATCGTTCCAGCTTTGGTACATTTAAAATGCTTGAAAACGTTATAGTAACTGGAAATGTTCTTAAAACTGATTACGTCCACGATTTGAAAACTTTTTAATAATTGTTCATATATTAACGAAAGTATATAAACAATATTCTATAGTAGTTTATGGTACGGTACAGCTAGTATGTCAACTTAAAGCGGCTACACACGACCCTAAAATCACTGGCAATATAGGGACAGTGGTGGGGAGGACCCTAGATCATATCATCAATCGCCTCGATTTTTATCGTCCCTAAATCGCTCCGAGCGAACTGACGATTTAGGGACAATTATCCCCACTACCGCTGTCCTAATATCGCCAGTGATTTTAGGGTCGTGTGTAGCCGCTTTTACTCTATCTCGAGTTTTTTTTCTTTTTATTTTTTAAGGGACTTTGTCTCCAACAGGGTATGCCAAACCCAATCCCATTTTGAGTTATAGGATACGGTATACTATTTGCTATCGGACATCTGACACATAATGCTATTTAATCCCAAACTAAGCAATTTGTACTACGGGTACTAGACAATTGACATAAATACATATATGCAGTTTTGTTTGTCAATACCATATTATAAAAAACAATATAAAAACACCCAAACTTCGAAACAAATATTAGCAGAGCATACAAACACTTGATCTGACCCGGGAATCGAGACAGACCTCAAATACGGCTGTCACAAACGCCACCACTGCGCTACCGAGGCTGACATACACAAGTATACTATTATCTACTACGGTTTTACAGAAACCTGGTGTCAAACAATACTTTCATTGCTTGTCACTTTTCTATTGAGAGGGGAGGGAGACGAGACGAGACTTTAACTGTCACTTTTCAGTTGTAAGAGTATGCCCATGGGAGGCGGTGGTCAATCGCCATTAGACGTCTCGTCTGCATATTTGCCCCATATACAATATATAAGAAATATTTAAGTATTTATCACCATCACAATCATCAGCGGCTTGTAACAGCCCACTGCTGTACAAAGACCTCTCCTTAGCAAGGAGGTTTGGGCCTACTACACCACGCTGGCCAGACGGGTTGGAATAGGGCTTGTTTCAAGTTTTCCTTCTCTTTGTAATGATATTTTCCTGAATAGTTTGTTCTCTTAGTCGCCTCTTACGACACCCACGGGATGAACAGGCGTCGTGGTGAACACTACGTGTTCCTAATCCGTCACCACACATATTTAAGTTTTACTGTTTTTTAACCTTCGCGATTTTTAAACATACCCATAGTTTTGTTGTACATCGAGATTTATTCGCGATAAAATTATTTAAACAGGTTAGGATACCTACTATTTCCCGACGTTTCGAGCAGGTTACACAGCTCGTGACCACGGGTAGACTCTCTTGTGGTTCTTCTCGTAGACCCCTTTGGGAGGAGTCTCGGGGTGACTTTACCAGGTCTACGACCTGTCGAAGTGGTCGTCCGCGCCGCCTGCGACTACAGGCGGGTCACTTGGTTGGGCCCTTGGGCCTGTTGGTATATCCGGGTGTCAGTCCCTGTGACCAGCATGTTAGCTGCGCCTCGCTCTGTGTTCCCTCCTGTGCTTAGCGAGGTCGAGTTCCAGGGGATGGAGACCCCGAGGAGCGCCCGTCAGCCAGCACCAGGCAGGATGTTAGGGTGTTGGGGATAGTCCGGTAGGAATTGCTGCGGAGACGAGATCTCGCGGTAGGCCATGCCTGTCCGGCGGTCGCCGATGGTAGGGCGCGAGCTCGCGCAGGTGGCGGGCTTGCGAGCCATCGGCACGCACGAATAGGTTTGAACTCAGGCGTCTCACGAAGTCATCCAGGCTCTCTATGCGCAGATCCCTGGAGATCGTCCTGTTCCGCACAAAGCGAGGAGCGTTGACAAGGGTGCGTAGTGTGAGCGACTGCTGCGCACGCAGACGACGGCGGTTTGTCTCGGAAACAAGCGCAAACCAGGCCGGGGCACCATAAGTAAGTCGCGTGCGGATGTACGCCTTGTACACACCGAGCTTCGCACGGAGTGGCAGTCGGGACGATAGTACGGGCCACAAAAGGGAACGCGCAGCACGAACCTGGGCAATGATGTTGTTGACGTGAGGCTTCATGGAGAGGCTGCGGTCGATGGTCACGCCGAGGTATTTCACCGTCGCGGACCACTCGACGTTCTCCCCCATAAGCTTCAGCTGTGGTAGGGTCACACTTCCTATGGAGATCGCCTGAGTCTTCGCCACGTTGACCGTCAGTCTCCAGTCCTTCAGCCAATTGGGAAGTGCATCTAGAGTGCTCTGCATCTTGGTAGCAGCGTTGGCGCCATTTTTCGACGTCATGATATAAGCCGCGTCGTCGGCATACAGCGCAAGCTTCACGCCGTCGGTGACGGGAATGTCATCTGTGTACCAAGAGTAGCACACTGGAGATAAGCAACTTCCCTGAGGTACACCGGCACAGATGACCCGCTCTGTGGACAGGGCGCTTTCAACCGCCACTTGAAAACGTCTGTCTTGCAGGAAGGTGGCCACAATCTTAACTATTCGACGAGGAGTAGTAGATGTGGACAGCTTGTACAGCAGGCCGGCGTGCCAGACGCGATCGAACGCCTTCTCCATATCGAGAAAGACCGCAACGACCCGCTCGCGCTTGTTACGCGCAACCGCGATGTCGTGCAGTACCCTCGCGAGCTGGTGTGTCGTGGAGTGTCCGGCACGAAATCCGAACTGTTCGTCGCGTGGCTGAAGGTGTAGCGTCATGTGCAGCAGTAGCAGCTTCTCGAACAACTTCGACGTTGTCGAGAGGAGCGTGATGGGACGATAGCTTCCCGGGAAGAGGATATTCTTCCCCGGCTTGGGCAGCATAATGACTCTGCCAAGTCGCCATGCGGTTGGAAAGTGGCCGGTGCGAAGGATGCTGTTGAAGAGCCGCGTCAGCGTAGCGATCGCTCGCGGAGGTAGGTGACGCAAGGCTTCATTGGTCACGCAGTCGGGGCCGGGTGCTTTACGGAGAGGTGTTCGGCGAATCATCCGCTGGATTTGACCAGGGGAGAAGATAATGGAGTCCTCGATCGGGGTTATCGGCTGCTCAAAGTATAGTTGGAGCTTCCTCTCAACCTCTGCTATGTGCTGCACATTGTGGGCAGGATTTGGGCGGAACTGCGATTCCAGGAAGTCGGCAAATATTTCCGCTCGGTCCTCGGCACGGTAACGTGGGGTTCCGTCACCAGCCAGCAGGGGCCTAATCGGAGCAGGTTTCCCGGAAAGCTGGCGGCACAGGCGGTGTATGCCTGACCAGTCTTCACTAGCTCGCTCGATGGTGCGGTGCCAGGACTCTGCTGCGCTCGTTGCTAGTGCGGCAGAGATCTCCGCAGCCAGAGTATTGAGCTGGGACTTCATGGTTGGGCATCGGGAGCGCTGCCATTGCCGGCGCAGTTTCCTCTTCCTCTCGATCATCGTCGAGATGTAGGCGGGGGGCTGGAAGGGCTTCCTTACGGCGGTGGCGTCAAGTTTCGACACTCGAAGTGCGGTCTGTAAGGCCACATTGAGATCCGTTGTAAGTTTGTCGACTTCATTGGGTGTCTCCACTGGAAAGGAGGGTGAGTGCTCTGCCATGTAGCCGGCGAAAGCCCGCCAGTCTTGGCGCGATCGAGAGGGTGATTGGAACACTTCCGGGATGTCATCCAAAGTCAAACACACCGGCTGGTGGTCTGAGATGAGGTGGTCGTCCAGGACGTCAAGATATACAGCCGCATCAATGCCGCGGATGACTGCTAAATCTATGACGTCCGGTGTGTGGGCTACGCAGTACGGGTAATGGGTTGGAACCTCCGGTCCTAGCACCTGGTACTCGTGTCGGTCTGCATCATCTAGAAGGCGGCGGCCTTCCGGGCATGTGACGTTGGAATTCCACGCCGTGTGTTTCGCATTGAAGTCACCGGCGATTATAGTGGGCAGCGGTGACTCCAGCAAGGTGTGCATGTCAGCCACTGCGAGTCGTTGCCCCGGTGGCCTGTAGAACGCGAACACACGGGTGGGCTGGCTGCCTATGCAAACCTCTACGCCCAGGGCGTACGCAGACTGCAACGTGGGTACTGGTAGCATTTGGTGGATGACCTTCCTCTTGACCAGGACTGCTAATCCCCTGTAAGCAGTCCCTCTCGGTGAGCGTTGGTCCTCCCGGTAGACATGGTATCCGCTCATTTTAAATTTGTCTACTGATCTTAGGTGAGTCTCGCTGAGTAGGGCTATATCCACTTGCTGCTTTGCTAACAGCAGTTTCAAGAGCCTGGTCTTCTCTGCTGACATCCCGTCGGCGTTCCAAAATAGTATATGCAGCCTACGCAGATCCAGACTTGCACAGTTCAGCTAAGCAGCCAAGGATCAGTGGGACGGGGTCCCGCTTCTCCAGTAGCGCTACCAGTACCTTCTGCAAAGTACCGATAATGCTGGTTAGTCTGGGGTCTAGGTCTACCGTAACCGGCTTGGGGGCTGGCTTTGGTTTGACTGTCCGCTTCGCCTTCGTCCCCTCTGGTGGGGCAGCGACCACGGCGTCCTCCTGGACCTCGTTGCAAGGCGCGGTTGCCTGTTCAGCTCGCGTCTTCGCCTTCTGGCGTCGTCTTTGGCGACGAGAGTGCTTCTCCTGTGCTGGGTTTGCTGCTGCCATGAGCGAGGCGGGAGCATTGCCATCCTCGACAGTGATGGTCTTCTCTGTGTGTGGTCTGGCTGTTGATGTGCGTGCAACAGTGCCAGCCTTCCGGTTCCGGGTTTCCTGCTTGAACACAGGGCAGGCGGCGCTGTTTGCAGTATGCACTCCTCCGCAGTTCGCACACGTGGGCGGTTCATCAAGGGGGCGTGGGCAGTCCCGGGCGGTATGGGCTCCACCGCAACGCACACAGGAAAGTGGTCTGTGGCAGTTATGAGACGAATGCCGGAATTGTTGACATCTATGGCATTGCGCGGGTCCCTTTTTACCGCGCCATGCTTCTATGTGCACGCCAGGCATGCATAGAAGTTCTGATACTTCATAAATACCTGGCGTAAGATTTGCAGTACGCGCAAGCTGCGCGAAGTACAAACACCCAGGACGGCCCTGTCGGGCTCGTATGGGGCGCACGAATTCTGGTGTAAACCCGAGTTCTGAGAGCTCTGCCTCGATCTCTTCTGGTGGTGTATTCACCGGGAGTCCACGGATGGCCACCTTGAGGCTGCGTTCCGCGGGGAGGGAGTATGAAAACCAGGAAATCTTCTCCTTTGTCTCCAGTGAGTAAAGGTACCGTTGTATGGTGCGATATTCCTGCTCCGACTTCGGGATAAAACGGACTCCCTTCCCAAATGGGCGCCCATTTGGTGTGTGTCCAAGTAGCTTCTTTAGCTCCCGGAAATGCATGGACCAATTCGGAAGTATTTCGACCACTAGGGGTGGGTAGCGGGTAGTTGACTGTTTCTTGCCAGCAGCAGCGGACCCAGCAGCAGCATCAGCAGCGGTAGTTGCAGTAGTTGCGGTGGGGGTAGAGGTGGTGGCAGCGGTAGTGGCAGCACAGGAGGTGACGCCGGAGAGCGTAGCAGGTGCAGCAAGTGCAGCAACGCGAGCAGCAGTAGTGGGGGTAGTAGAGGCTGTTTTACCAACAATCGTGGCGTAGCTGGGCCCCACGACTTCCATGGGCGAGCTTTTTGTAGATGCTGGTAAGTCAAAGGGGGGCGTCCTGAAGAGTGCTCGCCTTTCTTCCATTTGCGGTGGAGATGGGAAGCGGTCAGGTGCGACCACTGTCTGTGGTCCAGGGAAGCGTGGCGGAAGGGCTGATGCCTTTTTTGGCCTTTGCGGCATCGGTCGCGACGCCTCCATAGAGGTAGATACAGATGTAGACGCTGTGGCGTCGGGTGCAGAGGCAGTTGCGGCTGCAGCTGTGGATGCGGCCGCAGCTGTGGATGCGGCAGCCGACATAGCAGCTGCGGACCCGTGTGGGTTTTCAGTCGACGGAGCGGGTGTTGATGGTGTGTTTGGTTGCGAGAGCGTGGGGAGGGTGAAAAACTCCTCCCCAGCTCCCGGCATCGGCGTCAAGGCAGCAGTCGGCCCACTCAGTTGGACACTTGGCCCAGTGAACGAGGGCCGCGACGGCTGCGTGGGGCCGCGTGTTAGGGAAGCTTGATCCGCAGCCATTACACGGCTCAGCGCGGACAACGCTGTGCCTCGGGAGCGGACGTAAACTCGCTTCGTGACCCCAAGGTTTTGATGTTGTGGGCGAATTGCCCGGCGTGCGGACGTGTTATGGCTTTGGGACGGAGGCGGCATGCCAGATTATGCCTTCCTTTCTTGTGAAGTCGTTTCACA
Organism: Hypercompe scribonia; assembly: GCA_949316085.1. Taxonomy (NCBI): domain Eukaryota; kingdom Metazoa; phylum Arthropoda; class Insecta; order Lepidoptera; family Erebidae; genus Hypercompe; species Hypercompe scribonia. The sequence goes on along the minus strand of OX438981.1, from coordinate 21,712,400 downwards.
TTTGAAATGTGGCGGCTTGATGTTGCGCAGCACGGCCAGCGCCCTAGGGCACAGGGCAACCACCGAATCGGCCCACCGGGGCTTGCCGCTGGTGGCAGACCGGGGGCCGAAAGCGGCAGTGTACTCTGCGGTATCCGAAGGGGCCGATGTGAGCGCGGAGTAAATAACTTGCTAACGTGCAAGCCGCGGTCGTGTGGAATGTTGTTGTTGTCACTGCGTTCGGAACACGAGGCGAGCAACGCCTGCACCGGACGAAGTGACGTCACGAACACGGACGGTGAGAGATCGGCAAAGACGTGCGTTCCTCTCGACAGCGCGTAGCGGACTCGACTGGGTAGACTGGCTTGGTTTAGCAAATAGAAGGTATCGTAAGTTTTTTAAATGATTTTATCGTGAACAAGTCCCGCTACACAACAAAGGTATGTGTAAACATATATGTAGGTATGTTCATTAGGCTTGCTCAGCTTTGGACCAGACAGCCGTGTGTAAATTGGGTAAGATTATTAATATAGTAGTTTTGCCACGTAGAGAGGATGGATGATGATGGATTGATGTATGTAGACGAAACAATAGTGGTATGTCAAGACCGTGGGAAGTCGAGATCAGTTGTCTCTGCCTACTTCTAAAAGAGCCTATTTCCACTTGGTGGAAAATAAAATATTGACCTTGATATTGCAGTGAATTCTTTTATCTAATAAATAAGTCTTTAGATAAATATATCAATATTATAAGGACACTGTTACATCATTTGCGTGATGCCAGTCTTCTTTGGGAGAGTGGACATAGGGAAAAGGTAAGAAAAATTGACAGGGTGAGTAGCTAAGGTAAGAGATTCAGCAGGCCTTAGATGGGGAAGTGGGACTAAGACTTTGTTAATTGTTTTTGAGACTGAGTTCTAACTAACCGTGTGTTTTTTTTTATTTATTATTACCCATACATATAAAATTACTGACTGATTTTTCACCACAAAACCCTAACTTAATTTACAAACATGAAAATTTAGTAACTGATGCCTTTTATGTTGTAAAAATCCACTCAGAAATGGTTTTTGGAAATTCCACCCCTAAGGGGGTAAAATAAGAGATGAAAACGTGCACGATAGTTCGTCATTTTCAAAGTCATACAGTAAAAAACAAATAATTACGTGGATGAAGCCACACGCAATATCTATGTAATAGAGATAAGCCATATTAGATATTTCACTCACCTCATGTTCAGGCACAATCCCTTTAACACTGTGATAAAATCCAAAATATACCATATTAAATACTCCATTTCTTGCTATTGTTGCTGTTAAACCCTTATTGAGACCTCGCGAACCTAGGCCATTTTCTCTCACAATCTGTCTAGTCACCGACCATGTGCTTGGAATCTCTGTGGCTAGAGCCTTGTTTGATTGTAAAGTCACTTTAACTACTTCGAAGGGATTCACGAGAATAGCTTCTGTGATGCCTGCTCCGAGACCAGCTAGAGAGAAAGTCTGAAATAAATATTTTATATTATTGGTAAGTTAAACTTATAAAAGAATTTGAAGCATTGTCGAAATCAAAATAAGATAATTGTTTTGACAGACATGGTACTGCCGTGTGTCGGTAGTAATGAGCAGTAAGTGCTTCCTGTAGGAGGGCCATGTTTTGCCATAAATATGCCGGCTGAGTAAAGCGATACTATAGTCTCACAAAAAAACATTTTTAAACAACGTTTTATTGCTATTTATTGAGTGAGATTGATGAAACCCAAACTCTTCATTCCCTGAGTGATGATGCGCTCATATTCGATTTAGGTCACGGTGGCCAGTCTCAATGGAAATAAGCCAACTACGCAGGAGACATTATAGTACACAAGCGTGTGCGCACAGGTGCACTCTCTGTTCTCTCACCCTCATAATCTGATGGGATGGTTATCTGACATGACTAGGGAGAGACACGGAGCAGGGCCGACGGCTTTATTTGTTCTCCGAAACAACTTAAGACCCCAAACTCCAAAATCCAGGCTGTTATTAAGTTTTTCTATAATCAGAAAAAAGTAAATAACACATTCTGGCCTAACCCAGGATTCGAACCCAAAGACCTCTTGATCAACAGTTGCATATGCTAACCGCTAGACCAAAAAAGCAGTCATCCTTATGGATAAGGGAGAACTTAAAGATGGTGGTGGTATATAAGTGCCTCTTGAATTGGTCTGAGGGTGTGGGTAGTCGCTTACCATCAGTTGGCTCATTTACTCATTTGGCTCTATATCAAAAAAGTATAGTAAAAACTACTATCTAAGGTCTAACTGTGAGATGCAATTACTGCAGATAATATAAAGATGAGAAAGCCATCAGTCATGTGTACATGATTATTATCTAGCTTACATTATGTCACCATTGTTTGATGTGATAACTATTGTTAGTACTACATATTAAATTAAATAAATAAACTTACAAACCCAACATGTGATAAATTTAACTATCTGTCTCAGATAACAGCCTTTATCAAATACATAATAATGATCAGATAAATGAATTTACATGAGATGTTGAAACAAAAAACTAACTAGATTATAATTTCTTATTTATTTTTTTTGTTAGCATAATTATAAATAAAGTTTGCAAGGATAGCTGATTTTTAGACAATTCGCAGAAGATAGCAAAGAACTGAATTAACTGAGCATGACTAACAATCAATTAGTTAATTATCAGTGGTCTGCACTGGGAGAGGACTATGTCCAGCAGCTGACTGTAATAGGTTGATAATGATGACAAATTAGTATGAAATAAGCTAGAAAACTATACCGTTGAAAACTTTTTATATGAACTCATGGAATCATCAGATAGTCAGACATGTTGTGTGTGCTAAAAGCCTTTTAAATAGAGTAGTACAGTCCGTGTAACTTCAACATAATTACTTAGCCATATATTAGGGTTGGGGTACCTCTAGAGACAGCACAAAATTATTATATTATATTGCATAATAAGTTTAAATATTCAAGAATGACTTTTTAAATGAAACCATTTACTAAAGAAGGTTTAACTTAAATTAGAAAACATGAAAATTAAAAATAAATTAATAATATTTAAATATTCTCACTAAAGGTGTAGGTGAACTGGAACCAAACATAAACAATTTTTTGTATTGCTCAAATGTTGCAAATTTTACAGCTCGCTTAGGAGTCTCAGCCAAAATAGGAGGAAGAATACCCTTCCAAAATGATGTAAAACCTTCGTACTTGTACATTTTTTTCATACAGTCTAAAATTCCTGTGTAGTAGTGAGGATCAGAGCTAACTATCGTCTTCTTAGTAGCCTGCAATTGAAGCCTCGTTTTTACAAGATCCAAAGGATGCATAATGCAAACTTCCACAAATCCCGCACTGCCACCAGCACCTATTTGCATGGCAGCTTGCTTCAATAGCCTCTCGATGTCACTCATCTTGTTAATGCACAGTTCACGAGATGTTTATAGTACACACCACTTTTCCTACACTGTACCTACAATCGCGAACAGTAGCTTCGTCGGCAGTTCGACGACTACTGATACTGAGCTTGAAATGCATAAATAATGATTAGGAACGACGAGGAATTTACAATTTAGAATAAATAATTGTATTGCCAGATGATTTCACAAAGGAATGACAGTAGACGGTTTTTAAAATGTCTAACATCTCTAACATATAACTCATATGGTAACCCTGTCGCTCGCTGTCAGCGTACTAAGGAAAGTGTTGTTTCGATAATTTAATTCCCAAATCTTAGCTATCATTCTTTATGTTGTGACTCAATTGTCTAATTAGGTTACTATAATTCTTATTTACAAATGTTACTCAGAAAAAAAACTCGCCACTAATGTAGGAAGAGGCGAACATATAACAAACAATCAATGTCAATAAGGTCCATTTTCGCGTGTAGTTTATCATTCAAAATGGCAGTGATATTAACAATTTGCAGATGTGAAAAATGATTTCGTGCGTTATAAACAGTGTTGATGTGGGTGGAAGGTGAATTAAAAGAAGAAATGTGGACATAAAGTGTAAAATGGGTTCACAGACACTAGAGATATTGCGCCAAGGTGTTTGGGCGTCATTAACAGGGGGATGGTTTTATGATCCTCATCAGAATTTGTTTTGCAATACAGTGCACCTGTATATTTGGTTGTTTTTACTATGTTTGCCGTTTTCTGTATATCTGGTAAGTTGAGATTTACTATTACTTTTCTTCTCCAAAGTAATTGTTTACGATAACTGTAGTATTCAAAAGCAGGTCAATAATGCTTAGTATCATTGTTGTGCAGCATTGTAGCTTGAGTCATTATGGTCATTACCCTTACGAAGCCTTAGCAATTGTCATAATCTATCCTCTTCATTGCACTTTTAAGGAGAATTTACGTCTGCGAAGAAGTAGAAAACAACATGTTTACCTATCACATTTTTAATTAACAACCTAATATAAAACGTTTTTTTTTTATTGTAGGTATGTGTTCTAAATTCAATTTTGATTTTAGTAAATGCAGTTATATTGTTACTAAGTAAGCAATTTAGTGTGAATTTGCCTCTCAACTACTTTGGCCTAATGATATATTGTTACCTGCACCTAACTTTTATGTTGTCATTTTTTTTTTGTATAAGACACTGTAAATGACTAATAAGATTATTATCGTATTTGTATGTATTAATGAGAATGTTGAATGTAGATAATAAAACTTGAGAGTAGGTATTTTTAATTTTATTTTGAAATGAGAATTAAATTTAAAAAATTCTTACAAGTACTTACAGATTTTTTTAATTTTTGAATAGTACACTATAGTCTTTTAAGGGCATTACATATAATCCAAGTAATTCATTTGTTAAAACTTGCTGGAAACTGAACATTTATTTATTGATACTAATTCTTTGTAGGATATGTCTTATAACCAATATTGGTGCATAACTCATTAAAGGCTGCATTCAAATCTGATTCAAACAAATAAAAATCTCTTGTTTTACCACATTAGATAATTAAATATAAACAATAATATGATAAGCACTTGATTGGAATACTGAGACAAAACATAGATAATAAAAAATGTAAATATTAGTACAATAGTAACTTAAGATAGAAAGAATTAGAACATGGAAATGAACTTTGTATTCAAGAATGTGGGAATTATTCATGTTAGTTTGTTAAATTTGTAAAGTTCATTGTGTCCATTTCATGTATATATTTGTAACTCCCACTTTAAAAATGTATATGAAATGGACACAAAGAACATTCAGACTCAGAACAACAATTTGTGAATCTCACAACACTTAGGGCAGTAGAAGTGGCTAGATAACTTAAAGCACTATGCCATCCTTGCAGTCTAACCAAACAGAATTAAAAGGTTCCCATGCTATTTTAGGCATGTATACATTCACGTTTTTATTCTCAGAGGGATAAACAGTGACATATTGAACATTCACATTATGTTGACTATATTTAGTCTGAATTACGTACAGATACACATATTTCTAAAACAACACACATTTCTAAATACACATATATTAAAGAGATAGGTCAAATTTTTCCAAATTCAACTTGGGTATCAAATTTAATCAACAGTGGTAAGGTGGCACCTATGAGGTCTGGACTGCTATCCACTAGACCCAAACTTAATTTTGATCTAAACATTGCTGTGTTCCTTTAAAAAAACATGCAGCAAAACTAATAACAGGATAAACAGTACAATATTTAATATATTTATGGCATACATATAAGGAATTTGCAAGCAATAAATCTAAACAAAATATTTTATTGTAATAAGATTGATTTAGGTGCAGTTACTGCATATACAACTATTTATTTTCGCTTCTAATATGTTTTCAAGGCTAGGAGAGTTACAATCATAGATAATAAGTGGAGACAAAATAATTGACCCCCAAAAGACGTAAGATCCATTTGTGGTTGAATCTATTGTATACTACCTAAGTACCACAACATTGTTTGCTTAATTTTGATTTTATCTTATCCTGATTTGTTTCTAAAATCAAAGTAGCCTGAGGTACTCCTTATAATATAGACTATCAGCCAGTGAAAGTCTTTTCAAAATCAAGCCAGCCTTCTCAGACATTCGCCGGAATAAACAGACAGACACAAAATTTTATTAATAAAAAATGATTTTTATGTAGGTTACAAATATACATTTAATGAAAAGTTAATAATTTGAAATGGCAAAGTGAGTACAATTTTATTTATTTGTAGTGACCAATTATAGGTAGATAGCTGGCTACTTTTGTCAGCTGTCTGGTAACCACTGTATAGCTTCTGCATAGCTTGAATCAGGGTATTAGATCCACCATTTGTAAAATGTGTCAAGTATTGTTATAGATATCAAATAAATTATCCTAAATATATTTGAATGAATGTTGATATTTCGATATTAAGAGTCTGCCAAAGTAACTCTACTTTGCCTGACGGAAAGCATGAACAGAATCCAAGAGTTGTGGTCACCATACTAATTGCAAATTACAAAAGACAATGCAGTATGGTGACTCACACCATGGCGGCCTAGTGAGATGCTTTTTCACACCCCACTTGGGGATGTAAAAGGCGTGACAGTCATTGCGACAGTGTAAGTAAGCCTCACACAGTTACCACGATAACTAGAATCAAAACTTATTAGTAAAATAATTAAATAAAATAAAAAATAAATCAATTTAAATAGTGATCACAAAGCAATTAGCAAGGTATACAAATAATCATAGATACAAAATGGAGAACTCTTAAGCTTCCTTATTGTTAGTAAAAATCCCACAGTAGGGATATTTCTGTGTTGCAGGGAAGAATTCCCTTAGTGATAGTAATATTTAGACCAAATCAAGTTAGTGTCTAGAGTTCAGCAGTCCAGATCTCATAAATGGTAGGTTTGAATTCCAACTCAAGTTCAATTTGTAAAACTTGACTCTGATCTCTGTAATATGGATGTATGTAGAAATGAGTGTGTTCTTTTAGAAATATATGTATCTATATAGAATTAGGACTAAAATATAGTCAACATAATGTGAACTTTTAATATGTCACTGCTTATCCCTCTGAGAATCAAAAGGTGAATGTATACATGCCTAAGATAACATGGGAACCTTTTGGATTTGTTTGGTTAGATGGATGGCATAGTGGTTTAAATAGCAGTCTTGCCACTTTCTACTGCGCTGTGTTATGAAATTCACAAATTATTGTTCTGAGTCTAGGTGTTCTTTGTGTCCATTTCATGTGTATTTTCAAAATAGGAGTTACAAATATATACATGAAATGGACACCAAGAACTTTATAAACTGACATGAAATATTTACACATTCTTGAATACAAAGTTCATCTCGATGTTCTAATATTCTTTCTATCTTAATGTATTTTACTAAAGCTATTTGCATTTCTTATTATCTAGGTTTGGACTCAGTATTCCATTCAAGTATTATCATATTATTGCCTATATTCAATTATCTAATCTGGTAAAGCTAGAGATTTTTGATTTGCTTGAATCAGATTTGGATATTGAGTTTATTGAGAGCAGCTATAGACTATGTAATATTTTTTGTGATACTGCTACATATTCATGTTATATATGCTATATAGGTAGGGCCTGTTTTATTATTTGGTACAGGATAAAACTATTTTAGAAAATGTTCTCCTAGCCAATCTCAACGCAGACCAACCAGCTATGTAGGAGCTATTATTGTGAATAAGTGTGTGTGCAAATACAGGAGCACTCTCTGTTCCCTCACTCTCACAATCTGATGTGACGGTTATCCGACACGACTAGGGAGAGATTAGAAAGCTTGACCGGTTAGGATCCCAACTTCCAAACTCTGGGCTGTTATTAATCATTTCTGTAATCAGAAAAATTCAATAAATCTTTTCCTTTTCAACCCAGGAATTGAACCTAAGACCTCTTGGTCGGCAGCCACATACACTAACCGCTAGACCAACAAGGCCATTTTACTGGCTAATTACTAATAAGCTTGTTCTTAATAAGCATTAATGGGAATTAAGATAGAGTCAATTCTGCCATTAATACCCATTAAAATAATAATAATAACTTGCAACACTTTAGTACTCAACTGTCCCTCTCACTCCTCTGTTTACCATCTCAGCCAGGGCAGACCCTGGCTGAGATGGTAAACATAAGAAAAAAAATTGTACAGAAACAATAAGCGGCTACTTTTTCTCTTCTTTTTTCTGGGTGGCATTCAGTCAGTATCACTAGTCAATAGACTGACAAGTTTGTTAATAAATAAAAAGAAATTTGTAACGTGACCAATCTACACTTACGTCGCGTGGCCACGGCGCCTGCGCTGCGCATATGTTCATGAAACCCTTACCCTGGACATACGGTACACACTAACACATAGACTTGCATAGGTATTACAAGAAATAAAATAAATAAATTGTGACAGTACCTCCACCAAAGTACAAAACTCATTTATTGAAAATGTAAGAAAAAAAATATAATTCAAGAGAAAGCAAAAACTTTCGAATTCGAGAGTTTTACATTATATATTGATGATTCATAGGTCTGTGTTAGATCGCATTTATTGAGACATCTGAACTCAATAACTCAGCGGGATAAATATACAATGTTATACTTACTTAGTACGAAACCAGGCAAATAATTTGTCCAGAACCAGCAATAGCTTTTAAACCATGTTATATTTTATCCGAAACATCTATCATTTTTTTTTAAATAGGACACTATTAAATAGGTAAGAAATAGTCGGCCGGCGGCGGTCGGTATGCGTTTATCGAACAAACGACGTAAATCAGCGTATACCTAGCGCGTACGTAGCGTATACGTAGGGTTTACGCAGCGTATATCTATATGCACATCAATGCTTTAGTTTGCACATTAACCAGTCAGTACGCACCTTGCACCGCTACCCATACCCCCGTCTCCACCTACGGGACGTACCATCCTTGCCCGCAGCCATCATATGCTTATAATATGTCATAGACGCGTTGGCCGACAATGTTTCCGCGTGGACAATGGTGCAACTAAATCAGCTGATATCTTAGTGAAGCTTTTTAGTCTTATTTATTTTTTATCCTATTATTCTCTTTATAATAATCTGTTCCTTACATCTGAAGAAACGGAATATAAGTGTCTGATCTAATGTAAAATAATCACATAAAAATATTAACTTTCCTGTACAGAAGGATATGAAAACCTCACAGAAAATTAGTGTTAGCAATTATTTTCTTGTTTTTTTTAAAATCCATTGATTGTAATGACACATTTATGACTCATGAGTTATGTGTTTTTGGGTTGCTGTAGACCCTTATAATCTGCTAGTTTGCCCCCCTACACCATAAAAAACGTGTGCGTCTCGGGACGCCGATAGAAGTGGTAACTCGACTAAACTAAGTTAAATTATTTAATATTAAATTTGTTTAACTTGAGAAAAGCTTAGGTTATTACTTAAATTTTAAACAAAATACGGCTAGCGCTGTGGATTAGAGTGAGAGAGTACCCTGCCTGCTACTGCCGTATGCGTGAGAGAAAGGGAAACCAGACAGACTGGCACTGTAACGCGTTACGTAACGAAGCATTTTGCACTCCCATACGAAGTTATCACTTCAAAAATAAAACATTCATATAACTATTACACCACTAGCTGACCCGCGAAACCTCATTTGCTTCTCCTATCACCCTTGGCGTGATGTTGTGAAATGGAATGGAAGCTAACAAAAGGAATAATTTACCCTTGGTTTTTTCAATACATTTTATTGATACTCCTCGATAACTAGACTATCTAACACTGAAATTTTTTTAAAATCATACTAATAGTTCCTGAGATTAGCGCCTTCGACCAAACAAACAAACTCTTCAGCTTAATAATATTAATATAATATAGAAACACTCAATGAAATATTTTATTTTCCAGTACTTCCCACCAGCGAGTCTCGGCTGGCTTATATACAGCGCTCTAGTGGCATTGCTGTTCACCGGACTGAAGCTTTTGAACCATCAGCTGCACCACATGTACGATACTACAGAGTGCATCATCGTACAGCCACCGACGAGTCCGCACAACGCTAACGAGACCGCAGCGTGAGTTTCGACCATCTACTCCTCTTGACCTAAATCATCGACAACCTTTGATAGTCTATTGTTGGATAAATACACTGCGTGGTTTAGTAAGTGAAAACTTTCTTTCTAAGTAGATCCTTAGAAAGAATGAAAGAAAGGCCAAATTGGTCGGTTTTTAAGTTTTCTTTTTTCTTTGCTCTGCTGTTATCCTGTATATTTTACCCACTCATAGACGGGTCTTACGACACTGAGTATTCTTAATACACGAACATAACTGTGATCTAAATAACAGTACTTTTGTCAGCCTAATTTGTATTGACTGTTTGTTTTCTATATACTTGCTTTTATCCTACAAAAATATTGGTGTGGCTTTATGTCGGCATCAAATTAATTATAACAATAATAATACAATGCGATAAAACTGCCTATTGTTTACCTTAACATTGATCGCATATTGGTGTTAAATAATACTTAATTAAAGATTTTAGAACTCATATACATAAATACACAATACTCAATTCACAAATACAGGGACATAAATGGCCTTGCCCTAATGTAATTAGGGGCCTGAACACAGTTTTTATTAAGACATACTGTCCCATTGTAGCACCTTCCCGCAAAAACCACAAGCAGACTTAATTTACTCGCGTTAAGCCACTAAGGCGAGTAACCCCTCCCGTTTACCCGCAGCCATACTCAAGTCACGAGACCTTGACCACCTGTTTCGCCGGCGGTAAATGAAGCCCCAATTAGGGCTGGAGAAGATCGATCGATCTTTTAAAATTAAAAGCGTCTTTGAATAACGTCGCCGTGTCGATTTAAACTTGTTAGATCAACAACATTGTGTTGTTACAAGTTTTATTATTAGATCAATTTACCAAGGGCATCTAAATTTAGACGATACCCGTTTTCCCATCCCATATTTTTACGTATTGTGATAATATATACTTACTTACAGCACTGATGAAGGTATGGAGATGCAAATGCTGAAAGTGAGTGGCGCGCCGGTTACAGGCAGTGATAATGAGTCTGTCACCTCATTAGAATACCACAAACCAAACAATAGCACCATAGGTATGGAAAAATTTGTAGTAAACACATTTAATACAAAATGTAAATAATGTTAATTTATTAAATAAATATAAATAAATAATCGCCGAATTCCTAAGTTTAATATAAATCCATATTGTTACAGATTTAAAAGTAGATGTTCATCGTAAAAATAGCTCAGAATCAAGTATAGAGGACAGCGCGACGTCTGCTAAGCAAGCAGAGCCTGTTGCAACAACAAAGTCCGACTTATGCGTAGCCCAGTGTACAGAACTGGCCGGACCCTCCTTCCGGCCAGGAAACCGCAGCCGATCCAAATCTGGGCATAGAAGGGAACATAGGACGTCTAAAAGAAGAACGCATGGTACCCGAATTGATGAGTTGATAGTGGAAGCTTCTAGAAATACACGTACAGAAAATAACCTTCCCACATATATGGTAGTCGATGACGGTCCTTTTGCAAAAGTGAGTAGGCGATATCATGAGTGCCCTCATCGGCGTGGTTCCAGTAATAAAGACTTCTTCAAAGAGTGGCTATATTTAGATGGTTCTGAGGCCGCAGGAGAACCATACCAATCAAAATTTGCACGACAACTTAGTTCGGATTCTAAGGATAATTCAGAACCCAGTGTTGGGCCACCTTCTCCTAAAAAACGGACTACACATCGGAGAAGGTACACTAATTACCCAGATGAAAGCTGTACTAAGTCCGCAATGGCTTTAGCAACCCAGGCACAGTCTTCCAATATGAGAAGGAATTCTAATTCAACCATGTCTACTATACAGTTACCACTTTTAAATTCCACTGCACAACTCGTTTCACACATGAGACGGCATTCCAATAATGCTGATACTGGCTTTTTCGCAAGTGTTGAACTTGGGGAATATATGATGGTAAAAGCTGAAGCACCGGCTGGCGATGTAGATAAAACTAAAGGTAAAAGTTCAGGGTTTAGAAGAATAAAGAGCGCAGCGTTAGAAATAGGATGTCCACCTCCTAGTGTATCGAATTTATCCCCTCATCCAAATAGCGCAGAGACCATAGGCGGTCAAATGTTGAAAAATCCAAAAAATGCGGTTATTCCACCTCCTAGTAAGAGTTTAACCCGCGGACCACATCTGAATCTGTACCCGAAAAACGAAAATGGAGAAGGATGTAGCTATCCTTATTTAACCTATGGATCGGAGATAGTTTATCCTATAGCTGAAATATCTGATGAAATGCAAACATCACAAAAGGAAACCGATTTGGATTCAAGTGGGGAGAGTTATAGCGATTATGAGGACGAGAAACAATTTCGGGGGTTTGATTGGGATGCTGAACAATCCTCTGCAATGCGGTCGAGTGACTCTGATTATGAAAATAATGGGTCTAGGTCGCCATTGCTAGAGAGGCCTTCTGATGTTCGTGTAGTACGCAGCAAAACTCATGACTGTAAAAAACATTGTTGTGAAAGACATTCTAGTAAACATAATCCAGATTGTCCAAACGACAAAAATAAACCCGTAAGACTAAAAAAGCCTAAACATGACCATCATTATGAAGCCAAACGTTCAGAGAGACAACTTGCAGTTTGTGAATGCAAAAGTAATCCAACCGGCGATTATTTTGACAAGGCTAGTGCGAGTTCCAAAGATTTATTGATAGAAAAGTCTAGTTTGGAATCTAATGAGAATGCTGATCAGGGAGATAAAAAACCGGATGAGAAAAAAGTTGTAGAGAAGAAACTTTGGGACCACGATATATCTAATTCTAGCAGTAGTAGCGATACCAATATAGACAGACCAGCAGATGAAGAGAAAGACGACAAAAATATCGTTCCAGAGACTGAAGAATCTCAACTGACGTGTGACAGCAAAAGTGTCGATGGAAGAAGTGTGTATAGCTTAGACTGGCTCTTTGAAGAGACAGAACAAACTCCGATAGACTTTTGCAAGGAAACAGGTGCCTGTGCTTTAACGGAGGAGGTACTTTGTCAGAAACTAGCAAATGCGCTCGGTGAATCGTCTTCCAATGTTCCAAAAAACTTGGGCGCTATACCAAAGCAGATAAAAAATTTAGCACGTTCACGAGCTTCTTCGCAGAAGGAGAACAAGAAGAGAGATTCTAAAAGAGAAAAAGATGAAAATCAAAATGAAGAAGTAATCATGTTCGACGCGGTGGAAGCTCAAGCTGCTTTGGTACAAGGATTGGAATGCTTATTCGCGGCAACGAATGCCAATACTGTCGTAATGCCCCCTCCTAACCGAGAAGAGAGGCCTAGGCACCGACAGAGTGTTAGAGGTGAGAGAGAAAACTCGCACAAAACAAGGAAACGCTCTATAGAGGAAGTAGCACAAACCTCTACTAATACCCTACTCCCAACGTCAATGCCTCTCTTAGCAGCCTTTTTAAACTCGAGGGTAGACTTCGGACCATGCTGCGTACCTTCCTATGTAGCTAACAATGAAACTGCTTCTCCTCAGAATGTGCAAGCTGCGGAAGAAGGTCAAAGACTCAGACCACTTATGGATAGAAATCACAGAAATCGTGTAAGGAAAATAAAGCGATCAACCCGACAACGAAATAATCCTTCTTTGCAAAATAATGCAGAGAAGAAAGACGTTCCTCCCGTTGTAGATAGTTCCAATAGTTCTAATAGCGTTCATTTCGCTACTTCCTTTGACGACACGACTGACGGCGCAATACATTGTTTCATGGACGAGTATGGCAACTGGATGTCGTATACTTTTGACAAAAATAGCTCAGGACGAGCGCAGGCGCAACCCATCCCTCTGCCAGAAAAAGAAGATGGTATGCGAATTAACAGGGTTAAACCTATCGATAATAACCCAGAAAATTCTCAAGAAACGGCTGGCGAAGGCAGCTGTGGCTCTCTAGAATCCGAAGCTGGCAACAGCGAAAGTATAGCGAAAACGAAACGCGGCGACAGCATCGACCAAAGTTCTTCTAATCAGGGTAGCAATAATCCCCTATTATCCAGTAATAATAATGTATCGACAGTTGTTCCTATAAATACTAATAACGCTAACAAACGGTTCTATGTCTTTGACGGTGGAACTGGTACTCATACTGACCAACCTAGATCTCCTGTAGCCTATGTGACTGATAGTTTATTAGAGCAAATAGAGGCTGAAAGACAGTCTAGAATGGGACTGCCTAGTATGCATATAAATTTTTTGATGAACCAACAAAGAGCGCAACAGTTAGCCCAGCAACAGGTTGAAAATACGTATGCAAATATACCCAGTTTGATGGCCACAATTGGAGAAGAGTCTGTAGAAATAAATATTAGAAACAAATTCTCAAAACTAATGGATGAAATGGAGAAGGCTAATCAACCGAAACCAAAGAGTTATTACAAGTTTAAATTATCTAAATGTCTTGAGTTAAAAGTGACCTTGGACAGACTGCAGCTAATGGCTTTATTCGATAGAAATTTAACGTTCAAAGAAACTTTCATTACAATAATATTAGCCGTTATGGTGGCTGTTTTAGGGTCCACGGTCTTGAACCTCGGCTTCTACAGGGATATATACGCGTTTTGGTTTTGTTTTATAATGGCGGGCAGTCAGTACTCATTGCTAAAGAGTGTGCAGCCAGACTCTGCGTCACCAGTTCACGGGTTTAACAAAATGGTCGTATTCTCGAGACCCGTATACTTTTGTTTGTGTACAGGAATATTGTGTTTGGTGCATAGTTTTTTAGAACAAACTGCGCCTTTGGCGGAAGATATACATACACGGCGTAGAAGAAGTTTTGACGTCAGTAAACCTATAACAATATATGGGTTCGAAATAAACGAAAGAGATTTTTTATTCATAATACAGGAGGTGTTATCCAAGTTCTTACTGTTTTTTCCTCTGGCTTTCAGCTTGGGGTTGTTCCCTCAAGTAAATACATTCCTCATGTACATACTTGAACAAATTGATATGCACGTGTTTGGTGGTAACGCTACCAGCAGTTTAAGCGCTGCAATATATTGCATTGTGCGATCTTTAGCTGCGGTAGGAGTGCTTTATGGATTTGCTTACAGTGGACTAGTGGAGGGTAAAAAATCACAGCATCAGAAACACAACATACTATTCTCAATATTCTGCGGTCTTTTAGTGCCAATTGCTTACCACTTGAGCCGTAGTGCTAGTGATTACACATTAATATGGAATCTTATCAAAAAACATTTGCTACCACCAGAATTATATATTGTACATAACCCTGAAATTTCTCCAGAACTTGAAAAGTCTGATCCAAACCCGTTGAGCGAAGAGAAGAAAAACAATTCTGAGAGTAACATATCTAAACAGAACTCCATTGGCAGTTCTGCATCTAAAATTAACTTTAGTTCTGAGACGAATATTGCAAAACAAAAACGCTCGCAGACTTCGAGCGTAAGTTCTTTGAAAATGGATCCCAGGGGGGACACAATCAACTCCACTACTTCCTTGAAAGTTGATCCACCCACCGAAGAAGACAAAACTCAAGATACAAACGCGAGCGCTTCGAATGTAAAGGCGGATACAGACAAACCTGATGAGGACATGGAGGACCCGTTGCCAAAGAAGCTACAAGCGACAGTGAACGCCAGGCTCAAGAATGACGTCATAGTTTGCGCTTTTCTTGCACTGTTCGTGTTTGGATTGCACTGTACTACCGTTTTTACGACCCTCCGGCCGCAGCTCAATACGGTAAGTTAATTCTAATGACTCATCATCGTCATCAACAGCCTTTAACAGTCCACTGCTGGACATGAGTCTCTCCTTAGCAAAAAGGTTTTGGCCTACTATACCACGCTGGCCAGACGGTTTGGTATAAGATTTATTTCAAGTTTTCCTTCTCATTACAGTGATATTGTCCTGTGTAGTTTGTTCCCCTAGCTACCTTTTATGACACCTATGAGATGAATTGTGGTGGTGACACTCCATAGGTATTCTTAATCCGTCACCACACGGACATGATTCATGTACAAGTGTTATTAATATAACATTATTTCAAAATCTTATGATCCTCTTCTAACCAAGTTCGGCCGTAACTTTTAACATAGTAATTAAATTATTCCACAATAGAAAACAGAAATAATTTTCATTTAAATTTAGTTTATTTTACCGGTATACACTCTCTTTTACTAAAGTAACTCTTTAGTAAGAATTCTCAGAAAAAAGTGCATTCAAATAGATTACAGCTTGTTTCAAATCACCATTTAACTTTTTTATTACCAGGTGCTCTGGATAATCGCCGGTATCCTAGGCTGGGTGCTGCACTACCTCACCCCCCAGCTCCGGAAGCAACAACCCTGGTTGTGTCTGGCTGGACCAGTGTTGAAGCAATACGAGCATGCGCAGTTCGAAGTCACCGAACCTGCTAAGCTGATGTGTTTTGAAAAGGTATTTAAAAAAAAGCTTTTGAACAGTGTCTGATATGGTGTCTTAAGTTTTATCTAAGTGTTGAACTTAGTCATTTCATAATGGGTGGACGTAACCGTACTTCCTTTTTTTCTGTACTAAGAGCCTGCCACAGTGACTACTCTGCCTGATGGTAAGCATGAATAGAATCCAGGAGTTGTGGTCACCATACTCATTACAAATGCAGACAATACAGTATGGTGACCCACACCATGGCGGCCTTGTGAGATGCTTTTTCACACCCCGCTTGGGGACGTAAAAGGCATGACAGTCAGTCAGACACAGTTGTGATAACTGTCACCTCTGCATCAATGGGCCTCCGGTCTCGCACTCACCAACGAAACACGACATCTCGGATGCTGTCGCTTTAGGTTGGTCTTCTGTAAGAGGGTAGTAGTGCTCTGGTCGAGCCGGCCCGCTCGTGCTGATATCAGCGTGGCTCTACTACCTAGAGAACTTCATCAATCTTTTTAATCTGCGTTCTAGTAGTCATTTTTTGGTAATATTATGTTATGGTATATTTATGTGCGTTTAATGTTTGCTCCGAAAAGCTTGGCGTTGGTTTACAATTATTGTCGACTGCAGTGAGGACTCGGCTCAGCACACGATAGCAGTTTGTTCCGCTTGGGCGGCGCAGCGTGGGGTCCTCACTGCAGTTATTGGAGGTGATCTCTCGCTACCGGCCGTCATACGCTCCATGGCCGGTAGCGACAGTTGTTTTACCGCGGTCGCAACCTTCTGCGAAGACGTAATTTCGCGGAAGGAGGCGGCGGAGAGGGCCCGAGAGGACGATATCCACTCGGACCCAATTCGCCGCCGGCGAGCCGGGCGGCGGAGGCGCGCGTACCAGCGCCTCATGCCGCCTTGAGTGTGGCCGCGGGTGGACGGGACGGGTTTTCCCCTCCATCCGCTATAGTGGCCAGCCGCGAGGAGGTGATGTGCACGTGTGCCGTACGTCGCCTAAATAGAGAGTTTATCCGCAGATGGTGCCCGCTTTAGCGGGCAGGCGCTAGGAGGGAACTGGATGTCGTAACAGCAGCGGTTCCCGGATCCCTCCTATGTCACACCGTGGTTTTAGTCGGTCCGATTCCGACACACCACCCCGCCGTAAACCCCGGTGGGGTGACGGCTCGAGGGGGTTTCCACACGTTAAAAAAAAAAAAATGGTTTACAATTATTGTCACAGCTCGCTGCAATACCAGGCCTCCAGACTGCAAATTCTTTAAAGTTGTTTCAGTAAATTAAAAAATAAAATATATATAGAATATAAAAAGTAACAGAAACTCTACAGATAACAGTAAATTAATTAAAACAAAACTATATCATTAGACGTTTTTTCTGTTATTTTAAATTTAGATATTTTTTACGTAAAGCTTTTAAATATAAAGTACCTGGAAACTGGTATTTTTTTTGGTAAACCGTGTTTTGGGATAAACACGGATTTTTTTTTTTTTTTTTTAACCTCTGGAAACCCCCTCGGGCCGTCACCCCACCGGGGTTTACGGCGGGGTGGTGTGTCGGAATCGGACCGACTAAAACCACACGGTGTGCCACTCTGCGCCTGAGATAGGAGGGATCCGGGAACCGCTGCTATTACGACATCCAGATCCCTCCTAGCGCCTGCCCGAAACTGCGGGCACCATCTATGGGTAAACTCTCTATTTTAGGCGACGTACGGCACACGCGGACGTCGCCTCCTCGCGGCTGGCCATTATAGCGGGTGGAGGGGAAAACCCGTCCCGTCCACCCGCGGCCACACTCAAGGCGGCATGAGGCGCTGGTATGCGCGCCTCCGCCGCCCGGCTCACCGGCGGCGAATTGGGTCCGAGTGGATATCGTCCTCCCGGGCCTTCTCCGCCGCCTCCTTCCGCGAAATTACGTCTTCGCAGAAGGTTGCGACCGCGGCAAAACAACTGTCGCTACCGGCCATGGAGCGTATAACGGCCGGTAGCGAGAGATCTCCAATAACTGCAGTGAGGACCCCACGCTGCGCCGCCCAGGCGGAACAAACCGCTAGCGTGTGCTGAGCCGAGTCCTCACTGCAGTCGCAGTGGTAACAGGCGGGACTCAATTCCCTCCTGGCGACCGAGTGCAGATACTTCCCGAAGCAACCATGCCCGGAAAGGACCTGCGTCAGTCGGAAGGAAAGGGTCCCGTGCTGCCGCCCTGCCCACTCGGCGATGACCGGCTGGAGAGCCTCCACGGCGGCAAAGCCAGCACGTGGAATCTCCAACCGGAACGACCAACGAGCCATCGTGGCTCGACGAGCGGCCTCACGCCACTCGCGTATCTCCTCGGGCGGGGGCCGTATGCCGCTACCCGCCCGGAAGTCAGCCGTCCGCCGATAAACTTCGGCGAGCACTTCCGCCTCCAAATCCCACGGGGGAGTTCCGGCCAAGGCGCACGCCGCCTCCGTCGATACGGTGCGGTAACCGCGTATGGCTCTAACCGCCAATATCCTCTGAGGACGCCAGAGGCGAGCCCTATTCTGGGCGGTCAGAGCCGCCGCCCACACCGGTGCACCATATAGCGCCATTGACCGAACAACCCCCGTGTATAGCCGTCTCGTCGCGACGCTGGCTCCACCCAAATTGGGCAAAAGTCGCCCAAGAGCAGAAGCAGCGCCGACCAGCTTTGGAGTAAGCTGTCGGAAGTGCTCGTCGAAGAGCCACCTGCCGTCGAGGATCAGGCCCAGATACTTCATCTGGGCCTTAATCGGGTACGAGGACCGAATTGACTACGATGGAGGCGCCGGGGGGGTGGACCACGACGGGGCCCATGACACAAAAGGGCTTCCGTTTTGTCTAGGGCCACCCGTAAACCCAGCGCCTCAATGCGCCCGACCACCGAAGAGACTCCCACGGTGGCCAGGCGCGCCGCCTCTTGAAAGTTCACCCCCCGGGCAGTGACCAATGCGTCATCGGCGTAACAAATTACGCCCAGCCCGGGGGGAAGACGACCTCGAAGGGCCCAGTCGTATCCCATATTCCACAGGAGTGGTCCGAGGACGGAACCCTGCGGAACACCGCACGACATGGGCCGCCGCCTTAGAATACCATCTCGGTCCTCGTACACGACGGTACGCTCCTCAAGATAGTCTGCCACAAGCCGTTTCAGGTACTCTGGCACCCCGTGGTAGTGGAGTGCTTCCCTGATGCAGCTAAATAGCAGACTATTAAATGCGTTGGCGATGTCCAACGACACCGCCAACAGCACGCCGCCACAGCTCACCGCCTCTTCGGTAACGGCCCTCAGGCGCAGCACGGCATCGACCGTCGAACGCCCCGCCCGAAAACCAAATTGGGCGTCCGACAGATCGGGGCCCACCTCGCGGAGGTGCCGGACGATGCGAGCAGAGAGTATCCTCTCAAAAAGTTTACCCGCCTCGTCCAGCAACACGATGGGCCTATAGGCCGCCACCGAATCGGCAGGCCGTCCCGGCTTCCTTAACAGGACCAGCTTCCCGCTTTTCCAGCACTCAGGCAAGCGTCCGGACGCCAGGCTAGAGTCCAGGACTTCCCTGAGGCGGTCCGACATGTGCTCGAGGGCTCGGGCCAGTGCTCGGGCAGGTATCCCGTCTGGCCCAGGGGCGGTGTTCTTAGAGCGGATCCGTAGAACAACCGCCCCTACCTTCGATTCCCTGACGGGCGGAACATTGCCCTCGTTCTCCCCGTCGTCTCCGACCATGAAGGCCATCGACGGGGGTGTATGCTCCACCCGCTGCGGGAAAAGGCCCTCGACCACTTCCCGCCGGAAGCTGGGCTGGAGGGTCTCTGTAAGGGGGGGACCTGACGTGCGAGCTTTTGTCGCGCCGCACGATAAGGGCGACCCCAGGGGTCACGATCGAGACCCTCCAGCATTTCCTTTCTCTTAATTTCTTTGGCGCGGCTGATGGCCAGCTTCAGAGTTTGCCGCGCCTCTCGGTACTCCTCATGAAGCTGGTCCCCCCCCGCCTTCTTCGCGGTGTCGCCGCCGACTACGGGTGTAGGACCTCCGGGCACGAGTACAGGCCGCACGGAGGTCCGCCAACTTTTGGGACCACCAGTAAACCTCCTTCCGTGGAGGCCGGCAACCTCGGATGCGGGGCATGGCCGCATCACATATCTGCGCAATGGCACCGCAGAAGCGACCAGCCCCCATGTCGACCTCCTCGGTCGGGGCCTGCGGAGACAGCCAAGAGTGAATAATGGCCGCCTCCTCTAGTAGGTCCCTATTTAATTTGGCTACAGCCCACCGCGGCAAGCGAGAAGAACGCCGCGCCGCGTGACCCCTACTGGCGTCCTGGGACCGAGAGAGCTCAAATCGGATATAGAGATGGTCCGAGAGCGTCTCAACCTCCTTCAGGACCCGCCAGTTCCTTACTCGTGCGGCGAGGGCAGGGGTAGCGAACGAAAGGTCCACTATCGACCCTCCCTGCTGTCGCACACACGTTTTGGTGAAGCCCCTGTTTAGTAAACAGAGGCCCACCGAGGCCGCCCACTCCGCTACTGCCTCGCCCCTAGCGTTCGTCCTGGGGGAACCCCACGCAATGGACTTTGCGTTGAAGTCCCCCAGCACTAAGACGTGCCCAGACGCTAGACGCCGCATCGAGGTTTCCAAGTTGTTAAGGAAAACCTCGAAGTCGTTCAAAGTCCGGTTGGGGGAGAAGTATACACCATATACAGTGATCCCCCCCCACTCGGCAGCAACATATCCAGTGCCCTTGTCTCTTAGCGACAAGGGCGGGGAATGAGCCGCCGTGGAGCCGACGACTGCCACGGAACAGTCCCGGTCACCCAACCAGTTTGGACGGGGAGGAACATAATAGGGTTCCGCGGCTACGGCAACACCGATCGACCACTGTGCCATGGTTTGCAGGAAAAGGTCCTGCGCCGCGGCACAGTGGTTCAGGTTCGTCTGGACCAGGAGGTTGGAGACTTGGGCCATTACTCGACCGTCTCTACAACCTCCTCCATGGGCAACGATGCCGACATGCGAACGACATCAGAGGCAGCCTGGGTCGATTGGCTAGCCCCGACGCTTGCCGAGAATTGTAGGGAGGTTTACAGCCTCTCTGCCCAATTTGGTGATTGGCGGGCTTGTTACCCGCCGCACACGCCGGGCAGTGAGGGGCGGCAGAGCATTCAGCTGCCTTGTGCCCCGGTCGACCGCAGCGGAAACATAACCCGCTGCAATCGAAACAACTGACGCACTTGGCGCGTGTGTGCCCCGATGCCAGGCATTTGTAACACCTCATCGGTCTCACCGCCAGGTCTGTGATCCTAGCGCTCACGAAACCGATGAGCAGCCTGCCGGCGTCGCCCAACATTTTGGCCGACGCTACGGGACAGCTGACCCACACTGCGCCAAGCCCTCCTGGACCAGGGCGAATGGTGCCGACCCTAATGGTGTCCGCGTTGCAACCCGTCCTCTCCCTTACTGCAACGCGGACATCCCCGGCCGTTATGGAGTCGTCCAGGCCCGAAATGCGCAATTCTGCGCACTTGGTGGGCCTGGCGATCTTGACACCATCCGTAGCCGTAAACATACCTCGCAACTTCTCGGCAATTGTTTCCGCCGTCTTAGCACCTTCAGCCCCAGGGAACTCGAGGACTCGAGCTCCCGTTTGGGCGAGGCGCATTCTGACACCTACTGTCCCGAAATCGTGTGCGAGACTGTCCCGGGCCCTTTTGAAAATTGCTACGTAGGACAGCCCGCTGCTAGCTGCCTCCGGTGACACGGTGACTACCACGGCCTCGCTTTTAGGCGCCTGTAGTTTGCGCGGCGTCTTTGTGGCAGCCACTGCAGCCGATGGCGCCTGCGGGGTAGAGGCTGCTATTTGTGCCGCCTTCTTACCCCGCTTTCGGGACTTCTTAGCCCCCCCGACTACCTGCCAACCATCCGTAGAAGGGGCAGATGTGGAGGGAGCACTTGTTGAGGTGCCAGATACTGCGGTTGGAGTGGGGAGCGGAGGGAACTCCGCTCCAGACTTTGCCGCTGTTTTGAGTCCTGATCTCGGTGCGGGCGTCCGGGCTGTTGCCTTGGCCGCCTGCCGTGCCCTCGGAGCAGTTGCAGGAGCAGCAGAAACTGCTGCCGCCGCCGCGTAGGACACGCGACCGGTCGCAACGGGAAGCGATGCTGACACCGATGCAGGGATAAACACGGATAAAACAACGTTTTCTAAAAATAAAACATAGGATCTGGATCGATTTATCGCCCCCGAAACTCACGACAGACTAAATTTTATGAAAATCGGTAGAGCCGTTTTCGAGATTATGATTATATATATATAAAAGAATTGCTCATTTAAAGGCATGAAATTGCCAATTATGGAAGGCGATAGCTTAAAAGTTAATATAACACTTATCGATCTCGATCATAAGTAAGCTTAATATTCAACTACATCTTCAATAATAAAATTAATGTGACGTATATCTTCACTAGATCTTCGTGTACCTATGTTTCCTGGAGCGCAACGTGTTATACCCAGCCGTAGTGATAGCGGCCACTCAAGATGCGCCGGCCATTGCGGCCAAGTATGGAGACGCGGTCGGTGCGCTTATCATATGCGTGTGCGCACTCAAGTGTAAGTGACCACCTTATATGACGTCTTACATATATATACTCGTGCCTATATTATTATGTAATTATGTTAGCCTACTATACCACGTTGACCAGACGTGTTAGTATTAGATTAGTGTCAAATATCCCTTCTCTTATTAATATATCCCACGTCATGTTATAAACACCTTGACTTTAAATTAATCTGAAGATACCACCTAACTATTATTATTTTATCAATATATTTCGACTTTATAATTATGAATAAACAGGGTCTTATGTTGCTACAACTGATGGTACTTTGCAGTTCTCGATTTAAAACTCGATTACACTATCAATAATCGATGTTCTGATTATCAGAATCGAGGTGAGAACTTTTATTGCGCTATGTCTAGTTATGCATATGGTCTAAGAGCCGGTGAAGATCGTCTGACACCCATCTGACGGTCCTGATGGTCTAGCGATTAGTGAATCTGAATACAAAACCAGAGGTCGTGGATTCGACTCCCACCCAGGGCAAATATTTGTGTGATGAGCAAGAATGTTTGTTCTGTATGTTTAAAATACTCATGACAATTTTGTAAAAAATATCTCATCCGATTATCAGATGTATAAGTCGATCTTCACCGGCTCTTCTACTAATAATTCCGCTGGTCGCAAATAGATGGCGTTAAAGTATGTTTCAATCTCGTTTGAATGACGTCACAATGTAGGTATTTAGTATTTTCTTATTATTGTTTCAGGTCTTAGAAATGCCTACTCAGAACCAGAATCACAGTACCTCATATTAGTATTTGCGGTGCTACTGTTTCAAAAAGATCTGAGCAGTCAGAAGATATCGGAGACTTTCCTTGTTGATTACTTCATTACTGCAGTTATATTCAACAAGGTGTACGAGTTCTTGTTGAAAGTGAGTTGAATGGCTTTTTACTACCATTATAGTTTTTTTTTTTACTGTTAAATAAATTATAATCAAAGTTAAAATTTCCACTTATACGCACATAATCGAAAAAAATCTTGCTTCTCGGTTTGTAAATGGTTTTTCCTTGAGAATCCGAGGATCGAACCAAGTGAGGTGAAAATGGACAGGTCTATGTCGAGCTGTGGGCTGCGATAGACTCATCATGATAATGTTTTTCTCTTCTTATTATTGTTATTCTTGTTATTTCTTTTTCTCATATGTTGATAACAGATGATTATACTATCCGAGTAATTAAAAATACTGGGGATTTTCATTAATTAAACTTTCCATAGTGTGAACATCTGAAGTTAAGTTAAGAGTGGTGGTGTTAGATTAGTATTAAATATATATTACATAGAATAGTTTGGTATACCTTAGTTGGGTGCACTTGAAGATAATATTTTCTTTTCTGACAGCTATAGCACAGTTTCAAACTATTATGGCCGTCGACATTGATCTAGAATTGTAAGGATTTGTTGCAATTGTTAGTTTAGTAGTTTTTGTAATAGTTCTAAGAAGAAGTGAATAAATAAACTTATTACTAGTGGTCGCCCATTGGTCGTGTACAAATACTTGTGTATGTATGTGTGTGTGAAATGCATGGTAGTGTGTGTAATGTTTTATTTATTGATTTAATGTACTTTATAAGCATTATTATTGAAAAATATTAGCGTTCTGCACTTCTCCTACACATAAACTATAAGTGTGCCAAATTTTATGCTCCTGCGTCCGCGCAATTTTCGTAAAAAGGGGTCCAAAGTTTTGCATCACATATTAATATATAGATTATTGTTTTAAGGTTACTGAGTAACTCGGGTGTGCTTATAAGTCCCAGCCATCATGTATCTAACCAGCACCAGGACGACCTACTCAAATGTCCTGCTAATACTAATACTGGTTAGGTGACATGATAGCTGGGGCTCGTAGGCCGTATGTATGGACAGGCCGGCTGAAAACTATGGTCCTATCTTCTAAAGGCCAACCCAGACCCTATGCTGTACTCGCTTAGTTTTTATCTCATCAATATTCACGGACTTGAAAAACAAGGACATCTCTGTGATTCGGTTCGGCATTTCTTCCCAGAGCGACTTTTAAGAAACGCCAGCGCATTCTTCTGTAAAATCTGATGTGTAAAAGTGTTTGTAAAAGATTTACTTGCAGAAATAAATATCATTTATGCATCAAACGACTTATTGTGAACTGAAAATCAACCAGTGCCTACCTCGACAGAATTATTCTAGCCTAGTTCTTAGTAAGATACGTGTGTGTATGCTGTTGGCAGGTGCAATTTGTGGTGACGTACATAGCGCCGTGGCAGATCACGTGGGGCAGCGCGTTCCACGCGTTCGCGCAGCCCTTCTCCGTGCCGCACTCCGCCATGCTGTTCCTGCAGGCCGCACTCTCCGCTCTGCTCTCCTCGCCGCTCACGCCTGCTCTGGGTAACGCCTTCATTTTTATTTTTTTCTTTTTTTTGTATATCTGACACCTGACACATCGCCATCTAGCTTCGTATTAATAGAATACATATATACCTTTTTTTGAATACACGTTATACCTACAAAACACCCAAATTCTCAAATACTTGGTGACATGCAAATATTTACGACTTTGAGTTTGAATTAGAATCGAACTCGTGACCTCAAGCACAGCAGTCTCATACTCAACAACTACGTCTCTGAGACAGTTTTTCGCGAATTCACGCTCATTAATGTATCTTTATTCTTTTGTTAATGAATCTAACCCTATCTTTAAACAGTACTTTTTGTTAGGTAAAACTAACTGCATGTCTCCTTCAAAATTTCCGCAGTTAATTCCTTCTTTCCGCTGGCTCCTGCTTGGAGTACTGTTCTCATCTTTACGATGGATCCGCGCAGTATTTGCTGGACGCCTTGGATCGATTACAGCGACGAGCAGTCTGGATGATCAATAACCCGAAAACCACTGAATCCCTTGAGTCTCTGCAGTTGCGAAGAGATGTCGCCTCTATGGCAGTCCTCTATCGCCTTTATCATGGAGAGTGTTCTGATGAGCTCTTCCAACTGATCCCATCCTCTCCGTTCTTCTATAGCACAACTCGTGCTAGCCTTGGAAGTCACCGTTTCAGAACGGTAGACATACGCTCCTGAACTAAACGATTCGGCTCTTCCTCCCGGTGCAGATCAGTTACAGTCTGGAATTCATTACCAACGCGCGTGTTTCCCTACCACTACGATCCTGGGTCCTTTAAGCGGGGCGTAAAAAAGCATCTCACCAGGCCGCCACAGCGTGGGTCATCATATTGCACTGTCGTCATTCGCAGTGAGTATGGCGACCACCCCTCTTGGATTCTATTTATGCTTTCCATCAGGCAGAATATAGTCACTTTGGTAGGTCAAATATAAAAAAATAAATAAAAAATAAGTAGTATAAAATAGTGACGTTACAAGTTTTCTATCTAGTACATTTTTAACACATATTGGTCATTTTGACAGAAATTCGGAGGATAGTCACTTTCCACCAGACCATCCTAACCTATACTCATACAAATTGTTATGTATATGGGCAAAAATATAACGCATGCAGGTTGAGTACGTACAAATGTTTAATCTGTTAAATAAAAAGAAAAATAAATATGTTTGCAGGTAGCGCAATATTCATGACGTCATACGTACGCCCCGTCAAGTTTTGGGAGAGAGACTACAACACCAAACGCGTGGATCAAAGCAACACCAGACTGTCGTCACAGTTGGAACGGAACCTTGGAGCTGGTGAGTATCATCTATTGTTTAGCGAGGAACTGCTGATAACTTACTCCGAGCCTGCTGAAATCTGCAACGAAACGCCTAGTGGTTTAAACCGTCGCCATGCCGTTTTTGATTGCACTGAGTGTTGTTAGTTCAAACTCCACATGGGAGAACACTTTATGTGATCCATAAATTGTTGTTCTGAGTCTGAGTGTCTTTGTGTCTGTTTCTTGTATGTTTGTAAAGTCCACTGCGACACAGGATTTATTCCCAGTGCGGGCGTTGTCTTTATAAAAAAAAACATGCGCAGAGCAGCGTCAACAGACTTTCACAACCTAATTAGTGGGTGATAGTGAAGTTCTGTAGAAAGACGATTGTGAAAACGAACACAACAGGCGATTACGTACTCTCCGAGACACGCACAAACATACTTAGGAATTCCTAAATACATACGTAAATTACAAACGATGATGATGAACTATTAGTACCTGGAAGCTTTGCTCGGTATTTTTTTTGAAAACACGGATAAAACAACGTTTTCTAAAAATGAAACCTACCTAGGTCGATTTATCGCCCCTGAAACCCCCTACATACTAAATTTCATGAAAATCGTTGGAGCCGTTTCCGAGATTTAGATTATATATATATACACGAATTGGGTAGATGACTGTATCGTAAATAAATACCAATGTCCACTTCGTTAAAACTAATATTGCGAAACATCTCGGCAAATACAATTAACATAACTTTTTATTATTATTACGAATTTAAATCAAATATACAGTGAAATGTATTGTTCAATTGAGTAGTCTAAAACAGTGACGTCACAATTTTGTATTTAGTACATTTTTCGTACAAAATTGTCGTTTTGACAGATGATAAAAAGTACCTAATTTGACTTAGGTGTCATCTAGCATATTGCTCATATATAGGTGGTAAAATGATATCTGGTTTGACAGTCAAAATCACTAGTCAATATAGGCCGGGTACTTTATACTTGAAATACTTCAGAATTTTGTCATTAGAATGATCTCGCCTCCATAACCAAAATTGCATACATATCTGTTCATACTCAGGACATGACATGGTAAGTGAGATGCTATAACTTTTTTAAATTTCAGATGATAACAACTTGAATTCAATATTTTACGAACATTTAACACGGTCGCTACAACACTACCTGTGTGGAGATCTGATGCTGGGCCGGTGGGGGCAGGTACAGCAGGGCGATTGCTTTGGTGAGCCACTTCAATTATAAAAGCTTATATTTATCTTTGTATTAATATCTTATTTTGCTAGTGTTTGTTGAGTAGTTTTTTGTTTACAATTTGATAAAATTAAAAGTATAGTCCTTTTAAAATCCGTTCCAAATCCAAAATGTGGATTGACCGGTGTCATATCATTCCAACTCCAGGGGAGATTCTCCGACCAGGGGAAGTGATCATGCATGGTGGGCTGCGGACCACGGTTAACGTTATACGAGTATATCCTAATCGACGCAAAAATTTCTATATCGTGATACAGGATTAGCAGTTACTCTCTAGTTCGCGGTGTCTTCGGTAGATGGTGCTGTAGTAAGTTTTTATTGTGCTGTATGTGAGAGTCACCAAAATAGATATGCATATGTACACACTTTATCCCGGGAGGAGTCGACAGAGGCATAAGAAACGCCTTTTTTTACCGATATTTTTTAGTAAGTGGGACTAAACTCCTGTAGACATATTTACTGTAGAACACAATAATCTTAAAAACAATATCGATGCAAATATTCATATCTAAAATTATCCCGCAGTGCTGGCATCGGACTACCTAAACTGCTTAGTCCACATAGTAGAAATGGGCAACGGGCTTGTGTCATTCCAACTGCGAGGACTCGAGTTTAGAGGGACGTACTGCCAACAGAGAGAAGTAGAAGCCATCTCTGAGGGACCCGAAGAGAGTAGCGGTAAGAGTTAATTCTATATCGTTATTTTTATTTATACTAACTATACGAACATTGTCCGATTTAAAAGCGATAAAAATTGGTCAGCTAGTAAATATATAAACTCCTTATTGTTGCGTCTGTGTGTAATTTATCTATAACTAGCTAACCCGACGAACTCTAGGCTAGAGGCAATAAAGAAGCAGATTTTGTATTTTATTCAATTCAATTTTTTATCAGGAAAAAAGGAAAATAGAAAAAAAGTGATAAAAGGTATCCTATGTCCGTCCCCTCGTTCTAAGCTACCTACCCACCAATTTTCAGCTAAATCCGTTCAGCCGTTCTTGAGTTAGAGTTAGATATGTACATATTTAGTAATATTAAACTATGCTTACCAGGAGTCTAGTCACCATATTACAGGCTTTGTCTAGTTTAGGATCAGACGGCCGACTAGCGTGATATTATATGATCCTCGGATTCCCAAAAAAATAAGTATAAGCCAAATCGGTCCAGCCGTTCACGTGTGATGCCGTGACTAAGGATATTTTCCCCCCCCCCCGTGCAGAGGGCGTGTGCAACGGCGGCTGGTGGTGCGGCGGGCGCGTGCTGTCGCCCGGCTCGGGCTGGGCGCTGCGCTGGCTGGCGTGGCAGCTGGTGTCGGCGCGCTACGTGCTGGAGGGCTACTCCGTCAGCGACAACAGCGCCGTCTCCATGCTGCAGGTCTTCGACTTTCGGAAGGTGCTGCTCACCTACTACGTCAAGGTACGCCCGCATCTATGAATCGATCGTCGTCGATCGAAAATAATATAGATCACATTCTTCACTTCAAGGTTTATCGGTCTGTAGCTGAAACAAAACGGTCTCACCGTTGAAGACGTGTCCGTATTTATTGAAACTCACTAGACCTTATCTAGAAAATTCACACATGACTTTTCTAGGAATCGATTGGTCATTTTTGACTTGAACAACTTCGAAGCGATAATTTATATTCGACCTTATTCACATAGCAATAAAATTCATAATGCTGTTTTGCAGTTTCATAGGAATTCTCGCAGTTCGCACTTGAGGTATCCTAAAAAGTTCGTAGACGTATTTTGGCAACTTAGAAAAAAATGTCATAAAGTTTAATTCACTCCGTATAACAGAAACTAGATCTAATCGCATACGTTGAATATCTTGTCTGCAGAGTATAATCTACTACACCATCCAATCGAGCAAGTTAGAAGATTGGCTATCTTCCGCTACCATTGCAGAAGCCTTAAAACCCATGAACGAGAGGAACTTCGTCGACTTGGACCCTATATTTAACGTGAATTTGGATGAGGACTACGACTTTAGAGCCTCAGGAATTACTCGGTAAGTTTTGATTCATTTTTAAGCTTTGTAAAGATGCTGGATTTATTCAATCTAATATGTACTGTAACTCCACTAACTAGGGTTGATAACGCTTTGAGCAAATGATTTACTCCTAACTTTAGCTTTGGTTGCTAGATAAAATCATCATCAACAGCCTTTTACAGTCCACTGCTGGACATAGGCCTCTCCTTAACAAGGAGGTTTTGGTCTATTATGAATACTATACTATTATAGATAAAATATTAAATACGTATTGGCGGTCAGCTAATTATTTGCAGAATTTCGTTTGTAGTGTGTTATATACTTGTAGTCTTTTAATTTTGTGAAATAAAAAATTGTGTGTGTCAACTCCGACGCACGACTGGAGTTTACTCCTTAAGTACGATTGTCAAAACAAACGCTAAAAAGCTTGTACCTACCTAATTTAATTATGTATACCATATAAGTAAAGTTACCGTAATTACTCATACATTGCATCAGCTCATGATATCATCACCTCTCTAATATTTAGGACAGTTGGATGAAACCTGTATTTACAGATATAGTCACGTAAAATAAACATTACTAGTTATATTGTATTATTAACTATTAGATATGGGCAGTCGGTACTGAACCATTATAACGAACAGTGCAGCAATAAAATCGTCACTTCACTCCATCTGCGTTTACCTTGAGCCACCCAAAACCAACCTTACACGGAGCAAGAACTCCATACGGCACAAGCTGTCAAAAACTTATTTAACTGAAATTAACTGAAATAATAGTAGTGCTAATTTTTTATTTATGCTAGTGACACCTATCGGGCAACGTAATAACTACATACGCTGTCTGTCCAGTCACTTAAAAGCCATCTATTGAGCAAGATGTGTTCTACGAGACTTTTCAGTAAAATTAAAATCAGTTTACTTAATAGTTCCATTTTATGTCAATAAAGGTGCTGCAGTTGGATTAATTAAATACATTACAGTTATTCATACATCTTTCTTTCTCTCTCATAGTGTTAACGTTCGAGTTGAAAAGGGACATACTGTAGACACGTGTGTTAGTGTATAAAATACTCACAACCAGTGCAGCGCACCAAAAACGTAACGAGGTCATTCGTTCAGTAGATTTTACTCCTTACATATTTCTCATACCGGGTGCCTTATATCAAAACCGATTCTTAAGGAGTAAACTCCAAACAAATAGTGTAGTTTTCTCATATAAAAAGTCCTAAGGACTGCCTTCATGAGCGATAGAACCGCGGTGTACACTCTCTAAGAGTGTTTTCCCGCGGCGATGCTATCGTATTATTGTAATCTTGCAACGCGTCGTCGCGGAAACGCAGCGATTCCGTTACGATCTGTCGCGGACGCGCTGCGATTCTGGCTGGCGAAAAAACTGCTCATTCAAGCAGAATAATCGACGACAGAAACGGGGACTCGTCACTATAAAGAAAGGAGAATTTTTCAATGTTTGTTTGATAATTTTTAATCTGTTAATTAAACGACAAATTTATTAAACAGTCGCGAGATGTGTATTGAGTGGTCGTCTGTTGTCGTGCAGGAGCCGCTTCTGCGCGATGTACGGCGAGTGGATCGCGCACTGCGGCGCGCGGCGCGGCGCGAGCTGGCGCCGGCGCGCCGCGCACGCCACGTCGCCGCTCACCACGCTGTGCTTCGCGCTCAGCCTGCTCGGCCGCCGCGCGCTGGCCGCCGCGCAGCACCTGTCCGCCTCCAGGTACGAGGGAAACGAAGAAACCGTCAAACTTTGCACGGATAGCGC
This sequence comes from Hypercompe scribonia, assembly GCA_949316085.1. Lineage (NCBI taxonomy): Eukaryota > Metazoa > Arthropoda > Insecta > Lepidoptera > Erebidae > Hypercompe > Hypercompe scribonia. The sequence goes on along the minus strand of OX438981.1, from coordinate 21,680,669 downwards.
AGTGATTTAAGCGGTCGCTACGGGAAAACACTTCGTATGATCCACAAATTTTTATTCTCAGTCTCAATATTTTTTGTATCCGTTTCATGTACATATGTATGTACGTAACGTCCCCCGAGATCCAGAATGTATTCCTAGTGCGACAAGTATCTTGAAAAAAAACATCAAACATAGACGTATAGGCCTCTTCTTAGAAAGAGGTTTTGTCATTCTATATCACTAGCTAGACAAGTTGGAATACTTTATACGTTTACTTCAAGTTTTCTTTCATAATGTAGTGATGTCCTGCGTATACGTATGAAATAAGAAGGGGGGTGACCCTTTATATTACTACTATATCACTGCTGTTATACAAAAACAATAACTGAACGATATGTGCACCACAGTGTGGAGTTCTTCCTGTACGGGCTACACTCGCTGTTCAAGGGCGATTTCCGCATCACGTGCGCACGCGACGAGTGGGTGTTCACCGACATGTCGCTCCTCCACTCCGTACTCGCGCCCGCCATACGGATGGCACTCAAACTGCATCAGGTACGTCACTTGTTATAACCTCTATTCATATATTGTAAGTTCATCACTTAAATTTACTACACGACTGGTGTAGTGGTTCAAGAGGTTCCCTCACCACTTTCAAGAGTGTTGTTGGTTCAAACTTCACATAGAACAACACTCTGTGATTCACAAAACTGTCGTTCTGAGTTTGGTTGTTCTTTGTGCCCATTTCTTGCATGTTTGGTGGGATGATGTGGGAGTTATCACACAATTTGAAGAACGATTCTGCAATATATTTAACTACATATTTTTGGCTCTAGAATTAGAATTTAGGGATTTCATACACACATATACAAGCGTGAATGTGTCTGAAAAGGTTTGGAAAGGAAAACTAAGGGATAAGATGAGTAGTAGAAGGCAATGGAAAAGCTGGTATATTGTTTATACCTTCTGTGTAAGCAATAAACTATTATCGAGGGTATTCGAATCCTCCAACCAATTGATTAAAGGGTTCAGAACCGTCTCATAGAAGGCTGCATATTATACCACTACTTATTTTGGTTTAAATTTGTCATTGTACGTTTCCAATTCATGGTATGTAATAGAGAGATCTTTCTGTCAATTATCGCCAGAGAAAGTATACTATTATCTTTATCAATAGCCTGTAACAGTTCACTGCTGGGCAGAGGTCTCTTTAGTGAGAAGGTTGTAGTCAGCTATAACATGGTGACCCTCAGTCACCTCTTAAGACACGCATGCGATGAGTAGGAGCGGTGGCACCCTGTATTTTTAATCCACCACCACAGGAATAGAGAAAGTATGATGATGATGTACGAGAGTACAGCCAACTACCCACGAGATATTATAGTGCTTAAGCGTGTGCGCACACAGGTGCACTCTCTGTTCCTCGACTCTCATAATCCTGTGGAACGGCTATCCGACGGGAGCGTGGAGAGATTCCCGAGAGGGAGGGGGGAGTATGCGGCTAACGGGCGAACGTTCCGCAGGACCACTTCATGTTCCCCGAGGAGTACTGCAGCAGCTCGGCGCTGTACTGCGCCATCGCGTCGCACGCGCAGCGCCTCGTCATCTGCCACGAGGCCGCGCCCGCGTGGCGCCACAACGTGCTGCGCGGCGCGCCGCACCTGCTGGCGCTCAGGTACCTCCTCTATACCTTGCTTTAAAGCGCTTGCCACGACTTACAGGGCCCAGACACCACTGTACTCCAAGTGATCAATTCTGTGCTAGTGTGCGTACGATCAACGTGTTCTGTCTACATCGTAAATGTTTGCAGTGTATTTCAGTTTCTACCGATGTAATGTAACACCGAATCAAATTTTAGACACTTGGATCACACAAAAGACCAACTTAAAGCAACAGCATACACTGTCCTGTTTAGTTAGATGAGTGACTGGAAGCCCACAGAGGAAGCAGGGATCACACAGTCACTCATGCAAGCTCTTAAAATGCATACCGGAGTAAATGTATACTTTTTTTTTAACGTGTGGAAACCCCATCGAGCCGACACCCCACCGGGGTTTACGGCGGGATGGTGTGTCGGAATCGGACCGATTAAAACCACACGGTGTGCCACTCTACGCCTGAGATAGGAGGGATCCGGGAACCGCTGCTATTACGACATCCAGATCCCTCCTAGCGCCTGCCCGCTAGCGCGGGCACCATCTGCGGATAAACTCTCCATTTAGGCGACGTACGGCACACGCTGACGTCGCCTCCTCGCGGCTGGCCACTATACCTTAGGGCATTTGCACTAATACCAGATAAAATTTCAGTTAGTTATCTGCCATAGAACGCTCTTTAGCACATAAAAATTGCTGATATTTTATATGCCTAGTCATTATCTCCAGTGCTGAACATAGACCTCTCCGTTAATTTGACATACATATATATATCTCTCTGAGACTTGTGAAACCAAAACCTACAGTTTTCTGGCAGTTAAATTCAGAATAGTCTATCAGGAACTTTATCCGCACCCAATCCGGACCCTTAATTTGTATTTACCAATAAATTGTATTTTACAGGCACGTTATGGACGAAGGCAACGACGACTACAAGATAATAATGCTGAACAAGCGCCACCTAGGGTTCAGAGTCATCAAACTGAACCGAGAGTGTGTTCGCGGTCTGTGGGCGGGACAACAGCAAGAGCTTATCTATTTAAGAAACAGAAACCCTGAAAGAGGTTCTATACAAAATGCTAAACAGGTAAATATTGATTTAAAGGCAAAGTTAAATGAGTATAACTGCACCGATAAACCGACTGCCTCGGTGGCGCAGTGTTAACGTATGCGACTGCTCTGCATGAGGTCTCGGGTTCGATTCCCGGGTCGGACCAAATGTTTGTATGATCTACAAATGTTTGTTTCTGAGTTTGGGTGTTTTGAGTAAAAAAATGTATATAAGTGTGTGATAGAATATCACTCGATTTAGTTGTCATAATACAAGCTCTACTTAATTTGAAACTAGATGGCGTTGTGTATCAAATGTTCGATTATTTATTTATTTATATTATCACTCGTTTATATCGATAAACGTGAGATTTATCAGTGGAAAGTCTAATATCGAGTTATATTTATTATACAATTTTATAGCGTGTATAAATTATATTATTTTTTTAATTCTGGTTCTACCTAAGTGACAGTTTAGTATTATCGTAATACTTTGATATTAAAAAAAAATATGATTGTCAAATTGTATCGTTTACTAGCTGTGCCAGCTTACGTCTCGAATGTTTTTTGGTATTATAAGGAATTTACTGTATTCATGGCCATAAGTTTATTTACATTTTCACACCACTTAAACTTGTATTGATGTCATCCTTACACCAAAACAAATCAACATACGTCGATTTTCAGTGACTCTAACGAAGAACAATTTATTTTTTACATTATAGCTCTAAATTATTGTAGCAAGTTATTAATTTACATAATTTTTATTTTTTTAAATATCTATCAAAAGCCATCTATTTATATGGTAATATATATGAGATATCGTCTCCATACTGTTAATGAGCAAACTACACAAGATAAAGGCACTGCGAAGAGGAAACTTGACCATAAGGTCATGAGCTAAGAATACAGAGTATCAACACCCCTATTCTCCTCATGGGTGTCGTAAGAGACTTATAAAAGATCAAACTACACAGGACAAGATCACCGCAAAAAAAAAACTTGAACGAACAGTATACCAACCTGCTTCTAGCCAGCGTATTAAGCTAAAATCTCCTTTCGAAGGAAAGATTTATGATGAGCCGTGAACTGTTAAAAACTGTGGATGAAAGAAGAAAACACCCTATACAGTGTGGCCAGCGTGGTATAGTGGGTTAAAACCTTTCTAAGGAGCAGCCTACGTCCACGTTGACTATTAAAAGCTACTGATTGATTGATTGATTGATTGATTGATGCATTCAGGCTCTGCGCAACATAATAAACTCGTCGTGCGACCAGCCCATCGGCTACCCGATCTACGTGTCTCCGCTCACCACGTCGTACGCGGACACGTCGGCCCAGCTGTGCTCGCTGCTGGGCGGCCCGCTCACCGTCTCGGCGATACGGGCCCGGCTTGCAGCTGCCTGGAGACGGTATGTTTTTTTTCTTTTTTTACATGCGTTGGTGACCACTGCCAGATGTCGTAAGCCGTAGCGAAGCATTATACGGCCTGAATATCTTGTTTAATCAAAAAAAGGTTTCAGAGAATTTGCGTTTCTTAATTCTCAACAAATTTCGATTTCACCTAAGACTGGATTGGCTGGAGTTCCAGAATTCTCTTTCTATATTAATAAATACTAACTCCCACGTATAATAATAGAATTATCGTAAACGAAGCTGTTTGAAAGTTACTGCAGCAAAACGGTATTAAATGAATCTGTGCCCCTAATTACAAAATGTTTTCGCTCTCTGCCACACTGAGTGTTGCGAGTTCAAACCTCACATCAGACAACACTGTGCGATCCACAAATTGTTGCTCTGAATCTGGGTGTTCATTGTGCCCGCTTCTTGCATGTTTGTAAAGACCCCGCGATACAAAATACAGTCGTAATGCTGGCATATATTTATTTTTTGATCTCTTTACTCGTATGATGACGGTTTAAGAATGCGAAGGTTTTCTACTCCCATTCATCTCATGGGTATCGTAAGAGTCCAACTACACGGCATAACAGTACAAAGAGAAGAAAAACTTGAAATGTACTCTATACCAGTATGGTATAGTAGGCCAAAGTCTCCTATGTACGGAACGATCTATGTCCAGTACTGGACTATTAAAGGCTTTTGATAATACGCTTCTATGGTTATTGCCCAGGTATTATAAGTCGTAACGTGATTATATAATTATCTCTATGAATAATTTCCATACAAAAATATGTGGTTGCAGAGACTGCGTTCAAACAAAACTTCCATTTTTGCCAAGACCGAGATGGTCGGTGCTTCTCATGGTGTCCTTTGTTCATCAGAAAATAGTTATACACTGATAATGAAATAAAATTAACACTTAATATTTTTTTAGATATTTTTTTACCTTATACGCATATACTCATATTAGGCCATTTTCTTCTTACAGGCATTTATCATAAACGAGGTAGTTAGTTAGGGAGGGGTGACCACGATGTGCTGTGATGGAATAAGAATACGCAGTTTTTCTCCTTTAGTCATTTCTTGGGTGTCGTAAGAGCTAATTAAGGGAGGCAACGGGACAGCAACATTTCAAAGAAAAGGAGAACTTGAAACCAATTCTATACCAAATATCAATTCGTTTGAGCAACGAGTTATGGTAGATCGAAACCTCCTTTGTAAAATGAGACCTATGTCCAGCACTGGACTATCACAGCTTAACGATGGTGATCTTAGTTTCTGCTATGATTATACACCATAATTTATTGCGTGCCGCTCATCTTTGAAGCGCGAAATAGTAAAAGTATGTGTATACGCAGCATCCGTCGTCGTTGCGGCGAGGGCTGCTCGTCGGGCGGCGCGGGCGCGGGCGCGGGCGCGGGCGCGGCGGCGTGCGAGGCGGGCGCCGCCGACACGCGCCACACGCCGCGCCACAACGCGCTGCACCTCTCCAGGAACTCGCTCGGTACGCGCACACGCCGCACGCACGCACATACACGCACGCACACACACACACACGCACACAACATGTTTACAAAAAAAAATATCAAATTTTATCGTTGGCAGTGTATTTTTCAACTCAATAGTCCATTCGCATTAAGAAAATAGTACCGTATCGTTCAAACTTTGATTCTTGATCGGTCAGATTGCAAACTTTCGTACGACCGATCAACTACACAGGAAATATTATTGTGCACAAGTGTATGCGCATAAAGGTGTACTCTCTGTGCACTCACTCTTAGAATCCGATGGGACATGACCGGGGAGAGATAAGCCACTGGACCGACGACTTTACGAGCTCTTCGAGTGATCATCTATATACCCTATAGGTGAAAACTCAATATATATAATATAATATACTAGTAAACCATTATTGCAGGCGGTACGCGCGGCAGTTTAGCGAGTGCAGGCAAACCGACGTCATCGACTCTCGCGTCTCTGGCGGGACTGCTCAGAGAACACTCACACGAGCGAAGCACTCCTGAAGAAACGGGTAAGTGTTATCTATGTCTTGTTTTCGTTTTATGAGTCGGCAGTAATTAAAATTGGCAAAACAACAATTAATTTTTGAAGAGAAATTACTTCTAGCTTCTAACTTTGAAATTTAGAAATTAACTGCTGTTTCTATGAAACTTCTTTGTTTTCATGACGACATGCCTTTTCAGAAAGATTTAATGGGGTTCATCATGTTTTGGGTGTTTAGAATCTTCAACTTTTTGTCATATGTTTAATTCAGTAAAAAAATTAAAATTGTCACATATAAGACCAGTTGATTTCCACCATATTGGCCTCACCAATCAGAGAAAGCAAATATGTGTACGCGTCCCTGGACTTTTCGAGGTGTTTTAGTCTGTCCAATCAGAGAGTTGCAATAACCTTTACCAAAAATACCTCGCTCTAACGGTTTTTCTTACACCTCATTTATGATCGCTCTTTTTTTCGTCCGCAAAAGGATTATATTCCCATGGAGAGTTAGGTCAGACAGTCGATGAGTTATTAATGAAAATTGTTGCAATGTCACATACCAATGAAAATTAAAAAAAAAACGAAAGTTAATATGATTATATCTTCGAATAAGCTGATTTGATGATTATCGTATATGGTTAAGAACCATTGCTAAAAAAAACTACTTTCAATTGAAAAAAACCGCATCCAAATCGAGACACAGACCACAGACAGACTTAGGGGTCAAATTTGTAACACCCCTCGTTTTATGTTGGGGGTCAAAAAGGGGGTTGGAAGATTACGATAACATAGATTTATTTTCTGCATTTTGCTAATACATAAATATTTGTTTTTATTATATAGTATGATTATTATTAGTTGATCGCAAAGCTATTTGCTTACCATCAATCTTTCTATCTGATTCAACGCATATTTTCGTTAAAGTATTACAATTATTATGGTATACGAATAAAAAGTTGAATAGTATATAGTTTTTAACACAAACCTATTGGCTTTCTGCTTTTCCGCTCAAACATAAGGATTAGATATATTGAGGATTTATAACTGTGAGTCAATTATTATTTTATATGTGTAAGTATGTAGATATGTGTTGTCATTGTTTCTCAACATGTTATTTGTTGGATTCCCCTTGACACGGCACGTACCAAGTTGCGGTGATTATTCTCGTTCAAGACTGTTCATTTGAATTTGCTAGGATTATTTGGTGAAACTTTTGTTCTCCTGTTTAGCTATCGTGGTATAGTTAAATTTATAGGAATATATAGGAGAAGGGGTCACAATATTATATTTTGAGAAACAATGTATTGTTTTGTAGAAGGAGTAGTAGTGGTATTCTCTTTAGACGCTTTCATGTTATTTTTTTTAATTTTATAAATTGTTGAACATCGTTTTGCTTAAGTCGTCAATAAATTAATTTATGTAAACTGTTTGTTATACAAAAGTTTTGTTCAAACGCGTTTCGTTTCTTTGCTTTATCACTGTGTTTATATTTGGCGTAAAGTATAGGATAACAACACTAAAAAGAGAAGGAAAACTGGAAACAAAGGTATACCAACCGGTCTGGTTAACGCGGTATAGTCGGCCAAAACCTCCTCGCTAAGAAGTCTACGTCCATAGCGGAGGGTGTAAGGCCGTCGATGTTGTTCAATAGTGTCGTACGTTATCCCACAGCGTGCGGTGGAGGGGAGCAGGGCGGGGCTCGGCGCCGCAGCGAGGAGCGCGGGGCGGGCGGCGCGGGGGGCGCGGGGCCCGGCGCGGCGCCCCCGGCCGGCGCGCGGCGCGACCGCACCCGCGCACGCACGCCTGCCAAGGAGCCCGGCAGGCAGGTGTGTACAACATTTTATATTTTTTCTATATTAAGAACCTGCCAAAGTGACTCTACTGTACCTGATGGAAAGCATGAATAGAATCAAGAGTTGTGGTCACCATACTCTTTGCAAATGCGACCCTCACTATGGCGGCCTTGTGAGATGCTTTTTCATACCCCGCTTGGGGACGTAAAAACCATGACGGTCATCGTGACAGTGTCAGCCTCACATAGTTATCACGATAAATGTCACCCCTGCATCGATGGGCCTCCGGTCTCACACTCACCAACGAAACACGACAACACAGATGCTGAGGGTTGGTCTTCTGTGGAAGGGTAGTACTGCCGCGGTCGAGCCGGCTCGCTCGTGCTGAAATCAGCGTGGCTCTACTACCTAACAAAATCTACATAATATACATATCTATATAAGCTTATTAGTAGATCCAATCCTTAAAATATATCTTGATCTCTGAAACAGATGGCTACGAAACCGACCGAGTAACTTTGAATGAACAATTTTATATTCCATCACCTCTATTTTCATTCTTTACGTGCCAGTTTTATCACAAATGAAGTCTATTACATTATAAATGTAAAATTTACACTTAAATGGTACTTTGTAAGTTCTAAAATGACACTAGTGACAGCTGTCATGAGATCAAATTATATTTTAATTACTATACGCAGGGCGCTCTTTGTCACCACTGTCGCGTCATTGGGGGTGATTCGATTAAAACTACCGTATCGCACTACACTGTATATTTCTCACATATATAGCAACCAGCACATGTGCCTTGAAAGGTCTTTTTAAACATTAAACATCTAGCGTATTTAACCCGCCATGCGAAACAAAATATATCGCGATTCAGAAAATACGATAAACACCATCTATCGAGCGATTGACAAACTCTGTTTATGCCGCTTCTAAACAATTACTATAGTGTGTAGATAGAGTAATTTTCTAAAAATGTTACTATATATTATGTTGCAAGCTAAACTCAATACCGTCGTTTTCTTTTAATGTATTTTTATATTTATGCGATTATCTTTATTAAAATTTATGTTAATGTGAAACAAAATTATCTATGTAAAGGTTGAATAGACTAGCTTTCTAATTCCAATATAAATATTCCAAGTATCATCACGACGTTTGTGTGCTGAGTGAATAGAAACTCGCAATCACTTGAGGTTATAACTTATTAGCCGCATTCAACCTCATCTACGTCTACCATTGCCCGTAGCGTGTACTAATTTCTTTACCGTAAACAAGGTTATAGAGAGCCAATCTCAAAAGATAGACGTATACTTTCGCGGACTTTTTAGAACTTTAAAAGAATAATTCTTTCGTACACTATTTTTGCTAAACTTTAACCGTTTACGCAGCGTACGCAATAAGCTTTCAAAAGGAATAATTTATTATAATAAAATAATCCTCCACTGCTATTGGTCGCAGCGTGATAATATATAACCACTGCATGAATGATTGAAATCGGACCAACAGTTTCTCAGATTAACGCGTTCAACTAAACGAACAAATAAACTCCTCAGTTGCATAATATTAGTATAGATTATGCTTCCACTTCTAACACACGTTCATGTATCGTAGGGAGGTAACCGCAGCCGCATGCGTCGCGCGAACACGCCGGCTTCCATCTCGTTCCGCCTGCTCGCCGCCTCCGACAACATGCGCCTCGAGGCCGGCGTGTGCGCCTCGCACCCGGCCGACGACACGCAGGTACGTGCACGCACACGTCACACACACACATCACACTACATGACATCTACACTTGTATTATCGGCTTTCTTTTCCATATTTTGACAGCAATACCCAAAAACATGTTTATTTATTTCTTTTTAATTTTCCTGCTTTTTATGGGCACTATTACACCAAAAGAGACGGAATTGTGTAACAGGAAGTCAAAGAGATGTCAGATGCTATCACATGTAATTATGATTACTGAAAGGAGCACTCATTTTGAAATAAATATATGTATATTGTATGTTCAGTAAAGTATGCTTATGACAAATAGCAACAAAACCGACGAAATAGCTTTGAACAAGCGATTCTATTTTGCATCACCTATTTATTCATTCTTGAGGTGCCAGTTTTATCAGAAATGAAAGAAAAAAAAATAATAAAAAAAATAAAATCACCTGTAATGATGTTTGACATGTTTTGCAAGGTCTACCTTTTCATAAATATCCACTTTATTATAATTGTTGATTGTGTCAATCAATATTTATGAACACAGGAGCCCTTGGTCTTATATGTTGTCGTATTTGGTAGAGCGCTGCTGGGAGCGGTTGGGAGTGCGGTTGGAGGGACCAGCCCCGGCGAGCCGCCAGTGCCAAGGTAACGTTACATTTTCTGAACCACGTATTTTGATCATACCTCAAAATTATATTATCAACAATACCACCCTTGGGTAGAAAATTACAAAAATAATAATAAACTACTTATTTGAAGCCAGTTAATTACTGTATTCTGATATTTATTTTCATCCAATTTTTTGCAACTCATAACTCTTCTATGGGTGATAAATACAGTCGTTAGGACGGATGAGACTGTTCCTCGATAATGACGACCGGATGATCTCGACGGTCAAAGAAAAAGTTCCCCATGTTCCCTATGGAGGAACGGGTGTGTCCCTGCTACTCAAAGGGAGAATCTTCCGACCAGACGAGGTGATCATGCCTTACAGGTCACACGGCCTACTGGTTCATGTTGCGAAGTTGAATATATACTAATTGGCGCGAGAATTTATATATCGCGATACAGGACTAGTAGTTACTCCGTAGTTCGATGTGTCTTCGGTTGATGGCGCTGTAGTATGTCTTTGTTTGCGCCATATGTGAAAGTCGCCACACCCCACTACCCACTACCGCCCGAGTGATGCGTACCGGGACTTTTGCATAAGATGTGGTTATATAGACTAAAAGACTTGTTTGATGTCAGGTCTCAAGCCGGGGAGGTTGCAGCGCAGAGTCGTCTCTGGAGGACCTGACGCTGAGCCCGAGCGGGCTGGATCTGTCGCTGCCCGACTGTAAAATCATCGCCAACAGGAACGCCAGGCAAGATAGAGACTTTAAAAGGTACCCCCAAGCTCACCTCACTCATCTTACACCTTTTTTTTTTATTTACTAATTTTTTTATTTTATCTTTACATGCATGCATTCTGTTCCCATTTACATAGACAAACTAATGATATAGAAGCTTCATACCTACATTAATTTATCGATAAAAATTACGTGTTCGTGCTGTACGTGGAAAATTAACATAAAAAATAATGTAAGAGGACATGAGAATGTTAATATTCTTATTTTATGCGGTACTATCGTCCAACATAATATAAGTAATTTTATACACACATATATTGTACACTTTAGACACAGATTTAACGGTATAAATTAATTTCGTATTCAAATGGCAGTTTACATTGACTTTACACATCAGAAAAACAAATAAAAAAGAAAAATACTTAACCAAAATCATTTCATATCGCATATCGCATTCAAATCAATGCACAAACATAACCTCCAATCCATTTCATCCAACCTATGGCATGAAACGTGTCTTTAAATATACACTGTGACTGGTGAGATACCTTCAATACTTATGGAGAGTACTCGGTACTCGATTCTCGTTAACTTGATATAAAAAAATAGGTGCTTATTTTTTATCGAAATGTCTCTAAAAAATAAGTGAAATTTGGATATTGTACTCCCTAAGCTCGCCGCACTGTTTACGTTGATCTAGTCACGAGCGGCGCGGCGGCACCCACCCCCGCCCTCCATCCCGCTACATAGGCAACAGCTGTACAGTGTAGGTACCTATGTATTCTGTGTTGATAGACACGTGCGGCCGCGCGGTATCCAAGTATTCCGCAGTTAAATACTGGGCTCTCGGTGTACTGTGTACGAACTTTACTAACAAGTTATTTAATATTTCCTTTTTATGTTATTTTATTTCATGATATATGTTCGCATACTATCACGTCCTCAAATATTGAAGGTATCTCACCAGTCAGTCTGTATATATGTAACTAAAGAGTCTTTTCTCCCACAGATATTATGTCAGCGAAATGACTCCAAAAGACTTATCAAAGCTTAGCAAAGAGATCCGGCACGAAAGAGAGAGCTACCGGGAACTCACCGGCAGATACATAGAGAAACCAGAAGCGATACCTCTAAAAGAAACCCACTACTCAGACCTATCGAACAAAGAGTCCATCCTCAAAAAAGAAGGAAAAAAGGAATCTAAATCCAAAGAAATAAAGACCAAAATCAAACGGTCGGATTCTGGTCGCAGCGAGTTGAAAGTGAACGTTAGCTTGGGAAGTAAAGTGTTGATCATTGAGCCCTTAGGGGTGTACGATTGTATCAACCTTGGGAGGAGGATCGATGTCCAGTGGCCTTCTGAGTACCAGAGAGAGAGAGGCGGAAGGAACTTCTGGGGAAGTTGGGTGCCTTTGGCTGGGATGGATGGATTGGTAAGTTGGGGTTTATTGCTATTGTGTATTTTTTTTATAGTGTTCATTAAATGAGAGACTTGTGTGAGTGATAGAGAGTGATAGAGAGATAGTGACACAGAGTGAGATCGCAGAGAGATCGGACGTAATTTATTTCTGCATAGATGTAAACTTTGGTTGTCAGCGGCATCTCATGTTCTTTGAAGTGACTACGAGTACTCTGCCAGACAGAAAGCATGAATAGAATCCAAGAGTGATTGTCGCCATACTCGTTGCGAATGCAGACAATGCAGTATGGTCACGCACGATATGGCAGCCTGAAGATACTTTTTCACACCCCCCTTAAAAGACCCGGTATCATAATAGGAGGGAAACTCGTGCTTTAATTAGTCTACGCACTCGACATCATATTCTAATATATTAATAAATAAAAATATATTAATTAATAATAATTCTAATATATTAAAATATTCTAATATATTATATAATAATTACAACCCCCTTCCTCCTATACTACTATATTTCGCTATAACTATAAGCTAAAAACTTATAACCCTGACTACTAAACCGAAAGTCGTGGGCTCGATTCCCATCCAGGACGAATATTGTGTAATGAGTACGTCCATTTGTTCTGTATCTGAGTACAATCACATAGCTGTGTGTGAGATGTATGAAGTTGAGTGATACCATTATCTAATCATCAATCATTTTCAGGTCGTTCACAAATGGATGCCAAACCACAGAGACCCGAAACTAAGATCTCACGTCGACAAGAACATTCTCCTCATACAAATTGACGATAAATTCGTACCCATTGCTGAAAACTGCGTGCAAGACTTGGGCGACGAAGTGTAAGCTTTATTTCTACTGAAATAAGGACTATAATAGAGTGCAAAACTTACCTGATTTTGGAATAGTTCACGTTGTGTACGAGGTCATAACTATTACTAATGCTGACTAAACTATAGTCATTAGACTATAAAATCCCGAGTGAACAAAATTGTCTATCTTTATTCATGAATATAAGAATGTGTTATAAAGTGTTGCCAGAATTTTAAATTCTCTAAACATTTTTATATGTCGTCTCTTGCCTTGTCATTTAAAAGTTCGCAGGGATTCGAAGCAATAACTAAATCACACGATTCAAAATGTTCATTGAGATAATTATTGTGATATTGGCACAAAAAGCTTTATAAGCTAAAAATAATCTGGCAACCCTACGCTATAAATGTCAAAATATAATTTGAAGTTTATGATTTGGTTAAGTGTCTATGTCACAAAAAAATCTTATGATAGTAACGTAAATAGTCATTTTTATTATTATGAAACTGGCTCAGTCAGTACTTTATTAAGGGAATATTAATCTGCCGTGTCGATATTAGTCGCTACACCAATTGTTGAAGGGTCTTTGTCGGACTCTACACTGGTTTTTAAAACATGAGTTACACGACACGAAGTACCATGTCAACATAGAAAGGTCCAAATGATATATCTGGACCTCTGGCGTTGATTTTTAACCCCCTTGGGGTTAGAAATTAATGAAATAATAATAAGAGAGTAAAATACTTTACTATCCTGACACGTCCTTGAATAAAAATCATAATGACGTCACCATCTCTTCAGAAAGGAGGTTTTGTTCCCAAAGACATGCCTTTACTGAAAATGAATTTTCCATTCTAAAGTTATGCTGCAAATACTTATGAAATCAAACCTTATAGTCAAAGCATAAGGTTTAATTTACGATAGCGTATTCCATTTCACACGACTATCGTAGACACTAAATATGATCTACCATAAGTTATAATTATTTTTCGCAATATGCCTTACGTTTAATTTATATCGATGTTTAATTGTAATATACATGTAATGTTTCCTTAATGGTTGCGTTTGATCAATACGCGTTGTAAATATTTATGGTTGTTTGCGATGCAAATGTTATTTAATCGATTTTCGTCACTTTGGATTTCGACACATTTGACGCGAGACGTCAATAGTCTGTGTCGAACTTTATTCGGTCGGTCGTCATAAGTATCGATTAAGGAAAGCATTAATCGATTTATAAAATATGTCGACTGGAACTATCTTGGGGTGTATTTTGTCACAAAAAAATCGTAATAAAACGAAAATCTTGCGCAACAATAACATGCTTTCTTGAGTGTGGGGTAGCTTTATTTTAGGATAAATATGTAAATAAATGTAAATAATGTAAAAACATTATATAAAACAAAAAAATGTATATTTGTCTCTTTATTACACGAGAAAAGAAACTTAATACAGTACATTCATAAGTAGAAAGAATTTTTTTTTTTTTTTAATTTTTGTTATCGCATTATTTTTCTAAATTCGTTTTGTATATGCCAATCGCTGTATACCTTAGTCCTTTGACACCAAATGAATGTGTATTATGTGTATTTAAATTATTTATAAATAATAATTGTGTAAGTAACTCTTGTTGGATGTGGGGTCGAAAATCGTTTCATTTGCAAAATCTCGTAAAAAGTATTTTTGAAGTAAAGGAACCATTATTATAATACGTACCTTTGTGGTGGAGTGGTAGCGTATGCGACTACTGTGCTTGAGGTCTCAGGTTCGAATCCAACCGAGTCAGACCAATTGTTTGATTAGCAATATATTTATGATATGTATGTGTTTACAAGAAAAAAGTAGATATGTATTTATATTAGTTGTCTAGTACCCACAGTACAAACTTGCTTAGTTTGGGACCAGGTTTTTATTTGCTGCAGTTTTTATCACAACGCTATACAATGTTTCTTTATTTCTCAATTTTAAATGTGTTTTTGGAGTTTACTCCTTAAGAATCGGTTTTTTGATATAAGGCGCCCGGTATGAGAAAAATGTGAGGAGTAAAATCTACTGAACGAATGACCTCGTTACGTTTTTGGTGCGGCTGCACTGGTTTTGGTGCGGCTGCACTGGTTGTGAGTGTATTAAGACGTGTATAGAGTATGCTGCAAAGCGACTATATAGTCGCTTTGCAGCATACTCTATGTATGTAATACTCTATATATGTTGTTTTTATTAATTTGTTAATTTGCCCTTTCATACGATATCAATCTTTTTTCAGTTAATTTCAGTTAAATAAGCTTTTTTTGCGTCTGTTTTGACAATTATACTTAAGGAGTAAACTCCAGTCGTGCGTCGGAGCTGACACACACAATTTTTTTTTCTTTATTAACTACAAGTCCACGTAATCATTATCCTATCTATTATCTGTTTTCTATATCACCCAGTATTATTTTCAAGTTTTTCTATTTAATTGTTGGAACTCATTTCCAATCATCCAATCATTCCAATCATATATTGTGTAAAAAAAATTTGCGGATCTTACCTTTTTATTATTTAATTTAATTTTCCATAAGTCTCGATGTTTTAAAATACAAATAACTCCTCATTAAAAAAATAATAATATGTTGGCAAATTCGTGGCATTCATTTCGTCTACACAATTTTATCTCTCGATTTTCGACTCTATGATCATTCAACTACGATCTATATTTGTTCATTGTTGTTATGTACACTAGTGCATTTTATATATTACTGTATATGTATTGTTTACGAGAAAATGCAAATTATATTGATAATGTTGTGTTTTGCAAATTTAAGGGGAATGAAATTATAAATGTTACATTTAATATATGAAATAACACTATTTTAAATGTAATGGCAACATATGAAATTTGAATTTTAATATTAAATACTTATTGGTATAATACTGACATACTTTATGCGGGTAACTTTGGCATTTTTTTCGCAACTTGCAACACTGAAAAACACTTGCTTAAGAAAATTATAGAAATGGTCAAAGTAACACCCAACACGGTATGTTATGTGGAAAATCATAGTGTTAATTCATATCATATAATTTTATTTGGTGTTAAATATAAGCCCAATAAAATTTAGTCACCCTAAATCCTAACCACGAAAAAATAATTACAAGAGGAAACCACATAACACTTTACTCTATGAACATCAAACGAGGGTCAGGCTGATCGTTGGCGTTGTAACGCGTCGCCACGGTATGCTTTACCACGCTATGTGTTTGCCGCTTGTTTTTATTATTCCGTGATATCACATAATCCCCAAAACGTTGAGATAATTTATAAAATGTAATTAATTAATTTACGCTCTATACCGCCATGTTTTTCTTACTATTTGCTGATTTTTAATAACACTGGCAACATTCCATAAAGTAATGATTTTTGTAGCTAGGAATATTTTTTTTGGAAAATGAATAACCGTCGAACAATCCCGAATTCTTTGTCATGAAACAAAATAACTAACAAATTTTTTATATGAATAAAAATAAAAATCCCTTCTACTTGAGGGCAAGGTGTCCCACTGGCCCGACGAATTTGTGTAGGTTTCAAATTTTCCTTATTTTTGCAGCGATGTTGTCTTACGACACCCTCGGGATAAATAGGACACTCCGTGTTCTGAACCCGACACCGCACGGATATTTAGAATAAATATTTCTAAAAATAACTTCTAATCGTTTCTTTGAAAGCTAATACTTTTTTGTGGTGCTTTTAGCATAAAAACATCCCCTATTAAAGTTTTCCTTATCACAGTCTCTTCACGGAAGGACTGGTTTATCCTAGGTTTGGCCAAAGTCTTCAGATGATCTCTGAAATATTTTTAGTTAAACCTAACCAAATTTATCTCCTAGGTTGGACAAAAATTCCTTAGTCAAAGTCCGAAAACCGTAATTTATTTGAGCCTTGACTGAGTCACTAAGTCAGACCTGAGGACTGACCAGGCCACCCTTCGGGGTTTGCCTGTAACATACATATTGTTATTTTGTATCAGCAAATAGTACTTAATCATAAGTGGTTCTATACATTTTGACACTCTCGCTGTGTCCGTTTGCGATTTACGTTCCAATAAATCGGGCTTTTAAACTCTAAGGTAAAAAAGGCCTGTGCTATATTCGTACAATAGATTACACAGACTACATTAATATTAACATCTTCTCATTAAACATTTGATTGAATTTAAATCTCAGAAAAAAATAATTCATTCAACACCCTCGTTACAAAATTAAAATATTAATTTATAGAAATTATACCTTCATGTGCGTGACGGTGACCAGCTTGATGTTATAATAAATTCTTATTTGTTCAAAATTATAAAACGCAAACGGACCACACAAATATAATTATGAATATATATTATATTCTCAAGTTGCCTTAATATATTTTAGACTGATTTTTTATAATCGTGAGTGTGTCTAAGCCGATAACGATAAATGTTAAGGTGTCGTACAGCGCATGCGCTGGATCATTTAACTGTAAGGACGAACGCAGTGTACTTATAAATATGTGTTATGGCGGTTTCACACTTTTACGTTCGGTTGTACGTTGTGAGCGGATATTTGTCGTTGTACCTTAAATGTTCAATTTCTATTTCAAAATTTAAATATTTATTAATGTTAAAAAAAAATAAAAGAAACATTTACTAATATTAAAGAATTTTCTAAAAATATTAGTATAAATACACTATTGTATTTTATATTTGTAGTCTGGCAACATTGTCCTACTGTCGACATATTAAATTGGCACTCAAGTTGCGACAAATATCTGTAAAAATCCGAATTTATATTTCTTACTTTGCAATAATGGTAGAGTTACGTTGGGGCTTCGTGTGTGTATAATTGGACTTTATTTCAATGTAAAAAGAGTAGATATTTGTACAGTAGGAAGGCACAATCCGTCCACATGTAATGTTTCTGCATATGTCAAATATTTAATTATCAATCTGCGGAATGTTTATTGATTTCGAGAGACCTGTGTCGTCTCAAACGCTCTCTCTAAGATCATTGAATTTATAAATTATTTCCGTATTTTTAAAACCTCGGTGTGATTGTGTTAATTACACTGCTCCGATTAACTATGTATTTCTAAGAAATGCAGCACTTGCATAAAAATAAAACATTAAAATAAAAAACCAAAAATTTTACTAAACCAAAACATACTGAAAAACCTTGTTAGGGTACTTTTTTTTCTGTGTGAATATCCCCACGCATATCATCGGCTCGTAGTTATGTCGGATTTGAACCGACCAAAAATCACACGCTATCTTAAGCCGAAGCCGGGTGACCACATGCACCCTAGTAAGTAATTTCCTGGGACCCCGACGTATCTCGGGCCACCTACGGCTTATAGATGGCCTCCTCCCGTGTGGGAACCCCGATGTTTCCTTTTCTGTCCCCAAAAAAGGCGTGCGCGGTCCATGGCGCTCGCATTGAAACTCCGACTTTCTTCTCTTGGGATGACTTATTAGTGTACCTAATAATTATTTCTTTCAGATATTTTCTTTACTTCTGATCTTGCTTGCCGCATAATTTCATGATTTCTAGATCAATGACAACTTTGTAGTTAGCATTAACTGGCCTATTTAAAAAAATAATATTGAGATGTTTGATGTTAATTTCAAGTTAGAAACTCCATGCAAATGGTTGTTAATGGATGCACACAAATCGATTTTTTTTCTTTTAAAAAAATCGATCTTAAACTTAGTAAAAAATGTGGGTGGTTTGAAAAATTTTAGAAATCAGATCATCTTTCGAAGTCAATAAACCTGTTTTATCCTGAACAAGCATATGCAGATAAGATTTGATCATGGCCTTAGCTGGGATGCAAATCATTTAAATATTAGAGACCATTACATTGTTTGATTATAGATCAGTATTACCAGTGGGATCTTGCCCATGCCCAGCTACGCCCATAGACTTGGTATATTTTGTGAACGTAACCCGCGTAGGTGTAAGCCGCCGCATGGACCTCCATTGATTTGTGTCATCATATCTCAATAATACTGAATTAAAATGGTACATGAATATCTTAAGTAGTTTTATTTTCGTCGTGAGAGGCTTATCATTATAAAATTATCTCATTGTGTGGGTATCTGTAAAATATGATCACCTTTCTGCCTTAACTTAGTGCTTTACTTCAGTCACAGACCGGAAGCCCATTGACGCAGGGGTGACAGTTATCGTGGTAATTGTGTAAGTCTGACACTGCTACGATGTCTGTCATGCCTTTTACGTACCCAAACGGGGCGTGAAAAAGCATCTCACTACGCCACCATAGTATGGGTCACCATATAGCGTTGTCTGTATGTATAGTATGGTGACCACAACTCTTGGATTCTGTTCATGCTGTCTATCAGGCAGAGTAGTAACTTTGGCAGACTCTTATATTAAAGTAAAAAGAAAACAGTCTAAACACTATAAAAAGTAACCGAAATTGTATGCTATGGCATAGGTATATAGTTGAAGAAACAAAACGTGGTCATTTTGTGATCATCTTATGCCCATATGGTAGCGTATTATATGGGTAATGCCATGCGATAGTGACAATGATACGCCCAAATGTTTCCTATACAAATTTGATAATATAATTTAGTTCCGAGAGATGTGGCCACTAGAAACCAACAAACCAACATCTAAATATTCCATAAAACCTACAATAACTACTTATCTTAAACGTGTAATATTATAAATCAAAAGATTAATATGGGAACGTTAAGAAGTCAAGAGCAAAAGTATTGAAATGCTTACTAAAGAAGCTTGGTTAGTCTTAAAAGGGTTAGATGGGTTTCAACGGCTCAAAACAGGTACATTTTTACGATTTTCTTTTATTTAACCAACAAAATATTTCATTTCATCAATTTACCATATAAAAGATATATATTTCATAAGTAGTTTGTGAAATTTTCATCAAAAAATTATTGAAAACTAAGGCTTGGACACGTCTCCTGTGACCCCCTAAAAAAGTTCTCTCGGCGTAGTCAGGATCATTCATCTGAAATGCAAAAACCAATTTTTTTTCTATTAGTAGATACTTAAAGCTCGTGCTTGGACGAAGGAAAAAAAACAAAAAAATGCATTTTTGGTGGCGTTGACAACAAAAAACCTTTTTTTGAGTAAAATTTGCACCCTTCATGGCCTTGAAAAATCACTTAAAATAGAAAAAGAATTCAAGCACGAGATAACGTTATTTCAAAGAAGTGTGCAAAATTTGAAGGTTCTTAAGTTTTAGAGAAATCGTGACTACTAATTTCAAAAATGTAGTTTCGAGAAAAGCGTGATTAAAGATTTCATTCAAATAACATGTGAAAAATATTTTTTTAACTTACATAGGGTCATCGATTCCAGCACCTTATAATAAAGTGCCTGCTTCAGTGGTAATATCCAGGGTATCCTTGTGCTCTTGTCTGTGATGAACTTTTGCTTCTCGAGTCTCAGCGTCAGTTTTTTTTTTCTGCAGCAAGTACATGGCCTTTGTCCTCTTTTCGTACGTACTCGTGGCTATTGCGGCCAAGTTTTAAATCCACACCGTGCATGAACAGTAATAATGCTGCGATGCCTTCATTGAATGTACCGGCAGCGACATATGCAGCAATGTCGACTATTTTTGATCCAGCAGGAAGAATTTTTGGCGTGATTTTCTAAATTAATTGGTTTACGCTTTCGTTGTTATTTTGCGGAATAACTAATATAATGTGACCATAGAAAGCGAAAGTAAGGGAAAAGGTAAGTGAAAAGCAAGGGAGAAAGACGACAAACGAACAATAGCTAAGCAGCTCCCTCGATTTAGCTGCGACGCGTCATGCTCGGTCACGCTGACATAGCCTGACGGGTGGAACATCCGAAGGCTATATCTCTTACTCAGATCGTTTTAAAATTTTAAGAGAATATTCGAAACATATTGAATTATAAGATAATCAATAAAAAACAAACAATCTTTTGCAATTTTGAGACCCACTTAAACTCTTAACAAGTTATTGCCAACAATAAGGTACTACTGAAGTAAAACAAAGAACTAATTAAACAGGTAGTAATAACATAAACAACTGTAACATCATTCAAGAAAATATATTTCATTCTATAAACACAACGCCAATTTATTGTGACACTGTATATTTTAAAATTAATATCAATTCCGTATCAGTCACTGCAAAATACTGATCTGTGGATACATTTATATTTGGACGAGTTTGGGGTTAACTACTTAAACGTATATTATTATAATTATGCTATAATAATACTATAATGAGAAAACTAAATACTATTAACTATTAGTAGAAGTTTGTGTAAAACGGTATACCTTAATAAAAGTAACTACAGTGTACCCCCGGTAATTCGACAAACGTTTTGCAGGGCAGTGTCGGACTATCGAATTTGTCGGATTATAGAGTACTGCCTAAGACCCCCTATAGCCTGGATTTTTTTACAAAAGAGTACCTTGTAATCAGACAAATTACAGACAAATGATAAGATTGTACATGTTTTTGTCTTCACACATCACTAGGTACGTATAAGTAATACACAATGAATAAACAGCAAACAATGAACGCACGCTAAGCTGCACCACTATCACACGTAGTCAAATTCAAATTAAGCAATCGGAATTGAAACAATACCTACGCGTCGAGCACAAGTTGTAACCAGTTCAATCATGCACGATCTACATTAGCGAAAATTGTTTGATTGATGTCGGATTCTAGGGGGTCCGGATTAGACAGGTGTCGGATTACCGCGGGTCCACTGTATTATATTTATTGCGTGACACTATCCAAAATGCATTAATAATTGCATACCCGAAACCAGGTAACATTTAAGTCCCACACGAGGGGAGGATCATCTGCAAGTCGTAGGTGACCCGGATACGTCAGGGTTCCGGGGATTGTATTTAAGTCAATAAGTGTCACATTGGTAGCTTTTATTCATTAGGTACCATTTGTATTTGAATCTTTTTATTTCTCTGATCGAATCTGGATGAAGTTAATCTATCGGAAAGAATTACACATTGGTCCGTGTTCTATTGATTAAACTGTAAACTTAAATATAGTATTTGTACCATTATCTTCATGTTTTCACGACAGTTGTTTTCTAGAATTAAGAAACCTACTGCCTACCTGCTCAAAATTAAAAAAATATAACCAAAAGTAATATCAGCCGTATTCTGTTCTAAATAAGGAACATAATATCGGTCAACGCTTTCAGTATCAACTACATATAATTTAGTGGTAATTTTACAAAATTTATGTAAAATCATCGGAATCGCAAAACCAAATAAGAGTATGTTTATAGTTTTACGGTTTTTTCGTATGCGTATTCCGCCAGTAAATCGACTGCGATGCACGAATACAGTAAAAAATAGCAACAGATTTGTGCTCATTAGAACTACCTACTATGTGTTCTACAATAGTTTTAGAGCTTAAATATGTATTTTTATATTTAACCTACTTAAAACAATCAAACTAATAATTTTGCTTCATCGCTTATAGGATTTCCTAATTCGTTTTAAGCTTAGTCTAGAGAATATCAGGAAAAAACTACCTTAATATACGAAAAACAGTTTCTATTCTAAAGAATGGACCCAATTATGGTGTGAAGGATATCTAAGCTCGACTTATTAAGCAACTACAATTCTGCGTATACGTGAACAATGATTTTTTGACAATCTCACACACTTTAAAATAATTACCTCAAGGCGATAAAAATGTTCTTACTGGCAACATTATTTTAACAATCTTTATTGAATCATAAGAGCGGTTGTAAAAATCGACTAAATTTAAGGATTGACTTTGGTTTAGTCGGTTTTCTCATTTTACTGATTTCATCAACTAACCGACTTTTACGCGTAAATATAAATGGAAAGTATACCTTTCTTGGTTTTAATTAAAATAGAGAGGGTAGGTAGGTGTTAGGTATTTTTATAAGCACTATAGTCCTTTTTCCTTACTCAAAACCTGCGTCCAGCAAGAGTTACAGTAGGCTACTGGCTGATTAATAATTTTAATCGACCTAAAGGTCGAGGAAAGACATAAAATGGAAGTATTCTGTAGTCAACCGTAGAACTTATTTTTATCTAAGAATATATTTAAACTTATCTACAAATACTTAGGGATGGACTTGTGAAGCTCCTAAAGGGTTAACATTATCATAAAACTACGTTAGATAAAAATCTTATTTTAAGATAATTAGATAACTACACACTACTTGTATTAAATATGAATTCTAAGATGATAAAGTTAACATTTTTACAGTTGCAACTAAAAATTAAAGTACTTTTATAAAAAGCAAAGACAATGCTAAAAAGCCAGTTATGTAAGTTAGTGCTATAAGCAATAAATAAGTTTTTTTTTTAATTAGAAGAATAGATATTATAAGACACAGTGATAATTACATTTTAGAAAATATGTTCTAGAAAAGTTGAAAAGTGTACTGTAAAAATATTTAATTCTATTCTACTACAAGAAGACTAAGGTTTGTCTCATAAATAGCTTAATGGTATATGAATAGATAAAATAGTGTTAATATTATAAATTTATTTGTTACTAATTGCGCATAAAATACCTTTTTACTAACAATAAACTGCTTACTAAACACTATCGTTAAAATCAATCGACGAAGTTGGAAAAAGCAGTATTACATGCAAAGCGGTTTGTCTATTGAACACAAAAAAAAAACAAAATAAAAGAAAAATTTCAACACAAGCTAGGAAATTAAAATCAAAATTAGTAATTACTAGTAAGGCAGGCTCTCATCGCAAAGCCTAGATATGTGTAGATTTCCATTCAGACTAGAAAGCCAAGTTTATAATATAGTGTAAATCTTAAAAGAGTATACTTACATACACATTGACAAAGGAACACGAAAAGAAGTGCCAATAGACAGTGAGAAGTAAAAAAAGAAAAAGATTTCATAGAAAAAATATATATTTTTGAAATACAAAAAAAATCAGACGACAAAGACTAGGCCTATTTTTACACATTCAAAATAAGCAACTTAAATATAAAACCATTTATAATAAGCATTTTATTTTCTAATTTTACATTAAAAATTATATTCGATAAAGGTTCGAACAGAATATTGCAGAAATTGCTAATTGTCATATATTCATTTTTAACAACACTCCATAAATGTGTTTAAATATCTAAAATCATCAAATTCATTTCTTAAATAACAACGCGAAATAGATTTTTAACATGAGCACGATTTGGCCGCAGTACGACCCACAGAACAGAGAATGAAATAGAAACGCAATGTAAGCGTGACAGGCGCGCCAGAATTTAGACGTGCGTTACTTCTGTACATCTTTGAAAACGATCGTACTTGAACAGTTATGACCTAATCTATAAAATAATCATACATTGCGTATTAAATTTGAGTGCTAACTACATTTTTACCACGAGAGCACGCAATGAACTGTATTTTCTGAAAAGACGAAAACATTTGGTAAAGTACCGCCCCTCGAACATAAATATGCAAGTGAAACACTACCTTATGTAAAAGATATAAGGTTTCATTTAGCGATATTTGTTATTATTATTTATTTTACATTGTTAGAACGAATTAGCATAATTTCTTAGAATTCGTCGATCGCACTTCTAATGTTTCCTTCTTTGTTCTGTGGCACCACTGATCAACATTAAACAGCGACAGTTCAACATTGATCGACGACAGTTCAACATTAAATATATCATTGCTAGGAGTTTGTTGTTACCATCGCCGGACGAGAACCCCTAGATATGAAACAATATAATTTATTCAACAATATTTGTACCTATTTTATTATTTTTCATAGCTTCACAGTAACAGTTCCTGCAATATTATGCGCCAACCCTAACAATATCAACGAATATATTGAATAAGTGATTAACTAACATAGGAACAATAACATGTACCTTAGACCTATAGATTTAAGGTTCAAAATATATAAACATTTGCTATTATATCACTATAATCTAGGGCAAGGTGTACTTTTTTAAATTTTAAATATGTATATATCTTTTAAAAGGGAGTCGACGACGACATTGTACGATTGTATTTGAAAATCTTATTGAAATTTAATTCTTAAAGTTTTTCAACCAACAAGAAATAATTTGAATTCATTTTAATATGAAACACTTTACAAATGTATAAAACGATGTAGGTCATTAATATAACTAATTCAAAATACATTTTTTTTTAACAATTCCTAATACAATATTAATGTTTTATTTAAAATTATTACAGTATTCACGACCTCGATGACCGAGGGATAAAACCATTAGATACAACGATAATTTATAATAATATATTGATAAAAAATATTACATTGTGTATTCTATCACGCTGCCATGACAGTTCGATTACACTGCCATCTACAAAGTCCATGAGATCGTGAAGCAACACAAACTTGTCTTCTAAATTTAAATCAAACATAAATAAATTTTATTGCTCCAACCATCAGTGTTACTATGCTTAAAAATTAATCAATATATTTACTAGCATTTTAACAAGCGAGATGACAAGATGTGATAAAAAACGTTTAATAATCTTTCAAATATGAAATAAAACTTTTAAATAGATGTATTGACAATCAACAATGTTTGTAAAATAAAAATATATTCGATGTCAAAATTAACCGTAACCTTTAAATATATGTGTCACTTGTCAAAGACAAAAGTCTATGAACTTTGTACCAAGAGCCGGGGCGCACGAGTGACTTTATTACTCTCGTCGAATCCATAAATATGTGTGAAAAAGCGCGCACGTTCTCATTTTTGTTTTTTTTAAAACTGTGATAATGACATCTATTTTTTTTTTAAATCACTCGTACGCACTTTCGCTAACTCACTAGCGGTCTTCGAGTAAAAGTGAGTACGTGCTACGATAAAACTGTTTTTTTTTACTTTGACAAGTAAATCCATTTAATGGCTTAGAGACATTGATATACATGATATACCTTTTAGATATATCCTTTAGAACAAATTCTCAAAAACAAGTAGGTCTAATATAAAAAATAATATTTTGCCGCACTCACATCACAAACTGACATCTCCATATATTTATTTAGTTTATCTGCGCCATGTTTACGCATTTTCCTTATTCTTATCGGACATCCGGTCTATAAGGCCCGTGATCATGTCTGCGTCGACGAGACCGATGAATTTGTCGACTATTAAACCATTTTTTATTGCTATTACAGCAGGAACTGCCTTTACCTGGAATTTTAAACCAAATGTGTTAGCTATGCACACGAGTATATCCATTCGCGTTAAGAGAATACTGACAGATCGCAAGCAAACGGACGAAACGATAATTTCTTGAAATTTGATTAGTCTATTCTATGAATTAGCATTTTTTTAACACAAATAGAATTGAAGAAATTGTTTGGTGGTCGGATTTCGATCACAATTTTTTCTACTTCAATGGCCACTGTAACTTAGAACTATCATTGTATAGACTTCTGTACCCTGGCAGTTTAACATATTTATTGGACTCATACACTTTGATGAAGCAATTAACAGGTTTACTTCGTTTTTTTGTACCCAATATCGCGTAAAAGCCTTAAAAAACACATTTTACGTGTATGTTTATAATTCTTTTTTGAACAGTTTAAGAAACCTACCTTAAATAATCTGATTCCGGTATAATAATAGATTTGTTCTTCCTTGCCTGTCCTTCGAAGATATAAATACATGTATGTGTACGCATTCCTACTAATATTTTCATGGAACCGTTAGGAACAGCTGCAGTAATTTATTAGACAAGGATGAGATTATAAGTCTATGAGTTATATATATCTATAATCTATAAAGTGAGAATGTTGTTCGTATGGAACGTACCTCGAAAGTATGTACTAAGTCCGCATTGTCCTCTACATCGACTACCGCCAGATCCAAGTTACTCAGCGGTTCGATCAACTCTTTTAATTTAGGCGTTAATATCTTGCACGGTTCGCACCAGTCCGCGTGAAAGTTTATTATCACCGGCTTCTCGTTGTTCATTACCTAAGACAAACAAACAAACAATTAGTGTTGGCCTTAATACGTATGGGTAGGAAAAAAAACTCATTTCTATATATATTTTTTTTATATCTTAAGAGCCTGTCAAAGTGACTCTACTCTGCCTGATGGAAAGCATGAATAGAATCCAAGAGTTGTGATCACACGCAAATGCAGACAATGCAGTACGGTGATCACACTATGGCGGCCTTGTGAGATGCTTCTTCACACCCCGCTTGGGGACGTAAAAGGCATGACAGTCATCGTGACAGTGTAAGGTTTACACAGTTACCAGGATAGCTGTCAACCCTGCATCATCATTATATATATACACTCACGCCTCAATAGGCAGGCACAGCATAGGCAGAGGCGATACAATCATTTGACAGGATCTTGTTGTACTATCGGCGTGTATATGAGGTACGCTCGCTTTGTTGGTCTAGCACTTAGCGTATGCTTGGTTTACAGAAATACCTATCAGCATCCAAGAGTTTGAAAGTTGGGATATTAACCCTTGTGCATCGGAAAGCACGTAGCCATTGGTCCTGCGTGTAATCTCTTCCTGATCGTGTCGGATAACCAGCCCATTGGATTGATAGAATGAAGGAACAGAGAGTGCACCTGTCTTAGCACACCCACTGATGTATTATATATCCTGCGTAGTTGACTGGTTGTCGAGACTGGCTACCGTAGCCAGAATCGGCTAGGAGCACATCATCATCATCATCATCATCATACATGAGGATGAGATCTAATGGTGAGTGATCCTGACAACTAAGCCAGTGATCGTGATCGCCAAATACTTATGTGTTGATCACGATTATTTTTTCATCTCTAGCTCTAAGTTATCTGTATCACATATGTTTTTAGAAATATGGTAGTGTGTTTATCAGCAATCTGGTCACCATAGCACGTGCTTAGGATCAGACGGACGAGTGTTATATATCTGAAATATTAGTATTATTTTAAAAAGACTTCAGTGTAATCATCAGACGGTCGCTTGTTTGATAGGTAATAGAGCCACACTGATTTTAAATCGAACGGGCCGGCTCGACGAGGCAGTACTACCCTCTCACAGAAGACCAACCTAAAGCGACAGCATTCATACTGTCGTGTTTCGTTGGTGAGTGCGAGAGTGGAGACCCATTGATGCAGGGGTGACAGTTATCGTGGTAAGTGTGAGAGTCTTACACATCCACAATGATTGTTATGCCTTTTACGTCCCCAAGCAAGGCGTGAAAAAGCATCACAGTAGGCCACCATAGTGTGAGTCACCATATTGCATTGTCTGCATTTGCAATGAGTATGGTTTCAGACAGAGTAAAGTCACTTTGGCAGGTATTTAAATAAAAGAGAAATAAACAGGCAACTGAAGAGTTAGAAGATCGTTGGTGTCGTTTTGACTATAATTAATTAAAACTGAGAACGCTGATAATTTCCATGGTCGATATGCAAGTACTACTACTACTAACCATTTATCATTAATGGTTTGTTTACAGTGAAATTAGTGCTAATGTGATCATTATATTACTTACGAAATCAGTAATATAAGTGTTAAATATTTGCACGGGTTGAACTGTAAACAATGATATATGTTAATGGTTATTCACGTGACGTATATTTTGACTGAAATCTTTTTTTTTTTAAACAGAAACCTACCAAAGTGACTATATTCTGCCCGATGGAAAGCACGAATAGAATCTAAGAGCGGTGGTCGCCGTACTCACTGCAGACAGTGCAGTATGGCGACCCACGCTATGGCGGCCTAGTGAGATGCTTGTGTGAACCTTTAAGATCTTATTAAAAATTCTTGTATAAAAACAACCTTTCGGGAGTCTTTCAATAAGAAACATAACCTGTGTCGCGGAGGATTTTACAAACATACATGTAACAGACACAGAAAACACATAGTGTTGTCGCATATGGGGATCAAATCCACAACAGTCAGTAGGAACCGGCAAGGTGACAGCTAAAACTCAAGGCTATAGGTGCAATGCTTTCTTTTGATTAGAATATCTGCCTCATATGGTTTCCAAAAGCGATTTTAACATAGTACCGCTGAGTGCAAGACAGACCTTAACATTGAAAGGAAGTATTTCAATTTGTATAGAAAAAATCTAGCAAAATACAATGAACAATGCGTCGGCATAAGTTAAGGCCTTTATTATCTATATATATTAATACGTGAAGCAAAAACTTTGGACCCCTTTTTACGAAACTTACGTGGACGAAGGAGTATGAAATTTGGCACACATATTGTTTATATGTAGGAGAAGTGCAGAACGCTAATATTTTTCGATAATAATGCTTATAAAGTACATTAAATATATAAATATAACATTACACACACTACCATGCATTTGACACACATACATACTCTGTGGTCAAATTGTTTCTTTTGTTTCTCATTTTGTTTATAGTCATAGAGTACTGACATAAACATAGATTCCTCTGTTATATGTTTATTGTGATCTTACTAAATGTCGAACAGAAAAGTTTTATTTGCTCCATTTATTAGAAAAAATACCTCGTGAAATACCGCTCTCTTATACAAATTTATATAATGTATGTAGGTTGTGTTTTATGGTCGAATTTCGACCACTAGGCGACCACTAGTTAATATGATTGCATAAAGTTGAACAATTTGTTGTGTTGAAACGCTAATCTCAGGAAGTGTGTATTTTATTGTTAAGTAACCTTTTTATCGAGGATGGCTGGATGGAGGATGTTACACGCAAGCCAGTTGAGATTTTCTTACGCTTTTTATTATGGTGTAATATGTTTATCCGTTTTTTGATTTTTTTAGTCCGTGTGGTGACGGATTAAGAATACATAGTGTTACCACCCCTATTCATCCCGTGAGTGTCGTAAAAGGAGACTAAAGGGCAAAGTATACAAGACAACATCATTACAAAGAGAAGGAAAACTTGCAACAAACCCTATTACAACCCGTCTGGCCAGCGTGGTATAGTATGCCAAAACCTCCTTGGTAAGGAGAGGCCTATGTCCACCAGTGGACTATAAAAGGCTGTTGATGATGGCGTTTATAAAAGTCAGTTTCGTTGGGAGTTATTTCCACATTTCTATTCAATGTTGTTGCAAATAAAAATAGACCTAGTCCATTTCACTGAAGCGTGCGAATATTGGCTTAAAATACGAAACGCGAAATGAAAGTTTCTTGAAACATATCAGTTAGGAGGCATTGGTCTTTCAGCGTTCTGTTTTTTATGGCATAGGTAGCAGTAAACGTCTTACCTGGTGGTAAGTGAGCACCACTAGGAGTACACTTAAAACTTAATGAAAAAAATAATAATATCAAATAGATAACCTCAGACATCTCACACCCGGCTGTCTGATTTTAATTTACGCAAAGCCTGTGCTATGAGAATCAGACTGTTGATAAACATACTTAAATATATCAAGTACATACATGTTATAGATAAATTACACTCAGACACAGAACAAATAATCATACTCATTACACAAATATTTGTCCTGGGTGGGAATCGAATCATATGTGAATTCCTGCTCTGTGTGTGATCACTCAAGGAATTAAAGAAAGTAGGACCTTTTTTTTTAACGTACGGAAACCCCCTCTGGCCGTCACCCCACCGGCGTTTACGGCGGGGTGGTGTGTCGGAATCGGTCCGACTAAAACCACACGGTGCGCCACTCTGCGCTTGACATAGGAGGGATCCGGGAACAGCTGCTGGGAAAGTGGGGCCTCAGTTAACCTAATTTACTCTGTGTACGGGGATAAAACGATTGTATAACGCAGGTTTATTGTGACTCACTAACATGTTTCAATAAATTTAACACATTTGTAAATTTATGTGGCCATTAAATACTTAGAAAATTATTGTACATACCTTATTCATAAATTCCTGATTATTTTTCACTAATATAGTTTCATTGTGGACAATAGATGTAGATATGGGATGCGCCCTCTTAAGGCCGGCCAGCCGTCTGATCGGAGATCGTAAACCTTGACAAATTGCATTAGACATTTTGGCTGGAAAGAAAAAGCATTAAAAATTATATAGTCTGATAAACTGGGCTTCTTTTACGTCCGAGCTTTTGCCAAAACTACTTTGAGATCGACTTTAAGTGTAATACGATACATTGGAACAACGATTTTTCACGTGGAGCGACTACCATGAGACCTCCACAACCCATACTTGGGATATCGAAGTTCTGTAGAAAGGCTATCGTAATTTTTATTATCTGAGCATGACTTAGAAATTTTCTGCAATTTGTATTTTTCTTATCTCATCTCTAGTATCAATCTGTAAGAATTAATTAATAGTTAAAGAAATAAAATCACTTCTTAATGAAGAGCGCATCTAAGTAATGTGTAATGTGGTAACCAGCGGGGCGGGGCGAGACGACAGCGGGGCGGGCGAGACGACAGCGGGGCGGGCGAGACGACAGCGGGGCGGTGTGAGACAACAGCGCGACGACAGCCGTATACGATTGCAATTTACAAACGTCCAACACTGAGCGTAGCAGTCACGTGTAGCATCTCATAAATTATCTAGTTCATTACAACTCGCTCATGTCATTTCAATGTTTCCCCGCTGGCTCTCTCCCTTTACACATATTCTTAAGGGATCAAGAACATTATAATACAAATATTAATATGTAAATAATGTATTAGAGAAATTATCTTAATGGTATATAACAATAATTAATGAAGATATTCTCTTGATAGATGTGACACCTCTAGCGCAAACTAATTAACCTATTGGTTTTTTTACGCTTATTGAACACATATAAATTAATTTTATGCTGCTGGATATTTGGACATTGGTTACAAGAAACCCAAAATCGGTCAGAGTGGCATGCAATGGGAGAAGTCTATGTCCAACATTGGACTGTGATAGGCTGATGATGATGATGATGATACCACACTGGCCAGGTAGATTGTAAACATCAATTTAACTCTTACACTGGATCAGAAAAGAATTAAAACACATTTCTAATTCTAAATAAACTAAATATTTAGTGTAAAATTCTAATTTTAGCAAAAAATAGTAATCACAAGATGTCACATCTAGATTAGAAACGGTAAGAAAATAATACATTTAAAATGAGTGCTAAAGTTTTTTATGTTAGAGCTTTTAATATTTGTATTACAATAGTAAGTAAAAAATCTAGTTAGATGTATGTATGATACTGATTAGACATTATACTAGCGTAACTAACAATTAGTACATGATAAGAATTCTTACTACAATGAGTAGCATTGTAGCCAAGCATTATAGGCTCACGATAGTGACAGATATACATACAGATAGTGATAAGAAGCATGCTGTTATGTAATACAATAGTATGGTATGGAGTAAAGTTGGTGAATGTGGGTGGTTATAAATTTAAATATAATACTCTATTTTTCAGTTATGTTATATTAATTTAAAAAAGAGGTGATTTGTATTATGTTATGTGGAATATAGTAAATAAATTACAGAGTTTATTGTAGGTGCACATACTTTTTTTTTGTGTTATAATTTGAATAGATATGCAATTAAAAGAAAAAACAGTAAATGTTCTTATTTATGTATAGAAATTAAATCACTATTATATGGGCAAATATTTTATACATAATTGTAGTTTCTAAAATAAAAATTTAACATTATATGAATAGAAAAATATTGTTATTCACAAGTTTAGGTATCATATGTATTTATTTATTAAACAACTCTAACATGGGAATGTGGGAAGACGTTAATATAACCGAATTAAATATTTACAACCGAATGTATGACTTACCAAAGTATTTAATTAACTGTACCAAAACTTCTAACTTTACGAGTTTCAATCGGTGCTAAACATACATGAACAAAACAAAACACACCACCAACTGCCACACTTATTAATAAAAATGCAAGAATCGCGTAACGAGGGATATACAGTTTGTCGTAAAAATTGGCACTGTCTGAATTATACGTATCACCTTTTGGCAAACATACCAAAATCACAGTCAATAACGAACTTACGATTATTGATATTTTACCAATGTTATGACCTGTACGCACGGATACCCAACATAACATCAGAGTAATGAACCATAACACAGTTAAAAAATACACCCCCACACCAAAACTACTCATGTCTTTACGAATAAACAAAGCGGATCGTTGATAACCAGTAAAAAATAGGGTTCAATGATCATGCAGGATAGTTAGTAAAATTACTGTTGTCACAGACGCCGCCACATGAATATTAGTTCGAATAGCTTCTCACGAGGAACGAATATATGGATTTTCTGTATAATAATAGCAATAAAAACCTTGATAAACTGTTTAATTTCGGCAAGCACACAGCTACACACTGCAATAGTTATCATGACATTACCACAGACTACAGTGACAGTCACAGTAAAGTAAAGTTTGACATGATTAAAAAAAGTGTTACCAAGTCGAAAAATTTACCGTTTGACTTCGCAACAGCCAAACCCCTATGATTAGAATAAGGGATATAAACGTCTTAAAAAACTCAGGGACTAGAGAGACGCTCACATTTTCTGAAACGAATTCAGTATCTCTCTAATTGTTCGTTGCTCTGCAGTCATGGTTGAAATGATTTCAATAATTTAAATGAAACGATTGCTCTAATAATAAAAGTTGAAGGATGTATTGTGCGACATAAAGTAAACAAATTAAATTAGGAACTGAAGTATCGAGACTAATTGGCAATATTTATATTAAAATAAATACATAACTGTCAATATCTTCATTCACGCATGTTATATGGTGATAATTTATTTTACTGTGCAGTTCTTCTCTGTTGTGGAGACGAAAAAACTATTAGCATGCCTAAAACATTAGTGATGGAATAATTTATATATTTTAATGCTGTATTTGGCAGAATTTCAAGCTGGGAAACTGCTATTCAAGTTTGAAGATGTAGAAAACTACGTCAAACAGCAATTACATTCAAAGAATATAATTTTATTTTTATTCATAGTTAAAATAGTTATCGTTTAAATTATTTTATGTTAAACTAACATAAACATAACCATTTTAGATATAACACGACTAAATAATCTTAAACTGAGTTGACTAAAACATAACTTTTGTTTTAAATTTATTTCTAATTTATTAAAGACAATATTAAACTACAGTTGTGTTAACATAATATAATTAAGAAGTTTTTTTCTAGAAGAATTTAATATATATTTACATTAAACTTTATCATTATTACAACATATTTTATAAATTGCTATTGATTTTCAATGATATCTAACAGTATATATTAAATTATGATCTAACATAGTTGGACCTACCTAGTTTGCTGAAGATGAGGTTCATTTACTTTTGTATGAAAATGTTAATAAATTAAATTATTTTTTTATTTTAAAAAAAATTGCTTAAATTATTTTTTTGAAAAATAACGTCATAAAGAAGTTTCACTTCTTACGAGTGTACACGCTAGTAGTACGCTAGTACACGCACACATTTTTTGTGTAGAAATACATTACATTTAAGTGTCTTATTTTGTGAAACGTATCATTACTTCAAATATAATCTTTGATTGGAAACAATTTTGTTATCATTTTTTGTGATATGGAATAAAATTGAGTTGTCAAAATACTTTTGAGCGCTGCTGTAACTGCTGTGCTTGAGGTCTCGGGTTCGATCGGTCGTACCAAACGTTTGCATGGTCTGCAAATACTTATTTTGGTGTTTAGGTATTGTCTACGTATATTACAGGTGGCCATGAATTATTTAAAATTTGAAAAAAATTTATAAGAAAAACTATTTGATATAGTATAATAATTGTTTATTTACAAGAAAGGTAATTAGTTGGAATATATTTTTTTTAAATACATATTCTAAATGACTACCGTTTCAACGGTTGTACAAAGAGATTGCGAGATCACCGAGATCTCTTCACTGATTTTTTCTTTTAGTTGACGTAGTGCATATGCTTTATTGATGTAGACACGGTTTTTGAAATAATTTCATAAAAAGGTGACCATGGAATGTCGTCTCGTCTGGAATTCAGCTTTTCCTTAAACATGTCTTTGACCATCGGCAGGGACTCATTGGATGTGTGACAAGTGGCTCCACTTGTTAAAACCATGTGCTACGATTGTAGCCAGCACATTACAATAGTATCGGTCCCCTTGGGATTGCCGCAACATTTTCACATATTCAGTAGAATTTATAGTAATTGAACGGTGGCGAGAATCTTCGAAAAAGTAGGGTCCAATGATTCCTTTTACTGTACTTGCAAACCTTAAATTACCTTGGGAGAATAAATTAGCCTCTCGTGTTTAGCTTTGAGATTTTCACTGCTCCAATACCTACATATCTGTTTGTTTACATGTCCGTTGAGGTGGAAATGGCCTTCGTCCAAAAATAAGATGTTATTAAAATTACTGAATCATTCTAACATTGTTTCAGCATGTGACTTACAAATTTAAATCATTAGCTTTTAATTCCTGCAGTATCAACATTTTATATGAATGTTTTTTCAAATGATGCACAATCTCTTCGGTCCGTAGGTCGTAGTCGCACTCACTGTATACCTATTATGTATGTTTAATTGAGACGTTTTTGTCACACACGTAATCATATACGTCTAGATATGGTTGGTATACACTACGTGTGACCACGGTTCTACTTTCACCGTTGTAGTACCTATGCATTGTTTTAATTTGATACTTTACCGTTTCCCAATCGGGACTGTGCACCAGTAGGGTAACATCTACATCGTCACATAACCAAAAGGAATGGACCGTATGAATTGTACGAAAAAAATATATATATATAAACAATATAATATAAAAATGAGTATATATTCTCTTGATATAAAACACGTGATGATCATCTCAGTAAACATTTTTGGGAATTAGAAACTGAGGTTTAAATTATACTATATAAAATTCTGATTAAATTTAGATAGTTAATATTATACGGGTTATTATTACAAATCTATTAAAACTGATTTCAATTAAATCATGGAACATATATATGGATTGCCAAAATCCTTACCTTTTCGTTTCGCTTCTTTGAAAATATAAAGCATGAAAAGCAGAAGTCAGTAATAATAATATGGACCTCCAAAATTAATTTCTATTCAACCATTACTAATTTATACACTCTGTAGCAATATTGAAACCATGAGTAGATAAAAATACCGCTAAATAAGCAGGTTGTGGTTTTCTGTTGTATATTTATATTTACTATGCCAATAAAACAATCGTATAAACTCTATCATTATGCTTATGATCTTAAAATAAGTTTGACAAATATAAGTGTAAAAAAAATACGACGAATTTTTAAATATTACTATTAACATATTAACATTAATCTTATAAGTGAAATCAAATAATGTTTACAAATTTCAATAGAATGTGATACCATTAAAACACTTCATTTATTTGTAATAAAATTTTAGTTACAATTAAACGTATACAAGCTTGCAACTTAACGATTTGTCATAGCCGTTTTTCTGGCTAAAGTGGCAACATTGAAAACAGTGAATTTTCTAGTGCTGTGTATTGCTGTCAATTTATTAGAAAGGTAAGTGATAATTATTATATTGATAAAGTAATAACATCTGCTATGAATTGTTTCGTTAGCTTTATTCTTAAGTATCACTCGTATACACAAATTATATCTATAACGATGAAGAAACTAACGATATAACCGTAAATTTAAAACGCCATTTTCCGCTTCGGGGATCTATTCTAATGTATTTTTTTTATTGAAGTTGCCGTGACCGAGCTGTTATATTTCATTACTTTTGTCAGTTGCACTCAGAAGTTTCATTTTGGTTGTTGAATAGATATTAAAAATTTGCGGGTTGCATATTATTTTGATTACTTATTCGTTTTCGATGACTAATCTCTGCTAACAAGGTCCAATTTCGCGAAGGCATCTAACCTGCAGATTACATTATATTACTGACCTACAATTGATTAGCGTTAATTATCAAGCCCTTGGCTTAAGAAAGGGCAGTTTTGCAACATTTTCTACTATGCTTGAAACATACGTTTTGTTGTTATGAAATGGTACTGATGTATGTCTTCAATTCGATGTTATTTCAAAGAATTAAAAGGCGAAAGATTGCCCAACAAATTCAGTGTAGTGTAAACTAAGCCCACACAATGTGGATAAAATATATTGGTATAAATTTACATGTAAATGCGATATGATTGCTTTATTTTTATAGCCTTTTAAATTTCAAAATTATTTGGGTTTATTAGTGCCTGTACTTATTAGAATTTATTCCAATGATAATCTTATAAGTTCTTTTTTGTTTTGAAGTAATGAAAGTATATAATTTTCAAATTAGTTCTGGTTTTATACCATCACTGGCAAATAAACAGAAAAAGAAGTATTTTTTAAACATTTTTATTGTAATACAATTTTCTTATTCCATTATTCGCCTAAGAATCAATTAACATTATAATAATAAGCAAAACTTGAAGATTTACAAATATACATACAATATTTAAATAAACTGTTCTAACGGATAAAAACTTTTTTCCAAAAATAATGTGATTATGACCTTCAAATCTTCAACCAACTACAATAATATATAACAATCATTCAAAAATATATATTTAATACAATTAATACCTATTATGTTAATTTCTATAAAACTTAATTTGAAATAAATATCAATTAAAAAAAATATTATAAAAGTTGTGTGTTGTGATACTAGTAATTTATCCCTCAAATAAAAAAAAAATACTTCAAGGATGTTCGCATACAATAAAAACCTAAGCTGGTTTCCTCTGCTGGTTGCTTTTAGTTCAGATAAATATGATCAGAAAAATAAATCAAAATAAGAAATAGTTGCATTTCTAAGCTTGTCAGAACTCTAATGGAAGGAATGACAGTTGATAGACATACACATGAATGACTGATGCACTATTGGTATGTCAATCATATATATGTAAATGAATAGACTAGAGATATTTGTATTTAAATGCAAAATGTGTGTAAAAACAATTTTAAACCGTCATTTGTTAAAAAAGTTTCATTCCAATGTAGAA
Organism: Hypercompe scribonia; assembly: GCA_949316085.1. Lineage (NCBI taxonomy): Eukaryota > Metazoa > Arthropoda > Insecta > Lepidoptera > Erebidae > Hypercompe > Hypercompe scribonia. Next base: position 21,642,495 of record OX438981.1, on the reverse strand, counting down.
GTAAAATAAGGTTGGCTGGTAAACAACGTCTAGCGCATTGGGTCTGACAAGTGCATGACGTTTTTAAAAAATAAGTATAGAAGGGAAGGGAATGGCTACTTATTAGTTCTGCTAGACTCGGAGATTAGTGATGAAAATAATATGATGTCATACAGGGTGTGTCTTGAACACTAGTGTGTCACATTTGCTCGTAAACATAGCTTAATTAATAATTTACTTAATTATACTATTTTAGTAGTAATGTATGTGTCACACACTGGCAACACCAAAGAAGTCACTTGAGGCTACATATTCTAACTTTAGTCACCAGAAACAATAAAAACTGGTATGATCGAAGTGAAGCCGAACAACTGATTGACGAGAACACGCCGTCGATTCGGACAGAATTCTATTTTATACCTTATCGCTTACGTAATTCATCAGTAGTCTCGCATTTTCCCCATTGGTATATACAACTCCACCTTTTCGGGTTGAAATAAATATCACGCGTCACAGTGTTTGTGACCACACTCCAACGATACGGCTCTACCGATTATATTTATTTTTTATATTTGATAGGTGTGAGAATAGATCGTAAAGTGTTTCACCCTGCTACCCCTACCCTCTATTTTTTAATCGTAATTTGATTTCTTCGATGATGCCATATTGCAGAATCAGGTTTACCGGGTTATCTAAATAATAAAATATAGATTGGTTAAGGATAATATCAAATGCTGTAGCATTGTTATCTAAAAATATAAGCTTATAAGATACGTCAGAAAAGGTTTGCATAAAATTTTACTAAACTGCTGGACATAGGCCTCTACTTAGAAAGAAGATTTTGGTCTACTATATTATGTTGGCCAGAGGGGTTGGTAAAGCTGTTTGTATCAAGTTTTCCTTCTCTTCCTTTTGCTTCATTAGTCACTTCTTACGACATCCATAGGATGAACAGGGATGGTGAAACTATTCTCAGAAACTTACAAACAATAGTACTTTCCTTTGCTTATTTTTAAATAAGGTATTAATGTTACATATTTAAGACGGATTAAATAGATTAGATTGTTTTTAAACCTGGTCTTATTGGTTTGATAATTTGTTACGTTTGACGACAGAGCCGACGCAAAAGAGCGAAGTGTTTTAGTCACGATCTTCAAACTTTCAAGAAAAGACGTTAACATCGTTCTCCCTCGTCTTGTGGCCATAGACAACGGTAGACACTTACCATAACCTTTGTTATTTCGTTTACCCCATACAATAATATTAAACTATACTTATTTAGAGATAGCAACACACCTAAGGGCATACATGACAGGTTTGTCTGTACAAAACTTTACAGATAAATCAGAGCGTATGTTCCACAACTCTGCAGGTATGCCCTCTAATCGGCTCAACTTCCTGATGGGTGTAACTGTGCAAGTAAATTCGACAGGTACACCCTACCGTGTATGGACAGCTTATATATTTAGATATGTAAACTGCGGCGATTATTTACTACCACGTAGACTGCAGAATGATTAACCAAAATTACTGTTATTCAAACATAAGTTCTATTCTGCTGTTTCTTTTAAATACCAACTCTTTATGTAAATGTCACAAATGAATAGAACAGACCCATCATATACGAGTATGCATAAAAATAACGTGAGATAGTTAACTTTGTATTCTACCTTTCTTATTTCAGTTACACCATATAATATCGGTCTATTATCGCCAGCATTAGTCGTTTGTCTTTGATTTTCTAGATGTGAACGTCCCATATTATTCTTTTTAAATCGTTGTTGCCAGTAATATGAAATTTTAAATGATTGAAAACCAGTTTTGTAATGGCTAAGAATATCTCGAGAACTGGTTTAATTTGATTATTGTTTACGCTATATTATCTATCTTTTATCATTTAAATTCCTGTCTTAACAAGCGTAGAATTTAATTATAATATTTGTTACATTGATTATGTCAGATTAAAAGTGATATTTTTTTATATAAACGTAATTCGACGCGAGAAAATCTTAGCAAAATGGTCAAAAGTAACACTTTGTCAAAATAAATAGAAAGTAATTAAAAATATCGACTTAAAGATTAGATTATAATATTGTACAATTTTGAGGTAGAACGAGAGATTAGATAGCCTGGACTGTCTTTGGAAATGTGAAATTAATCAGTAGGTCAAGATCTTGATATTTAGATTAATATAGCTGAGTGTTCACTGTAGAAAGTTTAATAATAGTAAACATATTTTAAAAATGTATTTTTTACTACGTACTATTTTTCTGCAAAAGATACATTTTACCGTAACACGGAACGAACGAAAAATATACAACAGTGGTAGGAGAAACAATTGTTTTACATTATGTTTATCAATTTAACTATTGTAACATGTAACGAAAAGATCAAATGTGACTCAGATTATAAATTGTGGCTGCAATAAAGAAAGTGACGTAATCGGACTAAGGTACTTTGAGTCACAATCTCGATATTTATATTAATCTTGCGGTGTTCACTTTAAAAACTGTCGTAATAGTAAACTTGGCTTAAAAAATATTAATATTTTTGAGAAATGAAACCTTTTGCCGTATGGAAGCTTCCTTAGATCCCTTCTGTACTTCTGGTAATACGGAAAGGCGTCTTAACAACCTAACATTATTTTGTAACTTACGATAACTATTGAAAAAGTACGTAAAAGTGATAGGAGAAGCAATTGTTTTCATTACGTTTATCAATTTAACTATTGTAACATGTAACTAAAAGATCAAATGTGACTCAGATTAATAAATTGTTGCTGCAATAAATAAAGTGACGTAATCGAACTAAGGTAGTTTGAGTCATATAAACATTGGGTACTCAATTATGTCCAATATTTTAAAGGACAACCTTGATTTTCCAATAATTCGTAGTAACGATCTGAATTGACTGTCCTGGATTAACAGGAATTGATCAAGGATACCATAAATTTATTGGTCGAAATATGTAACTTCCTAAGTGTAGATTTATTGTCAGTATTAGTAGACCAGAGGCCCATTGATGCAGGGGTGACAGTTGTCGTGGTAACTGTGTAAGCCTTACACTGTCACGATGACTGTCATGCCTTATACGTCTCCAAGCGGGGTGTGAAAAAGCATCTCACAAGGTCGCCGTAGTGTGGGCCACCATACTGCATTGTCTGCATTTGCAATGAGTGTGGTGACATTAGGCAGAGTAGAATGACTTTGTTAGGCTCTTAATATAGAAAAAAAATTTACTTAACACGAAGTTTAAAGTAATTATTGTATAAATAATAAACTTTAAGATATAACTGACTTCAATGCACGTACATCGTGATGACTCTTATGAAAACTGTATTCTTCGCTATTTAATTTTCTCATTTAGACTAGGGGTTTTTCTTGGAATTTGAATGGAAGCAAAACAGGAAGTATAAATTCCAAAAAAAAACTGTTCAAATAGTTTCATAAATGGCGGAGTGCCGAAGTAGTAAACATCAAAATCTTTTTTAAGTCAAAGTAAGTTGAAAAAGTAGCAAAAAATATAACTTATTTGTATGTGCTAAAAAACGTATTATGTAAAAACATTAATGCTCCAAATTCTAATATTAAAAACGGCTATAAATAGTCAAGAGTCTGTTAATCGGTACTCAGTAGTTATAGAACAAAGCGCATGAAGGTAGACAGACAGTGCGCCGGCGCAGGGCTGCGGTGCCCTCGCTCGCGTTGAGTTCACGGTCGTGCGCGCATTGGCACTAGAAGACTCGTCTGAGCGGTAACAAGTGGATAAGAATTCTGCTGCTCAGTTGTTTAGTACCTTAAATTAATTGCTTCAGTTGATTGGCCTTTGTTCAATACTTATTATACAAATAGATCGAAACATGTAATTTTAATTCATCTGATCTAGTGTGTATAGAAATAATTCAGATAAAACCAAGTAAAAATGATTTTAAAATCGAGAACTTGAACACAAAAGACTAGTTTTGTGACTTTTTAGGTGCAATAAGAATTTTATTGCCTAGGAATAAAATCACGTGGTCAAAGCCAAATAGATAGTAAAAACGAAAAGTAACTACTGACTGATTACAAAATAAACTATTTATATATCAAGTACATGCATGACACCAGATATATAAATACACCAATACATATAGATAATATTGCAGTGTGCCTGTGATTAAAAAAAGAACGTGTTTTCTCAGGTACCTCTTTGCTAAAACATGAACTACCTTTTTAAATTTTTTATCTATGATTTTATACATACATAGACAAAAAAAATAACAAACAACATATAGGCTACTTTTTATCCCAGATTTCCAATGGGATTTACACAGCAAAAACCACGTCTCAAGGGTAAAACTTCAAATCTTACGCGAACAAAGTCGCGGGCACAACTAGTTAAAAATAAAAATTACACTCAAACACGAAGTAAAGTTTACCTATCTCTCAATTATTGTAGTGATATGAATCTAAACCACAACCACTAACTCAGCAGTCAGGGTCACCAGGTCACCAAAGAGACAATATAAATATAGGCAATTAGCTTGCGACTACACCTGCGTGTATGTCAGCTATCGCGGCAAAAAGTAGCTAATGTCCTTTTTCAGAAGTTAAAGTGTCGCCATGCCAAATTTTTTTCCAAATTGGTGCAGCCGTTTAACCGTGATAGCATAACAGACAGATAGTTACTATTCAAGTTTTATTCTCTCTGCTTTTCGAAAGCACTCTTATTTAAATACGTGTACACATCTATATACTAATATTATAAACCTGAAGAGTTTGTTTGTTTTGTTTGTTTGAACGCGCTAATCTCAGGAACTACAGGTCGGTTTTGAAATTTTTTTTTTGTATTGGATAGCCTATTTATCGAGGAAGGCTATAGGCTATATATCATCACGCTAAGATCAATAGGAACGGAGCACCAATGAAGAATGTTTCAAAATCGGGAGACTTTGTTCCTATTGAGAGCTTCCGCTGTTTGCGCTGCGTAAACGGTTAACGTTTCACAGAAATCATGTATGACAGAATTGTTCCCTTACTCACCTATATAAACGAAGTCGTGGGTTAAAGTAAGTGTCAGCCCAAAGTAAGTATTCCACGCGGACGAAGTCGCGGGCAGAAGCTAGTTTAATAATAAAAGGTTCTACCGATGCGTAGTTCGCGTCATTCCAGTGCTATTTGCGACCAGTCAACTCTTCTTATTTTCACTGTCTCGCGGTTACGGTCAGACGCTTTCAGCCTGTTTATTGATCAGTTTTAAATTTAAAATTGTAATGGTCGGCCTTGGGCATTCGAATACACAGGGTTTTAACTTTTTTAAAGTTGTTTTTAGAAAGACAATTTCTTTGTATCGTTATTTGTGGAATGCGGAGAGAGCGGTTGGGTTTCAAATTGCAAGAAAAAAGTATGTTCGAAATAAAGTTAGCAGTACTATGTTATGCCTATTGATTGCAATCAGATACAACAGGGCAATAAAATTATATGGGCCATTCTGTACTGGCATTGAGGTTAAATTGTTGTATTACAAATTGAAGTTTTTGAAAAGTGTATATTGAAAGTGGGGCTGACACTGTATGGTTTAGTTTTAACCTATCGAGTAATGACCCTAGCAATATTGCCATCTAATTGACGATGTCTAACAACGTTGATAACTTTTTTTCGTTGGTTGGAAAATCCCTTCCTACATGGTGTTTCCACTAAAAACCGCATCGACGACCGGTTCAGGCGCCTTGCTCTGCGCACTACCCAGACCACCAGGTCCAACCAGGATCGACGCTACGCCGGCTTTGGGTACCCCATACAGTATTGAAGATGTATTTGAATAGAGCACATTTTTATTTCACACCAGGTAATGGAAATGTTGGCTTTGCAGTAGGATGGAAGTAGTACTTGAAAACTAAGTTGGCAAATACGTGCAAAATCGTTCCAGACAAGTCTTCTGTATATTTGTTTTATACGCTGCGATTTTTCTTTAATATATTTTATGTTTTTTTTTCCTTTAATCGGGGCGTGAAGAAGCATCTCACTAGGCCGCCATAGCGTGAGTCAGCATACTGCATTGTCTTCATCGCAATGAGTATGGTGTCCACCGCTCTTGAATTCTATTCATGCTTTCCATCGGGCAGAATAGAGTTTCTTTGGTAGGCTTCAATATGAAAAAAAAAATTAAATAAAAATCTAACGAAATTCAATTTAAAGTTTACATTTCTAGAAAAACTATGTTGTCAATAATTAGTAAATAAGATAGATGACGCTATTTATATTACAATGTTTGTTTTCGGTATCTAAGATGTAAATATCTTTGTTATGTATTTTCACAGTTCAGTTGCGCAATTACAATGTGAACTTTTTGCTCATTTTAAGGCTCAATAAACGCTTTTTATAACCGAATTTAAATGCGGAAGTTGACGCGTTTTAATTATAAGCTGAGTCTGAGCTCTCATAAAATTTTGCCATGTGGAAATTAAAAAAATATTTTATTATTATTAACTGCATAACGAGCTGATTGTGTTAAAAAATGACATTTTCTCGCATATTTGTGTCAAAAATCTATTTAATCATTTTTGATAAAACGAATTCAGATGTTCCGGTTTTGAACTTTTTGTTAACTAATTCCAACACATTGAAATTTAAAAACGTAACAAATTAAAAACCTGTAATATGCAATATAATTTTCAGATATGCTTTTGATTGTGGATTACAAAACCACTGTAGCGTTTTCCCCTTGTACTTTGGGCTCTGAATTTTCATTTGTTGAAATTGAGGGCGACAAAAGAATCTTTAACCTTTCATAATACTGTTCTTTTATATGGAAAAATCTCTTTGAATTCAGCTATTAGGAAAAGGAAAATCTGCGAAAATTCACAGTAACCGATGTTATGAAAGTCTGACGACTCACAATGGTCCTAAACACGAAAAGCTTGCATGGATATTTGGTACTCGACCACGCCACGCCAAAACGGCTGTACAGATTTTAATATAATCGCTATTAATATAAGCAACACCGCGAGCACAAGCTAGTGTAATATAGTGGTAGTATAAAATATTAAAAGTAAATACCAAATGAAAGAGAAAAAACATTGGTACAACTGCAGTATTAAAGTCAACTACACAAAACATGTCACATTCCTGAACCATTTGCGTTAAGTTACCGCCTTTAAAGAATGTTGTTCCATTCTTTCTCCTTCAGCTTTTACGGTACGGTGACCATGACCTTTGAAGAATCCCAAAGAGGAATTTGATGCACAAGGAATTGTTAATATTTGTTTTAGCCACATTCCAGGGACATATTAAATGTGTTCTTTGATAGATTACTAAATGAATCTTGAACCTTTGATATTGTTATTGTATTTAGCTCCTGCTATTCCAAGTTTTTTTCAACCTAGATTGATATAGCTCTTGTACTTTAACCCCTACAACTAAATTGACAACTCTGTAGAGAAACGACAGATCACATATTGTTTTACGAGTTTTCTGTACGTATTTTATGATCGGACACCATTTTACTGTTTATGTCCTTGAGTTTTATTTGAACACATAAACGTGGTCTAGTTTGAGTAAACTTAAATTACTTTAAATCTATTTATTGTTACTTTAAATAAACAGTTTTCCATTTAGACACGGTTTTGATATTTAAGGAAACACTTTGCGTGGGGTTCCTGTAAAGAAAAACAATAAAATCGCACTTTAGTGCTTGATAATTATAGATAACTTGCACCCAGACACAATATGGGAATTGTACCTTCCACCTTTGGATCAACATCCAGGATCACTAAACACTAGACCTACAGTATATCTGAACGATCAGCATGTATGAAATCCAAGAGTTGTGGTCACCATACTCATTGCGAATACAGACAATACAGTATGGTGATCCACACTACAGCGACTCTATGGAATTTCTATTCTTCTTTTGTGCTCTTTATTGCGTGGCTGGTTTAGCAAAGATTAATCAAAGCCACAAAACAATAAAGATCACATTTAGGAACAAAATAAGAATTAAAGCTTATTTGAAAAGGGGAAAGTCTGATGGAATAGAAAGCCTTCTTTGTGCCTTTAAGTTTCGACCTCATTTTTACCGCGAGCTTCTAATTCAATTATTTCTTTTGATTTTACCACCTGCTGCGTTCATAGACATTGTATATATAGAATATGAGATCTAATTACATCATCATCATCAGAATGACAAACCCGTTTGGTTATTACATTACTAAGTTGTTCTTTGTTATAACAATCGTGCGACATAACATATGGTTATATTACTCACAATGTAATTGATTTTTTAATTGCCAAGTTAATCTAAAAATTCTACCTGGAGGTCAAAATCAATCTATTTTTATATAATACAAACAAAAATTGCGACAATGACCAGTATAATTTGAACTACACTAAGAAGAGTTTTCTTACCTACAGATCAAAAGGCAGGACACGTCTTATGCAATTTTTACTACATTATTCTCTTTAATGTTAACTTTCTCCGTGTTTTTTCTAGTATATCAACTTTGATTATTCCAAACTTCTCCAAGCTTCGGTTGCGGTCTGCGACATTTTAATCATGATATTTACATAACTATCGTCATACATCGTATCATTAAATTAGAAGCTTTGCCATCACAACTCAAATTATTGTTAGAGGTTAGATTTTTAATTTTGTACAACACTTTCTTCCAAAGAATTAAATGTAGCTCTATAATTATTCGTGCTGTACTATCTTCAATACACAATTTATCTTAATTTGCCCAGGCGATCGTATCTCACAGCTTTCTTTGTTCTTTACCGTTTTATTACGATGTTAAAATACTTTCTAGTTTTCAACATTGACATTTGACTGACGATCAACATCAAATCTTCCATCCATATTGAATGATTCATCAGACAATATGATTGCTGGTACAATCGTCGTAATGACTGGCTTACTGCCATGACGAGACATTTCTCATAATCAAAAACAGGTCTAAATTTATGTTGTACTCACGAATTTCACGTACTCTAATTTTATTAACGTTTATAATGGGTTATCTTGCTGAATATCAAATCAATTTTGCAGAATTTGGAGTACTTGCTACTAATTTCACACTTTGGAATGAAAGTGGCGTAATGGCCATGACATTTATGCCTTTGAAATTGGATAGCCTATGTTAAGTAGACGTTGGTAAGCTTCAAGAGAAGAAACTAGATGGTGATTGAGACACGACAATGGCGAATGGTGGACCAAGCTCTCACAACAAGGTAGTGGCCAAAGCGTATGACTAAGGTCGGGGAAGTAAAAGTAGTGATTAAAAGTTAACTAATGTGGGTAGATTCACAAATAAACGTTAAGCCAAAGTCCATAAACAAGATGTACAATAATATAGAACGCCAGCTGTTTATAAATAATTAATATTGCTCGCATACAATGTCTATGACCGCTCCACACCAAGTCGGCTGACTCATATATCTGAATTGTTAGATGCACGATTCGCGAACGAACGGTGAATTAAAAAAAAAAGTAGAACATGCATACTGTGTTTGTGCGTCACAGTGCAGTGCTAAAGTATTGTGGCATCTGTTACAAGTGAAAGAATTGAAGGCCAATTGTCGTAATTAAGTATAGTTAGTACATTACAAATAAGCGTATGGTCAACGATTAACAACGCCTATAAAAACATCAAAGGTATCTCGCATTTGGTTCGTATTATTCTCTTCCAGAAGATCTATCTCAATTTGCAAACGGGAATCGAACTGCTAATTAATTTCTCTATGTGGGTTTTTATACTCTATATGTAACTTAATCCTGCAAACAAACTGAGAAAGCAAAATGTCTGCCGTACACATGGTGTATTATACACTGTATATAACACACTTGGTGCGAAATTTCATACTTCTAATTCGTTGAATAGGTTTCGCTGAGGTTCAACCTTAGCTTTTATCAATTACTCAGAAAGTGATGTTATGTTTTACTTGGATGGTATTATTCTATGTTAATAGTCTGTTATTGTTTATAAGCTTTTCCTAAAGACCAGGAAAGACATTCTTTTTGGTGATAAATATTTTTTTTTTATGATTTATAAACTATTAATGCGGAGTTTTCGTACTCAAGAGACTAATCAGACATCTAATCTGTTGAATAGTCGTTAAATAAGAGCATTTTCGCGACGGCATTTTTTACTTACATACATAAAATCACGACGGTTTTCTTGGAGGGGTAGACGGAGTCATATTAAACGCAACTTTTCCCCCGCATTTGGTCCCACGTAATAGGTGGTCTATTGGGGTTAATCGGTAAGTTTTGTTTGACAGTATAAGCGTTTTTTATGTTTTTAATATTGGGCTTGCAGTAAAAATACTGTGAAAAACTCGTATAAAAACTTTTTGTTTAAATGAAAGCATTTTTCTAGTACATAACATGTTATGTTTGAAAGCTTGCCAAAAATTTTTGAACATAAATTTTTTTTGTTATAATCAAGGCTTTGTTGGTTAGTCATTGATAATTTTGTAGAGCATGCATTAATAAAAACATTGCATTGTCGTCTTACTCTAGCTGTTGTTAACGCTTGTTTTAAATGTAATAAACGATAGCAAAACTAATTAAGTTTTATAAATATGCATAATATAACAAGCACTGTGCAGAAACAAGTTCATTTACATAGAGCATACGCAATTAAATGGAACATAAAATGGCCTTAAAATAACTAACACGTTGTCTAAATGATTTTAGAGTGGGAATCGAACCCACGACCTTTGGTTTAGCAATAAAGATCACTAACCATTAGACCAACAAGCAAAAAATTTAGATTAACAACTATTTCTGTTTTTTTTTTATATCTATCTAGACTTAAGTATTGCCAATTAGAACTTGATTTCTCGAAATAGACAAATGCTAAAACTAGTTTAAAGTGATGCTAAGAATGTGGTCCATAGAGCGTCCTGTTTTTGATTGGATCTGCAATATCAGCAAATGACGATAATCTAATTTCGTTTCTGTTTCAGCACAAAATTGGTAGTTAACCGAACGACAGCTATTAGTGGAGCAAACTCGATCCACTCGTGTAATCGGTTTTTGGTCTGAATTTGTACAACATCACGTATATTTATCAAATAATAGTAGACCAGGACGACCATAGAGAGCTTATAAATATTTTAAAGTAGAGTCCTTCGACACGTCTGTCTGTTTGTCTATTAAAAAGCGATGAACTCGTAAAGTCGATCGTCCAATGGATAGTGATTTACAAGAAAGGTCAAATGTTTTGTATGCCGGGTGGTGACGGATTACGAACACGTAATGTGTCCCTATTTATCCCATGGGTGTCGTAAGAGGCGACTAACGGATCAAATACGCAGACCAAGATCATTGCAAAGAGAAGAATAGCCTGAAATTAAACTGTCTATTTAGGCGAAGTACCGCACAACCCGTCTGACCAGTATGGCATAGTAGACTAAAATCTCCTAGCTAAAGGAGAGGCCTTTGTCCAACAGTAGACTGTTGGAGGCTGTTGATAATTAAGATGTTTACCTTTATGATAATTGCATTAATTTGGTTGAATATGACAATGATCTTTTCTCGTCCCAAATACCGTAGTGTCTTAAGACAAAAGTCTTTGACCAGTGTGTGTTGCCAGTGATAACTTACGACACAGAGACGTGGTCGCTCACTATAGGCTTGATAAGAAGGCTCAAAGTCACCCAAAGAGCAATGGAGAGGGCAATGCTCGGAGTTTCTTTGCGTGATCAAATCAGGAATGAGATCCGCAGACGAACAAAGGTTACCGATATTGCCAGTAAAATTGCTATACTTAAATGGCAGTGGGTGGGCCACATTACACGCAGAAACGATGTCCGATGGGGCTATGAAGTTCTGGAGTGGCGACCGCGTACTCACAAACGCAGCGTTGGTAGGCCCCCCATAAGGTGGTCCGACGACCTGGTGAAGGTCGTGGGAAGCTGCTGGATGCAGGCGGCACGGGACCGGCTGTTGTGGAGAACCTTAGGGAAGGCCTATGTCCAGCAGTGGATGATGACAATGATTGTTGAAAAAAATCATATCAAGCTTCCCTTTTTGCATGCTTAACATAAAGCATTATTCTCCATTATCAGATATAAACAAGGCTTTTTAATGACCTCGATAGGCACTTTGCAAGATCCTATTCAGTACATCAAACAATCTTATATCGGCTTATAAGAATAACCCTGGTTTAACAGAAAAACATGTAATATATCTAGCAAGTTTACAGAAACTTGATAATATATTATTTATCAAAACGATTATATTTGATCTTAATACAGAATTTGAACACTCAAAATACACGCAGTACAAAAACCCTTTCTCCTTTGCATTCTTTTCTCTATGGTCTGTGAAAACGAAATTGTAAATCTTGCCATAGATAAAACAAAGCTAGTGAAACCACATATTATATATCATTATATGAAACTTCATCTCCGATGAATAACAGCATTAATAATGAGTTACTGTAATCTTAATAACCTTTTTATAATTGACATCGTAAGGGAAAGTTGATTGTGTGAGAACAAAGATTTCACCTCTATCTTATAAGTAGATAATGATTTTATCGCACTGTATACCGATGAAATGTATTGTTTTCTCTGCATTCTAATATAAATAAATAAAACAAATATTTTGAACATTCAACACACAACGCCATCTAGTTTCAAACTAAGCAGCTTGTACTATGATAACTAGACCGACTGAAAGAATACTTATATACTTTTTTTTTGTAAATACACACATATTATACAAACATTTGATCCGACCCGGGATCGAACATGAGACCTCGAGCACAGCAGCAGCTTTCGTTGCCGCTACTTCATCGAAGCAGTCAATAAAGATAATAATATTGTTAGAGTTTTATGAGAAGAAAATTAGCGAAGGGAATTCTAAGCGAAGTACAGCGTCTAGGAGTTAATCAAGCGATAATATAGTACTGAACGTAAGTGTAAGTTGCAGATTAAAATAATCTCTTCAGCACCGCAATGTTTCAGCAGAAATACCCGACTTATATGCTGACTTTCTTTTTGTGACATTTGTGAGAAACCTGATAAGCCAGGGCTGTTCCTGAGGCCTGATGTATTGAGGTTCATGACAACATCATTACAAAGAGAAGGAAAACTTAATCCAACCCGTCTGGCCAACGTGGCCAGGCCAAAACCTCCTTGTTAAGGAGAGGCCTATGTCCAGCAGTGGATTGTAAAAGGCTGTTGATGATTACTGTTATTATAGTCTACTTTATCAAATTTAATAGCTCAAGAACACAACACCTGGCGTATCATTAGCGCATTAAGTAACTTCGTCAAAACTTTGGAAAACTTTATGAAACAACAGTCGATAAAAAAACTTGCTCTAGAGCGACTCGACATTAATAGCGCCACTGAGACCCCTTTAACGAACTACTCATCTTAATGTCCTTACTAAAACTTTGTACTCTTCAACAATTTCTTGTCTAAGTGCATAAAAGACCTCAAGGTTTACCAGTGACATCCGATTCCTGAAAAAATATTTTGTTCACAGCACAAGCGGTTATGTAATTCTATTCAGGGAAATACAGTTAGCATATCATCCATCTATGAAACGCCCTAGTTGTGTTACAATTAGCTCTTTTAACTTTCACGGCTCTTGTTCATTGATTGCTTATAAATAAACCATTGTATACCCGAAATTGCTTCTTGGTATAGTGACGTCATTTCTTCAATCACTTTCGTAATGAAGACTGGTTCTATTGCCTACTATAATATCAGAATAGACCTTGAATATAACACTGCTGTTTGAATTTGAAATCAAAAATTAGTTTATTTAATTATTTTAGATATGAAATCAATCATAAGAAAACTGAATGACTAAGCACCCTACATTTGAACACGATGAGACCTACTCGCTATTGTAATTTTTTTATTTTATTTTATTGGTGTTATTAATGTTATGCTTGTTATTTTACGTATAATTATCTAATAATAATCGTGGTCCGACAGATAACAGACACGTGTATAACATCCACACGGGTCCAATTGAAAACCAGCTTTCGTCTGACACAATACTGAATTGGATCCATTTTAGGCACTGCAAGATTGTTTTTATATCATCTATTTTTTTATATTGTTATTGTTATTAGTGTTTTGTGCAAAAATATTTTTTTCTTTCTCTCTGAATCTGGCAACATAGACTCACTATCTTGTAAAGTCAGTGATCATAATTTGACTCTAGAAATAATAAATCCAGACAGCTATCTGTTTTACCTATCAGCCTGGTTGCGATAGTACAGGCTATACTGGTGGCCGTATGTGATTATAATTTGATCAATTAAAACCAGATTCAAGGATTTTTTTTTAAAAGGACAACGCCCGCACTAGGTATAAATCATGTGTCGCGGTGGACTTTACATACATATAAGAATTGGACACGAAGAACACCCAGACTCAGAACAACAATTTATGGATTACACAAAGTGTTGTCCCATGTGAGGTTTGAACCCACAACACTCAGTGCAGTAGAGAGCGGTGTGGCGACCACTGAAACCACTAAGGCAACCGTGCAGTCGTAAATATGATGGTATTAATCAAGTCGTGGCACACGATTCATATCAGCAGCCAGGATTACAAAGCACTAAATTAAATAGCCTGTCAATTTAATATCAATTGAATGCCATGATCTTGATCTAGAAACTCGTATTGTTGGTTTTATGCTTAAGAGATGGACCCACTTGAGAGGAGTAGAGTTTGCCATTCACATTACTTGTAATCACTATTTGCTGCTAAAAAGACGTAGGCAAGTATACCAACTTAGATGCATAAAGAAATATTCACCTTAGGTTTTCTGTCTTTAGAAAGTAAACGAGTTTATATTGTCCCATTGGAACCTGTTTACTTTGTAACCTGAAAAGGTTATTCCTGTATAGTGTGCTATCAAGATACCATTACGGTTGGTACTATAAAATATATGTAAGTGGTGTGCTTTATGAGACTTGATATGGTCCATTCCGTATCCATATATGAATTTCCTTGCTTTTTATGATCCCCGGGAGAAATTATGCATTGTTCTAGTTGCACGTATATTATAAGTTTTCTAAAATTATGGAGTATACTCTTTTTTTTTTTTTTTTTTTTTTTAACGTGTGGAAACCCCCTCGGGCCGTCACCCCACCGGGGTTTACGGCGGGGTGGTGTGTCGGAATCGGACCGACTAAAACCACACGGTGTGCCACTCTGCGCCTGAGACAGGAGGGATCCGGGAACCGCTGCTATTACGACATCCAGATCCCTCCTAGCGCCTGCCCGCCGAAGCGGGCACCATCTCCGGATAAACTCTCCATATAGGCGACGTATGGCACACGCGGACGTCGCCTCCTCGCGGCTGGCCATTATAGCGGGTGGAGGGGAAAACCCGTCCCGTCCACCCGCGGCCACACTCAAGGCGGCATGAGGCGCTGGTATGCGCGCCTCCGCCGCCCGGCTCGCCGGCGGCGAATTGGGTCCGAGTGGATATCGTCCTCCCGGGCCTTCTCCGCCGCCTCCTTCCGCGAAATTACGTCTTCGCAGAAGGTTGCGACCGCGGTAAAACAACTGTCGCTACCGGCCATGGAGCGTATGACGGCCGGTAGCGAGAGATCTCCTCCAATAACTGCAGTGAAGACCCCACGCTGCGCCGCCCAGGCGGAACAAACCGCTAGCGTGTGCTGAGCCGAGTCCTCACTGCAGTCGCAGTGGTAACAGGCGGGACTCAATTCCCTCCTGGCGACCGAGTGCAGATACTTCCCGAAGCAACCATGCCCGGAAAGGACCTGCGTCAGCCGGAAGAAAAGGGTCCCGTGCTGCCGCCCTGCCCACTCGGCGATGACTGGCTGGAGAGCCTCCACGGCGGCAAAGCCAGCACGTGGAGTCTCCAACCGGAACGACCAACGAGCCATCGTGGCTCGACGAGCGGCCTCACGCCACTCGCGTATTTCCTCGGGCGGGGGCCGTATGCCACTACCCGCCCGGAAGTCAGCCGTCCGCCGATAAACTTCGGCGAGCACTTCCGCCTCCAAATCCCACGGGGGAGTTCCGGCCAGGGCGCACGCCGCCTCCGTCGATACGGTGCGGTAACCGCGTATGGCTCTAACCGCCAATATCCTCTGAGGGCGCCAGAGGCGAGCCCTATTCTGGGCGGTCAGAGCCGCCGCCCACACCGGTGCACCATACAGCGCCATTGACCGAACAACCCCCGTGTATAACCGTCTCGTCGCGACGCTGGCTCCACCCAAATTGGGCAAAAGTCGCCCAAGAGCAGAAGCAGCGCCGACCAGCTTTGGAGTAAGCTGTCGGAAGTGCTCGTCGAAGAGCCACCTGCCGTCGAGGATTAGGCCCAGATACTTCATCTGGGCCTTAATCGGTACGAGGACCGAATTTACAACGATAGAGGCACCGGGGGGTGGACCACGACGGGGCCCATGAAACAAAAGGGCTTCCGTCTTATCTAGGGCCACCCGTAAACCCAGCGCCTCAATGCGCCCGACCACCAAAGAGACTCCCACGGTGGCCAGACGCGCCGCCTCTTGAAAGTTCGCCCCCCGGGCCGTGACCAATGTGTCATCGGCGTAACATATTACGCCCAGCCCGGGGGGAAGACGACTTCGAAGGGCCCAGTCGTATCCCATATTCCACAGGAGTGGTCCGAGGACGGACCCCTGTGGAACACCGCACGACATGGGCCGCCGCCTCAGAATACCATCTCGGTCCTCGTACACGACGGTACGCTCCTCAAGATAGTCTGCCACAAGCCGCCTCAGGTACTCTGGCACCCCGTGGTAGTGGAGTGCTTCCCTGATGCAGCTAAATGGCAGACTATTAAATGCGTTGGCGATGTCCAACGACACCGCCAACAGCGCGCCGCCACAGCTCACCGCCTCTTCGGTAACGGCCCTCAGGCGCAGCACAGCATCGACCGTCGAACGCCCCGCCCGAAAACCAAATTGGGCGTCCGACAGATCGGGGCCCACTTCGCAGAGGTGCCGGACGATGCGGGCAGAGATTATCCTCTCAAACAGTTTACCCGCCTCGTCCAGCAACACAATGGGCCTATAGGCCGCCACCGAATCGGTAGGCCGTCCCGGCTTCCTTAATAGGACCAGCTTCCCGCTTTTCCAGCACTCAGGGAAGCGTCCGGACGACAAGCTAGCGTCCAAGACCTCCCTGAGGCGGTCCGACATGTGGTCGAGGGACCGTGCCAATACTCGGGCAGGTATCCCATCTGGCCCAGGGGCGGTGTTCTTAGAGCGAATCCGTAGAACAACCGCCCCCACCTCCGATTCCCTAACGGGCGGAACATTGTCCTCGTTCCCCCCGTCGTCTCTGGCCATGTAGACCATCGACGGGGGTGTGTGATCCACCCGCTGCGGGAAAAGGCCCTCGACCACATCCCGCAGGAAGCTGGGCTGGAGTGTCTCTGTAAGGGGGGGGCCCGACGTGCGGAGCTTTTGTCGCGCCGCACGATAAGGGCGACCCCAGGGGTCACGATCGAGACCCTCCAGCATCTCCTTACGCTTAATTTCCTTGGCGCGGCTGATGGCCAGCTTCAGAGTTTTCCGCGCCTCTCGGTACTCCTCATGAAGCTGGTCTTCCCCACCTTCTTCGCGGTGTCGCCGCCGACCACGGGTGTAGGACCTCCGGGCACGAGTACAGGCCGCGCGGAGGTCCGCCAACTCCTGGGACCACCAGTAAACTTCCTTCCGTGGAGGCCGACAACCTCGGATGCGGGGCATGGCCGCATCGCAGATTTGCGTAATCGCATCGCGGAAACGACCAGCCCCCATGTCGACCTCCTCGGTCGGAGCCTGCGGAGACAGCCAAGAGTGAATAATGGCTGCCTCCTCCAGTAGGTCCCTATTCAGTTTGGCTATAGCCCACCGCGGAAAGCGAGAAGAACGCCGCGCCGCGTGACCCCTACTGGGGTCCTGGGAGCGGGAGAGCTCAAATCGGATATAGAGATGATCCGAGAGCGTCTCAACCTCTTCCAGGACACGCCAGTTCCTTACTCGTGCGGCGAGGGCAGGGGTAGCGAACGAAAGGTCCACTATCGACCCTCCCTGCTGTCGCACACACGTGTTGGTGGAGCCCCTGTTTAGTAAACAGAGGCCCACCGAGGCCGCCCACTCCTCTACGGCCTCGCCCCTAGCGTCCGTCCTGGGGGAACCCCACGCAATGGACTTTGCGTTGAAGTCCCCCAGCACTAAGACGTGCCCAGACGTTAGACGCCGCATCGAGGTTTCCAAGTTGTTAAGGAAAACCTCGAAGTCGTTCAAACTCCGGTTGGGGGAGAAGTATACACCATATACAGTGATCCCCCCCCACTCGGCAGCAACATATCCAGTGCCCTTGTCTCTTAGCGACAAGGGCGGGGAATGAGCCGCCGTGGAGCCGACGATTGCCACGGAACCGTCCCGGTCACCCAACCAGTTTGGACGGGGAGGAACATAATAGGGTTCCGCGGCTACGGCAACACCGATCGACCACTGTGTCATGGTTTGCAGAAAAAGGTCCTGCGCCGCGGCACAGTGGTTCAGGTTAGTCTGGACAAGGAGGCTGGAGACTTGGGCCATTACTCGACCGTCTCTACAGCCTCCTCCATGGGCGACGGTATAGACGCACGAACGACGTCAGAAGCAGCCTGGGCCGACTGGCTAGCCCCTGACGCCTGCCGAGAACTGCGGGGAGGTTTGCAACCCCCCTGCCGTGGAGTATACTCTAGTACAACCCGCCTTGCATTGTCTTTGGTTCGTGTATTCTTGGTAGATTGAAATATATAGGACTTTTATTTTGATATTATCTTAAGAATTTTAATTGAAGTTACATAATGAAAGTATTAAAAAAATCAATTAACATCTTTGAGTAGTGAAAGCTCAGGAATGTAATGGACTATTTTCAATCTAATTTAAACTTAATCAGAGCTTTATTAAGCTGCAAGTTATGTAACTATTTGCCGAGATCATATTTGAAGCTTTGATGAGATTTTAACCAGTAGTGCATTTTTGAAGACCTGTTTTTGCTGTAAAAGAAAATAATGGGCAAAGTTTTTTGACTCTTATATTCATCGGTTGGCTCCAATTTAGCTTTTGCTTACCTGATTTAAACAATTTCTTTATTATCTCTTTTATTACTTTTCAGAAATGATTTTAGATGTTGAATCTGAAATTACGTATATAAATTTTTGAAGAAGTTTGTTTATTTTTCTGACTATATTCTTCGATTGACATCACTTTATTTAACTAATGAAAATCACTAAGATACTTTATAATATTAAGAATTTTTAAAGTCTTAAAAACCAATCTGTTTCCTTTGCAAAATTTAAAAATATAACCATATGTGTCTCTTTCTTTAAAAAGTCAAACTCAGTACAAAATTAGATATTTTTTTGTTAATCTGATCCCAAATTGAAACAATAAATTTTACTCTCCAATCGTTGCAGTGCGTTTTGGCCTGTAAACTTTGCAGACGGTTCGGCGTCTACGTATCGATTCTTGTTCTTTAGTGACCTTGGCTTATGTAACTCTTCATTTGAAGGTCTCACCATTCCGCCGCTATCCTTGCAAGTGATCCCTCTAGCTACATCGTTACGTCAGAGGACTAGCTGCAAGGTTGTTGGGTGACAGGTTACAGAATAGGATTTTAGACTAAAACTTTTTTCGTGTCCTATACATCGTAAATATATTTTGTATCAAGGCTATTTCATTTTACACAGCAACACAGATGCCATTCAGCCAATCTAGGGATACGGACGGTTTAAATTGACGATTAAAACTCAATAACTGACGCTGCAACCGAAAAACTCTTTCTCTTTGAATTTTTTTTTGCGTGTTCTACTAGATTTCAGGATGATTTAGATTCACAGATAATTGCCTGATATTTAGAGCAGCAATCAAGTTGCAGAAGATAATGTATCTGTTGTTTTCTGAATGTATTTTCATTATTAGAAATGAAATTTGTAAAACTTTATTTTCATATTACCCAATTTTCTTAATATAACTATCCTATGATTTATTCATCATTTGATATGAACTCCATCTAAGTCAACATTAGAAATGTCTATCATAATATTTTATGAACAAATATACCTACATCAATTCGTATTACTCAGAAACTTTAGAGCAATGTATTATTAAATATGTACATAATACCTAAATAAAGAAACCGTTCTAATGTTACTTGTAATTATTTACTATCGGTCTCGACGTTTCAAAATGTCAACTGTTCAATGTCAAATGTCAACTTTGACATGTCAAATTTTTTAAAATTTGATTTTCATTAATTAAAATTTTTAGGGAATCTTTTGCCTAAAAACTTTACACGGACTGTGATCAATGTATTATATGAAATTTGTAGTCTGTTCAGACTTGGCCATGAACAAGTTATTGAAGCACATATAATTTTTTGTTTACATAGATCTACCAAATCGTGTTACACTTTATCAAGCTCTTCTAATACTTCAGAGATAACATTATCTAAGTTATTTTAAACACTTACACATATCAATATTAATGTGATCAAAAGGTATTACAAATGTATTTTGTAATACATAGGTTAATGGCCTATGACCACGGTCGGTGCATCTTGTTCGAAATGTGGGACAATTCAAAAGTTCATTGATTCAATTAGTTTGACATTTGTTGAACACTTTAATTTTTGAATCATTAATTATATCAAGGAATGTATGTTCTCAAAAGCATACACTCCATCCATTGTTAATTAGACGGGCACTATCCTAAATTAAAAAAAAAACCGATCGCTTAAGTGACGATTTTAAATTGTAGTTCTTAAATGTTTAAAAAAAACACCCATGGTTAACCCTCTGTATCGAAAGTTATATGTGCGTGTATACGTTCATAACTTGCACAATGCGTACATGTGTTAGTGAGGGGCGTGGGTCGGGGTGGCCACCCTTTCTAACGCGATTGGAAAACTTTAGGGCGGTGCAATCGCTCGAGAAATGAGTATTTTTTTATCGTTTTCGTTTTGTAATAGAATTAAATTTCAGAGGCTGAAGTTGGAATCGAAGTATCGATATGTAGTGTTACCATAGAGCATCCCATTATCTAAGTCGCATCACTATTATTAACCTATTCACTGCGAAATAAAGCCTTACCCTAATGAGCGCCAACCATCCGTGTCTACATTAATAAACATCTCTAAAATCTGCATAAATGTATTTGGCGTAACTGTATTTTGATAGGAATTCAAACAACGTAGAAATAAAAGAATACGTTGAGTAGTACGTTAAGAATATATTTTCGTATTGCCACTCAACCTTAATAGCCCACATAAGACCTTTATTTATTCACGATATTACATATTACCTACGGTTTGATATTTAATATAGAGACCAATGCCCGCGGTGATTTTTATTTCTTATCCGTGGACGTAATTCACTTGTCGCTATTTTTCTTCATCTATCGACTCGATAATGCTAATCGAGTGGCGCCTGGCTGCGTGCGCCACACTAGACTTGCCTGCCAGTCGATTTAGTGTAGTCAGTACGCAACGAGCGGCCGACACAAACGTACGTCGCGACGCTCAATCTAGCCGGCATTATATTAATCACATTTATCAAAACATTTACGCGTCCCACGGAACCGTCCTCAGTTTTCTACTGTAATAATTCAGTGTTGTGCTTGTAAGATATTCACTGGACCTTGAAAGGATTTTTCAGACAAGTATGCAGGGAATGTCGACGGCTTTCGTCACATATTTTTACCCTTTTATTTCTATTGTTGCTTTTCTATCAATTGTTAAAGACTTGATTTTATATGAATTCACATTTTTGTTTAGGTCTTATTGTTTAATTGACATGTTGACTTTGAATGTTGAATACATGTGTTTGATAAAACTTACGGAACGTGTAAAAATGTTAAATCAGTATATCTCGGTTGGTAACGGTTAATTCATTTTTAATTGGAATAAAAAACAGTTTTCAGGTAGGTATCATTAAAATTCTCGACCACGGTTCGACGATAATCTTCATTATCGTAAACGACCGCATTCACGACACTTTCTAACTGTATCACTGTCATATCTTTAGAATTTTAATAATCTATAATCCCCTTATTACAATCATTCAAGACTATACTAAAAAAAAACGTAAATAAATTACATACATGTGAATAAAGTCGCCATTTTGCCGAGTTATTACTGCACTAGCGGTTCGCAATGCATCGTTAAAAATCTTGTGAACTTTTTAAATCAACCTTATTAGATAGAAAAAGAATTCAATGTTGAAGTTTAAGTGAATTAAATTGCCAGCAGTAAATTATTACAGAGCATGTCAATGGCCTGAAAGAATTTCTTCACAATTCTGTGTTTTTTTTAATTGGCTATTAGAATGTGGGCATTACTGTTAGAAGGATTAATAATATATTTAAATTTAGAACTGGAATGACCGTTATTTTGCTAATGTTTTTTAAATCTTGTATAACTGTTGAGTTATAAAGTTTACGGAGAGCGATATAGCAATGACCATTATGTTCGAGTTCAGTCAGAAATAATTTGCCAACCGTTGACCTATTTGAACAAGAGACTGTTTTAGATATGATTGCAGAGCAGATGTCCACAGTATGAAAAAGTCTCCCAGGCAGTTTGATCTATAAAATTCGTTAACAATAATAAAACTTATTATATTTTTTAGGATTAATATTTCACTATAATAAGTAAGTCATTACAGGATATATGCTTTACTCCTGAATCACGCTCTCTATAAACAAAAACCCATTGCGTAGTTTCAAAGATTTAAGCTTACAAGACCGGGTATCAAATACATTTTATGCTATGTAGAAAAAATTAAGTAAAGTCGACACATTTGTACCTGGTTTAGTATTATTAGTCTGAAATTTCGCTTCGCTATATTGACACGCGGTAAAAGAGAATAAATACGGCCCTTAATGTACCAAATAAAAATAGAACGCAAAAACTAGCTCCAAATTATTTCAATATTTGTAAGGAAATTGCGTGTTACATAAATTTTGAAATGCTTAAATAAAAGAGAAAAATTGTTTTTACCGTATCAGTGTATAATCATTACTAATGAATTTTTATTAATGATTATATCTTGAAGTCTAATTTAACAATAGTTCAATAAAATATTTTTAGTCCAAAATGTTTACCTAATTCAGATCAAATTTAGCGCACAGCACAATCAAATCTTCATCTGTGTGGTGACAGATTAAGAATTATCTATTCATCAGGGTCTCGTAAGAGGCGACTGATTGAACAAATTATTCAGGAAAATATCACTGTAAAGTGAAGGAAAGCTTGAAACAAACCCTGTTCCAACTTTCTCTGACCAGCGTAGTATAGTAGGCCAAAATTTCCTTGAGAGGTCTACGTCCAGCAGTGGACTGTAAAAGGCTGTTAATGCTTAACGCTTAGATGCCCTAGATTACAGGTAGCGAAAACTAATTTCATAATCTTGCAAGTATTTCTATTAAAACAATTAACCTTTATTACTTTATTACTGTCCGTCCGGATTAAGAATACATAGTGTTACCATCCCTATTCATACCGTGGGTGTCGCAAAAGGCGACTACGGGAACAAAGTACACAAGACAACATCATTACAAAGAGAAGGAAATCTTGGAACAAACCCTATTCCAACCCGTCTGGCCAGCTGGGTATAGTAGGCCAAAACCTCCTTGCTAAGGCGAGGTCTATGTCCAGAAGTGGATTGTAAAAGGCTGTTGATGACTTTATTTCTTCAAGAATTTTGAAGAAGTTCGCATGTTACTTCATAACATTAGCAAATTGAATATTTTAATCAGACTACGTGAACTTTAAATTCTTTAAATATCTACAATAATGTGTAAATAGAAACGTGAACAGCATACAATTACCTAATTATCTCCGTTTTCCAGGAGCGTTAT
Organism: Hypercompe scribonia; assembly: GCA_949316085.1. Taxonomy (NCBI): domain Eukaryota; kingdom Metazoa; phylum Arthropoda; class Insecta; order Lepidoptera; family Erebidae; genus Hypercompe; species Hypercompe scribonia. The sequence continues at coordinate 21,618,671 of OX438981.1, read as the reverse complement.
CAACCATTTGATTCCAGTTTTTAACATCAAAGCGATCTATTTCCAGCCAGCCTTTGAAAGGCTCTTTGGCTTTCCTTGAGATTTCCCAATGGAATCGTGTTGGGACGTTGAGCACTCTTGATAGACATGCCACGGCTTTTTTAAACTTTGCATACTCTTTGTAGAAATTTCTTGAAAGTTCTAAGGAAAGATTCAGTTTAAATAAATCTTCTCAGGTATTCAAAATTCTTGGGAACGACAGACGAAGAAAATATTTTGCGGAATTATTTTACAAATAACAGTACTTATATATAATATCAAAATAACTTCATCTATGCAAATTACATAAAAATACTTTTGTTGACTTATTTAGTTTCTTAGACTATTTAATCGTTTATACAGTTTATTTATTCTTTAGCTTAATATTGTATATTTTTTCTCTATTAAATAATGAAAAAATAGGTTGAAACTGATACAATTGGGTAGATGACTGTATCGTAAATAAATACCAATGTCCACTACATGAAAACTAATATCGCGAAACATTTCGTAAAATACAATTTACATAACTTTTTATTATTATTACGAATTTCAATCAAATATACAGTGAAATATATTGTTCAATTGACTAGTCTAAAACAGTGACGTCACAATTTGGTATTTCGTACATTTTTCATACAAAATGGTCGTTTTGACAGATGATAAAAAGTAACTAATTTGACTAAGGTGTCATCTAGGTATTACGGTTACAAAACAATTTAAACTGTAACTTTGCAGTTGATAAGAAAAAATAATTTGTACTGTGAAACTTTACTACCCTTAGGAAACTAAACAATGTTGATACAACTAAGTTTGGAATATCTAGTAGTTCCAGTTATTGTGTTTTACTTAAGTTTTCAAAACTACGGCATCTATTTAGTAACAATTACATTAATATTATTTAGGAATAATGTAATGGTTACAATATTGCAACAAACAGTTATGCGCAATGTTATAAAATTGGTAAACCGGCGTTAATCGGTAAAAATATTACCGGTTAACGCTTATATTAATGATAATATTTCATCTACGCCTTATGTATTTACGGTTTTTTTTCTATTGTTGACATTGTCTTCAAAGTATATGTGGAGAAGTACACTGTTTATCTCAGTGATTTCTAATAAGCTCTAATGCTTATTCACATATGTATGAATCATTGAGCTCGAAAGCCTGTATATGTGAACTAATTAAGCTCTGAAAGTTGTCTATACTGTAATTAATGTTAAAAGCAATATATTACCTTCAAGTATCCCTTACACTGACTGGGAATCCCACACAAAATCACATGATTTTGAATGGTATGTATACCACCTGGTACTTAAGCCAAATTCATAGATTTATTCTGTCTGACATAATTCATTAGTTATGCCGGACTATTCTGAAAAATTTAAAAAACAAAGATAGCAAATAGCTTTCCCTTTATAATATAAAATTTCTTGACATCACATTCAGCATTCATAACGTAGAACAAGTTCGATCAATAATGTAACCAAGCCATAGTCTGTTTCATATTGCCCTCGGAATGTCGTTTGGCTCGTCGTACTAGCATCTGTTGTGCTAAAACATCTTAAAGCACTTATCCAGCATCATTTTGCTTAACGTCATGACGACAGGCGGCCGTCAAAAATAAGTACGACAAAGTAAAATTTAAAATTCTGTCTGCAGGCAAGTTTTAGTAGGCAAGCAACAAAAAGTTTTTAATTTGGTAAAGTTAATCCAGGTAGGATTAATGTTACCAGTTTAAAATTACGACTTGGTTAATAATAACTAGTACCTAATACTACTTACGTGTTGTCTTATTTAAGGCTAGCAATTAGTGCGGGCGTTTCTAAGTACTTTAAGGTGTGACAGAGATAAAATTAATTGAACCTGTATTAAAACGGTAAGCTCTACTTCACGGCACTAAATTTTATAAGATTTGTACATTTTTTAGTTCAAGTAATGTTAAAGTATTTTACATCGTAAGATTAGCATCAGCAGCAAATGTATTAATTAGAAAATTGTTTTAGGCAACTAAGATTATTAAATCTTTTCATTTGGTTATTATTTAATACGGGTATAAAATTAACATTCGCAAAAAATATATTTTAGCATTAAAAATATTAGAGCATATTTGTAAATAAAAATTGTTTATTTTTTAAAATGTCAGATTAATAATACAGGCTTTTAACTCCTGGTTTCAAAAAAAGAATGTCATTGAAATATTTTTTCAAATTAAGAACTCTCTCTCGGATCGAACTCGAATTTTAAATCCGCTAAGAAGGTACGAACCAGGGCTTATGACTCGGTGTTAACACATTACTAAGTTAAACAATCCTAGTCAGTTCAGTTTATGATAGGTGAGCATTCGTAATATATTGATACTCCTCCATGTCCCAGTTACCATACAAACATGGAAATCGTTACGGCTAGGTAAAGGCCTAAAAAATTCCAAGGACAGTCTACCTCCAAAATTTCGATATCACCTAGTACTTAGGAAGTGGAGATCGAATGGCCATCGCTTGCGTAAAAAAACCATATCATAGTAGGCTTAAACCCGACCCCAACCTAATTTGGGAAAAAAGGTTTGGAGGAAAACAGCCAATTTAAATATAGACATTTATTCCTTTACGATAATACTGGTTTCGTTCCATATTTAAAATTGAACTTTGTTTTTATTTAGAATTTAAAAAAGTCTTTATTATATATTAAACCTCCTTGATGGAAAAAAGGCATTTTATATGAATGCGACAAAAATACTTATGCATAGAGTAGTATACGGGGGATGATTTATCGATACATGCCTGCAGCTGCTACAGCGCTGACGCGACGGGTTGTGATGCGATTCGAATTTACTTTTTAATACATAACTGGGCTCAGTGGAAACAGTGCACAACCATAGAGCTTATTAGTTTTTATTTTTAATTCTTTAATATACAAAATAATAACTTAATATAAGTTAATTCCTGAAATATATACGTCTATCACAAATAAATGATGCAATAAAATCTTTGTCAAACTGGTTTGTTAAGATAAAGTTCCAAGACCAAACAAACACTTATTTATCTTTATAAAGAAATAGCTTCCGCCCGCGACTTTGTCCGCGTGGAATAGTTACTTTGGGCTGACGCTTATTTTAACCCACGACTTCGTTTATATAGGTGAGTAAGGGAACAATTCTATCATACATGATGTATGCGAAACTTTAACCGTTTACGCAGCGCAAACAGCGGAAGCTCTCATTAGGAACAAAGTCACCCGATTTTGAGACATTCTTCATTGTTACTCCGTTCCTATTGACTTTAGCGTGATGATATATAACCTATAGCCTTCCTCGATAAATAGGCTATCCAATATAAAACAAAATTTTCAAAACCGACCTGTAGTTCCTGAGATTAGCGCGTTCAAACAAACAAAACAAACAAACTCTTCAAGCTTTATTTAGTATAGATTTCTTTAAGGTGTCATTGTCACAGTATTACAGTGACATAAGCTTAGTATAGATACGAATTATACTCAATAGCGTTAACTATATATTGTAAAAGTTAATAAAAAAATACAATTAAATTTTGTCAAGAAAAACGCTTTTCGCTAAATTAGTTTTTAAACAGTCGACGTCCATTCAGCTCAAGGCAATCTTTTGTATTTTAAATATTGAAGTAATGTTCCGCATTGCAGCTTTATAATGGCTTCTCTATAACACTTTCTTCTTCATGAAAATTATTTTGCTTTAGAAATTGAGATTCTGCCGTGGTCGCGTGGGAGTCATGCTTCAGCGCATACAGGTCGACTAGATCGTTAGTATTGCCCTGCCACGATCTCATATAAAACTGATTCTTTCGTTACTTTTGAGTAAGTGAGATTACCGGAGACCCAAACCCCCCAAACTTGGGTAATTTAAAGGATACTTGTGTCCCAAGCCTCGGCGACGGCACTGTAAATTAGTCACACGGCTGCCGCCGCTGCCATAAAGAGAAGTTTAAAGTAGAAAAATTTGGAAATAAAAGAGATTGACCGATTCAATAGACAATTAGGCGATAATTAATCGATTATATTGTATTTAATAAGTAGATTAAAATCTGTAGCTGTTGGCAGTATAACATTTTTTTCTGTTATTATCAGAGCAATAACGGTCGTGATATCAAAACCAAAACAAACAAAGGAAGCGACTTGAAGGGATCAACGACACAAAAACTCGACTGACCGGGTTGCGTAGGAGTCGGCTATTTTAATCTTAGTTTATATGTCCGTCTCGCTTTGTCATTAAAGCAACGTATAACTCTGTCTTCTACAGATATTGTGCAAGAATTGGCAACGTATATATTTTTCTCGCATGTCCTGTGCCAAAATTGCACGTGGATGACCCGAACCCAGATAGATAATATTATTTTGTAAGTGGGTTCCACTATTTCTTCGTAGTGATTTCAAAACCGTTTACGCTATAAATAAAGAATATGAGTAGACATAGAGTGTTACGTTTAAAAGAAATTCACGACAATTTTGTGTGTGATCTGTTACGTTTTGAATTTTTTTTTTTTCTATTAATCCTACCAAAGTGACTCTATTATGCCTGATGGAAAGCATGAATAGAATCCAAGAGCGGTGGTCGCCATACTCACTGCGAATGCCGACAGTGCAATATGACAACCCACGCTATGGCGGCCTAATGAGATACTTTTTCAATTTTCTATTATCAACTTTTTTCCATTTCATATAATTTGTAATTTTCTTTTCATTCGTTTGGTACAAGTCGAATGTAACCTTACAGACCTTTTTACCGACTTTGAATCCACATTCTACATGCCCGCAGGGTTAGTGGTCCTCTTTTAACATTTTCAGTGACTACTCGACCTGCGGGCAGTTTTAAACCATTTGAAAAATATTTTTTTAATAAGCTGGTAGCCATTTATTTCAGTGGCATGTTAATTTATTTTTTATTATTACGTCAGTAAAATTTGCAAGTTTATGGTTCTCTAGTGGGTCTGAAATTATAGTAAGATTACAATGCTTATTGCAACAAATAATTGATCATCTGTAGTTATAAAAAATCGTCATAATCAAATAAACGATAATCATGGAAAGTAGGTGATACCTATAATATTATAGTCTCGAAATGAACTAATGTGGCAACGTATTTTATATCGTTTAAAGTTTTGCTCAGTTAACTTTACCAGAGATTCCGAGGTCTTTCATCCAAAAAAAGTATTCTTAGACTGCTGAAAGTGTTGAAAATATACAATATTCCATCCCTCAAAACTGATAACTATACAAAATACTAGTTGACCCGCACAACTTATGCGTCTCTCAAGAGTAACTGTAGATTTCATTATTTTTCTCACAATTACTATATTTTTTAACCATGATACCAGCAGAGCCATGACTATACACGTAGCTCATTTATAACTTTAGTCCTTAAAATGTAGCTTGATCTCTGTAAATTGTAAAAAGACACTAGTGACAGTTGTCACTATTGACAGTTGTCACTAGTGTCATTTTGTCACTAGTGTCATTTTAGAACTTACGAGGTACGCTTTAGATGTGAATTATAATATTTATAACGCAGAACTTCATTTGTCATAAAACTAACACTTAACACGTTGAACGCCATGGCGGACGCCATGTGTCCGACAGCATACTGTCCCCTGGAGCCACACCATTAAATCGAAAATCGTCCAAAAATCGCCAAGGTGTTTTTTTGCAAATATTGTCAGTAAAACCCCTAAAAATAATGGGCGACTTACGAAAACAGCGATTGAATTGAACGTTTAAAAATACATTAGTATAGCTATAACATTTTTAGAAACAACTTATTGAAATTGAAAAGCCTGTAAATTCTAAGTCCTTTTGATTTTTTTTTGTGCCAAGCGGCCTTATTGTACTGCGAGGCCGCGCGGGTCACATGCCTTGGTAAAAACAGTCGAAACACTGTCCGTTGGCTCCCTAGAGGCTTCTGAAGTGATCGAGGGCATGCGGACACATGGTGTCCGACGCGGCCTCTTGGACCCAACATGATGGCAGTCACATGGTGTCCGTCACGGCCCATTGAACTAAACATGGTTTTTAGTCTGGCGTTCAACGTGTTAAAGAATGAAATGATACAAAATATAATCACTTGTTCAAAGTCTCTTCGTTTCGTAGTCATTTGTCGCAGAGATCAAGTTCTGTTTAGGTAAATTTTCCAAAACGTCGTAAGTCCTTTCAAGGTCACCAACTATGAGTGGCGTAACTAAACAAATTGTGTCGTTTTTAGTGGACAGTATTATATGAAACATATTCGCTTAGTATTTTTCTATACATGTATTGTGTGCAGTTGTGTGATCACATTATGATTACGTCGTGTTAGTGCAGTGTAATGACATCTTAGTTAGTTCTACAACAGTTGTATAATGTCGAAGACTCTCAACGCCTACAGAATGTAAGTATACCTAATAATAATATAATATTTCTAACATCTGATACGTCATCTAGTCTCAAATTAAGCAGAGCTTGTACTATGGGTACTAGACAAGTGATCTGGATGTCGTAATAGCAGCTGTTCCCGGATCCCTCCTATGTCAGGCGCAGAGTGGCACACCGTGTGGTTTTAGTCGGTCCGATTCCGACACACCACCCCGCCGTAAACCCCGGTGGGGTGACGGCCCGAGGGGGTTTCCACACGTTAAAAAAAAAAAAAAAAGGGTACTAGAAAACTGATAAAATACACATATGAAGGTCATAGCAACATTTTTTCTGACTCTGGCATCAAACTCGAGACCTCAAGCACAATAGTCGCATACACTACACCACCAATTTGATTACTTCATGACTTATTTGCGTGTGTAACTTCATTGTTCATGTTTTCTACCTTTTTATGATAATCATAACATCCTTTCTTATACTGGTAGAAAGTATCGCTTTCTATCAATATTATAAAAGTCAGGTTTTTGAGGGAATTAATGAATGTACATTTCAAAAATCGTCAACTCGGTGACTTGAGTTGCAAGTATTATTAGACGGCGGTAGTCGTTTACCAACCTCCTTGCTAAAGAGAGGCCTATGTCCAGTAGTGGACTGTAAAAGGCTGTTGATGAGTCATTTACCATAAAGTATCATAAAAAAAGGTGCATAGGGTTCCCATCAAGAAATTAGGATCTCAAGTTAACATCATCTGCAAGTGGTGCACTCATCGACAGACGAGGCTCTTGCAAACAAAACATCTCGATTAGCGGCTATAGGCTCGCCATCTATTACGTGGGATCAAAACACTGGTGAAAAGTAGGCATTTAGTACCTGCCTACCCCTCCGGTGAAACAGGCGTGATTTTATGTATGCATCATGAAAGTTAGTTTTACTCTCAAACAATTTTTTATGGAACTTTATAGAGTTGCAGTCTCTGCTGTAATTGTAACATTTTTTAGAATTACACGACAATAAATAAATACTAATTAAGTCGATAAACGAGTATGCTCTACATAATTTTATAAAATAAAACACTACTATAAAAGTTAATAAAATAAATTGCAGAATCATTTCTTTAAAACACTCGTAGTTATCTATAGAAAAAAATACATTTACGAATTAGGTACTAGATATATTATTATAATTATACATGCCGTGATACACTTTTAAACACATTAATATTAATTTTATATCGTATTACAGAAATCTATCGATAAGTAATAAGTTGCTTCTAAGTAAACTCGATTGAAAATTAATATCGATTATAACTTGAACCTGTTCTTCGTCAACGACGATGTTGTTTCGTTTTCTTTTTTTTAATTTTTTTTTTGTTGCTACACATAATAAAATTTTGTGCTTTTTCTTCTAACCATTTTCTTTTGTTGAGTGTATACTTTTTAGCTTTCCATTATTGTACCAGTAGGTGCGACCACGACTTTACCTTGATCATTTTTGTACCCAAGCATTTCTGGGTTTCTATCTGAATTATTCTTAGATCCTTTTTTAAGCAGTCGGGTAATAGTTTATATTTTACACTAGACATGCAATATCTGTATCATCACATCCTCAGTAACAGTAAGACCGCATTTTATATAATACTAGTTGACCCAGCGAACTTCGTACCGCAAGACTATTTTTTTTCTTTTTTTAACTTTTCTACCGGGCTGATATGTGAATCTAAACTAACCAGGACACCTCCCAAACGCATACAAAAAAATTCATTCAAATCGGTCCAACTATTTAGGAGAGTTCAGTGACATACACACGTACAGTAAAATTACATAGACAAAAAGTTGAACTTAACAATATATTATATATACATATTTGTAATGTGCTCGACAAGACCTTTCGTTTGATACTAAACACGTGATGATTGTCTCATTTGCATTTTGGCGAGGCTAGAAACTGAGGTTTAATTGTAAATTTAAATATAATCGTATAACATTTAGATAAAGTCTATATCGTCTATGTCCCTCGGCTCATTATTATAAATCTATTCACACCTTATTAAAATCGGTTCAGCACTTGAGGCGCTACGGTAGAACATGCAAACATACATAGACTGCCTTAATCATTACCCTTCCTTTGCTGCCGCAATCGGGTAAAAAGAGATAAGATAGTTTTTATTATATCTCAAGTTTTACTGTTTGTTACTGTAATAATTATAAAACATAAAACGAAGAAGTTACATGACTCAGTTTTGGCATCAACCTCCCTCCCTCTTGATATTTAGCACAGTAATTTATGTCAAATTGAACTTGACTAATAAACAGACCATTATCACTCGTCGTGACCATACATTTTGAGGGGGGAGTGATTAATCACTGTAAAAGCAACATGAATATGCCCTTAATTAGCAATGGGCAGATTTATAGTTTATAGCTATGATGTTGAGATTTATGGCTTTCATTGCCATGTTTTATTGCCATTTGGAAATAAATAGATGTAATGTGATCTCGATTTATGTTATTAAATATACTTTCGCGTTTATATCTCTAAAGGGGTACTGAATCTTGCATTCGAAGTCTTATTATTATTATTTTTTTTTCTATATGAAGAACCTGCCAAAGTGACTGTACTCTGCCTGATGGAAAGCATGAATAGAATCCAAATAGTTGTGGTCACCATACTCATTGCAAATGCAGACAATGCAGTGTGGTGACCCATACTATGGCGGCCTAGTGAGATGCTTTTTCACGCCTCACTTGAGGACGTAAAAGGCATGACAGTCATCGTGGCAGTAAACCTCCCATAGTTAGGTTGAGACCGGAGGCCCATTGATGCAGACGGCAGGTGGCTCTTCGACGAGCACTTCCGACAGCTTACTCCAAAGCTGGTCGGCGCTGCTTCCGCCCTTGGGCGACTTTTGCCCAATTTGGGTGGAGCCAGCGTCGCGACGAGACGGCTATACACGGGAGTTGTCCGGTCAATGGCACTGTATGGTGCACCGGTGTGGGCGGCGGCTCTGACCGCCCAGAATAGGGCTCGCCTCTGGCGCCCTCAGAGGATATTGGCGGTTAGAGCCATACGTGGTTACCGCACCGTATCAACGGAGGCGGCGTGCGCCTTGGCCGGAACTCCCCCGTGGGATTTGGAGGCGGAAGTGCTCGCCGAAGTTTATCGGCGGACGGCTGACTTCCGGGCGGGTAGCGGCATACGGCCCCCGCCCGAAGAGATACGCGAGTGGCGAGAGGCCGCTCGTCGAGCCACGATGGCTCGTTGGTCGTCCCGGCTGGAGGCTCCACGTGCTGGCTTTGCCGCCGTGGAGGCTCTCCAGCCGGTCATCGCCGAGTGGGCAGGGCGGCAGCATGGGACCCTTTCCTTCCGACTGACGCAGGTCCTTTCCGGGCACGGTTGCTTCGGGAAGTATCTGCACTCGGTCGTCAGGAGGGAATTGAGTCCCGCCTGTCACCACTGCGACTGTAGTGAGGACTCGGCTCAGCACACGCTAGCAGTTTGTTCCGCTTGGGCGGCGCAGCGTGGGGTCCTCACTGCAGTTATTGGAGCTGATCTCTCGCTACCGGCCGTCATACGCTCCATGGCCGGTAGCGACAGTTGTTTTACCGCGGTCGCAACCTTCTGCGAAGACGTAATTTCGCGGAAGGAGGCGGCGGAGAAGGCCCGGGAGGACGATATCCACTCGGACCCAATTCGCCGCCGGCGAGCCGGGCGGCGGAGGCGCGCATACCAGCGCCTCATGCCGCCTTGAGTGTGGCCGCGGGTGGACGGGACGGGTTTTCCCCTCCATCCGCTATAGTGGCCAGCCGCGAGGAGGTGATGTGCATGTGTGCCGTACGTCGCCTAAATAGAGAATTTATCCGCAGATGGTGCCCGCTTTAGCGGGCAGGCGCTGGGAGAGATTTGGATGTCGTAACAGCAGCGGTTCCCGGATCCCTCCTATCTCAGGCGCAGAGTGGCACACCGTGTGGTTTTAGTCGGTCCGATTCCGACACACCACCCCGCCGTAAACCCCAGTGGGGTGACGGCCCGAGGGGGTTTCCACACGTTAAAAAAAAAAAAAAAGGGGTGTCAGTTATCGTATCTTATGTTTTGTGGAATATAATACTTAACTAACTTACACAAAAAGAGTATACCTGTTGCCATCGTCAAATACTTTCGGGGTTAGGAGCCTAAATAAAGAGTATATTAAAAGGTAAGGGTTAAAGGCTTAAACGGATGGATTGGGGAATGTAAATGATTGGTTACTAGGCACTGTAGGTTGCGGAAAAGTCTGACTTTGTCACATTGTAATTATATTTTTTTTTCTATATTAAGAGCCTGCCAAAGTGACTCTACTCTGCCTGATCGAAAGTATGAAAAGAATCTAAGAGTTGTGGTCATCATAGTCATTGTAAATGTAGACAATGCAGTATGGTGACGCGCAGTATGGCGGCCTTGTGAGATGCTTTTTCACACCCCGCTTGGGGACGTAAAAGCATGACAATGTAAGGCTTACACTGTTACCACGATAACTGTCACCCCTGCATCAAAGGGCCTCCGGTCTCACACTCACCAACGAAACACGACAACACGGATGCTGGCACTTCTACACTAGCTGATCTGACAAACGTTGTTTTACCATATTTAAAAAAGGAAGTTGGGGGTAAGATTGTCAATAATACTTTACCGGCTCTTAACTTATAAATATACAAAAAAGCAGTAATATGAGTTGGGTCGTTTCGGAGGAGTATAATCACAAACATCATGACACGATATATTTATATATTACACAGGGTATATCATGAAGTATGTATTGTATATACAAGACAATATCATTACAAAGAGAAGGAAAACTTGGAACAAACCCTATTGCAACCCGTCTGGCCAGCGAGGTATAGTAGGCCAAAACCTCCTTGCTAAGGAGAGGCCTATGTCCAGCAGTGTACTGTAAAAGGCTGTTGATGATGATAATGATGATGATGATGATGATGATGATGATGATGATGATGATGATGATGATGATACATGATAATTTACATATGCCTTCTGATTTATAACAGATACCAAACTTAGATTTTAATTAGTTTGATCAAGAAATTCGTTCACTTTCTAACGCGATAATTTTTATTTAATTAAACTTCTATTGAATAATTCATCAATCATAACTTTCCCTAACTTGGGGGCGTTGATAAACAACTTATCAACTAATAAGTAAGTTTTAATTAGTTTCTTTAATTTTCGTTGCAAATCAGGTTTCGATGTAAATAAATATTTTGGACATTTTAACGCACAACACCATCTAGTCACGAACTAATCAGAGCTTGTTTTATGGATACTACTGATATAGATACGTATATACTATTTTTGTAAATACATACATATTATAAAAGAAGACACCCAAACTCTGAAAAAAAATATTTACATATCATGCAGATATTTGGACCAACCCCGGAATCGAACCCGAGACCTCAAACACAGTAGTCGCATACGCTACCACTGCGTGACCGAGGCAGTCAATATATGGAATAATATAAATAAAACAATTAGATTTGATATTTAATATTCTAAAGACATTTAAAAAGATATTTTATCAAAACATAACTTACGTGCATATACGAGAAGCACCATTCATTTCGTCATGATTCTAAACTCATTACAATCTGTTCAAGCAGTTACGAGTTAGTGTAAGATAAAGACATACATACATTAATACTGATAACGTTGCACCCTTTATCTGGGCAATCGTGTAAGAATGTTTACGTTTGCCGCAAAACTTTACTAACACTAGAGACTGGCTGCCGCTATCTTTCTGCAGGAGAAGAAATTTTTTAAAACGGTGGCACTGGAAATAAGGATGTGAAAAGAAGGCTCAACAACAATTTGAAGATCACACAAAGTGTTGTCTTGTGTTGGGTTTGAACCCACAACACTCATCGTGGCTATTTCAACCGCTATGAGTACTCTATCTGCGGAATAGAGCCTACTATACTTCTTAACCGCAGCTCCAAAATGATGCACTGTAAAAACCATAATGAGCAAAAGCATTCTTCTGGTGTTGACAATTCCATGAAGAAGTTAAGAAAGTGCTGGTCTGATCTACGTGACTAGTAGTGATGTGCCAGATATCCGAGTGTATAAAACAATCTGTATCCGAATTCATATCCGTTATTTTTTGATGCACTGGTGTTGCATACACTATCATAATGTTTATAAAACTCTAGATTTGTTTTTCAAAATTAAACATTTACTACTAGCATTTATTATGTACTGTTTGTCTGTCTTTACAAGCAAATTAAACCTTTATAACCAAATATCTCAAATTATTTAATACCTGAACATCAACTGACGTTTCAAGGTCATACGCATAGACATTAACAAAGGAAAACATTTTGTCCTACTAATATTATCAATACGAAAATTTGTGAGTATGTTTGTTACTCTTTCACGAAAAAACTACTGGACGGATTTGGATGAAACTTTACAGTAATATAGGTTATATATTGGGCAAACATATAGACTACAATTTGTAATGATTTTATGTAATTTTGGTCGTAAAATAACGATGAATATCAATTAACATGAAAAAAAACTGACCTCTGAGAGTTATTTTGGTGTACACTGCCTAAACCATTGAAGTTACATAAATACGATGTACCGTAGGATTGTTTGTATGTCAAAAAAATATATTTATTTAAAATGATCTGTTCAGAAAGTTAATGTGACAGACCAAATTCCACGCGAGCGAAGCCGCGGGCAAAAGCTAGTCTAATATATAAAATTCTCGTGTCACAGTTTTCGTTGCCATACTCCTCCGAAACGGCTTAACCGATTTTGACCGGTATCTATGAGAATCGGCCAACATCTATTTTTCATCCCCCTAAATGTTAGGGGTAGTACAACCCTAAATTTTTTTTTTTATTTTTTAGACAAAATTTTTAATTTCTATTTTTTTATGATACAACATACAAAAATACATACAATCCTCAATTTTCACCCTTCTACAATCAACCCTTATTTTTTAATAGCCATTTTAGTAAAAATGGCAAAACAACGTTTGCCGGGTCAGCTAGTAATCTATATTTGTATCTGCAGTTATATCACTAGTTATTAGTCGTCTAACAGTAGTGTGCTTAATATAGAAATGTATTGATCGCTGGCAACACAGCTAGCATTATTATTTGCAGTAGTGTGAAAAGCGTATGAAGAAAATAATATACGTCGAACTATAAATCGCGTCGCAGTTGTCACGGCTTATTGTATCGAGACAAATCGTTTGAAACAATCGTGTTATTTATATTTATTGCCTATATGGCTGTAAAATGTTAACGACAACCTAGAGGCAAACCTTGAAGGGGTGTGCTTACTGTGAGGTCAACCTAGATTTTCGCTTGACAGAATGTGTCTTAAGACAACTCATATTGACGTTAAGACACCAAAAGCCTTTGAAAACACAAATAGTAACATGAAATAGATAATAGAACATGATAATCTTAAGAACTGTTAGTGAAATTTATGTAATTCTTTTCGTTTTGGATAGCTTATTCGTAAAAAGGGTTATGGATTATGTAACATCGCACTACGAGCTTTAGAAACTGATAGGTAGCAACGTAGAAAAGGTTTTACTTACCGTTTGAGTTCCGAAGGCCCTTTATACAACTGTATATCCTGGATTAAGTAAACGTAGGCAATAGTTTTTTTTTAAAGAGTAATCTAATCTCAAGTCCTACCCGACGGAGAACGAGGGAATCACTGTTCGATATCAACCTCCAAAATTGTGTTGTATCCCTTCACGTAGGTAATATATACGAGTAAATCGGATAAATTGAAATCTCCTGGTCATCATTGTCATAAAACCAAATTTAAGGTTACTCCATACCTAGTATTAGATGTTCATGTTAGTGGATAACCCTGTACTCAGCGGATGTTACCTTTGTTGAGGGTCACCTCGAGACAGATGTGGCTGTAGTGAGATGACCCTCAGTGCATGACGTATGGCGGTCGAATCAACATTGACCCTGACGTTCGGTAACTTGTCATCGGCCTCCCTACCGTGTATTATTTCATTGACACATTCTGACCTTAGTCTACGTCATTAAGTTTCAAATCTGTGTAACAAGTTGTGATTAATGTCTAATGTGTCAATCAAATATTGTCCGTGTGGTGACGGATTAAGAATACATAGTGTTACCACCGCTAATCATCCCGTGGGTGTCGTAAAAGGCGACTAAGGGAACAAAGTATGCAAGACAACATCATTACAAAGAGAAGGAAAACTTGAAACAAATCCTACACCAACCCGTCTGGCCAGCGTGGTATAGTAGGTCAAAACCTCCTTGCTAAGGAGAGGCCTATGTCCAGCAGTGGTTTGTAAAAGGCTGTTGATGATGATGATGTGACAATCAAATGCGATATACGAACGCGCACATGTATTAAAAGAGATATTGCCCGTTTTTCTAAGTAGACGATCATATTTCGGCAACAAGGTCACAAAATTAGCCAACTATAAAATACCTATAAAGAAGCTCAAGTGTTTCTTAAGTTCCCTACCCTCCCTTTCTTTCAGTCACGAGAGAAGTGGAACTCTTCAAAACCGGCAACATACTTCTGTCTTTTGAATTGTAGGTGTCCATAGACGACATTACTTACTTAACTTCAGGTGAATAGTTCGTTCATTTACCCCCTGTTTCATTAAACGCGGGTCAGCAGTACTCCAAAGATTACATAAATTTTATATAAATTTAATTTAAAATACGTAGAAATAAATAAATAATAATAAATAATAAATATTTCGGACATTTAACACCAACATCGTCTAGTTTCAAACTAAGCAGAGTTTGTGCTATGATAACTAGACTAACTGATAGAATACTTATATACTTTTTTTTGTAAATACATACATATTATACATAGAAAACACCAAAACTTCGAAACAAATATTTGCAGATAATACAAACATTTGGTCCGACCCGGGAATCGAACCCGAGACCTCAAGCATAGCAGTCGCATTCATTACCGCTGCACCACCGAGGCAGTTAGGAAGGAAAGGAAGGGTACGACCCTGATTCATAATGCGTCGTCACGACGTATTTTCTCATTTGTCGTATCACTGAGATTAAAAGTTTGCCATAGACAACACAGTCTATAAGCAAACATGCCCGTCCTTGACCCTTCCTCAGGCTCATCCGGGCTCGTTTTCAATGGACCTTTTCTAATTGAACTTTACGAAATATTTCACCCGTATTAAATAATCCTCGTCTTTATAATTCGGGCAATGTAAATTGTTAAATTCTGCTTTTATATCCGAGGCAACGGTACTTTGTATAATTACAGTAATTGTTTATTTCTAAGTGCTTTTTTTCATTAGTTTTGTTGCTCGTTTCTGATTATAAATATTAACAACAAAAATTGTAGTTACGTCTAGCATATCTTTACTTAGCGATGAATGAGTGAATTGAGTTTAATATTCCATTAGACCCACGGTTCTGCTCGTGTAAACGGCATTTATTCTGATGTATAAGCTATATTACTGTGAAGTTTCATCTAAATCCGATGAGTAGTTTTTGCGGGCAAGAGTGACAAACCCACACAAGCTTTTGCATTTATAATATAAGGATTCTCTTAGTCGGATTATACTGCTTTATTAAGTATATTTTTCTTCTTATATATTACTAGCATTCCGCCCGCGGCTTTGCCCGCGTGGAATTCGGTTATATCACGTGACATGGTAAGAAGTACCCTATAGTCTTTCCCAAGGTTTAGACTAATTGACAAAATTGGACACAAAAAAAGGCAACGTCATGATTTTAAGTTTGACAATAAGGAACTTCCATACAAACTTTCGTCCCCTATTTCAACCCCTTCTACCCTTATTTTCGCGATAAAAAGTATCCTATGTCCTTTCCCAAGTTCAGTTCTATCTTCATACTAAATTTCATCAAAATCGGCTCAGTGGTTTAGGCGTGAAAGCGTAACAGACAGAGTTACTTTCGCATTTATAATATTAGTAGGGATAATATAAATCATTCCTTATATGCAATGTATAGATCTCAGCTTGAAATGTCCTTGGAATATTCTTTAGATATGAATATTACTTAGAAACTCTCATTTCATGCATCACGGAATAGCAATTTATGCATTGTAACGCTCTTTTACGAAGCAAACTTTGTAACAAAATCTAAAATTCAATTTGTCCCTGAAGAATGTACACTCGCAATAACTAAATGCGCAACACAGTCGAGTTTATTCCCCTCTGTACAGTAAAATATTTTACAATTTAAGTTTTGACCGTCGTATATGCATTAGTTATACGACACTGACTGCATTCGTTGGTATAAAACTGACGAGATTCTCAATATGGCTGTATTTTATTTAAGTTTATTTCTAAAGGGAGACCTATGTCAAGCAGACTATGAAAGATTGATGTGATGTAATTGAATGGACAATAGAATTTAAACCTTAAGGTGGTTAAATTAAAAATTACAATTGTGTACTGTAATTACAGTCGGTGATACTTTTGATGTCTTATTTCTTTATAGACTTGACCACATCGGCGATTTATGTAGCTCAAACGTTCGATCAATGTAGTCACGATATGTTAGCATTGTACTGAAGATATATGACCATGTGTGTGTCAGAATTTGTAATGGTTTTACTGCTGCGCTCGGCCGTTGTCTAGACACATCGATTGCCTAGGCTTTGTGTGGACGTTAGTAATTGCATTAAAGGCACGTAGCCTTTTGTTTTAACAGCTATCGGTAACGTTATGGGCTCATGTTTTGTTACTATTTCGTATTCTGTTGGTAATTGAACATTTAATCTTTGTCAAATATTCGTAATTGACTTGTTTAAGCACTCTATTCTTTAAAACCATCGGTCAACTTTGAGCAATACGTTTTTTATTTTAAGTAATTTGGTTATATAATGATAGGTCTTGTACAATTATATACATTATGACCCTTAGGAGTAGAGTATGAAATTGTAGGTAAATGCTAATAATGAACAATAGCCCGCTACATAAAGTAAATAAGTAAATGGACCTTTTTCAAACTAAAGTGGTTGATATCGGTCACTGAAATAAATTGGGTACCTAATGCAAAACAAATAGGTACTTATTCTTTCTCATTGCCCGCTAAATTTAGCCATACTCCAAGAAAATAACCATTACTCTTCCATCTTTGAAGAGATAATCCGGATGGCTTAATAACAGCAGTTCCCGGATCCCTTACATTCCAGGCGCAGAGTGACACACCGTGTGGTTTTAGTCGGTGCGATTCTGAGACCACACCGCCGCAAACCCCGCTGCGGTGACGACCCGTGGGGGTATCCACATGTATACTATCTATTTTAAATGTACACTCCAATCATTCGCTAATATAAGTATTTATTTATTAAACTCATAACCTGTCATAAAATTAATATGACCGCAAATAACTTACAAACTAATTTATCACTTGTGACAGTTATTAGTACCTGACTATTTGGTTTGGGAAATGAAAATCCTTTTTACAAATATGTAGCTTTTGGCAACCTTCCAAATTATTAGTCACCAAGTAGCGTATCAACTATGAGTTAATATTTGAAGATAATTTAACCAGGATTTTACATGTAATAGCTGCTTAGCCTTTAACAGACTACTGCTAGACATAGGCCTCTCCTTAGCACGAAGGTTTGGGCCTATTATACCACGCTGGCCAGACGGTTTAGTATAGCGTTTGTTTCAAGTTTTCCTTCCCATTGCAGTGATGTTGTCCTACGTATTTTGCTCCTTTAGCCGTCTCTAACGACACCATGGGAAAAACAGGGGTAGCGACACTCTGTGTTCTTAATCCGTCACCACACGGATAGTATAGTATATGGCTGCTTAGTAAATCTCTCCTTGTCTCTATAAAGTCCCTACAGTATATGAACTAACAGAGAAATTTGTATATGTTATGCTTGTATAGGATATATACCTACTTAGTCATTTGAACTTAACTAATGAGACATTTGAAATATGTTTAGTCATTTTACGCAACACGAGCCTGAAACAAATGTTACGAACTTAAAGATGCTTTATTTTCAGGATACATATTTACATGTGTGTATTGTGTGAGATTCTTCATGCCAAAACAACTTCTAACTGCTTGATATTATATTGGATGATCACATTCATTAATGTTTTGAATAAACTTATTGGGCGACTTTACATTGTCAGGGAATTCCTATATTAATGATTCGCATACTTGTTTTAACATTCAACAGATGGCAACAAAACATACAGTGTTGGATAACACTGTATGTTTTGTTGCCATCTCCTCGGTGAGTAATTAACATATTACATCGATATTCTGGTTGTAATAGGCTACATGACACCTTAGTCAAATTAGTTACTTTTTATCACCTGTCAAAACGACAATTTTGTATGAAAAATGTACTAAATACCAAATTGTGACGTCACTGTTTTAGACTACTCAATTGAACAATATATTTCACTGTATATTTGATTGAAATTAGTAATAATAATAAAAGCTATGTTAATTATATTTGCCGAGATGTTTCGCGATATTAGTTTTAATGAAATGGTCATTGGTATTTATTTACGATACAGTCATCTACCCAATTACAATGGATGTTTAATGATAATAAAATTTAACCATATTCTAACACTTTATGGAGAATAACTTTTATTTCGAATTCTATTTAATGAAGTACTTTAAACGATATGTAACTTTGAAAAGAATAACAGAAGACGTGTGCAGTTCTGAGGATTGCTCTAACAGTCAAGTACTCTACTAGTGAACAGAAAACTAATTAAAGACCATATTTATAGATATGAAGATATCTTAGTATAAAGTTTATTATCGATTGCGCTGTACTTTATGCATCTGTTTATCATATTCACACAAGTTTATGGGTGTCATTGCCCGGCAGATGTTATAGTCTTGATAAAAAAGAAAAGTAATAAAAAGTGTTAGTTTTTTTTATAAATATATTAAGAGCCTGCCAAAGTGACTCCACTCTGCCTGATGGAAAGCATGACTAGAATCCAAGAGTTGTGGTCACCATACTCATTGCAAATACAGACAATGCAGTATGGTGACCCACACTATGTTGGCCTTGTGAGATGCTTTTTCACACCCCGCTTGGGGACGTAAAAGTCATGACAGTCATTGTGAGAGTATAAGGCTTACACAGTTACCACGATAACTGTCACCCCTGCATTTATGGGCTTCCGGTCTCACACTCATCAACCAAACACGACAACACGGATGCTGGCGCTTTAGGTTGGTCTTCTGTAGGAGGGTAGTACTGCCCCGGTCGAGCCGGCCCGCTCGTGCTGAAATCAGCGTGGCTTTACTACCTAGAATTTAGTTTCTCTTTAAGCAAGCATAAGAGCCTGTAAACAGTCCATAGTCTGACATTGAACTCTCTTATAACATACATATACATTTTCAGGAATTAGTTTTCATTATTTCGGTAGTGTTGCAAGCGCCATGGTCCTAGATGAACTTCCATTCATGATTACAATTGATGATTTTTGACGATTTCAACTCTACCAGCTCTAGTTTTACCTAAAATCTTAATTAAACAGCATTTTTGTGGCTGTATTTGGGGATCAAGATTCCGTTCTTGAAAGTTAATTAATGAATAATATGAACAGAAAGTTTCACCAGACATAATACATTCCGTTTGTAATACAACTTGTCGTTTACTGTGTTATGAATGTGAAATGATTAGAGTGAAGGAATGCCTCTATGTCACAACTTAAACGTAATTATTGCGAAAAATATAATTAAAACATCAGGTAATACGTTAAGTATTCAATGCAGTTCAATATAACATTTCTTTTTTAACGTGTGGAAGCCCTCTCGGGCCGTCACCCCACCGGGGTTTACGGCGGGGTGGTGTGTCGGAATCGGACCGACTAAAACCACACGGTGTGCCACTTTGCGCCTGAGATAGGAGGGATCCGCGAACCGCTGCTATTTCGACATCCAGATCCAGTTCAATATAACATGAAGTAACCTAACCAGCTACTATGACAACGAAGTGTATGCTGTTGCACTTGTGATCATCATAGACTAGCTAAACAGAAGTGTTTTGAACTAGATGTTACAAGCGTCAATTGTCAACGATAATTTGAAGGCAAATATTGTGTCGCTATTTAAGAAATTTAGAATATATGTTAAAAGAGAAAGGTAGATAAGATTGGAAGGAACTTGAGAAGGTCAGAGTCGCATATACGAAGGTTGTAATTACAGTTGGTTATTGCTGGGAAATCCGAATCCTAGAGGATTGATCGGAATTAGGAATGCTAAATGTGTTTGTTAATCGTTATATTTACCGACGGAAGTAAGGAATAAACTAGAACTTACATCACGCTTGTAAGGTTTATCGAGTGTAACCAAAGCTATACACAAGTTTGTAGTCTTTAATTTTTAAAGGTAACGTGGAGCCCACAAAACAAAAATGCATTTTAGTGGTCTGACCATCGATAAGTACGCTATAAATGAGGCACACTCATTATGTCTACATTATACTACATTCGATAATAAATCGAACTTATTACAACAAACTATTATATATACTTAATTTAGAATGTAAATAGAACATAGCGCTAAGTAGTGGAAGTAGTGGTAATGCCGGCTATACACGCTACGGTTTACCGGAGAAATCTGCCTGTGCACGTGTACTTGCGTAATTAGACCGAAGCACATATATTATAATACCTGTGCAGGTGTACCTGCATGTCTGGCACTCCGGTAAGCTGTAATGTGCTTGGCTTACTTAATGTAATTGCCACGCTTACGCTTTCGGTGTCGGATTTGTGATCAAAGGGAGTCTAACTCACTGCTCTCAGTTCCCTGCTAACACAAGTATGATTTAAAATCGTCTTAAAAAATCTGTCTGACCTGTGCAACTTTGTTTGCGTCTCTCAAACGGAATAAATTTACCACGTTTTTTGCAATATTTTTCGTTGATTTCACTTGTATTGGTCTTAGTATGGTGTTATATTATCTTTATAAACGGACTATTCAAAACTATAAAAAAAAAATCAATTCTAACCAGTTCCTGAGATTAGTACGTTTAAATAAACAAACTCTACAGCTTTATAAATTGATATATAGATTCAATACAAGCTATGAATTTCAATACGGACATTAAACCTGGAATATCTAATTAACAAACATCACATCTACACATATTATGTCTATAAGACTTCCTAATTTTCTCTGCAAACATAACGTGAATGTACTATCCGAGGGTTGTCGCCCTTGGTTGTTATGGAAACGGACGTTTTATGGGCCCCACGTTGCTCTCCACCCGTTAGGGGCCGGCAGGAATTTGGCAAGGTTACCCCCTGCCAACACCCCCTCCGGGTTTACCATCCAATGAGTCGGACTCATTTATTGTAGTGTGTTATTGCTATTCGGTTATCTGATATCATTTCGTATCTTGGTGAATTATCAATGGAAACTGAATAAATAAATTATAACTTGAAAACATGGTACGATATGTATTTTTCATTAATAGTTTTGTTCTCCAGATATTTTAGGTACGTTTAGATACGTACATACTTTCACAGAAATATAACAATATTTAATTCTGAATACAAACAATTCCCAACTTTAATTTTAGGTTATAATCTCCTTGACTACAGTCTCTTTCCGCCCCTTAACAGCCGGAGGGAGCGATTATCTGCACTTAAAAAACTCTTTTAATTATTTATGTTCCCCTAGTTCTCTCTAATACGTCCAAGTACTCCGAGATACTCACGTTTTCCCCTTAGCTTAGACACGTAGATGTTTTTGGTACGTAAATATTTTTGCGTTCAATTAGCACTGTCGTGTTTTTCTCTTAATGTGTGATATTGTTATATTTAGCTGTATTAGGCGTTCGCTAACCAGGGTCAGCGTGGCCTTCCTCAAACCACAGTGTGTACAACTGATAACCGGTTTCAATTATACGTTTGAGCTTTCAATTTCTATCGATATTCACTTACGCTTTTTTTTTGTATTTGAAAAGAATGTTTGTATGTCTATCAGCGGTCTGGTTACCATTCTTTTTATATACCTAAAACCTGCCAAAGTAACTCTACTCTGACGGAAATCAAGAATAAGAATCCAAAAGTTGTGGTCACCATACTCATTGCAAATACAGACAACGAAGTATGGTGATCCACACTATGGAGGCCTAGTGGGATGCTTTTTCAGGCCACGCTTGGGTGAAAGGCATGACAGTCATTATGATTACCCCTGCATTGATTGGCCTCCGGTCTCGCACTCACCAACGAAACACAAAGATGCTGTCGCATTAGGTTGTTCTTCTGTGTGAGGGTAGTACTGACGCCGATCGAGCTGGCCCGTTTTTGCTGAAACCAGCGTGGCTCTACTACCTGATACCATAGCAAAGGGTCTGTTTAGTTTGGGGTCAGACAACCGTGTCTGAGATGTTTGAAATTATTATTATTTCAGCTGTTGTTTACGTCTTTGTAATCAAATTATACGTAACAGTTATTTTAGTTCTCGGAAATAACATTTTTTTGAGTGAATGGCTATCACTCTTTATCTAATCTTAATAATTAATTGCAATTTTATTGTGAAAATTGCTTGAATGGTTGAAATGTAATTCAAAGAATCGAAACCAAGTCTTAATTAGGAATACTGTCTGGTAATATGAAGTCGTTCCATTACTTACTAATTTTAAGTACGAGATGAAAAACTAAACAACGAAAAGAAAACAATGATAAATGTCTTAATAAATAAATTACATACTAAAACTTGAAGCATATAAAGCTTTTCTAATTTCAACATGATGAGCTAAAAAAAGCGATTCTACAATTTCGTAGATCAAGATGAATATTATATTACAAGTTGCCTTGTGGGCGGAATACAATATGAATACGTACGGTACCCCTGTGCTTCTCTCGTAACTTAACGCGAGGTAATAATTCAGGATTTCTAGACACGTAGCCGGGACTTGCAACCCCTGACTAGACTGAAACGGCTAGACGAGACCGTTAAAATTTTGTAGTAACATTAAAAGAAACTCACCAGTATTTTCTTGATAAGGGTAGTTAGAATTTAGAAAAATGTGTTTAAATTTAGGTATAGTTAAACTGCTTTTTTGTCACTAAAAATAAATGGTACTAAAATCGTTTGCTCTTATTTACAATTACAAGATCCTGGTTTTTATACATATGGCTCTTTTAATTTTAAACTTTTATGAGGATTATTTAAGGACTAGTCTCCGTGTGGTGACGGATTAAGAACACAGTGTCAACACCCCTATTAATCCCATGAGAGTTGTAAGACACGACTAAGGGAATAAAATATGCAACACAACATCACTGGAAAGAGAAGGAAAACCTGAAACAAATCCTATACCAATCCGTCTGGCTAGCGAAGATGCCACTGACTGCGGGTGTAGGACCTCCGGACACGGGTACAGGTCGCGCGGAGGTCTGCCAGGGCCTGCGACCACCAGTACGACGTTCCTTCCGTGGAGGTTGGCGATTTCGGATGTGTGGCTGGAAACAGACCCTATACCCGTCCGGCCAGCGTGATATAGTAGGCCAAAATCTCCTTGCTAAGGAGAGGCCTCTGTTCAGCAGGGGACTGTTAAAAAGACTGTTGATGATGATGATGATTTAAAGATATATGTAGTAATGACTACAAATGATTCACCTGCATATTACTATACGGATCTATGCTAACTCCTATGCTATCCTCTAATTGTAAGTATGTATTCCGCTATCATATTTAACTATTTTAGCAATAAATATCATTAAACTTGAAATTGAAGCTCTAACTTAAGATTACGAAGAAATTGTAGACCTCTCACGTAGTGTTTAGTAACTTAAAGCCAAATTACTAAATCTATTTATATGTATAATTTATTAAATAATAAATAAAACGTATACTTATGTACGCATGTAAGAGGTTATACATCTTTGGGGTAACAAGATAAAGACTTTTCTGAAAATTTTATCCTTCACGTTTTCCTGTTTGTAGAGAAAATGACATTAATAATAGGAAAGAAGTATTTAATACATTGAAAAGAAAAAGTTTTATTATAACGCATTATATAGTTAAATAAGTTTGATATGCGTATTAATAATTAAAAAACTAACTCACTAACTTACATGGTGTCGGTGTACGCGCGCGCTTTGTAAAAATTTACTCATCTTGTTTTCCGAACGTGCCAAAAAAGTATAATTACAATTGTATTATAAATAACAAAAGAATAAAATAAACTAAAATTTATGGTAAACATTTTTTTATTCCTTTAGTTTTTTTTTAAAGTCGATTACTATTTTTAATTCAATCAATCTTCACGCGTTAACTATCAAAAAATCATCTGTTATCGGCAATTCCTGTATCAATAAGTAAATTTCTATTTGAAGATGACATTATCTCGTATCTTCTATCACCTAGCTCCTCGTTGTCTATGATACTCGATAACAGAAAATAAATGATAAATATCTCAGGTAATGCTAAAACAGAAACAACTGTAGATAAACTGTAAATAGAGTTGTTACAAACATTGTTTTACTAAATTGTAATATAAATACTTATGTTTTATTGTTGCGTAAATACACTCATCATGACAAGGACAATATATTTAGATACTCCTAAGGAAATATCACATTAACAAATACGTGAAAAAGCTATGCATAAATCTATAAATATATAACTTACTGATTCATCAGCACGGATCTTAAAATTGGTAATGTTTGTATGGTGACTTCCACACAACGAAAACATACTGCAGCGCCATCTACCGAAGACACGCTGAACAACTAAGTAACTGGCTTACAACTAATTTACTAATCCTGTATCGCGATATAGAAATTCTCGCGCCGATTAGCATATAATCAACTTCCCAGCATCAACTGTGGGGTCGCGGCCTATCAGGCATGATCACCTCGCCTGGTCAGAGTATCCTACCGTTGGAGGGACATTTTACCTGTTACACCACACTTTTATGTTGTAATAATTCACTAAGAAAGGATTTTCGGCAATAATTTCACTAATTAATGAGCTAAAATAAGGGGTTAAGTTCGTTATTTTGAAATTTTGAAACAAAAAGATATAATCACTGATAAGTAGACGTGATGGAAATTCTCCTGATTCTTTTTTTTTTTTTTTTTTAACGTGTGGAAACCCCCTCGGGCCGTCACCCCACCGGGGTTTACGGCGAGGCGGTGTGTCGGAATCGGACCGACTAAAACCACACGGTGTGCCACTCTGCGCCTAACATAGGAGGGATCCGGGAACCGCTGCTATTACGACATCCAGATCCCTCCTAGCGCCTGCCCGCTAAAGCGGGCACCATCTGCGGATAAACTCTCTATTTAGGCGACGTACGGCACACGCGCACGTCACCTCCTCGCGGCTGGCCACTATAGCGGATGGAGGGGAAAACCCGTCCCGTCCACCCGCGGCCACACTCAAGGCGGCATGAGGCGCTGGTATGCGCGCCTCCGCCGCCCGGCTCGCCGGCGGCGAATTGGGCCCGAGTGGAGATCGTCCTCCCGGGCCTTCTCCGCCGCCTCCTTCCGCGAAATTACGTCTTCGCAGAAGGTTGCGACCGCGGTAAAACAACTGTCGCTACCGGCCATGGAGCGTATGACGGCCGGTAGCGAGAGATCTCCTCCAATAACTGCAGTGAGGGCCCCACGCTGCGCCGCCCAGGCGGAACAAACTGCTAGCGTGTGCTGAGCCGAGTCCTCACTGCAGTCGCAGTGGTGACAGGCGGGACTCAATTCCCTCCTGACGACCGAGTGCAGATACTTCCCGAAGCAACCGTGCCCGGAAAGGACCTGCGTCAGTCGGAAGGAAAGGGTCCCGTGCTGCCGCCCTGCCCACTCGGCGATGACCGGCTGGAGAGCCTCCACGAGGGCAAAGCCAGCACGTGGAGTCTCCAAACGGGACGACCAACGAGCCATTGTGGCTCGACGAGCGGCCTCACGCCACTCGCGCACCTCTTCGGGCGGGGGCCGTATGCCGCTACCCGCCCGGAAGTCAGCCGTCCGCCGATAAACTTCGGCGAGCACTTCCGCCTCCAAATCCCACGGGGGAGTTCCGGCCAAGGCGCACGCCGCCTCCGTCGATACGGTGCGGTAACCGCGTATGGCTCTAACCGCCAATATCCTCTGAGGGCGCCAGAGGCGAGCCCTATTCTGGGCGGTCAGAGCCGCCACCCACACCGGTGCACCATACAGCGCCATTGACCGGACAACCCCCGTGTATAGCCGTCTCGTCGCGACGCTGGCTCCACCCAAATTCGGCAAAAGTCGCCCAAGGGCAGAAGCAGCGCCGACCAGCTTTGGAGAAAGCTGTCGGAAGTGCTCGTCGAAGAGCCACCTGCCGTCGAGGATCAGGCCCAGATATTTCATCTGGGCCTGAACCGGTACGAGGACCGAATTGACTACGATAGAGGCGCCGGGTGGTGGACCACGACGGGGCCCATGGAACAAAAGGGCCTCCGTCTTATCTAGGGCCACTCGTAAACCCAGCGCCTCAATGCGCCCGACCACCAAAGAGACTCCCACGGTGGCCAGGCACGCCGCCTCTTGAAAGTTCGCCCCCCGGGCCGTGACCAATGTGTCATCGGCGTAACAAATTACGCCCAGCCCGGGGGGAAGACGACCTCGAAGGGCCCAGTCGTATCCCATATTCCACAGGAGTGGTCCGAGGACAGACCCCTGTGGAACACCGCACGACATGGGCCGAAATTCTCCTGATTCTGCCCCAACCTAGCTACTCAACATTGACTATGTAGTGTCTGTGCACACTAGCACGACGATCAAGTCTTATTAATTAATATATCATATTATTGTCTTCGCAAATGAAGTGGATTCGTACTCGTTATGGACATTCATTTCCGTCGATTCGTCCTGAAGCCATATCCGTGCTTCCGCACTGCATTGCATGTGCGGACTTGTTTATTTGTAATTGTGTTATCCGCATTGCGACAGTGTTGTCATTTATACGTCTACATTGAACGTCTATTACACCTCTGTGTGCGGTTGCTTCTATTGAACGTTCAAGTTTGTGAAATAATATTAAAAAAAAATGTGCCTGATTGTCAGCTTTCGATTTTGACATTAGAATCGATACAATTACTTTGATGATAATAGAGTAGTACTAGTTATTTTTTCTTTCACGATCGTATGTCTTGAGGTAAAAGTTTAATATTGACATTTTATATCTGCCTCGTGAATCACTCTTTTTACTTTTCTTATTTTGGCCCGAGTGTTATTTGGTTAGGGTTGATTAGTAGTTTACTTAAGTTATATAGAATGGACAGTATGGCACATTTGTAGTTTACACTTATGTGACTAGCCACTTGACGGATTATTGTCTTTTTTTTTACAAAAACAACAAAATACTACACTACTGCTGTATCAATTTTTTTCTACTGCTGTCGCATTTGTATAGTCAGGTACACATCGATGACATTACTTTTTAATGACTTGGTAAATAAATCATAGATATCTAAGATGACTGCCTCCAGTTAAGCTATGTTGGTGATGTAGTTTATCCTTGGCAACCAGAAGCTTGAAGCCAAAAGCCTTGAACCAGCAAAAACTTTATTACAAACTCGAAAACTATGTATTCAAGACGCTTTCGCCGCTTCTCAGTTGCTACGTTTGTAAAATGAGTTGAGGAAATAAATTATACTGAGGTCCATAGATAATGCTCTCTGATAAATGATTCAAAATTATCGATAGGTACAGACCAACGTAGTAAATAAATACGGTAAACTTGCATGAGAGTAGGAATGATATATGCAGTAAAAATGTAGCAAAAATAGCGACCATCGAACTAAGACAATACTTAAAAGTGCTCAACGGAGAGTCAAATCCATTCAGCCATGGAAGCCAGGACAGACACCCAAGCCTTTGTGAAGAATGTACCACCCTCAGTCTAGACTGTTACTCGTTCGTTTGGAAAATAAACAATGGAAGCCTACCCACCTACCTAATGGAGTTGATCTTTACAAAGTTCGACAATTTGGCGAATGTTTGCAATTTACAGAAATGGAGTGCGGGATTGAACACATATTTGTAGCCAGGTAGAAATACGTTTTTCGTGGATTCATCTTTTACACATGGTATTACAAACAGCCTTTTGAGCCTATATTAATTTAATATATCCATACAACGGTGTAGTATGCAGTAGTCTTAATAAGTTTTTAGATTATAATAAAACAAGTTGCGTGGAGTTTGTGCGAGTGTTGGGGTTTTAAATACCGCATGGGACAACGCTTTGTGTGATTCATAAATTGCTGTTCAGAGTCTTGGTGCTTTTTGTGTCCGTTTCACGTATGTTTGTAAAATCCTGCGACACAGGATATATGAGTATTCCTAGTGCGGGAGTTGTCTTTAAAAATAAAGAAATGAAATAAAAATAAGTCCCATAAAAATTACTGTGTTACTTTCTTTAAGATATTGCCAGTAATAGCCGTTTGAATTCGATTAGAATATTCTAATATTGCATATTAACAAATGTGTGTTGTATATAAATGAAAAAAAGCAACCAAGTCAGTAATGCAGTGCAGCAATATCAATAAAGTCCTCCATTTGTATTTTAGTACATTTATCTTTTACATGTCTTTCTCTATCTCTTAGTTGTGAAGCGTATGTTTATAAATAACAAGAAGCTATAAAACTGCGAGTAGGTAGGAAGGTATACCGTTCAGCGACCTGTTTGCTATTACGTGACTGTCCTTAAACCAATTTGGTGGCAAGCGAAGCAGACGTCTTTCTCCGAACACAGTTAATGGAAAACTGACTTGAATTCTAATGATCTAGTCATTAGTAAGTTCGAATTTAGTTTCGTTAGAGTTGCCCTCAATAACTTCGATATTTTAACTGTATGATATGAAGTAATTTAATTTAACGAATATGAAGGATTTTAATGAAAAGTGTGTGACCCTAAATAACGTTATTATTTCACAAATTTTTCCTAAACATTTTGAAATTATTTAAGAAACTTTGATCATCAGCTATCTACCACAGAGAGCTTATATCAGTATTTTAGTAAGTTTTTTTATTAATTTATCATGTCTAGCAATCTTTTTAAGTTTGATTATTTTTCTAAGTTTTGAATATGGTTTTAGCTAAGCATGACTGCCATTGCAGAGTGACAGTAACACGTTTCTACAGTCTCAGCGCTCCAAGGTTTTCATATATTTTTATGGAGCATAATACTATTACCATCTTTATATCATAGCCTCCGCAGAAATATGCCAGTTATACTGCTAACATTACTTATGGACTTCAATTTCTTCAGGTCTTATATTAACCTTTCAAGGTTTATAAAACTTGTATAAATTAAACATAGCCAGAGTAAAACAACAGTAACAAAAACAAAGTAATATTTACTGCCTCGTTGGTCTTCTCGGATTCGATTTAAAGATTGGGCCAAAAAATTGATATTCACTTTTTAATTATAGAAACACTTAATAACAACCCAGTTTGGAATTTTATGTCCTGCGTCTGATTTATCCCCGGTCGTGTCGGATTGTCGTCATACAGGATCGTGAGAGTGAGGAAGCAGAGAGTGCACCTGCGTTTGCGCACACGCTTCTGCACATCTCCTGCGTAGTTAGCTGGTGCCGCCGTGGCCGTAATAGGCTAGAAGTACATCACATCATCATAGTATTTAATTATAACACGATATTTCTGACGAAACTCATAGTAGAAAAATTGCTTTAATCATGAAAAAATGTTGATAATTTACTACAAGCTATATTCATATTTTATACTTGTAAACCAGTCACGTAAATGTTCAAGACGACAACCGACTAAGCCATCCATACCTGTGTGTCTAGGAAGTATTATCCACAGACCTATATCTAAAATAGAATTGTTTTCATATAGTCGACGTCGTCTGGGATGTCAATATGCTTTGTGAATTTTAACCAGCGTCATCCCGTCCTTGTCTTAGAAAATTTATTGACTATGGATTCCGATCATGGTATATTACGAATGGGAAATAGTTTATGAATTTGCCAATATATAGTATAAATTGACATTATTTGCAAATCGAGTTGCTATTTCTCTCCGTATACGATTATCTTGCAAACGTCACGTAATGTTATTCGCCTTGGACATTCTCGTTATCACAGGTGAAAAGGTTTATTGTTGTCTTTGGTCTTTAATAAAAAGTCAAACCGGTGACATTTATAGAAAGGACTGTATAACATGCGGCACGAATTTATTCCCCAATAATAACACGTTTATTTATTTAACTTTAAGGTAGTAGAGCCACGCTGATTTTCAGCACGAAAGGGACGGCCCAACCGGGGCAGTACTACACTCTCACAGAAGATTAAACTAAAGCGATAGCATCCGTTCTGTCGTGTTTCGTTGGTGAGTGTGAGACCGGAGGCCCATTGATGCGAACTTTACACTGCCATATCACTGTCATGCCTTTTACATCCTAAAGCATCTTGCTAGACCACCATTGTGTGGATCACCATACTGTATTGGCTGCATTCGCAATGAGTGACCTCCATACCTTTGGATTCTATTTATGTTTGCCATCAGGCAGAGTAGTCTTTGGCAGGCTTTCAAAAAAAATTGTAGATGTCACGGTCGCATATTTCGCCAAAAAAAAAATACGTCGACGTCTGTCAGAATAATTACTTACACTTGCAGGACCTTAATAACCGTCAGCTATGCCTTCTCTTTGTTTTGTCAAATATTGGATCAAAAATGCTCTCCAATAAAGGCCAATGTTCTGCTACAATTGTAAATGGATTCCTGACATTCACATATCACATAATATTTATTTTCGTTAAGCTACTTAGTTGTTAATCTTGTTTGCAAGTAGTTTCTTTCCGTAATGACGAAATCTGACCCAACTGTTATTAGATTAAAAAGATTTTAGTCATTTTTGTTGTACGAAAAATTAGTTAAATAAACCTTTTGTGAAGCCTTACGGCTAGAGACTGTTTCAGTGCTGTAATCGGTCCTCATATAATAGCTATGGTAATTATTTTTTGTTTTAAGCTGCTATATTCTCTGCTGCTGCATTACTATTCTTGGATCTTGAAAACTTCTCATAAATTTTATGGAACGTTGCTTAGACAACCGTAAAATAAAATTTCTCCTTTACTGCAAATGGTAGGACGTGTGAAATAGACAAGGAAACTTTATGGCCTGAACGCGGCCAGTTTAAGAACTGTGGCACGGTGCAGTGATGTTCCCGAATCATATTTCAACGAAATGGTACTCCGAAATCCTTTTTACGTTATTGGATTTGTTAAAGGCACAGCTTTGCATGTTTCCTGTGTTGTTTATATAACAAATGAGGTAACGCTTTGAAAAATCGATTCTATGTACGATACGATACGACGTACTTCTGCAGTTGCCAAACAAACTTGGAATATTTTAGATCATGTTAAGTATATTTATCGTATCACAATAGACAAAAATATATAAAAACGAGCCTTTAATACGTGTGCACATTTTTTTTTAAAGGCAACGCCTGCTCTAGGAATAAATCCTGTTCGCGGAGGACTTCACAAACAAACAAGAAACGGACACAAAGAACGGAACAACAATTTGTGGATAACATAAAGTGTTGGTCCCATGTGAGGTTTGAACCCACAACACTCAGCGCAATAGAGAACGGCGTGGCGACCGCTTAAACCACTTTTTTTTAACGTGTGGAAACCCCCTCGGGCCGTCACCCCATTGGGGTTTACGGCGGGGTGGTGTGTCAGGCCAACCGTACAGTCTTAAGTTAACAGTTCGAGTTATTATACACTGTGACTGGTGAGATACCTTCAATACTTATGGAGAGTACTCGGTACTCGATTCTCGTTAACTTGATATAAAAAAATAGGTGCTTATTTTTTATCGAAATGTCTCTAAAAAATAAGTCCGCGCGGTGTCCAAGTATTCCGCAGTTAAATACTGGGCTCTCGGTGTACTGTGTACGAAGTTTACTAAGAAGTTATTTAATATTTCGTTTTTATGTTATTTTATTTCATGATATATGTTCGCATACTATCACGTCCTCAAATATTGAAGGTATCTCACCAGTCAGTCTGTATAGCTCCGCACACAAGAAAAATATTTATAACGGCAAAATTTTTTTTGGTTGCACTGCTTTGACAGTCGTATCTAGACATATCAATGATCTAATTTAGATATTTATCTTTGCTTACTTGCCTTTTAAATAGGCTAATAAAAAAACCATTTCCCTATGCAAATATCAACCTTTTATTTCTATATTATATCTAATACTGTTTCTAACTTCGATGTTATCAACTACAAAATAAACACGCAACTAACAAAGTCGTAATTTTTAACAGTGAATTGACTCACCAATGAATTTATTTACGTAAACACTCATCACAAACGTAACCCATTTTCCTTAATTGAAACTTACAATGCGAGTAGGATTATTTATGCTACTGTGTTTTGCTTATATTACCTCACCTGGAATGTTACAAATATATTAAAAAATACGATTACGTTGTGTTGTCTAATCGCACATGCGGTATCTTCGATCGCAACGCGTGAATCGATCGAATTTTTGACAAGTGCTTGTCATTTAAGTAGGTATATTGAGTTTTAACTAATTATTTTTCAGTAACTTGAGCTGGTTTGACACGTCTGTCAAAGTTTATTAGATGAAGATTATTTTAAACCAGCACTCGGGACCTTCTAAAACTATAAGTAGCAGAAAGAACCCTTAGATAGTCTGTTTTTGATTTGGTTATGTCAAACATTGATGCAGGGGTGACAGTTATTGTGATAACTGTGTAAGCCTTACACTGTCACGATGACTGTCATGCCTTTTACGTCCCCAAGTGGGGTGTGAAAAAGCATCTCACAAGGCCGCAATAGTGTGGGTCACCATACTGCATTGACTGCATTTGCAAGTAGTTTGGTAACCACAACTCTTGGATTCTATTCATGCTTTCCATCAGGCAGAGTAGAGTCACTTTAGCAGGCTCTTAACATAGAAAAAAAAACAATAAATACAATAAAAATTTACACCGATTTATTGAGGATATAAGTCCTCATTTTTGAAGCAATTATCCCATTAAACAATGACACGATGTGATCTGCTTCTCACAATAATGTTCCGGTAGCCACCCTTATTTCAACACTTCCACATTGAACTCTCGTATCCAATACATTTGGCATGGCTATGTTGAAAGTAGGCGCGGTAATGTAATGTTTCCGCTGTCAATACTATGCCCTCGTCCTTTATAACTTGTCTGTATAGACTATGGTATAAATTGTGTAATAGTATATATTTATTACATTCCTCTATATTTAATATTGAGTGTTGTCGTTGTTTGATTCTGTTTTGTTTATTAGAATTCTTGTCTTTGTCTCGAATATCTATAGGCTTGTGTACTTAGATAATAGAATATTTGATAAGGTTGATCATGGAGTTTTTATATCGATCAAACCTTACGTTTGACTGTTGTTACTAAGAAGGTACATATTCTAGTTAGTTTTGTTGTAATTCGGCACCTTTCGTAGAAGTCTAGTTGTTACTGGATGTTCCAATTTTTGTTAAATTAATATTAGTGCAACTACATTGTCCTTTATCTAAATCAATTACATTTTAATGTTAAATATAAAGAAACTACTAACATGATACTGTAATTGGTCTGATCCAACTTTACTATAATAAAAACACTGGTAATGATCTAATACAGTGGTTTCCGATTAGTTTTTTCCACGTACCACTTCAAGAAAGACCTCGAACTTACGTACCCCTCAGTCAAAGTCAAAGTAAAATGCGTTTATTGAAAATAGGTTTCTAAGAACACTTATGTAAAAAGTGACATTTAATTTAATATTAAGAAAATGACTCGACCACAAATAACTTTAAGGAGTCGGGAGAGAAGGATTAAATAATCATTAGGTATTGATTTTAAGGATTTAATATTTTAATTAAGAGATTGCTCGCGTACCCCTTGATGCAATCTCACGTACCCCTGGGGGTACGCGTACCACTAAATGGGAAACAGTGAACTAAAGATTAACACCTAAAAGGGAAACTTGTCAAGAGACTGCTGTAATGTTATATCTAAGTTGTGATATAATAGTAAGTCGGCTAACAACTAGTTTTTAAATAGAACTATATTCAGTGTGAAATCAATAAAATGTTATTTAAGGTCAACATAGCACGCTAGGGGCATATTAGAGCGAACACTACAAAATACGCTGTACTGAATACATCAACTTAGTACTTTAAAAAACTCCAGTTTAGATTACATGTGTGATAAAAACCGAAGAATGGACAAAGACAGCATGACACATTGTGACTTTAAACGAGTAGAACGCCTCAATGGTGTAAAATTGTTAATAGAACATTCTAGGATATATAAGTCGCTGGCGATGGGAGTTTGATATGTAATACCGTTTTCAAAGGATAAACACGAATGAGAAATTTCAGAAATTGCTTGATTCTCCTCATATTTCAACAATTTTTATTACACACTTCCATGGCAGATGAGATAACATCATTCTACAATAAAGAAAATTATACAATTGTTGTAAATTCTAGTAAAATTACAACGTCAGATGAAAGAATAACTTTGTACCAAAGAAATACAGTGTTCAAAGGTGGTTAGCTCTTAAAATCTGGAATTTCTTTATATTTAAAACAAATACAAGAGAGATTAAAAACCCTTTTTTTCTGTTTAAGTAGAATCAAATTAATTTACTATTTATTCAGTTGCTGTAATGAGTTGTAAACCTAATATTAACCTACTACCCTAAATCTGTGAATACTGAAAAATCCAATATGTTTTTTACTTAGTTCAATGATACTCTATGTGGCGACTTCCATATTCACATCACATCACACATCAAATTATGAATTATGAACGAAACATATAAATGTAATGAACTACGAAGCAACTACTAATCCTGTGTCGCGAAATAGAGATTCGCGTGGCAATTAGCATATATACAACATCCCCACATCAACCGTTGAAGTTGACATTGATGCTTCCAATCACGACGGCGTCACCACTGTGGAGGGAACGGGTGTCATGTACCTCCGACACAAAGGGAGGATCCTCCAACCGGGCGAGGTGATCATGCCTGGCGGGCCGCGGCCCTGTCCCCCATGACATGACCCTTGCGACATGACACCCGTACCCTCCACACCCTATGATATCTAGACCAGATATAATTTACCCAGGTACTATAGTAGTACCTCGTTCTTATATCTGTTGTGAATGTAAACCACTTTAGGTAGTACAAACTGATATATTTATGTCAATTACTCCACATCACTTACTATACATTATTGTGTAATTTGCTTAAACGTTCATGTCGGCTAACAAGGTTAGGAACATATAAAATAGCATTTTGATTCAATTAAGCTCTATTGTGGCATCTTAATTTACATAATTAATTTCATGAGATGTCATTGTTTAAGAGCTTTTAAGAACATATCATTTATCTTTGTTCTATTGTCATCAAAATGACAAAATAAATTGAGTAATGAGTTATAATTTGAAATATATTGCCTTCGTATGCGTTCATGTAGTTGGAACCCTAAAAAATCTGACAACAGTCGCTCTGTCTAGAAACTGGAAGTTCAGCCGTATCGTAGCAAACTGAAATCCGACCCCAAACTAGTTTGGACAAGAGACTCGAAGAAAAAGGAAAATTGCGTTACTGTGCATGTCAATATTAGCAGTGTTAATTAAAATGAATATAAAATTGATTTCACACAGAACCGACCAATATTCTTACAAACCAACTAAACAAAATCATTTTGTTAATTTAAATTTTTCTCTTTGTTCTCAGAAAGAAGATCGAATCGCTAGGCAAGATGACGGCGATGACGCAGGAGGAAATGGTGGCGGGGGCTAGGACAGTCGCCGCGGGCCTTGAAGCTTTAAGGGCAGAACACGCTCAACTCCTCGCGGGGTTAGCGGCCAACACAGATCATGAACACGAGAAGGCATCCCTCGTTAGGAAAAGTATTGACGCTATTGAACTTGGACTCGGAGAAGCACAGGTCAGTTTATTAATAGCATGGGTGTCTACAGTTGTGAACTCGATAAACGTTGAAATATTTATTGTTATGATAATAGTTATAAACCATTTTATGAAATTCAGTAATGGAAGACATGACTCGACAACAGCACAAATTTCGGAATCGCTTCTGTGATATTTAAAACCCTTTAAGACACCAGACACCATTGTAGGTTTTAATATTTATAACTTTTACGTTTTTTGACTCTTTCGGTTACAATTAGAGCCCTACTATGTCCCCTACGCCGTAAAAGATTCAGTAAACCATCTGTATTAGTTTATTAATGATCTGAGTTACGAAAACTCCGTGGAAAAATCACATAACTAATAATTATTTAAAACAAATACCTACAAGAAAAGATAATTTGTCTCATATCAGATAAAAACCTTGAGATTTTTTTACTATATGCAATGAACACAAAGATAACACCACAACATGAAGTTGTAAACAAAACGTGAATGATCGAAGCTTCAGGTTTCCAAGCACATGTTGCTACATGAAGACATCGTGTTTGTGGTTCTGTGGTTTGCGGCTTTTTACTCGTCACCTGATTTACGTATGCAGTTACATTCAAATACTTCTGGATGATGTAGTCGAAGGCTTTCATCAAATCTAAGATTACCTAGAAGTAATTAATTCCTTACACATAGAATATAGGGAATATTAAGAACGATAGACAATATATTTAATCACTTTTTCTAAGATATCTAAGAGACACGTAAGGACAGTGAATGACCTAGCGGATAATATGATAGAGGCTATGCCACTGAAATTATTCCAATAAGTGTAGCACTTTAAGTAGATAAGAAACACGGCTTAGTAAGGGTCGACACGCAATGCCTAAGGCGAAGAATTATCGATCAAACGTTATAATAGGCTTAGTAACAAGATATGATTTTCAAGAAACCTACAATGTGACTTTTGTACCCTTTAAATAGGTCAAGAATTTTGTCTTTGATCAGCTTTTCAAAGCAACATCGTAAGAGAAAAGGCTGTTTTGAGTGAGGGCGCTGGAAAACAGCTTAAGGCTAGCCTACTTTCGTTGACTGTCTCTAGGGACTTCTCGTGAAGCGTCATTTAGGTCACACCTGCCTGCCTTGAAGACGCTAGTGTGTAAACGAGTAGCAACATGAAAAAGAAAGAGGCCTTTTTAAACTTTTGCGGTGTCATTAAATAGAGGACTGTTTTTCAGCGTTAGTCGTGTCGCGTGTTGAATATAAAATAAACTGAATTTGACATTAAAAGAACCGAGCTTATTCTATTTCCAAGTCTAAAGATTTTTCTTTTTATATTGCAATTGTAATCTAAAGTAACCTAAAGTAAGATTGTTTTGTTTCTCTATATTTTTTTTATATATTAAGAGCCTACCAAAATGACTACTCTGCCTGATGGAAAGCATAAATAGAATCCAAGAGTTGTGATCACCGTACTCATCGCAAATGCAGACAATGCAGTATGGTGATCCACACTATGGCGGCCTTGTGAGATACTTCTTCACACCCCGCATGCGGACGTAAAAGGCATGACAGTCATCGTGACAGTATAAGATTTACACAGTTACTATGATATCTGTCACCCCTGCATCAATGGGCCTCCGGTCTCACACTCACCAACGAAACACGACAACACGGATGCTGGCGCTTTAGGTTGGTCTTCTGTGGGAGGGTAGTACTGCCTCGGTTGAGCCGGCCCGCTCGTGCTGAAATCAGCGTGGCTCTACTACCTAGCAAAATATATAATGAAAACCTAAAAATTGCCAGTTGCTTGTCATGCCATTATATATTCGATTCGATTTTCTAAATCATTTCCAGCACAGAAATCTGAGATTCAATCAGACTTAGCGTACGTATGCTTTTAAATTTTCCCTAAAACTAAGTTTAAAACTTACTAGGATAATTAACCATTGGTGGCGTTTAGATTATTATCGCCTTTAACAAAGCAGTTTATCTTGATGCTACTGTCGAGTAGCGTCACAGACTGAAAATGAAGCGGGCGTTACACTAACTCGCCCCTTGCACATTCACAAAGGACACGACACCCTCTTGTGAGGTTGACGACGTTGGTCACGGCCAAGTTGTAAGATCACGGCGGTTAGACTAGATAATCGTAGGATGTCAGCTACTTACTACTCTATACTGATTTTTCTATTAATCTACTCTCTATTAATTCGGTAATTATTAAAGAATTTCAACAATGGTTGTCATATGTGTATCCCACTAACACGGGTGTGTCCCACGTAAATTCCAAGTCATCTGTTGAGAAATAGACTAGTCTAATGCACAGGTTAAGAGGAATCCTAGCTTAAAAAGCTACCTTTCTTAAGAATATTTTGATGTAAAATATTCAGGCCAAATATTAAATAGGTATTTGTTAGAATTAAGTAATTAAAGTGACTGATAGTTTTATAGACGACTTTGTTATAATGCTCGTCACGATTCTTGAGCACGTACTCCTTTTATTTTTGATAAATAATGCATTATAACTTACTTTAATTTTGGAAATTATTCAAAAGCAAGTTAAGTATTGTAGTTACTTAGAAATACTATAGTTAACATCATGTGAGATTGCTTAAAATGGTGAACGTAAGATCTTGCATCTAAATGAAAAAAGAAACATGCAGCTCGCAATGCGGAACTTACTGATTGTCTATGGTTACAGAAGCAAAGTAAGAGCTCGTCAAATTTCTAATGTCATCAACTCAGATAACAGAAAACCAATAAACATTACTTGATAGTGACGTCATCACTCAGCACCCTTTAGACTAACGTCGAATATATTTCTTTACGACCCACTTTGCCCGTAATCAATCAAATCATCCTCGAACCATTGACCTAGTGCCCGAAATATTTGACTCATCCAAGAGTCGAAAGTAATTTAGCATTCGCTTCGATTAAAGGGAAACCATTTGAAACCAAATTGCACACATTTCTTTTTCATTTACTATTGGTAATTAGCACCGGATTCACACTCAACACAATTACTTCGTTTCATTCTTCCTTCATCACTATATCAAAGCTCCAGGAATATACGTCTTACTTATATACCTAATTTGTTTGTGTATTTATTTTACATAACCTTTATCGTCATAGCTACCTCTTAAGTGCCTGAACGCATACCGGTATTTCAGCACTACAGATTAGTGCTTGCTAGATTAGTTGTTTATCTCTAAAGCATGAAAATGTTCTGAAAAATCGTGTGCTTTGCAGTGTAGCGATCTTGACCTTGGACTGGTCAATGGCATGCTGACATTTAAACAGTCAAAACGCACACATAAGTATTTAGCGCTTTTATTTTGGTAATTAGAGTAATTAATGTTTCGGATTTGACTTATTTAACACAGCTTAAAAAAGTTGTAATTGTTTCTTGACGTGCATTTAAAACGTCCATAATGAATATCTAATGATTTTTGTCTTTTTCGTTAAGCAATTGCAACCTCGAGTACCTCAAAGTACAATTGATTCATTTCTCTTAGATACTTGATAGTAGATTTTTTAAGCATTCAGAGACATTTAGATAGGTACATTAACAATTCACAGTTTCAGATATGTCAGTAGACCAAATAAATTTCATCGTAAGTGTATGCAATACAATGCTACGATGACTGTCATGTCTTTTACGTCCCCAAGTGAGGTGTAAAAAATCGTAATAGGCCGCCATAGTGTGGGTCACCATACTGCATTGTCAGCATTCGCAATGAGTATGGTGACTACAACTTTTGAATTCTATTCATGCTTTCCATCAAGCAGAGTACAGTCACTTTGGCAGGCTATTAAAATAAAAAAAAATAATAATAAATGATTCCTTGTAAACATTTATTTGCATACATTTTTTTTGATCGTAAACGTCCGTGTGGTGATGGATTCAGAATACGAATTGTCACCACCCATGTTCATTCCATGGGTGTCGTAAGAGGCAACTAATAAAGCACACTACGTAAGACAACATGATTGCAAAGAGAAGAAAAACTTGAAATAAACCCTTTACCAACTCGTCTGGCCAGCGTGGTATAGTAGACCAAAACTTCCTATCTAAGGAGAGGCCTAAGTCCAGCAGTGGACCGTAAGAGGCTGTTGGTAAAGTCGTAATACAGATTACTAACAATCAATGCGTATTACTTGCCCTGACTCACAAACACATCATTGCAGAGTCTAAATCATTGCTTGTTTGTTGTAAGCACCCATTATGAAGGATTTCTTTAGAAATTTCACCCCTCAGGAGTAAAATAAGGGATAAACAATTGTAAAGTGGTTTGTCGTTTTTAAAGTTAGTCTTTTTTTAAAGACAACGCCCGCATTAGGCATATATTCTGTGTCGCGGGAGACTTTACAAACGTACAAGAAACGGACACAAAGAACACCCAGACTCAGTCAGAACAACAATTTGTGTATCACACAAAGTGTACTCCCGTGTGGGGTTTGAACCCAGTCTAAAATTAGTCTCGTCTATAATTCTAATCTTTAGTTCTCACCCGCTGTTGCCTTACACCGCATCCACCCTACGAGCCCTAGACTCGATAAAATGAAGTGATAACCGTGGGAATGTTTAGTTTTTCAACATAAAGGGATGCGTCGTATTAGGCTCGGTAAAAGTTGGTACTCTTTGAAGAGTTAAAGTGTTTTTCTAGGCGAGTAGTTTGAAGCTATGTTTCTGAAATTATTGGAGAAACTGTGTATGTGAGGTCGTATGTTAATTGTTCTTACCTCTAAAAGACTAAGGGCCATAAAAATATTGCTTCACCAGTTTCTAATAAAGTTTCAGATGGTTATCTACCATAAAGCATTAATTGGACTGCCTTGATGGCGCAGTGGTAGCGTACGTGACCAAATGTTTGTATTATTTGCAAATATTTGTTTCGGAGTTTGTGTTATTTACGAGAAATAAAGTATATAAAATTCTATCAGTCAATCTAACTTATATATTATAGTACAAACTCTACTTAATTTAAGGCTTGGGGGCGTTGTGTGTCCGACAATAAAAATAGATATATATGTATATCTAACATGACTGTCTCCCGAAATCTAATTTACTGGAAGATAAGTTCACATTAATCTATCAGGGACTTTAATTTGCTGATGAAGTCCCTGATATCATGAAAGTGCCCCTAAATTTTGTTTGTCTTTGCATCAATTTCGTTTCTTAAATAACATTCAATTCAAAGTGTGACTCTTATCATAAATATTAAAGAAATTCCATGAGCGTAAACTCGTTACGGAGTCTGTTAACCATAAGAAAAAAATTACAATGCATGTAGGTACGGGGACAAAAGGTTGTTTTATAATACATAAAAATACATATATAAAAGAACCACAGTTAAAATTAATAATAATAATAAATCGCTCTATTGTACACCGGATTAAATATGTAACAATATTGAACGTAGGCTGAGACACGCGAAAGAAGTTGAAAAATGACCCATTTTTATGCACTATTACGAATATAATGAAAAATTTTAGTAAATCTACAATACAAAACACCAAACACTATATGTCATCACATAGGTGACTCTCTTGCCGAAACTGTAAGACTAAAACGAACCGGATACGTTGGGAAACGAGGGAGATATGTGAGTTATAATCATCAGTTTTACTTTGACAATACACACAAGTTTAGAGTTTTTACACTGAAAATCTTACATGCTCAAAACAGTGTATAAAAGCGACCGTTGTTGTTAAAAAACAAAGTTAACTTAATACTAACAAAGCACAAGTGGCAAAATTCTACATCTTTAAGGTAGTTTAACTTTACTGATACCTTCTTTCTGGTATTTAAGAATTGGGTAGATGACTATATCGTAAATAAATACCAATGCCCACTTCTTTAAAACTAATATCGCGAAACTTCTCGGAAAACACAATTAACATAGCTTTTTATTATTATTACGAATTTCAATCAAATATACAGTGAAATATATTGTGCAATTGAGTAGTCTAAAACAGTGACGTCACAATTTGGTATTTAGTACATTTTTCATACAAAATTGTCGTTTTGACAGATGATAAAAAGTAACTAATTTGACTAAGGTGTCATCTAGCCTATTATAAAGACCCAGTTACAATTGAAATATCAGTCGATATACTACTTAAAATGTTAGTAATTAGGTAAATTCTAGCTATATGTTTGTCAATACAGAATCAATCTAGACATTCGGCTTTCGTTTCCCGTCAATCAGAGATTGCTGATAGAGATATCAAACCGAAGAGAAAACGCTTTCTAATTTATACATAAATTCACGCTTAAACTATTTTTTTACTATACTATTAAATTCTGGTACTATGTTTTTTTATATTAATAGCCTGCCAAAGTGACTCTACTCTACCTGATGGAAAGTATGAATAGAATCCAACAGTTGTGGTCACCATACTCATTGCAAATGCAGACAGTGCAGTATGGTGACTCACACTATGGCTGCCTTGTGAGATGCTTTTTCACACCCCGCTTGGGGACGTAAAAGGCATGACAGTCATCGTGACAGTGTAAGGCTTACACAGTTACCACGATAACTGTCACCCCTGCATCAATGGGCCTCCGGTCTCACACTCACCAACGAAACACGATAGCACGGATGCTGGCGCTTTAGGTTGGTCTTCTGTGGAAGGGTAGTACTGCCCCGGTCGAGCTGGCCACCAAATCAGTGTGGCTCTAATATCTACGAAATAATAATCAAAATCCACCCAAAAATATCCACCTTGATATATTGTATTCGTAGATTGTTTTTCGCTCAGGAATAAAAGAGCGATTAATTTACACAAAACCAAAGTTTTAAAGCAGTCTAGCACGACGCGGCACGACAAACGACGTCTCAT
Organism: Hypercompe scribonia; assembly: GCA_949316085.1. Lineage (NCBI taxonomy): Eukaryota > Metazoa > Arthropoda > Insecta > Lepidoptera > Erebidae > Hypercompe > Hypercompe scribonia. The sequence goes on along the minus strand of OX438981.1, from coordinate 21,575,470 downwards.
TAATCAACTCGGTTTATTTATGTCTGAGATTACCCACCCTGAATGCCGCACGCACACCCCAGGGCTATAATCACAAAACTTCTTGTTGCTTTGACTTGGAAAAAAAGACTTTGAAACGTGACGGTGTGTCAATCTTGCTAAGTTAGTTATGGAAGGTTTACGAACGTACATAAAGATTCGGAACAATAATTTTGTAAATTTCAAAAAGTATTGCGAAACTCGAAATTGATCACAGGGCGTGCAATACAAGTGTCTACATCCAGCAGTGGACTACAATCGGCTGATGATGATGATGATGATGATGATGATGATGATGATGATGATTGTCCCATGTAAGAACAAAACCCACTCCATATCAAAATTTCAAAATCAACGTGAGAATTGAATGGCAAATTGTTTTATGACACTAATAAATTGTCCTCAGAAGTGTTTGATTATTTTAATTACATTTTCATCACAAGGAGAATTAAGCTTATCACAGAAAATGTTAAGCTTGTGTAGTCACATTTCGAGCCTTGGCACAAACTAGATTGGGGTCCGCTTTCAGTCTAGATGTCTGTAACGATTGACACTCGTATGATCACCGAGACTCATGGGGTGTTTGCTCTCCGAGTCACGGAGGAGACTCAAATCGCAATGTATTTAGAAGGACCCATCCATAGACTGACATAGCTAGGATTGGAGAACCAGTTAGCCACGAGCCCCAGTCGTAACACTATAAAATAGAAAATATTTCGATATAATAAACCGTATGTTTTATAATAAAAAACAATATTAACATTAGTTAACTGCTTTTCAGAAGTTTATTACGCTCAGCGATCCCTCTCGAAGAATCAGTACCCTGTAGAGTATGTGGATAGGGTTTATTTTCCTCCTGTGATTTATTCAGCGAGTGACATTGACTTTCAGAGACGACTCTGACAATGACATATCACCCGTAAACAGTACGATCTCCCCCTCAACTTTACCGTCCTTGTTGTTGTATAAAAAGGAATATTAAACAGGGTATCGTGTTTGGCATATATGTGTTGTATTTTGCTTAAAAACTTATTTAATTTCATTTAATAAATGTTGAGAAATGTTTGATGAGTAAAGGATGTTTTACACCAACCGATCTCGCATCGGAATGGATTTTATAATCTTATACGATATTAAATCGTGTGCAGCAGCTTAGACGCCCAATGAAGGTATCATCCTAAGGAGTTATTCTTGCTACATCTAGTCTATAGTCTATCTAATCTAAGAGGTACCATGTGACAGTTCTGAGAGATTGTAGAATAGGGATGGTATCAAAGAAATCGATTACTACAATATCTACTTCTCCATATCATTTCCTTGTGTTTACAAATCGATTTCACTTTAACAGATTTATGTACGCCACTGTAAAAGCCTGTAAATTGTTATTTTAGGTTTTTTAAGTAAATATTAGTATATACCAATAAATGTAGGTATATGTCTGAATTTTATAAGAGAGATATTTTTATCGTAATCCAACCGATATTGTACATGTAGATTTTACCGCAAATTCACGGGCATGGATGTTTAGAATACGTCCTCTTTTCAACATTATTATCACTTGCTTAGTTCAGAGTCCAGTATGAGTGTTCCCAAAGTATGTGAATAAAGATGGATCAGTCCATAAAAGTGATAACCAAGTAAATATGATAAAATACACAAACAGAAAAATACACAGTCGGCTTCCAAGATGGTGAGAGACTGCGCAGATTGTAATTGGTAGAGTTGCGAGATTAAAAACAAACACTTTGTGTTTTGCCTTGGAAACCAGCGTTTTTGTCTACAAAGATTTATTTTAAAATGATATTAACTTACACATACACAAATACCTAAAAACCAACCTTACTTGGAAATGATAAATAAACACCTCTTAGCACGAGTTTATCCGCAGATGGTGCGTTAGCGGGCAGGCGCTAGGAGGGATCTGGATGTCGTAATAACAGCTGTTCCCGGATCCCTCCTATGTCAGGCGCAGAGTGGCACACCGTGTGGTTTTAGTCGGTCCGATTCCAACACCACCTCGCCGTAAACCCCGGTGGGGTGACGGCCCGAGGGGGTATCCACACGTTAAAAAAAAAAGAAAAAAGATAAAACATAAGGCTATGCTTGAGTAGATAGATATTCATACTGTTAAAATAAACAGAGCGGCTTCCTTCTCATAAAAACCTCTACGGTTAATAAAAAAAAAAAAATTTTCATTATCTTTATGCATTTTCATTGACAGTGGAATGTAAGTTGTTAGTTTTGATTATAAAATGTTAAAATAAAAAACGTTTAAATTAAAACTAATTATTATTAAGTTTGATTATTCTTGACTGTTAAGCCAGAAGCCGTGGCCGCGTGGGTTCGATTCCCGCCTAGGCTAAATCTTTGTGTGATGAACACGATTATTTGTTCTGTTTCTGCGGGTAATTTATCTATAATATGTATATATTTAGAAATATATAAGTATGTTTATCCGCAGTGTGGTTACCAAGACGGTAGTATAAGTTTTGCCTAGTTTAGGATCAGACAGTCGTGTGTGGATGTGTGAGGATATTATTGTATTGTTATTTGAAGAGTCACAACAACGTGGTAAAGGACCTAATTGTCTTTGAAATGACGTCTGAAAAGACCCTGTATGTATGTATTGTTTTTTTTCTATTTGTTTTAAAAATTTACATTCAAATTTAGTTAGAAAGAATTTTACACGTTGTGAAAAAATAAAAATAATTTCAAATCACTTTAATCGAGTTACACCTATACAATGTTGTTTAGTGTTGCAAAAAATGCATTATACGGTACTTTTAAGATTAGATGGACAATATTTAGTCAGCATTTAGTCAGTATTTAGTCATATTTTGAACCGTCGTATTACAACTTTAACTGAACCCGATAAAGACTAAAATATCATAGAAATACAAGATACTTAATAACAATTAGAGTTGTATTTTGAATGCCTCGGTGGCGTAGTGGTAGCGATTGAGACTGCTGTGCTTTGACGTCTTGGGTTCGATTCCCGGGTCGGACTAAATGTTTGTATGATCTACAAAAAATTGTTTCGGAGTTTGAGAGTTTTCTATGTATAATATGTATGTATTTACAAAAAAAAAAGTATATAACTATAATATCAGTCAGTCTAGTTATCATAGCACAAGCTCTGCTTAGTTTGACACTAGATGACGTTGTGTCAAATGACTGAAATGTCCTAATAAATAAATTTTCAAATATTTGTTTCGGAGTTTGGGTGTTTTTTTTTCAAAGAAAAAGTATGTGAGTATTCTATCTGTCAGTTCCGTTATCATAGTACAAGCTCTGCTTAGTTTAAAACTAGATGGCTTTGTGCGTCGTATGTCCGTCAAAATATCTTTTATACTAAAAAAAACTAATAAAAATCTTATATATGTGCTTAAATTTTGTGTGATTTAATTTACTTGAACTATACTCGACTACTTCATGTTCAACTACGAGTATTTTAATAGGCTTACGAAATGCAGTAGTGCTAACAGAATAGAAACTAATGCACTAAATTTTTTTTAAATATTGTCTTTCAGTTGCGCTTCAGTTTTATAATAATTTGCTTTTGTAGTTTTAATCATAACATGATTATCTATGTCATATTAGTGTTGGTATAATGATTATTAGACTATACATATCCTATGCATATTAGTAGTAGAATTGAGGAATTCCTGGTTCAGTGATAACCACGTAGGTTAAGCGAAGTTGAGCAATCACATTGAGACCCCTCCGTTCTTTGGAGAGCACAGTAAGCCGTCGGTCCAGGTTGCCATACGAACATGTTTGGCCATAATTATGGGTAGTTGGAGTCCAATAACAATCGTTGTACCGCACTTCGATATCGCTTAGTACTAGGCTTCTGAAAGTCTGAAGGCGGTCGTATCGTAGAAGACTTTAAAGTCGACCCAACTTAATTTGGGTAAAAACTCTGAGAAAAACATACTGTGTGTAAACACTAATAGTGAGTGAGTGAGTGAGTAGCGCCAGAGAGTATTTTTCATCATTATATTGTGACTTCCCGCTTAGAAGCGACGTTCTCGTAATGTACTTAGCTCCCGTTCTGAACTTCCGTTGCGCAAGTGCAAGATTGCCTAGTCTATTTCACGCCCCAGGTCTTTGATGCTAAGTAACGACTTGAACGTCAACGTATTTGTAAAGGATGTATCTTTAAATATCTTTATTTTCTATATATCTACGTATAAACGTCAAGTTGGTTTGTGTTCACTTCAAAAGCTGAAAAGTTTCTGAATGATTAAGATCTAATATAGAGCAAATGTACAAAGCGCTTCAAAAACTAATTTGAACATTTTTTGCGTCTCGTTCCTCTTTTGTCATACATGCAACCAAGATGTGGTAGGGTAGAGCAAGTAATGAATAGTCTTAAGTTCCAGAAAAAAATATTTTACAAGTGTTACGGAATTCCACTAGGTCTGAGATTCTTCTGAAACTGGTTTCTTAAAGTGAACCGCCTGAACTGAACTGAACTGAATCCAATCCGACTCTGAAAGATTTGTTTAGCTTAAATATTTCAGATTAATGTCAGACTCAATAAAGACGACTCATAGTACTGTACAGTATTTTTGAAGTGATTTTGAGACTTGAACTGTTAGCATAAAAATTAGTTAATACGTAATACAGGGTGGGGCACCCATTAGTTAACATTTGAAAAAAATCATATAAAATACCATTTGATATATTATAAAAATTGATTATATACAAGAAAGCTAATTAGTTGGAATTTATTTTTAAAAATTACTTCTCCCAAATGATCACTGTGTTTGCACTCTTCTAAGCGAGCACCGAAATTTTCGAATACTCGTCGGCAAAGAGACCGCGAGTTCGCCGACATCTCTTCGCTGATTTTTTCTTTTAGTTGACGTTGATTCTTCAAATAACCCCATAAAAAGAAGTCTGGGTATAGATCTATATTCTGGGTGGCCATGGAATGTCGCCTTGTCTGGAAATCAGCTTTTCCAGAAACACGTCTTTGACCACTGGCAGGGACTCATTGAATGTGTGACAAGTGTCTCCATCTTGTTCAAACCATGTGTTACGATTGTAGCAGCGAATTCCAGTAGCATCGGTCCCAAGAATCCTGTAACATGTTTGCGCGGGATATTAGATTCAAATGTTAACTATTTCTTGACCTACCCTGTGCAATATATATATGTAGCATGAGCTATTTTACCAAAGAACACTTTGATAGTAATACCATCATAATACTAGTTATTTATAACATTTCCTTTTTACTTAAATGACGTAGGGCTGACGGCTCCAATCTTAGACTATTTCTTAGCGTACGTACGTCCAGTACTCGTCGATATTGAGTATCTGTCGGTGACAAGGGTTGCTGATCAAAGAAGGGTTAATAACTATTCAGCTAAATTGACTACTAAGGATTTCAGTTCTGACATTTATAATGTTTTATTATATTTACATAATGAAACACCTTTTAATGATATTGTTTGTAATTCAAGTAATGCTATGTTGGCAAATACGTAACCCACGACCCAAGTTGTTATGTATGTGGTGTCTCAGATGCATTGCCACAACGATTTTTACACTTTTGCCTAGGGGAAGGCATTAAGTCCGCCGATGCATGTATTTGTGCATAAAGTTTTAAATAAATAAATAAATAAATAAATAAATTTTCTCCTGCTATTACCTCAGATATTCATCATTATCAACAGCCTTTAACAGTCTACTGCTGGCCGTAGACTTCTCCTTAGCAAGGACGTTTTGGCCTACTGTGTCACACTGGCCACACTGATCGGCATAGGGTTTGTTTAAAGTTTTCCTTCTCTTTGCAGGAATGTTGTCCAATATAATTTGCTACCATAGTCAGCTCTTACGACACCCACGGGATTAATAGAAGTGGTGACACTCTGTTTTCTTAATTCTTCACTATATGAACAATATAAAACTAAGATCCTCAGATATTACAATATTAAGATCTTCCGGTAGTCTAAAACCTACAAACAATACTACCCTCATTGCAGAAATACGGCTACCATGACAACAATAGTTTGACACACCAAATTAGACAATTTTCTTTTTTATCTTGACAGCCGATAAACATACTTATACAGAACCAATGATCGTGCTCATCACGAAACATTTGTCTTGAGTGACCACGGTTATTAGACCGACAGGCCAGTTCCCTTTCATCATTATCATCATCATCATCTCAGCCAAAAAACGTCGACTGCTGGACATAGGCGTCCCCTAACGTCCTCCACAATAGCCGGTCCCGTGCCACACGCATCCAGCGGCATTCCGCAACCTTCACCAGGTCGTAGGACCATCTTGTGGGGGCCCTACAAACGCTTGTTCACTTTACCCTACTCTAAATAAAATCATTTAATTAGTGTCTAATAATGGACTATTTTTTTAATTTTAATTCATGCTGATAGATTCAGAGGCTACTCTTCACAGTTATAAAGACATGATGAGAAAATCTCTTTTCCTTTCCCAGGTGATGATGGCCTTAGCCTCCCACCTACAATCTGTGGAGGCTGAAAAGCAGAAGCTTCGTACCCAGGTAAGGAGGCTGTGCCAAGAGAACGCATGGCTGCGTGACGAGCTCGCAGCTGCACAACAGCACTTGCAAGCTTCAGAACAACGCGTCGCACAATTGGAAGAGGAGAATAAGCACTTGGACTTCATGGCTTCTATACGGTGTGTATATTTCCCCTTCTTTTAAATTAGTCAGGTCACAAAAAGCATCTTTCAGTTTCGTACCATAAGACACATTTTCCTACTCATAAACTAATCCTCTATCGCACAGAGAGGTTTTTACACGTTATGTGTCCTCTAGACTTCTCGCGAAGTTGAACGAAGTTCCTCGGCAAAGTACTCTAGAAAGTCGCCCGAGGCGAGGAAAAATTTTGACGAGGTCAGCCGAAGTACCTCTCTACACTATTGTTTATTCGTCTAACATTGTCCAACTTCGCGAGTAATGTAGAGCAGGCATTAGGAGTACTAAGCTATATCTCATTAAATGGAGTACGCCTAAATAAAGCACGATTTGTTTAAAGATTACATTGACTTTTTTCTATATTAAGAGCCTGCCAAAGTGACTCTACTCTGCCCGATGGAAAGCATGAAAAGAATCCAAGGGTTGTGCTCACCATACTCATTGCAAATGCAGACAATGTAGTATGGTGACCCACACTATGGCCGCCTTGTGAGATGCTTTTTCACACCCCGCTTGGGGACGTAAAAGGTATGACAGTCATTGTGACAGTGTAAGGCTTACACTGTTACCACGATAACTGTCACCCCTGCATCATTAGGCCTCCGGTCTCACACTCACCAACGAAATACGACAACACGGTTGCTGGCGCTTTAAGTTGGTCTTCTGTGGGAGGGTAGTACTACCCCGGTCGAGCCGGCCCGCTCGTGTTGAAATCAGCGTGGCTCTACTACCTAGAAAAATAAATATAACAGGGGGGTAGATTTTTAAAGCTTAATATTACAGTGCAATCGTTTTACAGTGTATCTATCACATTCAGAAGTTGGTCCCGAAGACGAGTAAAAGAACGTTATATGTAATGTAATGCTTCTTTCGTAAAGTAAATCTACTAAAACTAGATGCTCTTACTTATATAACTACTTAAATTTCAAATCACACATGGCAAAATTTGAATAGACAGACAGACAAACACCAAATTTGCCAAACCTGGCATGCAGTACTATAATCACCAAGTCTGAAACAGCTAATGACTGATTACTACATACTAATATTAGAAATGTAATTGCAGCAAATACGACAGCGACGTGAACGAGGAGTCTGATACAAACCGTAGCGGACAAAGCGAGAAGAAGCGAGATGATCCGATGGTGGACCTGTTCCCTGATGATGATCATGAGGACAACAGGAACAATAAATGTATGAATTCTTTGAAAATTTAATGTTAACATGATAAAGCTTGTATAAATGAGGACAATCCTCTGCGTACTTTTTGTCCCTCAAAAGTACATAAATCCCTTAAAACTAAATTGAAAAAACGTGCACAACCGATTATCTGAAATTAGTTATAAATTCAGATTAAATCTTTAATCGATCTTATTATAGAATACGTTTCATGTTTTATTCACTTAAAACTAATCTCAAACACTGATTACAACTTAGTCCATTCTCGATTACATTTTCGCTTAATCGGCATTATTTCAGAACCACGCACCTGACTTTATTGAAAAGTATTCTTTGAATATTCCATGATAAGTCCGCCATTTATTACCAATTACTTACCAATTTTCTTATACTAATATTTTCAATCACTATATACCTATTCAGTTAGTTAATTCATTCTGTAATAGCTTCTCCATGATCTTAATCAAACCTTAAATAACGTACGTAGTCCCTGATGTATCTCACTGTGTCTTGTAATCGTATCATAAGGTCAAGGCTACGGTACATTTACCTGGTATACTTTCACGCAATCTAGAAGCAAATATTATATAATTACCGTTATTATCACTGCATGACACAGCATCTAGCGGATCTATTTGTTTTATGACACAGTGTTCAATGTGTCAAATGTGTCATAACTTGACGCAATGAGACAAAATTCTTAATATGTAACTTAGACTAGACATAACTATTTATATACTCGTAACTTTTAAAATAATATCACCGACTTTGTTGCTTACATCTTGTTTTTTTGCTTATATTATGTATGTAGAATGTAGTTTTCCTTCCTTGATTTATCATCCTTTTAAGTTGTATTTTTTCTTTCAGTTGAAATCTATATCCTAATATAGAAAATTACTACTTACTACTCACTAGTTTTAAAAAAATGTATGAATTGATTCATAAATTAGATAATAAACATAAAAAGGATAAAGTAAGATAGGTTTTTGCCTCGCTTGCCAGACCAGTCTCCAACGATGATGATGTAGATCAGGACGACGACGATGATGATGATGATGATGATGATGATGATGATGATGATGATGATGATGACGATGACGACGATGATGATGATGATGATGATGGACTGACACCAGCCAACTATACAGAGGATATTATTTATTTACGTGCTCTCCAAGACACGAGGGTTGAGACCCCAACTTCCAAACTACGAGCTGTTATTAAGTATTTCTGTAACTAGAAAAACTCGGATCACACTTTTTGACGCCACCTGGGCATCGAACCTGAGACCTCTTGATCGACATTCGTATACGTTAACCGATAGACCAACGATTGTATACACAATAAAAACATCTATAATCTATACTTAATAAGAACCTTGTACTTTGTTATAGTTATGTATTTGTATTCCAGCCATGTCACCAACCCCACCAATGCACTTTGCACAGCAAGTAAACGCTGGATACGAGATTCCAGCTCGTCTCAGGACACTTCACAACCTGGTGATCCAGTACGCTTCCCAGGGCAGGTATGAGGTGGCTGTGCCCCTCTGCAAACAAGCTCTAGAAGATCTGGAGAAGACGTCTGGACACGATCATCCTGATGTTGCTACTATGCTCAACATTTTGGCGCTGGTTTATAGGTACATAGTATATATCGTTCATTTTCTTAAGAACTGTTAACTTAGATCTGACTGTCACATTGAGTCCCGTTTTTTCCCTTCAATCGATTTGATAAAGTTGAATCTTAAGAGTAGTTCATACTTTTATTTTCTAATGTCATTATAGAATTGATGATTTTAATATTAGTACCCTAAATAATTTCTCACAGTTTCTTAAAAGATGAAATAGAGGCTTTCTGCGTGGAATATCGTACGGTAACGCATCAGTTAAGTTCTAATAGATGTACCACAGTGTCAAGTACGTGTTTACTTAATAAGATTAAAAGACAATATCTTATTTTATCGAACAATCATTTGACAAGTGATTTAAAATATTGTCTGAATTGATTATAGCGTAATATCGATCCGTGCTACAGTTTCAGAATGTTGAGATACCCTAAATAATGTTAATTTATCACAGAATATGTAGAGTACCATTCTGTGTGGTGGTGGATTGCAAACACAGAATGCCACCACCCCTAATCATCCCTTGGGTGTCATAAAAGCAGACTAAACTTGACACAGTAGGGCCAAAACCTTTCTAAAGAGGAGCCTATGTCCAACAGTGGACTATTAAATCCTGTTGATGATGATATCCAATAAAATTTGATCCTCAGAGACCAGAACAAGTACAAGGAGGCGGCTAATTTGTTGAACGATGCCCTCTCTATTCGTGAGAAGACCCTCGGCGAGAACCATCCCGCTGTGGCCGCCACGCTCAACAACCTAGCTGTGTTGTACGGCAAGCGAGGTGAGCGAAAAACCCTTGTTTTGTATGGAGTCGATATTATTGTAAGCGCGAGTTTGTTTGTTTTTCTTTCACGCATTAACTAGTGCACGGATGGCGTAGTGATTTGAACGGTTGCTTTGTGGAGTCTATGATACAGGGCATGTTCTTGCTGTGAGAGTTTCATATAAAAACGAAAGCAAATACGTACATTAGGGTGTCCCTTATATGACAAAAAAAAAATTTTTTTCGAATTTCGAAATGCATACCCTCTATAATTTTTACTAATGCTATAAGATACTTAAATATAAAATTTTATCAATCTAGCACAATTGCAACCAGTGCCGACCGAGCTTCAAAGTTTAGTTAAAAACGTGTTTTGTCCTAAAATTTCAGTCTGCTATAATTTCACTATAAATGCAATGAATTAAGTGAATAAAATTAAATAATAAATTAGATGAACATTAATCTTTAATTAAAAACAAAAAGAAATAAGAATCATTCAAGGTAACTTCTTTTTAGAGTAGTTTTTTACAGTCTGGATACAATTTTAGATGTTCCTGGACACAGCGCAGCAAGAACTGTTTTTGTTCTTCTTCAGCCGTGATAAGTCCGTTAAAATCTTACATTAATTTAACAGCCCTTTCAGCAGTATCATTTACAACTCTCAAATAACTTATTCTTCTTTTAGCCTCCAGAAAAGCAGCATTGTTATTCCAAGAAGATACATCTTCCTTTAGAAAACTGTCGTCGATCTGCAGTCGTGATAAAAATTGTTTGCTCTTTTCCGATACGAAATCATCCAGTGCTTTGTCTAAAAAAAAAGAAAAATAAGTTAAATAACAAATAAAAATCAACAACAATTTTGAAAATAAATAAATAAGTATTGGACATTGAAATTGAAATCCAACAAAAAGTCAATTTAACTTACCAAACAACTTTTGAGTCAGTTCTTCCTTCGACGGGTCATAGCGTTTGCTAAAATCTGAGATTTTGTCCCTGTTGAAGTTGGCAATCATCTTCTTCTTAGTTTGGTTGTCAACTTCATCATCAAATAGTGATAGAATGACTGTCTCTTCACATAAATACCACAAGTGATGGCTGAACTTGCTTATAGAAGCTTTAGAAATTGTTGCGTCAACTTTTTCATACTCTTTTAACATCTTCAAGAAGCGCAAATCTTGATTAGGTGCTTTGGTCGCCACTGTACATTCGAGCCAAGGTTTAACATATAATATTACGAGAAATAAGCAAACATCTTGTAGAGCCTTTTTGTCCTTCGCAGTTACTCTGCATTGTGACTGAAGTAAACATATTTTTAAAGAATAGATCGCTCTCGCCATCCAGCGTGCCTGATGTATAGCTCCGGGGGGCCTTAGTTTTAATTTTTCCTCTGTGTCTCCTCCTAAAAATATTACGCACAGTTCGACCAATTCGCGGTAATCATCTCTTACAAAACCTTTATCTAATTCTGCCTTATAAAATAGTAACAACGCTTGAATGTCTGTCTCGGCAACCCGTGCTTTTACGAAATTAAGAGAACGTTCAATTTTAGTACAATCAATGTTTTTCCAATTTTCTTGGAACTTTTTGAACATCGGAATATCTGGGCTATTAGTAATTTGCTTAATCTTGGTTTCAAAGACAGCTTTTAGGACCAATTCATAAACATGATGACGACAGGCGAAAAGCAACAATTCTCTTCCTAAAGTTTGCTCCAAAATAGCACAAGCTCCATTGAAACGGCCCATATTGGAAGCTGTTGTGTTTGCACTTTATCATAAAGGTTCCAGTCAAAGAGAGCTGCTGATACAGCCTTCGCTTGATGTTTTCCAGAAGAACTTTCTAGTTTCGGCACTGCAAGAAGCTGCTCTCTATCGTCAAATGAAGCTATAACTGGCAAGCGTTCTTCTTTTGAACTCCGTACATCCAACCCCGGTAATAGTTTTCCATCCCAATGGACTGTGACTATGTCGGGTACATTGTTTTGGAAGTTAGATTTTATTGCTTCTGCCCTTGATTTTCTAGTTTCAGTACGAATTCGCTGAATCGAGGATTTGTTAATACAGAAATCATCGCTGCTCAGACCAAGCGCTACTACCACCGCATTAAGAATGTAAACGGTATCTGTAATGCTTAACTGGCATCGATCTAAAGCTGCAACTAGTTTAGGTGTTATAAGATTCTTTCTACCTCTTTTTGAACTTTGTTCATGGCAGGGAACGTCCGGCAAGCTGAGTTCAGAATTCAAGATCTGTTCTTCGTCTGAATCTTCTACACTGTCTAAGTTATTTGTGGTGGAAGTAGATGCAACAGCTAGTGATTCTCTTTGTCTTACAATCCTTTCCTCTTCTTCCAATCGTCGTTGTCTAGATCTTTGTTCTTTTTCCGCCAATTTTTTATCTACACCACCTAAGCATTCCGGTCGACCTGGCTCTCTCTGTTTCATTAAAAATAATTTATCTTCCTCTATTTTCATTCTCTCAAAAGCATCAGCATGTGCAATATCAAACAAATTATCAAGATTAATTATAAAATTGTTCTCACGACTCTTAAACGTAATCTGTGTTTTCGTACAATTTTTTTGCAACTCTCTCCAAACATGATATAAATCAATAAGTTTCTTCACGCAGTTAGGAAATGCCCTTGTTGGAATTCTTGCTTTTTCCCAATATATGATGCACTCCCTAATCACAAGATTTGCACTTTTACTAACAGTCAATTTAACCTCACGAATATTGTAAAATAGGACTGAGAGAACTTGTCGATTAGATGGTAATTTTGCACCATTTATTTGGTAGCTAGTCAATCCAATAAGAAAAATATTTTGTTTATCACTCCGTAATTCCACCGACATGTTTACGCACTAAACAATGAAGCACTAATAGTCTCAAAAATCACGTACGATATGGCAAATAAAACATGTCGTAACAGGTCACTGGGCAGTACTTAAGCAACTTGTATCGACAAGTTTAAATAGCAAGTCGGCACGGGTTATCGTTTATATATCGAACTAATATTTTTTTCTAGACAATATAGGGTTATTACGAAACTTTTAAGAAGGTATGCGTAAAAAAATATCGAACTTGAAATTTAAGGGACACCCTAACGTACATGTTATCAGAGATATAAAAAAAGACATGAGATACCTGTAGTACAGAAACTAATAGCTTAGAGAGCTAAATTTAAGCGATTATTAGTTACGAAACAATGTCATGCCAAACAACAAGTATAAATGAGAGAGATCTTAAATGGAAGAGAATCCAACAAGAAGTTCTAACAAACAAAAAAGTCGAGTTTTGTCGAGTTATATGAAGTACATGTCGAGAAGTTCCGTGTAGTGACGGATTAAGAATACTGAGCGTCACCACTCCCATTCATCCCATAGGTGTCGTAAGAGAGTGACTAAGAGAGCAAATTACGCAGGACAGTATGACTGCAAAGTGAAGGAAAAGTTGATACAAACACAACCCGTCTGGCCAGCGTGGTATAGTAGGCTAAAATCTTCTTTTTTAAAGAGAGACCTATGTCCAGCAGTGGACTGTTTAAAGGGTGTTGATGATGTGGATGAAATATCATTCCGAGTGGTGATGTATTAGGAAAACAGTGTCACTACCTCTATTACGACACTGGAAAATAGCCCGTCTGGCCTGCGTGGTATAGTAGAACCAAAATCGTTCGAAGGAGAGGCTTAAGTCCAGTTTTTACTTTTAAATCGTACTTAGGATTGTCAACAAGTGCTATTTGCTCCGTTCCAGGCAAGTACCGCGAGGCGGAGCCGCTGTGCAAGCGCGCGCTGTGCATCCGCGAGGCGGTGCTGGGCCGCGACCACCCCGATGTAGCCAAGCAGCTCAACAACCTCGCCCTGCTGTGTCAGAACCAGGTACACTTCAATTTCTCAACTCAGCTTGGTATGTCGAAAATGGCATCAGTATTCAAATAGTCAGGTTAAAGATAGATAGGATTCGCCTGAAACGTCGGGTAACCAATTCCATCCAATCCGTAATCCAAAACGAATTCCATCGTATTGTAATATAGTCGTATGTCCGATGTACTACGATAGTAAGGGTATACTTCCGCTCTAGGGAAGGATACGATTTAAACAAAACAACGTGTCCAAAACATACAATTAACTTATATGTGTCCAACAAAAATTACGACGAAAATATGGATCAAATTCAAACATTGATATCACACAATCTTTTTTAAACCATAACGATCATACTATTGTTTAGTTTTCTATATTTAAAAAGCACCAAAATCGCAAAATAAAAATTTTTTAAATAGCACACACACAGAAACACGCACACACAGAAATATTTTATTGCAACAGTATATTTATTATTCACCATAGAAACACAATTTCAGTCGTACAGATTTAGGTTTAATTCAAAGATTATTACACTGTAGGAGTTTATTTAATATTTATAAGAGACATTGCAAGATATCTATAATACTGCAATTTCGTGGAAGTACGTTTTGTATCATCATCATCATCATCATCACCATCACCATCACCATCACCATCAACGTCTTTTAACAGTCCACTGGTAGACTTAGATCTCTCCTTAGTTAGGGTGTTTTGGTCTAATATGCCACGCTGGCCAGATGGGCTGTTATAGGATTTGCTTCAAATTTTCCTTCTCATTGCAGTGATGTTGTCTTGCAAATTTTGTACATCAAATCACAGTGATTCAATAACACATATATGTAATATATTGACTAAGTGAAATTCTGTGTTAAAGTTCGCTAAATTCTATAAAAATATGACATGTTTTTTTTTTCAGAACAAATATGAAGAAGTGGAGCAATATTACCAGCGTGCATTGGAGATCTATGAAAGTAAATTGGGCCCTGACGACCCGAATGTTGCCAAGACGAAAAATAATCTCGCCTCTTGCTATCTAAAACAGGTTAGTTTCAAACATAGTGATAAATATGTAGGATTTACCTACACAAAACAAATGTTCATACACGTATGTGTAAATAAAGAGTCTGATTTTTAGTAATGTTATATTCTGAGTATTATGAAATATAATATTGTGGAAGAATCCTCCGACCAGGCGAAGCGATTATACCTGGTGTTGCACCAGGTATAATCGCTTCGCCTGGTGTTGCACCCTTGCAGTTAATGTTGAGATATTGTATAGTATATGTTAATCGCCGCGAGAATTTCTATATCGCGATACAGAATTAGTGGTTGATCCGTAATTCATCACTCAATAGTTCGATGTGTCTTCGGTAGATGGCGCTGTTGTATGGCAAGGTTTGCATTGTATGTGTAATTCGTAACAGTATAACTATCCATGGCCACCAACGTTATATTAAAATGAAAGGTATCGTAACGTTTTTAAACAATTTTATCGCGAATAAGTCTTTCTATACAACAAAACTATGTGTACTTGGAAAAAATCCGAAATTCTAAAAACCCTTATATATGATTTATTCATTCGTTGTCTGTTTTTTTATGTCTCTTTATTGTAATTTAGTTATTCTGATACCTAATGCTAAAGTAAATTACTGTACCTAATCAAATTATATTATTAGAACAAATTATCATTATACAGATCGTAAATATAACTCCAAGCTTTTCCTGTGATCAAATGCAGTTTCCTTTGAACCTATACATTATAATAACGTTATATGTGCAAACACACAACTCACCTATTGTGATAGCTATACAATACTCTAATGCAAATCAATAGGCTAGATGACACCTTAGTCAAATTAGTTACTTTTTATCATCTGTCAAAACGACAATTTTGTATGAAAAATGTACTAAATACAAAATTGTGACGTCACTGTTTTAGACTACTCAATTGAACAATATATTTCACTGTATATTTGATTGAAATTCGTAATAATAATAAAAAGCTATATTAATTGTATTTCCCTAGATGTTTCGCGATATTAGTTTTAATGAAGTGGTCATTGTTATTTATTTACGATACAGTCAATTGTATTCATATATAATATTATAAATATAAAAGACTCAACCACACCAGAATAGCTTGATTTGGATGGAATTTGGTACAGAGATAGATTTTAGTCCAGAACCTGTCTCTTTATCATCGTCAACAGCATTTAACTGTCCACTGCTGGACATAGACCCGTCATCAGAAAAAAGGTTTTGGCTATACCATGCTGGTCAGACGAGTTGGTATAGGATTTGTTTCAAGATTTCATGATATTGTCATGCATATTTTTTTTCTCCTGTCACCTTTTACAATACCCATAGGAAGAAAGGGGGTGGTGATACTTTGTATTCTTCTTCACCACACCTCTTGGTTACTTGGCACAGCTAGTGAAACCTGCACTTTTAATTTTTTTTTTTAATATTTTTCTTGTTGTTCGCCAGGGCAAGTATAAGGAAGCAGAGACGCTATACAAGCAGGTGCTGACTCGAGCACACGAGCGGGAGTTCGGCACCATCGACGGTGAGTTGCACTCCCCTCTATATGATACCTACCCTCCGCATTAACTACGCACACCATATTACCGCTTTATATATTAACTTAATGCTGTTATTAGGACCAGTTTCAACAGTTCCTGATAAGTTTCGAATAGGTATCTACCAGATAACACTATTTGACAGATACAATTTGCTGTCATATGACAGAGACTTATCAATAAGTGGTGAAACTGACCCATAACCTAATAATATATTATGATTATGACTTTTTTTTTAATTTGTTTTGAAATTAAAATTGATTTTATATTTTATTTATCATTTCAGAGTATATAGCATCGTTAAAAAAACCTAAAAAATAAAAAAATTTCGTGCGTTTTGTATGATTATGTTTAAGAGTATTATTATGAACGGAGGGCACACTGTTGCTACATTCCTATAGCATAATAAAATGGCTGCTCAAACCTTTATCTCTAGGGAAATGGCAAAATAATACTTTTAAAGCAAATAGAGATAAGGAGAATATGATTTAAACAAACATTCTTGCCTCTTGATTATACTTAAAATAGGCGTCATAAGTGACATTGCAGTGGTTTTAACACCTTTGGAATGTAATGGTTTACTGATAAAGGTAAACATGGAATTGGAGGGTAACCCTTTACTGAGGGGGGCAGTAGATTTATTATATTTCCAGCTCCTACAATTTACTTCTGGGAAATTACGTCAAGTTACTTTCTTGTGACTTCCCGAGCGTTAAACCTCAGTGTTCGTGGATCACTGATGTTGATTCCCATGTATAAGAGTTACAGTAGTGGGCGTGGAGGGTGAGGGGGGGAATTAGTTTAAAAATGTCTCGTTTAAGCAAAACGTAAGACTACGGTGTTAGGCCAGGAAGTCGTACGTTGCAGTGTACCTAGACTCGTCAATTAGAGTTCGTTCAAGTTATCGTTAACGGAATTTAAAAAAATAAGATTTTCTATAGTTTTATTTCGTCATTTCTCAGCAGCATATTCTAATCTGTTGGTGGAGGTTATGTTATTATTGTATTAATATATGAATATATTTATTGAAGCACAAAGGATGTGTCACACATACGTATTATATTGTTTGGCATTGATTCTGCATGGCCACTTATCACCTAAAGATTCACGTCATGATCTTTTTGTGTGTACCATCTTTCGTCTCATTTTATTGTACTCTGTAAGAGTGATTTTTTGAAAGAGGACGTAACTGGAAACTCCGGACTTCCCCCCTTTTATGTTCTTGTGTGGAAACATATCACTGGCAGCTGGTGTTGTTGAACTCGAACCCAGCAAAAGCCGCACGCCTTCTCGGGTACCAGTTAACCGGGGAACCAGGTGTGTTTTAGTAAGGAAATTCTTGAAAGCCCGAAGCACCTCGGGCCCCCTCCCGTGTGGGAACCCCGACGTTCCCTTTTCTGCCCTCAAAAGAGCGTGCGCAGGCCGTAACGTTCGCATCGCCATCCCAGTCTGCTTCTGCTAGAGTGACAGATGGCCTCACCTGCCACCCCCAGGCCTGCGCTTATCGAGGACGGAGATCATTTAGCGATTTCCGTCGCCTGAGCCTTTAGCGGTGCCTGGCCCGTTTCCGGGTCTAGTGGACCCTGGTTATTCCCCTAAATATATTTGGACTCATGAGTGCCAACTAATAGGCCAAAACCTGCTTTATAAGTAGAGACCTACATCCAGCAGTGGACTGTTGAAAGGCTGTTGATGGATGAATGATCGTAATGCTAGATGTCAGATGTAACACAACACATGCAATTTTTTTTTTATTCTTATTCAGTGATGGTGTGAGAGTGGCTCTATAGAATCAGCCATCGGGTTCTATTATGATTTATGAAAAAAAAATATATGCATTGTTTATTTTTTAAACTAGCTCGAATATGTAAATAGTCAATGAAAAATACAAAACCAATTGCATGTTAGTGATTTTTTGTTGTATTAGTGAGATTATACAATTCTTGCATCGTTCTATTTTTGTATTATTTTATGATTTTGTAGTTTGTAAGTGAACGTTATTATCCTGTAGAAAGTAGAATATATTAATTTAAGATACCATAATTATAATAGATTTTATGCGACGCAAAAACTATACTTCAGCCGTCCGAAGTCCCGTCAATAAATATTTTTATCTTCTTATAATACCTTAATAAGTGTTGTCATTGCCTGTTGCGTCTTATAAAATTATGAAGAAAAATTTATGGTCGAATTTTTAATAATTTTGATTTTATTTATATTATCTCTTAGATCTCTTTATGCATTTGATCAAGCTTTGAATGGTAGACTACTCTTAAAATACTCTTGTGCCTTGCCATTGGAATAATTCTTGGTTACTATTAGGTTAAGTTAGCTTAAAGCTTTGCGTGATAGCAGTAGGCATAGATTTTTTAGCTTTTACCATAGACGAATGTGCGTTTGCCGTCTATTTAAAAAAAAAAACAAACGATTTTGCCAAAGAGTCTTTTGAGTGCAATTATGATTTATAATTTGACTTTAATATAAAAAATACCCAAATATAAATTAATAAAAACAATTTATATATGTAAAAAACCAATTGAGTATATTATTTAATATATCATTTCTAAGAAAGTTTTATAAAATGGTATTGTTAGGACTCGAACAACAAGACAACATCACTGCAAAGAAGAGGAAAATTTGAAACAAACTCTATGCCAACTCTAGCCAGTGTGGTGTAGAAGGCCAAAACCTCCTTACTAAGGCCTATGTCCAGCAGTGGACTTTTAAAGGCTGATGATGTGCAGAGTTCACTGTTGTCATGTTACATTATATTAATGAGGAATGTGTAACGTATTTTCTAGGCAACAATGTTCAAATTCCTATTAATCAGCTAACAGCATATTGACACGTGGACTGTATGTTGCTGCAAACCATTCCAGAGTACTGACTAATGGTTGCCTGATGTAAAAATTAATTTAGCGATATTATGTCACGTTCAACAGCATGCAACTACCGTATTAGGCGTTAGGTTGTTTACAAACTAAATTATAGTAAAACTCATAACAAGTCATGATTACCTAGTAAGAACCGTTGGACCAAACAGATTTGTCTCAAAATTGCACTAGTAAGTGCTAAAGTAAGTGCAATTGCACTTATAAATGCTATTATTCTCTTTTACATTACTGTTATAATAATAATATACCATTGAGAAAATTTAATATATTGTGCTCATTATAAAATGAAATTTCAAATTGTTTTTGAAGCAATTTTAATATAAGAAATCGAATGTGGATGGATTTTTTTTCTTTTTGGATCATATGCTTATGCAGTACCATGATTACGGCATTATTAGTAATACAACCTTTTTACACATATATATACCTAAATACCATCTAGAGCTTCGCACATTCGTAATTAAAAAAAGCGAACTCGTCTCTCTCTTGACCGTGGATTATAATTCACATATCAAGATATTTAGTCGATTTTGACAATCTCGGTTACCTTTGCTGGGATCTAAGGGAATTTGGACGATTGATAGTGCAATATTTATTTATTATATTCACGCCTTTGAGCTTTAGCAACTGCTGATCAAGCGTCATTTAATTTTAAATAGTTTAAGAATTATGGAATGAACCAGATGTAGTAATAGTAGTAGAATTGATGTGTAACAACTTTCCTCTCGATTTCCTGCATTCCGGCAAAACTTCCATTTCCTTATTAGTCGAACCAAATAGCGTCCGCTATTTAATTCGACCAATAAGCACGCGTTATTTGATTCGACCAATAAGCACGCGTTATTTGATTCGACCAATAAACACGCGCTATTTGATTCGACCAATAAACGCTCGTGATGTAAAATATGAGGTGATATGAGATGTCCGATGTTACACATCAAATATACAATTGTAAGGCTCGCTATTTTTTTTAAGTAGCTTTACTAAGTTCACAATTAAAATTAAAGACATATAGCTGTTAATTCAAATACCAAAATACTTAATTTCGTATGAACTGAAAGTCCCAAGACTTTGTTTAGCAATTTGAAACCTTCCCAAGTCTGAACCTCAAAGTGACAATTAACTTTGCGAGGGATGTTTGCGTATAGTTAATTTTTACTATAATTATTTTTTATTAATATTAATTTTCCCTAAAATTCACTACAAATATCAGTGAAATTAAAAAATAATTTGTCTAAGCATCAATTAATTCATTGTTTACTTATATTATATTTATTTGGATATTTTTTCTTCAAAATTATATTTTTCTGTTATAACGCTTTGTAGCTGCTATTGAATTATTTTATTATTATATTGATTTAAGTAGATATTATAATGTAAAGTACGCATTTACTAGCGAAAAGGAATTAGCCAGTTTTAGTTTGATTTTTTTCTTTATTACCAAATGTATTACAGAAACCTAAAATAACTAGTAAATGGTTGCTTTTAAATGAAATTTATGGTAATTGTCTTCCACTGAATATTGTACCAAAAAATGACATATATGTATACCAAATAATTTAACATGCAAAGTCTCAGAATTTGTATTACTTTATCTACTTCTAAACATTAAATGATGATTTTAATTTTATTTTTTTAATTATACCTTTACCAGTCAATCGACTAAAGAAACGTCAAATCGATTAAACTTACGATTCTTTAGTATCGAAATGTTGCCACAGTTAACATTGCAGTTCCTTGATAATAATGGTATCCTTGGTGCTTTGTATGTGGATTTAAAATGAAACTAATTCGGTAAGTGACACAAGTTTGGATAACGTGTGGCACAGGTAGGAAAGGCAAAGATGTTTTTTTTTTTAATTTTATGTTTTTATTCGTTTCAACATTTTTAATCTATTAATTGATAATGTTGCCAGTGTCACACCTTCCCAACTTGTGTCACATTTTTTATTTATATTTTTAAGCAGCTTTTTAATTATTGATGCTAATTAAACCTTACAAGTATCGTATCATTAGAATTGAAGTTTTTTAACTCAGCACTTCTGGGAGTTTTTAACTTACCTAATAAACTATAGACAAAAGAATTATTAATTGTTGAAGAAAAATATTATTAGTATTATGTTACAGTTTGTTTTAATTCTGAAGATGCGATAATAGCCTTGTTTATAACATATCTTTAATAGGGTTTATAGTTTAAGTTATAGGAATATGTTAGTTCAGCAAAAAGTTTCATGACCATTAAACCTTTGCAGTTGATATGAAATTTACAAAAAAAAAAGAAAAAAAATCACATGTAACCCTCCATCTTGCTACAGAGTAGATAAATTATGTCTAAAAGTAATTTATGTGTTTTCTTAGTACAATGTTCTATATATGTCCTCAGGCGACAACAAACCGATCTGGCAGGTGGCTGAAGAACGAGAAGAGAATAAGCACTTGCAGAAGGAGAATGCCCCCTATGGGGAATACGGTGGCTGGCATAAGGCTGCGAAGGTAATTTTATATTTCTTCTTCACTAATCTGTCTGAAGTTTGATTATAATATAAATATTAAATATAATAAATAAATAATCTCACACGTTTCACGCACGGCTGTCTGATTCTAAATTAGGCAGAACCTGTGCTATGGTAACCAGACTACTCCGCCGTGGAGGCTCTCCAGCCGGTCATCGCCGAGTGGGCAGGGCGACAGCACGGGACCCTTTCCTTCCGACCGACGCAGGTCTTTTTCGGGCTCGTGGTACTTCGGGAAGTATCTGCACTCGGTCGCCAGGAGGGAATTGAGTCCCGCCTGTCACCACTGCGACTGCAGTGAGGACTCGGCTCAGCACACGCTGGCGGTTTGTTCCGCCTGGGCGGCGCAGCGTGGGATCCTCACTGCAGTTATTGGAGGAGATCTCTCGCTACCGGCCGTCATACGCTTCATGGCCGGCAGCGACAGTTGTTTAACCGCGGTCGCAACCTTCTGCGAAATCGTAATTTCGCGGAAGGAGGCGGCGGAGAAGGCCCGGGAGGACGATTTCCACTCGGACCCAATTCGCCACCGTTGAGCCGGGCGGCGGAGGCGGGTGGACGGGACGGGTTTTCTCCTTTATCCATCCACTACAGAGGCCAGCCGCGAGGAGGCGACGTCCGCGATTGCCGTAAGTCGCCTAAAGTAGAAAGTTTACCTGCAGATCGTACCCACGGTAGCGAGCAGGCGCTAGGAAGGATTTGGATGTCGTAATAGTAGCTGTTCCCAGATCCATCCTATGTCAGGCGCAAAGTTACACACCGTGTGGTTTTAGTCGGTCCGATTCCGACACACCATCCCGCCGTAAACCCCGGTGAGGTTACGGCCCACGGGGGATGTCACACATTAAAAAAATAAAATAAAAACATGGTAACCACACTGCTGATAAACATACTTAAATATTTCTAAATACATACACATTATAGATAAATTAAATAGAATACAATATCAACTAAAATTATGAATGCGAGTATGGTTTTGTTAGACTATTTGTTAATATGTTTAATAACTCGACTGTTGTCAACAAAAAAAAAACAGTTATAATATTTGTTTATGATGACATCTAACATCTCACAATAAGATTTGACCAATGAGCACGCGAATACAGTCCCACACAAATATTAGACATTTAAAAAAAACCTTGTTCCCCAAGAATCCTCCTCAATTACCTCCAGAGTTACATGGTTGGTCTAGTGGTTTAAACGGTCGCCATGTTATCTACTGCGCTGAGTGTTGTGTACTCAAACCCGATATGGGACGACACTTTATGTGAGCTACAAATTGTTGTTTTGAGTCTGGGTGTTCTTTGTGTCCGTTTCATGCATGTTTATAAAGTCCCCGGCGGAAGTTATCTTTTTTAAATCTCTAAAGTAAATAATGAAACGTATATTAATGCGATCGAAACCGGCATCTAAATAATATATGATGAACTTAAAGGTTGACTCCCCGACGGTGACCACGACACTGAAGAACCTGGGCGCGCTGTACCGTCGCCAGGGCAAGTACGAGGCAGCCGAGACACTCGAGGACTGCGCCCTCCGCAGCAGGAAGGAGGTACATCACTTATTGCCACTCTCTTACCACTTACGGAACATTACTATTAACATTCCTCAAATTGGTTTTGGCATCGCGTTACACAAATATAGACACTATTTGATACCGATGCGAAATTTGGGCTCAATTATCATTGATACCGTTGAAGGATATTAAATAGATAGTTAAAAATGAAAGAAAAATGTGCATTCCCTCAGTAGTCGTATCGCATATTTTTAATTATAAAACTACCCCTTAAGGGTACTACAGATATATATATATAAGCTAGATGGCCTACGTGAAACGTAGCCAGAAATTGTCAGAGGGTAATACAAAACCAGGGTAGTAAATAACACAATAGCATTTGAGGTATTTAGTTTAAAAACAACCAGTTAGAATTCTAACAAACTTTTAGAAAAAGTATTTTTCCAACCTGCCCCAGAGTGGGGCAGTTAATACTTCAGATGAAACGGGATATATAGTTACCTTATGTAATATGAAAAAAAAATGAAAATAATTCCATCTTCACCTGATGAACTGCCAAAAAATGCAGCTGTATCTTCAGCGGCACTTCACTTTCTTTAATGTACACATGTTTAACTTATGAAATTCACTTACGAATCGATTTGTAAAATATAATAATTGTAGTATTGACAGTAATCCGTGATAATGACTACTGTGATGTGATGTTGACTACTAAACACGTACGTACGTACGCATCCCGTTATTTTACGTACGTATATCAAATAGTGTCTTAATTTTTGTAACGTTATAATGTTTATTTATTTTGACTATTCATATATCTCTATTAGAACATCCCCATTAGTAGGGATTCTTGGAACTTTTTCCAATATCGCTACCGGTAAGGTTACTTGGAATCTTCTACTCCACATATGGCTACTAATCGACTTGGTAGGGAGAATTATTGAGTAGATCCAAGTAGATAAAATAATTATCTAAAAAAAGTAATTGGTGTGGATAATTGGATAATTGTCCCTATCAACAATTTTTTAAGCAGTAGGAATAAGAGTTTCCGAAGTTTCTTTTAATAATTAATTAGATATTTTTGAATTGCTTGGAGTAGTCAATTTCTTAATTAAGAAAACGTAGTTTCAATATCTCATTGTCACAAAAATATTTGACAATTCAATTTGACATCGGCAGAAAATATGTATAATATATTTTCTTAACTTATTCTAATTGAAGTGCACTATTACAAAAAAAAGTGTGCTGGATCTGTCACATTCAAAGTAAGTCTTAGTTTTGAACTCCCAATGCAGAGAGGTGTTGTTAGTTTGACCATTATGTCTGCCTGTGGCTCCTGAACAGATGGACCGATTTGGATGTGGGTTTTGCCTGTAAAGGAGATTTTCAAGTCATAGTTTTTAATTATACAGTAGAATTGTTTTTTAATTAATATTTGTAATTACAAATTATAGCATAATCATTAAAAGAAACCTCTAAAACTTTTTATCCCTACCGAAACTAGGGATAAAGAGAAAAATTTCCAATAATCCCTACCAATTCGATTAGGAGTGATATAGAGTAGAAAGTTCCATGTATCCCTACCGGTAGCAATAATTGAAAAAAAAATCCGAGTACCCCTACTAATGGGGATATTTCGGTACAGAAAAAATGATTTATTTATAATTCTAATGAGGTAATTTTAAATTTTTTAATACAAAAAATATCTACAACAGTATTGAAACACTTGAAGGGACGAAGTCAACAAACCTATTCTTGACTCAACGAACCCAAACCCAAAATATCTCAAATGGTATTATACTGTATGTATTTGAATACAGTTGTAGATACGGGTGATTTGCCTTTTACTAAACCACTTAGTATTTTTTTTAATATTCAGTATGGTTTGAGAATGCACTGACGTATATATATTTAAAGTACTAATCATATTTAAATATATACCCAAAGTTTCTTAATTAAAGACTTGTTTTTTTTTTTTGTTTTTTTTTTAATTATTTTTACTTGTGTGCACATTATTATCACACGCACAATAATGAACACTTATACTATATATTCCTGTTTTTTTGAATATCAGAAACTTTTGCCCTAAGAAACAATTGTGGGCGAAGAATTGTAACTTTGTTAATTTTAATTAAAATAAAATTCGCTAAGTATCTAGCACAAATTAATTGAAGAATTAATTTTGCACGCTGCCTAGCACGTTCAGCAAGTAAGTCACAAACGAAAGCTAGTCAATAATATTTAAAAAAAATTGCTTAGATGTTATTTTACAGGTGGCTGACAAATTGGCGAACTCTTGTATTACAAAATTATTTTTTTTATAATTATTTACTTCCATTGATTATAAAATGTGTATTTGTTAGACAATGTGTGTCAATAACAAGTAGGTACACTGCAGAAAAAAAAAACTTATGGATCTCTTACTATCAACTTATTTTTTGTATTTTTTGTTTTTTTTTTCAAGATTGTTAGCTATTGTCTTAAAATAGGGAATCGAATGGTATTATATCGTTAGTTCACCGAGACATGTATAACGGTTATGTGGTAATGTGTTAGGTGTGTTAATTCTAGTTTACGTCACGCATTTGTATTTTTAGACTACACTACTAATTAAATATGAAACTGATATCACATTCTCTGTACTACGTACATAGTGTAAAATGAAGTCACTCCCCGTTCTTGTATGCTTAGATTTTTCAAACTACGCAACGGGTTCTAATGTGATTTTTATCAATAGAGCAAGAGAGTGATTCAAGACGCAGGTTTATAAATACATGCATACATAAAATCACGCCTGTTTCCGCAGAGGGGTAAGCAGAAGCATATTAAACGCTTACTTTTCGCCAGTGTTTCGGTCCCACGTAATTGGTGGCGAAGTTATTGCCGCTAAAGCCTCGTTCGTGGATCAGTAAGTACACCACTTGCAAGTGAGGTTGCCTTGGAGCCCCTAAATTGTTGTGGGAACCCTATGCACCCATATTGTTAACTATAATATATGCATATTATTGTGGGGAAAACGAGGATTTCTGGGCCGGGGCGCTAGTTACAAACAAAAAAGCGTGACGTAAACTAGAAAGAGATAAAACTAAGTGAGAATGAGTGATAAAAAGCTGATGTACTGATATCGCTTGGGTGGTAGGCGCTGGACATCGTGAAGCAATCCCGCGGGCGCGGCGCAAGGCACGTGCGAGACGCGGAGCCCGCACACGACCACGACGAGGTTAGGGCCTGACCGTGCCGCACACGTACACGGCTTGTTGCACACACGTTGGATAGATGTGGCTTCGTTTCTATACAACATCCTAATAATTAAATACCGCTTATAATATTTATGATTATTAAGAATGTTTATAAGCTTGTTGAGACCTCCTACCAATTTTTTTTTCAATTTATCTTTAAAATATTAATGAAAATTGGCATTAAAAATAAAAAGTAATATATTATACTCTATGGTAAAGAGATTTTCTGGTAAATTTTGTTTGTTTTCGGAAGTAAAGTTTTTATTACAGGGTGTAAGTGACAGAATAATAATAATCCTTCTTATAAACGTTTTTCTATGGATTTTTATCATGATTCAACTTAGTATGTTTTTCATAGTGATTTTCAATCAAAGATTTAAAATATATGTCTGCGCTACGCAATGTACGGACTTCGTCGTAGTGCCATATTCGTCCCTCTTGTAAGAATTTACGTCGAGCTGTGGCTCTAATAATGTCATTTCTAGGCTCAGCAATAAAAATACGAGTAAAATGAGATATAAATGAAAATCATAAATTATCTTTATTTTCTTTCGGTTTTCTGTACACGGTCTCTTACACCCTGTACCTATTTTAACACACAATTTACCTAATGTATAGAAACGAAGTTATCTCGAACGAAAATGGAATTTTGCACTGGTGTGTCGTGTCGTACTTTCACTGAGCTGCACACCATCCAAACATTCACGGTATCACAGGGAGCTTAACTTGTGCGCATGTCGTACGTTGCCTAGTGTTGCACTCGGGTGTCGCATACCGGCCTGTGTTTTGTACAAAACGCTTGTCATAACATTTGTTACTGGAAGAGCTATGACTGTTTCATGTGATGATAACTCGATGGTTAGCTGAAATTCATTGGTAAATTTGTCTTTGGTCGTATGTTAGTGCTTAGACACGTAAGGTATATCTATGAACTTGTTGTCTAGAGTTTAGCGGTTTGGTGCGGATGTTTTCGTTAAACAGGTTGCAGTTGGTGGATTATTTTATCTTGTGTATATAGGCCACCTTTCTCTTGCATATTTTGTGTTCTGAAAGGTTATTAAGTTCAGATATAAATTTGTGGTGACCATGGTTCGAATACAATGTCATCATTGCTAATTACGCTGTGCTTGATTTACTTAAAGATCCGGGTTACATTTGTACATGTCCGATCATGTTGCTTCTGCATTCACTTCATCTGTTGTATGGGCAACCTTAAAAATACTCGTATATTCTATATAATATAAGAGTTACTTTTGGACAAACGTTAAATATGAAAAGGCGATAAGAAAACATGTCTTACGACTGCCAAAATATAAGATGGACGGCTTTGGAGAATTGGTGGAGATATCTTTTGCTTTGAATATAATAATAAATAATAAATTGGGTAAAAGATGTTGAAATTAAAACAAAATTTTGCTTGCATTTTATCTTCATTGCGTAACATTTGCTTACAATTACGCACTCATACGTACGTATAGTCATATTACGCAAATTTACATCTGAAACTCGTGAAGCTTTCTGTAAATAAATACATTCAGTCATTGATTAGGCAGCGTTGCAATCACATCATCATACATTACATTTTTATTTGTTTTTATGTATGTGTGTTTGTATTATTTGCCATTCAATTTGAATTTCCTACTTTGCTTTGCATTTGTACAATATTCTGTTGTTAATGTTCTGACATTTTGAAAGTATGGAATTAAGTAGAAGTAGTTTTATTCAGTATTAAAACATACTAAATAAAATACTTCGAGTACATTACGTTTGGTATCCATACTTTCATTAAAGTCACATAGTTATATATTTATATTTTGCTTTGTACTAAGCTTGTTATCACCAATTTATTATTTGCACATTATTATTTTGTTTATTTTTTGTTTTGTTTCCTTAGGGCGCGAACCAAGCGAGCGAACCACGCATGAACCTAAAGTCAAAGCTGTTCAATGCTCTAGGGATCAACACCGGGAGCAATCCGCCGCACCAGTAGCTCTTATGTAGTACACCTTAGGGTTTAAGTTCACACTCGCTTTACGCATATGGTCCTAAGGTACAGTGAGGAATGTTCGAGTCGATTGCTAAATCAGACTTTATTCTGTTTCATTCGCACTCACGGATTTATTGCCATAAGTGTTAGTAGAAACGAGAAGTCTAACATATCTCTAAAGAAACCTTGATTTTTGAACAGATAAAAAAATAAAATTTGAAATTCGAATTGTAATACAATTTTTTTTTGTAATTCAATGAACCATTATATCCATAGACAAAAAGTCTTTTTTATTGTACCAAGGTATTAACTCACTGTTATTACGGATCATGTGTGTTTTCACACTTAATTTTGCCCCGCCATTTTGAATTTTTTGGGCCTAAACCTTAGTTAAGTTTTCATTGAAATTTTAACATTTATATCAACAAAATTCAAAATGGTAGTTGTAGCTTAGTATTATTTATTAGCATGCAATTTATTTTTAGTAAAGTAAAAATTTTCTATAAAAAATAAAAAAAATACAAATGGTCGTGTGATAGAGAGCATGGCAGAGAGAGCCGTCCTGTAGTTTACAGTTTTTTTTTATGGATTAATATTAGTAACAAGGCGGTTTGTGTTTACAGTTTTATATTCGGTGACAGTCTGTCATTTGTTCAAGTGCATTTTATATAACCGTGTTAAAGATCTATCATGATGAATATAGGATCTATTTAAATCAAAATAAAGTCTATTTTCATTGGTGCAAATTTGTGCTATTATACATTTTATAATATAAGAAATAATTTAATGATTAAATATTTAGATGTATTTAAATACCCAGACCATTATAATGGTTATATAAAATGTGTGTATACTTTGTGAATTTATACGCTAAAATTGCATTTATGATCATTAAAACACATACTTATAAATATAATGAATAATTTGAATACAATAATTTTTATTTTATTAATGATTAAATGAGGCATGTTTAAACAACGATTTTATTCGCTTACATTATTCAATTTTAATTTACTGATTGTATTTTTTTTTTAAATTTATGTTCGTTGTTCTTTATGTGAGAATGCATGAATGTGGGTTTTAATTTTACGAACGTCGGCCTAACTCAATCCACATAGACAATAGTTTTTTTTTTTAATTAGATATTTTTTAAAATTTATTACCCCATTGTTAAGAAAAAACTTGTGTCGTTAAAACACAAATTGGTTCTACAATAACGTGTAAATAAGAATCTTTATTGAACCGTGTTGTAAAGAAACAATTTAATCCATAAACTGGTAAAAAAAATAATGTTAATGAACGAATTAAAGTTAAAAAAAAAACCACTGATCACAAAGTAATCTTTCTTGAAAAAAAGTGATCTTTCTGAAAAAAAAAGTGATTTTCTTGGAAGAAAAGTGATTTTCCAATAAAAAAAAATATTTTATAGAAAGATTTTTAATAGTTCATTATTAATTCTTCAATTTTGACCAGCTTGATTAAAATCTTTTCAACACAACACGGTTTAGTTAGGTAATGTAGAAGGTAACGTGAAATTAACATATTTTTTTATAACAAATCACAAGATTGAGTTGGGCTATTTTATCTTTTTACCGATAGTCATGTTTTATCGTTCATCATTATCAGTAATTTTATGCTTAACGTTCATTCCAGTGTTAGCGTATGTCGATCTAAGCTTTATGTGAGAGTTAGGTGATAAATATTATTATATAGTATTTTTATATACACTGAATTAATTTTATAACAATAATGGGGGTGCTCCGAAAGTAGTTTTTTTATGTAAATTATGACTACAATAACAGCAGTTTTCAGTAAGATTTTTGATTAAGAATCTCCACAATTCACGTCACACCTGTGAGAATTTTTTTTTAAATGTGTCGATAACGTCGAATGGTAATTATAAACATTGTTAATAAATATAATTTATGTAATATTATTTTTTTGTTTTATTATTATATTGTTTTTAATAAGGTGAGTCTACAGTGTTATGCAATTTATAGCCCACGATGCAAACATAACGCATGACCGACGAACAGAAACAAACACAACGGCTTTTGCTGTTAGAGTAGATGAATGGTCGCATCTCATTCACTATAAATGAATGTTCTGTATATATCATGTATCACTCTACCCTACATATTAGTGACACTCCTCCATTGTAGACTTTGTTGTCTCTGGTTATTTCCCGCCATTTCTGTATTATTGATAGAAAATAGTATCGAACCATAAAGTAACATATAACCGTAACAAACCTACTTACATATTTTTCATTTAAAGTCAATTACACAATGAAAACTATTCTGTTCCTGTTGTTTCAAATTCAAATAAAATTTTGAGCCTTTTTCGTTAACTACAATTTCTAAATGCAAACTTATACTATCAGTAGTGTTGCCATTATTTTTGAACGGAATGGAGTGTAAATTGCATAACACGGGGGCAGGAAAGTGGTGCGGTATCACGGAGCGCGAGTTTCTCTAAACTGCGCGAGTCCTTGCGTCGCTCTTCAGCGAGACTGTTGAGTCGTCTCGCGGGCCGACACTCCGCCCACCTGCCAACCGACGTAGACTTCACTGACCCCGAAAGGTAATAGCTACTTTGCAGTCAACATTGTTGTTGATGGCTGTCAACTTACATTAGTGGGAAGATTTTCATATGTGGTAAGTTTGTCGTGTTACTGCCAAATAGGTCGGACTGGGCAATCATTACGATTAGAAACTTTGAAAGGGCTCGTTATAGTGTAACATTTTAGTACTATTTGTACTTAGTTCAAATGTAGTAAACTGTGTTCTAAATTAAAAACAAACATTGCAAAAAATTATAATACACGCTTTTGCTCGCGGCTTCACTCGCGTGGAATTTGGTCTGCCATATTAAGTTTCGTAACAGATCATTTTAAATAAATATATTTTTTTTAATAAAAACTATCCTATGTTACTTCTAATACGTCCAACAACATGGGTACAAAATTTCATGATGATCGGTTGAGTAGTTTTCGCGTGAAGCCGTAACAAACAAATTTACATTCGCATTTATAATATTAGTAGGATGTATTTGAGCAATCGAGCAGTGTTACTACTATAATAACATTGAGTAAGAGAACAAATTTAATACACTTTTAGAAAAGCATTTTTTTTTTGCTCAGCTAGCACTTGTAATCCACGATGTTACTGCAAATCCTACACTTACTCACATAAAACTACAAGATTTTAATCAAACAGCGTAGATAGTTTTAAAAATTTGATTCAACAAGCATATGACAGATGAATGTTGCCTGCAAATGTGGTATAAGCATTTTATTTTATTTTTTTATTATTAAGTATAATTTATTAGTAAATCTTACATGTTTAGAAATAAGCTCCACAAATGTTACAATTTATTCTTCGCTGAATTGATTTTAGTTGTACCCGAAACCAGACACATGCTACTTTTTTCTTGTATCTAATTTTAATGCACAATAAAATTACTTGTCAAACTACCCACTTATAAGTGTCAAACTACTCACTTATAACTGTCAAGCTACTCATTTATAAGTGTCAAGATGACATGACCAAAAGAATTTTTTAAGGTTTGACTAGTCCCAAGTTCTTGTAACATTTTTGTACGACTTAGTCTATCCATACCTTTGAAAAATTATTTTATTTACATTTTCTTCCCTTTAAATAACTGCAGCCCAGCCTACCAATTCTACCCCTTTGTTGAATAGGAACCTATGTATTTATCTGTGATAGATTGGCACTGAAGGTTTAACTTCCACAACAATTGGCATTTTATGTACGGACGGTAAATAAAAAAAGTTATGAGACTTTGAAGTTGCGGTTATAAGAACAATTTCGTTATACACGTTGCTCGATTGTGAGACGTCATTTGGCCTTTTTTTTTTTTTTTTGTTTTCGGGGTGGAAAATCCCTTCGGATCTCCGACTCCTTGGGGACGCAGGAGCCAGGAGTATGTGGTGTTTCCACTAAAAACCACTCCGGCGGCCGGTCTCAGGCGTCCTTCTCTGAAGGGGACCCGGACCATGTTATTTCAGGTCCCCTCCAGAATCAACGCCGCGCCTAGTCAGACCCTATCCTGGGGACGCCATAAAGGCAACCCCACCTATCAGTCCGGTTGTTATAATTTGTTGCGACCCGATCGCATTTTTGCTACCAGGCCGAAACAAATCATTCCATCGCAGACCGCAGCAACTAATCCGCCACCAGAGGTCCCCACTCTCTGGCGACTCGCGGTCCCGTCGACGGCTCATAACGCCGCCGGCGTCTTCTTCGTTCGGGATCGGCCCTCTCCCGATCCCGTTCAGCGGTCTCTTTCTGGAGCATAACAGTTTCGCAGAAAGAGACCACTGCGGCCCAGCTTTCCTCACCCGCCAGCATAGGAGCAACGATTGCTGGCGGCGATAGGTCTCGTCCTATTTCATCGACTAGGGCTCCGCGTTCAGATGCCCACGCGGGGCAGTCTTCCAGCGTATGCTGGGCGGAGTCCCAGTCGGCTGCGCAGTGGTGACAGTGTGCCGTCTCCTTGCGTCCGATCTTATTCAGATACTCACCGAAGCAACCATGCCCGGTGAGTATCTGCGTCAGTCGGTAGGTGACGCGACCTCCCTCCCTACCTACCCAAGCTTCGAGGTTGGGCAGAACGGCACCGACAGCGCGTTGGCGCGCATTTTGTGGCTGTTCTAGCCGCGCGCGCCATTGTGTCAATGCCTGTCGGTGGGCGCTCTGCCGCATTTCGAGCTCGTCCTGGTCTTCCCCACTCTCATCCCGGCGGATAGCGCGAATACGGTCATAGATCCTCGCGTCCATATCGGCCAGGATATCAAAGGGCAGAAAACGTGCCAGGACTGTTGCCGCCTCAGACGAGATGGTGCGGTATCCTCGTACGATCCGAATGGCCGCTACCCGCTGCGCTCGATTGAGCTTAGCTCTGCAGCGGGAGGAGGCCGATATGCGCTTGGCCCATATCGGCGCTCCGTAGAGGGCCATGGATCGTAGCACCGCACAGTAGAGGCGGCGCACTTCTTCTCGCGGGCCCCCTATGTTAGGCAACAGCCTTTGTAGGGAGCCCGCCACCCCCCGAACTCGTGGGATCATCCGCTCGAAATGCTCCTCGAAGCTCCAGCGACTGTCCAAGGTTAGGCCGAGGTACTTAATGTGTCGACCGACCTCGACCTCCGCTCCTTCCACTCTTATAAACGAGCTGGTAGGAACGACACCTCCGCGTTTCCTGTGGAACCACAGGGCTTCCGTCTTATGAGGTGCAACCCGTAGACCCAAATCGCTGATCTTTTGGACGACACAGGTCACCCCTAACTCGGCGAGCTCCAGGATTTCTTGGAAGCCATACCCCCTAGCCAGTACTAGAGTGTCTGGGGTGTCGTCCTGGTCTTCCCTCACTCCAAGGGGTAGACTGGTCCTCAGGACCGCATCATACGCGAGGTTCCACAAAAGGGGTCCTAAGACCGACCCCTGGGGAACCCCACATGTGACCTCCCTTTGAAGTACTTCACCGTCCCGACCTACATAGGATATGGACCTATCGCGAAGATAGGCCCCGATGATGTGCTGCAAGTAGAGGGGCAACTGGTGATATACCAGTGCCTCTCTAATTACCCACCACGGCAGGGAGTTAAAGGCGTTGACTATATCAAGACTGACGGCCAACGTCACTCCCCCCCGACAGACAACCTCTTCCGATAAGGAGCGGACGCGTTCGATCGCGTCGAGCGTTGAATGTCCCTCTCGAAAGCCAAATTGGTTGTCTGATAAGTCAGGGCCCACTAGCGACAGGTGTCGGCTGATACGGGCGGCGATAACTCTTTCAAAGAGTTTCGCCGCCTCGTCCAACAGGCATATAGGTCGGAACGCCGAGGGAGTATCTGCAGCCCTGCCAGGTTTCTGGATGAGTACCAGCCTGGCTTCCTTCCAGCCGGAAGGGAATACGCTGTTACGGAGGCAGCTGGTAAACAGTTGCCTCAACCTATTCCCTAGGATCACCGAAGCGCACACCCATGCTCGACCCGGAATCCCATCCGGGCCAGGAGCGGTGTTGCGGGCGGCGAGTCGCTTCATGGCTCGGTCCAGCTCATCCTCCGTCACCTCAAAGTCGTCGGACCACATAGTGGAATCCGACAGCAATGGAGGCCATGAGGGACTACCCTGGTCCCTGGGGAAGAGAGTATCTACAACTCTGCCCACGAATACAGGATCCAGGGTCTGAGTCAGTGGTGGGACCCACGGTCTGAGCTTGCCCAATACAAGTTTATAAGGGCGCCCCCATGGGTCCCTGTCTAGTCCCTGTATGAGCTCCTTCCAAGACCGAGCCTTGGCTTCCGCGATTGCAAGGCTTACAGCTTTTGCTGCGGCGCCATACTCCCGCCTCACTTCGGCAATCTCCTCGGCTATGGCTCGCCGTCTTCTTCGGGTTCTTTGAAACCGGCGACGGGCTCTCGAGCACGCTGTGCGAAGTTGCTTGAGTTCCGCTGTCCACCAGTACACAGAACCCCTCCTGCCTCCCGGTCTGACCCGTGGCATCGACGCGTCACAGACGTCAGTCATAACGCCACGGAACCAGGCCGCCTGCGCTTCTGGATCAGACGAGACCCGTTCTTCTTCCCCTGGCCAATCTGCGACGATGGCTGCGGCGACGAGCATATCTCGGTTCATCCGCTTGAGGGACCATCGTCGCGGAGGGCAGCTACAGCGGTGGTCTAGGCCTGCGGCCGGGCGGCAGATGGCCACATCGAAGACGATGTGGCGGTGGTCCGACAAAGTGACCACCTCTTCTCCCACCCTCCATCCTGACACTTGCTCGATACCAAGGGGAGTCGCCCACGTCAGGTCGACAATTGACTCCCCTTGCCATCGCACGCAGGTGCTCACTGAGCCCCGGTTCACAATACCGAGGTTCAGTCCCGCCGCCCACTCAACGAGTGTATCTCCTCTCACGTTGTCCAGACGATCTCCCCACTGTGTAGAGCGGGCGTTGAAATCGCCCAGGACAAGTACCGGACGGTACAGGTACGTACAAATGCAGCTCCTGAGGCCGTCCAGGTACGCCTCAAATACGGGGAGGCCGCAATTCGGCGATATGTAGCAGCCCACAATGACCATGGGGCCCCATTCAACTGCCACAAACCCCAGTCCTCGCTGAAGGAGGGTACAGTGGAGGCCATTTTCGACCCCTGCCCAGAAGATAGCGGTAGTGCCGTCAAACGACCCGAACCACCGAGGGTGATCCGGGACACAGTACGGCTCCGCCATCACCGCTAGGGCAACCGACCGCTCAGCGAGTATCTGCATCAGCAGATCTTGCGCTGCGCGGCAATGATTGAGGTTACCCTGCAAAACTTTCTGGGGAGGCACGAATTTTAAGCCTCCATTACCTCCTCTGCCGGACGGGTTGCCGGCTGTGGCATTCTTGTAGTCAGCGGGTGCTGACTATTGTCAGTTCTCGCCAAGACTGGAGCGGGGGCTGTCTGTAGCTCCCTTTTCTTTTTCTTCGGTGGAGAACATTTCTTGCTCCCCAGCCGATGATCCGCGGGACGGCCAAGGTCCGAGCAGACAGGGCACCTGGGCGCTTTTGCGGTGCATGTGCGCGCCACGTGGCCTATGCCACCGCACGTGTAGCACTGCGCACCGCGGTCTGTCTCGTTGGGACACTTCGCCCTCACATGCCCCAATTCGAGACACCGATAACACTGCAGCGGCCGTGCTGCTAATGCCTCCACCCTGGCCGAGACCCAACCCACTTGCACCCGTTTGGCGTTCGCAATTTAGCGAACCGCCGCAAGCGGGCAGCGGACCCAAGCCGTACCCAGCCGTGACGAAGAAATACGGATATCTCCAACTTTGACGTCGGAAATGGGACATTCCCCCGCCGCTGCTATAGCTTTGGCGACCTCAGCTTGGGTGATGGACTCTTCTAAGTCCAACACCCGTAGGTCACCTGCCCTACAAGGACGCGCAATGATAGCGTCCGTGCTGGACAGTACCTCCCGTAGGCGTGCTGCCAATTTGTCCGCCAGAGCGGCGCTACTTTCACCGGGGATCTGCAAAATGAGGGCCCCGGTCATCGCTCGCTTGGTACGGAGCCCGCCTGTGATGCCTAGATCACCCAGATTAATGTTAGCCTTTGCGGCCTCCATTAACGTAGCTATCCTCGTCTCAGATCCAGGAGGTACGGAGACAGTGACAGCCGCAGCTGCAGGAAGCCGTGGCACAACCCTCTTAGGTTGGGGCTTCCCCTTTGACTGGCTCGTGGTTGCTGCCTGTTTTGCGGCCTTGGCTTTGGTCTTTCGACCAAGAACCATGGCCCAAGTTTCCTCTGTCGACGTGGCCACAATTTGCTGCTGCCCCGTGGATTGATGTGTCGCTAGAGGTTGTGGGGTAGTCCATTTTCGTCTCCTCCTCTTTTTTTTCTGTTTAGTTGGCGGCGGATAGTTGACCTCCACCGCCCTTGCACCCGTAGCCTCATTTGCGCGAATTAAAGGAGAGTGACTCTCTTGACGTTGCTCCCCTAGCATTTTAGCCCGGACTTCAGCCAACACACGATCCAGTGTGACCGCATATTGATCTCGGTCCGGTATTGGCCTCAGCACGGACCGGCTTGCTGCTTCGCTACTTACCTTAGAGGGCGTGGCCCTGCCTGTCCCCTCTTTGGACTGTGCCGGGTTATTTTGGAGGAGTTTTTGGCCCCCATGGCGGAGTTTCTCCATCTCCTTTTGTAGGGAGGCTATCTGGGAGCGGAGTGTTTTGTTCTCTCGCTCTAATCTCCCTACTGCATCTGTCAGGATCGATGTGTTCGTTCTCATAAGGAGTTCTGACACACCGGCCCTGATGGTCGTCATAGCCTCTTTGGCGCCAGTTCTTTTGCCGCCTTTGGCTCCCTTCAGTCCCGCGAAAGCCTTCTCGACTGCCGACAGGGACTCCCGGATTTTGGTATCTATGCCGTTAGTGGATTGCCCTTTCAGCTCCGCTGCTGCTTTTTCGCGGCACTGCTCTTCTTCTGAGGGGATCAGAGGAGTGGATGAACCAACTGCACCTGCACGTTCCGTCTCCGTCTCCGTCCCCGATTCACTCCTACCGCCATTTGCTGAACCCCGTCTAGACCGCGCAACCTTAGTGCGTCGATTCTCTTCCGCCGGACCCTTCGGCTTCCTCTTGCGGACTTGGGATGACCGCGCGGAGGCAGAGTAGAACGATGAGGCATCGCTATTCCCTGAATCCTCACGCTGCTACTCCATTTCTTGCTCATGCTCTGTAGTTGTGCGCTCGGTTGTTGGCGCCCGCCTACTTCTTCTGCCTCGTTCGCCTGACTGGGCGCGGGATGACGCCGAACTCGGCGTTGTGGGTCGCACAAAACTGGGCGTGTGCGCCCCAATCGTTGTGCCCGGACTCGGACACCGCTCTGCACGCAACTGTGCCCCCCCAGAGTACGGTGGGCTGAACACTCCGGTATCACCCGGAGTGCTGAGGGATTCTCCGACCACGGTGCGGTCGGTACCCTCCTGGGGTACTACGTTTTTATAGGTCGCGTCCATTGTGTTGTTTGCTCTTTAACGTGGGCTTACGTCGTGTTGCCCTAGCGACTGGGATACCCCCCCAGCCGTTAACCTCTTCACCGGGCTTCCTCAGCTTGGGTTAGGAGTAATTTTTTATAGAGGTTTTCTTCCTCGCAAACTTCTCCACCCTTCCTCCCGTTGGAGAAGTCCCCGGCTCCCGATATCTCGGC
This sequence comes from Hypercompe scribonia, assembly GCA_949316085.1. NCBI lineage: Eukaryota > Metazoa > Arthropoda > Insecta > Lepidoptera > Erebidae > Hypercompe > Hypercompe scribonia. The sequence continues at coordinate 21,536,867 of OX438981.1, read as the reverse complement.
GTCTACGGGTTGGGCCGATCGGTTGCCGGAGTTCGGCAGTGACTACCGTCAGATACTCCACGCAGAGTTTCCGACGGCGATCCCGTCGCCCCTATGAGTCGTCGTCCTCCGACATAACCTTCACATGTGCCCTCTGCGTAACAGAGGGACACCCGGAGGCACTTTTGGACATATGGTCTGAGCCATCCTATCCGTGTGGTTTTTTATAGAGGTTTTCTCCTCTTGGCCAGTCTCCTACAAAGGTTAAAGGCCCCCGCTCCCAATAAGTTGGCGTCTGCGGGTCGGGCCGTCCGGTTGCTGGTGTTCAGTATTGACCACCGTCAGTCATTCCGATCAGTGTCAGAACTTTAACGGTGGTCACGTCGCCCCTCTCGTGGCCGTCGAGCCACTCTTCCCATGCCAGGAACCACATTAGCCGCGCCAGTAATATGAGATCGCGTGTACCACCTTCCGCGTGCAACTGGTGGTCGTTGCATTGGACGCCGTGGTTTGGTCTTTGGAAGGCACGTCATTTGGCCTAGACGACGTAGCGCTTATTGGCCGAGTACGTACAAAATTATTATCACTTGCGCCGTTCGAGTTGTATTTGTTTATAAAGATGGATAAAATAAAAAAATCTTACCAATATTATATTGTTTCTACATGTAAAAACAATTAAAAATCTCAATAAGAAAATATTTTCGTGTACCAATAATATCATAACACAGAAAAAGTGGTATAAAGCAGTAAAAAGGGATTAAATTGGACGTAAACGCGCTAAATATGTGTGTGAAGATGATTTCGATGTAATTAACCAATTATAATAGTCGCTTACTTCTGTTTTATATACCTATTGGTCGTAAGTAGGTTTGAAATTCTATGTTAATGTAATTATTGTGTATATTTTATGTAACCTAACGTCCAATGATAGGGCTAATTTTTCACTTTGTGTTCAGGTGAAATTCTGCATTTCACTTTGCATTTAGAGCCCTCGCGTTTCACTTGAACGTACCTAACAGCTTAACTCGGTAAGATGCTCGGCCCTGAAAAAATATACATATATTTAATATCGCATCCCTCAGTAAGTACTACATGACGGGTATACACGTATATATTGTTAACTTGACGATCAAAACACCGGTACTTATCTACAACCGGTTTATGAAATGGTTTTATTTAGAAATCATGTATAAACTTAACAGTATTTAACTTAACAGTTTATTTCAGCACTGACACGAGATGGATTTAAAGAAAAGAAAAACCATCACCGTCCTTTGATGAAGCCATCTTGTATTTTAGTGAAATAAAAACTACTTGCTCATAAATAAAAAAAAAACGACTACTAGGACCTTACTGTGACTCTGAAACAGATACTTGAATACACACATTCGTCTATTCGCGATCTAGGATAGGTCAAATGACGTCATAGGCGCATTAGAGAGCACAGACATTCCGTACTAAAATTTCTAAACTTCAAAAATCTGTTTGTATGTTATTTATTGATAGATTTAACAAATAAATCAGTAATCGATTAGTTTTGATTATATTTTAATATTACGTTAACAACTTGAAACTTCTCCATTGTGTAGACAACCTTCTTTTGGGTTGTAGGTACTTATCATATTTCTCTGAAATAATCATTTCATTACAATTTTTACAAGTAATTTTTGAAGAAAACAAATTTGTACCTGGTACTATAAGATGAAATTGATATTGTAATGTCTGAAGAGCTTACAACTTACCTCGTCATATTTCATATTTCTCATGTCGAGTATCAAATAGTACAAAACTTGGGACAGTTCAAACAAGTGGTTTTAAAGAAGATAAGAGAAAAAAGCTACGAAAGTAATCTATATTACTGATATTTTTCACGCAATATTTATTCGTCATTATTTCCCTACAGCATGAAGCGCGCAAGCTCCCTGTCCGCGCTCAGTAACTCGAGCCCTGCGAGCCCACGACACACCCAACAGCCGCGGTAGCTGACATCGAAAGCAAACATCATCATTCGGTACACCGCATATACATTTGTCAGGCTCTTGGCATTACAGACGTGATATCTTTGCCTGCAAATATACGAGTAGATCGTATAAAATCATTAGAAGGTAGAGTTCTAGGTTCTATGACTAGAAAAAGAGGGAAAATAAAAAAAAACTCATAAAAAAAACAATTCAATAATTATTTATCATGAAGACAGATAATGAAGAAATGAAATTACAGAATAAATTACAGTGAATTTTAAATATTTACATTTCAAAGTTATATTTCGTATTCTACACGCTTGATTGAATATTCTTCTTTAAATTGTATGACTGTGTTGTGCCTACAAGGCGCGAAAAAAATTTTTTGAACAAAGTTAAATATCTACAATTCCAGATAATGAATTGATTAGTAATTGCGATTACATACAAACTTAACACTTTGTATAAGCTAAAACATTCTGATATTATGAAATTTCGTCTCATTTCATAAATTTCAACGGTAGAGTTTTTAAATACTAAGAATAAAATGGAATAAAAAATGAAACGGTTATATTTTAGCAGTACTTTACGAGATCTTTATCAAATAATCTTCAAATAAAGAAGAAGTATCTACTAATTGTAGATGCAAACTTGTTACCAGAATAACGTAGATAAATACAAATTTCCAACGTAAAGTGCTATTTTTGACTCATGTACGGTTAAGAAAACACAAGCTTTTTAAGTCTTAGACAGTTAAGAGTATTTTTGTAAGGCTTCAAAAGGAGGCGAAAGTTCTGTTGCCTGTGTGAAAAACAAAATAGTGATGTAGTTACTATTGATTTATACGTAGTTTTTAAGTTAAAGGTAAAGTTCAAAAGGCATATGCATTTTTTATGGTAATTTTACGTGAATAATCTTTATATTCACAAGTAAACTTTGACTTTAAGTAGGTATACACACTTACGCTTTGTATTTGTTACCTAATCGAAAGAAAGGTTGTACGAAAAGCGCCCGTAATCGCCATATTGTTAAGGCGTCTCATTCGAGTGATCATCGAAAGAACTAAAAACTAGATTGGAAGACAAACATGAATAGATACGAAAATATTAAATCAGCTTTGGAATGTAGCTTATTATTAATTAACATAAGGTGTCTAGAGTTTTTTTATGCAAAGCTTTTGTTGTCTACTGTAACCATAGATTAAAGTCGATTCTTTTATATTGATATCATAAAGTAAGTTACTATCGGATATATAGACCGGCGGCGTATCGGACTTTTAGTTATGTCTTATAGACACTTAGTCTATACGACACTGTACACAGTAAGGTGCTAAATATTACTTATTAGATATAGTGTTACACAATAACAATTATCATTAAAAACATAGTAACGATAAGGTAGACAAAGAAAAATCAAAAACCAACTACTCAAAAACAGAAGAAGTTATATTTATACTCTCGATTGTCAACGCTTGGTGCTTGTTCAAATATGAATAAAACAAACTCATTTGTAGAATTAGTGGAACAAAAGCATACTTAAGTAGATTTGTTTTCATAAAATACATTTCAAGTTTCGAGTTTCAAACACAATTCAAAGTTATTGCCTCTTTCTACATAATGGACATTCAATAAAACGTCAAGAATGGACTAAAATTGCAATAGGCACTGTAATTTCTTAAAAGATAGAAACCACTGTTAAACATAAACAATTTCTTTATTATTGAGTGTACGTTTATTTTTATTTATTGCTTATAAAATTTGTATTAAGAACAAAAGGTGTTACCATCGAAACCATGAACTGTTAAACACTAAGAAAAAGCTCTAAATGAATTTTAAAAACTATAATTTTTCGGTTGTTAAAATCACTTAATACTATTAGAATTAGTCTTCTACTTCTTAACCTTTATTATTCTCAAGATAATTTAGGATCGCCTACTAGTTCAACCGATTTCACCTGAATAACAGTTTTTCCACGGAGCGACTGGCATCGGACCTCCGCAAACCTGAGGGCGAGCTGAATTCAAAGGTTGAACTAATTGTCAGTATGTTTGAGGGCACTTACTTCCAAATAACGATTGTCATAGATTTTCATGATAACCGGGTACACACCGGATAACATGATCATGGGACCGATGGCTTAACGTGCCCTCCAAAGGACAGGTCTCTATCGCCCTAATAGCCTAAAAATATCCGATAGTAACTATTCCGATAGATATTATTTAAACAAGCAATTTTAAAGCTATTTGTAATTGATAATGTGATAACTAAACGTCTCGCAAACGTAAGTGGGGCTTGTGTACTTATAATATTTTATTAATAACAGTGTTGGCATGACGATTGGTTTAAATAAAATCATGTTGACAATTATTAAGTTCGTTTAATTTTATTCAATTAAACCTCCTTTGAACAATCTGCCTATAGATAAAGGTAAGTTTACTACTAAATACATAATGGTGAACGTATTTGTACAAATATCAAAAGACGTAGATTGGAAGTTGTAAAATATAAATAAATAAAAAAAACATACTAAACCGAAGCATGTAAAATGCACAAAATACGATTCTCGAAGTTTCTAAATATGACTTTTTCAGTAGAGTACTCTTAAGTACTCAAATAAGTTGCTTTTCAAAACTAACTACATAACACATGCACTGCGAGCCGAAGAAGTCGGTTAGGTGGTGTTCTGCTTGTACAGCATGTAAAAGACGTGGCTCTTCAATATCCAACTGAGATTTAAATTGACATCTTTGCTCCTAATTACTGACTTAATTGATGAGTGTTAGTGGAAAATATTGAAGCGTAATCTAGAGAAAAAAACAAATGTTCTATTTCTTTATATTATTATTAGAAAAAGGTAAGTATTATATTGCTGGCAAATACTTAAAATTTACGCCACAACTTAACAATATAATAAGACAATGAATGAAAAGCGTGTAATTGAAGTGTTACATACTGTGACCTACATGTAGCCAGAGCTGTACAGCCACTAAACAGTAAATGCATCGTGTATATAGTGTTCGAAATTAGCCGCAACACAAATATAATGAAGTGGTCGGTTATAAATAAAGAGTATTATGACTTATATCGCGTCTGGAAAACTCATCAGACACGCAACCGACAAACTCAGATCCTTAGGGTTGGCAACTGTTTATTTTTTTAATATGTATGACGAGCGTGGCGTGGACAGGGTGTTATGTTCCTTCAATAGGGAGGTGATCCGACCATGCGAGGTGAACATGCCTGGTGAGCCGCAGCCCAACGATTGATGTTAGGACATAGTATATATGCTAAGAATTTCTTCATCGTGATACAGGATTAGTTACTCCATAGTTCGGTGTACCTTCGGTAGATGGCGCTATAGTATTTGAAAGTCTCCACAAGCGAAAGTGAAGGGGCCCGCTGGCAATACTGAGTACCCAGTATTACAGGGTGAGGGTGTCAGATATTTGCTAACCTTACTCATATGGTGAAAGCAACAATAAAATTGCTCAACACCAGTATTGTATAAAACCATAGCTTTACCATGACATTTCTCTTAATTTGTTAAAATAACAATGACTTATTGTTATTTCGTTACTAACACTTTGCTGTCAATTAAGGTGCGTTGAAAATGTTGCTATCGAAATATTTATTTACGACTGTAAATTTCAAATAGCTTGCTTACATATGGGAAGTCACATATGGGAATTTGTGAGATGTACAAATTATTGGTACGTTCTGAGTGTGGGTGTTGTTCGTGCCCGTGACACAGGAGTATTCCTAGAGAGAGAAAGAAATGTCTTTAAAAAAGAAAGTCACATGGAGATGTTACTTTTCGTGTTTGGGTGACAATACTGTAATTTGATATCTTAAGAGTTGATCTGATGATGATGCCAAGAGGTAAAGAAACTCTTTGAGTTTGTGTTCGTATGATTCGTTTTGAAGAAACCAACAGATGGAGCTTGCTGAAGAGGTGTGTTGAAGAAGACGAGGAACTGATAGTGGATTTTTTGTTCATGTTAACGTTCTTTTCGTTTTTAGTACATCCTAGTTATTTACTATCTGTGTATTCTTTAACAATATCCAAATAAAACATATCACGATATATTTGACTTAGCTGTTGATTACACTTGATACGTTACAATAGTAATGCATAAATATCATTCGAATTGTCTTATTTTGTCACATCCATTGAACACTCTTATAAACTACTCTATTTGTTTTGTGCCCTATCTTTATTTTGCAATTTGTTTACTCATTTATTTATAACAAACGACGAATACAATTATATGCAGTAATTGACTGAAGGGGTGTTAAGTCGATGTACTCCTTTACTTACAGGATACCACAGCAAGCAACAACATGAATTAGGTATGTAAAAAACTCCGATATGATATATTTCTCTTTAGCGTCAACCCTAAAATTATCTCATTCAAACAGGACGTGAAGAAAAATGGACACATATCATTAAAATATTAGGTACCTACTTGTGTTTGGTAACGCCGAGCTGTCTCATCTGGTTGTCTATGACTCAAGAGTTCTAGGTTAACCACAGTATAACAGAAGTCTTTTATTTAACTATGGTATACATAACGTAAGACTTTGGTAAGGTAAGGTGGAGTGATGATCTACACAAGATGGTTAGCAGAAGTTGCATGCGAGAAGCCGAGGATTGAACCAAGTGACGCGCAATTGGAGAGGTCTATGTCCACCTGTGGCCTGTGATATTCTAATGATGATAATGATACTTAAGTACCTTAAAATTGATAATTATGTCTAATAAATGCGGTAGATAGGTACGAAATTATACAATTTGTATGTTCTATATTTATTCTCGTTAGGTACTTAAGTAATAATGTGACCAGTAAAAAACACGATTAGGCATAATAGCTACTTTATCACATATCCTTTAGAATAAATACGTATTGTAAATTTGAATTTACTGGACCAATTCTCTGAGTTCGGAATGATATTCTGATTTAACCTTTATCGATGAACTGTTCGCTGAAAACACATCTTTCGTCCTTCGTTGGCTCTACAAATTATGGTTCACCAATAAAAGATTCGTCGAAAACATCTTTACTCAGTGGTCTCTTGAATGAACCAATAGTTATAGATTCGACTATGACACCCTTAATTAATAGTCAGTTTTACGATATAAAAAACATCTATGATTTTTTTGTTTATAACTGAAAAGTAAAAAACTTAATGATGAAAACATTAAATAAATAAAAGTAATCAGATCGTAAAATTTATTTTGGTTAAAGAAACAAAGACAACATGTAACATCGAGCCAATGTCTCCTGAATCAACCTTGGCCTATCATCGACAAACATGAGCAGTAAAAAGGAACGTAAGTACATAATATGTCGATCATCGCCGATATCAGATATAGGTACGGCTGACAAAACAGAGGGTACGTGCCAGAAAAGAAAGATATTTTGTTATAAATTAGATTCAATGTTTTATCTTATTCGTTTATTGAAAAACGTGAGGCCATCATCTTTTTTATGTTTTTTTTATATGGGAACGAAGTTCCTTATCGCGCGTTGTGAAGGAGGTTAGACGGAAAAAAAATCATACGAAAAGTTGTTACGACACTTTTTGCTACAGTGTAGTAAGCCGTGCTGCGTGCGCATGTTTCTCTGTCTGTCTCTCCCTCTCTCTCATAGAAAGCAAGTCAATTATTTTCGTTTATATTTCGTTTTTAAAAAAACAAAAATAATCGTCGCGACACTACACTCTCATTGCCAATGCTGACAATGCAGTATGGTGACCCACACTATGGTGGCCTATTAAGATGTTTTTCTACGCTTCACTTAGGGACATAAAAGGCATGACAGTCATCGTAGCATTGTATTGCATACACCACGGCAACTGTCACCCTTGCATCAGTGGGCCTCCGGTCTCACACTCACCAACGAAACACGACAGCACGGATACTGTCGCTTTAGGTTGATCTTCTGTAGGAGGGTAGTACTGCCCCGGTCAAGCCAGCCCGTTCATGCTAATATCAGCGTGGTTCTACTACTCTTAAAACTTATTAGTAAGTTAGTAAGTTAATATTTAAACGGTAGTCAATTTGGTTACAGACACAACCTTAAATCATGGGTATTTAACCAGGTATTCTTAATATACTTTTACAAATAATGTATTGTTATTCAAAATACTAGGCACAAGTAAGTTTTGCTTATATCTAAACAGAGTAAAAAAGACGAAAGCTTAAAAAGCATTATAATGACTGACGTACCTAACTGACTGACTTGAGCGCACGGATAGCGTAGTAATTTATGTAAGCGGTCGCCACGTCGTTTTCTACTACGATAACTATTGTAGGTTCAAATCCCACATGGGACGACACTTTGTGTGGTTCACAAATTGTTCTTCTGAGTTTGGATGTTCTTTGTGTCTGTTTCATGTAGTCTTTTTAAAAAATAACAAAAAAAATATAATCTCAACTAGCTGACGTGCGCAAGTTTGTTTTTTTCTATTAAAAGAAATAAATTTTACCCGTTTTTGCACTCTTTTTGGCTGCTATTGGCATAGCGAGATATTATGTAGCTTTCCTTGGTAAATGGGCTCTCCAAATCTCAAAGAATTTTAAACAAGAATTTAAAATTTTAAAAGAACAGTAATTCCCGAAACCAAACAAATTAAACTATTATAATATTAGTTTAGATTTACAGGCACGTATCGCACCTACCGGCGGCTGCCATCCAGTACTAACGTAAGACCTGACGACCATTATGCCCCTCAAACTTTAACGCTTTGGTATCTTCTAATATATTCATTTAAATGTTATCCTGTAAGACTAATTCTGATCTACACTAAATGTACAACATATCTGGTATATTTAATTAGATAAGTATACTGTACTGTTTAAAATTATTTCGTAAATAACCTATTTTTTTTAAGATACAAAAGGTAATAAGAGTTACTGTGGCTTATTATTAGGAGACAGACATATGTATATCGTCGTTGACTTTTTGTAGGTCTCTTTAAGATATAAAATTCCGTAGTCTATTACTTTGATCTATGTCGTAAGGTTTAACCAGTGTATACAATGTAAGCGCTCACATACGCGTTGTTTTACAACATTGCCGTACCATTGATATTCTCGGCTTTTCTCTATTATAATATATACATATTTCTATTTCTCCAATCAAATAATTTCTTAATTGATCACTTTGTTTTACAGTTTTCACTTACGACCAGCTAATTCTTGGTAAAAAGTTGTCGATGACGACCGTACTACAGTGGACCCCTGGTAATTCGACAAACGTTTTACAGGGCAGTGTCGGACTATCGAATTTGTCGGATTATAGAGTACCTACTGCCTAAAACCTATAGCCCGGCTTTTTTTTTACAAAGGAGTACCTTGTAATCCGACAAATTACAGAGAAATCATAAAATTCTAAATGTTGTCTTCTGGGCTCGTGACATTACTAGGTATGTATACGTAATGCACAATGAATAAACGCTAAGCTGCACCGCTATCACACGTAGTCAAATTCAGACTAAGCAATCGGAATTGAAACAATACCTACACGTCGAGCACAAGTTGTAACCTGTTCAATCATGCACGATCTACATTAGCGAAAATTGTTTGATTGATGTCGGATTACGGGGGGTCTGAATTACACAGGGGCTAGATTACTGAGGGTCCACTGTATTAAAATCGTGTTACAGTCGTCGGTGAAAAGATAAGTAAATCTTAAGATATACATTGTGTATTATACATATAAACATCACAAATGATTCTTTCTATGTAAGAAAACCGCATAAAATCCGCTGCGTAGGTACTTTGAAAGATCTAAGAGTAGAAGAACAAAAACTATTTCATTTTACTCTAAGTAAAGATTGTATATGTTTATGTAACATCGATTAACTTCAAATTAGCTTATTTTTTGTTTGCTTATGTATACGAACATAAAATTTTAAAAGTGCTTATAAGCTTTTGCGTTAAAAGTGCACAAAGAATTCGGTTCTCATTTATCTTAGGACAAGTCAGCGTTGACTCAAGATTCTTGCGAAATCTTGACACTTCAATAAACTTTGACCACTTACATTACTCAGTTGTTTGAGTAACTATTGGCATTTCTACTTTGGTATTTTGGAATTACGTACAATAAATTTACCAACATGAGGATCTAATCTAGAAGAATCAATAGTTGCGGACGTCGAATTGATGAAGCACCATGTTGTTTGACCTTCTATTTGGCTGCTATTTAAGCGTCTTATCAATTTCTAACTAACTCCCTGCAGCTATTGTTCGATAGGAATACATTTTAATGATGGTCAAAGTGTTATGTTGCATATACTCTAAAGAATGCCATATAAAAAAAAATCAATTAGAACCAAACAGGTAGTCCATATCAGTGTATTCAAACAAACAAATTCTTCAACTTTAAAATGTTAGTATAAATTGCAGTGAATGCAATACTTAATAGAAATAATTAATACACATTAGATAGTAAATAAGGAAGCGGTAAGTGCGCATAAAACTAGAACACTCGGAGCTACCGGCGGATTCCCGCCTTACGCTTCGCCACGAATCAGTTCCAGTAATATCTCATCCGCTTGATCGGAACCCCTTGCCGCCTTTATCTAGGATTTAGACATAAGATTTATATTACTTTTAAATCTTTGTGATATTTTTTCTTGTATTAGATAGTTTTACCCAAGTATAGTCTAATTAAGGGCTCGATCGCAGTGAAAAATTTGACATTATGAAGGTTAAGTATAGCTTTTGTCGAGGATAACCAATTTAATTCATTTAATAGGACTAAACGGTAGATTTACCCTCTAAAAAAATTTGAACAAAATCGGAGGCAGTCATGGGGACTACCGACAGAAGCGACAGAAAATAAACGAAACGTCCTCCTTCTTTTGAAGTCGATTAAAAAATAACCTCTTTACAGAGTATATTTACATAAAGTAGATAATATTATTTTCGAATCAAGTGTGTACAATAACAGTTACCTCACCCGCTACAAGACTTTTGATTCCTCTGAGACCTTAACGTCCCACATCTCATATGCCTATTGCCCCGCAGGCACACGCGCTTAAGCCAAGTGTCCATACAAAGAGAGGCATGTTTGGCTTGCTTTGTTTAATATACACCAGCTTATGGTGACAATGACGTGAGTTGTAAGCTCACTCAAAAAGTGCTCAACGCGCCTAAAAAAGTTTTCACTTCAAAAAGATTATAAACGACGGAGGTCAGAAGTAACTAACAAAGAGAAAGCCGAATTGGGACTCCTCTCTGTGTTATAAATTAATTAAAAACTATGCTATGTGTAACGCATTCTGTATAGTTAAAGTAAAAGCTACGACAATAATTGGATACTTGCGAATAACAGTTTCAAAACACATAAATCTATCAACACCACTGAGTAGGGGGTAATTACTAGGGACGCAGTATCGTGAGAACTAGAGGCCAAAATTTATTGGGGAACTGTCCCTCGGGAGCTCCTGTGTAGCTGTAACAACATGTTCTGACGCGGTCGCACCTAAATCAGACAATTATGTTAATTAATTTATTAATAGGAAGTGTTAGATTACAAATTAGCTCTTTATTATATCCTTTTAGAATTGGTTTTATAAATAAAAGAGACAATGCAACAAAATAGGTAGCCAAGTAAATTAATAAATCCATCTTAGTGATGGCAGAAATAATGCATTCAGTAACATAAAAAAGAAAAACATTACAGTTTATTTAAAATCCTATGTAGGTAGTATTTATTATTATATATTATATTTAAACGTTGCCTGTCTGTAAAAAAGTAGTGAAGGATTTTTATTTGTCATTTTAAATATTTGACCTAATCGTGGTATGTATTTTAGTCTGTATATGTATTTTTATGTTTCATATTTTTGGGAGGTAGTAGAGCCACGCTGATTTCAGCACGAGCGGGCCGGCTCGACCGGGACAGTACTACCCTCCCACAGAAGATCAACTTAAAGTGTCAGCATCCGTGCTGTCGTGTTTCGTTGATGAGTGTGAGACCGGAGGCCCATTGATGCAGTTATCGTGGTAGCTGTGTAAGCCTTACACTGTCACGATGACTGTCATGCCTTTTACGTCCCCAAGCGGGGTGTGAAAAAGCATCTCACTAGGCCGCCATAGTGTTGGTCACCATACTGCATTGTCTCCATTTGCAATAAGTATGGTGACCACAACTCTTGGACTCTATTCATGTTTTCCATCAGGAAGAGTAGAGTCATTTTGGCAGGCTATTAAAATAAAAAAAATAAAAAAAAAATGAATAGATATTTGTGTATGTACATTTGTAATATGTTTATAGTTTATTGTCCGATTATTTTTTATTTCTTTTCTTCTTTTTTGACGAAAAAGTAGATTTTGGATTTGTGTGCCACAAACTATCCTAATTTGTATATGCTTGCTTGATACTCGTACAAAGGTTGTCTGTTGTTACGTTTACATAATTTATAATTCGTTCTTCTTTTGTTCGTATTGACAATGAAGATAAAATAAATAAAAATGTATAAATAAATAGGTATTTACTTTATTTCTCATTGGCGTGGCCAACCCATATTCCGATAGGATTAGGAAACATCGTCTTTTCGGCCCTTATGAGCTATGGAAGCATTCTGATGGAATAATTATCATTAGTTCATACTTCATAATAACCTAATGCTTTTTGTACCCTTTTGATTTAGCAAAGAAGATTGAAAGAAATAATTACCCTTTTCCATTTCAAAGTACAATTCAAAATAACCAAGTGTTTATAATAGTATCTACTTTTTTTAACGTGTCTTAGAACTCATTTTCTAATTAGTGACAGCAATCCGAAGTTCCTAAAAAAAATAAAAATAATCAGACAAATGGGAAGCTAACTTTTATCGAAACTAGTCGCCGCCCAATGCTTAAGCTCCGCCCAGAAAGCGCGTACGCAACACGACTGAATACTTCAGTACCATTGCGCTGAAACGCTGTACAGAGCAGACGTGTCAGTAACTATTGAAACTTATGTAAATAATTTATGCGTGGTTACTTAATCATTAGTAATGTTGTGAAAAAAAGTAATGTAAAGTCATAAGGGAGCTTATAGTCTTTTTAAAAAGTGCTAGTAAACTCGTGTACCTATTAGAAATAGTGCTACCTTTATGACAAAGTAAATAATAATGGAATACAATTTTAGAACCAATTTTATACCAACGGCTGATATAAGTGAATACCAGGATACATCCCACCAAGAACAGTTTGAACCCATTTTGAACCAGGAAGACAATCAGGAGTTCTTCCACCCAGGATATTTGCCTTTCTTTTACGAATACAGAGCAGTCGATAGAGGGCTTTGTGAGACAAGAGAAGCTTCTGAGTGGGAGTGGGGTGAGTGGGAAAATCATGTTGTTGTGAAGGAAGAGACGGAGGAACAGGGCAGGAGTTTTGGGGAAGACGGTAAGTGCACTTTCATCATCATAGACAGCCTTTAACATTCTACTGGTGGATATAGACCTCTCTTTAGAAAATAGGCTTAGGCCTACTATACCTATGGGCAGACAGGTTTGGTATCGGGTTTGTTTCAAGTTTACCTTCTCTTTCACTGATGTTGTCCTGTGTAGTTTACTCTCATAGATGTCTTTTACGACACCCACAAGATAAATAGGAGTGATGACTCTATGTATTTTTAATCTGTCACGGAGAAGTGCATGCTAGTTTGGTGTTATTGGAATAAAGTAACATTTAATGTGCCCTTTAAAATACAAAAGTAATAGAATCCATACATAATATTAATACTTATAAGTAAATTATCTTTGTTAGTGGTGATATCTATACTGATATTACAAAGCCAAAGAATTTGTTCATTTGGTTGAAGGTACTAGTTCGATTGTCAAAATAATTTCAACATTAGATAGCTTATTTATTGAGAAAGAATAAACTAAATATAAATATAAGATGGGCCACGAATTAGTTAACATTTTAAAAAATTGTATAAAAACCAGTATATATATTATAAAAATTGTTTATTTATATATATATATTTTTTTTTTAAATTATATCCTCTAAATGACCACCGTTTCGACGTTTGCATTCTTCTAAGCGAGCACCGAAATTTTCGAATACTGATTTTTTCTTTTAGTTGATGTAGATTCTTCAAATAACCCCCATAAAAAGAAGTCTGCTGGGGATAGATCTGGACTTTTGGGTGGCCATGGAATGTCGCCTCAGAAATCGGTTATTCTGAAAAACATGTCTTTGACCACCAGTAGGGATTCATTGAATGTGTGACAAGTGGTGATCTTATTGAAACCATATTTTATGACTGTAGAAAGCAAATTCCAGTAACATCAGTCCCAAGAACTCCCGTAGTATGTTTGCGCTAGATGTTAGATTCAAGTAAGAGCAGAGTATCAATGAAAAATGTTACTAAAACGGGGAAGTTTTTTCTTTTAAGAGTTTTCCTAGTATTACATTAATCACGCACCCCGGGTTCAATATTTCAGTGTGTAACTGCTCGATACAATTTAGGAAGGTTGATATTTCTGGGCCCCACACCGCCGCACCTTGTCTATTTACTATACTTGCGCAGCACTAGCACAGCGATAACTCAATAATTTTAGGGCCTTGTTTTTATTTCGCAGAGTATTTACTGTGAGGTTCAAAAAGCTACCATCAAAAAATGAAGTTTCATATAAATTTCCAACTCCTATTTTGCATCCTTAGGGGTGAAATTTAGAAAATCCTCTCGTAATGCTTATACGCATCACTTAAGGAACGTTTGTGCTTTTGCATGCTTCTATACTTTAGAAGCATACAATTTAGTAGAAATGAACTGAAGAAGAAAATGAAACCGCTGGGTCTGGAATCTAGATCGAGCTGTTTCAATTGTTCGTTCATCGATCAGTCGGTGATAAGCCTGTCACTTTCTTTTTATATATGCATATACAATATTACTGTACTACATATTTTCATCTCACCTCGAAGTTTTACGAGTGGAAACATGCCATTTACGACCGCCCAGGACACAAACAAGAGGGCATAAATCGTAAACAGTAGCCAGTCAGCGCCGGCGCCGCGCGGCATATGGCAAACATTAGTCTAGCTAGACAACGGATATAGGTAGTAACTTGTACGAATACTGAGTACCTATAACGTTTCCTGTAATAAGCTTTTAATTCTGTCAGTTGCAAATTACTGTAGTTTGATTATAGATTATTTCAATTAGTTTAGAAAACAGTCTTACCCTTTTTCGTCTTATCCAAAAATACCTTTATTCTAGCGATGAATCTCTAATAATATAGCTACCACGACGAGAATGTTTAAGACCCTACAGAAAAGGGGCAAAACCGAAAAAGCTCATTTGTGGTCCATCATTTACATTTGAAATACCAGTTTTTTTTTTAATGTGAAGTATCATTTGTAAATATTACTAGTCATTGGAACTCTTACCAAATTGGAAGTGTGTATAAATGATTAATCAACAAGTGATTGTTAAAAAGCAATAACAATGCAAAAAGCAATGGAGAGTCTAACGTCACCTCTGAAGACAATTAAGTCGGTTAGGTTACAGAGCATGTTGAAGAAATATAGATGCCTACCTAAATACATACATTTGAAAAACATAACCTTTCTGACTCAGCTAAGTTATGATTGTCACTTTATGATATTTAGATATAGAAGCTAATCTGCAATACTATTTTCAGAGTCACGATCTTGTGGACGGAAGGAGCGTACAGCATTCACGAAGACTCAAATCAGCAGTTTGGAAACAGAGTTTGCACGGGCTAACTACCTCACTCGTCTGAGGAGGTACGAGATTGCTGTGGCACTGCACCTTACTGAGAGACAGGTATTACATTATAATTTAAGTAGCTTATCATCATAGCCCTCATCACTCTCTAGCTGTCCACGTATCCTTGACCTGCTATACTACGCTGGCCAGATGATTTGATCTAGTGTTTGTGTCAACTTTTCCTTTTGTTTGCAATGCTGTTATCCTGCGCAGTTAGTCTCCCTTAGGTACTCCCTTAGTCGAATCTTACGACCGCATCGGGATGACGGGTGGTGACACTGCGTATGCTTAATCCCTTACCAGACGGACAAATAATAATAATATAATAACAATGAATAGCATAATATGGATTCATTTTCTATGAGTGTGTCAAATATGCGTGCATGTCTGAGCCTTCAATTCTTTAATAGCTAAAAGAAAAAATAATAGTGTTCTGTATTACATTTACGTTAGTGCTATTGTCCCAATAATATAATATCATCACACATCTCACACACGGCTGTTTGATCCCTAACTAGGCAAAGCCTGTACTATGGTAACCAGATTGCTGATAAACATACTTATATATTTCTTAATACATATTATAGACAAGTTACACACAGACACAGAACAAATTATTGTGTTCATCACGCAAATATTTGTCCTAGCTAGGACTGGAACCCACGATCTCTTGCTTAGCAATCAATACTTGCATTCCATCCATTGAAGTTATTTGTGCTACACAAATACTGTGTTCTATAGTGATATAATAATGCAATATAAGTGGCATGACAATATAATAATTTAAACAGGAAATTTGCATGAATATCGTAGTGGTTTACGCAGTCGCTACGCCGCTCTCTACTACGCTGATGCTGTAGGTTCAAACCCCACATGGGACAACACTTTGTGTGATCCATAAATTGTTGTTCTGAGTCTGGGTGTTCTTTGTGTCCATTTCTTGTATTATTGTAGTCCCCCACGACACAGGTGTTGTCTTAAAAAAAAGACTTCATTTATTCACATAATATTAGCGTCAGATAATTTAATAGAATATAGGTACATAACAGCATGCTGTCGATTGTTGAACGATCTTTTGCTATGTTAAATACACTCCAAAATAACAAATACAATACTTGTATTAAAAAGGCAATGATTCTACGTCAATTATTAGGTCTACAACTTTGCTCCCGCCGTTTTTTTTTTAATTTTAAAAATTATCTAAAAAAAATGGTATCTTATTTATGTTTCCAAGTATTGTCCGTCACTTTCCACTACTTTGGCCAATCTTTCAGGCAACAAACGAATCCCGCGTCGGAAAAATTCTTCATCCTTTGATAAGATCCAAGAATCGATCCATTCTTTCACTTTTTCAAAAGAATCGAAGCACTGGCCCGCCAGGCCGTGTGCCATCGACCTAAATAAATGGTAATCAGATGGAGCAACATCTGGAGAGCATGGCGGGTGAGGTAGAATTTCCCATCTCAGTGTTTCGAGGTACGTCTTGACTACTTTCGCCACGTGAGGTCGAGCATTGTCGTGTTGCAAAATTACTTTTTCGTGTCTATCAGCGTATTGCGGCCGTTTTGCTTTTAATGCCCGACTCAAACGCATTAATTGCGTTCGATAAAGTGTACAATAACTAATAGTAAAACACACAGCTATGTGGTTAATAAATTCGTATATTCAGATGAACTATAATCTAATTTCAGGTAAAGGTGTGGTTTCAAAACAGAAGAATGAAGTGGAAAAGAACAAAAGGCGTCTCGAAGCACTCTAAGAAAAAAGATCTTGAGTCATAGATTACGTAGGCCCTGAATTTTAGTTATTCTAACTTTATATCACGTTGATGGAGGCCAATAGTTCTTTCTTGGTTTCGGCCTGACCACCGTCTTAATTCAATAGTGGATATTAGTAAAAGTATTGTAAGTAAAATATTCGTAGTATTTTTTGTTTAAAGCCTCAAATACACAACCGAATTGCCTAAAGACGTAGGAATACGGATAATTCTCTTTATTTGCAATAATCGTTGACATTTCAGACTATTGTTTCATTGCTCGATTTGTCGCAGGTTAGCCAAGAAGGTATGAGGCATACAGTGCCATCTCTTGACTAAACAACACTAACATCGGAGGTAGTTGATACTCTTAAATTCCAAATGCGAAGGTCAATAACATAAAATAATTAAAATTAAACACAAAAATTCGAGAGATAAGATATGTTTATTAGACAATTCATACCTCAGGCGCGTTGGAACGCCGAACAAAATAATAACTAAACATAATAATAATATTGTGAACTATCGCACTATCTTTGGAAGAAACTCAACATCCGGACTATGATAGGGATTACAATTTGTTCAATACTCACATAAAATCAATACGAACAACAGCGGGGAACTTCCAAAAACACTAAATTTAACATATCAAGATTTAGGCGATAGAACGTATATTTTTTAGACGTACAGTTTCTGAAAATTATCTCACAATAAACACAGATGTCTAATAAACTCACCGCAGTGGCGCGGGCGCAACACCATTTCATTAAAACTAAGTTCGATTTAAGCATGCAGTTTAATAATAATTATAGGTACGTCGGGTGTACAAATAATAAGTAAATGTTAAAAATAAAATGAAATAAACAATATACCTATATTCGATTAGCATTTGGGCTACTAAATCATTATCTAAGTCCCACGACTCCCGCCTAACTAGCGACATCTGTGTTTCAAATGTTTTAAAAATGCGACCGTTTTATTGGATCTAAAATAGAAAAATATACTCTTGCAGTAATTGGAAGACTAGGAAACATTTTGAGTTTTATGTGTATATGTAATACAGGTGTTGCCAACGTATTAAGGTTTTTTTTATAAGCTTTTATATCTCTATAAGCTATTTTATAACGTAGATATTTATTCACATGAAGGCGTCAAGGAAACATTCGTAAAATATGATATATATTTCATTATTTGTGGCGCCTGAATTAACTCTATGGGACACTCTCCAATGCGTTTACACATATTTCATTTGCATGCGATGAAACGCTCTATAACTTAACAATTTTAATATAACATACTATTACGCTTATATTTGCCAATACTACAATATTAAAAAATTGACCTAGAAAGAAATTAAAAATTAAGTGAACAATTAGCTACTTATACAATAAATATTGCGTTACAAAGTCAACTCATTTGTTGGGGCGTTAGTATGTTTAAATTAACAATCAAATCACAGTTAAATAACCGATAGCATTCTTTTTTTTTCAGAAACTGTACATATTTTATGAGCATTGTCGTTCAAGTTTCGCCGTACAAAACTTTAAATTTTCGTGTACATCACTAACATTGGACCTAGCTACACCATTGGACCAAATAAAACAGCTAAGTTTCAACAATATAGATATATATATATAATTATCATGTGTTAACATACGCCTATAGACTTGCCTACATAGACTTAACATGGAGTTTTGCATAACAATAATTTCTAAAACAATTACATATTCTGTATTATTACTTGTTATTGCTTTTTTATATAACCTGGACAGAATATAACAAGGTGTACACTTAACTATAGCAGTTTATGAGATGAAAAGGGTTGTGGATAAAGGGGATCCGAAGATCGCGGTCCAAAGAGAATGCAATGGAGTTAGGCGTCCATTCATCGACTTGAATAAGTGGAAGTGAAAATATCCAAACGAAGAAAATGAGGAAGAACTTAGCTCAACGTAACCAATATTTAAGTTGGTAGGTCTCCGTGGCGTCTACAATACAGCTATGTTATTACTAACTTGTGTAGTCTGTGACTCGAGTTTTTATAGTGCATAAGCAAAATAAGACTAATGTCAACACCAGAAGAGTGTTATTCGTTAAAATGAACTTTTTAACTTATTCTTGTCTGTCTAAAACAACCAAATTTGACAATTTCGTGATTTTTACACCAACAGATCTATGCAAAGTTGTTTCTTGATTCACTGCAATCTATAATACATCGAATGTCTTTGGGTTACAGTTCATTATTCTTTGACGAATTTAGCTACGGTTTTTTATAAAGAGGTAATGTTCTGTAAGAAGTCATAACATGTATAAAGAAAAAAAAATGTATACATATTCCGTAATTAATTTAATCAATTGATATGTTATTATTCGAATGTAACAAATAGTATTTGCAGACATCAATTTCAACTATTCATGTCGCGTTAAAGGAACTTTTTTTAAAGGATTTAACGTATTGTGGGTATCCCAAACAACATTTATTTCCCTATCCAGGTTATAAATCTAAATTCTACCTTATATACTATAGTTTGATGTGCTATAAATTTAAGCAGACCTTTATGTCACTATCCACCTATTTTATCAAAACATTAAGCGTACTTTCTTGAAATATCTAGCTCTCTTGATTTGTGATTAAATATACTATTATCAAAGAGGTTAGATCACACAAAACAAAAATCATTTAAACATTCTCACTATATGTATGTTGCGCAGGACGGCAATAGATGTCGTTAGCAGACATCTGTTTAAAATTATAGCGTTCTTAATTTAAACAATATGTGTTGCATGTTAAAAAAATATATTATTTCATCTACCTATATAGGCAAGTGTATAGGTCACTCAATGACGTAGTCTATCTTATAAAAACGTGTCAGAACTAACCATTTCCTCTCGTGATTGAATATTACTATGTACATATTTTGTTACACTTTTTATATTTTTTTATGAGGCACAAATTTAATCACCAACTTTTTTTATGTTTTTATTATATTATACTTTACTGTAGGGACATTTATAATTAGGATAGATTGGAAACAATATGGGTATAAATTAATAATTGTTTATAGTTAAATATACCTATTTTACTTAAATAGTTTATAAAATATAAATATGCTCTCGTATATGTGAATCTGGTGTTACTCACTTTTGTATATTAAATAAATTTTCTCTATGTTCAACTTTTCTTATAATTACACGCCATGGGGCGTCTTACGGTGATTATGAATAAATTATCTATGTCGTTTAATTATTTTTATCATAATCAACATACATCTTGTCTTCATGAAACTGTCTTTGTAAATTGACAAAATTTATTGACAAATTTGCACGTTAAAACAAACTTGTCAATAAATTAAATTTATCAATAAACTATTATTCTAATTTTAAATTATTATTGTACTTATTTCAAACTATTTTTTACAATATCCAAATATAAATGCCCTCTACGTTAAAATCAATATTAAAACGTTATAATTGTAATTTGTGTTTTATTAATTCCTGTTTTTTAGCCTAAATGGGATTTTAGTTCTAATGAGTTTTAATGTGTCCTAATTATAATTAACAGTTGGAAAAATATGTTTCGAATGATATCCTTACAAAGTTAAGCTATACATTACTATACATAATCTATTTTATGCGAATGATACGAGGCGATGAGGTCATTATACTTACATGACATACAAACTTCACCTCTAGCGACAAAATGAAATAAATAAATTATAAATGCGTATTTTCCCCCTGACTAGAGAATTTTGAATGTTTACAGAAGGAACTTTTCTTGTAGGGAAATAGTCAGGCTTGTTTTAGCAGAATTCATTTGCAGTTCAGGCCGACAGGTGACGTCACTACCTGGTGTCTGCCACATGTCGAATAACCGCTACATATAAGAACTAGGACAGGCCTCTCAATAAGCTTATTATGATGAGCTACAAAGGATTATAGATGTTGTCGCAGAACTAAGATTTTCTCTATGTGAAACTACGTGAAATAATTGACTTTGGATTTGATAATCTGCTATTCTATTGTAGAATAGCCTTGTTCTTTTTATTTTCTATTTTAATAAACAACTTATTTGAGTAAGCTTTTCTTAAAATGCAAAGTCCTTTTTAAATATTCAAAAAAAAATCTTAATAGAAGTATTTGAAAAAAAGGGTTTTTATTATTATTAGAACAACTTAGCCCTGTGACAACAACCTACATAATGATATATATCACATAATTGGACTACCAGCATACAGGATCTCCAGCACAAACCGTCGCATCATTTGCACAAACAAAAAAAAAGTAAATCTTTAGAGTATAATATATTCAACACTTCATGTCATTTCACAGCACATTATCCGACACTACACTAAGTTTATATACACAGTATAATTATTAAGGCTTTCGGGTGCTTATAGTGCAAAGTCAATCATGGTGAGCATTGCCCTCGGGCCTTCGCTATATCACCACGAGTATCAGGTTTCGTTATGGACGCGGGTTGTCCGCCGCTGGGCTCGGCCCTGACGGACTGCTCACCTGTCCGGTGGCCATCACCGTCTGCGGGATGACCGTCAGTGACTTAGGAATCTTGGGCATGATCATATGTGATGTCATTACTGGTGGGGAGATGATCGTCTCGCTGACTATGGACACGGCGGGGCCCAGTTGGGGGATTTTGATCGGCGTACTCGTTACGAGCAGAGACGGTGACGTCACAACGGGCGAGGCGACAGTCTGTGACGTAATCGTGGCCGTCTTCGGCGTGATGGGCGCTATGGTTATATTCTTGAGGCCAACGTTCTTCAGTATGGTGGCCGCGTTGGCTCCGATTTGTCCGAGTTCAGGCACATCTTTTTTATCTTGTTTCTCTTCAGCCGATATGTTTTGGACGAGCGTACCACCGTTCCCGAGCATAGTGGACGGCTGTATTTCTGTAACTACAGTAGTTTCTTCGGTGGATTGTCGTTTTGACTTTTCTCCGTCTTGTAATTGCTGTAATTTTTCCCGCCTCATGATACACATTTTATTGTAATCCTGTAGAGTGATGTGGAACCGTTGCCCGGCTGACATGACCTGGACGAGGCTCGGGAGAGTCCGCCCGTCGACTGCTACTTGGGTCGGCTCTCGGGCGATTTTGGCTAGGTTTTCCTGTGAACAAAATTAAAGGTCAATTCCTCTTAAGAACCGGCATCAGAATGTAAATCTTATGTCATTCTTCGTAAGTTTGAAATTCAGAATTTATGGAAAACATACCAAAAATAAAGCAAATGATTTTTTGAAGAAAGTATAAAATATTAGTGGATCCTGGAATGGATTGGATCATTAAAAATATATTTAGTAAAAAGCGTGGCATTTAGATCACAACGAAACAGTCTGACCCGTTAAAAGGTATTTCAAGGTTTTTATAGAATCCAATTATATTAAAATCCAATATTAAAATATTAGTCCTGGATTATCTGCATTATGAGGCACTATGTTTGTTACTTTTTTGATATGTAGAGAACAGAAACAAAAAGAATAAAATACCATGTGAGTAGATAAAGTATTGTTACTTACAGGAGTAATAGGCATAAGTGTCGGTCGCCATGGTTTACTTGTAGTTTTGGTCTTTTTAGGAGTTTCGTCCTTCTTCGGCGCTTCCTTCTTCTCCTTCTGCGGTATGGGAGGCGTGTTCAGTTTGGTGGTCACCATTGTTGCTGGAAGAGGAGCTGACGCGATCTCCGTCGGATCTGACGCCGAGACTTCTTTGACTAATTGCTGAATATTGTGCAGGACATTTTGTATAGCCTTTCTACCTTGAGCGTTAGGAGTATTAATAGCTATCAACTCCGGTGGCAAAGGTTTGGACTTTGTCTTGTCACTTTTACTTTTTGTCTTTGGTAATGCTCCAGGAGGTGGCATAAACTTCTTGGTTTCTTTATCAGAGGAGTCGTTCTGATTGGATTTGAGTAAACTTTTGCCATTCGTTGATGGTTTTTTTCTAAATTCTATGAGACTAATAGGTTGATCACTACGTTTGGGCGTTTCACTGACGACGTTATCGTAGGCCCGTAACCTGTTTTGAGCCGAGTCACTGTAGTTAGCTGCGTGAGGATTGGCGTTATGTGATAGAACTAGATCTCCACTTCTGAAATACTTTTCCAGGAGGATCAGATGTCTGAGGAAAGAGGACTGGTTGCCGTAAGGCCTTTGTAGCTCACTCCAGAGTTTCTTAGTTTCGACATCGTACTGGATCATCGTGTTACACTTTTCCCAACCGTGTGGGGTTACACCTTTTACATTATTGAACTCAATATTACATTGTAAGTTCATTTCTTCCTCTCCAGGGAACAATTCTCGTACCGATATAGAAGGATTTGTCTCCAATCTTTTGACTGGATTTGAATATTTAACTTCCGAATTCTTTTTAGGATCTTTATTCTTTGACAATTCACTTAAGTTCTTCTTGACTTGGGTGAAGCTTTCAGACATTTGCCACTTATTTTTCAGCGTATTAATGTCTGCAGGTCTCTTGTTCGGTATAGATTCTATAGTACATTCTTCATTTAAAGATATATTTTTGAAAACAGGTATGCTATCCTTCATGCCTTCCTCTGTAACTTCGTCTTTCCTTTGCTTATCTTTATGAGTAACTATATGCCCAATTTTATGTATTCTCTTGGCATTTTTATCGTTAATTCTATGTTGGTGTCCGTGTTTTTGTATGCCAGATATATTCTGTATTTTAAGTATGTTTCTTTGTTTGTGTGTGAGGTTCGGTATCGGGAGGAATTGAGCTGGATTGTTTTGCTTTTGTAGAAGATATTGTAGTTCCGTTTGTTTGTCAATAGGTAGGATGGGGGCGTCCATTTCCATGACAGTTTCTGCTTCAGAGCCATCGCTATGCGTATTGGACTCGCCAGATTTCGTAGCACTAGGTACTAAGATTTTGTTAGAGGATATGAGGCTCTCGATATCTTCTTCGAGAGGCGTTTCTCTGTCACTTTCTTGGTCCTTCTGTTTGTCTTTCTCGGGAGTGCTTTCGCTGGTTCTCTCTGAAGATTCACCGTTATCCGGTTCTAAGCTCCGTTGTTTAGATTTGGCTCTCTGTTTTTTCTTTATTTTGCCATCTTCCATCGATCGTTCTTCCGTTTCGTCCGATGAAGGCTGTGCTTCTACATTGTAAGTTTGGAGAAGCCTGAAATTAGAAAGTATTACTTTATTTACTTATTTGCATGAGACCATTATTATTGGTGTATTGACTTAATGCAATAATGCAGTTGCCTAAAATAGTTACTAACGAATCGATACAGTTACAAGTAATCAATTAAAACTCACTAGCGTAATAAACTCGTCTGGATTATAGGGCTCATAATACAATTTTTTTCTAATTATATCGTACTACTTTAAAGTTTTAACGTACACAAGACAAAGTTTCTATTTTGATTACATGACGATGTGTATGTGAGGGAATGAGTGAGTGAGTGAGTAGATGGGTGCGGGAATGAGTAAGTGAGTGAGTGAGTCGATGGGTAAAGGAATGAGTGAGGGAGTTGATGGATGAGCGATTGAGTGAGTGAGTCGACGTGTGAGCGAATGACTAAGTGAGTAAGTCGATGGGTGAGTGAACGAGTGAGCGAGTGAGTGGCTGGGTGGTTACTTGAGGCGGTGCGCGTGTGCGAAGGGGCGGTTGTCGTGCGGCCGCTGCAGCAGCGTGCAGTAGTAGCGGCACGCCTTGCACAGCACGGGCCGCGCGCTGAACTGCACCGGGATGCGCGCGCGCGCCAGCAGCGGGTTCAGCTCCATGTAGCCCTGGGAACCACACGCATACTTTACTTTATGAGACACGGTTACGTTACGAGTAGATATTGATATGTTTTTACACAATCTAAGCGAATATTGCATAGAAACAGACTAGAATAACATTTGTACTTGAACTTTCAGACTCAAACATCCATAATAGACACCAGCTCCGTGCACAAGACGCTAACAAGCGAATAAATATTTTCTATAAGTATTGTTGCATTTTATTTTCCTACTTTATGGTAAAAAAAAATAAATATTATTGTTATTTATCATCAACAGCCTCTAACAGTCCACTGCTGGACATAGGCTTCTGCTTAGAAAGGAGGTTTTGGTCTACGGTACACACTGGCCAAACGAAAGGACACCACCGGAATGAATGATTGTGGTACCACTCGATATTTCCGTCACCACACAGGTTGTATACATAAGGTGAGGTTTTTCAACGATGAAACATCTTCGGCCACCATCAAAACTATTTATGACAGTTTTTTTTTATAAGAAACCAGTTTCGAATCTATTTTTTTTTCTTTTTACGCAACCTATTAGTTATAAAGTATAGACGCCCGGGAGGAAATGGTGTTCCATGTTATTGGATTTTGGTTCAAGCTCCTGATTCATAAAATACTAACCAGTTGTATTTGTCTAGGTCTAATAATGTCTTTCTCTTATGTTTTTTCTGTAAAAAGGGTTACTAGTTTAGATATTTATTTATTCTACAACATTATATCGAGCCATAGGTTGGAAATAATTTTGCTACTTTTTAATACTAATAATATATGATGTTAGCGGTTAAGTTTATTGTGAATGTAGAATATAACATGTATACTTTAAGTTTTTTTAAGACTTATGAGAGAGCTTTTAATACTTATGAAACCAGTGGAAAACTCAATCAATAAATTCTTTGTGTAACCGTGGTTTCGTAATAAGAAAAAGTCTGGTTTAGAACTGGTGTCATACAAAGATTTTTCCTCCTTCGTAACTCCTAACCATCGGTTTTGACGGTGGTCTAAGGGGATAAAACATGTATTGCTAAAATAGAAAAAAGAGTTTAAATAGCCTTACATGGTGTATAAAGTGTACGTTGTGATGTTTGGTGAGCCTCCTGCGACAGAGCACGCACGCCATGAGCGGGGTGAGGCAGCGGTAGTGCTCCGCGCACAGCGGGATCGTGTGCAGGCCCGGGTAGTCGTATTTCAGCTTCAACTATAAAACATACTACGTTTTAGCAAAACGGATTTTTTTTAATTGAGTAGATGACTGTATCGTAAATAAATACCAATGTCCACTTCATTAAAACTAATATCGCGAAACAGCTCGGCAAATACAATTAACATAGCTTTTTATTATTATTACGAAATTCAATCAAATATACAGTGAAATATACTGTCCAATTGAGTAGTCTAAAACAGTGACGTCACAATTTTGTATTTAGTACATTTTTTAGACAAAATTGTCGTTTTGACAGATGATAAAAAGTAACTAATTTGACTAAGGTGTCATCTAGACTATTCAATAAATGATTTTGTATTTGTTTTCATACATGTTCTAGCGGTCTATCTGGTTCAAAGGACTAAATATTTCTACTTATTATAGTCAGATATAAAATATATTTTTGGTAGAGTTAATAGAGTATATTCAACTTATGATTAGTTACAGCAATATATAGTATTGAGTTCTTCATAGCAAGTCTGTTATCAATACCATATTATTGTCTTTCAATTACAAAATTTACTTTAAATAAAAAAAATGTTATGGAAGTTGAAGATACAAACATTAAATACCTAGAGACAAATACATCAGTACAGCATTACCATCGGACACCATACATTTTAAATAACACGCATTTAAAAATCAAATTCCTACCAGTTTGTTGACACTGGATCTCAATTTTATGAGCCATTTCCTTCGAATGGAGTGGTCTGCGACTACTGTGCAACCTTCAGTGTGACAGAGTGACACGCGGTTTGTTGTGGCCGACGGTTGAGGTTCTTCCTCACTGTCCTCTTCTAAAGGTGGACTTGCAGGTTTTTCTAATTGGCTACAATAAGGAGAAAAAAAATACGTTAATTGAAATAGCATTTCCTTGTAAACGCACGGGGAATGATTACGTGCCCAAGGGGAGTTGGTGTCAGTTGAGTGAGCACGAATTTGACTAGAAAGAGAGTAAGAAATGCTCTAACGAATGATAGAAGAGACTGAAAAAAAAACTCACAGCACCAATCCTAAATATATTTGGAATAAATATCAATTAGTGAAAGTTCGTAATTTTTTTTATCTAGAAACCTACCAAAGTGACTCTATTCTGTCTGATGAAAAGCATGAATAGAATCCAAGAATGGTGGTCATCATACTCACTGCGAATGAAGACAGTGCAGTATGGCGTCCCACACTATGGCGGCCTAGTAATTTTATGATCAATTTTTATTTTAGTTACCATTAATATCTTTCTTTAATAAAATCTTAAGATTTGGAAACTTTCATCACGTATGACTAATCTCGTAGAGGTGTCTGATTTGTTCTACGAATTGCTACAGATTCGTCTTTGCTGAATCGGCGAATCTTATGTACCTACGGTCTTCCGCAAAATTCTCATTTTACAAAAGTGTCAAAGATAAATATGTGTTCTATTCGATTGTTTGAAACTACTGGGTTATTGGAAGATTTTGCGACATAATGTATTGTATAGTTTTATATCTTTGAGGTGATCAGATTATAGAGAATTGAGAAAGTGCTGCGGTGCTTTGAGCACGCTGAAAGAATGGATGAGCACGTCGAAAGGATGGATGAGCACGTCGAAAGGATGGATCAGCAAAGAGCGAAAGACGAGAAGAATTTGTAAGGCCCTGTGAGTTGGTGAAAAACACACACTGACTTGATCGTGTATGCGTTACATGATTTAGAAAAATGTAACATCAAATATCACGTCTTCCCGTCCCGTCCACGTACCAATCGGCAGTGCACGCAAGAAGGCCCACTTTAAAGCACGATTAACAGTTTAATGCGTAAGCACTAATTTAAAAACCAAATTCGTACAAAACAATCGTAGTATGAAAGGCTTGATATAAGTCAAAGATGTGTCAGCTATGTGTCAAGATCGGGGAACTTGGCATTATAGTCTATGCTTGCCTCTCTGGGCTGTGGGGTTGTGTGTACATATGTATTCATAGATAGTGGAATCCTTCAATAGCTACTAGTAAATCACTTTTTTCCAAATCCAAAAGATTATTTCCGGTAGCATTGGTCTGAAGATGAAGACAAGCAGTAAATAGTGGTAATAGCGTCACTTTTCGAGACGATTCGCTTTTAAAGCTTTTTAGATTTTTCAAACAGAAAATAATCGATATAATTATATATATAAGAAAAATATGCTACTCACTTATGAGTTGGTGATGTCTGCATAGGTTGGTCACCAGCATTCAAAGGCGGTTTACCTATAGGTCGCTTTCTGTACGACGGGCAGTTAGCTCGTCGGTCCACGTGACGATAACAAGCATCACAGAGGCAACTATCTATGGTCAGCTTCTCTTCATCTGAGTGGGGAAAACAAAAGAAATTCAGTTTCCTGAAGTTTTTTGTTGTTTTAGTTAATTGCTTGTTAAATAATAATAATGATAGAAATTTCGTGATTACTAATGCACACTTTCCTCTCGTTTCCTGGTTTATACTGCATTCGTCTTACGAGTGCTACTCACGTACATATAATATATTTTTGGTAGGTACGAAAACGCTGATATCCTCTTCTTGGGTTGAATCCTGGGTATCAGAGTTTATTGTTAATACCCTTCGTATTTGTGATATTTGTTAATATTTTTTTTTGAAGTTTGTAAATAAAAATTATACCAAAGAAACGAGAGGAATGAGGTTGCACGTTAATTACATTCGCTAGGTAATTTTTTTGTTGTCACTGCAAGTAATCTTTGACCAACGGCAGTACGCTCTTCCCTCCTTTAGTTTAAGCACAAGGACCTGCCGACGGCGTCCAAAATCAAAAGTAAAATTCAACTACTTTTGGACCCCTACTTCCTTATGACAATGGCCACATAAAACTGAGTACCAATCAAGACTTTGGAATTTTATAGCCAGTAAGTTTTAGTCTACTGTACCATGCTGGCCAGATGAGTTGGTATAGGATGTTTCGAAGTTTCCGATATTCGGCTTCGCTGGTTACGACACCCACGAGATGAATAAGGGTGGTAATATCCTAACCTTAACTCATTATCACACGGAAAACACCCAGAAGACATTGAAGAGGACCGAAACCAAAATTCTTGCTCAATGTTTTAAAAAAAATAATTAGAAAATGATTTCGAAGTCCGTTACCGGTAGAAATATGAAGGCACTCACTGGCTAGAACTTTCTTCTGCCGTTCCGAACTCTTGATCTGAGCAATATGGCAGGGTGTGTCAAAGAGACCGAATTTTCCACCGCAGTAGAAACACTGGTCCATGCACAGCCTCCCTGGATGGATACTGAATGAGGATGCCTTCTCAGGGATCACCAGGTTAAGTGTCTCTTTCGGTTCAGCCGGTTCCGGTGCTGCTTCCGTGTCTGTGAAAGATGCTTCAGTAATGGGTGTTCTCGTCCAAGGATATTTTAAGGGGAGATAGTATGTAATGTTAAAATATATTTCGTCTGTCAGTTTCACGTCCAGTTTACACAAATATCTAAATATGGTTAAACAGAAGTGAATCTAATTGTAACAAACTAGCTTTTGCCTGGAACTCCGCCCGTATGTATATCGGTTAACACGGCCTATGCGCTTTCTATACACTTTCATCTAAATCTGTACAGTAATTTTTGCGTGAAAGAGTAACAAACAGCCATACATACTTACAAACTTTCGCGTTTACTTTCGTTTATATCGATAAATACAGCGCCACCTATGGGGAATTTTAAAAATTTGGATTGATTCAAATACGCATCATAATGTGATCTTCCCTTAGAAATAAGATTTTTTACGGTAAAAGTATATATCACTCTCCAGCGTTTTAACTATCTCCAGATACGAAAATCATTCCATTAAATTGCTCCGTTGTGACGTGAAAGAAAGACAAACAAACAAACAAACTTTCGCATTTATAGTATTAATACGGATATCGTCAATGATGAGTTCTTTAAAGTCAAACCTGTCTTTGACAAGTTTTGGGTACAATGCAATTTTATTTTATCTGACATGATGATCGGAGGGTCTGAGTATTAGTTTATTTCGCATCAAATCGATGGTCACGACGACCGCGTTCTGGTTTACGTTTTACCCGCAAGCAGCAGCGAATTGATGTAAATAGTTATCTCTTCTGTCGATAAGTTCTAATTAACTGTAAGCACTGACAGTTGTGTGGTAATATAAGAAAAAAAGATTGCCAGAGAAATGAAAGTGTCACAGTAAATAAGCTGTCTTTAATGACGTCAGAAATCTGTAAGACAGGAAGACGTGTTAGCCTTTAGTTTATGAGTAGCTAATAAGTTGATAGATGGTTCATAAACTTTATAATATTGTGAATAAATTGTCATAGAGCGTGCAAATCATTGACATGAATTACCTTAGTGATGATACGTTAGTAATATACAATATTGTGTTGTGTGAAAGCCTACATAAATACGTTTAAGTGCAATATTATGTCGTGTATGTCGTCCATTGTGGTATACACTAGTCTATGTTCTTCCTCAAGAATCTCTGTGCAAAATTATAAAAGACGCAATAGACATTTTCGCATTGTACTGTTAGTAGAGATAGTGATAATTCACTAAAGTAACGATAATCTCTGAAAGGTACTTAAAGGGACAGTTTTGTTTAATTATCCGATATTTTTAAAGACTTTCACGCTATTCATCAATAATATAATAGAAATATTTTCTATAACATTTTTCACATGCATAGAAAAGAAGAGTGTCCGCGTTTAAGCGCCTTTCACAGTAATTTTATCATACTAGTTTTCGTGACGTTTGCGACGCGACCATAGCTGTCATTAGACTGTTGATGCAGGGGTGACAGTTATCGTGGTAACTGTCAGCCTTACACTGCCACGATGACTGTCATGCCTTTTACGTTCGCAAGCGAGGTGCCATAGTGTTGGTCACCATACTGTATTGCTTGCACTTGCAATGAGCATGGTGGTCATAACTCTTGGATTCTATTAAGGCAGAGTGGTCTCTTTGGCAAGTTCTTAACATAGAAAAAAAAATAGTCTGTACCTTCTCTTCTGAAGTAGTTTCTAAATACAACAGTTATAGCATACTATATTGAAAGGCGACAAATTTTCAACGAAGCAAAGTTACAATTTGTTGCAACTATTAATATGTAGTGAAACCTACAATAAAGTTCTTCAAAACACAATAACGATAAAGTAAAAAAATCATGTTAATATGGACCACTTGCCCAGCAGCATATTTTGTAATTTGGCTCACCACGCACAAAAACTGTCGCCGAAATTGACCTTGGTTCTTGGTGAAAATTTTGTATATTGTGTTGTGTTTCTAATGCTTTAAAAATACCTCCACATTAAAAGATTATTTTGAAAACTGAAATGTATTATTTAGTGAAGCTAGATTCCTAAAATTCGAAAGGCATGATTGAACAGTAGGTACCTAATAAGCTATGAATCCTAACATTATGGTTCTAAAAAAGTTCCATCAAAAGAAACTTTAAAAAACAATAACAAGTTTTAATCGTAGCGACCTGCCGCTCCAGATTGATAATCCTGCAAGCTTTTTAAACATCAAAACGCATAAAACAACAATGACTGAAACTTCTGTTATTCGCAGCTTTGAATTTAATTGCGAAAACATCTACGATACTCAAATTTCTTTCAAATTATCACAAAATATCTCTTAAAAACTTAAAACAACTAACACGAAACGATAACCCCAGTTCAATTCGTCAGGTTTGTAGCTAATTTATGACGTCACTCCTCAGTATTTCATGCAAAAGTGTAACTTTTCGTTTAGACATTTAATAAAAAGATGCTAATTTGACTTGATAATCGTCTACCCGATTATCTTAATATACGTATTTCTTCTGTACGTGTGTTTGTCACTTAAAATCTCCTAAACGGCTGGACCGATGAGGATGGAATTTTGTGTGTATATTTCAATGGATTCCAGAATGGTTTGAAAACAAAATTGGACCCGTTACGTGGCGCTGTTGTTGGTATGACACTGCTAGCTAATAACTAAACTTAATATTTATTAATTAAGGCGGTACGAAGTTCACCGGATCAGCTAGTAATAATATGAAGTCGTAATTAAAGTCGAGTCAAGTATAAATACCAATGTCCTGTTAAAGTTAAGCTTAAAAATACGAATTTCCAATATATTATAGAAATTGAAATATTCATAGCATAAATTAATGAGTTTGTCTGTTAAAACAATGAATACTGCTGAAATCTACGCAATGTTAGGAATAATTGTGTTATATTATTAAATTATTATGTTATTAAAATGATGGATACAAAAGGCCAAATCATTGTTTTATCATTGTATGTTAAAAGTCATGCAAGCTTATAGTTAATATATTATTTTTAGTGTTTTATAGAAGCTTTTATTTTAACAGTTATCCAAAATTATATTTGTAGAATATAAGTTGGGATAAACTGAAAAAATTGCAAAGACAACATGATATTTTTTATCTGAACAATTTGTTGAAAACAGATTTGTATTTTTCAATTGAATTTTATTTCTTGTTTTATTTTTAATTTATTTTAAAGTTCTGGCAGTTTATTAAAAGTCATAGATTAGGAATTATATTGTTATTTTCTTGTGTTCGGTTTTGAAAATGTAAATATTATAAGTAAAAACTCAAGAAACAATAATCTTATATATTAATGGAAAAAATTACTAAATGCAAGTATACAAAAAAAAACTATCATAAATTGTGGTGTGTCGTCATTTTTTTGCATAGACACGAGAAATAATGACCATTCAAAGAATTATTGATTTTATATCAATGGAACAAAAAATAACCTCTAAATTTTACTATTAAAAATACATATTATATTTAGAAACAAAGGCTTTTATAAGTTAAAAAAGTCAAATAAATGCCAAGACTAAATTATGTGTCGGAAAATACAACTCCACGTCGTTGCTTTAAGATCCATTTTCCGATATAAACCCGGGTCTAATCTATGCTTTTTTGTACAACTACCCTCAAAATTATAAGTTAAAATATCATGTTTTCTAAGCTTTAGTGTGTAGTGGGGTGAATATTTCCACACACCATAGTTGTTAAGACGATTACTGTAATGAGACTTTCTGTGCCCACCATCAGACGCCGCGCCAGCTGCACCCTGTGAAACAATAAAAAAATATTGGTTAGTTACAAAAAAAGTTAGCGATTTAGAAAAAAAATAAGCTTTCATTTATTTGCATCAAAGAGTTAAAAAAAACCAAGATTATATTGGCCTACAGTAGACAAAATAAATGTTTCATGGTAGAGCTCGTCTGTATGAGTTCTTAAGCATATATAAGCTTTTGTATTACAGAGCTTTTTAACACTCTATTTCTGTTCATATTTATCATAAAAGTAGTAACAAAAAGAGATCTTGAGCAAAAAGGTTTGATAAATATTATCCTTTTAACGAATAGTAGACGTGACAGACAGACAGTTAAACCTAGATCAAGGGTTGGATCTGGGTATAATTTACCTATAACATGTATGTAGAAATGTATAAGTATGTTTGTATGTATATACTACTAGCCGATTTCGCCGACGGTGGCCAACCTCAACGGAGACCAGCGACCAGTGAGATATTATTATGCACAATGGTGTATGCAAACACAGATGCAGCACTCTCTATTTCTACACTCTCAAATCAGGCGCAAGACCGACGACTTTACGTGCTCTCCGAGGCACGGGAATCAAGACTCAATAATCAAATAAAAATTTTCGTCCTAATCAGGGGATCGAACCCAAGATCTTTTAATTAGTTGTGGCATACGCTACCCGCTAGACAAACGAAGCTGTTTTTAAATAAGAAATAAACATTTAAAACATTTATGATTCTTACCTCGCGCCTCTCAATGGTGTAGTAAGCGTCCTCTTCGTTGGCTGCCTCCCCCACCTCCGGCGCCGGCTTGCCCGCCCTGTACTTGCTCTTCTGGAAGGTCATCTTCAATGAACTCCTATGTTTTTTCTTATCACCGCCTCTATTGAGCTTTATCACAGTTTTTAAGGTTCCAGTATAATCACTAGTCCCAGGTCTTGCCTTATTCTTATTACTCATGTAGGAACTAGACCCATATATCCTTTCTTTCTCCCTTTGTTTTTCTATTTTAGCTTCCTTTGCTGCTTTATGAGTCAACAGACCAAGAGTTCTGAGGACTATTTCTTTGTGCTTTTGACGTTCTGGTGTTTCATGTAGAGCACTACTTGGTCCGGGTTGAGATTCAATTGAGTTCCGCGCTGATTTCGGTCTAGCACTCCTAGTTGTTTTGGCTTCTTCAACTACTTTTGCTTCCACAGCTGACTTGCCTTTGGCAATTTCTTTCACTTCTTTATTATCTACTAGCTTATCAACTGGCTTGGCAACTTCTTTCTCTACTGTTTCCATTTTGTCTTCTTGATTCTCATCTACTTGCATTTCTTCCACTTTCGACTCAATATCTGGACTTACAATATCAGTCTTTTTATCACCCGTTGCAGGAGCTTCGACAATCTCTTCCTCTTTTTTGGATGATTTAGTTAAGTTAGTGCTTTCAACTTGAGATACCTCTGAAGGCACAATGTCTTCAGTTCCTTTTACAATTTCCAGTGAAGGTGGTAAAGCTTCTGTGTCCACTGGTTTCGCTTCAGATGTAATGGCAATAGGTGTTACTTCTGGTGACTTAATATCGACCGGAGACACTTCAGCCTCTGTAATAGATACTGCTGCTATGTCTACAGGCTTAATAGCTACTACATTCACTTCGGTGGGCTTATTAACATTCGACGTCAATTCAGTAGGCTTATTGACAATTGGTGTCACATCTGCGGCATTATTGACGGTTGGGATCACTTCAGTAGGCTTAATAGCCACTGGTGCAACTTCAGAAGGTTTAACAACAGTAGTTGTCACTTCAGAAGACTTGATAGTAACTGGTGTAGGTGTGATAGAAATAGCAGGTGACACATTATGTACTGCAGTGATTTTCTCAATAGTGGCCATCTTTTCATCAATGTCATTTGTAGACTCAGATGATTTTCTCGACTTGGATTCTCTCGATTTCCTTTTAGTAATTATTTGAACGTCATTAGTTATCTTAGACTCTAGTACTCGGGGTGTTATTGATATCTGATTGGAGTCGAGATTGCTAACTAAGCTTTGTGAAGTATTTGGGTGAAGTGTCGCAAAGTGGTGTAAATCCACTTGCATTGATGATTCTCGTGCTGACTGTGGAACTGATTTGTCAGCAGATTTTCTTATCTCTGTTAAAGTGACATCTTTGCCAAGTGATTTCTCAAATATGGTGATAGCATCTGCAGAGTGATTTGAGCTTGTGGACTCCTTTCTTGAACTGAAGCTATTCCGTTTTATCAGTGTGACCGAGTTGGGCAGGTCCACATCTATAGACTTCCTCACTTGGTCCCGCTTGACAATTGAAATAGCAGAGTTGTTTTCGAAGCAACTCAAAACATTCTCTTTTTCTAATGGCTTTTCTGGTGATCTGACTGATTGGATGGTTTTAAGTGGTTTGATGTCACCAGACTTTGGTATAAGTACGACGTCGCTTGTCACCATTACGGTCTTTCCATCATTAACTTTAGACTCTAATTGTCTCCTCTTATCAAATTCTTCAAACTCCTTGAGCCTGTCCATCAGTTTATCAATGCTGGCGACTGGACTGCATTTATACGTAACTTCATGTTTCGCGCCTTCCATTGGTTTATCTACCGAATCTTCCTCGTAATGGAGGCGTATATTTTCGCCATCGTCCTTTGAGGGGGTGTTTTCATTACTAAAAGGAGATATAATATCTTTCTCTTTTACAGGAGTATCAGGTGAAGGTGCATTGTTTCCATTCACAGATTTAGCTAAGCCATAGAATTTGGAAACAGTCTTTGTTTGTAATTGTTCAGGCTTGTTCTCAGTAATGTTAGAATTTGGGTTGGTATCCATTTCATGGTCACCATCTATATTTTGATCTAGGTTGTTAATGAGATCATTGATCTCTTTGGTTAGAGATTCTATTGTTTCATTACCGCCATCAGCATTATCAGCAGTGTCGGCAGTGACGACCTCATCTGCAGTGATAGTGTTATTGGTGATGGTAGCAGTAGTGGGTGCAACAGCAGTTTTAGTTGCCACTGCACGTGGTGCTACAGCCAAAGTCCTCGGCGCCATTCCCACTTTCCGCCCCCGCCGTGCCTTCCTGATATTCTTCGACATTTCTTTTGAATTAAATGTCTTCGACATACTGGTTAATATACTACTACGAGCTTCAAAAAGTATTTCAGGATCTGTAAGATCAGTCTTTGATAATGATTTCCCTTCTACTTCTGTTGAATTTAAATTCTCTAATTTAACCCTATTACTATTATTGTTATCAGAGTCCAATGAAGTACTTCTTTTTAAGCTCAATTTTTTCTTATTCTTGGCATTTTTATTAGAACTAGGCTCTGCATCCGGTTTGGTTTCAGCTATCTTGGAGTCAATTTGCGAAGGCACTTTTTCAATAGTCGAGATCTGTACATTATTTTCAATATCTATATCTAGGTCAGTCTTAGATTTATCTAGTATTTTGTTGAGCTCCTTACTGTTGTCTGTATCATTGAGTGTTTCACTCATACTCAAATCTGACTCAGTGTTATCTGAACACTTTGAGATCTCACTGCCATCACGAGAGCATGAGCGTCCTCTTTTGATTTTCTTACAGTC
This sequence comes from Hypercompe scribonia, assembly GCA_949316085.1. NCBI lineage: Eukaryota > Metazoa > Arthropoda > Insecta > Lepidoptera > Erebidae > Hypercompe > Hypercompe scribonia. The sequence goes on along the minus strand of OX438981.1, from coordinate 21,499,820 downwards.
TTCAGGAGTTTCTGCCGTATCTGAAGTCTTAGAATCAGAGTGCAATCTACGCCTTTTCTTTTGTTCTTTCATTACAACTTCACTAAGTAAGTTGTTTTTGACCTTCCTAGGTTTCCCACTACGCAAGTTCTTTCCTTCAAAAAGAGAAGGGCTATTGCTCCTCTCAGAACGCATCGAGTATGGGCTGGTGCGAGGACCTAGAACTAGAGTGTTTGGGGAATCACCAAGCATTGTCTTCATCATGACCAAGTCAGAACTAAGTCTCTGTCTTCTACCAGCTGTTTTGGGACTTGAGGACCTAGAGTTAGGAGTGGTATCGTCTATTGGCTCTTTCTTGATCTCTGAGGCTGGTATCAGCGGGATGGTTTCCTTGTCTTGTGAATTAGTGTTTTCAAACTTCAAAGCAGCCTTCCTGCCTCTCTTCACAGTCTGTTTGATAACATTCTTGACTTTTTCCTTGGCAGCTAGAGCTTTTGCTTGTTTGCTTCTCAAAGTCTTCCTAATGCCTAAAGGTCGCTTCTTTACAACTGTTTTAGGCTTGGCTATTGGTTTCTTTAAGTCTTTGGATGTTTTCGGTTCATCTTGGCTGGACTTTTTGTCTTCTTCGATGATATCAGAGGCCTTCTTACGGGCACGAGTCTTAGGTTCTATTATTGTGTCCTCATCAATACTCTTGTCTAATTCTTCTTTAGATTGTTTAGTTTTCATGTTGGAATGTGTGGTGGGAGATGATCCCGTTCTGCCGACATCAGGTAAGGGCTGGCAGTCAGCTTTGCTCCTGTTAGTCGATCTATGACTGATCAACGATATGGCCTGAGATTTAAGTGAAGTTCTATCAGTAGACTGACTGCCACTGTATAAGCTTGAAGTGGTAATGTCAGTTATGTCTTCAGAACAGATACACTCAATATCAATCACTATAGTTTTTACTTGCAAGTTTAGATTGGTTTCATTGACTTCTCAACTTTTATGTAGTATTGATGTTGAGCGATAAAACATCTTTATCACATGCCATCTGGACCTGGAAACCAAGAAACACACATTTTATTTCATTGTAAGCCCTCAAAATTAGCAACGTGGTGTTTAAAATCACTTGTTGAACGACAATCAAAATATCTCTAACTTTTAGATGTTAAATCAGGGTTTCTTCAAATGAATTGCAATTGATACAGTAAATTACCACACTGAGGCCACAATTGTGGTATAATTTGGCACAATTCACATATAAATCGTGTCTACAGGTCGTGGTAAACAAAAGCCAACGCTCAGTAATCAACAAGTTCGCTTAATTATATCACAATAAATTCATATAGTAATTGCTTTTCCACTATTTATTTTGAAATACTAGAACATAGATATTACGAATATGAATCAAAATAACTCATAAACTGTGTCATTACTTATAAAATCGCGCCGGAAAATTCATGAAAAACTCGAATGTTTTGGTGGCTAGGCCGCGGGTGACACCTAACGCCACCTACAGCTGAGCAAGTGCGTATGCGTCGAGCGAACGAAAGCACCAAATCATTTCCCCAGCCGTGGCGCACCTCAGCAATGTCCTCACAAAATACTCACAATTTATCCACAGAAATCTCCAAAAATCACAAGAAACAGTTAATTGGATACACAACACACCATAATATGCGAAAAAGTTCAATATAAACACGCGATTAAACTTCGAAAACGATTTTTGAAAAGCCCAAACGACTGCAGGCGTCCGCCATAATGTTTCCTTCGAAACGAATAATATAGTTCTTATTGCTCTTGTAGCAATTCTCTATTCGCTATTCAAAATGGCGACCGTGTTGCGATCACAGTGCGCGTTTGCGCGACTTTTTGTTGGAAAAACCAGACAAATCCTGAACAACTCAACTGATTTGGGTGTAAAACTTGCTCCGGAATCACAATCGGTAATTATTTTATTATATTTTCACTCGCGTCGAGTCGTAATGTCGCTTTGACCGCGACATGTGACAGAACTATGGGTGTACACCCCTCCGCACAGGTTTCTCGCGTCTTCATTACTCTTGTCACTAATTTATTTTCAGAATGACATTGATTAATGAGTTGGTTAAGTGATGATTACTGATAATTTAATGTATGTTATTAAGTTTCTAACTAAAAATTCAATCGTGCAATAATGAGATAAGTTTTAAATCAAAGTTATTACGTAATTTGCTGACCTGTAGAATATATTTTAAGATTTATTACTTTATATATACAAATAATATATAATTAATAACATTCTATCCTTTTGTTTCAGATATTACTGTCAAAAAATTACTCCAACTACGCACATTCACCATTTGTGACTAAAATAAAAAAAGAGCAATATGCATACGAAATCGTAAAGAATCCACCAGAGTGGGCACACGTGGAGAGATTATTGCCATTCGACACAATACCTGCTGTTACTCCTAAGGAGACTTACCCGTCTGGTTGGATTCCGCCTCGGGAAGAAGCCAAAAATCTACCATTCTTCTTGCCAAGGACAAAATCTCACGACTTCCCAATATATTTAAATATAACCTACAGAGGTATGCGTAAAATATCTAAAATTAAAAAAATTGAAGGTGATATATGGATGTTTAATGATGAAATTAAAAGTCATTTGAAGAAAATAAATAAGAGATACGTAGAAACCCGTGTGCAAGAAGTTGCTAGATTCATAGAAGTAAAAGGTGATCACGTAAATGATTTAATTAAATGGGCACATTCTAAAGGTTTTTAGTTAATACAGGACCACTGGAAGTTACCGAAATAAACTGATTTAGTAAACACTTTGGTATTATTTTTCCCATATAAAACTATACTAATTCCTTGTAAGAATTAATGATCGTAATTAATAACGAGTACTAAGTACTTACTATTTCTCTCAGTGCCGACAAAAAAGGATTAAGTATTATTTCATTAATTACGATATTTATTATATTATATTTAAAGAAATTTAGTAGTAATTATAGCTTGAGTCTGATTATTTTTATTATAAGTCTAATTTTGTACGGAAAAGTTTGTTTTTTTTTGGCTAACCTGCAAGCAAATGGTTAATAAAAATGTATAACGTGAAACACTTTCTTTTTGAAGTCGGTTAAAAATAAAAAAAAACTTAAAAATTATATTATTATTTTTAAATATATGTATATATATTATTTATTTTATCTAATCAAGTTTTTTTCGGACATAGGTTCTCGTGATTTTTTCTTCTTTATACCGAAAACTGAACCAATACCATGTTACTATTGAGTTGACCTTAAGACAAATTTGTATATTATTGATTAAATTGGCACTTTGCATATTAACGTTTTTTCATTATAATGGACTTGTGGAAATAATTATCTATTAGACAACACAAAATAATCATGTTCGTTATCATTACGTGTAATTACTAAACTTTAATATTAAAGTTCAGATTGGCTTAGATTTCGAACATTATTCCTAAATTTTAATGTAAAAATAATTTTATTTACATATGAATCGTATGTATATCATCCATTTTTATCACTTACACTGTCTTTTACAAGTATAGCAAGTATTAATGTCTAATTTAATAATAATAAAATAATTGAAATTCCCTTGCAAAATAAATGATATGAATATATTAGTCATCGAAACGCTGTCAAAACCTGTGCGGAGGAGTGTACACGGCATGAAGTTTGTTTATTTTGGCCGCCGCTAGGGGCGCTGTGTACGGCGGAAGGTTTTATCTACGTAGCTATATAACATCCGCCCGAGTCCGATGGGCCTCTCCACGATACATATTTTCGAGACGAACTCACTCGTCTTTGTTAAAAACAACTTTTCTGCACAATATACACGTTCAAAAACGCTTTGGCACGCTTTTCGCATCTCAACTACGCTACATTACACGTTATAACTTTTAGGTTACTTTTATTACTAATAACTTTGTTTGTCGAACGTTAATTTCTTTATAAATTTACGTAATTGACTCTGTTATCGTCCGAAAACTTTATTTTAAGTCGTCATTTCAAACATTAGAGCTAATCTCGGATCGATATTGAGCATTTACGGTAAAATTACGTAAGATGATAGGTAGGTACAATACAAAGTATGTTACATAGTTATAATGATTTTCAAGGCCAAGCGCTTTCAGAAATTGACACGTGTACGCTGTATGTATTACGAATGCACAATAATCAATATTAAATATAAGCGAGGGATGGTTTTTAATCAACGTTTGTCGAATGATATCACGCCATATTGATTTTAATGCTATTAATTTGCATCACCGTTTTTAATTTTATAGCAAATAAGTTTAGTAAGTATATCTTACATTAGTTCAGTCTTTGTTTAATTATATTTAGATTCTATAACGGTTCTGAGAAACATTTATTAAGATTTATTTTGCTTGTTGTTCTATTATATACTAGCTAAAAATGATACATTCTTGACGAATTTCGTAAGTAGAGTACGTAGGTAGGTATTGATCGAATAAGTCACTAAGCTGCTACCTACAGTTACAGTGTTAGTATAAAAACAGTACCTACGTAAGTACTACCTACTAGACCGGCAACAATATATTATTTACTTCAGAACCGTTTCATTTTTAAAAGGACAAATAGTTAAAAGTATGGGGTAGTTATATTTGCTACTTCACAATATCCAAGGGTCTTTACTTTGATTTTAAGGATTTATTAATATCGTGATATACCTACCTATATAATTTACCTACCTACTTTTATTTTTCTATTTTTATACAGATCATTGTCAGGGTTATATTTAAGGGATCAAAATGTTCTCGGTAAAATTTCCCCCGTAAATCAATGTCAAATTTATTCATTAATAAAGAGACGAATTCCAGTTGTCTATAGTTCAGCTGTTCTTATAATGTTAATTTGATGTCTTTTACTTATTTTTAGAAAGGTAAATTTTGTGATTTACATCTGAGTGATAAAAAAACAGTATTGCTCAACTATGACATAATAACAATTATATGAGACATAATTACGTGGGTGTTTTTAGCAAATATTAGAATAAACTTATTAGTCTAAAATGTTAGAGGCCGTTTGTGACTTTCCTTTGCCCTTTTATCTCCTGTTTTGATAAATGTACCTCCTTAATTATTTACGCAGTTATTTATTACCTACTTTACTAAAATATCTACAGTAATTACAAAGGTACACTTTAAAACCATAACATTTGAAGCTGTTGGTTCGTTAAGTGTATTTTTTTAATGTAATTTTAATTTATTGTAATTTTTATTGACATCTACGATTAGCTGAAACAATTGTTCGGGGTTACGTTACCTATTGTTATATATTGTGTAGTAGGAGTATGACTAAAATGTGTCCTCCTTTATTTAAAACCTCTTTAAATTTATAATAATATGTCAAAAATGTGAAGTCGATGTGTCATTTTCTTTATCTAAACTGTGAGCGCTTGTACTATCTTATGTCATCATTGTATAAATAGGTACATTATAGATTTTATAGGGCTTATATGTACACTGCTTACATGTAAATATAGCAGTAATTATACCTACCTAACGCAGTACGTTTGTTTATTGATGTAAAGGTATCGAAATTAAAAAAAAACGGATTATTTAGCCAGTTTAGTAATACTATAATATAGTTTATGTCAGGATCGTAGCTGTATTTCTAAAAATAAGTTCAAATCATTGCAGTTATTTGGTACTACAGAAGATATTTCTACATCTCTTGAAAATCTTTGTATTTATGCTTGTATAATGATTTTCAAAAAGATAGGAAGACCTGCCAATCACACTAAACAATACACTCGTAATTCTGATTATTCTTGACACATATACAATATGATAATTATATAATATTTATTTAATTTAAATTTAAAGTAATATATAATACTAAACAACGGCATCCTTAAGTGTACTTAAGTCACTATTCCTGTAGGTGGGTACGTGTTTACCGTTGCTTCAGTTTAAGAGATTGTCTTGTTTATTCCTATCTATATCCTAATTTGCTTTTATTATATTATAATTTATTGATTCCTGGTATACTTAGGTAACATAAAAAAACAAGACCATATTGTTTGACACAAAGCTCTAGGAAGACGAAATATTTGAAAACATTTTACGTAATATCCTGAAGTATTTCATAGTTTAGTAATGATAATTCGTATCGATGTAAAACTTAGTTAAACACGTTGTAAATAACACATAAATCAATAATAATATATATGGTTACTACCATTTTCACTAAAAAATAATTGGTTTACAAATAGTGATAATCAATGCTAATATAAAGCTGAAAAGTTTGGTTGAACGCACTAATTTCAGGAACTACTGGTTCGATTTGACAATTTTTTTAATAACCTGTTGGATAGCTCATTTATCGAGAAAGACTACAGGCCATATAACATCACGCTACCACCAATGGGGCCGAGCATTAACGATAAACGTAACAAAGCCGTTAAAAAATATTTTTTTTTGAGACACAGACGTGTGGGTCAGGTAGTATTAAAATTACACAAAAATAAAACAGTTTTGAAGTCGGCTAAAAATAAAAAAGCGAAAGCCTGGTTTCGTTTGACGGTAAATTGTTACCGTTAGCTAACATCGTATTACTCTCATGCATTCTCTGTCTTATTCCTCTTGACCTTCTCGTGAACCTTTGATAATCACACTTAATATGAGAAATACGACAAAATGCTACAGTACTTGGTTATGACAGAGAATTTGTGAGATGTGTCAGATTTTGTTAAATATTTTAACGTGTATACACCACCAACTTTTTTAATACCACGTCGGTTACATTGGCCTACATACACTTGTAAGTCCAGAGAAAATGAATGTTGTTGGCACTTGAAATCATAGTATAATTACACTGATTACATTAATATATCTATCTATCTGTAGATATATATATAAATATGTTAAACTGGTCTGTGTGTGCTACAAAACTCAAAAAGTTCTACATCTATTGAGGTCTAATTTTGACTCGATATACAAACCGCTTTAAGAAAGACTTGTTTGTTTTTCGCGGTAATTTTAACGTCATCCCTCACCAATGCAATTTCAATGTGTCAAAATACATACTGGCAGGATAAAGTTAATATATGTAATTAAAGAGTTTACACCTTCAAGAAGTTATTGATTGGTTTTCACTTGAACATATATCTAATTTCCTTTGTCAGTAATATTTTTTATACCACTTTTATTTTACTCTATTCCAAAAAAAATGTCGTTACACATATCTGTATGAAATGATTTAGTTTATATGAAATTCTGACATCACTCCCCCACACCTTTACGAAATACATTGCAATAAAGTAATGAGATATAATAAAACGCGAACGGTCTTTTTAATATTTTTCAAAACCTCATATCATCTCTACATATAAACTATACAGGTAATAATCATTTACTATTGCTATTTGTTTTTTACATAACTCAAATTATGACAATAAAGATCTGTCAAAATTTGAGAGTCAAACTATTTCCTTTTTATTATCAATATGCTTTAAAATAAATTTTCCAAATAAAAAGCTTATTGTATAAAATGTATTTAAAAACAGGATTTTAAAGATTGGATATCATGTAGTACCAAAGACACCATCCAAAACGAGTGAACTCAAACTCGATCGACTTATTTTATTTAGTTAAGTCATCATTAGAAAGGCTCCATGGTACCATATAAATGTAATGTCACTGAAGATACATTTGCAAGTAAAATTAGATCGAACATCAGAAAGTGGCTATACTTTAGCTTTCCAGATTCGTGCCGAACACACATACATAGGAACAAACATTACAAGTATAAAAGTTTGTAAAAATAAGAAAATAAGGTTAATAAACATACCAGTTACGAAAATAATATTAAATTGTCTGTGACCAAATAATTTATTTATATAAAAAAAATAAGTTTCTATTGTCATAGAGTTTACATCTGTAATCTTTGATTTTTTTTTTATTCTTATGTCCGTGACCGCTCGTTGTTAATTATGTTATATGTAAACAATTAATGATAGACTACATCATTGTTGTTCGATGTTGGCGATATAAGCGCAAACAATGAATCTATTTGTAGAACAAACCTTATGTATAATTAAAACTTTTATTATTTACTCTGTTTCTCTATTTAGACACTTTAAAGACACTAACAGATCCACAAAATTATTTCAAACATGTTTTACGTACCATTTGAATCAGTTTTTATAACTAATTAATTTAAATTAACTTTTTCTTCTTTAAAAAATCAATATTATCCCAACAAATTCAAATCTTCAAATTGCCGTGAATGTCATTTCAAGTCAGAGAGTAACTTAATGACCTTAGGACAAAAATCTTAAATCTTTCTTTCCAAAATCAACAAATACGCCATATTCTTTATGTAGACAATTCGTAAACTTAAATTGTTCATAATGATAAAATATTTATAAACGAAATATAAATTTATAATAAAAGGGTAATTACAACCAAGGTACCTCGCACCCGTCACCGTCTATTATAAACAATTACAAATAAATTTGTTAGAAAATAGTTTTTGTTTTGCAAATCTATGAAATAGTTGAACCAATCCTTTTGTCTATGGGATTGTCTACTTGTTGTGTTTAATTTTCATCTCTGTTTTACTGTGGGCAATAAATATAAAAGTAACAAAGACTTCAAAGTAATAAAACTAATCAAAACCTTTAGATCCACTTTCTTCTATTTCTTGCAAAAATTTCAAGTGATATTTGTAATGAATGTCGCTCAAAAAAAATTTATGACATGTTATACATGCAAGATTTACGTAAATATCTAAGTTTAGTCACTATTTGAAGATAAAATAAGAAAGGTACTCTTCCTATAGACAAAGTTGACTAATGTTTTGATGGACAAACTGTTATATTCTAACAGGTCTGTAGACCCTTATTAGTATCTGTCAAACTTAATTGTAATTAACATTTTATACAAAGCATTTGACACAAAACGCTGCTAATAATAATTAAAAAAAAACCGTAGAAAAGGCTCCATGTTAGATGCACTTGCCTTGTATTATTAGGAAAACAAAAGTTTTTTTATGATTTAAAATTTGTTTGTGTGAGTGATATTTGTCAAGATATTAATAACATTATTGTTATATCTTGTAGATCTAATTATATAATTTGATAATATCTTAATTTCATCAACTGTTGGGCTTAATTTATCCTTAAACTTCGAACTCAGTTTCAAAATTACTTATACTGAATGTTTTTGAAATCAAAAGCTCATTAATAACTTTTAATATTAATCTTCAGAGATTTATTAAGCGATACGTCACTCAATATGATCCCACCATTTGTAATTAATGCCGCCATTTTGTTTTGATTAAAATAACTTGCAATCGTCGTGGTATTTCTTCTAATCGTGATCAATCAAGCAGTTTTATTCTTTTCTCTCTTCATTTTTGAAATGATTGTCTAGGAATATAAAAACTTAAGATACCACTAATAAATGGTGGTGGTTCAACTAAACTTTGTAAGAGATCGCTTGCGATAAGACCGCCCATTGCAACATTGTTGTAGTTCATTGTATTCCAACAGTCTTTGTGTGTGCAATGTAATTCGTGTATCGTTATCCTAACTAATACTTAAAATGTAAATGCGCTGAATTTATTTGTTACACTTTCACACCAACACTACTAAACCGATTTTAAAAATTCTTACACTAATGGAATGGTACATAATCAGCGTGTACATTGGCTTACCTTACCATAAAAACAGACATTCACGCTGGCGGAGCCAGCCAGCCTGGTTAGAAATAAAAATAAATATAAAAATTGTCCTGTAGGTTCACTTTTAACCTAGGTTATTCATCAGTAGGATGTTATAAATGCAAACGTTTGTGAGTATGGATGTTTGTTACTCTTTCACGAAAAAACTACGGGACAGATTTGGATGAAACTTTACAATAATATAGGTTATACATCGGAATAACACATAGGCGACAATTTGTAATGATTTTTTGTAATATTGGTTGTAATATAACGATACATGTCAATTGAGTCGGTAAAAAATCGTTGGGGAAAACTGCCTAAACCATTGAAATTACACAAAGATGACGTACCGTAGGATTGTTTGTATGTTAAAAAAAATATTAATTCAAAATGATCTGTTACGAAACTTAATGTGGCAGATAAAATTCTACGCGAGCGAATCCGCGGGCAAAAGCTAGTAACTCATAAAATTGCTTCACTTTGGAATTCTATAATTTTTTATGTTTTACGAGAAATTTTATTAACATTCACGCGTCAGTAAAAATATTAATATATAGACAATTATTATAAATAATAACAATGAAACAACAATTATAAAAAAGTGAATACTTGCTAGCGTTCTGGTAATTAAAAAGTTTTGTGTCTTTGAAACTTTGACCCCAATTCAGAAAGAAATGTCCAAAAGTTTTAGTATCTGTGCATTAACGAATTAGTTTTAGTAAATCAATTCTATAATAGCGTTTGTTCTTTAAAATATATTTACAAATTCGAAAATTATAGTCGATAATTACGTCATAGATTCATTTATCATTAATACAACTTACATAATTATAAAATACTTAAAATACCTATATAAATATTTTAGAAATTTTCACCAAGTCAAATCCTTGCTCCAATTTCAAAAGACGTAGTCTCATCTTCCTTGCATCAGCATTTTAAATAAAAAAAAAACTTCGTAGTTATTACAACATACAAAATTTTGTATGTTTAAACAAAATCAAAAGATTTCGTTATTTGTTCAGACAGGTTATATATACTTGTTAAGATTATAAAGGTGGCAACATAAATTCCTGAATACTAATTTATTGATTACGTAAGAGGACCTACGTAGTTACTTGAGAGGAAAAGGCGTTTGAAGGTTAAAGGTTATTCTTGTCTGTTTAAATTCGTCTGAGATTGGGTTTCCTGCGCATCAGTTAGGTACTAAATCGACACACTTCAGACATCGTTATAAAAAAATATTTTATTTAGGCAACATGTTTTTAAGAAGGCTGAATTCAGTGTGTATGTATAATTTATCCAGAATCGTTTATTCTTTTATAAAATGGTGGAAAGCTTTATAGTCCAGACATGAAATAGCAGTTCATCAGAGAGTTCCAATTTTTTTTTTTATAATTCGTACATAGAGGACAAAACTCATATAGTATTGACGTAGACTGCAATAGATATGCAAGCAAAATACGAATGTTTAATGTACTTTAGTTTGATTAGAGATTAATAGTACAAAATGAAATGTAAACTAAGCTTAATTTCTTCACTTACACGATCGAAGCTTGAGCAACGAACGCTTATCTAGTGAATAAAAAATGAACGTCTTTAAAATATATTTATAAATAAATCTTATTTCCTGAATAATATTCAATATTTGGTAACATCACGATAGCCATTAAGATTAAGGTAACGTGCATGATATCACAAAGAACCATAGTTTTTATATAAGCATAACCTAAAAATCATGCATTTTTCAACTTTGCGATTTAAGTACTTAATTCTTAAACTTATCTAATCGATTTTAGTTTAAGAACTAAATGTCCTGAATGTTTTTGAAGAGATTTGTGAATTTGAAAGATCATTAATCTTCAAAGATTTATTGAACGATACGTCACTCAATATGATCTCGCCATTTTTATACATTTAAACCGATAATTTTGGTTTAATAAAAATAAAAATCAAACTTAAAACATGATTTTAAAAACTATAATCTGAATTTACACACTTAAGTGAAGTTTTGTCATGATTATATCATAGTTTGTGAAATATTAACGTGGTCGCTTTACATTATATTTAATGAACTGTAATTACTTAGGAGTTTATATAATTATTAAAAAAGTCTCTGTTATTTCTATTTAATATCAATATTTTTGGCAATGGTGTTAAGTTTTTGAATTTTTTCAATATTTTGTTTGACAGATTACACACTGTTCTTTTTGCAACCTAATAAGTTCTAATATTAATGTGTATTTTAATTTTAATTCATGACATTTCGACTCTGGGTACAACGAACCAGTACGCAGACCCCATGAATCCACTGACCCCAAAAGGTTTCGAAAATGTTTTACCGTTTAAGTTTTTATTTTAATTTAAATTACATTTCTAAATAGGGAAAGTAACACATGAGCGACTGTGCGTTGATGAATAAGTCAGGTAGTAAAAGCAAGCGCTTAATAGATTACTTAAATATGAAAAATGAATTATTTAAATACATAAATTTTCATTTGCATTCGCGTTGTGTTACTAATGTCATTGTAAATTGTAATTAGGAAATACCAGGCCGCGAAGGGGGAAACTAACCGTCTTTCCTCTAACAATTTACTAAACACGTTAAGTATACAGCGTAAACTTTTCTTTTTACCATAGAAACAGTTATTGTGAGCCAACAATAACAGATAGACTGTTGTCGTTTTTTTTAACACTTTCAAAGTAGAACTATTCTTTTAGATATTATTTTTGCAAAACTTTAACCGTATACATAGCGCATACAAAAGCGCTCTCAAGAGGTATAAGTTTTCTCCGTTTTTTCAATATTTTTGCATTTATACTCAGCTCCTTTTATAAATATATAACTGAATAACTTAATCTTTCTCGGTAACTCGGCTATCTTACACTGAAAGAATATTTCAAATCGGGCCAGTGACTCTTGAGATTAGCATGTTCAACCAAACAAACCAACTCTTCAGCGTTACAATATTATAAATACATTACAATGTTGTTAGTATAGAATAATTCTTATAAATATTGAATCATCATCACTTTATCATAGTCCAATCAAATCTCCTTTCTAAGAAGAGGTCTATGTCCAGCAGTGGGCTTTTTAAAGCCGTTGATGTGATGATTTTAAATACTTTCAAATCTACCAGTAATGGGTTTATAATTTAATTGATGTATAAGTAGGTATCATTAGGAATGATATTCTTAACAAAATTTATGTCCTTAAATCCTAAACAGTTTTCAGTATAATTTTATAATATTTATTTCATATTATTTTCTGATATAGAGTTTCATTTTATAATGTTTTTTAGAAAAGCCTAGTCATCGATAACGAAGTAAAAAACTTCTAAAAATATTTTATAATTGTCAGTGTAATTTATCTATGTTTAATGTGTAAACTTTTTAATTACTTAAGTTATATTTTTTATTTCCGAACTTACCAAAGTGAAAAAAAATATCGATGAGTTACTTATTTAGCTCTTTAGGCACAGAACGAGCAAGAAAGACTCAAAATATTTATATTTAACTTAATACATTTATAGTCCGCTACCCATTGACAGACAAGAGGTTATACGGCACTGTACTAAGATAGATGTGAGTTTGAATTCTGATACACAATACACAGGCTTTTTCTCTGCTTGTGGTGGAAGAATGCAATTGTGAACGCTCCCTTGGCAATTAGCAAACTGAGGAACACTGCGGTAGTTTTAAGTCAGTAAGAGTCCGACAGATCCCTTCAATTGAAACTTAAAATCATGATTATGAGGACAATTTATTCAATTTACATTGAAACAAAACTACTTCAATATAAGATGAAAATTAAAGTATAAATTTTATATATTCGTCTTATATCATTATTTTTGGTTGTTACACCAGACAGAACAGTCAATTTTACTAAAGACCAAAAGGGTCCTGTTAAAAATATCGTGTATTAAATATAAAATAGAGAAACAATAAAATATTTTTGAAGGAACTATCAGCTTGTCTTTGTCCAGCAGTGACAGATTAAGAATACGGAATGTCACCATCTCGATTTATCCCGTGGATGTCTTAAGTGCTGACTAGGAGAGCAAAATACACAGGACGAGGGCATTGTAAAGAAAAGAAAACTTGACATAAACCCATCTGGCCAATAGGGTATAGTAGGTCCAAATGATTTTTCTAAGGTGAAGCCTATTGCCTACAGTGTACTATCGATGATGATGATCCAGGATTGCGATATGGAAAACTAAAATCCACATTACTTACGATACAGATGAGATAGCAATAATGATATCATGAGATTTACAGACACATTTTCAAGTAATATTTACCCTTGTATTCCGTAATTTGTGAGATTGGTGTTGTAAAAAGCTAACGTATCAAAGTTAAGAATTCAAACACCATGAAATCATTGAATAGCGTGTTATTATGTTAGTTATCTCTAGTACGAGTGTCAAATGATGAGATGAGAGCATGATAAGCGTGTTTCTTGTTACATAATACTGTTTCTGTGTTCTATAGATTGTGCAAAAACTAGTGTTAATATCTAACTAGTTATCTGAATATAGTAGTTTATATGATCTGATTATAAAAAAGCGATTAATGAGAGCTGGAATTTGCAAAAGGTCACACAACAGTTAATAATGCAGTTGTGTTTGCGTAATGTATATATATAATTATAGTAAAGAACTCGTTTCAGTACCATTCTAAATAAAATGAATACAGGGATTGTTTTTCGCAACTAGATGTTCTCTGTAGTCTATGTTACGTAACTGTATGAATAGCTGTTCCTACCACACAGAGGATTATTTATCAAAGTGATTCAAACTCGTTTTGATATTTAGTTCACTCATTTGAAAACGATATAAAGATTGTCTGTCTATGAGTCTTTGAAAAGCAATAGAATTATAAATAAAAATAAGTACTATATTCAGTGCTTGTTGAATAACTTTTGAATTTCTCTCTAAGCGTCCGAGTCCGGATACGGCCCAGGGGAGGACGTAATCGTGCTTAAGCCGAGTTTTCAAACCCAGATTCCAGGCGCTACTTTTCCGGGGCCCTAGGGAACTTGTGAGATACTTTTTAGTAAAAAGTTTAGTTATATATCGTAAGAGTGTACAATGTATTTACATTTTGAATGTATTTGTATGTTTTATTATTATATGAAAATAAAATAAATAAATATATTGTATTTTAGGGGCTATAGTTGAAATTACTTAGCATTTGATGATCGTTTCTCAACACTTAGAATTTAACTGTTTTAATTTATATTATACTTATGTATTTTTATAATTTGAGACCAGTTACAAGAAAAAAAAACGATTTTTTTTTTAGATTTATTTGAACCCGTTAATTTCCAAAACGGTTGAATTTAAAATAGATTGAAATAGATTACTTATACTTGTAAATTTTTTTATATTCTGATGATAAGCTCGTGGGTACATCGCCGTTGGATTTATGTTTATCTAAGGACTGACGTAATCAGTATGACTAAAGATCAGTAAGGCTCTGGCTTCATAGGATTATTTACAATGATGTCATGGCCTGATACGTTCTCGCTAAGATCTAAAAATAAAACAGTCTCAACAGTGTTTTAGTCACTGCTCAGTTCCTGTGGCTGATAGCGTGGTGTACCTATACTTTATGTTTTCTAAAAAAAAATAATCAAAAATGTAATAGTAAGATAGTTTCGTCTTCATCACGTCACAACACTGGCTTTTAAGAGTTAAGAGGTTTTGTTATACTACACTAAACTGGCTAAATGGATTGGTAAAGGGTTTGTTTTAACTTTTCCTTCTTTTGCAGTGATATTATCTTGCATAATTTGTTCCCCTAGTAGCCCCTTACGACACTCATGGGATGAAAAGGGATGGTGATACTCTGTATTCTTAATCCATCACCATATGGATAGTTAAAGCAATAGTTAGTTAGAAAATTTTAGTTTTGAGATTACTTCAGATGTTTAATTTAAATTATTTAGATTAAAAATCTTAGTTTTTGAAAATAGATATTCGAAAAGAGTGCTGTCGTGGTAATTCAAGTTGTTTATTTTTCCATGTAATTTGGTTGAAATTTGCCATAGATAACGTTTTATTTTATTAAAACAGAACGTATAAATTTATCAAGATAATCCATAAAAAAAGATACAAAGAAAAAAATCAAATTTTTAAACTGCTGTAAAATGAATTATGGTTCTCTTTTCATTATTAATTATAATGATAGTTAGTACATATATTTTGAGTGTAGAAAAATGACAATAATTGATGTTTTTACTACCGACAACGTGACGATATGATAAATAATCAAAATCGTGTCTAGCGTCTATAAACTGATTAAGGATTAGTTTGTGAAAAAAAAAAAACAATTAATTTCCATAGAATCCTGTTTTTAAACGTGTAATAAACCCCTATTTACACTAATAATATAAAGCTGAAGAGTTTCTTTGTTTGTTCTTTAGTTTCAAAAATTGTTTCGGTATTAGATAGTCCATTTATCGAGGAAGACTATAAGCTAACATCACGCTACGACCGATGGGACCGATCAATGGAAAACGTTGCAAAAACGTGAGCAAATTATCACTTTTGAGAACTTCCATCCGCTGCGTAAAAGGTTAAAGTTTAAAAATAGTGTACGAAAGAGTTCTTCTCCTTTGAAAGTTCTAAAAAGTTCACAACAGCATTTGTCTATGTTTAAAAACAAACATTTGTGTTGTTTTTGGTAAAAATTACTGTAACTATTTTTATGATAAACAAATTTGTTCATGTCGCTAAATAATGACTTTAATAAGATATGATAATGAATGAATACTGTGTGTACCTGTAAATTATATTGGAGTATCAAATAGTTTAAATTAAATTCTTCTAAGTAATTTGTATTATTTGATATAATCGAAAACAATTGATTGGTTTGTTAATTATATGTAAAATAGATAATAATAATACTAGAAAATTGCATTCTTAAGTGCTTAACCTTCAGGCATAATTAACGTATTGTTTCATTAGATTTTTTTAGCTCTTAATATACTTTTTCGGTTGATATAAAATGATTTTTTAGATTGTCTGTTTTTTCATCTATAATTATATATTTTAGAAAATATTTAACGTCTTTAGTGTTTCTGTATGTAGTGTGTTAAAGATACGTTTGTTCACACAAACTAGTCTGCCATTAGAGAATGCTTTGCGCTCAGCCATTTCGTACTGATCTGAAGTTTTTGTTGCTCGAAACAGCTCTGAAATTCCTAAGTAACACACTTACCACAAGATTTTCTTTGGAATTTTTGTCTGATGGGTTATCGCTTTAGCATTATTGCTGGTTTGGAAGAGATGTGCAAGAGGCGCCTTGCAAAGGCTTGACTACGGTTGACCAACCAATACACTGATCCCGATTTAATAGGCTCTTCCATATTGATTGAGTTCAATCTACATTGGTAATTTTTGTAGAGTTGAATTCCACACAAATCTTAAATCGTACTACTAAATATCCCGATTATTTGCAGAATTTGTAGTGTATGTTAATGCAATAGATTTTAATTTTACGTCTATGAATTGAATCAAAAAGAGCTTATTACATATGTAAGAAATGGTTGCTTATTTTAATTTCGTAATTTATATTTTGAAGTTTACATTGTTGAATTTAGGGAGAACAAGATCGGTTGCAGTGGTTAAACTTAGGGGCTTATATCCAGTAGTGGTCGTCTTTTGGCTTAAAGTGTGATGATAGTGATTGTTTTGTAAAGTTGTTATTACAACATGTCTTTTGTATTTAGGTCCTTAGGTTTAAGTGGAAGAAGCTTAGATTTAAGGTTTCTAAGTTTGTGATTATATTGTCATAAATGAAAAAAACTATGTCTCCGAGTTAATCATAATTTTATGTTCATATTTATCCTCAATCATCGTTTTACAAACTATACTTAAGCAAAGATTGAGCTAAAATAATTGAAAAATAAACAGGTTCTAAAAAATGTATAATGTAAAGACGACTGTTTATTTTTGTGATTGTAAAGGTTTAGTTAACATCATTTGCTTCTGGAATTCATTTCAAGATTAAATATGATCAACGATGAAGTAAGTTAATGATCAGGTTTAAGTTCTGCAGCAGTGCGATTGTAAAAACTATGCCTAATTCATTTCTTATCAGCTGTTTGTTAAGATGTTTCAGGATTTGATTGTAATACACCTCATCCGTGGATTTACAGGAGATAGAGATAAAATATATATACAGAATAACAGTAACTAGTACATCTATGACAATGTAAGTGGGTGCAGTTTAATGACCAGTGTCTTTGTCTATTTATGTATGTGTGGACAAATTACACGTAATTTTTTTTAAATAAAATAATATAATAAAGTCAAATAAAAACGTGTGTATACTGGTGAACGTACGTAAGAAGTTACACTTCTTTGGTGTAACTAGATAAATATATATATTAAATCTTTCTAATTTTTTTTCCTTCTTGTTATGCTATGTTTGTAGAGAAAACGACACTGATCATAGAAAAAAGCGTATTTAATACATTGAAAGAAAGTTTTATCATAATGCATTATGTAGTTAAATAAATATTATTTAATTATCATAAAATAATTATTTGTACATAATTAAAATAAAATGTGGAGAAACTAATTTCATGGTGTCGACTTTTCGCAAAAGAATGCGCGCGCGTCGTGAAAATTTACTCTCATCATTTTTCCCTAACTCACCAACGGAAATATAACCTCTAAAATGTACATTTAATAATCATTAACAAATTATGATCTGTAATTTTTAATATTTATTCATTTGATGTCTTAATAATTATCACTTGCGTATCCTTGTGGTGACGGAATAATAATACGGGGTATCATAACCCCTATTCATATCGGGGTTATAGTAAAAACTGACTAAGGAACGATAGTGCTACAAAAAGAAGGAAATTTGATATAAACTCCATACCAACTCATTTGGCCAGTGTGGTATAGTAGACCAAAATCTTATTTTTAAGGAGAGGCCCATGTCCAGCAGTGGACGAAAGGCTGTTGATGATAACTTGCCTTCAAAATCTACATATTTAAAGCAAAGCAGTATTTAAATAAGTGTGTTAGTAAATTTAATTTAAGCTTGACTTGTACCATTAATTTTTAAAAATAAAAAATTGAATACATTTCTATATAAATTTCAGTTTGAGGTTAATAGAAATATTGTTGGTGTATACATATAAAAGCAAATAATTTATCTAAAATTGTTGTTAGTAGATAACCTTAAAGTATATGGCTATGGCGAGATATAATTTGTGTTTTTACCTTAATTTTCCGCCCATCGACTGTTTCCGGGGTCACCAGGCCGCTTTCCACCGCGTTGAGCGTTGTGGGTGGAAGCCACGGGAGGAATAGTACTTTTTGTGACAAAATTGTTGTGGTGAAATATTACAATAAAACCAGTCAAATCGACAACCTTCTCCTTGATTATTCAGTTAATAAATGCGTAAATATTTTTTACTTTCAAGTACGAAGTTTGTGTTGAACATGACCCTAACACTTGGGGTCGCAGGTAGTGAAAACAACAAAGACTGCAGCACAATAGACCTTTTGCAGATATACCTGCCCATACCTTTTTTTTCTATGGAATAAGTTGTCTTCACTATTTTTTGGAGGTTAAAATAATATTACCAACTAAAGAGAATGCAGTTGCCACGTGCCTACAAACTTCCGCAGTTATACGG
This sequence comes from Hypercompe scribonia, assembly GCA_949316085.1. Lineage (NCBI taxonomy): Eukaryota > Metazoa > Arthropoda > Insecta > Lepidoptera > Erebidae > Hypercompe > Hypercompe scribonia. The sequence continues at coordinate 21,480,485 of OX438981.1, read as the reverse complement.
GATGCAAATTTGGGGTTTAAATAACTTCAATTACTTATTAACACATCTCACTGATGTTACAAATTACCAAAAACCAATAAGGTTAGAACTAAATAAATAAATGAAAAATTCTGAAAGACAACATACGATTTTAGCATTAAAGATAGGTTTTAATGTAGACTTAATAATATCTTATGTAGGTAACAACATACCAGGTTCTTGATATTAATTTCAGACATATTATATTATTATATTAAAAATTTTATTGAAATTTTTAATAAAATGAATTTTAAATCATGACGTTTCAAAATGATGAAACTTGATTATAATATATTTGGTAAAAATAGCGCTAATTGCCACTATCACGTGGTTTAGTTCTAAAATTGTTGGTTGATTGCTTTATAAAGTAATTAAATAACTATTTACCTTTTTAACATGATTTTTAATTTTTCTACATCGTTAATATTGTATCTTAAAGTATGTGCTAGTAAGATTTTAAATGAAATTTAAAAACAAATATTTAGACACCGGAAACGCTAACCGGAAACAATATACGCAAATGGCGTGATTTCAGCTGAGGTTATCTCTGCAGCGCGATATTTAGTTTAGTATGATTTCTGAATAAGAAATTTCAAGTTCTGATATTGTGTTTATAACATATTATAATACAGCATTTTGATTTTTATGTGTGGGAACATAACAGATATTAATCTATTGCCTAGTATTTTACAAAATACCGTGGTTTAAGTCAACGTGGGGTGTACATTATGCTTGCAAGATGTTTTAAATAGAATATTAATGAGTATCATCGAGTTATTAATAATTTCATTAATAAATGATTTTATAATGGTTTTCGTATACCTGATTATAATTAAAATGCAGTGAATCATTTGTCTCAAGTCAATATATGTACCTGTGTCATGCAGCTGTCACATTCTAAAAGTAATTATGAGTGTCTATGCGATTGTGATTAGTGTGATAGTTTCTTTGTCTACTTAAGTGTATAAATATAACGTGTTAGGTGCGTGTTCTCTAGATGGCATACTGGCCTGTATTGGGAAATATTAAAGACATGGATAATTTGATGCTTCGTATTATTGTTATTCATAATGCTTTTAAAAATCAATAAGTAAAAAAACTGTGTGTTTTTTGTCCTTTTGTGTACGTATTGCGTACATTCTACAGTTTATCAATTGATTCAGATTTATTAGACAAAAATTATAATAATGCTGAAAATGATTTTTTCTTACAAAGTACATATTATATAGTACATGATCACACATATAGTTTATGACTATTAATCTTCTTCTTAATATTATCTAGGTAGGTAGTAGAGCCACGTTGATTTTAGCGCGAACGGACCAGCTCCAGCGGGACAGTACAAACCTTTCACAGAAAAACCATCCGTGCTGTTGTGTTACATCGCTAAGTACGAGACCGGATGTCATTAATGCAGGGGTGACAGTTATCGTGGTAAGTGTGTGAGCTGTCACTGTCACGACGGTTGTCATACCTTTTACGTTCTTGAGCGGGGTGTGAATATAAAATAATGTGGATCACCATACTGCACTGTCTTCATTCGCGATGAGTATTGTGGCCACAACTTAAATTCTATACATACTTTCCATTAGGCAGAGGAGAGTCAGTTTGGCAGACTCTTTAAAAAAATTTTGCTAAACTAGGTTAGGAACCTGTATTTTAGCTAACAATACCTTATCTGGGTACATTGTGGCGACCTACGTTGTTTGTCGGACCCCTAGTAAAGGTAATTAAAATTCAAATTTTTCTGCCGAACCGTTTTTGAGATTATCGTGTATAACCAAAAAAAAAATCAACTCTTTATTTTTATAATATTAGTATACATCATATGACATTGCTGGTCCTAACAGGTAGCCATTTTGATTAGTCATAACTCCAAGTTGAGTTATTAGGAACATTTAAGTGCTTTGGACTTCGACCATAGATAAGATAAAGACCCCGTTTGACGCAGTATTTATATGCTATCAATATACTAGTACGAAGTAAGATGATTTTTCTGTATATATTATATTTTAAAAAACTAATAAGAACCTTTTTGCATTCGTAGGAGAGTCATGTGGGGGCACAAATGGACCGACTGGATCAACGTAGTACCATTTGTTGCTTTTCATCGAGTGAGTAAGGTTACAGGAGTCGAAGCTACTCCCCCTTATGATGCCGGGGTACCATTATTACTACCATTCTGTTTACTTCATTAAAAACATATTTAAAAATATAAAAAAATGTGTCCCATCGGTATCAGGTACGTCAGAGACAAAAAACTTCACAATACGTCCCGTTATAACAATTTGTGCGTTAATTACTTAATCTTCTACTTAATAACTTGATATAAGTATTGGCACATTGATTTCCGAATCCACATCCTTCATATCGACTAACTCACGTGGCTAGTCCAAATACTTGGTCCGTTTTTTTCAGCATTTGAAAGATTATCGTCATGAAGAATGGTTATGTCAGTAATCACTGCTCGGCGCTCAAACCAGTGTATTATCGCCAAACCTGGTTTATTGGCAACTACAATCCTGTCAGTGATATAGAGCAATCCAAGTACAACGTTTCACGACCATTTTCAGGAACTGAGTCGGGAACATATATATAGTACGACAACTTCACAATCACTAGTTATACTTAAGGGTAAGATGCTGATAGACTATCCTAGCCACTTTGTTATATCTACTTACCATTGGCAAGACGAGAACAACCGAATGCCTAAGGCTTTCTTCCGGATAATGCCATGCCCGCCAAATGTCTATTGTGCCGTCCTTAATTAGGGGTTGTAACAACTTAATTTAAAATTGCAGAGATAAAATTTCCAGTTTCTCCAAATAGGTTACCGAATCGTAGCCAAAAACAGACGTCAATTGATGTATTTCAGGCCTATTTAAGGATCAATAGAAACGTCTATGGAGCTCTTTTCCTTTCCATACCTCCTTACGATTAGTAGTATTGAGTACTGCACGTTTGCACCAGTTTCTTTTACCAAGACCAAGTGAAATGAGTCCATTATCAACTGCTGCTACATCCCTATCCACATTAACATAGGAATATAGACATAACATGCATTAACAAGGGAAAAGATTTCTAAGGTTATATATCTCACGATTATGGAGGGTCTTTGCATTTAGAAAATCATGACTACCATGTTTACGTGGGATGTATAACCTCATCGCTGAAGAACCTGAATGATGTGTTCAGCGTGCAGTAAGCAACGTACGAATTTTTCTATCCAGGGCATCTAGTTCAGTTTGAGTCCATATAAGTATGCCAAGACAGTTGATTAGAGCTGGCATGACCTATACGTTATAGGCCCTTATCTAACAAAAGATTATTTAACACTTTTTCAGATGGTCAAAAAAATATACCTCTAAGGATTGTTTTACAGTCAATTATTTATACATAACACCCGTGACATACCTAAATATTAGTAAATTTTGTTAGCTGAAAGATATCTTAAGCGCACGGAATCGGAGATCCTATCAGATCAGTTCTATCCTATCAGATCCCATAATTCTGCCTCTTTTTACATAACTGCGCACTTAGCTTCGCCAAATTTCATCCTGATAACTGAAAGTTTTAGTTACTTCTAGTAATTTTATTAATATAAGATTGTTGGAAGCAAAAACTTTCTTATCAAAGATGTTAGCAGATATCCATTATTATTTAGTTATAGATAAAAGAATTTATTGTCAAATTTTAACCACCATACGATCACAAGTCTTCTAAAAACATCGCGAGCACCAAACGAGTGTGTATTAAATTCACACGAGTAGTTCGTAACAAATAAGAACATAGCTCTTGAAACACCGTTGAAGACTCGCTTCTTAATCATATTAAGATTTTTAGAGCGTAGTATTGAAGCTAGAACAAATTTACCGTTTTTTGTTTCGTCAAAGATAGAGAAAGCGATACATTTACATAACTTAAAAAAATTAAGTAGAATTCTTTTAAAGAAAATCTTACATTTGATTAACATACTTAGAATTATTGGTGAAATAATTCAAGGTTGTTTTATAAGTAACAATCTATTTAATTCACCTTTTTTTTTCCTAAGCTTTTAACCTAAATTAGATTTCTCGTTTAACTTTCTGTTGTAGACTAACACATTTTGTTCAAGAGTTCATACCACTTATTAACAGACGAAATTGTAAGACCATTATATAATTAACTTACTAAATTAAATCTTGCTTGTTACAGTAACGAGGTAATCCTCGTTACTGTAACAAGCAAGATTTATATGTTAACAATGAAATCTGGTAAGCGTAAATATTGAACGGTATGAAATAATGTCACAGATAAAAAAAAATGAACGTAATCAATCTGCATTCGTTTTTTAAAAGAAGAAACCTAGTCCTTAAAATATAGCTTAATTTCTGTGACAGCTGTCACTAGTGTCAATTTAAAACTTTGAGGTTCATTTTAGATGTAAATTTTTACATTTATAATTGGCACGTAAAGAAGGAAAATATTGATGAAATGTCATCGGTTTCGTAGACATTTGTCACAAAGATCGATCTATATTTTAAGGACTGCACTGATGACAATCGAATTTTGTCATTCAGCCTCGTATTTTTTTACTACTTTGTTGGTCTAGATTTCATCTTATGAGCGTGAAATTTACAAAAACTTAGAAATATTACGCTTTTACCCAGAAGAGTATTATTTCTGGACTATATAATTAATGCATTCAAGCGAAAGAGTTCGAATACTTCTTAAATATAGTGTTGCCAACAAAACAGTCTCACGGTTATTGAGATAAACAGTAGTCTATGTTACTCGCTGATAATGTAGTTTCCATTCGTAAAAGAATTATTAAAATTGATTCAGTGGCTCACGTTATTTATAATATAAGTAAAGATTAACTAATTTCATCAAATGTTATTTGAACAAGTAAAACATATAGTATGTTGGATTTGCAGCGAGAACGGCTGCTATGCGACGCAGATTTCTCCGGATCTGTCCTACTTACGACACTGACGATCTTTGTGAGCGGTTCGCTTGCTGTCACAGTGTAGTTTCTAATTTATTACACAAGGACTAAAACTTGTATTTTGTATTTAAAGGAGGCTTAATAAAGATTAAATGTCTGTTAAAAACGTGACGGAATTATAAATTTCAATTTAGGCAAGGTTTGTGGCCTACTGTAATTGGCATTAAGGTTGGATCCTGGGAGGACGGATCAAAGGGATCATGGCATCTGTGACCTCTTGGGTTATGTCTTGATTATTTGAGATTTCATTGATTAATTCAATACAATAAGTGGTTTGTAGAACACTTATTATAATAGTACATTAATGTTACAAGTATGTGACGTTTAAAGTAGTTAGTTGTTACAAGATTTCAATGGTAATCAAATTGGAGACTATTCTGATGTTAACTAGACAAGAATATCAAAACCTCTTTGGATTAAACCTCACTTAGAATAAAATCTTAACGTACGTAAATATGAATAGTATAGTAAAATATAATTCAATGGTGCAAGAATTTTTAAGAAAGTAAAATCTTAGAATAAATATAGTATTTAAAAAGATTAATAGATGACAATAAAGTCTTTAGTATAAATGGTTGATGTAATATAATTTTATAGATAAAGTATCGTCACATTGTATAGAGTAAATGTAATCGCGTTTTATTCCTGTACGCTCAGATCTTCCAAAGTAGGCAACGGACTTTAACGCTGTTTTCACCAACAGAACCGAATATTTAAAAAGAACGTTTATACATCTCATACATGCATATTATATTAGAGAAAACTCGAGAAGAAGAGTGTGAAGTCTGGGCAGGTGTTAGTACAATATAATAAACTCCATATCATAGGCCTTTGCAAACTTCTTCTGCTTTCCAAACGACGCGACGCCATAGGGTATTGCAGCCCCATACAGCGGTATCGTGTTGTGAATTACATTGATTTTCTTCGACGTGGATGACATGGATTACGTTGATATCCAACGTAATCCATGTCGAAGAAAATCTGGAGCAATATGACTATATTACAATCCCGTCGACCTCACAAGAATAATCCGTAGAATTATCCTGTGACTCCAGCCTCAAGGTCTAGTTCAAGGAAAATAAACTTCTTGAAATTTGCCATTCTCACTGCAATATAGAGGCTTATTTTACCATTTTGCGACATCCTATTTATGTGAAACAAGTTTTCTGAAGACACAGTAATAAAGAACAAGGACAGATCGAAAGTAATGTTTAAGAAAGAGATGACAGACGCCATTTCTAAACTTGAACCCCGTTTTGAAAAGCAATACTCTAAAAAACCTAGCACATCCTTCTCATTAGTCAGCCAACAAGGATAAATTAATGAATCTTTTTTATTATTTTTAATTAAAAATATAAATTCTACTTAGAATTACACAACTATTTACTTAACAGCTAATATTATTTTTAACTAGGGAAGGAGATGGGGCCTCTTCAAAAAAAGCACATCCCCAAGGGCGACACAGTAAAAATAAGTTTGTGAAGCCTTCATGTATAGTCCTAACTTACCCGTTAGCGTCTTTTAAAAGGAATAATATTTCCCCTTTTGTAAAATTTTTCGTTGGTATTTGGGTCCTATTAGCCGCAGCGTGATGTTATAGCCCTTATTCGATAACCGGGCTATCAACATTAAAAAAATTGTTCAATTTTAACCAGTAATTTTAGAGATTAGTGCGTTCAACCAAACAATCAAACAAACTTTTCAGCTTTTAGTATCTCGTTTTTAGAAATCAATCATATTATTTTGTTGTTAAATTATGTAAATACTCTCTTTATGATAACATTAATTCCCCATTTCTATTTCGTGAAATTTTGAATATGATTTTCTCTAGAGCAACCTGCAAAGGGCCACTACATTTTTCTTTACCAGAAAAACTTTGCGAATCGAAATGAAATATATATATATTTTTTACTTTTAAATTATTTATTAAAAAAAATTGTTTACGTATTTCATATAACACTCGTATTGCGTTCTTTCTTTCAACCATGAGGACAATTAATTAAATTTAAAAAGTAAATAATTATGACCTTCTTTTATATATAATTTGTTTCAAGTTAAAATAAGTTTTTTTTAATAGTGATACAATAATAAATTAGACATATCGTGATAAAATATTAGCATGAAAAATACTTTTTAATTTTTAGAATCATTGTTATAGTATTATAAAACTGATATGTTTAAATGGTTATTTTATTTATTCTTATACGTAAGTGAAATACTATAATACTGATAAAATAATATTAAAATAATTACCTTATTTGTAGTTTAGACCTCTACACATACATATATACTCATATAAAGAGTTTTTAAAACAATTTTTGTAACGGTATCAAGTCTTTTAAGTAGATAGTAAATAATTAACTGTCTCGGTGATGGAATAGCGAAAAAAGGTCGGCTCAAAAAGTTTTATTGAGTTTTTCTTACCATAGAAGTATTTAATAACAGCCTGGAGCTTGAAAGTTAGGGCCTTAACATCAGCGTCTCGGAGAGCACGTAAGCCCGTCGGTTCTGCGCCTAATCTCTCACCGGTCGTGTCTCATAACCGTCCTATTGGATTGTAAGAGTGAGAGTAGAGAGTGCACGTGTGTTTGCACATACACTTGTGTATTTTAGTATCTCTAGTGTAGGCTGGTCTCTGTCGAGACTGTTCTCCGTGGCCGGTTAGGAGTACATCATCAGCACATAATTAATGGAATCGATTTCTATTAATCTCAGAACACGTTGTATTCTATATAAAATAAAAAATATGTATGTAACGGTAAAAGAAAAGAAATCAAAATTTCGCATAGAGTTCAATAATATTACAATGTATATCTAATAGAAGATTATTGTGAACTTAACTACTGTTTTATTGTTTAAATATTTTATCATACCTGTAGAAGGCGTAACAAAAATTTTGAATTCTCATGTGATACTTTAATAACTGATAAAGGATTTTTATGTAATTGACTTGTCCAGTGGTAAGCGATCCTGAATGCAAAGCGGAGGTCGTTCTTATCCATATGTCCATTATCATCATCAAGAGACTTTAACAGTCCATTGCTGGACACAGACCTCCTTAGCAAGGAAATTTTGGCCTACTATACCACGCTGGCCAGACAGGTTATGGATAGGTATAGGAATTGTTTCAAGTTTCCTTCTCTTTGCGGTGGTGTTGTCTTGCACATTTTGTTGCCTTAGTCGCCTCTTACAACACCCATGGAAGAATAGGGTGGTGTCATTCTGTATTCTTAATCTGTCACTACACGGAGTGCAGTCACCACCTATATATTCCTATCTGCGGCAAATAATTTAGTAAAAAGCATTATCGTTTGGTTTTTTTTGGTTTATTTTAAGAGCCTGCCAAAGTGACTCTACCCTGCTGGATGGAGAAGATGAAGAGAATCCAAGAGTGGCAGCCACCATACTCATTGCGAATGTAGACAATGCAGTTTGGTGACCCACATTACGGTGGCCTAGCGGGAAAATGTGTATTTACATACATATACATAATAAACATAGGAGTATGTTTATTAAAGAACATACCACCGGTTGATGGCAATAGGTTTACCCCCCATAACATAAGTAAAACTTCTATTATAGTCACCAAAATGTAAGTTAAGTTTTGTACGGCTTTGTCTATTTGTAAAACGATGTCCTTAATTATTCAAAATATATTTCAGGCTGCGTAAATTAAAAATCTTGTTAACACGTTTGTAGTTTAACAGTACAGTTTTTGTAGTCTAACAAAATTTGGTGATTTTTGGACAATGTTTATTTTATATTATACATAATTGACAATCTGACACGTTTACTTCACTCATAAAAAAGGAATTCGAGCTACTCTCATCAATATGGCGTCGGGTGCTCACTATATAAGCCGAGTTCACGATTCAACAGACAATTGTATTAAATTAAAGTATTCGGCTCACGTACCTTTTGTATTTATTAACTGCTCCATTTTACCCGTAAAGTCTTAATAACCCTCAACATTACGTCTAATTAAATTCATTTACTTCTTCGTGAAGTGGAGAAAATATTAAATAAAAAGTTAAAATTACGGTAGAGAGGTGTAGAGAGGCCAGAGTGATATAGTAGGCCAAAAACCTTTCTATGGAGAAATCTATGTCCAACAGTGGACTATTAAAGGATGTTGACGATGTAGAGAGGTATAAGTTTATTTAATATCATTATTTATAGTTAAACACCGTTCAATTGACCAGAAAAATAGATTTACTTGTGTATTTTAAGAGTTTACGATATGAATACTTCAAAAACACAGTTTGATGAACGGCGACGGACCACAGATGCTGATACTGTAGAGGTTGGAGTGGCTCGACCTTTCAACATTATTTCTCGTATCCTTCTATTAAAAAAGAGTAAAAATACACCAATAACTAGTAGGTACAGTAAAATCATTATTATAGCCTTTAGAACGCGCTCAAACGGCGCCGTCCTCAAAGTAGTGACATCCCGCCTATTAACATTTCGTTTATATCAGCTTTACCTGGTATGTTATGTACTTACAGTATAATGTACTTAACTGTCCAAAACCTCATACTGTTAGATAAAAGGAGGAAGGACGTAGTATGTGCCCGATGTCAAGGTAATCATAGATTTTTTTTTTGGACTTTTATTGTACAATAGAATTATTGTATAAGGTACTTAACATATACATAATGAATAATAAAATGTATGAATGCTTTATTAGAATATTTGGGTAAGTTTAACTATGTAGATACAGAAAATATAATATAATATAATATATTTTTAAGATAGTAGAGCCACGCTCATTTCAGCACGAACGGGCCGGCTTGACCGGGGCAGTACCCTCCCACAGAAGACCAACCTAAAGCGCCAGTATCCATGCTTTCGTGTTTCGTTGGTGAGTGCAAGACAGGAGGCCCATTGATGCAGGGGTGACAGGTATCGTAATAACTAAGTGAGGCTTACACTGCCACGATGACTGTCATGGCTTTTACGTCCCCAAGCGTGGCCTGAAAAAGCATCTCACTAGGTCGTCATAGTGTGGGTCACCATACTGCATTGTCTGCATTTGCAATGAGTTTGGTGACCACAACTCTTTGGATTCTATTCATGCTTCACTGCAGAGTAGAGTTACTTTGGCAGGTTCTTCATATAAAAAAAAATATTTTGGAAACATTGAAATAGTCTTTGCCAACTATTGAGTTTTTGGGGCTTGCATTCTAACGTATATACTTTGTACTTAGTATTTAATCTCTCCTATTAATTTAAATGTTTATTTTATACTCTTATCTAAATTACATTTAGTTAACAAGTTTTTAGTCAAGCGTTTTTGGTCAAAATATCACTACAGACAACATCACTATAGTAAGAAGGAAAATTTGAAACAAACCCTGTACGAAGCTGTCTGACCAGCGTGGTATATTAGGCCAAAATCTCATTGCTAAGGAGAGACGTATGTCCGGAAGAGGACTGTTAACAGCTGTTGATGATCATCTGAAATACAGGATTACTAGGGTAAGCCTGTGTTTCCTGTGTTACGTCGAGTGGTGAGGGATGAGAAGTCGCGGTCTCTTTCTGTGAGGATGTCATGCTCCAGAAGGAGACTCCAGAGCGAGATTGGGAAAGGGCCGATCCCGCTCGAAGGAGGCGGCGAAGGGGACGCGGTAGAGGTCGCTAGCTCCCTAATCGCCGCCTACGGGTCGCTGCGGCCACAATTTGGGGTGATGTGACCGCTGCAAACGACCCGAGACAAGTGACACTCCGATACGGCCGGAGCGTATCGTCTGGGGCGGAGCGCTGTTCTCCCTCTTACTGTGTAGAGCAGTGAGAGGTGCGATAGTGACTTACCTGGGTTGATGTGCCCGGGATGTATCTCAACTGTGAGGTACGGCAGGGAGGGCTCCAGAAACCGGTAATGCGTTCCTGGAGCTCCTCCTGACTGCTGAGGTAGGCCGCCGCGGGGTTTAGTGAGAAGACCGGTTCTCTGAGAGTCCCACACACGCCCTTCGTCCCTCCGGAGGGTATGGTGCGAAAAGCATTCACCGTGTAAAAAAAAAAGGTAAGCCTGAGGTAGGCCTCTTGCAGGCAGAGGTTAAAGTATTGGAACTAACCTTTCAATAACTTAATATGCAAAAAACATGTATGAAAGAAAATATAAAGTTAAATATTATTACTTTATCGCTTAAGATCTACTATAAATTGAAGTATTCTACACCGTAACATAAGTATAATATATATTATATTACAACACATATACATATATTTAATATTATACTATTATTGTCAGTGGTTTTACTCCATGATTGTATCTTATTTCGCGTTATTGATTTTGATCAAATCAACGACTGAACAATGTCAGCCAAAATATAGGCTTAAGCCTAGTTTGGTAAACAGTCTCAGTACCTTTAGCGAAATATATACTGTTTTGTGTCTAACGATGATGTGTCCACTGTGAATGTATTCTCTTCTCTTTGTATCAAATAAGTTACCCTTTTAGAGATGAACTTTCTACAAATCTTTTCAAGGTGGCAACTTATAACATTAAAGGTATCAAATGCCAGAATTTTAATTTGAGTTTAGCAGCCACAGGTCTATGCTTTAATGAATCAGTCGTCAGTCAGGGCACGTAGTAGTCAGTTTATATGTATAGTTAAAGACTCAAAGAAAAGTTGAGTAGGACTTCAGTTTTAGAATAACAGAAATTATTACATTAATTATTTATTTAGTAAAACAGAAAGCCTGAAGTTGTAAAAGACATAATTGTATGTGGAAATGACATAATCTAAATGTGTGTGTATTTGTATATTTATGACGTATGTATTATATGTGTTCATGTATGTATATGTACTCATGTATGGTATATTTTCATTGTCAATATAACCTCTTTGCACCTCCCTTACAATATTTTTATACCACCCTAAGGTTGACTGGAAGAGAATGCCTTGAGCATTAAGTCCGCCGATGTACAAGGTGCATAAAGTGTAAATAAATAAATAATTCTAGGTGAGAGAAAAATGGGTTTGTAAGGCTGCTGCTTTCAATGATCGTCATCCTTAACTAGTCTACTGCTGGGCGTAGGCCTCTCCTTAGCAAAGAGGTTTGGGGCTTCTATATCACGCTGGCCTGACGGGTTGGTATAATTTCCGTCTCTTTGTAGAGCTGTTGTCTTGGGAAGTTTGCTTTCTTACAGACTTACGAAACCTACGAGATGAACAGGGATGGTGACTTATCGTATTCTTATGCCGTTAGTAAGGTGATTATGCTGCCATAAATATGATTATTGAATGTTTTATAATGTTTGAAAACTGGCTAGCACCGCTACAGCTGCACTAACAAACTCACTTTGGTAGTGAACAATGTCTGTGACCGGAACCAAACTGGTATTGTATTACATTCATATGTTTTATGAAAGTTTTAATTATTGAGTAATTTACATTTAACATTGACTTCATGTTAACATTTTATGTCAAACACATACATACGTCCATCTTGTAATGCTTTAGATAAAACTAACGAAACTTAAATACAAACTACTTTCGTACTTACAGTTACTTGTTACATCAAAACTTATTACGTATAAGCTAGTGAATATTGATAAGAACACAGCTCCGTCTGTCCGTCCATGATATTTTCACTCATTAATTACTGAATCAATTTCAATGAGGTTTCCGCGTTTAATTGTCCTCTGGAATTTCACGAAAAGATCAAAAACCCGTAAGCATTGGCCATACTCTTGTTACTCGTTAATTGTAAGTATCCATGGGTTTTGGTATTCTCTTATTATCACGTCATCAGACGAGATAGAAGAGGCATTGAAGAAGCATGAAGGCTAGGACTACTTGTAGGGTTCGAAATAGCGGACAAAACATATGAGTCAGCTGGTTATGTGACAAATATGAACATGAGAATTTGTTTATATGTATGTAACGCGGTCACTCCTTAACTATTCAACCGACAATAATGAATCATTAATCACATTCCTCATTCTTTCTTTGTGTGAGGCTTGTATGTACCTTTTGAGTTAATACGTTATAATATATTATTATTACTGTCATCTGTGACTTACCACCAAAAGTAGGTGGGATACAAAAAATAAATTTATCTTGCTTTTGTGGATAATTTCTGGTTTATACTTATATTTGTGACTTTTAACACGCACTATTCATATGTTCATTAATAATTTTATGTGAGTTATTGGTGAAATAAGTAAATAAATAAAATATATATAAATACGTTTGCATTTCCATTAGAGATTAAAATTTCGGGCAAAATTTTGTTCACTTAATTGATCACAAAGAAATACATATTGCTTAGAGATGAGCCATAAAAAAAAAAAAAATATCAATAATGAGATATTTTTTTAAGTAGCAATTTTAATAGGTAGTAGAGCCACACTGATTTGAGCACGAACGGGTCGGCACTACCGGGGCAGTAAGACCCTTTCACAGAAGACCTACCAAAAGCGACATTTGTGCGGTTATGTTTCGTTGATGAATGTTAGACCAGAGGCCCATTGATGTAGGGGTGACAGTTATCGCGGTAAGTATGTAAGTCTTAGACTGCCACAATGACTGTCATACCTTTTACGTCCCCGAGCAGGACGTGAAAAATCATTTTATTAGGCCGCCGTAGTGTGCATTATCTATATTTGTAATGAGAATGGTGATCACCACACTTGAATTCTAGCATCAGAGCAGAGTATAGTCATTTTGGCAGACCCGAATAAAAAGAATGTAAATGCCGAAATAACGTAAACAGTAGTTGCAAAAGCTTCTAGTTAGGTAGATGTATAGAAGTATCAGAAATTGTCAGTGTCTCGAGATAGCGCTTTGCTGTCTTCATAAAGAGGTCTTCAGATTCTCAATATGTCAAGAGCACGCTATATCAATATTAGATTTACAATAAAAATATATTACAAATATTAGAAATCATCTCAACTTCAAATAAGATTACAATATTCAATTTAGCACGAAGATAACCCGTGTTTCACAGTATTAAGCTTGATTAGGACGTTCAAATCTAGCTTCTTTGCAGTTAAAACTTAAAAGCTAAAATAAAAGTCCTTGTTTCAGCTAATTATTAGTATTTCATGGATCAAGAAAAAGTTACAAGAAGTCATCGAGCTAATGGCTTGACTAGGGGATTGAGTCTCCGTACAATTATAAACTTATAAAAAAATAATAATAACAGCCATTTTAAAAATTAATAAAAAGCTTTCTAAGCTATTAGGAAATTATTAATAAATTGTTATATAATACAACAACCTATAACAAATGTAGAAAATATTTTGAGTTTCTTCTTAATGGTTGCTTTATCTGGTTCTTCCCCGATTTCTAACCATAATGTTTGTGTTCTTGGAACAAAATGTCCGCCAACTGTCAGTGAGCGACTGTTGTGATTTTCTCAAGTTCATGCTCTCGAATGCTATGGCTAACTAAAACTTAGTATTTGTGTTTTACGGTAACTGGGAGGATTTTAAATATATAAATACAATTGAGTGTAATAATTTTTGAATTTTCCTTTAAATTTCTTGTTGACAATAAATTTTATGAAACTAATTTGAATAGCCTCTAGTTTGTCTATGTACGTTTTAAATCTAAGTGCACAGTAGACTGTAGCAGTCAAGTTTCAGACCAAAATAATTTATGGGTTTCGTTTTGTTCTTTGGAACAGTAAACATAGACTAATAAAACTTTAAAAATATATGACGTGTTTGCTAGAAAATGACGTTTGACCTAGCTATATTAAAAACCGGCTATTTAATAAAATTTTGAATAGTTATATTCGAATTGTTAACCGATTTCAAAAAAGGAGAAGGTCAGTAGTGGACCGATTTTCAAAACGTTTTCTCGGGAATCGAACATGAGACCTCTTGTATGTACATATTTGATATTATTTTTCTTCAAAAATATTTTGTTGTAGACCAACGTGGCTTTGATTTGATGAAAAGGATTGTCGACTAAAATTCAATGACCGACTGTCTACTTGCTGCCACTTGGACTAATCATCGTCATCAACAGGTTTTAATGGTCCACTGTTGGACATAGACTTCTCCTTAGAAAGGACGCTTGGGCCATTACACCAGGCTGGCCACACAGGTTGGTATTAGGTTTTTTTAAGTTCTCTTTCTCTTTGTTGCGTGTAGTCTTGTGTAGTTAACTTCCTTAGTCGGCTCTTACGACATTTGAACTGACTGACCTTGGAAAACCAACAGAAAGTATGATCATATAAAACTCTTCAATAAATTACTAATGTAATATATTTTACAATATGGATCGGCAAATTTTGATAAAATTTGGGCATGTGTATAGTTGACAACCTGGATTTCTACATAGACTACGAGTACTTTTTATTGTGAAAAATGTAGGGTTGCCGTGGGATGACTTAGAGACTGATCAACCACGGGTCGTAGCCAGGATGTAACTTTATTTGTTTTAATAAATCCTGTGTCATGGGAGACTTTACAAACGTATAAGAAACAGACACAAAGAACACCCAGACTCAGAACAACAATTTGTGGATCACACAAAGTGTTGTCCCATTTGAGGTTTTGAACTCACAGCACTCGGCGCAGTAGAGTGGCGTGGCGACCGTTTAAACCACTAGGCTAACCGTGCATTCAGTATGTATCTAATTAAGATTGTCTTCTATGTATGGCTACATACCTTACGTAAGAGAGTAGTAATTGGAGGGACGGCAGCCTAGTGTTACCGCTTCGACGAGGCTAATTAACTATTATTTGCTTTCAAGGTTTTTAAATCCTTTAATGTATGTTTCTATGTGAGAAATAAATAACATTCCTACAAAAGTTCTAGTTTTCACTCATCAAACGACTTAAAAATAAGAGATTTTCAATCCGGGTGTGTTTGTATTATTTTTATGTTTGATATTTCAGAACTTCGCGATTCAAATAACGATTGTGCAAGTTCTTTTTTATTTTGGAAGGAATCCTTCCAGTTTCAAATATATCAAGTCAACCTGTCGCCGTCCACTGATAAACTAAGATCTCCCCCAGGGAGCGTATACCATCCCCGTCTTGGGTAATCTGCATCCATCCGCTGCCAACCACCTTCTTCAAGTCGTCATCCATCGTACCGCAGGGCGTCTTACACTCCGTTTGCTCAATTGTATTCTCCACTCTAGCATACATTTAGAGTGGTCCTGTCTAAATTTGAAGAACATCTATCATTCCTACATAAAAATGTAATTAATTACTATTCAACATGATTAAGTGTATTAAAAGTGATACTTTCTAAAGTTAAAAATAAACTTTAAATTTTATACAGCTAGGACTCTATTGCAATACCACGTACAATCTGAACTGGACAATTTCTGTCGTTTAAACTAGACTAGATAGTAACGTCTAGTTATCGTTACGTCAGAACTGTTACGTAACAAACGAACTCGTTTAATTCGTTTCTATTTACGAGTATATGTCACCGGGTTACGTAACGAAATAGTAACCATCTTTTACTTAGTTATTTTTTGTGGTTTTATGAACTGGCAACTTTGTTTTCTTATTATTTCATATTACTGGCTACTCTGGAAGGGACATGCGTTCTATTTTTAAAAATAAAACTCCGTGATAGATAATATGTCAAATCGCGATGTTAAAAGGTCAATTCATTCACCTTTCGACGTCTATTATAATCTAGTTACACCTTGTTATTGTAACGTTATTTACGCAATATAATATTGATAGTCAAAAATACCTTATATTAAATAGATATTAATGTATTAGCTACCCTTTTTCGGCTGTCACTCCAGCGGGGTTTGCGACGGAATGTCGGTATGTCGGCATCGCAACCGACTAACACGGTGTGTCACTCTGCGCCTGGAATGGGAGGGATCTGGGAACTCCTGTTCTTAAGCCATCAGGACTCCTCTATTCGCAACCTATCCCAGCTTAGCACGATAAAAAAATTATTCTTACCCTAAAACGTAAACAAAAAATTGTACATTGTACACAAAGCTAAAGTCAAAATAACTTTATTTTATAAAATTATTTGTATAGTCTCTTTCATAACGACACTACCCAGTTTTGTTAAATGAAACAGATATTTAATCAATTAGAATGTTTTTTTTCCCCTGTCAGCTTTTGGTCGCGACTCAATTCGAGTCAACTTTAAAATAAAATCAATTTTTGTATTTGAAATTAGTGCAATTTCTGATCAACTGTGACGTCGTACGAGTTATAGAAGTTATTACATAGATAAGTGGTATTCACTCGCATCCCCTTAGGATATAAGTGTTGTGTGCTGGGCATAATTATGTCTAATTAAAAGTTTGGATATTACACCAAGTAGCGTATTGAATTAACGATCCAAGTGTCATACCTTCGAACCTTGCGCAGAATACTAGTCCCATTCTTTTTTAACAGACTGAAAGAAAGGAGTGTTGTGGCGGATTAAGAAGTGTGTCACCAGCTACACATCCCGTGGATGTTACAAGAGCCAACTGAAAGATAAAATTACGCAGGACAGCACTGCAGAGATAACGACATAAGCCATATGCCATCCCGTCTGGCCAGCGTCCAAAAATTGCCATTAAGTGCATTTAGTTCCATTTATGCATATGACAGTATATATGTCATCTTTTTTGTATGTCTGTCTGTTTGTTACGGTTAATCTCCAGAATAGTTTGACGGCATTTTCACGTGCAACTAGCCTTGTAAAAAAAAATACAATAGTGTAAAATAGTTAAATTCTTATATAAATAGCTAAAATAAGTATAAATCACACATGAAAACAATTTTGTAGAGGGGGAGGAGAGAAGCAGGAGGTGGAGGCGAGGAGTGAAAGTTTGGATTACTATAACTTCCTGCACTCCGTGAATAATAATGAAAATATGTTATGTCTAACCTCTAATAAAAAGTTCAGTCCAGTCTTGCCTGGGCGCCAACCTGGGACATGTTCAGACGAGACCAAGGCCAAAGTAAATTACGGTAAGAAAACCTACTAAGCGACAAAACTAGTATAATTTAGTATACATCGCAGGTCTCGAATAGGAAAAGGGGTTGAGGTGACTTCCATCACGCTACACATCACACAATCACAGTTCATACTCTGTCTAATTTGGGATCGTACTGTCTCGTATGAAATGGATGAAATTTTTATTATTATTTACAGGTGTCTAATTTTTTTTTTATTTCTCTGTTAAGAGCCTGCCAAAGTGACTCTACTCTGCCTGATGGAAAGCATGAATAGAATCCAAGAGTTGTGGTCACCATACTCATTGCAAATGTAGACAATGCACTATGGTGACTCACACTATTGCAGCCTTATGAGATGCTTTTTCACACCCCGCTTGGGGACGTATAAGGCATGACAGTCATCGTGACAGTGTAAGGCTTACACAGTTACCATTATAACTGTCACCACTGCATCAATGGGCCTCCGGTCTCACACTCACCAATAAAACACGACAACACGGATGCTGGCGCTTTAGGTTGGTCTTCTGTGGGAGGGTAGTACTGCTCTGGTCGAGGCGGCCCGCTTGTACTGAAATCAGCGTGGCTCTACTACCTACCAAAAATACCAAATTCTGTGAACTAATTCTTGAATAATTCCGTTACTAGTCAGTAGAAAATTTGAGCGCACATATCAGCAATGAATTATAAAACAAACAATGTGTATATTGCCCCATTACTGTTTTATTACAGCGAACAGATAAGTTACCGGAGGTCATTAGTACTCTGATATGGTCGTTTTTGTTAGTTTAAAAATTACTTGCAACTCGAATATTATTTTGATATTTGTGTACTTTATTTATATTGATTGACAGATATAGAATTGAGCATGTTCAAACCCTATGTTTCTATCCCGCATAGGGTTCCCACGAAGAATTAAGGACCTCAAGCGAATCTCACCTGAAGGTGATGCATCAGCTGATCGACGGACATGGCTCTGACGAACAAGACATCCCGATTAGCGGCAATACGCCGTCTGTGGGTCCAAAACACATGTGAAAATTGGACGTTTAATATGTCTCTGCCTACCCCCCTATCAGGGGAAACAGGCGTGATTTTATGTAGAATTGATCTTCTTTGCAACCGCAGGCTATGGTTAATGTATTCCATAAATTAATTTCGTTTTAAATAAAATTAATCTGCCAACGTCTTTATTATTTCCAAGATTATTTGAGGTCGGCTACTAGATCAACCGGTTTTATCTGAATATCAGTTTTTGCACAGACACTGGCATCGGACCTCTGCAACCCTGAACGCAAACTGAATACGAAGGTTGAAATTATTTGAGGGCACTAATTTCCCAGCAACGATTAAAGGTTCATGACAACCGGCCTAGAGTGCTTTCCGAGGCACGGAATCCTAATGGAGAGATTTAATAATCTGTCTATATTTATTGTATAAAAATATTTAGTTAGTGTGTGTCATCATCATCATCATCAACAGCCTTTTACAGTCCACTACTGGACATAGGGTCCTCCTTGGCAAGGAGGTTTTGGCCTACTATTCCACGCTGGCCAGACGGGGTGGAATAGGGTTTGTTTCAAGTTTTCCTTCTCTTTGTAATGATGTTGTCTTGCATACTTTGTTCCAAAACTTGCATACTGTGTTGACAAAGAGATATGACCAGAGATCAACACATATACATATAATAAACCCTTATATCTTTTTTTTTTAGTTTTAAAGGCTGTTAAAGTGACTCTATTCTGCTTGATGGAAAGCATGAAGAATCCTAGAGTTGTGGTTTGGCGGCCCAGTGACATGCTTTTTCACACTCCGTTTGAGTAACGGAGAATGCATGACAGTCACCATGGTAGTATAAAGCACACACTTACCACGATAATTGCTAACCCTACGTCAATGGGCCTCCCGTCTCGCACTCACCAACGAAACACGCAGCATGGATACTGTCGCTTTACGTTGATCTTTTGTGAGAGGTTAGTACTGCCCCGGTCGAGCCGGCCCGTTCGTACTGAAATCAGCGTAGTGCTTTTTTTTTTTATATTTAACCTACCAAAGTGACTCTATTCTGCCTGATGGAAAGCATGAATAGAATCCAAGAGTGGTGGTCTTTCGTATATATCTTCATGTAGGCAGCTGTGTCTACATAATTTTCAACTTTATAACACATTGTTTCTTCTGTATGTCTTCATTATGTTAACATTGAGAACACTTCACCTTCTATTCTTCACTGGCTAGATTAGTTGGACGGGTAGCTGCGTTTGTTGTTTTTGTAAAGGTTCCTATTACGGTGATAGTCAAAATGGGTCCATTTAGGTCGTATTTTTATTTTTACATTAAACTTTCAGTTCAAGTATACCAAAAGAATATAAATTAATACAAAAGCTTTTTCTTTATCGTGTATCAGACGATTGTAAACATTACACGCGAGTAACCTATTAAAATAAGTCAATTTGTGCAACTTGGGCGCAGTACATGTTCTCATAGAAACATGCAGCGACATAAGTAAGCACACTCATGCATACCAATATGAATTTTTATGTGATAACTCATCGTTCAAGTTTATGACTTTCGTACACAGCATTTTCCTTATCTTACTTTATATACGTCCCATTTTTTCCTATTTTTAATTAATTTTATATCAAAAAAAAAATAAAAATATACTGCCGTAATTGAACTAGAGAACTAGAGTACTGACATCGCATGGAGAATCAATATGCTGAAGTGGAAGTGGGCCGGCCATGTCTCCAGACGAACCGATGGTCGCTGTAGCCGAAGTGTACAAGAGTGGAATCACGATTGGGTAAACGTAGTGTAAGGCGCCCTGCGGCGCGATGGACCGACGACTTGAAGAAGGTGGCTGGCAGCGGATGGATGTGAATTGCCCAAGACCGGGATGGTTGGCGTTTCTTGGGGGAGACCTTCGTTCAACAGTGGACGGTGATAGGTTGATTGATCATTGATGATGATTGGACATGATATACATTGTTGGATCTTAACATGGTGGTACCATGTGTAACGGGAGAAGTGTTCTGCCCTATTTATTTGTTCATAACCTTTCATGTAATAGATAATTTCATGAATTTTTATAATTAATTGAAATAATTATAAACCATATGAATTGAAAACCTTCTACGGTATGTTTTATCCACTAATACTCTTATTAGTGTATCTTAACCTTTGGCTATAAAATATTAATTCCTCAAAATAAAAAAATATATGTTAATTTATTAAAATGCAACTTTTTTTGTAAATCTGTTGATTTTAATCTTACATATGATATCATAAAAACTATAATTCTTTTATTTTTGGTTTTTCATTGAAATATTGATAGGCTGAATACATGATTATTAAATCTTAAGTAGTTCTCCTATCACGGAGGTAGTTATTTTCGATCCCTCCGTGATGGACCCTATGACCTCCTATTACGGTGTAACCTCTGTAAAAAGAATTTCATAAAGTTATTACGGAGTTGTAAAAATGTTAAAATTTCTAAATTTTTTATGGTTCTTGCCTAATTTAATCTATTAACTATAAAAAATTACAATGGTTTTAAGTACGTCATTTTAATTTCGATAAATAAGAAACTTATAAAAGAATTTCAATGAATACTGTCTTACTACTGTCTCTCGCTTTGTGATGCTGTCAATGAATACCAATAAAGTATTCATTGACAGCATCACAAAGCGAGAGAGAGGGTAATTACTAGGAATTTAAAAAAGAAATACTTTATGTCTAATTATATATTTTATGTGGCTAAAGCGAATTAATTTCTTCACCAACATACATAAGGGTATTTAAAAATGTATAATATTATAGTAACACCATCACGTAACTATAAAACTTAGGCTAGGTGACACCTTACTCAAATTAGTTACTTTTTATTATCTGTCAAAACGACAATTTTGTATGAAAAATGTACTAAATACCAAATTGTGACGTAACCGTTTTAGACTACTCAATTGAACAATATATTTCACTGTATATTTAATTGAAATTCGTAATAATAATAATAAGCTATGTTATTTATATTCGTCGAGATGTTTCGCGATATTAGTTGTAATGAAGTGGTCATTGGTATTTATTTACGATACAGTCATCTACCGAATTATTGTTACATCTGATAGATTTCAACAAGATATTGTTAGACGTTTGTAGATATGTGCAATTTAAGAAAGTACCAGACGGTCAAAAACCCGACCGAAATGCGCAAATTTACGATCTTATTTCAACTTGCTTTATTATATCAGTAAGTTTTTAATAAATCTCTACGAACTGTTGATATTGAAAAAATAACACATTGTTTTTAAAATAATAATAAACTTGATTCTTAGTAAATCTTATAACTGTGTTTTTTTATATCATAAACTAGCAAGCGTGTAGTTCTTTTACTCTTGTAGTTTCAGATATCTTTGAAATTAAAAATTTAAATAAAGTAACTTACATTATCAGGTTTGGCAGTCTATGGCTAGACATAGGTCTCTTCTTAGCAAGGTCTTACATGTACCTCTCCTTAGAAATGATTACCTAGGCTGCCATAGCGTGGGCCACCATACAGCACTGTGTTCATTCGCAGTGAGTACGATGACCACCGCTCTTGGATTCTATTAATGCTTTCCATCAGGCAGAATAGAGTCACTTTGGTAGGTAGCTACAAAAAAAAAGAGGTTTTAGCCCACTGTACCACGCTGGCCATACGAGTTGCATTAGTTTCAAGTTTTCCTTCTCTTTTCTGTTTGGTTACATATGTCATAAAAAACTGACTGTATGAAATGTTACTAATATCAGATAATCATTCAAAGCTTGAAAGAAAAACAAACAAGAGTATTATATTCCTTTTCATATTTAAGAAAAATGAAGTGGTTGAGCTTAATTTTTCTCACCTGGTAGGAACCGCCTACTGCCGTAATAGCTTTTGAACCAAGTCTTACTTATGTAATAGGGGAAATCGACATGATTATTAAAATACTTTTTTATAATAATAAATCACGCATAAATAAATACGGTCCCTTGTGCAGTATAAAATCTAAATCCCAATTTGGCAAAAACAAAAATAAACACCCGTCAAAACACTTAGGATTTTTTTAGGATCTTTAGGATTTAGGAATTGTTACCAAAAGCCTTCGTGATTAGAACCTTTCTCTAACTGTTCGTAGATGTTTTCTATATGAAGAGCCGGCCAAAGTGACTCTACTCTGTCTGATGGAAAGCATAAATAGAATCCAAACAGCTGTAGTCACCATACTAATTGAAAATGCAGACAATACTGTGTGGCCCACACTATGACGGCCTAGTGAGATGCTTTTTCAAGCCACGCTTGGGGACGTAAAAGGCATGACAGTCATCGTGGTAGTGTTAGCCTTACACAGTTATCACGATAACTGTCACCCCTGCATCAATGCTTTCTATTTCAGACGCAGAGTGACATAATCATCTGTTTTACTCATATCGATTCTAGCATACCTTCCCGTCGCAAATGGCCGCCGGGTTTGTATATGAGAGAGGCTTATGTCCAGCATTGAATTTTTAAAGGTTTTTGACAGATAAAATTAACATTAGAGTTCAAAGTACATTAGCAGGCCTAATGTACAAGGTCAATATAACTTGAATAATTATATAAACTCTAACATTTAAGTGTCATAACAGCTTACTATGAGATCAGACAAGATCATTTATTTGAGGAAGTACGGTCATAAAGATGTTGACTTTGATTATTATCTATGGTAGTGTGTTGATAAATGTTTGTAGAGTTTCTACATATTTCGTGGTTATTTATTTAATACCATTTAAGAGGGTAGAATGTCAAGTTAAATGGAAGGTTTTTGTATGTACTAATAACGTGTTATTAGTTAAGCGGTAAGGTTACCGCTTTCCGCCCTGAATATTGTGGGATCGAACTTTACTTGGAAAAAAAACTTTGTGTTTTGTGATCCACAGAGTGTTGTTCTGAGTGTAGGTGTTCTTTGTGTCCGATTCATGAATATTTGTACTTGCGACATAAAATTTATTTTTAGTGCGCGACATGTCGTTTTAAAAAAATAAATAAAAAGAAAACAGGTTCGCTGACTGTTCACAGACAAATGATTAATTTTGATTACAATTAGACAAGAAAAGTTCAGAAATGTTTCAATTGCCAACTTCTGAGTTACCTATAGTCGTCTAGGAGGGATTGTAAGTTTTCATCTTCGGCGTCACTTTCCATGGACCACGTTTGATCCTTTGCTTTCTGTTTTATGAAAAATCTACTTCATTAGTACCAATTCCATTGACACACAACTCTCTTCACTAGTCCAGTCCTGCCGTGTTGGCATTTCGTGTTCCGAAAAGATTTAAATTATTTATATCAACAGCCTTTTACTGTCCACTGCGAGACATAGAACTCTCCTTGGCAAGGAGTTTTTAGCCTACTATACCACGCTGGCCAAACGGGTTGGAATAGGGTTTGTTTCAAGTTTTCCTTCTCCTTGTAATGATATTTTTCAGAATAGTTTGGTCCCTTAGTCGTCTCGACACCCACGGGATGAATAGGGGTGGTAACACTATGTATTCTTAATCCGTCACCACACGGAGTAAAATTATTTAATTAGCAGTTATCTTGATTTGTCATGTCGTCCCTAAGCGCACAAGAGTTGCGATCACCATACTGCAATGTCTAGATACGCAATGAGCATGATGACCACAACTCTTGGATTCTATTCATGCTTTTCATCAGGCAGAGCAGAGACACTTTTCCTTTTGGTATACTTTCTACATCTCAAAATTGAGAATCATAATTTCTCTATGCTAAAAGGCAAGTTATTAAAGCTTTTGCGGTGAGAGGTGAGTTTGAAAGTATTCTGGAATATGAGGTCGATATATTAGGGATATTGTGATCAAAGTAAAGTGCCAACCGTTACGTAAGTGCTTCTTAATAAACTGTATTCGTCATTAGGTAGGAGGGTACTTCTGGAATACAGCCAATGATATAATTAGTAACAGTATGACATCGTCACAAGAATCATTTTAAGTGCACATGGAGATTCCAATACAAATATGATAATACAGTATTTGTATCATTTTGTTAATGTTAACTTAAAAGAAATACTTATTTAGTAATAGCTAATTTATTGACTGCACGAATTTCGAAGTAATTTAAGCGGTCAGCACGCTTTCTATTGCGCTGAGTGATGTGGACAACATTTCGTATGATCCACATCTTGTTATTCTGAGTCTGCGTGTTCTTTGTTTGTTTAATATGTAGTTATAAAGTCATGACTACGAATATTCCTAGTCAAAAGTTACTTTTTCAGAAAAAGAAAAGGAAAGGTTTACCTCTAGGTAACATAACCGAAATACACCTGAAACTATTGACGATGGTGACGTATTCCTAGCTGACTTTGGCCACGGCGGCCTGGCACAACGGATATCAACCAACTATGCAAGAGATATTATAGTGCACAAGTACGTGCGCAAACAGGTGTACTTTCTGTTCTCTCACTGTCACAATCCGATAGGACGGCCATCCGAGACGACCGGCGACGTTCTGAACCTACTAATGGCTTTCTGAATTATTTTGGTTCATACTAAGTTTAATATTGAACCTGAAAGAAAATGTGGCGATGCTGCAGCAGTCAAATGGTTGGTTAATATTAGGAACTAGTATTTCTATGTTTCTCTTCGATACTAGATAAGTACATATTACATGCTTTAGTTTTTCTTTACTAGATTAATTTAAAGCATGTTTTATTTTGGCTTTGGAAAATAAATTAAGTATATAGACTGAAGCACACATCATAATTTCTTAATTAAAAAATATTACATAATACATAAAATAGTAAGATATTTATATTAGTAGAGTTAAATTAGTAAGTTGATATTTTCTATTAATTTTTTTTTTACAAAAATACTAGAAACGAACACAAACAATACCCAGCAACCTTTATTTTGTCTACTGCTAGTAATAGAAAGAAGGATTTATCCTTCCATACCACGCTATGACAATTAGTACTTAAAATGTATTGTGTCACACACATTTTACGAATGTGTAGCTGATATTTTAGTGATATTTATTTTATATACTGAAAGTTTTTAAAGTTATTTTTTCACTTTTGAGTTCTTACTTTAAATATATTCCTATGGCTTCAATGTAGTACTTAAATATAACGATAATATTGAGTAAATTCAACCCACAAAATAGGTTTCAAGCATCCCTCGCTAATAGGCCCTTTAGCCCCTGTTCAAATGCGCACGTGGCGGTCCAACCACGTTTTGATACGATTACGCATTGTATGGGACATGTGTTGGTGAGTGTAATCTAGGCTTAGGTTCTAAACGTTCCCCTCACTACTACGACTGCATTTTAAAAGTTTTTTTTTTCAAATGACAGGATTTTAGTGTTTGCAATTAACAGGGGTGTGTCACAATATGTGCGGAATAAGCTTGGTTATTGTCTATGTGTGTAGTGTATTTAAGTGTCTTGATTATTTATGTAAATTTTATAGTGGACAATGTCCGTTCTTATTAGGATTTTAAGGATAGAATGTAAACGTAGACTAGAATGATATTTTCAGTCGGGTGCATCTACATCCACACATACTGTTAACTAACATAAAATATACCAAATCCTTACCTATAAAATCAATTTTTTACGAAATAAGTTAAAAATATGTGTTTTTCTATGTATTTTCTTTTCTACCAAGGGGTGCAAGTGCACTCCCTTGAACTCCCCTCAGTAATTTAATAAGCACAACTACTAATTTTAAAACGATTAGAAACAATAATAAATGTTGCTACCTTTAAGTTTATTACTTTTAACCAAACGTCACAAATCTAAAAAGCACTATAATTGTGTTAAAAATAATTAGTATAACGAACAAATGTAACCATTTTGAGGTTATTTATTTTCATTATACCAAACTGTGCCAAACGGTGTCAATGTCAAATAAATAATATTTTTTAGTTTAACTTGTCTTAATGTTAAGCTTACTAAAAATATAATCTTATATTTTCTCCAGTGCTAAGCATGATCTCTTATTGATTATTGTAATAAAAATGGCGAATCTTCCGTCATCCAAAAATGGCGGCACCGGATGTTTGATTTGACAACAAAGAGTGACGTAACGCGTCAAACATATTTTTTTCCAATGTGTTGCCATTAAGAAACTATATAACCATGAGATATGGATTGATATATTTATGTTTTAGTAACCTAGAACCCCTTAACTCAATTCTTGTTTAATTTCGGACTACTTATCTATAATATTTAAGCTAACAATTTTATTGAAGTTTTATACGATTTTTAACAAATACGGTGACATCTCTATATTGGCTGATACGATTAGATCACATCCTATGCTATTTCAAATAAAAAAACTGCATCCCAATCGATCGATAAAATAGAATATAGTTAGAAAATCATTCAGGAATTTGCTGTTAAATATGCTAGCAGCTAAGTAAGCTTAGTGCGTTTCTTTGAAACACACGTAAGTCATGAACACATCTTTGCAAGAAATTTTGCACGTTTGCACGTAATTCAATAATATTTAGGAGGATACAGTAACCGTTGCGTCCCATTCGAATTACAAGACAATGAATGATATGAAAACAATAATGACAGCATTGAGGTCGTACTTTTTTAAAATTAATTTTTCGTACGTAAGCCATACGCACCATAACAAAAGGTTTAACTTTAATAAAACAATGGGAGTGCTACATCTGCATGCTACGTTGTACAAAGTACGTTATTTGTGGGCGGTTTACTAAATGACGTCATCGTTCTGTCGGCGAAGGTCATGCGCATAATAACGGAGCGCCTATGCTTCAATACCACTGTTGACGAGTTTTTTGTTTGTTCTTCACATCTACTAGTTGTATGAAGACAGTGGCGCCATTTTGTTCTCAATTACAGAATTTCAATCTATTTTTCGCTAGTAATTAAAATGTTTTTAATTAGAAACTGAATTATTTTTAGATGTTTAAAATATGTAGTTAAAAATGATTTAATCATTTATATTGGTGCATAGACTTTCACCACATTGTAATTGATTAAAATTCTCATATTTAGGCGGAAGTACACCCTTAGTTAGACAGTTTCAAATCAAATTTAAATTTGAATAAATATGAACCTCCATTTAGCTATTACTAAGAATAATAATTATTTAGTCCGTGTTAAATATTACTAAGGTGACGTTATGATATAATTTAATATATCTCATTTTAGTCGATTTTAAAACGATCTAATCAAAATTTAATATATTATAAATCAGGTTCAATAACTTGTAATCTATTTTGATCTGTTACAAAATAATTTATGTTAAGTATCACATTTTTAATCTGTATTCAAAAAGTAAATTCTGTTTACTGCTTGTGATGTGATATTGTCCCCATTTGACAATTGATTTCAACAATTATTTTGTAATTGAATAAGAAATAGTGATTGACTATTTTAATATATCACAAGTAAATGTACTAGTTATTTACTTAAATGAAAACTGCTGTTTCAAAATCATCTATGGGCTACAGACCGCCAGGCTTAAGCACCTCGTCTGGTCAGGGAATCCTGCTTTTGCATTGCAAAGAGACATGACACATATTTCTCTGTAACTTTTACGAAAAGAGATTTTCATAGTTTTTTTTTATATTTCTATATTAAGAGCCTGCCAAAGTGACTCTACTCTGCCTGATGAATAGAGTCCAAGAGTTGTAGTCACCATACTCATTGCAAATGCTGACAATGCAGTATGGTGACCCACACTGTGAGATGCATTTTCACATCCCGCTTGGGGACGGAAAGGCATGACAGTCATCGTGACAGTGTAAAGTTTACACAGCTACCACGATAACTGTCACCCCTGCATCAATGGGCCTCCGGTTTCACACTCACCAACGAAAAACGACAACATGGATGCTGGCGCTTTAGGTTGGTCGTCTGTGGGAGGGTAGTACCGCCCCGGTCGAGCCGGCCCGCTCGTGCTGCAGTCAGCGTGGCTCTACTACCTAGCGATTAATAATTACTTTCACTATTTTGATAATTACCCCCTTTCTTCAAAACTTTAATCAACTTACTAACTTTAGTCTCTTCATAAAAATATTACATAGTAACAAAATGCTAAGACTTTAGGGCATTTGCTACCTACCTACACGTTGTTGTGTACTAATTAGCATCAGCAATAATAGTTATAGTTATATAATAAGTCGTCACAATGTATCTAAGGCCGTGATCCGAATCACGCTCACAGCGTTCATAGCATACCAACGTGTGGTCCGAGTCCTGCTTTTCACGCTCACCGTTAACGTTGTGGATACTATAACGTCACATGTGACGTCACTACCTAGTGCTTACAGTACTGACGGCTCGGATCGTTAGCATCGTGAGCATTGACGTTAAGTTGCGCCATTTATTTAAATTGACTTTCCTCGATTGCGGAAAATGCTTGAAATACAAGCATTTTACCATCTTCATCGGCTATACCACATACTCCACTCAAGTTTATGTCAAAAAATGCTCTGTTAGGTTATGTTCAACGTTTTGAATTCGTAAGCAGTCACAAGTGGTCCGAATTATTAATACTGCTAACAGACGTTGGCGCGCTCACTAAATCGGATCACACGTTAGCAGTTTAAACGTCGTAAGTGCTGTGAGCACAATCGGACCTTAGCCTAAATCTGGCAAGCAAATTTTAACCTTGGCAACATTATCAACAACTTACACACTCACTGGATGGCCATAGGTCTTTCCTTAAAAAGGTGGGTTTGGACTACTATACCACGTTGGCTAGATGGTTTGTAAAGGGTTTGTTTCAAGTTTTCTTCCCGTTTCATCCCGTCACCACACGCAGTGAAATTTATATATAATTTAGAAAATAGTATGGTGATCGGGTGTCTTTTAGGTGATTTTCGATGTGATCAGGAAGTGAACCATGGAACCCTATTACACCTTCCTACTGTAAC
Source organism: Hypercompe scribonia (assembly GCA_949316085.1). NCBI lineage: Eukaryota > Metazoa > Arthropoda > Insecta > Lepidoptera > Erebidae > Hypercompe > Hypercompe scribonia. Next base: position 21,450,660 of record OX438981.1, on the reverse strand, counting down.
ATTCGAATACTTCATTGAACCGTATCGTGTAGTCTAAGAAACGTGACAATGTGACGATGGCCTGATTATGACCCCAGGTGTAAATATTGTTAGCAATCGATTTGTTTTACTTCTTAATACAGCTTTACAAAGTTTATTATTCTTGTTATATAATGAGTTCATATTATTTTTAGTTGTAAAAATTTTATGAATGAGAAAACAGGATTTTTGTCTGCGGTATAAAAGACCAAACGGCTAAGTATAGGTTAGCAGACCTAACAAAAGTTGGAAGTCTTGCTAAAAAACTTGTCAAGAATCCTGTTTTCGACACAATGACTTTCTGTACCTTACCAGAAAATGATGTCATGATGCAGCATTTCTACAGAGGAAGCCAATGCATATTACGAACAAATTCCCCTAAATTATCAGAATAATGTCTGTAACGTCAGCTGGACTTCTATAAATGTCAAACGCTTTATTATTTATTCTGGGCCTACCAAAATGACTCTGCCTGATGGAAAGCATGAATAAAATCCAAGAGTGATAGTCACCACACTCCTTGCGAATGCGCACAACGGTATGGTGGTTCACGCTATAGCAGCCTAGGATACACTTTGCTACGTCTCACTTGAGGACGTGAACGGCATGATAGTCACAACATGGTGACGCCCACACACTTATCATGATAACTGTCACCATTGCATAGATGAGCCTCCGGTCTCACTTATCAACGAAACACGATTGTACGGGTACTGTCGCTTTAGGTTGGTCTTCTATGAGAGGGTAGGACTGTACCGGTCGAGCTGACCCGATCATGCTGAAATCAGTTCTACTATCTGTAGCCATAGCGATAGACTATTGATTAAAAACCAAATGCATTATTGGTAATCACTTGACAGATAATTGGAGGTCGATGGTAAATTATAAAACTATCGATGACATAGTAAAAGGTACTGATTTATAAAAATTGAAAATTAATACTAATTTTCTACATGAAGTAGATAGTTTTTACCTTATTTTAAAAGTACCGAAATTCAACTTATCTAGTAACAACATTATTAACGCAGTAGGATCGATACTAATCATACCAAAAGTATAGCTGCTGTAAATTTAGTTTTTTATCATCAATTTTTAAAACTATCCAGTATTTTTTAACCAGTCCATTACTGGATAAAGGCCTCTCCTTTGAAAATAAGTTTTGGCTTACAACACCACGCTGTCCAGACTTGGTTTGTGTTGTTTTCGTTCTTATTGCAGTGCTGTTTTTCTGCGTAATTTGTCTCCTTAGTCCTTGTGACTCTGACGGGATGAATAGCGATGTTGACATTCAGTAATCTTAAACCGTCATCACACAAAACTAGTATTGATATAATTTAGACGTCGATATTTTCAGCAGCACTATCGACAAACCTACGATTTTGACAAACAACTATCGATAGAAAAGCTACTTCTATCGCAACAACACTAATACTAGAATTTCATCCCTCCTTACCCTACTTTTTCAAAAATTTAGGAAGATGGATGTTTGTTACTATTTTACGCAATAACTATTAAATGGATTTTAATGAAAGTTTATAGGGATATAGCTTATACATCAGAAGAGTACAGAGGTTACAATTTATTAAGATTTTATATGATTTGGTCATAATATGACGATAAGTATCACGTAAGCCGATAAAATTCCTGCCGTTTTAGAGCTATCTTGACGTACGCTGTCTAAGCCGTAGAATACCGAGGGATTGTTTGTAATAAATAGTTGTAAGTAAAAATCCGTGACTGTATGTACACTTTGTGTGGAAGTCAGTGTATTCTAAATAATGAACCATAAACAATTAAATTGGATATTTTTCAACACCTTTTTAGAGTTTCTATCAATTATTTTTTAAAATTGATACATTTTTCGCTTTCAGTATTTAATGTAGATAAACTTTGTCTTTTGCACTAAGTAATTTGGAAGAATAATTTAAAAGTTATCGCGATAAAATTGACCTAAATGAAGTGTCTATATACAATGTTAATGGTAATAATTTGAATGCAAAACTCAGTCTGTCTGTTAGTTTTCATAGTTAAACTGCTCCACCGATTTCAAATGAATTTTGACATGGAATTCTTCTTGACATTCTTGACAAACGACGTAATGATAACCGATATACTCGTATGTGGAGGCACGGGAAACAGCTAGTGTTAGATGTAATACTAGAAATAGGTCAAACATTAAATGTCACAATGGCGTAGAATGGTGGCGTCTTAGCCATTGAGTTATTTCATAGATTAGTTTTATTAATATGCCACTATAACTTACCAATCGAACAACTTATTATTTTATGAGATTGTTATCAGTGAGGCAAAAAATAAAAGATAAGATAGTATTAATGATTACGTGTCTCGTATTATTTCTTATTATTGATTGGAAATACTTGCAAGAGATGTAAGAGCAGGTTGGTCATTGATATAGCAGTTAATGTATGCGTTCGATTGCAAAGTTGCGTCAAAAGGTATTAGGAACTTGGGGCCTAATCCCTGTGCCTTGGAGAGTACGTAAAGCCGTCGGTCCTACGCCTGATCTCTTCCCGGTCGTGACGGATAACCGTTCGATCGGATTGTGAGAGTGAGGGAACAGAGAGTGCACCTGTGTTTGCACACACACTTGTGCACTATAATATCTTAGGCGTAGTTTGCTGGTCTCGTTGAGACTGGTCGCCGGAGCCGAGATCGGCTAGGAGTACATCATTACTTAGTTTCATGACAGATGTCGAATGAATATGGTATGTGATGACATTTCACATACATATAACAGTGAAAGACTGCTAAAAACTGTTGATGATACATTTTAATAAATTATAGTTTATTTTACCAGGCCGAAACCGAAGTTTCGGCCTTGCTTTCAGTTCCGGTCGAAATCGAAACGGAAACTTATTCACCAATATTTAAAGTTACTGTGACATTCTCTTTTAAATTCTAGGTATTTTTTTGCACATTTATTTGTATATACATACACACAGTTAAATAGTGCTAAATAAAACAAAAAACAATCTTTTAAGTACATAAGAAATATAACTTTTAATTTTTTATATAATGAACATGTAGACATGATATAATATATATATAAATACGTTATATTGTATTATATTTAAAAAATGCTAGCATATCCATAACGAAAGTTTAAATAACAAATAACACAGTTGAAAAGCTAAAAAAAATGTGAGTTGAAACGAAATTAATTACAATAATATAATTCCGAGTAAATACACCAGTGTTTACATGGGTCGATCAACTATAGACGTATTGTCGTAATGTCGGTGACATTTAAAAATTTATATTCTTGTTACTAATCAAATTCATTAGCTTTTTAAAACTCGCCCTAGACTGCCATAGCATGGGTCACCACACTGCATAAACACCTAACACATCAATTAAACAATTTCTAGGTAAATATCTCATCAACAATTATATTATTATAATTATAATTCATCGTAAGGACACAAAACATCGTAAATCATACAGGGATTTGCAGTGGCTCAAGGCCAAGGGCTGACTGATTGGGTGAGTTAATTAAAAATACGTAATAATCAACCTAATCTGTTAAGTTCGAATCTAGTAAAATCAGTAATAGCCAACATGTGATTTATCGCTTCAACAATCACAGCTTGAGTTTAGTGTACTATAAGTGCATTTGCACAAAAAGTTACAAATTATAAAAACATAAAAGTGGTTATGATTCTAAAGTAATGTATTTTCATTCGTACTCTAGAACATAGTCTGTTTGTTAATCGTTAAAATGAAAAACATAATCTACACTTAATGTAATTAACAATAGACAAAGGCGTGGATGAGCAAGCATGTGTCAACTGCGAACTTAGCTAAACAACTCACTATAATTTACGAATACTTCAGTTTCGGCGCTCCCTAAAGTTAAGGCCCTTTTTAGCTGAAACCGAAATTAAAGTCGAAACTGGAATACCGGATACAGAGTGGGTGATAATTACGTTCAAAGATTCCATTACATACCAAACTATTAAAATGTGTTAAAAATGACGAATCATTCTTTATCTTAGCTCCTTAAGGTTGTAACTTTCAAAAATTCTTACAAACTTTCAAGTTTATACAAACGGTTACAATACACCCACCGGTTAAGACTTTGCGTTGTTGTGTCAATCAGTCAGTGTAAGTAATTGTATATATATAGATAATAATTATCAATCACTTCGCTTGGCTTATTAGTTAATGTATTTTATTTGTGTTTGTCTATAGGGAGGTTCATTGTTATTTGGGATCCTAAAAGGCCAGTTGTTTCGCCGTGTAAAGCTCCATCACGATCCCCTCTATCCCTATAGCTCCATCGTGTTCTAAATTTCATATCATACATGAGTAGTGGTAATCGCTTTTCATCAAACTGTCTGCTCATTTGCCTTAAAATAGCCTTTTTGTGCATCATCAACATCACATTAACAGCCCTTAACAGTACACTGGGTTTATTGGGTTTTCCAGTTTTGGTCTGCTATACAACACTGGCTAGACAGGTTGGTATAGATTCCTTCTCTTTACAGTGATGTTGTCCTTCGCAGTTTGTTCGATTAGTCGCGTCCTATGACACCCATGGGATGAAGAGGAGTGGTGACACTCTGTATTCTTAATCGGCTACTACTCGAACAGTAATAATATAAGTAAACTAAACTTAAGTAAACTAAGAGCACAAAAAAAAACAAAAAGAAGTAATTATAAACTTAAGTATAAAGAGTACAACTATTTTAAAATATTATACAAGACTTACGAGTATATATTGAATTTCTTCAAAATTTAATTAAACGTCCAAAATTAATTCATAACGCTTTAGCTATTTTCAATTAAAGCTTTGAGGAAATATAACTAAATGAATACATTCTTGATCTACCACTACTCAAACAGAGTTATACATATAATAATATAAGTAAACTAAACTTAAGTAAACTAAGAGCACAAAAAATAGAAGTAATTATAAACTTAAGTGTAATAGTACAACTATTTTATAATATTATACAAGCCTTACATATTGATTTTCTTGAAAATTTAGTTAAACGCTCAAAAGTTAATTCATGACGCTTTAGCTATTTTTAATTTAAGCTTTGAGGAGATATAACAAGATGAATGGTGATAATTAAATGATATGGTGTAATTCCAGCAAACTTTTAATGGACCGAAGGTTTACGTAGGTTTACGTACTGTTTAAAGGTCACTGAAAAGTTTCATAATAATATACGTATGTTGTCTGTCTGAATCTTTGTGATGATGAATTGCTCTGCACGGCTGGCCTAGTGGTTTAAGCGATCGAAACGCCGCACTATACTACGCTGAATGTTGTGGGTTCAAACCCCACATGGGACAACACTTTACGTGATTCACAAGTTGTTGTTCTGAGTCTGGGTGTTCTTTGTGTCCGTTTCTTGTATGGTTATAAATTTCCCCGCGACACAGGATTTATACCTAATGTGGGCGTTGTTTTTTTAAAGAAAGCGAAAAAATAATAATAAAAATAATCAGAAAATAATAAACTGGGCTAGTAAGTCCCTCCATGGAAGACACCGAACCGACCTTAGCCAAAATTTCGTCGATAAAGAAAAGTCGAACGAATGGCTTGAAAGGGGAACTGTTTCCGGAAACAGAAGGATTTATGCTTGCTATTCAAGACCAGGTAATAACAACCAGAAATTATAGAAAAATTATCATTAGAGACCCAAATCAGACAACAGACCATTGCAGACATTGCACTTCCGCTCCAGAGACCATTCAACATATAACCGGCGCCTGTAAAGCCTTAGCACAAACCGATTACAAACATCGACATGACCAAGTGGCTGCAATAGTTTATCAACATTTAGCACACAATTATAATTTCATCAGTCGAAAGACTCCATACTGTAAGTATAAACCTGACACAATACTAGAAAACAGAGCTTGTAAAATATATTGGGATAGAACAATTATAACAGATAAAACCATACATTACAATCGTCCAGATATAACTGTTCACGATAAAATCAGCAACATCGTTTACATTATAGATATAGCGATCCCGAACACACATTCAACAATTTCAGAAAAACTTTCAGAATACCAAGACCTTGCAACAGAATTAAAAACACAATGGAAAGCTCACATAGTACACATAGTTCCAATAGTTATATCATCAACAGGCATAGTACCTAAAACTCTCACTCAAAATCTTGAATTACTTCACATGCCCTTACATTCCTTTCATCTGCTTCAAAAAGCCACCATTCTCAATACCTGCCGAATTACTCGTAAATTTCTAACATCATCTATATCATCTATCTACTCTATCTAACGTATCAGGCTTGGCTTAGGCCCGCATGACTCATATATTACTCCTCTAAACAGGCAGACAAATCAAAGTGGAAAAGTAATAATAAGAACATGGAGTGTCAGCACCCATATTTATCCCGTGTGTGTTATAACATATAGGGCTGTCTAAAGGTGCAAACTGCGCGGGACAACACACTGTAAAGAGAAGGAAAATTTGAAATAATTTTTTTTTTTAACGTCTGGAAACCTTCCCCCCGGGCCGTCCCCTTACCGGGGTTTACGGCGGGGTGGCGTGGCAGAATCGGACCGACTAAAACCACACGGTGTGCCACTCTGCGCCTGACATAGGAGGGATACGGGAACAGCTGCTATTACGACATCCAGATCCCTCCTACTTGAAACAAATCCTATAGCATCTCGTATGGTCATGTGGTACAGTGGGCTAAAATCTCATTTCTAAGAAGAGGTCTATGTAACACAGTGGAATTTTAATGATGACGGTTAACTTTACGGCTTATGTAAAAGTCACAAAAAATTCAAACTACATAAATACCTATTTCTAAGGAATGCTGAACAGTCTGGATGATTCTTCAAAACGAGTGGGACTAAGGATGAACATCGAGAAAACGAAAATAATGCATAATAGGCATGTGACCTCGAGTCCCGTAACCGTACATGGCGCTGCTATGGGGTTGTACAAGAATATATCTACCTTGGACAAACTATTAAACTAGGCCGATAGGAGGATTCGTCTGGGTTGGGCGGCGTTCGGAAAGTTTCGGCACATCTTCGAGACGCCGATCCCACAATCATTAAAGATCAAATTATTTGACCAGTTCGTTCCTTGCGGAGACCTTTGTTTAGCAGTGGGCGGCGATAGGTTTAATAGTAAGGAGAGGCCTATGTCCGGTAGTGGACTATTATAGACTCTTGATGGTGATGGGTACCTATTTCTCTTCTAAGTCACAATTTACAATAAACAAAGAAAACAAAAATTAATAAGAAAAGAAAGAGCTCGGTTTATTTTCCTCATACAATATATAATAATGTGTTTAAGTCTTATAACTATTATTTAAAATTTATTTACTCCCATAATTTTTGTTGTTGCTAAAATTGTGGATGTAATTGGTGTTGTTTTCAGGAATTATTTCCAATAAAAAAGGTGATATAAATAAATATTTCGGACATTTGACACACAACGTCATCTAGTTTCAAACTAAGCAGAGCTTGTGCTATAACAACTAGACTGACTGATAGAATACTTATATACTTTTTTTGTAAATACATAGAAAACACTCAAACTTCGAAACAAGTATTTACAGATCACACAAACATAAAAATAAAACAATAACTTTGATAGTCTCGTGATATATGAGTCACCTACTTTGTTTCATATTCCTGTTAGCGATATTCATCAATTGATAGATTCAAACATTACTCAGCAATAGTGAATAAATGAAACATTCAAAATGCTCTTACTGCTACTATGAATAAAATAGTCTACACCAATAAACTACCAACATCTCCTAATTTGACATAAGTTGATTGTGTCACGTTTCGTTGTGGCTTATTCTGGTGTATGAAAAATGAGGAACAAAATTGACAGAAAAAAAAGATAAAAACAAATTTCAAAGTGGTTTGTATATAGTGTCAATTTACGTTTTTAATTATTTACGACTCCAACAACTGCTGATTAACGTTACGTAATGAAAAGGTGTGTAATACCTCTGCTTAATTTTTAGTTTATTTTTTCCAGAACTATCGCATTGTTACTTGATGAATTTAGTCATATGTGTCATTGTTGTTAACCCTGGTATAGAAAAGTAACAGTGGTAAGCGTATTGGAAGGATTAGTCTCATAAAAAAGCCCATCGGCTTCAGCTTGGAAGTGAAAAAACCCTTTTGAGATGAAGCAGAGTGTCACCACTACTATTTATATTGTGGGTGTCGTATAAACCGACTAAGAGAGCAAGTTAAGTAGCATAACAACACAGTAAAAGAAACGAAAACTTGATATAAATCCTATAACAACTCATTTGGTCAGTATTTTATATTAAGTCATGACCTCTTTTCTAAGGCAAGGCCTATGTTCAGCTGTAGATAGATGTCCTCTAGGTACTAGAGTCACGCTGATTTCAGCACGAGCGGGTCGGCTCGACCGCGGCAGTACTACCCTCCCACAGAAGACCAACCTAAAGTGTCAGCATCCATGTTGTCGTGTTTCGTTGGTGAGTGTGAGACCGGAGGCCCATTGATACAGGAGTGACAGTTATCGTGGTAACTGTGTAAGCCTTACACTGTCATGATGACTGTCATGCCTTTTACGTTCTCAAGTGGGGTGTGAAAAAGCATTTCACAAGGCCGCCATAGTGTGGGTCACCATACTGCATTGTCTGCATTTGCAAAGAGTATGGTGATCACAACTCTTGAATTCTATTCATGCTTTCCATCAGGCAGAGTAGAGTCACTTTGGCAGGCTCTTAATATAGAAAAAAAATCTAGAGTGGTTCATTAAAGACTGTTTCAGATTCTTTCTAAGCTATGTAAGGGAAAGTTATGCAAAATAAATGGTTGTATGCTTAGTCCGTCTAATAGTGGTCTGGTCAATTATCATTTAAAAGTGAATGTGTCAAAACTTTGAAGGCAAACATTCAGAAAAATATAAATGTGAAAATTGTGCATGAGTCAAACTAAACATATATCCAGAGGTATGTGTTTCGTTTAACTGAAATGTATAAATTTAGAAATATATAAGTATGTTTACCAGTAATCTGTAATATTATAGATGAAGCTTAGTACAGGATTAGACGGCCATAATTATTGCTATTTAATATGGAGTCAAATAATATCTCTTCATCTTTGCATCATTTTACATATTTGGTTCTGATTTTTGTTAGTCAGCAGTGGTATCTTTTTACCTGTAGAGCCTTGTTCTACGACTTCTCTTTTTCATGCTACGTGCAATAATAGCTAATTCTAATAATGGGTATGCAAAACTTACATGTTCATGTGGCTGGATAGGCTATAGTCTCCAAAGGGACCCTGGTTCTACTCCAAACAGTCTCTAGACTGGAACCCTTTGGGAAAGCGAAAATTGTCGTCTAAGTCATGAAGTAAAATTAAGTCAGGGGCTCGAAACCGATCGAGATGGAGACTTAGGGTGTATGCATTCTTTCCTATACAGAGAACACAGAACATAAACGAAGGTACACAGAACCTGACCTGTTTGAGATATTGATTATTTTTTCTAAATAATAATGTATTAACAACCTCACTGTCTAATATTCTATTATACCTACTTATCTGCATTTTAATATACCCATTCTTACCTATTAGATAAGATACTATCTGATCGATTGACGAGCAGTACTCCCTATAAAGTAAGATATTTGTTAAATTATAAAGTAGATGTTAGACAGAAGTAGATATTTACAGGTTACACAATAAAATATATTGTTGGGAAATGTCGACTCAGTGTTATGTTGCAACTTTCCTGGGATGCCAGGAAAACACGATGACTCAGCTATGGTTGGAGTGTAGGAGCCCGACCGAAGATAATAATAATTAAATTGAATACGGCGAGAGGAAATCTGTCGTTTCCGAGCCTGTTGCTTCATTTGCTATTGTCATCTCTTTTATGTGCATAGCTTTGTTTCTTTCACTCGCAGTACAGATACTAACAGTCAGAGTAATGTGGTATGTGATTAGTTTAAGAATATGATAATAAGAATAATTTAGATGTCAAATTATAATTTCTTTTTTGTTAAATGTTGTATTTTCATACTGTTGGTAACTAAACCTTAGTTAGTAATGTCATTTTAAAAATACTAGACAACTACATTTTAGACTATCGTTAGTACCTCATTTCCGTTTTGAATAAAAGTTGAACCGACTTCAAATAATACTCACATAGTATTATTTGAAGTCGGTTCAATTGTTACAATGTGTATTTATGCGATAGCAGAATTCACGGTTGATTTGTTGTAATTTTTTGACGAGTTTCGTTGTCTGTCTTCGAAACTCATTATCAGATCTATTTAGAATTGAAATTGGATCATTTTGGAATAAACTACTTTAAAACAAAAACGGGATTTTGCCAATCCGCCGATAAATGACTGAGTATGACGGAACATAAATAAAAAACATCCGAACTAAGAACCACCTCCTTTTCGTTATCTGTTAAAAACTTAAAAATAAGTATATCATTTTTCTTAAAGTGGTAGTCCCTTAAAACCGCTAAAGCTTTTTTTTAGATTTCGGACATTTTACACACAACGTCATCTAGTTTCAAACAAAGCAAAGCTTGTGATATGGTAACTAGACTGACTGATAGAATACTTTTATATTTTTTTTATAAATACATACATATTATGCATAGAAAACACCGAAACTTCGAAACAAATATTTGCAGATCATACAAACATTTGGTCCGACCCGGGAATCGAACCCGAGACCTCAAGCACAGCAATCGTATTCACTACCACTGCGTCACCGAGGCAGTTCTTGAAATTTATGACTTTCGAACTGTCTGTGTCCGTTGACAGTAGAAACAGGTAATTTATTTCGCGGTCCATTTACTGTCTGGTCAACTGTCTGTTAATAAACTCGCCGTTTTTTTAGGATATAGGGACACCCTCCATATCATCAAAAGAGACTACCTTACTATAAATCAAAAGTAATAAAGAGAGACAGTGGCAACTCGTGATGAGTAAAGTTTAAGTAGATTTTAATTAATAATAAGTATATAAAAAATGTCTGTCCGTGTGGTGACGGATTAAGAATACATAGTGTTACCACCCCTATTTGGGTGGGTGTGGTAAAAGGCGACTAAGGGATCAAGTATACAAGACAACATCATTACAAAGAGAAGGAAAACTTGAAACAAACCCTATTCCAATCCGTCTGGCCAGCGTGGTATAGTAAGCCAAAACCTCCTTGCTAAGGAGAGGCCTATGTCCAGCAGTGAACTGTAAAAGGTTGTTGATGATGATGATGATATAAAAATATACTCAATTTTATAGATTAAAATACTCTACTTCAAATCCACGCCAATAAGTATACACATATGTCTTGCATATGTTTATAAGTTTCATTAATAGCCTTAATAGTCTAATACTAAACATGGAGGTTATATCTTAGCAAGGATATTATATATATTTAAGGTTATGTATATTATAAACAGCCTTCCTAACCAAGTTGATGTTCTACAAACGTAAACGCTATTATAAAACTAACAAACGTATGGGAATGACGTCATCTCAACGCTAAGTCACGTGGCCAAAATAATATATTTGCCAATAAAATAAGAGAATAGAGGCGTTAGCGACTGTAGAAAGAGATTTGATGCGAAATATTTGCATCTTTACTAAGGTCAACAGTACTAAAATGATTTACTAACCCTGATATAAACATAACTAATCTACTTTTATTTCTAGAGAAAATAATTTGAAATGGATTGCCACTAAAAATAATATTCATTCATTCGGATTTAAATTTTAAACAAGGTTCACATTATTATACAGTATACCTAGTTCTTATACACAGTTTTAAAGTCAAAATCATTTATTTTAAATATACCAATTATCTATGAGTATAGGTGAATTGTGAAGATTAGGAGTCAATTAGACTAAGTCAAGCGTGAAACCTGTTGCCTGAACCTGTTTCAATAAGTAGATCTTACTATAAATAGCAGGAAAGAACGTGTCCTTATTTTTCTTTTACAATTGTGACCGAAGCAGGATGTTGACTAAACTTCTGACCGGTTAAAATGAGAGGTAGTAGAGCCACGCTGATTTCAGCACGAACGGGTCGGCTCAACCGGGGCAGTACCACCCTCCCACAGAAGACCAACCTAAATCTAAAACATCCGTGCTGTAGTGTTTCATTGGTGAATGAAAGACCGGAGGTCCATTGATGCAATGGTGACAGTTGTCGTGGTAAGAGTGTGCAATACAATGCTACGATGACTGTCATGTGTTTTACGTCCCCAAGTAAAAAAGCATCGTAATAGGCCGCCATAGTGTGAGTCACCGTACTGTACGGTCAGCATTCGCAATGAGTATGGTGACTACAACTTTTGGATTCTATTCATGTTTTCCATCAAGCAGAGTAGAGTCACTTTGGCAAGCTATTAAAGTAAAAAAAAAGACGTTTACCGTAGAAATTATACTTCTAATCAATTCAAGCACAGTATCGATAATTCTTATTATCATAGCGATTATGTTTCTGTTGTATTTAAGAGCCAAATTTCTATGCAATTTCCGTTACCTTCCAGTTGGCAAATCTTCAATCATTTTAAATCAAAGTATTTGACCAGTGCGTCTTACTAGAAATGATATATGGAGCCGAGACATTGACACTTACCATTGGACTGGTTCACAAGTTTAAAGTAACTCATCGTGCGACAGAGCGTGTGATGCTGGGTGTTTTTCTGTCCGAAATTCGTAACGAGGTTATTCGATAGAGAACTGGAATAACTGACGTCGAAAATAGGCCGTTCATCTCTCCAGATCAACTGATGGTCGCTGGAACCGAAGTGTGATAGAGTTTTTTTTTAAGACAACGCTCGCGCTAGTTATAAATTCTGTGTCGCAGAGGACTTTACAAACATACAAGAAACGGACTCAAAGAACACCCAGACTTAGAACAACATTTTGTGGATCACAAAGTGTTGTCCTATGTGGGATTTGAACCCACAATACTCAGCGCAGTAGAGAGCGGTGTTGCGACCGCTTAAACCACTAGGTCAACCGTGCAGTCAAACAGCAGGAGAAGAGTGGAGACCGTGACTGGGCAAGCGTAGTGTAGGGCGCACGATGGACCGACGATTTGAAGAAGGTGGCTATCAGCGAAAAGAATTAGAGTATTTTTGAAGACATTATATTTGTTTATTCTATGTGGCGATGGATTAAGATTACGAAGTGTCACCAGCTGTATTCGTCGAGTGGCTTTCGTAAGAGCCGACCTAGATAGCAAAATATGGTGAACAAATAATTGTGTGAAGAGTACGTTACGTTTCTTCTATGTCTTGGTAAAATTTATCTACGATGTATTGTATACGAGTATATATATGTATGTATTTAGAAATATCAACAATAATAATCTCATACAATTTACACACGGTTGTCTGGCGCCTAAGCCTATACTATGATAACTAAATTGCTGATAAAACATACTTATACATTTCTAAATACATATATGTTATAAATAAATTATACTCAGACACAGAACAATTGGTCGTGTTCACCACACAAACATTATGAAACAGTATCACTACCCACTAGATCAACAGGCATGTCATCTAATTTAATTACTACAGCACAGGTTCTACCTTTTTTTTCTATTATAAGAGTCTGCCAAAGTGACTCTACTCTGCCTGATGGAAAGCATGAATAGAATCCAAGAGTTGTAGTCACCATACTCATTGCAAATGCAGACAATGCAGTATGGTGACCCACACTATGGCGGCCTTGTAAGATGCTTTTTCACACCCAGCTTGGGGACGTAAAAGGCACGACAGTCATCTTTATAGTGTAATGCTTACACAGTTACCACGATAACTGTCACCCCTGCATCAATGGACTTCCGGTCTCACACCAATGAAACACGACAACACGCTTTAGGTTGGTCTTTTGTGGGAGGGTAGTACTGCCCCGGTCGAGCCGGCCCGCTCGTGTTAAAATCAGAGTGGCTCTACTACCTACTACCTAGTTTGCTCTACTCATTTAAAGCCATACAATTCGAGTCACAACTTATGTTCATAGCGTGGGTGACGTAAGAGCCAATTAAGGGAGCAAATTAAGCAAGACAACAGCATCGTAAACAGAAGGCAAACTAGCGTGGTACCCGGTGACCAGCCGGCTGTTGAGAATGATGAATTGATGATGATGATGATGATGATGAACTTGTACGTGAAGGGAACGGAACTTATAACCGCCAAAATGTTGGTGTTTAATACACCATTACCTATCTTTCCGTGGGTAAAAGCGTGTCTGTTCGTATATTTTGATTCAAAATAAATGCAGACATAAACACACGGCCGTTGTTTGCCAGTTCAGGTAAGATTCAATCACCAAGAGCAGCTCCCATTTGATGATGTGTTTAGTATAGAAATAACTAACTGACCCGCGCAATTTGTCTGCGTCTCTCAAAAGGAAGAAATTTACCCCGTTTTCGCAACATATTTCATTAATGCTCGGTTCTTTTTGATGATAGCGTGATGTTATATAGCGTTTAGCTTTCGTGGACAAATAGACTATCTAGAACTATAAGAATTTTTAAATTTGAATTAGTAGTTCCTGAGATTAGAGTGCTCAATAAAACATACAAACTCTTCAGCTTTAAATTGTTGTTGTATACAGTATAAAATCGAAATAAAATTTCAATATTTGTTATACACCTTAACAAAACCTTCAGTGTTACATGCAGGTGTTGTCATAGATTATAATTACACTCCATAAATAATTTCAAGTTTTAAATGTTGAGAAAATTATAATAGTAAATTGAATATATATATATAATAATACTGAAGTGTACTAGAGTGGATACCGCGATTGGGCGAACGTAGTGTAGGGCGGTCTGCGGCGAGATGGACCGACCATTGGAACAAGGCTGGCAGCGGATGGATGCGAATTGCCCAAGACCGGGATGGTTGGCGTTCCTTGGGAGAGATCTTTGTTCAGCAGTGGACGGCGATAGGTTGATTAATATAATGATAACAACAATAAACTAGACTGAGTTCAATAAATATACTTAAATGTGTTCTTAAACTAAACTTAATTATAGTTTTGTTGTACAGTGAGACTTATTCGCGACAAACTTATTTAAAAAAGATTACCATCACTCCTTATCACACACCACTCCCTCGATCGTTGTAACCTGTTCGAAACGTCGGGAAATAAAAGGAATCGCAAACTGTTTTAAATAATTCATCGCGAATGAATCCCGCTGTACAATAAATCTATATGTAAAAACCGCCAAATTGTTAATTATCCGTCCTCCAAACGGAAGTTCTCAATTAAACTGAATTCTGTTTTGTGTGTGTGTGTGTAAGCTAAACAGTTACCTGAACCATGTGAACAGAGCATTGTCACTATTTTTTATTTGAATTGGTCGTACTCAAGAGAGGTCAAATTTTACTTTAATTCAATAAGGAAAGCACCTTCACATTCATAAATACGTTATCAATATAGGACATGGGACTATGGGACCTAGGACATTCATCACAACTAACAGACCTTAATAGCACACGACTGGCCGAAACGTCATGAAACGATGTTTTGGGCTGCTATACCACGCTGGTCAGTAGCACCTCACGCTGCCCTGAATGTGGTCGACGGTGGATGGGACGGGTATTTCCCTCCATCGGTTACAGTAACCAGCCGCTAAATAGAGAGTTCACCCTAGTATCAAGTAGGAGGGTCTAGATATCGTAATAACAGCTGTTCCCGGAAGCGAAAAAAACCCAACAAAGTGGCACACTGTGCGGGTATAGTCGGTTCGGTTCCGATACACCACATGTAAAAAAAAGGATTTGTGTCAAGATTTCCTCCATGTAGTACTGTTTTCCCATGTAGTTGGATCCCTTAGTTGGCGCTTACAACACCCACACACACAACCCTTAATCCGTCTTCATACGGACACTATTTGTGTATGTATTTATCTACGTTTTCTTATAAATATTACCTGCCTATAGTAGCGTAAAACATTATTATCTGACCTGTAAGGATATACTTGTCATCTTATTAATCACGACTTAAGTTTTATATTATGCTTGATAATTGTTTCTAACAATATGAAATGATTCAAGTAGTCATGAATAAAACAAATCAGAAGTATGATGACTGAACAATTTATAAATATTTCGTGACGCTGAGTTCATTGTGCAGATCATTTGAGCTAATTATGAATTGATATGTATGGAATTTTTACGTTAACTAGCAATTATTTAGACCACAGCTCGCCCAGAGGTCCTATAAGGTTATTTTTGTCGTAGAATATGCTTGAAAAGTATTTTTTTATCTGTGCTTTTTTTATAGTAACAAATCAAAGTGACACTACTCTGCTACAGTGGTGGTCGCCATACTCCTAGTGGCCTAGTGAGATGCTTCTTCACGCCTCGCTTAAAGAGCCCGGGATCATAGTGGAAAGGAAAGATGTGTGCTAGTAGTGGGTTCCAGGTTTTGACTGATTTGCACAGGAAGGAAAAGCTGAACCGTTTAGTTTGAATTCTGATGTAGCAAAATTTGGAAAATATATCTAACCCGTGCAACTTCGCTTACATCTTTCAAAAGTAATATTTTTCTCCAATGTTTGCTATTATTAATGCTTGGCTCTTTTTGGCCATACCATAATGTTATATAGCCAATAACCTACTTTGATCAGTAGACAGTCCAACATAAAAAAAATCCATTAGCTAATGACATTATCGAGTTTAAACAAACAAACAAACTCTAGTCATATTATATAGAATATATGTTATGGAAAAGATTTCGCTACGTCTTTCAGAAGTGCATTCGTTGGTCTTTGACAAAGTGTAATTAAACCTGATCGTGAGTGTTGCTGATAAAGAATTGATAGTAAGAAATAAACAATAAAACATACAACTGAATTATCATTTTTGTGAGTACTCTAAAGAAAAAAACGTATTTACTTTATATATTAAAATTACTAAACATTTGATTTTCAAAGTTTATTTCACAAGAATGCCACGATTTTAAAAAGCCTATGTTACAAATCGGGGTTACATACCCTTGCTTTGACGCACGATAAAATGCCATGGAGAGGACTTGTCCTAGGGCTTATTCTCCAACAAATTAGATTTGTAAATAGGTTAGTACGGTTGTGAAAATAAACTCTCAATAACTCGTTTGATTGACCGACATTTTTATCGATTTCTCCGGTCGTTGTGGCTGTTGAACTGCAAAAATCGATTGATACCTCTTACAAGTTTGGTTTTATGAACTTTCCATACTTGGTATTCATCACTTTTATTTGCAAATTAAATTATTTAATTGTGTAGATTTTGAATCTGTATTCAAAGAAAACCTATCGCCGTCCACTGCTGAATGAAGGTCTCCCAACGGAACGCCAACCATCCCGGTCTTGGGCAATCCGTATCCATCCGCTGCCAGACACCTTTTTCAAGTAGTTGGCCCATTACGCTGCAGGGCGCCCTACACTAAGTTTCTCTTAGTTTCTCCCAATCGTGGTCTCCACCTAGCAAACTTTGGCTCCAGTGATCATCGGTTCGTCTGGAGACATAACCGGCCTTTTCCACTTCAGCGTGCTGATTCTCTGTGCGATGTCAGCTACTCTCGTTCTCTGTTGAAAAACTTCGTTAAGAATTTTATCAGACAAGGAAACACCTCGTATCGTACGCTTCATCGTACGCTGAGCTACTTTAAACTTCTATACTTTTTTCTTTGAATCTGTATGGTGACGGAATAAGAATAAAAAGTGTCACCACCCCTCTTCATCCCATGGACAGCCGAGCCGACTAAAGGAGCAAATTACGCAAGATAACATCTCTGAAAAGAGAGGGAAACCTTACAACCTTTTCTTTAAGGAGAGGCCTATGTCCAGCAGTGGACTGTTAAAGGCTTTTGATGTGATGACGTGATAGATTTTGACTTCTATGGAAAACCGGTGTGACCTACACTGAGTGCTACTATTCCAATTCACTTTATATACTTGTGTCTTTTGGAAATTCTGCAGGTTTCTGTGACATTTTGTAATAGACAATGTAAATATCTACTTTATGTTATATGATGACCTACAATAAATAACTTCTAAAAATAAAAATGTAGATATTTCAACTTTCAAAGCCTTATAAATGTTGGTTTCGAAACTTGTAAGGAAACTACGTTAAGGAAAGATTTCGTCTTTGTAAAGTTAGCAACCTGTTGCTACATCACTTAATGGGCTGAAGAGGCCATATTCACCGTTTCATTCGTGGAAGAAATAACACTTATTCGAAACTTGATGGATTTATAAAGGTAAATGACAAGAAAATATAAATAGTATAATTGAGAGTGAATAAAAATAGATATAGACCAAGAATTTAGGGACCCTTTTTTTTAACGTGTGGAAACTCCCTCGGGCCATCACCTCACACCTGCTGATCAACAGTGAAGGCTATATCAAACAAAACATCCTGATTAGCGGCAATAGACTCGCTACCTATTACGTGGCATCAAAATAGTGGCGAAAACAGGATGTTTAATATGTCTCTGCCTACCCCTCCACAGAAACAAGTGTAATTTATTGTATGTGTGTGTTTACGTATGTATATATAGAGTAAATAATAATATAATTTATATTAAAATTAGTTACGCTCTTAAGAAACCACTATTGTTGAATATAAAATACTGTCTGAGTGACATTTATCTTCCATGAATCCACCAGAAACTACGATTGATGCCACTCTATCAAAGCATCATTTAGTCCGGTCAATCTAGACCTAAAAATGAGAGCGAAAGTACATAAATTCCTATCAAGCTGAAAATCAGCAAGGTTGTTAAAAATATGTTTAAAAATAAAATTTGAAAGTTCCCTCTTTCCCCTGTATGGAAAAAAAAATATTCAAGGTTAAAGGTCAAAAAAATGAGTTTTTTGCGATTTTCAGGGAAACGGTGAGTTTTATCATAAAAATATCCCAGACAAAAATTGTAGATCATAAAATAATCTACAAAAAATGTATCAATACTTTTTTCCTGCCATCGTTTTTGAGATATAACGTATTTAAACAGTAGAGTTATGTAATCCTATATTCTAATTTGAATGTAGACACCTGTGTACTTGTTGTGTTGTACTAACTAGTCTATTCTGAATCTAAATTACTTTTTTTATTATAATAGGGTAAATCAACACACGAGTTACCTAATATATAGTAACACAGTTACAGCTAGTAACTCAGAAAGTTCACAGACCTGTTGGCCTAATGGTTAGCGATCGACGGATTCGACTCCTACCAAAAACAAATCTTTGTGTGCAGAACACGATCATTTGATCTGTGAGAGTTTGTGTAATTTATCTATAATATGTGTGTATTTATAAATAGCTAAGTATGTTTATAAGCAGTCAGTCGACGGCCCATTGATGCAGGGGTGACAGTTATCGTGGTAACTGTGTAAGCCTTACACTGTCACGATGACTGTCATGCCTTTTACGTCCCCAAGCGGGGTGTGAAAAAGCATCTCACAAGATCGTCATAGTGTGGGTCACCATACTGCATTGTCTGCATTTGCAATGAGTATGGTGACCACAACTCTTGGATTCTATTCATGCTTTCCATCAGGCAGAGTAGAGTCACTTTGGCAGGCTCTTAAGGTAGAAAAAAAAAGTCTGGTTACCATAGTCCAAGTTTTGCGTGGATTAGGATCAGACTGTATGAGATGAGACTATATGTATAAGATGTATGAGGATGCTATTATTATAGTCATGGACACCTGTAATGCCAAAGATATAAGTTCGAGTGACAGCAAAGGCGAGAACTCCTGAATCTAGGTCTAATAGGCCTCCGGCAACTCCACTCATTCAATAAAATCAAAAAAAAAATATCTACCACAAGTTTTCTCTTAAACCATAGTATCTTTCCTGTCGAGCCGGATTACATAAGCCGAAAAATAGCTGTATCAGCGCTGTAAAACGTTATTATTTAACGTTTAGGCAATCAATCACAGCAAAGTAGTTTTATTGAAGAAATCACTAACAAACAATATGTAATTTGTACACAAACCTAGATTACCTTATTACCTTGTTTTTGGTATTCGAGTGCACTTTACACCCAGCGTCACATTACACGTGTGTTTACACCAAGATGGCTGCCGTTAATGATGTCAAATGTGTTATTAAACTTTTAGTAGCTTGTTTATCATTATTGTATGTATTAAAACTTTATTTCAATTTGCACAATTAACAATCACAAAGTTGGCTTACATTATTCTACTTTTGCGCGTAAATTTCTAAGAACGCCATGTTGCTCATTCGTTTTGACGTGATAGTGGCCGTGAAAACTTTAATGATCAGTATTCTAAATCCAAAATAAGTTGCAATGCTATAACTAGTTATGAAGATAAAATAATTGATCTACTATCGACGTTTTAATGTTCCATAAATTGCCAGAATAAAGTTTAGAGTCGTGGCAATACTAAACATTATCAAGAAAGAATCCATTCATAGTAATCTTTCCGTCTTCACAAAATCCGTTGTTAATCGAAATATTGATGAAAAACGCAAAAGGGAAATAAATTATTTAAAAATTACTGATATTACTGAGTTGGTGATGCAATTTTATGGAGGCTTGAGTTTTATATATTTACAAGATGTCTAAATAAAGCAAAAATTTTGAAATAAATTAGGAAATTAAATATCAAAATTTACATATTCTTTTGATGACCTAAACTGTACTCATAATACTACCTGTTGTGTTCTTATCATTAAACTCGTCTTTCTTACTTCTTACGTCTGTCGAATTTTGACAACAAAAATTATAGTTTCATTGAGTTTGTCTAGTAATGGCGTCCAATCTTGACTATCAAAAACAAATTCCTAAATATACATGCATAACAGAGGAATATTCGACGTCCATTTTTCACCAGTGTTTTGGGCTCACATTATAGGTGGTGCGCATATTGTCGCTAATCGGGATGTTTTGTTTGCCAGAGCTTCGTCCGTCAATCAACAAGTGTACCACTTGCAGGTGAGGTTGACTTCGGGCCCTAATTTCTTGGTGGAAACCTATGCACTAGGGTGTCCCTTATATGACAAAAAAAAATTTTTTTTCGAATTTCGAAATGCATACCCTCTATAATTTTTACTAATGCTATAAGATACTTAAATATAAAATTTTATCAATCTAGCATAATTGCAACCAGTGCCGACCGAGCTTCAAAGTTTAGTAAAAAACGTGTTTTGTCCTAAAATTTCAGTCTGCTATAATTTCACTATAAATGCAATGAATTAAGTGAATAAAATTAAATAATAAATTAGATGAACATTAATCTTTAATTAAAAACATAAAGAAATAAGAATCATTCAGGGTAACTTCTTTTTAGAGTAGTTTTTTTACAGTCTGGATACAATTTTAGATGTTCCTGGACACGGCGCAGCAAGAACTGTTTTTGTTCTTCTTCAGCCGTGATAAGTCCGTTAAAATCTTGCATTAATTTAACAGCCCTTTCAGCAGTATCATTTACAACTCTCAAATAACTTATTCTTCTTTTAGCCTCCAGAAAAGCAGCATTGTTATTCCAAGAAGATACATCTTCCTTTAGAAAACTGTCGTCGATCTGCAGTCGTGATAAAAATTGTTTGCTCTTTTCCGATACGAAATCATCCAGTGCTTTGTCTAAAAAAAAAGAAAAATAAGTTAAATAACAAATAAAAATCAACAACAATTTTGAAAATAAATAAATAAGTATTGGACATTGAAATTGAAATCCAACAAAAAGTCAATTTAACTTACCAAACAACTTTTGAGTCAGTTCTTCCTTCGACGGGTCATAGCGTTTGCTAAAATCGGAGATTTTGTCCCTGTTGAAGTTGGCAATCATCTTCTTCTTAGTTTGGTTGTCAACTTCATCATCAAATAGTGATAGAATGACTGTCTCTTCACATAAATACCACAAGTGATGGCTGAACTTGCTTATAGAAGCTTTAGAAATTGTTGCGTCAACTTTTTCATACTCTTTTAACATCTTCAAGAAGCGCAAATCTTGATTAGGTGCTTTGGTCGCCACTGTACATTCGAGCCAAGATTTAACATACAATATTACGAGAAATAAGCAAACATCTTGTAGAGCCTTTTTGTCCTTCGCAGTTACTCTGCATTGTGACTGAAGTAAACATATTTTTAAAGAATAGATCGCTCTCGCCATCCAGCGTGCCTGATGTATAGCTCCGGGGGGCCTTAGTTTTAATTTTTCCTCTGTGTCTCCTCCTAAAAATATTACACACAGTTCGACCAATTCGCGGTAATCATCTCTTACAAAACCTTTATCTAATTCTGCCTTATAAAATAGTAACAACGCTTGAATGTCTGTCTCGGTAACCCGTGCTTTTACGAAATTAAGAGATGGTTCAATTTTAGTACAATCAATGTTTTTCCAATTTTCTTGGAACTTTTTGAACATCGGAATATCTGGGCTACTAGTAATTTGCTTAATCTTGGTTTCAAAGACAGCTTTTAGGACCAATTCATAAACATGATGACGACAGGCGAAAAGCAACAATTCTCTTCCTAAAGTTTGCTCCAAAATAGCACAAGCTCCATTGAAACGGCCCATATTGGAAGCTGTTGTGTCGCAGCACATTATTTGCACTTTATCATAAAGGTTCCAGTCAAAGAGAGCTGCTGATACAGCCTTCGCTTGATGTTTTCCAGAAGAACTTTCTAGTTTCGGCACTGCAAGAAGCTGCTCTCTATCGTCAAATGAAGCTATAACTGGCAAGCGTTCTTCTTTTGAACTCCGTACAGCCAACCCCGGTAATAGTTTTCCATCCCAATGGACTGTGACTATGTCGGGTACATTATTTTGGAAGTTAGATTTTATTGCTTCTGCCCTTGATTTTCTAGTTTCAGTACGAATTCGCTGAATCGAGGATTTGTTAATACAGAAATCATCGCTGCTCAGACCAAGCGCTTCTACCACCGCATTAAGAATGTAAACGGTATCTCTAATGCTTAACTGGCATCGATCTAAAGCTGCAACTAGTTTAGGTGTTATAAGATTCTTTCTACCTCTTTTTGAACTTTGTTCATGGCAGGGAACGTCCGGCAAGCTGAGTTCAGAATTCAAGATCTGTTCTTCGTCTGAATCTTCTACACTGTCTAAGTTATTTGTGGTGGAAGTAGATGCAACAGCTAGTGATTCTCTTTGTCTTACAATCCTTTCCTCTTCTTCCAATCGTCGTTGTCTAGATCTTTGTTCTTTTTCCGCCAATTTTTTATCTACACCACCTAAGCATCCCGGTCGACCTGGCTCTCTCTGTTTCATTAAAAATAATTTATCTTCCTCTATTTTCATTCTCTCAAAAGCATCAGCATGTGCAATATCAAACAAATTATCAAGATTAATTATAAAATTGTTCTCACGACTCTTAAACGTAATCTGAGTTTTCTTACAATTTTTTTGCAACTCTCTCCAAACATGATATAAATCAATAAGTTTCTTCACGCAGTTAGGAATTGCCCTTGTTGGAATTCTTGCTTTTTCCCAATATATGATGCACTCCCTAATCACAAGATTTGCACTTTCACTAACAGTCAATTTAACCTCACGAATATTGTAAAATAGGACTGAGAGAACTTGTCGATTAGATGATAATTTTGCACCATTTATTTGGTAGCTAGTCAATCCGATAAGAAAAATATTTTGTTTATCACTCCGTAACGCACTAAACAATGAAGCATTAATAGTCTCAAAAATCACGTACGAAATGGCAAATAAAACATGTCGTAACAGGTCACTGGGCAGTACTTAAGCAACTTGTATCGACAAGTTTAAATAGCAAGTCGGCACGGGTTATCGTTTATATATCGAACTAAAATTTTTTTCTAGACAATATAGGGTTATTACGAAACTTTTAAGAAGGTATGCGTAAAAAAATATCGAACTTGAAATTTAAGGGACACCCTACTATGCACCTCCGAAAAATGTACTGAAATAATTAAATTTGATTTGTGTTTAAATTTCTTATAGTTAACGATGTTAATGTGCTCTGGTGACAGAAGTGAAGTGACCTGACTCAGAATTTCTGTTCGTTCTGATACAATCCTCTTTCATACCTTGTGAGAAAAGAGTGCAAGTAAAAAGGAGTAAGTTTTTACAATAATCACTTTTGATCACGTATCTATCAGTTCTTTTTATAGACTTAAAAACTAAAGATGAAGATATGATATCACCAAAATATGTTCGTTATAATTATTATTGATGCAGCGTATTCCCGAAAGCGTATTTCATTAATAGATAGAACTTTACATAACGCGTATGGTATTGCACTACGTCATTTAATTTTGTTAAGTAACAAATTGGAAAAGTACAAATAGTTTTGAGCCCGCTATGTATATTTTTCCGTTATGTTGTTGTGTCGAGTCATTGCCCTTGTAACAAGCTTAACCGTGACATTTATATTCGCGTGCCTAACGAATAAAATAATGTAATATCATAAAACTACAAACAGCTTAAAGTAAAGAATTTGATGCAGCTTTACATTAGTATTTATTAAATAAAATTAATATATCTTACTATTTATAATTCGAGAAAGGTTAAAACATTACTAAATTAACGAAAAAAAGTATTATTAGTAAAAACTTTCTTTTTTCCTTTATTATGAATTATTTTCTGTCCACTTATACTTTAAACGTAATAAGTTTCTAAAAACCAGAGTCCTATTTTTTTTCTATATTAAGAGCCTGCCAAAGTGACTCTACTCTGCCTGATGGAAAGTACGAAGAGAATCCAAGAGCTGTGGTCACCATACTCATTGCAAATGCAGTATGGTGACCTACACTATGGCGGCCTAGTGAGATGCTTTTTCACACCCCGCTTGGGGATATAAAAGGCATGACAGTCATTGTGACAGTGTAAGGCTTACACAGTTACCACGATAGCTGTCACCCCTGCGTCAATGGGCCTCCGGTCTCACACTCACCAGCGAAATACGACAACACGGATGCTGGTGTTTTAGGTTGGTCTTCTGTGGGACTGTAGTACTGCCCCGGTCGAGATGGCCCGCTTGTGCTGCAATCCGCGTGGCTCTACTACCTAGAAAGTACTATTGCATGGTTCCCTGGTATTTTTCTGCTTGGGAAGACATATTTAATTTGTTTAGACGAACAGTTTGACAGTTATGACCATGTTAACTGTAGGTTTTAGGAGATCAATATTCTTAGGACCTAAATACTCGTAAAATTCGATTGAATTTTGTTCCATGTTATCTAAGAACAATGTCATTAGAAAACGGATAAATTAATCTTTTTATTTAAAAGGACTCAAAAAAATAAAAAAAAATACTAAAAGCATCTCATTAGGCCGCCATAGCGTGGGTCGCCATATTACACTGTTGTCATTCACAGTGAGTATGGTGAACAACGCTCTTGGATTCTATTCATGCTTTCCATCAGGCAGAATCACTTTGGTAGGTTGTAAATAAAAAAAAATAACTCACTACCTTTTTACTCGTTTTGGTTCTTTTAAAGAATATCTCAGAAGGGTAGCAAATTAAGGAATGAAGAATTCAGTCTATTGCAACTCACCATGTCTACGCATTAAGGTAAAACAAATAATGTATTTCATGAACGTAAGTAAATGGTTTGATGGCATTTACATAAAATAATATGTACACACTATGTTCCATCCTAATGAATATGAAATATAATGCAGTAAATTTTCTTCAGTTTTTTTTTCTTTTTTAAGAGCCTGCCAAAGTGACTTTACTCTGGCTGGTGGGAAGCATGAATAGAATCCAAGAGTTGTGGTCACCATGCTCATTGCAAATGCTGACGTTATTGGTACCTTGGTTTAAAAGATAATTATTCCACGTTACTCTGTTTAGTGTAAGTGGTATTTATATAAGTATGAAGATTACCTATTGCTAAACCATTAAATAATTTGGCAGTGGGTGTTTTATTGTAGTATTCTAAATATTGTAACGCGCTGTTAAACACTGTTTCACAGCTCAAACATTTATTTTAATTTACTTATTTTAATCGAGTATTGGATGCAGAATAATGTCCATATACCACAGTTTATATAACTACTGATAATAAATAAATAAAATATTTTTTGTTGTCTCATAAAAATGAAATATACATAGACGAGGCCCTAGACCAGTTGTGAGCTCTGGTGAGATGTGTTTTAATATGATGTCATGAGGTGAGATGTGTTGATGTGGTGTGGTGTAATGTCTGGTCATCAACAGCCTTTTATAGTCCACTACTGCACATAGGCCTCTCCTTAGCAAGGAGGTTTTGGTTTACTATACCACGCTGACCAGACGAATTGGAATAGGGTTTGTCTGGTGTGGTGTCCTTATGTGATGAAGTGTGATGTGATGTGGTGTGATGTGATGTGGTGTGATGTGGTGTGATGTAATGTGGCGTGATGTGATGTGGTGTAATATGATCTGATGTGATGGAATGAAGTGTGTCGAAATATGGTGTGGTGTAATGTGGAGTGGAGTGCTGTGCGTGTATGCGTATGATACTAAGAAGACCCGTAATGAGGGTGTTGTGGTATGATACTATACGTAATTATAACATAACAGAACCGATACTGGCGGACACCAGTTGTTTAATGATGAGAGTAAGTAGAACACCATTATTCTCACTATATACTGCTCAGTGCAAAAGATATCTGAATTCTTAGAATTCTCAAATAATATATCCCTTTAATTAGCATCATTCAAGAACATTATTATAAACGAGGACATTAACTTAGTCATCCACTGCACGGATGGCGTAGTGGTTTAAGCGGCGGCATTGGATTTAATTTCCACACGGGACAACACTTCATGTGAACCAAAAAATATTGTTCTGAGTTTGAGTGTTCTTTGTGTCCCTTTCGTGTAATTTTGTAAAGTCCTCCGCGACACAGAATATATTTCTAATTTCAAAAATATTGTAGCAGATCGGTAAACCATCTAAATCTTCTAGTCACGCATGGCATGTTAACTGCACACAATTTTCCTACTCATACACATATATGTCTTGACCATGTCATCCTTAAGACTAATTTGTCCGCGAAATGTTACTTTGCGCATACTACCATAACTGAACACTTTAGCACCTTAACCTTGACGGTCTAACTGATAATTTAAAACCTACTAGGGTAAAAAAGAAAGTAGATTATACCTCTCTTGACAAGTGCCTCACAAAATTTTACGCTTAGTCAACATAGATCTGGACCCGATACTATGTTGACTTTTTCATCTCTACCCTAAATAGTAAGATTTACAAATTACTGATTTATAAACGTAATATATATATAATAATAGTAAAAAATAATATCTGTAAACAAAAAAACATCCAAATCATAAAATCTGCCAACTAACCTACAGCCGCTATCGTAGTCTCTGTAATTCTTTAATATTCATACTATTCCACAATTCTTGAATCCTACAGCCGATCTACACGGTTTATTTGTAAAAGTCACACTCACGACCTAAATACGATTAATTTATTAACGCTACTTACTGATTGATTGATCTGAGGACGTAAGCTATTTTTTTCTGTTAGTTCGGCCTAAAAACTTGACTATATTAATCGGATGACTCGGACTGTTAGTTTCTTTGAGACCGCGTGGTCCGTCCTATCGGACGATACGTGATTTTTTCTGTTGTTTCGTATGATTGCATGATGTATATTTTTCATCTGTTGGTTTTTTTGCTACTGATTTGAAGAGAAGTTTAAATGTCAATTAATAATAATAAGTATTAAATAAAGTACTTATTACCAAATAGCATTTCTGTGGTCTGAATTAAGTCTATAGTTAAATTAACTGTTTTTAGACTTTTGTGATTTTTACAATTACAGAGAGTCTTATGGTATAGCGGGACTTGCGACTTACTTATGTTCGATATCTTCTATTTTACGACGTTCCTAACGGGTTATACCGCTCGTAGTCACGGGTAGATTGGTGTGAGTTTAGTGGCACCTTCGTGATGCGCAAGGTGTGACTTGGTGTGCACTTGGTCACTAACAATGTCTGCACACTTCATTTCACATCTTCGTAGTACAGTCTCACTTATTTAAGCACGAACGGTTCGGTTCGACTGGAGCAGTACTACCCTCCTACAGAAGACCAACCTAAAGCGACAGCATCCATGCTGTCGGGATCCGTCGGTAATTACAAGAGCGGAGGCCCATTGATGCATGGGTGGTAGTTATAATGGTAAGTGTGTGAGTTTTACACTGTCACGATGACTGTCATGCCTTTTACGTCCTCAAGTTGGACGTGAAAACGACGTGTTAAGGTTTACTATACAGTTGACAAATTTGCTTGGAATTGATACTTTTCATGTTCATGTTCCTATCATTGCTGTTATGTTTGAAAGTGATGGATTTTTTTTTGTATTTTGTATTTCATTTGTTTTCAATTTGTTTATTTTTTATTTTAATTTAAATTGTATAATGAGTTTTTGTATTTGTAAATGTAAATATATAGTGTTGGCTTGTAATTTTTGATTATATTTAGTAACTTTCTGGTGGTTTTATATGATTCTACGACCACCCAAGTGTCCCGCTGGTGGTAATGTCTTGCTTCAGGTAGATCTTAAGGTAGTGCTTAGTCAATCTTGACTGAAAATGACTTAAGTTCACAATGACGGGTTCGTATGCCGTCTACATGGACAGACCAACTCAAAATTATGATCCTATCTTCAAAAAGTCAACCCGGGTTCTGTACTGTACGCGTATAGTTTTATTTCTTATGTAATATTGTTTATGGACTTGAAATGATATATCTGTGGTTTGTTTCCGTATTACTTTCCAGAGTGTGTCTTAGGAAATGCTGGCGTCTTCTAACTGTAAAATTCGATGTGTAAAAAGCCTGTGAAGACTTATTTACAAAAAGAAATCCATTATTTTATTATTTCACTATTATAG
Organism: Hypercompe scribonia; assembly: GCA_949316085.1. Lineage (NCBI taxonomy): Eukaryota > Metazoa > Arthropoda > Insecta > Lepidoptera > Erebidae > Hypercompe > Hypercompe scribonia. Next base: position 21,421,775 of record OX438981.1, on the reverse strand, counting down.
TGCGGGTCATCATACTGCATTGTCTGCATTCGCAATGAGTTATATGTATATCGAGATCGAAGCACGAGAGAATCGAGAGCACTTTACACAGAGTCTCCGATTGGGGTCGGGATAACCTGGTCCAATTTAACCCCTCTAAGACACAAGTTTGTGCGTTTACTGCTAAAAAAACCCCGTTCACTGTAGTTCCACAATTCCAGAATACACCCCTTACCATCTCACAGAGTATTGGGATCCTCGGTGTCGACATCTCCAGTGACGTCCAATTTCGGACTCATTTGGAGGGAAAGGTGAGGCTGGCATCAAAAAAGCTTGGTGTTCTGAATAGAGCGAAGCGATATTTCACACCGGCACAAAGGCTACTACTGTACAAAGCACAAGTTCGGCCTCACATGGAGTATTGCTGTCATCTCTGGGCGGGAGCACCGAAGAACCAGCTTGAGCCTTTCGATTCAGTCCAGAGACGTGCTGTGAGAATAGTCGACGATCCTGATCTCACGGACGGTATCGAGCCACTAAGTCTTAGGAGAGACTTTGCCTCCCTGTGTGTACTCTACCGTCTCTACAATGGGTTGTGTTCAGAAGAATTGTTTGATATGATGCCCACAGCCACATTCTACCATCGCACCGCTCGCCATCGTCAGGGAGCTCATCCACATACATTGGAACCTAAATGGTCGCGCACAGTGCGGTTTCAGAGAAATTTTCTCCCGCGAACAATCCCGTTATGGAATGAGCTCCCTGCCACGGTTTTCCCTGGGAACTACAGCATGGGGTTCTTCAAGAAGGGGGTTAATAGGTTTTTGAAGGGTCGGCAACGCGCACGTGATGCCCCTGGTGTCGCAGGCGTCCATAGGCTGCGGTAGCCGCTTACCATCAGGCGGGCCGTATGCTTGTTTGCCACCGTCGTGGTATAAAAAAAAAAAAAAAAAAAAAAAATATTGCTGTATTGTATTTATTTAATAAATTGTACTTACCTTTATGAATGCGAGAAACTATTGTTATTAATGTTTATTTAGTCGAAACTTATTTTTCGTTTTCTCGTCTTTTTTTCTTGTCTTTTTCTTTTTTCTTATATTCTGATATAAAAAGAGATTTCAATATTTGTTGTAACTGCAGGAAATTACAACATCTTTGACGGTATATATATCTTTACATGATACACTCAAGATTTCATAGAAAAAGAGGTAGACAGGAGCGTATTAAAACGTCAACCTTTAGCCGACTGCATCTATCTTTGGGACTACCTAATAGGAGTCAAATCTATTACCATCAACTGTACACAAATACTTCCAATTATAAATGTTATAGATAAGACTAAATATATAAATTGAAGATTGTCTAAAAAAGATCACGAATCGCGATTAGAGCGCACTATCAACGGACTGGATATTATATTGCCCATTTAGTGCGCAAGATACAATCTCTCTATTTTATTAAATTCGAAGTGATAATGGTTGTGAACAATTTTATACCAAATCTTATATATCAAAATGAATTGACGCTCATTAGTCTTATACTCAGAAATAACTGAACCAATTTGGCTAATTTTGATCTTGAAATGCTTGTGGAAGTCCAGAGAATGTTTAAACGGTGAGAAAATACAGTTTTTTCCGAGAGATGCCGACGAAATTGCGCGGGGTAGCTAGTTCTTTGTTATTATTTTATGTCCATGCTCAACTATTTGAAATCAAAAACGTATATAGTCCCACGCACATACACGCACTAAATTAAAGATTACTTTGTCAAACATACAATTAAAAAAAAGACACCAGATAATACTGTACACTACTGTGAAGAAAGGTTTTGACTGCGGCAGAGATAACCGGACCCTTCAACGCAAACTCTCTTCCCTAACTATTAATAAGGCCGATATCGCTTTTGTGACTTTTGAAACACAGTAAACTTATGAATTTGAGATTGTTGATATTATTAGCTCTTGGCTAAAGACTGGTTCGTGTTGCCTAAATTCAATGATTCAGGTATCCTTGAGAATTTCGTTTTCTTCTAGTAGTACTATATTCTTACTGTTAGATGTTCAGTCCACATGTTTGCAATCAAATATGTTGATTATATTTGCCTAGCCAAGAGTCCACTTAGTCAAAGTCAAAATTACACATATTAGTTTTCTTGCGGTATTTGCAATGTATTTTTTTATGTTTTCTATAGGTCCGATGTCTTATTTTGCATGATCTGCAAATAGTTTTACTTCTGTCATGTCTAATATTAATATTATTAACAGCCCTTAATAGCTGGACTCTTCTTTTAAAGCAGGTTTTGGCCTACTATACAAATATCCAGCTGCCTTAAAGTTGAGTCACTTTTGAAATCAAAACTGGATAAACGGGATAGTTATGTATATTTCCAAAGCTTCGTAAACTTTGAGATTTGAGATTTTTGATATTACTAACTCTTGCCTAAAGTCTCGTTCGTGTTGAACAATTTAATGCTTTAGCTATCCTTCAGAATGTCCTTTTCTTCAGGATTAAGGCAACTTATGTCCTGTATATGTTTAATGGTCGTCATCTCAACACTTTAGGCGTGAAAACCTAGCAACCATTTAAATAAATTTACATTGGTATCATTAATTTCTACACATCTCAAATAACACAGATATCAGAGTACTACGTGCTCCGTACAACGGTTAACAATGATAAAAGATTGAATTAAAGAAACAATCACAATTAAAACTTTATTTTTTACTTATAATTACGTCACAATTCGTTTTTTGTCACAAGATGACTAATACAATACAATTTCGTAATGAACATGAGAGGACACTGTCGGTATTTCGAAACATAGAATTTTCTGACATGCGATTTTGGCAGAGTTTCCTATTACAATTGTCAGTAAGTTCTCTTTATTAAAAACAACTTGATTCATGTAATTGTCTTTAGTCTCAGAAGGCAGGCAAGTGAAGAAATAAGGTTTTTCCTTCGATATTGCCGAAAGGAAACTTTTTAGACTTGAAAGATTTAGAGACAGATTTTACTTTTAATATGGAGAACATAGGATGACAATTATATCCTTATTTACTTTGAATACATACTTAAAAAGAGATAAACATACATACGAAACGAGACGTTAATAGTCACTTCTAAGCTTCTAAGGTTCGTAGTTTTTGCTCCATCCAAGGGATAAAGATTTTTTTTAATCTGAAGGGTACTTGCAGATATTAGCGCGTTTACACCAAATATAAAACAAAAACTTACTTCAGCTTTTATAATATCAAATAGATGCCCTAACCCTTCCTCTCTTACTTACATGTATGTATGTTTTTCTCTTTCTATCAACATGAAATTTTCACTTATACAATAACAAGAAATGTTTCTCCTATCTACTCTGGTTTTCCAATATTTCTGTGAATTTAAACCTTGCTATTCGTCGCATCAGTGTATCATTGAGGTACTATTTGTCTCTATTATTCAGAACACGATATTACTAAAGCTTTTTATACAGATATATGTAGGATAATTCTTTTGCATATTAAATCTGGAAGGGTAAGTACTGCATAACCCACATAAATAGTACTTTTCCTAAGCGTAAGTAAGATGACGCTAGCAATACATGACTCACAACTTTGTATTGAAAGTATACGTACGGAAGACTATATATGTTGCAACGATCTGTTATTTACTTAAAGTACACAATGTACACGTGTATTTTTGTATATCGAAAGTTTTCGAAAAATTACGATTGACGACAAAAAATGACGGCACACTGATGCGATTACACTCAAAGACAGAGTTGGCCTATTAAAAAATTACATACTTTTTTCTATATTAAAAGTGTTGCTAACAATAAAAACCTTTATTAAACAAAGACAATACAATCAAACTAATTAATTGAAATCAATAATATTAATACACGTACCTTGTATATTAGTCAAGAGGAGAAGGATTTGTGCAAGGTTTTGAGCACTTAACCTATACGAGCAGATACAAATATCTATCGTAATCGCGAATTCAGGAATAACATGCAGAGATTTCTCTTCAGATTTGAAACCTATATTAATTTCGTTATTTATACTATTGTTATATATGAAATTAGGTATTACACGAAACATACAAATACTGCAGTGATAAATTTTAAACTTGTGAGTTAAATAGAAATTTGATTTTTATAACGCATAGATCGTCTATATGGTGACGCTTTAAGAAAACATAGTGTTACTACCCCTATTCGCCCGTGGGTGTCGTAAGAGACGACTAAGGAAACAAACTATTCAGGAAAATATCATTATAAAAAGAAGAAAACTTGAAACAAACCCTATTCCAACCCGTCTGGCCAGCGTGGTATGGTAGGCCAAAGCTTCCTTGTCAAGGAGAGGTCTATGCCCAGCAGTGGACTGTAAAAGGCTGTTGATGATGATGATAGACTGCGCTTAGGTCACTACCCATGTGGAAAGATTGTACATATCATGAAAAAAGTTGATGGTTCTTGATGATGTTCAAAACTTACTAGTTGATTGTGTGCAATATCGGTAACAAATCGTTGATGAGCAAATGTAATCTTAATGTGTAAGATGTAGGGTTCTTTATTACTATTTTAAGTAATTCTACTTCAAATGAGACGGTAGGTCTATTCGAGATATTTACACAACAATGACCTCCTTTGTCGCCTTCGCATATTGTAATAAGCTACGATGGGGCAAACATTAAAAAAAAAAAAAAAACTTGTTATTTTGGTCTACTCTGTTATGAAACTCACAAATGGGTAGTCGGTCACTGAGGTAGTATGCTCTTTTCTTGAAGGTTTTTAGGTAGTATTAAACCGGCAATATTACAAACAACGATTTGTGTATAACAATTTTTTATAAAAAAATTATAACTCATAAAGTCTTCTATTGAAAATAATATTTAAAATGGTTATTTTTTATAAATTCCCCTAGGACCCTGGCTTATACTCTAATTTCCTTTTTTTGTCTTGTTTCCAAACGATTACGTTACCAAGGATGGTTGGTATAAGCCAGTTAACCGCGCGTAAATAAAACCAGCTCAGTTCCTGAATAAAATTAAAAAATATAGCAAAATTATGATAACGATGAGTACCAACTGGGTATTGATACTCTTTCTTGGTGTTTGCGTTCAAATCTGAAGGGAAATCTAAGTGAATGTCTATCAATCTCCCCACAAAACTATTCCTCGAGAGATCTGTTTGTATCTGTACTGACATACAATGGTTACATGTGTGATATACTCGTAGTTACTATGTGTATTGTACTGATTTACCCACTACTACTGTAAGCATTATATTTTAATATGTCTAGCGTACTTTTATAAACAATACGATACAATTTTTGAATAGATTTATCTTTAAAATGTCACCTTTTAATTTGACTTGCGTATAAACGGATAGTTTAGCTTCATTCCGACTACGACTAAGATTCTTTAGATATATGACCTTCTTCATATTTGATTAGCTTTATAACTGATTAGCAATAATTGCTACAACGCAAGTAGGTCTTCAGTTCAGTAAGTAATTTATTGACAAACAAGACGTAGAGCTATCACCACAAAGGATCCAAAATAATGTTTTTATATTAGATTCTTATTGTTTAAAAATAATAAATTAATGTTTTTCACAATTTCGTACTAAAATTTGCATATTAGATGGTTACTCTCGCTAATGACCCAAGATCAGAACCAAGTCCATACTTTTTAAATGGAAAATAAGGTACTTATCAGGATACTGCGGCATACCTGGTAATGTAATATTGCTTGATAAAAAAATTACAAAGAAGACCTGTTATCTACGAGTTTTGTGTACCCAGTAACCGCATACCTATGATAATGTGAATCTTTCTATAACATTAGTTATTAAATGAAAAACATTCTTATGACTTAGATTATTAGAAGTCTGAATGTGGATTTTACATCTGTCGAATGTAAAACTAGTAGATAGAGTATATCAGTACAATATAGATAACAAATTTTAGCAACAACGGCCTATAGAAAAAAATAATGAAACAGATTTCATACGAATCCGGTTTATTACCACAAACTGTTTAAAATTAACTCACGATTTTTATTTTACAATATAAAAATACTCTAAAATTAACTACCCTGATATCTTAATTAACTCCTTCGTTTTTTAGTGCCGCTTCTGGTCGTTCTAGAAGTTTCCGGACTAATCTCCAGTCTTCCATGATATCAGCGTCGGGCAGCATGTAGACTACATATGGAGGGGACACAGTCACCTGCCTCCTACGTCTCTTTCGACCCCATTCAGGTCCGCAAGACCAGAGGTCGACTGCATGACGCTCTTCTTCAAGCTTGCGTATCTTCTCTAGGACTTCTTCTTTAATGTTCTCGTATGCGAGCCATTTCTCGCTCTGTGGACAAAGAGAAATAATCGTTTAAATACGTACAGAATGGCAATAAATTATAGTATTATTGATTACTTGTATTGAATGAAATTTAATGACCGGGTACAGTTGGCTTTCCTTGGAAGAGCAGGTCATAGGAATGACGAATATAGACGAATCTTATTGATTTTTGTAACTTTGCTAGAATACGTTAAAGAAGGAAAAAGTTGTCTAGCAACGAATTTAGAAGTACTAAATCATTGATAAAAGAAATTGTATATATTGCCAGGTTTAGCACACCACACTTATCGCATTTTCTGGGTAAAACGCACTACAGATAATGTTATTGATTGATTGTAACCGCCCATTCTGAGAAGTGTATAGTTTACCACGATTAAATAGACTATCGAAAAGCATAGTAATTATACTAAGCATTAAGTTTCATAAAAGAGGATAAAATAAGCTTAAATAGGTATGTTTGTATGGTGTCTTATGTTAATACTACAGTTAGACGTCACACAATTGTCTTATAAACAGTAGAGTACTGACAGTTTGTGTTTTGTAAATGACGTTCAATTTTTGTTAAGTTTTATTGAAAAGACTCACACAAACATTCTGCAATTCTAAAATTTTTAGATTAAGTCTTCAAACATCAGATAACAAAACACGATAACAAAATCTAAAAATAAAGGAAAATGACTTTAAAGTGGTTCGTTTGCTACATAGATCACATTGAATATAAATAGCGGGCCTTTATTGTTTGTAATCAAAATTGGTCGTAAGTAAACAAAGGTCCTGCCGCTTAGTCACGTGGTATTTTTATGACTTTTGTCAATCCATACCATTTTTTTTATACAGTTAGTCGTCATAGAAAGTAAGTTATTTGCCTAAGTCTCGTGATTACTTATCAATTGATGTAACGGAAACAAGAACATAAATATAACACAACTATTTAATCACCTAGAACTTTTGGTACATAATTAATTAATCTTGTTTTGGGTTTTAATTTTGTTCTTGATCTTGATTTTTTACTTTGACTGATTTTAATTTTGATAAAGTTAAATTAATTTAAGTTTTAATTTTTTGTAAAAGACTTGAGTCACAATAACATACTGTTTAGCTTGTTTTTGTTAATACTTATTTTTATTTTAAATCTAATTTAGTCAAAAATGTTATTTTGTACTTGGCCTCCGTACTTATAATTATGTAGACAATGTTGTTTTTAGCTTACGGTGCTTAGCTTAGCTTACTTAGCTTTTTAGCCCCGGTACCCATAACACAAGTTAAATCTAATTATGGGTGCCAGAGTTCACTTGTGCCCTGAATATTTACTATTTATTTGTGTAAGTTGAACTGTATGTAAAATCGATTAGAAATAAATTATTATTATTTTTAATATAATTTAGTCTTACTTTTTAGTCAGATACAACGTATTTTCTTTTGTAAACTTTGTTTGTTATGTAACATTACTCTAATACCCCCGTGAAATTTAATAATAACAATTCAAATCTTCTTTATGTTTAATACAAATAATGTAAATGTAATTATTATAAATAAAAAGTAACATCACATTAAAATTAATTATATTATTTCGACCTTCAAATAACAAAATTTAATTATGGTTTTTGTAAACTTCGATAAGTCTTTGTTTTATAAGTTGTAAAGTGGTATTCCGTGTAAAAGGCGTTTAACATTAGTAAAAACTCTTGTATTAATTTATAAGCTTTTATTAAACTTTTTGTATTATTTTATTTATATTTTATTTTTATTTTATTAAACATGTGTAAGTTACAAAATAAATAAAGCATAAATAATGCATCATTAAAATATGCCGCATTGATCTTTAGTCACGTGGAAGTAAATTTAATTCCAAAAACCCACAAACACACTCAATCATTTGAAGTTTGTAATAAACGAAGAATAACCCAAATATATCGGTCACTTTTTTTTTTCATAAAATGTCAGGTAGATACGTGACGACAGAGGACGACCGGTTTTGTTCGGAAATTGGCTTGCGTCCGGGCACCGGCGCAAGCGCAGCCCGCGCGCCGCCTCCGCCTGTTATAGCAAAACGTGTTTTATTAACGACCTTTGTGTGTTTCAATGACGCTTCATACCACGGTAGCAATATTTCATACTGTTATACGTCTATCAAGCTGAATGTATCTCAATTCGTAAGATCATTGGAGTAATTTCTTTCTCTTTTTGGTTTTCGTTTATTTTAAAACCCGGCTTGACGGTTCTGTTAGTTTGTAGCTGCTATGTCTTCTTAAAACTATTGCCTTTCCTGGTATCTAATAGAAGTTGTATGTTTCTTGTTACACACGTTACGGTAACTGTCACGCCTGCGGCAATTTGTTTCCTGTCTAACACTCACCAACGAAAGACAACAGCACGATGCTGTCCCATTAGGTTGGTCTTATGTGAGAGAATGGTACTGCACCGGTCGAGCCGGCGTGTTTGCGTTCATATCAGCGTGGCTCTACTACCTAACTAAAGTTATATAGTATACCTAGTCTTGCCATAAATATTGTAATAAAGAAAAAAGAAAATTGTTAACTGCAAATAACATTTATTACTTTTACAGTGTGTCAGTTTAATACATAAATATAAAACAATTAAAAATATAAAAAGCTTATTCGAAGTGGTCTCCATTGGCTGCAATACAGTCCTTTAAACGATGAGGCCAGTTATCAATAGAAGCACGCACTCTTTCCATGGGAAAATTCTTCACTGCCAATCGTATAGATTGTTTTAGGGACTCCAAATTATCATGGCGTTTAGAGCAAGCTGTACTCTCTAAAACTGACCACAAATCATAATCCAGCGGATTAAGATCGGGACTAGACGACGGCCAGTCTTCAGCTCTGATGAAGTCCGAAACGTTCGATTCCAACCAAGACTGCGTGGACCGAGCTTTATGACCCGGCGCCGAGTCTTGCTGGAAGGACCATACTTGGTTATTGAACATGGTGATGTTAAGGGGCTTAACTACCTTCTCAAGAATGGTATCTTGATACACTTGTGCCGATGTTTTGATACCTTTTTCACAAAAATATGGCTCAGTCACTCCTTCATAGCTAACACCCCACCAAACCATCACTGAAGTCGGATAATGTCCACGTTGCACTCTGTCGACTAATTGGGAAGCTTCCTTAGAGCTTTGAGCATAAATACGGTCATTTTGTTTGTTAAAATGTTGCTCAATTGTAAAAATTTTCTCATCCGTAAACAAAATTTTTCTGTGACCTCCCTTTGCGTACCGCTTCAGTAGTTGTTTCGATTTTACCACCCTATTCTTCTTTAAATTATCAGTTAAGAAATGGCCAGTGCGTCTCTTATAGGCTGCAAGTCCTAAGTCATCTTTTAAAATACGCGACATGGTTCTAGGTGCTATCTTCATTTCCCGAGATAAAATCTTTTGCTTTCGGACAGGATTTCTTCGAATTCTTTCCCTTACTGCTTTGACCACCTTTTTCGTACGAACACTACGTGGACGGCCAGATCTTTTTCTGTCACAAACAGAGGAGGTCTCATTGTACCTATTAATAGCCCGGTACACAAACATTTTACTAATACCAAGTGTATGGAGAGTTTTAAAAATTGCATTTGGCTCCATACCTACTTTGTGTAATGCTATCACAGCGATTCGGTTCTCTTTATCACCCCACACCATTTTAATATCGCAAAATATTTTACAATGTATTGGCGCCAAAATGAGAAAACACAATGAACAATCGTATAAAAATGACAGATTCGAAATTCAAATGTAATATTTTTTTATAATTAAGTGTAACAGTATTTATGGCCAGACTAAGTATATGAGTAATTCTATAATTACACCACTTCAACACTAAATACATTGTATTTTTTTTAAGCTGTATTAGGGTCTGAATATCATGTCGTACCAAAACATTCACCAAGACAAAACAAACACCCTTAAAATCGATGAGTTATCTTGTTTAGTTAAAAAGTTTCTAACGTCCATCTTCCGGTTCTATGATCAGAACAGCTCTAAGTTGTCATATTTTATAACTGGGAATACAAATTCGAAGTGATTCGAATTTACTTCCAAGATTGGTGCCGAACACATGCTTATAGACATTGTAAGATGTATAAAAGACGTAATATTGCAATAAGTAATCTCTGTGCACCTTTGTTCGTATTTCCCGACAGATGTTCGGATGTTGCCCTCGTTATTATTAGCTTGTTATTCAACTCGAGGTGCACGCTGCACCCCACAGATGAGCACACTAACGTTTTTTTTACTTACATAGCTTAGGGTCGAGTGGGTAGGGTGTTTAAATTACGTTTCAAAACTATTACAAGCGACATGTGAGCTTCGCAAGTTACAGATCTATACTCTTGATGTGATAATATTAAGTGATAGAGATCCTCAATTGGATATAATAAGAATTTAGGAAGTTAAGACATATACGATTTGTAAGTCATGACAAAATGCAACTCGAAAAAAGGAAATCAATATACGAAGTTGTTCTATTTAAGAACTATGAATGGATACATAATATGTAAAATTGTATACTTAAAAATGGTATTATGGTAAAGGAATCCTTTGATTTGTTTTCTCAACTTTAAATAAAAATAAAATTGTGGGGCGTAGTGTAACATGAGTAAATATGTTAATAGAATTTATAATGACGGGGCACGTAAAATGTTTCTCAACAGTCAACCGCACATGGTCGAGTACTGATAGAAATTATACACGTCCCACGTTTTTATTTTTAACTCTTATCAATGCCTAGATTAATGAGGATAGTGGTGTGATGACTGGTACCGAGAATTTGTCTAACTATTTTTGGTTTTTTATATATTGTTTGTCTAATTACTAATCTTTATTTTTAATAAAACCCTTTTTATTTGGAATCCATTTAGTAACAAGCCTAATTAACTGGTTTACAACATTTAGTAACATATACAATTAACTCGATAAGTAACATGGCATTGCTGTTGGAGAGAATGGCTGGCTGACTGGCTGCCTCAATAAATTAACTTCAGTACAATTGTGTTTTTGTGTTTCAGTTCATGATCCTTCTCTGTAATATATTTGCCTAAATATTTATAATATACAATTTACAAAATAAACAATAATCAGGTATCAATCCGCGTGAGTGTTATCATTCCTTCCCGACAAAGCAACGCGTCGCTTACACGGTAATCAACGTGCTGCTCTTGCGCATGGAACTATCGCATCGTTCGTCGACAACATGGCCGCCGCGTCTCACCGCGCTCGTTTCCGGGAAACGGTGCCCGTGTGTGCGTACACAACGTCATTGTGTATGATACTTTTATGACTTATGCGGATGATAGTTTCTGAACAATATTTTTCGACAAACTACAGGTTTAATGATGAATAATATTTGTTTTATGTAATGTGTGCTTACAAAGTAATTAAGTAATTTTAATTCCTTATAGGCTAGCGGTTCTTTTCTTGAAGCGCCATCTTGTTAAGTTATAGACTATGGTCTCAGAAATAGCACTAATTAGACTGTGTAATAAACATAACATCTTTTAACGACACCTAAGTGACACGGAATCAACAAGTCAAATTCATATTATATTGACAAGAACTATCAATGATGTTCGCTTTAGCCTACACGACTAAATTAAGAAGGTGAAATGTTTAAAAAAACGGTTGGATTTCTAAAGGGTCTGACGTTACGTCCGCACTACCACTTAGAAATATACGGGTCATATTATAAAGAGGCTGATAACGACGGGACTGACAAAAGAAGTAGTCCTTTATGTTACTACAACACCTGTAGGTGCTCTTGAACAAAGATTCTCGAAGATTTGATAGATGTATTATTTGTATATTGTTCTAATTCTAGGAATTAGTGACGAGAACGGCTATATGTATGTTTTAAATATATATATATATATATATATATATATGTATGTTTATGACCACTCTGGTTATAATAATACAAGCTCTGCCTAGATAGGAAGCAGACGGGCGTGCGTGAGTTAAGTAATTACCGTTTTTTGAAATTAATCTTAATATCAACAACTTGTTACTTGTAACGATAACATTTTCAGCTGCCACTGAAGTTTTTATTTTTTAAACTGATTACTTAAAGCGTTGGCTTACGATGTGCGCAGATAAAGAATTTTTATTTAGCTTTGTTCTCTTAGACAATGTAAATTTTTTTTTTTGTTTTCGTTTATTAAGAAAAATATCTGATGTTTATTTACACTAATACCTGGTATTTTTCTGCAAGCTTATGCAGCATTTTAGGACTTGTTATTAAAATAAAACTATGTAAAATATTTATTCTAACCATCTTTGACGCGTATTGTATGAGTATATTGTGTTAAAATTTGAGTTCATTTAGTGCAGAACTTTACGAGTTTTTGAAGCGTATATAAATGAACTTAAGAAGTAAGTTGACGAGTTGTTTTCGTAACAAACAATTGTATAGATATTTTTTTTTTGCAGAGGGCGCTACAACATGGTGTTTACGTTATATTACGCTGTATACAACAGAAACTAAATGATAATAAGTGAGTTAATAAAAAAAAAATCAAAAAAAAACAGAAAAATAAAGGTGTGTATGCGTAATTGTAACATGAAAAATGTGAAAAAAGTGCAGAGTGAAGTATATCTTTATAACTACAAAAAATCGTTTCATGCAATTATTCAGACAACCTGCCTCTTGAACCTATAATCTGATAGAGAAAGTACATTGATATCAGTAAAGAAGTTATTGTAATATTCAACAAGTCAGCGCAGTGGAGTGCCCCTACCAGCAATGGTCCTGCAGACAAAAGTGAGCTTTTTGTATGTGTTCAGTAGCTATTTCTAAGTCAGACGCACTAAGTGACATTTATAATGCATGGTGTGTAGAAATTTATCTTGTATTGCTTCCATTTGTCTTAGGGCCCCAAGTCAACCTCACCTGCACCTGTTGATCGACGGACGGGGCTTTGACAAAGAAAACATCCCGATTAGCGGTAATAGACTCGCCACTTATTACATGGGACCAAAACACTAGCTAAAAGTTGGTGTTTAATATGCCTCTGCCTACCCTTTCGTGGAAACAAGCGTGATTTTATGTCAATCAAAATCAATCTATCGCCGGCCTCTGCTGCGCGAACGATGGTCTCCTCCAAGGAGCGCCAACCATCCCGTTCTTGGGCAATTTGGATGCATCCGCTGCCAGCCACCTTGTTTAAGGATCGGTTCATCGCGTCGTAGGGCTCTCTACACTGCGTTTACCCAATCGTGGTCTCCATTCTAGCACACTTCGGTCAGTCAGTTACTCCCGTTCTCTGTCGAATAATCTCGTTACGAGTTTCATCAGTCAGAGAAACACCCAGAATCGCACGCTCCATCGCACGCTGAGCTATTTTAAGCTTGTGGATCAGTCCAATGGTGAGTGTCCACGTCTCGGCTCCGTATGTCATTTCCGGTACGATGCACTGGTCAAGTACCTTGGTCTTTAACGATTGTGGAATCGGCGACTCGAAGATGTGATGCAGGTTCCCGTATGCTGCCCAGTCCAGACGAATCCTCCTATCGACCTCCAGAGCGCAGTTATTCATTTTATGTGAGATTTAGAATAGTTACAGTTATATATATATTAGATTTTTAATGGAATGTAATTGAAAAATACAAAAAGGAAAACAAGTTTGCTTTTTTCTGGGTTATTTTGGTATAAAAATCTTTTCAGATACTGTTGTGTGATTGACCATTGTAGTTTTTTATTTTTATACCTGTGTCGTTTCAAAGTATTTAAAACTTTGTTTTATTTAGAGTCAAAAAAGAAATCGTCCAAAATAGTTACTTTTACATCAGATTCGGTTACCGATATCAGATATTTGTGGTAACGGAATTTTATAACATCCCTAATGTAAATTCTCAAACAAGAATTGCAACCAGTATTATAAATACTCGTAGTTTTAGTTAAAAGTGACCTTTAAATAATTCTATAATAAATATTCATGTGGACGTGTTAACTCCTTATGCCAAGTGGCAATGCCAATACGGATGTTGGGACATGACTTATTGAAATGGCGTGACGAGAAATATCTGGTGTTGATATGCAAGTGTATGCAGCATTTTTAGGATTTGTTGTTAAAATAAAACCATGACAAACAGTTGGAAAGAGTTTTTTTTAAACAATCTTTGAACATTGTGTGCAGTTTATAAGTTTTTGAAGCATTTTCATATATGTAGAATAGTAGTTATTATAAAATATATGGAATTTCTTCTAACGTGTTTGCCTACGCGTTTATTTTTTTGTATTATTGGCTAATATTTTGGTTTAACCACGTGACTTAGCGTTGAGACGTTATTTCCATATATTTGTTGGTTTTCTAATAATATTTATTTTTGTAGAACATCAACTTGGCTAGTGGAGCCTTAAAATTTCTTACGCTGATTTTGGAGTAAGGACTGAAAGTGAGGTAAAGCACATGAGACTCGAGGTGCAGGTGATCATGGGACGCGGTAGTCACTTTTTATAGTATGTAGTGTATAGTGTATACTCGTATGTACATTTGAAAGTGTTCAAAGACTTTAAATCTATAACGGAGGGGTTTGATATTTGATCATAAACACATTTCTTTGTTTTGTGGAGTTATTTTACGCATTGTCTACAGTTAGAAGTACAGCCTTTTTCGACTTCGCTGAATCTTGTGGATTCAACCCCACATGGGACAACACTTTGTGTGATCCACAAATTGTTGTTCTGAGTCTGGGTGTTCCTTGTGTCCGTTTCTTGTATGTTTGTAAAGTCCCCTGCGGCGCAGGATTTAATCCTAGCGTGAGGGTTATTTTTTTTTTAAAAAAAAACATGAAGCTATATATTATTTTGTACTGGTTCCAAAACGGAGGAATTTTACCATTTATCTGATAATTATTTTTGATTTTTTTTGTGTACATTACACTACTTCTTCGGCATTTGTGTATCGATTTTAATGATTATGTGAAATTGGTTCAACTCTGCTGCGATCATGGGCGCCGCCAGAATTATTTTCAGGAGGGTGTATCTATATCTACAGATATAAAATATGGAATTATACCTATGAAATAACCTAACATTTTTTTTTCTATATGTTTTACATCTATAAATTAAAGTATTCACCCATATAATCTATGCATCTTTACCACTACAGCGGCAGTTTAATAATGCGTTCCTTGAAGAAATCAGCTGGGTAAGAGGCAATAAATTCTTCAAAGTTATTTTTGTACTGCCTCTCGGATAACATAACGCGGTGGTTTAATAGAATTTATTTTTTTTAATTTTCTTTGCTGAAATTATGGTTGCAATACCTTTAAGGTGGTAAAATAAAGGATGATGAATCCAGCTTATTACAAATCGTTATTCAGGCGCTTTCAGTTCGATAATATTTTTCTTAGAAGTAAATTAGTACTATGATAAATTTTTCGTGTTCATTTTCCTTATATAATGAATATTATACATTAGTATGTTCTGTTTATGTACACAATATAATTATTAAATTTACCATCATAAAAATTTTGTTAACTTTGTTTAACCGCAATATAAATTTTAATTTTATAAACATGTTATCCTTATTTAAAATTAAAACCCTTGTTATTTTATATCAATTCTCCTCGTTAATATATAAATATTAAATTACGTATGGTGTTGGGAGCGTCATCTCTCTGGCAGTATTATTTTTACATTTAATTTTTGTGCTGACACAATAAATAAGCATTTATATGCAAAATAAGAATCTTGCTTACATATTGTCCATGGCCAATATACCCTTATTATGATTTAATTGGGTTTTTTTGGTTACAGAAAAATTTAATAACAACTTCGAGTTCTTAAGTTGGGGTGTTAACTCCAGCACCCCGAGTGCAGGCATAGACCCGAGCCTGATGTGGAAATGTCTGAGCCAGTTGCGTCGGATAACCGTTTCAACGGATTGTGAGAGTGTCGGAACAGAGAGTGTGTTTGCGCATACATTTGTACATTATATTACCTATCTCCTGCGCCGTTGGTTGATCTCGAGTACATCATTATATATTTGTATTTCGTTATGTGAATAAATGAGGTTTATTACTAAGGCTATATAAAACTAATATATATATATATATATAGCTATTCTGAAATGTGCAGAAGTGAATAGAGAAAAATGAAATCGAGTATTTAAAATTCTATTGCATTCGGACTGAGATAGGTGTACATACCTGTGTGTCAGGCAGTATAAGTTAAATCAATCAATGTTTATCTTCATAATATGGACAATGGTTAAAAATGTTCACAAAATTAATGAAATCTTTATAAATGAAATAAAGTGGTATATTCCGTCTTTATAATAGGTATCATCTCAAAGAGTAAGGAGCCTGGCCACTCACTCACACGTGATGCTTGAGTAGCTGGTATCTAAGGACAGAAGTCTAATCACCTACCCTGGGGACACATATAAAGTCGGATCAGTTTTACTTGCTTTTATTTTATGAGTCCCTCACTAGGGTAAGAAGGAGGTTTAGGCTGCGGTAATTACACAATATTTGTGAAATCCAATGAAATAATTACTTAACAGCAGTCTCTGTGATGCTGTGGCATCACAGCGATAAGTTGAACACGAGGTACGGCTCTCTCACAGTGATTTGATTGATTTGTTGTAACACAAAGTAGTTAGGATATGTACCCAATAAAATCTATGTTAAAAATAAAGATAATTATATTTCTTTTTAAACGACTTCAAAAGAAGAAGGAGGTTCTCAGTCCGAATGTATTCTTTTTTGTATATTTGTTAAGGTTTTTGTTTATTTAGTCTCTCTCTTCTCTTCAATTTTACAGACCTGACACTAAAAACACGCTAAAACAACAAGCTCCAAGCTAAAATAAGTGTTTTAGCTTGTTTCTCTAGTTATACAGGCATTTGTGTTTAGTAGTCGGTTGCTGTTGCTGAGCTGATGATAGAATTTTACTATCATGTCAAAATCTGATCATAGGAACCCAGAGAAATCAAGGGCAACCCTCAAACTGTACAGATCCCACGACGTGTTTTAGTATGTTTCTCTAATTATCCAAGATTTTGCTTTTAATAACCGGTATCTCATGTTGCTAAGCTGACGAACGAAGGGTACTTGACTTTTAAGAGTTAGAGGATACCTCTTTCGATAATACAATCATGTGGTTGACTTGTTTCATTTTTTCAAGACATTAGTTAGGTGTCTGTCATGAGTTACAAAGACATTTTTTTTGTTTTATTTATTTAAAACTTACTATACTTATTGTATGCTGAAGTGGAAGTGGGCCGGCCATGTCTCCAGACGAACTGCTGGTCGCTGGAGCCGAAGTGTATTAGAGTGGATACCATGATTGGCGACTTGAAGAAGGTGGCTGGCAGCGGATGGATGCGAATTGCCCAAGACCGCGATCGTTGGCGTTCCTTGGGGGAGACCTTCGTTCAGCACTGGACGGCGATAGGTTGATTGATTGATTGATACTTATTGTACAAAGGTGAACTTAATGCTATGAGGCGTTCTCTCCCAGCTTACCATCAGGTGATGTAGAAATGAAATGCGGTAAAGATATTGAGTTTATCATATTTAGTACATAATTAATTACCAAGTATAAATATACTACTACTTTAATTATATTTAAATTTTTGAATACACAATACATATAAACATATACATAAAGTTAATATTATATAAAAATACATAAAGTCGGGTACTAGGGTTGCGACTCATTTCGAAGAAGTTTATGTACTTTCGACTTGAATCTAACGCAGTTTGTGGAGATCCTAATCTTGGCAGGGAGTGCATTCCAGAGCAGAATTGCATGCACAGCGAAAAAAGAGTTGGTTAAGTTAGAGGTGTGAGGGGACGTAGAAGAAGCAAATTATTTGTTAACCCAAGATTTCGTTCGTGATTAGAGCATAACAAACGGAAGTATGTTACGATGTATTCAGGTAACGATGGACAGAAGTGAGAGCTCGCAAACTACGGTGCTGACGAATTGGAATCCATTGCAATGGAGAACGCAAAATAGACACATGATCATATCTGAAAATGAATCGAGTGCAGTTATTGAGAAGGTTGTCTAGTTTATTGAGGTTTGAATTCAGGTCAAAATAACACGCATCACGAATAATTGAGGATTGCATAAGCGTAACAATAATTTTAACGGAAAGGAAATACTTAAGACGATATAAAGCGTGGAGGTGAGGTATCTTTCTGATTGAAGTGTTTCAACTTGTTCCCACCAATCCAGTGTGGATCTATATGTGGCCTCAGAGTTGCGCTTAGAGGTATAGACATGTTGTTGTAGACAACTAGAGTAATGACCGTCGAATACAAGCTACTTAACATTTGTTTGCTCCCCAGGACGATCACTTAACATTTGATTGAATTTACTGACAAATTAAACCTCACTAACCAGTGACTAGCACGACCGGAGCAGTACTACCCTCCCACAGAAGACCAACCTAAAGCGCCAGCATCCGTGTTGTCGTGTTTCGTTGGTGAGTGTGAGACCGGAGGCCCATTGATGCAGGGTTGACTGTTATCATGGTAACTGTTTAAACCTTATACTGTCACGATGACTGACGTGCCTTTTACGTCCCCAAGCGGGGTGTGAAAAAGCATCTCACAAGGTTGCCATAGTCACCATACTGCATTGTCGGCATTTGCAATGAGTATGGTGACCACAACTCTTGGATTCTATTCATGCTTTCCATCAGGCAGAGTAGTCACTTTGGCAGACTTTAATACAGAAAAAAAAAAACTTAAATCTTTATTGACCTTGTCGATTGTATGTGAAATGTTATCAACCCTTGACTGTGTATATACTTGTAAGTCGTCACCACGTAGATGACACGAACACTGAAGGTGTTGAGTTACAAGATTTATGAATATTAAGAACAATGAGGGAGATAATATACCACTTTGAGTAACGCCCGTGTGAAAATCACACCTAATTTACGACAGGCCATCAATGTGACCATCTTGTTGTCATTCTTGAAGATACGAAAGAATTCCAAAGCTTCTGACGAGATCGTAAGACAAGAAAGGATGGTAAAATCATTACTAATGGTGATTTTGGTGTCCTCCATATCCTGTCGAAAAATCATGGTTGGCCTAAAGTGATCCTGACTGTTAAGTCAGGGGTCGTGGGCTCGATTCCCACCTAGGACAAATGATTATGAGATAAGCACAAACAGATATCCTAGCTAGGAATCATTTGTTTTGCATCTGGGTGTAATTCATTTATATGTATGTATTTAGAAATGTATACGTATGTTTATCAGCAGTTTGGCTATCATAGTTACAGGCTTTGCCTATTTTGGGACTAGTCGACCTGTGTGTGATCTGTGAGGTTATTATTATTTACCTGTTAGTTGATATACATATATATATTTTACATTTAAGCAATTGTGTTATCGTTGACGACTGTTTGAAAACTGATGTTTTACTCATAGACTATTTTATGTTTTTTCAGAATAATTATAGATTTCGTAGCACAATATGTGCTACGAAATAAGCTACGAAAGTGTAATAAATTGCGTATTTTGTTTTTTCATTTCATATTTAGAAACCTACATCTATATATAAATAATGGTTTATCAAAGGTGCTGCATTGCACATACTTTTAATATTTTCGTTTAAGATACATTTTGTATATTATATACTTACTTTAGAATATTAATGTCATATACATAAAACTAATATATACATGTATATAATATGTGTAAGTGGTACATATTTAGTTTCGTAGCACTTTAGGAGCTACGAAACGTCTACGTGCTACGAGGTCACTGACCGATCGGAAATGAGTTGATTTATTTTAGGTTAATATTTTTTTGAAAAAGTGTTTAATCCCATAATCGATATAATCCTTTATACTATATGACATATAGTTCAATTTTGCATCATATATTATATAATTGTAATCAAGATTTTGGCCTTGATGTTGATTATTACAGGTCGTTCCCTAACTGGTTTTTCTGTCAGTTGAGGTAAAAGATAAACATATACTATACATATAATTTATATACCTACACACACTCACGCATATAAAACCAAAGGGTAGGCAGAGGTGTATTCAATCCTCATATTTTGTTGACTTAAATTTCGGTGCTCACTTAAGAAACAGGAGTCAAACTTGCAACCGCAGATAAAGGTCCTCTATTTAGCTAAGAAGGCCAAATTCTACCAATTCAACTAATATTACAAATATGTAAGTTTGTATGGATGCATAGAAGTTCGTTACTCTTTCACGCAAACTACTGAACGAATTTACATCAAACTTTACAGTAACATAGCTTATAGATCAGGATAAAACAGAAGTTGCTATTTAGCACATAAACTAGGGTGGAGCCGTGGACTGTTGTCCAGCTAGTAAGGAATATATTAAAAATATTTTATTAATTCAAGTATTTTTGTGGAATAGGGAGTATGTTACCCAGCTGCAGCTGGGTAACATGTAACTTGATGGTAAGAAATTATCCTCAACATGGATACTTGCAACTCGAGACAAGCGCATTGACAACATACAAATTACTTTCAGTTATAAATATTAATCGTATGTAACTCATATTATATCCGTGTGATGACGGATTAAGAATACAAAGTGTCACCAACCCTACTCATGGGTGTCGTAAGAGGTGAATAAGAGACAAACTACGTAAGAAAACTGCAAGCACTAATACACAAGACACTGCAAGAAGAAATAAAACATGAAACAAACCATACTAACCCATTTAGACAGCGTGATATAGTAGATCAAAATCCCCTTGCTAAGAAGAGGTCTAACAGTGGACTATTCAAGCATTTTTTTCTTTCTCAATATTAAGAGCCTGCCAAAGTGACTCTACTCTGTCTGATGGAAAGCATGAATAGAATCCAAGAGTTGTGGTCACCATACTCATTGCAAATGCAGACAATGCAGTATAGTGACCCACCGGCCGGCCTTGTGAGATGCCTTTTCACAGCCCGCTTGGGGACGTAAAAGGCATGACAGTCATCGTGACAGTGTAAGGCTTATACAGTTACCACAATAACTGTCAGCCCTACATCAATGGGCCTCCGGTCTCACACTCATCAACGAAACACAACAACACGGATGATTAACATGTTAATGATTAATGATGAACCCCAAAATAATATTGGAAAAATAAAAGTTAGGATTCTTCCTATAAAATATTTGTTTATAGATTTTATATTACGGGATAAAATGGTGTATTAAAGTGTACCAAAATAAAAAGTAAAAAAGAGTTCTAATAATAACCTTCAAGCGAAATCATCAGTATACCATCACTAAGCCTAATTGACTGGCATGAGTACTTATTTAAAAAGTAATAATATTGAATACACATAATATTCATAAATATGCATCAAATCTAATTTTCTAAGAACACAACAGCGTTAAAACTGTATTGTTATCGATTTTGGTTACGCGTTCAAAATTTCAACACTTACAAAAGCTCTTAAAGTAAAGTTTCCAAAACAAAAGTTATTTGCGTTCGTCCACCTTTACAAAGAGAAGTTGTTCTATATAAAAATCGACCGTCCCACTCTTTCTTGTCTAAATAATTCTTAGTACATGGAGGTTTATGTATTTGTTATGTGTCTACGTCAGCGCCGCAGCGCACGTCACTGTCATGCGCAGAACAACGATCGATTCCTGACTAATGTAAATCTAGCGAAGTCCGTTCGGTTATTCTTTATGATAAATTAATTCATTAGTATTGTTGTTAGATCATAACATATTGGT
The DNA here is from genome assembly GCA_949316085.1 of Hypercompe scribonia. Taxonomy (NCBI): domain Eukaryota; kingdom Metazoa; phylum Arthropoda; class Insecta; order Lepidoptera; family Erebidae; genus Hypercompe; species Hypercompe scribonia. The sequence continues at coordinate 21,399,749 of OX438981.1, read as the reverse complement.
GTATATGAATACATGGCAAAATTTGATTTGATGAAAAAAATAAAGAGATTTCTTGTTCTTTCGAGAATTCTTTTGTTATCCGAGAACGTAGTAACACGCAGTTAATCTACATAATTAGATTTGTTTATTTGTGTATATACCTATGTGTATATAGACAATAAGTTGGTTTAGACGCTGCACAAAAACTTTAAAAGTTTAGAACTGATTAAATAAGATTTTTTTTTTAATTATTTTAAGAAATCATCATCATTATCAACAGCCTTTTACAGTCAACTGCTGCACTTAGACCTCTCCTTAGCATGGAGATTTTGGCTTACTATATCACACTGGCCAGACGGGTTGGAATAGGGTTTGTTTCAAGTTTTTCTTCTCTTTGTAATGATGTTGTCTTGCATTCTTTGTTCCCTTAATCACCTTTTACGACACCCACGGGATGAATAGGGGTGGTAACACTATGTATTCTTAATCCGTTACCACAGGGACAACTTTAGGATATAGATTATCAATAATTTTATTGTAAAATTTTTAAGATTGGCTAACTATTTATTGGTGGCAGCAACTTATAGGTACAAAGGAAATGTTAAGTATACTTAAATTTAAGAACTAGACCGATTAAATAGATGCGTGACAGAAAAAATTACACTTCGTTTATTTTTAAACAGGCATGTATACATAAACTGTGCGTTAGTAAAGCCAGGCTGATTTCAGCACGAACGGGGTTGTTTGACCGACTCACAAGTATCTTCTCACAGAAGACTTTGGATTGCTAAAGTGACAAGATCAGTGCTGTTGTCTTTGGTTGGTGAGTGTAAGACTTGACACCCATTGATATAGGGATGACAGTTATCGTGGTAAGTGTGTGAGTCTTGTACTGTCACGAAAACTGTCATGCCTTTTATGTAACCAAGCGAGGCGTGAAAAAGCATCTCACTAGGCCGTCATAGTGTGTCATATCAAACTGTATTGTCAGCATTCGCAATTAGTATGGTGACCTCAATACTTGAATTCTGTTGGCGGAGTCTGTGTTTTATAATAAATAAACATTTAAAATGTTATCTCTTCGGTATAGACAGATAGTAGTATCTCGTTGGACTTCTCTAAATCTTTCTTTATGTATCCTTTTACAGAAGCCTTTTTTTATAACATAATCAATATGATCTTCGTAGATTTTCGATGGTCTTTGACACTCTACCTTCTTCTACTTTGTTTTAAATTATGACGATTTAAAATATATTATAATAGGTAAATTATATAACGTAAATAAAAACTGTTTATATTTTTACACAAATTGCTAAAGTTAAACAGTTAAGCCTATGCTAGAAGCCAGCCAGCGACAGCTATTGGAGAGCAACGACAGGGACAGAGCTAGCAACACAATATTTTTTCCTTTTTTATAAAAAAAAACCAACCAGATTGCGAATGAATTGAAAAATATAGCAGAGAGATGATTTTTCTCTTACAACACTCCATCCATTTCATAAAAAGATTGAATATTTATGATAAAATGGAGAAAAATCAAAAAGCAATCCGTGGGCTCTTCTAATTAAGAATGACATTGACGAACTTGATACCTGTTTCCGGTATTCAACGTTGTTTTGGCCAATTCAGTGAAAGGTTTTGTTGTGATTTATTCATTTATTGTTATCACCAAAATCTTACCACTAGCTTACTATTTTATGGTTAATTAATTGCTGGTTTTATTTGTATGTAATTCATTTAGTTTTTCCTTCATCTACATAGACCGTTAGTGGCCACTGTTTGTATTTAATATTGGATTTTTTATGCATGTTGTGATCTTCCATAATTGAGGAAATACAAGACATGAAACTTTTATTTCATTTTATCTGATCCAAACTAGCATGTAGTGTGTATTTCGTCTCAGATCCATATTAAATAAATAAATAGTACATTTAACTTGTGGCAATTTTTATAGCAATTTAGATGGCAATTATCTTTAAGAATTTACATAAATAGATACTCCAATTAATATATTTGTTGTAAACATTTCTTTTGCTACAGGTCTCACCATTGTGCAATGTTATCAAGTGAGCTCAGCGATGAATGAACACCTAGCGGTGGAAATAGGAAAATACGAATGCCTTGTCTTATTTCATTGATCTCATTCCACTTGAACTGTTATTTTATAGAATTGTATATATAATTCTATAAAATAACGACACGATATAAAATACCCATCTATTAAACAGTTTAACCCTGAACCCCATTTCACGTTATTCATAATATAAATTATTCATGATATAAAATAAGAAAATGAGTCAGTATTAATATAAAGAGATATATAATTTAAAGAATCTACAATTCCTAGTAAAATACGACAATATACGTCGAGCGTCCGTTGAACAACAAAACAATCACCTAAAATTCATTTTGAAGGTATAATATTACAGGAAAGGTCTGAACATGAAAATACTACCTACTCCTGATGGAATTCCTCAAGACTATAGCTCACGGTTATTTGTTGATACGTAGGATTCAAAATGGTACGATGCCTACGAGTCGTCACTTTTCGAGATAATCACTTAAAACACTACACCATTCATCTTTCTTTTTCACTTTTTAGCGTTAGTAGTTCTTTATTTCTCAATTTCTTGATTATATAAATTAATTTTGAAACTTCTAAGTAAATATTCGATTAAATATTGATTTACATATGAATGTTTATATTATTTTTTGATTTGTGTACACCAATGTACTTGAAGTTATATGTTCTATTTAAAAAATAATGTACGAATCACTTGCTACAAATGTCTGAAGAGGTGGAGAGAGTCTGACAGTCGATTCGTACGATAATAAATTGTTTTATTATAGTATGTCTTACCTACAGACAAATATTTTTTTTAAAGTGTCGAAATTATGCATCATCATCGACAGCTTTAATAGTCCACTGTTGGACGTAAGCCTCTCCTTCGAAAGGAATTTTTGGTCTACTATACCACACCCCACTGGCCAGACGGGTTGGTATTAGGTTACGAGTTACCCTTCTTTTTACAATGATGTTACCCTACGTAGTTTGTTCCTTTAGACACTTCTTATGACACCCATCGGATTAATAGGCATGATGACACTATATTTTCAACATTGTGTGTTTATCCGTCACCAAATGGATACTAGGTTAAATTGTACTCATCAGAAACTAATCTGATACGGGTAATAATTTGCCGAAATAATAGAGCGGAGATTTCAACTAAGAAGTGTTATCCTACGAATGAACTAAAAAAAATCCATTTTTATCTATATTACTAGTGCATGTATCTGTGTATCCGTGTAGTAACGAATAAAGAATACGGAATATTACTATCTTTATTCATATCTAAGTTGTCGTAAAACTCGACTAAAGGAGCAATCCACGCCGACAACAGCACTGGAAAGGTAAGGAAAACTTGAAATAGAGCTTTTTGCAACAGTCTGGCCAGTTGAGTACAGTAGGCGAACACTTTTCTATTTCTTTTATACAAGACAACGCCCGCAATCAATTTCACATACTCATTAAAATCGATACACAAATGCCGAAGAAATAGTGTAATGTATATAAAACAATCAAAAATAATTATCACATAAATTGTTAAATTCCTCCGTTTTGTAACCGGTACAAAATAATACATACTTTTTTGGTTTTTTTTTTAAAAAGATAACGCTCACACTATGATAAAATTCTGTGTCGTGGGGGACTTTACAAACATACAAGAAACGGACACAAAGAACACTCAGACTCGGAGCAACAATTTGTGGATTACACAAAGTGTTGTCCCATGTGGGGTTTGTACCCATAACACTGGGCGTAATAGAGAGCGGCGTGACGACCGCTTAAACCACTAGGTCTATCGTGCAGTCATTTTCTTCTCTTGTCTAAGCAGAGGCCAATATCCAGCAATAGACTATTTAAGGTTGTTGACTAATGTATGTCGTAGAAGATCAACATACTAGTCAGTACAATGTCAACGTGAGGAGAAAACACTTGCTCAGTATGGTAAATCAAAGAACGCACAACAAGAATTTCGATCGCGTGTTCGAAGTTAATACCTTTGGTTTATGATTGAGCCGACCGTGGTTACAGCGTGATGTGTCCAACCTTAATTATTCATAGACGTTATATATCTTCTTTATTATTCAATGCTTTGGTAATGTTTTAGAGGTCCCTTAATATATGTATATAAAGATAATATAAAGGAAATTTAAAGAGCCAGTTCTTTCAATTTAGGGGTTGTAGTAGCAATTATTATTAATATATTTCACTATGAAATATATTAATATCTCTAACTCAATCAGTTTTAATTTTTTTGACAGGCTGTTGCTCTGGTGATTACTGACCCTGACTGCTTAGCCGGAGGTTTTTTTTTTCTTTCTATATTAAGAGCCTGCCAAAGTGACTCTACTCTGCCTGATGGAAAGCATGAATTAAAGAGTTGTGGCCACCAAACCCACTGCAAATACAGATAATTTAGTATGGTGACCCACACTATGGTGGCCTTGTGAAATGCTTTTTCACACCTCGCTTGTGGACGTAAAAGGCATTAGTCATCGTGACAGTGTAAAGCTTACACAGTTACCATGATAACTGTCACCCCAGTATCAATGGGCCTCCAGTCTCACACTCACCAACGAAACACGACAACACAAATGCTGGCGCTTTAGGTAGGTCTTCTGTGGGAGGGTAGTACTGCCCCGGTCGTGCCGGCCCGTTTTATGATGGCCTGTGGGATAAACAAGGGCACCAGGGACCCGGGACAAATATTTGTGTGATGAGTACGATCATTTGTTCTGTGTCTGGATGTAACTTCTGTATAATACGTATGTATTTAAAAATATATAAGTATACTCGTATTTATCAGCAGCCTGATTACCATAGCATAGTTTCTGCCTAAACTAAATTATATAGTCGTGTGTGAGATGTGTGAGGTTGCTTATTTATTATTTAATTAAGATAGATTATAGGTAGTAAAATCACGCTGATTTCAGCGCGAAAGGGCCGGCTCGATCGGGGCAGTACTACTTTCCCACAGAAGATCACCCTAAAGCAAGAGCATCCGTGATGTCGTATTTCGTTGGTGAGTGCGAAAACGGAGGCCCATTGATGCAAGGTGATAGTTGTCGTTGTAAGAGTGTGTCTTGATGACTGGCATGCCCTTTACGTCCCCAAGCGGGGCATGAAGAAGCATCTCATTAGGGCGCCGTAGTATGTGTCGCCATATTGCATTGTCTGCATTCGCAATGAGTATGGTGGCCACAACTATTGGATTCTATTCATGCTTTTCATCAGGCAGGCATTTAGCCACCACTACAGTGGTAAGTACTTCCTATTACTAGTACATCTTGAGGCATGGGCTGTAGTTAAAAATAATTATTTTTCAAGCTCAGGTTCACACATGCCTCACAAAGCGAGAACCTAGAAAATATTGTACTGCTAAAGGTGTTCTTAAAAAGACATAGATCTTACTTTTACTAAATTGAACCTCATAAGGGGTGCTATCGTTAGATCACGCACTTGTAGAAGTATTGCAGACTTTTTGTTAAAATAGTTTCTTAGTGTAAAAAAAAACAGTAGCAGTCGTGGGACTGCCGATAGAAGTGAAAACGGAACTATTAAGTTGACAGTAATTAAAACTATATGCAAAAATTATATGAAATTTTTTATGTTTCATATATAGCTATATATAATATATAATATCATATATAATATATAATAATAATAATAAATTTCATATATAATATATAATATCATATTCTCCATAGCTATAGATATACTATTATCATTAGCATGTCGGTGACGCGAACCGAGGATTTTACCCTCTACCAAAACGCTCAACGCGCCTAAAGAAGTTTTCACTTCAAAAATTTAAAAGTAGCGATAGGGTATGAAAAATTGAAATTATTTTAATGTAAATACATGATGCGTAGAAATGAACAAATTTTGTGAAGAAAATTATGAATATGTATAGAAATTGATGGGTGTAAGAGTATAGGGTGACCAAAGCAAAGAGGAATAAACTTTGTCATCATCGTCCAAAGCCTTTAACAGCCTACTGTTGGACATAAGTCATCTCCTTAGCAAGGAGATTTGGGCTGCTGTACCACGCTGGAAAGATTAAACTAATATACTATGTAAAAGAGGATAACTAGAATGTGAGTAAGGGGTAAATTGAACAGTAATAGAAGAGAATAGAAGATGAATACCCATTACACGAACCCTAAATAATAGCAAAAGGGCAAGAAGATGATGATTTGGCGTGATGTGTACCAGTAACGTACTAATTTATATAATATATATAAAATTGATAGTTTTCGTGGTAACAATAAACATTTTATTGACTGCCTCGGTGGTGTAGTGGTAGTGTATGCGACTGCTGTGCTTGAGGACTGGGTTTTGATACCAGGGTCGGACCAAATGTTTGTACGATCTGTAAATATTTGTTTCGGGGTTTGGGTGTTTTCTATGTATAAAATATATTTACGAACAAAAAGTATATATGTATTCATATCACTTGTCTAGTATCCACAGTACAAGCTCTGTTTAGTTTAGGACTATATGGCGTTGTGTGTCAGATGTACGAAAATGTTGTTATTATTATTGTATTATAAATGGTTGTTTATATTCTTGGCGAGTAAACGGAATACGTAAATATTCATTGTTTTGCAACAAGTTAACTTGCGTTAATAATAGAATGAACTCGACCAACCTTTTGTTCGCTGTAGAAAACTGTTGTACGCAATAAGTGTATCATTTTAAAGGTAAAGAGCCCGTTGGCTTTTGAGTCGTGATGTTAACTGCCAAGCCAGAGTCGTCGATTTCAGTCCAGAACAAATATTATGTGAGGAACACGATCATTTATTCTGTATCAGTGTGAATATTATAAATATTATACATGGGGAAGATATAGGAGAGTTGAGCAGTTGGGAGACATGGGTTATTCATTTTTTATATGCTTTTTTGTTTTTTCTTTTCTATTTTAAGAGCCTGCCAAAGTGATTCTACTCTGCCTCATGGAAAACATGAATAGAATCCAAGAGTTGTGGTCACCATACTCATTTTCAAATGCAGACAATGCAGTATGGTGACCCACACTATGGCGGCCTTGTGAGATGCTTTTTCACACGCCGCTTGGTGACGTTAAAGGTGTGACAGTCATTGTGACAGTGTAAGGCTTACACAGTTACCACGATAACTGTCACCCCTGCATTAATGTGCCTCCGGTCTCACACTTACCAACGAAACACGACAACACGGATACTGGCGCTTTAGGTTGGTCTTCTGTAGGAGGATAGTACTGCCCCAGTCGAGCCGGTCCACTCGTGCTGAAATCGGCGTGACTCTACTTCTCTCGGCTCTGTTATTTTAAATGTACATGAAATATAGTTCGGACCATTGGCCATGCCCAAATCTAATTTCATATGAATATACTGATTGCCGTAATATTTTTGGTGAGATATGTAGCGAGACTTACTGATTAATTTATACTTTAGCAAATATATGTACGTTCATGAAAACATACCTTTTGCTGGTTCGTGGTTTATTCGCCTTGAAACCACAACAAAATATTTACATTGCCAGCGTTTAGCTTAAAAATGCGTCTGTGCTTAACAAACAAACGAAATTACAGATAATCTATGAAATAGCAATGTTGCCAGTGGATATTTTATCGCCAATCTGTATCATTTAAGTATTGTTGTACTGTTGTCTTTCGTTGGTGAGTGTGAGACCGGAGGCCCATTGATGCAGGAGTGACAGTTACCGTGGTAAGTGTGTTAGTCTTGCACTGTCACGATAACTGTCATGCGTTTTATGTCCCCAAGCGAGACGTGAAAAAGGATCTCACTGGGCCGTCATAGTGTGGGTCATTCCATGCTGCATTGTCTGCATTCGCAATTGGTATCATGCCTTCCGTCAGGCAGAGTAGAGTCATTTTGGTAGACTCCCTAAATTTAAAAAAAAAATTATCTACTACCAGATTTTGTTAAAATGTTTAAATTTGTTTAGTTACAGAAAGATGCCGTTTGATTTTTTTTAAGAAGGATGGAAGGAGGATTTATGTATATGTATAATTAGAAATTCTGGAACGCATAATTTTACGTGCTATAGAAGAAGTGTCACAAAGTGGATAGACCAATTGCTGATAAATATTAAGTTCCTAGATCAAACTTGCAACGATATTCGATACAATTTTAATCTTTGGAAGTATGACCATGCATCTGCTATACGTTCCCAATTAAAATAGTTATCTATTCGCCAACCGCAATCAGCAAGCACTTACTACTCTATTACCACTTTTAACTCATCTTTTACACCTACATAACTTGGTCCGTACCTCCGTTATCTGTCCTCTAATCACGATAGAAACCTTCTCTCAGAAAATAATCTGCTTCTCTTATGTCCCTACCAGAATTTTGACTTCGTGCACTCTTCGTTTTTTGTTCAGGCAGTTGTGCACTCTAGAATGTGCTCTCGCTCGAAATCAGGATGGTCACAAATCGTTTTACATTCAAAAAAAGATAGTACTCTCCTTCTTAAAGGAGATAGCAGAATTATCTAATCAATAGTTCTAATTAATAGTGTACAAATATAAACACATACATGCATACATACATGCACACAAATACATATATTTCATTAATAATGTAACCTCTGTACACCTCCCTTACAATATTTCTACCCCACCCTAAGGTTGGCTGGAATTGAATGCCTTGGGCAATAAGTCCGCCGATGTACAAAGTACGTAAAGTCTAACAAATAAATGCCTGCAAACAGAATATACTTATAAAGGATTCTTCTTCAAATGTTCACTCGAAAAGAACAAACGTTTGTGAAGTACATGATGTTTTTTTTAACTTGATTATGGATTGATAAAGCTGCAAGTTCGAAAATTGACCTATGACAATGCTATGACATCAAAACGAAACTGCCACAACCAAAGGCAATCAATAACACCAAACGATAAACCTTTTTGGGTAGCAACGAAGCTTAAACAAGTAAAAATTTTAAACATGTTAATTTTATTTACTCTTTGTTAATTAATTTCATAATTTAGATATTATTTCAGATTATGTCACTTTTTAATAATAATAATATTAAGAATAATAAGAATATTGACTATTTTATCTACCATGCCTATACCTCCCATAGAGGGTTTCTGAGTCTCTCTATCATGGTGAGTACAATTGACATGTTTCTCAAATCTTAATATAACTTTAAGACTGATTTTAATTAGAAGATCTTTATTTGTAAAAAATCTAACCGTCTGGCCAGCGTGGTATTGTAGGCCAAAACTTTAATAAGCAGACTATGTCCAGCAGTGGACTGTTAAAGGCTGTTATGTATGGTGCAATTAATAATTAATTACGTGAGATAGCACCCATCTCTTTCACATCTCCTCCGTATTTGAAGATATATAAGTGTTAATTTGATAACATACGGGTCCAGCTGACGGAATAACTGTTTTTCATATCATCAGTCTCCTTGTTGGATATATACCGTGAAATGTCATCCTGACATATTAAAGGCACATGTATTTTAAACGATAACACATGTTTTTCAACAGCTACCTCGTTTGATGAATTATAATGTAAAAAATATAAACATTGATGGAATTCGCGTTTCGTATTTCAATAACGAGAGACGTATGAGCTGTTTAAACAAACCTCATATAGGGTGGGCCAAGAATTCGTTAACATTTGAATTTAACAAAGTTTTTGGGACCGATGCTACTGGAATAATCTACCTAGCAGCTTATCTACAATTGTAACACATGGTTGCAACAAGATGGAGCCACATGTCACACATCCAATGAGTTCCTACCGGTGGTCAAAGATATATTGCCGGATAAGCTGTTTTCCAGACGAGGTGACATTCCATGGCCACCCAAAAATCCAAATCTATCCCCAGCAGACTTCCTTTTATGGGGTTATTTGAAGAATCGTATCTCTACATCAATAAACTAAATATACTACGTCAACTAAAAGAAAAAATCAGCAAAGAGATGTCGGCGATTTTGTGGTCTTTTTGCCGAAGAGTATTCGAAAATTTCGGTGCTCGCTTAGAAGAGTGCAAACATCGAAACGGTGTTTGCATTGAACATGTAGCTGATGTAATTTTTAAAAATATTTTTTTTATATTAAGAGTCTGCTGAAGTGACTACTCTGCCTGATGGAAAGCATGAATAGAATCCAAGAGTTGTGGTCACCATACTCATTGTAAATGCAGACAATGCAGTATGGTGACCCACACTATGGCGGCCTTGTGAGATGCTTTTTCACACCCCGTTTGGGGACGTAAAAGGCATGACAGTCATCCTGACAGTGTTAGACTTACACAGTTACTATGATAATTGTCACCCTTGCATCAATGGGCCTCCAGTCTCACACTCACTAAGGAAACACGACAACACGGATGCTGGCGCTTTAGGTTGGTTTTCTGTGGGAGGGTAGTACTGCCCCGGTCGAACCGAACCGTTCGTGCTGAAATCAGCGTGGCTCTACTACCTAGGGCTCTAGCCCTAATTCCAACTAATTAGCTTTCTTGTAAATAAACATTTTTTATAACATATCATTTATACGATTTTGTCAAATGTTAACTAATTCGTGGCCCATCCTATAAAATGATAAATATTTACTTTTTGAACTTCTCGAATTCGATTCAATAATTTGAAATCGTACGTACACTACGTATATTTTATTTATCAACAGCAAGATTTAAGCGGTTAGTCTATAACGATAAAACTGGGATGAACATTCAACTAACTGTGTCAAATCCATTTATCTTTTAAGTCAGTAGCAAAATACACAGATGAGCCGAAAAGATATTTTGTGACGTAATCTACAGTAATATACGAATAATAATATATAAGAGTTATGAAGTGTAAGTCTTGTTATCTATGTAAATTGGCTAAAGTTTACGAGTCGTAAAACTATAAAAGCACTGCTGGTATCCATTAATATTTTATGGCCGATAATACGTAAGAAGAGGGTAATTCTTCCATTTTAAACGACTCCAAAGATTTTCTATTTGAATGGACATTTTTTTACCTTGAGAGAGCTGGAGCTTCGGCACATAAGACCTGCCACGACCAGTATCTCGAGCACGAAAAAAATACGGCATTCGTATTGTAAACGTTTCGAGTTCTATACACAGCAGCATGAAGTACAAACGGTGGAGTACGCAGACTTTGATATGATTACATTTTGATCTCGCCCATTCGTGTCGGATAGCTGTTTCATCGTATTTTGAGAGTGAGAGAACAGAGGGTGCACCTGTGTTTGTGCATACACTATAATATGTCCTGCGTAGTTGTCTGGTCTCCGTTGAGAGAGGCTGCCGTGGCCGATATCGGCTGGTAGAACATCATCACGATTACGTTAGTGACGTCATTCTAATGGTCCAAGAGCCCGTGAGTGCCAGACCTTCGTCATTTTATAAAAGCTGAAAGTTCTTCTATGTGTGTCCCTAGTACAAGTAAGAATGATCCCCAAACATGAAGCTGAGGCAGCGGTGGCTTTGGCAGATAACAGGCAACAAAGGTATGTAAAATTCCATCTCAAATTCGTCATAATATAAAACTTGATTTTTTTATATTTGATTCATAATAATATCAAAACTCGCGTTGCTCATTGCCAGACAGTTAGTATGGTTCCAACCCTCTGCCGGACACCCCTAAACTATTATAATTTATAATTATACTTACGTTATATTATAAAACCTAAATTTAATATATAATTTTTTGGGAGCCTATTAAACTATGTTTATATAGTAGCCGGGCAGTTTCGAAGGTTCTATCATCTTGCCAGACGCATTCAAAGTGAGCAATAATCGGGAGAGCAAGGAGCGAATACAGTAACTAAACGTTATATTATAAAACCTAAGTTTCATATATAATTTTTTGGGAGCCTATTAAACTATGTTTACATAGTAGCCGGACAGTTTCGAAGATTCTATCATCTTGCCAGACGCATTCAAAGTGAGCAGTAATCGGGAGAGCAAGGAGCGAATACAGTAACTAAACGTTATATTATAAAACCTAAATTTTATATATAATTTTTTGGGAGCCTATTAAACTATGTTTATATAGTAGCCGGACAGTTTCGAAGGTTCTATCATCTTGCCAGACGCATTCAAAGTGAGCAATAATCGGGAGAGCAAGGAGCGAATACAGTAACTAAACGTTATATTATAAAACCTAAGTTTCATATATAATTTTTTGGGAGCCTATTAAACTATGTTTACATAGTAGCCGGACAGTTTCGAAGGTTCTATCATCTTGCCAGACGCATTCAAAGTGAGCAGCAATCGGGAGAGCAAGGAGCGAATACAGTAACTGAACGTTATATTATAAAACCTAAATTTTATATATAATTTTTTGGGAGCCTATTAAACTATGTTTATATAGTAGCCGGACAGTTTCGAAGGTTCTATCATCTTGCCAGACGCATTCAAAGTGAGCAATAATCGGGAGAGCAAGGAGCGAATGCAGTAACTAAACGTTATATTATAAAACCTAAGTTTCATAGATAATTTTTTGGGAGCCTATTAAACTATGTTTACATAGTAGCCGGACAGTTTCGAAGGTTCTATCATCTTGCCAGATGCATTCAAAGTGAGCAGTAATCGGGAGAGCAAGGAGCGAATACAGTAACTAAACGTTATATTATAAAACCAAAATTTTATATATAATTTTTTGGGAGCCTATTAAACTATGTTTGTATAGTAGCCGGACAGTTTCGAAGGTTCTCTCATCTTGCCAGACGCATTCAAAGTGAGCAATAATCGGGAGAGCAAGGAGCGAATACAGTAACTAAACGTTATATTATAAAACCTAAGTTTCATATATATTTTTTTGGGAGCCTATTAAACCATGTTTACATAGTAGCCGGACAGTTTCGAAGGTTCTATCATCTTGCCAGACGCATTCAAAGGCGGTCCGAATTGTACTCGCAGCACTTACGACGTTTAAACTGCTAACGTGTGGACCGATTTAGTGAGCGCGCGATAACGATGAAAATGATGAAAATATTTAGATTCAATTAAAATAAATTAATTTCTCTGTAAATTTCTTATCTTAAAAAAATGTGTCCTTTGGTATAATAAACACTAATATTTGATTTACTTTGTTTCATTGGCTTTATAATTTTAATAGCATTGACAATAATAAACTTCTTAAAAATGAAAAATAATATCAATTAAATTATTAGATTTTCGATATGATTGACATTGTATGAGAAACATTTTACTCGGTATTATTTTAAATATTTGTTATTGAAATTGTAAAAATTAATTAATGAAATTTCTGGATTAAGAAAAAAATAAACTGCAAAATTTGAAATTAATAACAATGGGTGCGCAGTGAAATCCCGCAATAGACTAAGCGCTCTGTTTCATTCGCACTAGTTACTGTATACGCTCCTTGCTCTCCTGATTACTGCTCACTTTGAATGCGCCTGGCAAGATGATAGAACCTTCGAAACTGTCCGGCTACTATGTAAACATAGTTTAATAGGCTCCCAAAAATTATATATAAAACTTAGGTTTTATAATATAACGTTTAGTTACTGTATTCGCTCCTTACTCTCCCGATTATTGCTCACTTTGAATGCGTCTGGCAAGATGAGAGAACCTTCGAAACTGTCCGGCTACTATATAAACATAGTTTAATAGGCTCCCAAAAAATTATATATAAAATTTAGGTTTTATAATATAACGCTTAGTTACTGTATTCGCTCCTTGCTCTCCCGATTACTGCTCACTTTGAATGCGTCTGGCAAGATGATAGAACCTTCGAAACTGTCCGGCTACTATGTAAACATAGTTTAATAGGCTCCCAAAAAATTATATATAAAACTTAGGTTTTATAATATAACGTTTAGTTACTGTATTCGCTCCTTACTCTCCCGATTATTGCTCACTTTGAATGCGTCTGGCAAGATGAGAGAACCTTCGAAACTGTCCGGCTACTATATAAACATAGTTTAATAGGCTCCCAAAAAATTATATATAAAATTTAGGTTTTATAATATAACGCTTAGTTACTGTATTCGCTCCTTGCTCTCCCGATTACTGCTCACTTTGAATGCGTCTGGCAAGATGATAGAACCTTCGAAACTGTCCGGCTACTATGTAAACATAGTTTAATAGGCTCCCAAAAAATTATACACTACTGGAAAAAATTAAAGGATCAAAAAAAAATTCCAAATTTTTGGGCAGTTTTCAACAGGCCGTAACTTCGAGAGAAATAGTCTTACAGAAAATAAAAAAAAAGAAAATTGTAGCTCCAAGTGTCTAGTTTTTGGATTCGAATTTTAAAATTTTATAGCCTCCGCGGTTTTTGAATAATCGTAGAAAAACCAGCAACAAAAAAAATTTTTAAATTTTTTTAGTTTTTTTTTTGGTCTACGGACGTGAGAAAAATTTTTTTAGCTTAACCACTATAAAGATCGGATACCTTGTTTACTTAGCTTTAATTTGTTTTTTTATACACTCTGATACGCCCACTTCTCGCCCAGATATCGGTTTTCAAATGGAAAAAGATCCTTTTGTCTTTGATTATCGATATCTCAGCAACCAATGATTGCACAGAAATTTAAAGGTAGGTTTCAAGAACATGAATAAATGTTGCTTAACAACTGGCCATTGTTTTTTCGAAATAAAATTTTTTCTTTTTGTCACATGAATTTGAAAATGCAACAAAAAAAGGGCTTTTGGTGGTTTTTTGGAAAATCAAGCGCTGGATCGAAAATATTGAGGAAACCACTAATGTTAAGTGTGCCTTTTACAGTTCAATATATCCACAAAAACCCCACAAAAAACCAAATTAATCTAGCTAGCTGTGTTTTTGTTTCACTCGATTGAATTTTTGAAAAAATGAAAGGATCACGTTTTATGCTCTGAATGCTAATAATTTTTAAAATGAGAGAAAAAAACTTGTTTTTCCGAGCTTTCCCCACATTTTTGTTCCAGAAAGTGCTTAAATTGAAAAAAAAGGAAATTCAAATAAAAAAAAAATTCTTTTGAGAAGTTTAATAAAATAATTATAATTATCGCCGGTATTAGCGCTATCCAAAACGTTCCACGTGGAGGTAGCGCGGTCGAAGAATTTACGCTTCTGTGTGTGTGTGTGTGTGTGTGTGTGTGTGTGTGTGTATGTGTGTGTGTGTGTGTGTGTGTGTGTGTGTAGTATTTCAGGAGAATTGAGAACCGGTGGCTCGTCAGTTCCACCGTATTTAATGACTCCAAACTCATGTTCCGAAGATTTTTGTTTATTTAATACGGGATGTTACCACCTCTGTTTTCAATAACGGCTTTCAAACGTTGAGCCATGTTAATGCAGACGGAATTGAATTGAATTTCCTTTTTTTTCAATTTAAGCATTTTCTGGAACAAAATGTGGGGAAAGCTCGGAAAAACAAGTTTTTTTCTCTCATTTTAAAAATTATGAGCATTCAGAGCAAAAAACGTGATCCTTTCATTTTTTCAAAAATTCAATCGAGTGAAACAAAAACACAGCTAGCTAGATTAATTTGGTTTTTTGTGGGGTTTTTGTGGACATATTGAACTGTAAAAGGCACACTTAACATTAGTGGTTTCCTCAATATTTTCGATCCAGCGCTTGATTTTCCAAAAAACCACCAAAAGCCCTTTTTTTGTTGCATTTTCAAATTCATGTGACAAAAAGAAAAATTTTTTTTTCGAAAAAACAATGGCCAGTTGTTAAGCAACATTTATTCATGTTCTTGAAACCTACCTTTAAATTTCTGTGCAATCATTGGTTGCTGAGATATCGATAATCAAAGACAAAAGGATCTTTTTCCATTTGAAAACCGATATCTGGGCGAGAAGTGGGCGTATCAGAGTGTATAAAAAAACAAATTAAAGCTAAGTAAACAAGGTATCCGATCTTTATAGTGGTTAAGCTAAAAAAATTTTTTCCACGTCCGTAGACCAAAAAAAAAAACTAAAAAAATTTAAAAAATTTTTTTGTTGCTGGTTTTTCTACGATTATTCAAAAACCGCGGAGGCTATAAAATTTTAAAATTCGAATCCAAAAACTAGACACTTGGAGCTACAATTTTCTTTTTTTTTATTTTCTGTAAGACTATTTCTCTCGAAGTTACGGCCTGTTGAAAACTGCCCAAAAATTTGGAATTTTTTTTTGATCCTTTAATTTTTTCCAGTAGTGTATATAAAACTTAGGTTTTATAATATAACGTTTAGTTACTGTATTCGCTCCTTGCTCTCCCGATTATTGCTCACTTTGAATGCGTCTGGCAAGATGAGAGAACCTTCGAAACTGTCCGGCTACTATATAAACATAGTTTAATAGGCTCCCAAAAAATTATATATAAAATTTAGGTTTTATAATATAACGCTTAGTTACTGTATTCGCTCCTTGCTCTCCCGATTACTGCTCACTTTGAATGCGTCTGGCAAGATGATAGAACCTTCGAAACTGTCCGGCTACTATGTAAACATAGTTTAATAGGCTCCCAAAAAATTATATATGAAACTTAGGTTTTATAATATAACGTTTAGTTACTGTATTCGCTCCTTGCTCTCCCGATTATTGCTTACTTTGAATGCGTCTGGCAAGATGATAGAACCTTCGAAACTGTCCGGCTACTATATAAACATAGTTTAATAGGCTCCCAAAAAATTATATATAAAATTTAGGTTTTATAATATAACGCTTAGTTACTGTATTCGCTCCTTGCTCTCCTGATTACTGCTCACTTTGAATGCGTCTGGCAAGATGATAGAACCTTCGAAACTGTCCGGCTACTATGTAAACATAGTTTAATAGGCTCCCAAAAAATTATATATGAAACTTAGGTTTTATAATATAACGTTTAGTTACTGTATTCGCTCCTTGCTCTCCCGATTATTGCTTACTTTGAATGCGTCTGGCAAGATGATAGAACCTTCGAAACTGTCCGGCTACTATATAAACATAGTTTAATAGGCTCCCAAAAAATTATATATTAAATTTAGGTTTTATAATATAACGTAAGTATAATTATAAATTATAATAGTCTAGGGGTGTCCGGCAGAGGGTTGGAACCATACTAACTGTCTGGCAATGAGCAACGCGAGTTTTGATATTATTATGAATCAAATATAAAAAAATCAAGTTTTATATTATGACGAATTTGAGATGGAATTTTACATACCTTTGTTGCCTGTTATCTGCCAAAGCCACCGTTGCCTCAGCTTCATGTTTGGGGATCATTCTTACCTGTACTAGGGACACACATAGAAGAACTTTCAGCTTTTATAAAATGACGAAGGTCTGGCACTCACGGGCTCTTGCTCTATAACGTAAGTTGGGACGAGCCTTCGGGAACGAATGGAACGTTCCAAAACTAAATGAAACAGTGAACTTTGTAGTATTTTTGGTTTAACTACATATTTATTGACAATTAAAACAAAACATAGTTATATAGACAGAGATTTCTTTTTCTAATAAGGTATGGGAGGTTGTAAAATCAGAGAATATCTAATATATAAAATTCTCGTGTCACATTTTTCGTTGCCATACTCCTCCGCTGTCAAGCCGTTTGCTTGACCGATTTTGATGAAATTTTTTGTGCTTATCCGGTATCTATGAGAATCGGCCAACATCTATTTTTCATCCCCTAAATGTTAGGGGTAGTACAACCCTAAATTTTTTTTTTATTTTTTAGACAAAATTTTTAATTTCTATTTTTTTATGATACAACATACAAAAATACATACAATCCTCAATTTTCACCCTTCTACGATCAACTCTTATTTTTTAATAGCCATTTTAGTAAAAATGGCAAAACAACGTTTGCCGGGTCAGCTAGTAAGCATATACATTTGGAGAATTAAAACAAATATTGATAAACTATCAAGTAGCGTCTTACATTACCAAGGTCAAGTTTGTTTCTATAATGTTTACAAGCTTTTGAAACATTTTTCAGAAATATTAATTGTTAAGTTTTATTCGATTACTATTTTAGTGACTTTAAACAAGTCATTTACGATACTTAGAGATAATAGAATTGTGGAAAGGTGTGTTTATAAAATTTAATAAAATAATATTGAACACTTAGTGAGAAATTCTGTACTCGTATTCTGTAAAATATGTAAGTGTTCTAATGCATGTCAACAAATTATTTCTTCGACACAAATAATGTTTTTTGTCCATGTAAAATGTTACATAATTGTAAAGGTAGATAAAAAATATTCATACTAGCTTATTTTATTTACTTACATCCCCTTAAAGCCTCAATATTTGGCAATTTAATAGGAAGGTCTAAGAGAAATTTTTCTTTCTCTCTAGTGAATAAACATTTGACAAACTCGATAACAAATTTACATTAACGTACGCCAAATTACGATCGTGCTCTCAAATTTGTTTATAAAATGTCACGTATCGAGTATTTGATGATACGTATGCGATTAGAAAGCCAATTCAAATCATTCGTGTTGCCAAAATTAATATCTTTTACGTCCGACAGGGGCGCTGTACAGATCTCATACAATTTTTTGTAGATGACAATACGAATACTTTGTGGCAAGTTGTTCGCACTCGAGGCACAGAGTAATACAAAAACGTCACAAAACACCGCAATGAAGCATCTTGTAGAATGAGTGAGGTTATTGGGCTGTTCTCGATGTCGTAATAACAGCTGTTCCCGGATCCCTCCTATGTCAGGCGCAGAGTGGCACACCGTGTGGTTTTAGTCGGTCCGATTCCGACACACCACCCCGCCGTAAGCCCCGGTGGGTTGACGGCCCGAGGGGGTTTCCACACGTTAAAAAAAAAGAGGTTATTGGGCTGTTAGACCCCAATTGGTGGGAGTATTCCAGAAGGAGGGAAGAAGGCGGAACCGCACTTGTATATTTTGACTAGCAAAGTATATTTTTACCATGAAGTGACCAGTTAATTCAATCTTTTTGTATACCAAGTCAGTTGATTTAAAATTTGAAGATGATAAATATAGAAACCTTAGAAGGGTGGAAAACTTTAGGTAAAAAATTTAGTTTCTGAGTTGGTATACAATTCTGCTGCTGGCATACCACTGTTACTGTTACCACACGCAGGTGCACTTTTTGTTTCTTCACACTCACAATGGAATAGGGCATTTATCCGACACGAACGGAGATAGATCAGGCGCAGAACCGACGGCTTTACGCGCTCTCTGGGGCACGGGGGTTACCCCAACTTGCATATTTCGGGCTGTTATTCAAGATTTCTTTAACTAGAAAAACTCAACAACATTTTTTTGACCTAATCTAGGAATCGAATCCGAAACCTCTTGACCGGCAGTCGCATACGCCAACCGCTGGCACAACGAGGCAGTTCCTGAAGTAACGGGGCTACAGAATGCTACTTTCGGCTTATGTTTCCTGCTTATATGAGTTCCTTATTATGAGTGGCGGATATGAGTTACTTTGAGGTCGACAGGCTACATATAGCTTCAACTTCTTTTATTATTTACTTTTTGTTACCATCGTACTTATTATCGTTAATACTACATATAAGTTTGCCAGTAAGAAATACCTTTTTAGCAATAAGATTGATGTTGTACACATTCATTATTTAATATACTCATGTCATGTTTATACAACTATATCGATACATAAACGCGAGGCTCTTTGCTATTTATTTTGCCGTCGTAGTTGCATGAAAATCCTTCACAAATAGAAAGTAGTTCAATGGTAATTTTATACCAACAAGAGATAGTTTTGGCGGTCGAATTTCAACCATTACGAATGTTCTGTTTTATTTCGTAGGTCAGTGTAACTTGAATTATCATTGCATAGACTTTACACTGCAATAAATCAAAGTATATATAGGACCTCTATATGTTTTTTATATAACTGTCAAAGAACACAGGCGAACGTCCGAACAAATTTTGTTGGTATATTTTTACCGTCTAGCGATGAAATATATACAAAAATATTTGTATATTTTTTATTAAATATTTTTTATTATTCATTTTGTTCTGATACTCATTCAGGTCTTGACTATAATTCGAAAACTTACGAAATTATTAAGTCTTCATTCAAAATGAACACATTTCTAGACACTTAATAATTTCATCAGTTATTACTTCACCATTGTTCTTTATACAATATATAGCTTCACTTGCGTACAGATAATCAATAAATATTCCAAATATGCCTCCTAGTCCTCTGAAAGACTAAAAAAAAATACTTCTTTAGTAATTCGATCGGTGAAAAGTAAAGAAAAAATCGCTTTACACCGGTTTTCTGTGAAAATAAGATACTGCTGCAACACATTTTGCGTGTAGCACACAAGTAAAACATACGTAAAATAAGTTTATTCGGCATCGTAAAAACTCCTAAAGTAGTTCCTCCGAGCCTTTTCCCAAATTAGGGTTGGGTCGGTATAAGTCTACTATGGTACGGTCGAAGTTCTAGGCCATGATGAAGTTGTCAATATTTGTAAGGCTCTAATTGCCCGTAATGATTGCCAAAGATGTTCGTATGACAATCGGGATTGTCACCCTAACTTGCTCTTCGAAACACACAGAGGTCTCAATATGTTAAAAATGATCATCCATCATAGACTGACCTGGTTAGGATTACTTAACTTTGCAACACGTTAACATAACCAATCACCACGAGTCCCGGATCGATAAAAACATCTTAAAGTATTAAACTTTTTAACTTACAAAAGGTGTTGTCCGTTGTGTTCAAACTTGATGATTAATGATCTTTCCAGGAGCTATTGGCGTTTATGAGTAAATAGAGGTTACCTACTTTCTTAACGCTACAGATTGAATGATGGATTAGTGAGTATGGAAATATGCAAAGAAGTTTATGATCGCATAATATTTCTGTTAACAGTGATCCACTTTTTAATATAACTATTATGTTCTCAATATATCAGACAGTTTAAAATCCTATAAATGCGACGATATGCTCCAAAAAAGGTTTACATAAGAAGCGTGTTAACAAATAAAGGTTACTATCGCCGCTCCAGCTCGAGGCTCTCTTATTTTCAAGACACATAAGACCAAAATACTAGATGCGCCTTTAGTAGCAGCAGTTTAGTTCAACTGAAATATCCATACGTAACTTAACTCCAACTCAATTAATACAGCAAAAACTCAAAAAAAAAGCTCCTCTTTTCAACAAGATCGCATATTCATATGAAAACTAAACATATAAACACCACTCTTGTATAGAAGGAAATCACGTTTGAGTATAACTTCGGCAGATACAAGAATGACAAAACCACCGGATAGATTCAGAATAGTTTCAGATATTTTATTTTAGCCTACAATTAAGAATGTAGGACGTGTATGAAGCTCCCGTCCACTGACCCAGACACGGGCTGCGACACGCTCGCTGTGCTACCATAAAAATTTCATATGTTCATCCTTACAAATAAATGCAAAAGAAAGGCTCTTGTTCATAATATAACATACGTAACAGCTTACAAGGATTCATTAAGAGCAAATACAGTTGGAAAATGGATATTTTTTGAAGTAGCAAATAAATAAACGAATCACCTAGTGAGCGACCACCGATGCCTATGAACCGCATCTGTTTTTTCGTGTTTAAATTGTACATATGAACATAGTTGCAATAGTTTCCTGTATACATGTCATAAACAGTCATAATTATTTTGGTTTTCATGCAGGAAGTGTTTATTTACAAAATATATAAACTAAAAACGGAATTTCAATTCGATGCGTAGTAGAAGTTTCAAAGTTATTTTTGCTTGACATCAAATAATTAATGATACAACTAGCTAACATTTCACTGTGGTTCTTTAGCAATTATAAAAGTTTATGAGTTTATAAAAAACAAAAAGGAAAGTAACAAAACAAATTTATACGGCAGGCTTTAATTTCTGAGCTTTAAAAAGTATAGGTTTTATTGTACAGGGTGGGTCAAGAATTCGTTGACATTTGAACCTAACATCTCGCGCAAACAAATACGGCGTGAGGCGCGGGGAGGTGTCTGACCACTAGCAAATTTCTCGGAAATTTTGTCGTTATGGATCGCATCACGGGGCCGTAGCGCACTTACTGTGTAAAATAATTTTATTTAAATAACAGTTGAATGCGCTGAGTACGATTTACAGGACTTCAGTGTCCGAGTGCTGTTTTAATAAAGAAATGAGTGAAGAAGTTTGAAGAGACGGGATCTACGCTAAACATAAAGCAAACTGGAGGCCCACGGACTTCTCGGACCGAAGAAAACGTGCAGCAAGTTGCCGCTTCTGTTCGACGTAATCCAGATTTATTGACACGCAAACGTTCGGGTGAATTAGGGTTGTCCCGCACATCATTACGCCATATTTTGAAATTACATCCATATAAGGTCCAGATAGTGTAGTAACTAAAAGCTAATGATTTAAATTGGCGCAAGTCGTATACCAAAACCACGTTAGAACGATTCAGTAATTTTGACATCTTTTTTTCTGACGAAGCCCATTTTAACCTCAACGGACATATAAATAAACAGAATTGCAGGTATTAGAGCAGTGAAAATCCCAAAGCTACACACGTGAGGCTACTTCAGTCTCCCAAGGTAACTGTATGAGCTACAATATCAGCAAAACTAATCATTGGACCCTACTTTCTTATTCTCGCTTAGTTCAGTTACTGTTAATTCTGCTGAATATGTAAAAATGTTACAGAAAATCTTGAGACCGATGCTACTGGAATTTGCTGGCTACAATCGTAACACATGGTTACAACAAGATGGAGCCACTTGTCACACATCCAATGAGTCCCTGCTGGTGGTCAAAGACAGGTTTTTTGAAAAGCTGATTTCCAGACGAGACGACATTCCGTGGCCACCCAGAATACCAGATCTATCCCCAGCAGACTTCTTTTTATGGAGTTATTTGGAGAAATATGTCTACATCAATAAACCAAATATACTACGTCAACTAAAAGAAAAAATTAGCGAAAAGATATCGGCGATCTCGTGGTCTTTTTGCCGTCGAGTTTTCGAAAACAGCGGTGTTCGCTTAGAAGAGCGCAAACGTCGAAGCGGTGGTTGTAAATAAGTGATTTTTATAATATAGTTTCTATAATATATATATTCTTTACAGGATTTCTTCATACGCTAACTATTATAATTCGTGGCCCAACCTCTATATGTAAGATCGAAGACTAATTTCTCAAATCTTCCCCTTTTTTTGTGTTTACATAAATTACAGTGTATTTCGCATATTCTGACACTCCTAGTTTTTAAATTAATACGTTTATTCGTATTCATTAAAATAAATATGTCATTTTCACTTGATAAGTTACAAAAAACGGGTTATTTACCATGATACGAATACATCGTATTTTTTCCTGTCATTTAATAAAACCAGGCCATTGGTAAAATATTTGAGAATGTGATCTAGATTATTGCTTTTAATGATGAAGGATTACCGATTATTTCCCATACACAAAAATGTGAACACAGCACTTTTTTTAGGCACGCAGCCGGAAGGTGAGAACCTAGCAACTGTTTGGTTTTCCCAAAGTTTTATTTTGCGGTAACTTTTTTTTAAGTCAGTAAGATTAGAAATAGACACTTAGAGTTTTTATTTTATATATCGATTATGATATCCGTGTGCTGACTGACTAAGGATATTGAGTGTCACTACCTCTGTTACATAGGTGTCGCAAAAAGCAAATAAAGCAGGATGTCATCACTGCATAGAGAGAGAAAACTTGATAAAAACATATTAAGGAAAATTTCATAACAACCCGGCTCGGTAGCGTGGTATAGTAGGTCAAAACCTCCTTTTTAAAGAGAGGCCTATGTCCAGCAGTGGACTGCTAAAGGTCGTTGATGATTGATGATATCGATTATCATTTCGACTGCCTCGGTGGTGTAATGTCAGCGTATGCGATTGCTGTACCAGAGATCTCGGATATTTGTTTAGTAGTTTGGATGTTTTCTACGTATAATATGTACTTATGTATTTATAAAAAAAACAAAATCAGTATTGTATCAGTCAATCTATCTATCATGGAAAGTCTGCTTAGTTTGAAGCCAGATGGCATTGTATGTCAGATGTCCGAAATATAAATAAAAAAAAATGTAAAAAGCGTACGTAAAATGACTGTAAAGTGACTGAAAATACCAGTATGCATGCTTGAATATCATCATTATCATTTCATGCGAAGGACATTCACTGCTTTATTATTATATATTAACACGTAAATTTACATTCAATGTGTTATTTACATAAATAGTGTATGTATGTTGCTGCAAGGACAATATATGTTTTAAAAGATTCAGACTGTTAGACAGCACCAAAACTGCACTGAAAAACGTTAAAAGGTAACGTTGAAGCATATTATAAGTATATTGTAGGTACGGCAAAAATGGTGTAAAAGTGTTCAGATTACAAGTAAAAGTAACATAGTAATGATAGCCTCACACATCACACACAGATTTATATAGTTCTACATACTTACATACATATTATAAATCAATCAATACAAAAAAAACTGTTTAGCTGATGACGTAATGTCCTGGGTCTCTCCGCCAAGTATTCAGGGTCACTTACCAGTAGACCAATAGGCCTGTCAAATGGTAGACGAAGGTGTCCTTAATCTCAAATATGTAGAACATCTATTCATGCGTTTTCTTGTAATCAGTGAGAGTATTTTGTAGAAAATGAAGTAGTGTGTGTGTGTGACTGTCTGTAAACAGGAAACCGCGGAAGCTAGCAGTAGTTAATTTAACCAATGAGGGCGCGCCATACTAGAGTTGGCCGTGAGAAGTCAGTTATGTGTGACAACTGTTGTTTTTAGATGATTTTAAATAAGTTAGAGGTTTTCAATTAGGCTACATGTTTCTTACCTTAGAACTTCATCATTTACGAAGTTATTTTATTTTATTATTTTGTACTTGAAAGAATATATTCTCAATAAGAATTAAAAAGAAATGTAAGGAATGAACGAACACTCATAAAAAACTTCTTATTTTTTGAATATTGCTTGCTTGAGATAATTACTGTGTACTGTAATACTTAAAAGTGTAATACAAAACTTTATACTGTATATTCAAAAACCAATATTAACTTTTATGTACAAGAGATATTTATGTTTAGTATTTCTGTAATCAGAAAAACCTAATAATACTTTTTTGACCCGATCCAGTAATTAAACCCAAGATCTCTGGATCGGCAGTCGAATACGCTAAGTGTTGGACCAATAAGGCTGAATATCTTTAGTAATAAAATATTTAGGTAAACTAATTTACGAAAACTATTTCAAAATTTAGTTGACAAAAGACTGGAAAAAACAAAAAAATGTAAATTTAATGAAAGCTTGCAGACGCTTGAGTTAAAATCGTTACATTTGTTTTTCATTATGATATAAAGTACTCAATTACATAATAGTCTCGAACTCCCTTTCTCTGATAATTATTTGATGCTAACATATTAGTGCAACCAGTCTTAATTATGTGAATTCTACTATAATAGTCTGCTATAAATCGCGTTTAGTAGTTTTTACGTAACATTTCAGCTTGTGGCAACATAGGCAATAAACTGCACAATTGCCTTGAGTAAGTGGGCCAGTGGGTCAGACTGGCGATCCTGCAAGGTGACTGATCTTACGTCGATTTGTTACTTCGCGTTAAGCATTGGTGTTATAATAAAACAAATGTTTTTAATCCAGTGGATAGACAATAAGTAATTTACTGGTATAGTAAAAATAGTGTATAATGGTATGTGTGTGTTAAATAACTGTTTTGGAACAGTAAACGTGTCTAATACAAAGAGTTTTTATTCTATTTTCAATAGTAACTATCAGGTTAACCATATGTGCATTATTTATACCTTTTTTTTTGTCGTGGTGGAAAATCCCTTCGGATCTCCGACTACTCGGGGACGTAGGAGCCAGGAGTATGTGGTGTTTCCATTAAAAATCACCCCGGCGGCCGGTCTCAGGCGTCCTTCTCTGAAGGGCACCATATTATTTCAGGTCCCCTGTAGAATCAACGCCGCGCCTAGTCAGACCCTATCCTGGAGAGGCCAGTGCGTTATGTATGCCTGCCTAAGTACAGGAATCAAAAGTGTTGTATGTCATTGAATCGACTGACGTTTCGACCAAGGTCTACTGGTTCCAGTTGTAGATACGTCAGGCAAGTCGTATGATCACGTGAACTGCTGTATATACTAGAATTGTAAACGTAAAGTTAAGATAGTATAGTAACCAATGCTGCCTTAGTTATTAAAAAAACTCGATTCTTTTTTCATGTGCAGGTTACGGTACATGCTAGGTGTTGTAAGGTTGTGTATGGCTATAAAATCAACTATTATGCTCTGCCGTTTACCATTGTTAGTTACGTGAAGTGTCTGAGCCGAGTAGTATTTTGCAAAATAGGGATAAATACACAGATTTGTTGCCTATAGTTATGTTAATATACTGCTGTTTCATTAAAACTAAATATACCAAAACCGGAGTATAAGCGACACCAAAAAAATAATAATAATACGAACCGTATAAAGTAAAATAGCTTTTTAAAAAAGCAAGGGTATTTTCAGGAAGGAAGTAATGGGGAAAATGAAAAAATAAACATTTAAAGGAGTAGTCCATCTCTTGCGTATGACACGATTATAGTTTAGGGGACTGTTCAGGTTCTGATTAACACAAGTTTATTTACATATTAAAATTACTCTGTTCACCCTTGTTATGATATGAAGGCGTGATGTTAAAACATTTTTGTATTTTGTAGTATTATGAGACAAGATATTTATAAGTTTACTTTTCTCATTTTTTAGACGTTAAGTTTAGCTATACCATTGACGGTGCTGTTAGGGTTGGCTGAATCGCGCTATAGTTTGGTTGCTCGCGTGATTGTAAATATTTTTTGCTATGAGATTTGTGAACCGGACATAGAGATTATATTATATACGTTTCAATTATAATTGATCAGTATCATTTCTAGTCTACGGATCCTTGATCTCGTTCAGAAACTGATCGTAAGTCGATAAAAACTTTGAAAAGACCCGATCTACATACAATCGGTAGGTACTAGTAATTGCCATGGATAGACTTTAAGACGATTTCTTAGTGAATATAATAATCAAAGAAAGCGTTAAATTCATCTACATTTTACGCATTGAAATAACAGAGTATGTAGAAACATAGAGCAAATTAATATACAATACATTCGTGGGAGGTCACGTTCCTGCATAATGGAATATGCCTACTGATCCATTTATTCCAACAAGTATTAATTCACTGGATGATGGATGAATGTTTCCCTACCACTATGATCACGAGACCTTTAAGCGAGGCGTGAAAAAGCATCTCAATAGCCCGCCATAGCGTGGATACTGCATTATCTGCACTCGCAATGAGTATGATGACCACCACTCTTGGATTATATCCATGCTTTCCATCAGGCAGTCTCACTTTGGTAAGCTTCTATAAAAAAATGAATTTTTTGTTACTTTCTTTACATGTTTAATAGTAATAATGTTTAAAATGACTAGTTATAAGACCAATTTTTCAATAAAGTTATTGGACCCTGTAAATTAGATTTCTTTCCGGTCTTCCTACCCTGTATGTACTAAAGTATAGTTTTTCCAAGAGATTTATGATTTTATCTTGGTTTGGATGCATTATTATTCACATTAGAAACTTAAAAACATAATTTAATGCCAAAATGTAATGCTTCTCAAGAACAAAAGGTGCTTCATTGAACCAGTCAATCTGTCAATTTAAAGGTAATGTCTTTTATGTCATCATCAACAGTTTTTAATCCACTGAACAGAGACTCCTTATAAAAGAAATTTAGGCTTTCAAAGACCTATTTAATAATAATACCTAATCGTAAATATATATAAATGGAATGCGACAGTTTCAAAAGTTGGTCATCTATCTCTAATAAGAATTCAGATATATTTGCAATAATTAGAACAACTTATGTTTGTGAAGCGACAGCATCCGCTTTGTCACGCACTGTTACCCGTATGTTGGTTAAGGCCAGTAGAAATCGCGCATCAAACCCACGACAGAACCGTGCAACCTACAAATCTCTCGGATCTAACTGTTCACCCCACTCTACTCGTAACTATGTTGTAATGTTTACCGATTAGTAAGCTTTGCAATGGTATTTTATTTTTTATGTGTGGAGTGGAACAGTACGGATGAGATTTCAGACAAAGAAAGTCCTTAGCCGAAACTAACTACGGCAGAGTTTAGCAATTATTTAGCCCTTTGACGGACGACAAAACTTGAAATACTAATAATATATGATATATGGACTACGGAAAATTTTGTTCCGTTAAAAAAAACATTGTTTTACATGTCCGTCTTCAAACTAACCTTGACAAATAAATCGACGAAATTGAACTTAGTCTGGTTTCTGTAACGGCTGTTACACTTACACGCGAGTATGACAGTACGACAATGAGATCAGAGCTTAACGGTAACACTCAGTACTTGATTTGTAACCATGAATCTGACACTCACCAATGTTTTAGATATTGACGTCTTTGAAATGAAATTGTTTATTTCTTTCTCTCTGCCTCTTTTCCTCTACCCTAGCTTGTGTTTTCACAGTGTATACGGTTTCGCATGCATAATTTTTTCGCGTTTCTAAATTTAAAATTCATTCTTTTAATCCTCTTTTTTTAGCATTTATACTCCTTGTAAAGGTAAAATTGGTAAAGAAACTCGTTTCTAACTGGCTGTTTACATCATAACATGTTTAAGCTTCCAAAATTTCAAGTGTCTAGGTTCAGTAGACTAGAGTTTGCGTTGATGAATCTTTTAGTGAGATTGGGCAAGTAATTTTGTATGGCTAAAGATATGTTATTTTATTATACTAATTACAACAGAAAGATGATAACAATGAGTTTATCCTGATTATGTAAGAGGAACAAATACTAGAGTCAGCAAATTATGGATGTGTAATACGCCCCACAAACGTGCGTGTATGTATGTTTGTAGAAATGTAGAAATAAACAAAAAGAAAATAAAAGGACCGCTTTTGATCAATTTCAGTTTTGTTTTATCTTCACATTACATATCAACAACCTTTAACAGTCAACAACTGGATATAGGTCTCTCCTTAGAAAGAAAGTTTTGGTCTACTTTGGCCTATGTTGGCCAGATGGGTTGGTACAGAGTTTGTTTCAAGTTTTCCTACTTTTTTGCAGTAGCGGTGCCCTGTGTAGTTTGCTGCCTTAGCTGACTAAGTAAAATTAATCTTAAAGTCACATTATATCTGTTATTTTATGAGTAATTGTCTGACAGGGTGTGGTCATATTATCGGAAGAGATATGAAGGTTCATCTATCTTCCGAGTGAGATGTTTGCAATTCATTGCAATTTCTAGATTATATAACATTGTCGCCTACTACTCTGTGCCATCTGAGTAGTATTATATACATATACTAAGGCCTTTTATCCCTACATGAGTAGACAGAGGTGTGTGAAAACATTTTTGGGGTCATAATGGCTCACGTAAGATAGCTGGCAGGGCTAGATGCGAGAAACCGAGGGTTGAACCAATTTGAGTGCAATTGAGGAAGCCAATGTAAAACAGTGGGTTTTGATAAGCTGACAGGGGTATTGCCGTCGGTGGAGTACATATTTTTAAATAAATATACATTTTACAGATAAAGCACACCTAGATACAAAACAAACAATAATCTAATATTCTCACACATCTCACATACGGCTGTCTGATCACGAACTAAGCAAAGTTGAACATTTATATTTCTAAATATAGATTAATTACATCCAGGCATACAACAAATGATAGTGTTCACCTCACAAAGTTTTGTCCTGGATGGGAATCGAATCCTCAGCCGTCAGGATCAGTAATCACCAGACCAAAATACCCGTCAGACATCGGCACTCATCATACAACATATAAATATCCAGAATAGTAGAGTACAGCACAGCACAGTACAGTGCGGTACGGTACGGTACAGTATAGTAAGAATTGGAGGGAATCGTACATGGACTCAATCAAAAATTTCTTTCAATGATTAGCATTGATGCAGGGGTGACAGTTATCGTGGTAACTGTGTAAGCCTTCACTCTCACAATGACTGTCATGCCTTTTACGTCCCCAAGCGGGGTGGTCTCACAAGGCCACCATAGTTTGGGTCACCATACTGCATTGTCTGCATTTGCAATGAGTGTGGTGACCACAACTCTTGGGTTCTTTTAATGTTTACGATGGTAATCAGGCAGAGTAGAGTCATTTTGGCAGGCTCTTAAATAGATGGATAGATAGCAGGAAAGTTGTGCGTCTTTGAATAGCAAAAAAAAAATTTATAAGTTATGGCAGGTATATAACGAAATTGTGTGACGATTTCTAATTTGCTGTAAAGCGATAACACATTCTCGAAAAGACGTTAATGGAATGTTTTTATCGGTTTCGTGTAAACAGGTTAATTACAACACCTATTATATAAGGCAATTACACGACAATACCAATAGTTTAGTGAAATAAAAAACACGCTTTAATCATAAAGCAAATTAGGAATCAAAAAGGGTTTCTTGTGGTTTCTACATCTGCGCATCGATACACATCGCAGTCTGTTAGACTCGTCGCCATTTTCATTATGAATGCAGACAGTGCAGTGTGGCCATACAATAGCGGCCTAGTGAGATGCTTTTTCACGCCCCGTTTGGGGACGTAAAAGGCATGACAGTCATCGTGGCAGTGTAAGGCTCCTATACTAACCACGATAACTATCACCCCTGCTTAAATGAAACTCCGGTGTCTCAGTCACCAACGAAACACGAGAGCAGGATGCTGTCGCTTTAGGTTGATCTTCTGTGAGAGGGTACTACTGCCCCGGTCAAGTCAGCCCGTACGTGCTAAAATCAGCGTGGCTCTACTACCATAGTCTCCTCAAACTTAGAAATTTATCAATCACTAAAAAGAGTTGCATTAATATGTTTTCTGAGCCCATTATTAGAATGGCTTCAAGATGTCAAATTTTTGTATTGTCGTCTAACCTACATGTAAAAATAAAGTTTTATTGCGAATGACAAAAATAATAGGTAAAAATTGATTTAAGTAAAATAAATTAATAACGGACACTATTATATACTTGATAGTGATTCATATTGATGTTTTCACTGGTTCCAAACCTGAACAAATACTTGTGTAAAAAGCACTATCATGTGCTCTGTGTCTGGGTGTTTTTCATGTCACCGTCAACAACCTTTAATAGTCCACTGCTGGACATAGACAGAAGTATTTAGAATTAGTTACATAATAATGTTTATCAACAATCAAAGTAGTATCATAGTACGAGATTTGTTTAACTTGGGATCTACCGAACGTGTGTGAGATGTGACATCGTTAATATTATTATGAGTATAGCCTTAAGTAACTTCTCAAACTTCCTCGGTGGCGCAGCGATAGTGGATGCGACTTCTGTGCTTGAGATCTCGGGTTCGATACCCGGGTCTTACGAAATTTTTGTGTGATCTGCAAATATTTGTTTCGAAGTTTGGGTGTTTTCTATGTATAATATGTACGTATTTACAAAAAAAAGTATACAAATATTCTATCAGTCAGTCTAGTTATCATGACACAAGCTCTGCTTAGTTTGAAACTAGATGACGGTTGTGGTCAAATGTTCTGAAATATTTATTTATTTATTATTTATTAATTAAGCAAAGGGTGTCTTTGTTTTATTAAATTAAGTTAGTATCTGATATGCTGTTTCTTGGATTAAGGACCCGCACTGTTTCTCCTTAAAGTTTATCTATACCAATTTACTTTCTTGTTAAACTAGGATTGATTGGTACAAAATCATTAATGGTTATGTTTTTTTAGAAACCAGAATTCAAATTTAGAGAGGCAATATAGTACATTTACGAGTATGTAGGTGTTTAGTTACTATGTCGATATGTATGTTCTTTTCTCTATTTTATATTTTGTAGGGAGCAAACGAGCAGACGTATCACCTGATGGTAGGCTACCGCTGTCCACTGTTTCGTTGGTGAGTGCGAGACCGGAGGCCCAATGATGCAAGGGTGACAGTTGTCGTGCTAAGTGTGTGCAATATAATGCTACGATGACTGTCATGTCTTTTACGTCCCTAAGTGAGGTGTAAAAAATTGTAATAGGCCACCATAGTGTGGGTCACCACACTGTATTGTCAGCGTTCGCAATGAGTATGGTGACTACAATTTTTAGATTCTATTCATGCTTTCCATCAAGCAGAGAAGAGACACTTTCGCAGGCTATTAAAATAAAAAAAAATAAGAAAAAACTTACACCAGCAATTTAAAGAGTTTGTGCGTCCTAGAATTACTGACGGTGACGTATTTCTGGCCCATTTCTGTTACTTTTACAGGAGACCAGTCAATCATAGTCATAATCAGCCAGTCATAAGCAAAAATACTGTAGGGCACAAATGTGGGCATAAACACACATGCATTCTCAGTTCCCTCACTCTCACAATCCGATAGGACGGCTATCTGACAGGAAGGAATCAGGCTTTGCGAGATCTCAGAGACACGGAGATTAAAGCCACAACTCTGGGCTTTTATTAGTTTGTATAACCAGAAAACTCAATAAATCTTTTTGAGCTCGACCCAGGAATCGAACCCAAGTCCTCTTAATCAGTAGTAGCATCCACTAACCGGAAGATCAACGATTCAGATGCGGCAAATATAAATTAATAGTCAGATAAACTAATTTCCTTAATTTGAAATATGCTATACCTACTATTAGTACTAGAATACAAGTAGTATTTTTGTTAGCTCTTAACTAAGCTTAGATTGTCTTTCAGTGTAAATTCAAACGGAAATCCAAACTTTACAGCAAGACGTAACATAGTGAACAGGCTATTACAGTCAGTCGTAATATTAGGTTTATCAATTCTGTTTTAATTACATATTTATAGTTTCTGGTATAATATCTGCCGAGTGCCTAAAGCAGGACAAAAACGATAATCGAAGTGGTAAAAGACATCACCACCACCTGTCAGCAAAGCAGTTAGACGAGACAAGAAAATTTCTCGATTCGCTTCAGATACCAATCTGCTGTTTTTTTAATCACGGACACCATTAAACAACCCACATTCATATCTTATGAAAAAACAGTAAGTTTAAATATAAATGTTCAAAAGCGGAGCAATGTGGGTGTGAAATGTGGTACGCTGACGTCACTATCCACGCAATGCAGACATCGCAGCACTAATGAGATATTAATATATTTACTTGACTACACTCTGATATTGAAAGGTCCATCTTTATACATACATCTGTATCTTACTATGTTTATAATGTATATCAAACACGCATCATTGTGCCCGTTTTCTTAATTTATTTGAGATCGGCGCAATGAGTTTTCTCTTATTTCTTTCTCCTTATCCTGAATCAATTTTCTGCTTATTACCATTCTAATCATACGAGGGCGGTTCAATAAGTACCCGTGTTAGAAATGAAGACACCATTTTTTTTCAAAAAAAGCTTTTTCAGGAAAATACACTTTTCCCAAAGTTCCTATCATTTTTTTAACCCCTCTAAAAAATAGGATAGTGTGTTTTAGTAGTTTCTGTCTATTGTACCTCTTAACCTCTGGAAGTTTGGTGTTAATTTTGGTTTCAGTATACTCGCCAGTAGGAGCTTCTTTGTGCTTACAGAATTTGCTTGCGTAGGTGCAAGGTTAAGTGACACTCTTCGTCTTTTTTAAATAGTTTAAATTAAAGCGAGAAAGTTTTTTATATTTTACATACTCTTGTCTTCATACCCCGTGGGTGAGACAGAGACGTATTAAACGACAACATTTTACGGACTTTAACAACGATACTACTCGTATAATAGAAAATACTCGTATATATGTTTATTTAGAAATATTTCTAAATAAAAGTATATACGAGTATTTTCTACTATTTATATTATTTATCAGTGTGGTGACGGATTAAGAATACATAGTGTTACCACCCCTATTCATCCCGTGGGTGTCGTAAGAGGCGACTAAGGTAACAAACTATTCAGGAAAATATCATTACAAAGAGAAGGACAACCCATCTGGCCAGCGTGGTATAGTAGGCCAAAACCTCCTTGCTTAGAAGAGGGTTATGTCCAGCAGTGGACTGTAAAAGGCTGTTAATGTTAATATTCATATTAGTCAACTTCCCTACATAAAACCTTTTTTTACTATATTTTGGTGATGATGACGAAAGACGATAATACTCTTTGTAACTCTAAATTGGAGGGATTCACTCGTCATGTAATCAGTGAAGTTATAGATACAAGAAACTTTTCTCACCTAAAAGAAGAAAGTTTCAGTAAAGGGATAGTTTGAACCTCTCATCAGAAAATATCGTTCTTATGGTTACTACCACAGTTCGCTTTAACAACTTTTTCGACTCAACTTTATTTATTAAATGTACTGTGGTTATGTCGGACTCGAACCGACCAAAAACCGCACGCCGTCTCAGGCACTAGTAGCCAGTCAACCAGGTGCACCCTAGTAAGGAAATCTCTGGAACCCCGACGGATCTCAGGTCACCTACGGCTGTAAGCGGTCCCCTCCTGTGCGGAAACCTCATGGTTTCTTCACTGAAGAAAGGGAATACATAAGGCATACATGTTATACAGTAGCCTGGTTAGGAGATCACAACTGCTCCTACTATAATTACTGAAAATTAGTAAATCTGTCATGTATAAACTATATATCTATACACTGTTTCGTTGGTCAGCGGTTAGCGTATGCGACTGCCGATCGAGGTTTCGGGTTCGATTCCTGGGTCCTGCCAAAAACAATGAGGTTATTGAGTGTTTCTGTTTATAGAAATGTTTAATAACAGCCCAGAGTTCGGAATTCTGCGTCACTTGAAGTGCACGTAAAGCCGTCGGTAATACGTGTGATCACACCCCCGTCGTTTCGAATAGCCGTCCCCTTGGATTGTGAGTGAGACAACAGAGAGTGCACCTGTGTTTGCGCACACTTGTGCACTATAACA
The DNA here is from genome assembly GCA_949316085.1 of Hypercompe scribonia. Lineage (NCBI taxonomy): Eukaryota > Metazoa > Arthropoda > Insecta > Lepidoptera > Erebidae > Hypercompe > Hypercompe scribonia. The sequence goes on along the minus strand of OX438981.1, from coordinate 21,364,831 downwards.
TGCCCTGCGTAGTTGATTGGTCTCCGTTGTGACTGGCCCTCGTGGTCAAAATCAGTCAACATCAAAATGCCAAAAAAAACTTAATTGTTATAATATATATATTGTTTGATTTTCAATTCATTTCTTTATACTTAAATATATTTGTATATCAATGAAAGTATGTATATTTATTAGTCTAATACAGCCCACGAACGAAATGAATCAATGATTTATAATTAGTTAGAACATTTTACGTTTCACACTATCACTTGTGTTTCATGTGTGTTCATAGTGTTGGTATTGCAAACTAAGATAAATAAAAACAGGAAATGAACAAACTCTGTTTTTATTTTACTATATTTTATGTACATGTTGTTACGTACTTATTACAGTAGACATTTTCTGCCAGTCAAACTTAGAGCAATGCTAAACCGAACATGGTAGGTGGACAGAAATCTAAAATGTTAATTTTTAAACATAGCATATACCTATATACAGATCCCGTCACATCTTGTAGCCATGCATTGAATTACGAGTGTGGGAATAGACATCATCTGCCAGATGGAAAGCATGAATAGAATCCAAGAGATGTGGTCACCATACTCATTGTGAATGCAGCCAATGCAGTATGGCGGCGCACACTATGGTGGCCTAGTAAGATGTTTTTGCACGCCTTACTTGGGGACATAAAAGGCACTACACTCATCGTAGCACTGTTAGGTTCACACACTTACCACGATAACTGACACTCCTGCATCAATGGTTTCCGGTCTCGCAGTCACTAATGAAACAACAGCACGGATGCTATCGTTTTAGGTTGGTCTTCTGTGAGAGGGCAGTGTTGCCCCGATCGATTCCACTTGTAAATTTGGATGTTATTTATCTTTTATTAATAATATATAAATATAACATTTTAATATATATGTTTATCAAATCTGGGTACTACACAGGTTCTGTGCAATTTGCACTCAAACGGCGCTGTATGAGATATGTAAGATTTTGATTACTGTTAATACTATGTTATTTAAGTTTTATTATAAAAGAAAGCCTATTTGGGACAATAACTTTATAGAAAGTAATATAAACAAAAGACCTAAAGTATACTAGTGCCATCTATTGCGCTTTTTACGTTGTGTACAACAGATACTGTATATCGTGTCTTCATAATATGAAACCGTGTCGCTCTCTACTCGCAAGCGACTGTGGAATGTTAATTTTAGGAACATGGCGCTACATGGCTAATGCAGCACCTATATTTACTGGTGACTTCGTATGTACTATAATATATATCATAATATGAAGATAGTTGATTTTGATAAGCCACTGAAATTAAACCATTTCGGTCATCTACACTATAATATATACATATATATAAAGAATATAACTTCAATTTTATTAACTTAACATTACTATAACAAAAATTTTGTTATTAAGGGTTTCTTTATACCTCAAAACGTTTCTTAAATTCTTTTTAATTCCTTATTTAAATGAGATGATAGAACATCCAGATACGATACGATCACAAATACTTAGATTTTATTACCCTTCGTGATTCCACAAAGTGCGCCACAGAAACATAAAACCATTTCGTTATGTTCAATTGGATTTCTTGAAATAATGATTCGTTATAATAAGGTACATTATTATATACAGTGTAAATGAACAGAAAACAATCTTGTTTTGAAGTGGAGAGGTATAATAGATTACCGGATGACATACAGGTTGCCATCCACCAATGTTTTTCTTTTTCTTTAAAGGTTTCTCCCGGTTTAGGAATATATATCCTGTGTGAGAACTTTCCAAATATACAAGCGAAAAGAAAGAACGTTCAGACTTTGAACAGAAAATTATGGATCACACAAAGTGTTGTCCCATGTGAAGTTTGAACTCACAACACTCAGCGCAGTAGAAAGACGCGTGGCGACCGTTTAAGCCATTACGTCATCCATGCAGTCATATTTAGATGACATCTATATATTCAAGGGTGAATAATGCTAATAATAATGAAGGATGAAAAACGTTTAGATTTAAACGTAGTGGAGTATACACTGCAGATATTGTCCATTTTATATTTATTAAATTAAATAGCTGAAAACCAAGACAAGTAGAACACGAAACTATGGCAATCTTGAGTATTATGTTTTTCACTGCTATTCAACTGAGAGTTTTTATATACATACATACATAAAATGACGCTTGTTTCCCCATAAGGGTAGGCAGAGGCACATTAAACACCCAGTTTTCGCCAATATTTTGGTCTCATGTAATGGTCGCAAGTCTACTGCCGCTAACCGAGTTGTTTTGATTGCCTCGTCCGTCGACCAGCGCGAGCACCACTTGCAGATGAGATTAAGGTTGTCTTGAGGCCCTTAGTTCTTGGTGGGAACCCTATGCACCTTTAAAATATAATAAAATAGTAATAGGTCGATGTCTGGAAATTAAAGAAATTAGAAGAATTAATGAAGAATTGAAAACCACACTTATTAGAATTTTTATCAGTTTGTCTGTGTGTTTGTGTGCGCTAATCTCAGAAGTGGTTTGGATGCAGTCTTCCTAATATTTTGTGGTAAATTGTACTTTTTTTTTTGTTGACGGAGTGGAAAATCCCTTCGGATCTCCGGCTCCTCAGGGACGCAGGAGCCAGGAGTGTGTGGTGTTTCCACTAAAAACTACCACAGCTTTCGATCTCAGGCGTCCTAGTCTAACGGAGGCCCAGGCCATGTTATTTCAGGTCCCCTCCAGGATCAACGGCGTGTTTGGTCAGACCTTCTCCTAGGGGATGCTACAGAGGTACACCTGCTGTTCTGGTTGTCATAGTTGCGGCCCGATCGCATTTTTGCGACCAGGCTGCATTGCTGTCGCCGACCACAATGATTTATTCTCCGTCAGAGGTCCCTATTCTCTGGCAGCTTGCGGTGTGGTAAACTGTATCTAGAATTTAGTGTTTGTTTTATTAAAATCGGTTAACGAAAAAGAAATTTTTATCAGTTTCAACAAATCTGGTCAAAAAGTGATTTTATTAGTATGCACGCAAGAGCTACGGACACAAGTTGGTGGTAAATAAATTCTTTAAACTTGAACACACAACATGATGAGTCTCAAGATAATTTTGAAACTAAAAACTTTGGGAGGAAATTATTTCACTGTTTGACAACATCGAAAGTTTAATAATGTAACATTCAAACTCATTTTATTTAAATAAATAAAATATTCATTTAGATATTTTGTAAATATTCTACCTTTCACAATTTTACACGAATTACGATTACTATATTCTCATTGTCTCACAATTTACGTTTAGTTCCAAAAAAAACGTTTTTTTTTTTATCTCTAGAGAACAATAAACATATATGGTGGTGGCGCAGCGGTAGTGAATTCGACTGTGCTTGAAGTCTCGGCCTCGATTCCCGGGTCGGACTAAATGTTTGCATGATCTGCACATATTTGTTTCGAAGTTTGAGTGTTTTCTATGTATAACATGTGTGTATTTACAAAAGAAAATATATAAGTATTCTATCAGTCAGTCTAGTCACAACACAGGCGCTGCTTAGTTTGAAACTAGATGACGTTGTGTTTCAAGTGTCCGAAATATTTATTTATTATATATTTATCAGGTATTTTCTGTGCTTACCCTTAACGATTTATTCATTAGTTAGATATGAAAACATTTTTCAGAATGCTCCGGGAATTCTCTCCTACTTCTCTTCTCCTTCTTAATTCATACCTGGGATGCCAGTGAGAAAACCCCTGGCAACACAATATGGTTTCAGATGGTTTAATTACTATATAACGACTTTGGCAAGAGCTTAGCGATTGTAAATACATCTGGAGTTCTCCCTAACGCTAAAAATGTGATACAGTATTCTTTTTATTTTTACTTATATTAATTAATCAGTTTTAAACCCTAATACGTAAGAACAAAGAGTAATTTTGATAGTCCTAAAAGCATTATTTTATAATATTTCGTCGCATTCGTGTATCGCACTGTTATTTCAAGTTTGTAAATTATTCAATATCATGGATTTTAAAAGCGTGAGGTTGCGATAAGATTGCAATGACCGATAATAAAAACTTGACTGGTATGGATGTCACGTTTTACGTTTCAATATCACAAATTATCATAATTGAAATATGTAAAGGAAAACATTTCAGTGATTTGTTCATCGATCCTTTTTCTACATAGCCTCACTAAATAGGAAACTGTCTCGTTGGTCTAGTGGTTAACCTATGTGGCTGCCGATCAAGGTCTCGTCGGATTTGATTCCTAGGTCAAAAAGTTTTATGATCCGACCCGATCCAGGCCAGTTTAGCCCCCGTGCCTCAGAAAGCTCATGAAGGTGTCGGTCCTGCGCCTGATCTCTCACCAGTAAGCAGGGAACAGAGAGTGCACCTGTGTTTGCGCACACACTTGTGCATTTATAATATCTCCTGTGTAGATGACTGGTCTTCTTATATTCTTATATCTTTATATTATCTGGCTCTAATATTTAACATCAAAGACCTTTGTATATCAGTTTAATATTGAAGTAAACTAGTGGTTTCTGCGTTATAGGCTACTAACTAAACCAAAAAAGTTGTGTACAAGCATACGAATGTATTTTTTCTTTTATTTTAGGTTCTTTACCATGACACATGCCACTGCTCATTGATTTATAAAACACTATAGAAAGTATAATTAAGAGCATTAGGTAAATTTCCTATAAACAGCGATATTATGAACATATGGTATTGTCTGCCCTTTGTGCACTGAACACTGACACCCATAAAACAGGCTTTTGGGCTAGTATTCAGTATCAGTACGTAAGTTAATATGTTAAAAAACCCATATGTGGGTAACTTTAATACATAAATATAAAAAAATGTGTCAATAAACTATTTTATTTTTATTTTTTATGTATGTCACAGTTATTGGGACAACGCCAATAATGGAATAAATTTATCCTGACGAAAAAGATGCTAATGTTAATAAGAATATTGTTGTATGTAGCTGCTTCGGAACCAAGCAATAACCTAGCACAAATGTATGACCACGTTGTAACAAATGCAATCAGATTATAACCAATTTTTTTTATTTAGGGCCTACCAAAGTGATCTTTCTCTGCCTGATGGAAAGCACGAAGAGAATCCAAGAGTGGTAGTCGCTATACTCATTACGAATGCAGATAATTTAGTACGGTGACCCACACTATGGCGCAATTGCAAAAGAAGCCTTTGTATCGAAAAATAAATAGATTTTTTTTTATTTATGTATACTCCCGTTTATTTCCCAATTAGATCAGTTGGTTTGTCTTTTTGTACGTAAGAATGAACAAGCTGACATGCATCCTATGTCTGTTGGAGGGTAGGGACGCTGTCGATATAAAATTCTTATTAAATAACAAAGTCAAACACCACTGAACAAGCAATAAATGAGTTTATAAGATCTATGTACTAATAAATCTATGTAACTAAATGGCGGACCTGTTGGTCTAGTATTTAATAATCTTTTGCTAAGTCGTGGGTTCGGTTCTCGCCCAGGTCACGATCATTTGTTGTGTCTAGGTATATTTATCTATAACGTGTATTTAGAAATATATAAGTATGTTTATCAGCAATCTGGGTATTATATTACAGGCTTTGCCTAGTTCGGGATCAGACGGCTGTGTGTGAGATGTGTGAGGATGTATTAACAGATTAACCTATTGTTTTGCCAGTCTGAGACTAAGCAGTCACGCTAAAGTTAAATGATAAAACTAGTAATAATAATAGGAAGCAGAACCACATGGTTATTGGGTCAGGATATACTTGCCTGATCTGGATGTCGTAATAACAGCTGTTCCCGGATCCCTCCTATCTCAGGCGCAGAGTGGCACACCGTGTGGTTTTAGTCGGTCTGATTCCGACACACCACCCCGCCGTAAACCCCGGTGGGGTGACGGCCCGAGGGGGTTTCCACACGTTAAAAAAAAAAAAGGATATACTTGCCTAGGAAAAGTGGTTTTAAGTCAAGATTTGACCAGAATCTGAAAGGATATTTGCAACATTCTAAGTTTGAAAATTATTTACAACGCGGGTTTTTATTATTATTGAATTCTTATCCAACTTAATTAAACCGAAATTTCGCTTTGATAATAGACTGGACGAGGTTCAAACCGTAAAGACTCGTAGATGTTCTACTCTTAGGTATTATAGAATTATAATAACGTATTTGAAAATTATTAAACCTAGAGTTTAGCTACTTGAGCCAAAAAAGAATTTAAGAAATAGTAAGTTAAGACTTTTTAGACAAAAAAAAATACATAACATCATGTTAACGAGTAACAATCAATCAATGAATCAGCAAAAACTAATGTTTACAAACCCAAACAGCACTAGTAGAACATCGTTGAAAATAAATGCCTGGTTCCTTAACAGTTTAAATACTTATAATACCAGCTAACCCCTGTGTCTCAGTTCGCTGGTCATAACGACCACTTAAGATACCAAATAACCTATAATAAAGACCCGGATAGAATTTAGAAATGAGTTTACCCTATATAACGAATATATTATAACGCCTTAGGAAGTTATTAATTTAATATTCTACGCTGTATGTTCTATTTAAATTAGATCACTTTTGATCATATTTGTGCACAGTTACAGAAGTAAGTACTATACGAGAATAATATGTATGTGTTAAAAAAAATATATAAGTATGCTATCAGCCAATCTAGCTTTCATAGTACAAGCTCTGCTTAATTTGAAGCTAGATGGCGTTGTGTGTCAGATATCTAAAACATTAATTTTTTTGGTATAATTATACGACAAGTATTGTTCAGGTGATGACGGATTAAGAATACAGAGAGTTATCACCCCTATGTTGCAGGGTGCAAAATATGCAGAATAACAACACTGCACAGAGAATGAAAACTAGAAACAAACCCTTTATCAACCCGTTTGGCCCACGTGGTACAGAAGTCAAAAGTTCCTTTCTAAAAAAAGGCCTATCTCCAGCGTTAGACTACTATAGGCTATCGATGTGACAACATGATGTGGAATATATACTCAGTTTTACATTTGTTTGATCAAAAAGTTTGCTATGATTATCATTTTCTAGATCTACACAACATACACGTAATATTGCCACGAGTATACAATATTACATATATATACATATATATATATAAACGTCTTAAATATCGGAGAAGAAATAACCATCACCACTATGTTAGCCATAGTGCTGTCTAACATTTGTGTATAGTAATTGACGAGTCAGTAGGTCATTGACTTCAGTTCTAGCAGAAATCCCTTACACCCTTTGTGCCTTTTCGAATTAACCAGAAAAGGAACAGACCCTTAAGAAAACTAAATACAAAAATCACACTTTCAAATTAATCACTTGATTTTAACGATATTAATTTATTTTTCTTATACAATATTCGTTCAAGTCAATAAAAGTTATACTGAAAGTGGTTGAACAGCGATCTGTAGTAGCTAGATATATATTTATAATGTAAGTAACATTATTTCCAAATACTTAATCACCTAATAAAAGTCAATATTTATTAATTTATTTATACGTCATACACTTTATGTACATAGGTGGACTTAATGCCTAAGGCATTCTGTACCAGTCGACCTTTGGGTGATGCAGAGAAAATAGGAAGTAGGTGCGTTTCAGGTGATGTTGAATAAAAGAAGTAGAGATATATAAACTTATCATATACTAAAATGTATACAAATACATAAATAAATACATACACATACTTAAATTGATATAAATCTATATACATACATACATACACAAATAAATATCATAACAAGTATAAGGTGATAATCATGTATTGGTTGATTCGGCCAGCTGTTTCAGTAAATACTGCTTCACTTTTGTTTTAAATGAAAAAACGTTGGTGTCACAATATCCAATTCTTTATTGTATATATGTATTTAATCAATTGGATCTGAGTCAGTATATAATAAATATTATAATATTAATATTTCCGTAGTTTTTTTAATTATGTTTTCATAAATATTAAACTTACAATACGTGTTGTTTACACATAATATTTCAGTTGTATTCTTCGTTGATATATAAACTTAAGGCAAACTCAATTTTACATTTCAGTATGCCCGAAATTACTTGAAATTGTCTCAAAAATTCTCTTTAGATATGAATATTTAATACCATTTTGTTGTAAACTACACTTCAAAATATAAACATATTTGTATATTCTATGCATAATGTTTCCGCTGTAATATAATCATTTCGGAGTTAGGTACAGTCAGTCTAAATGAAATGACGAAACAGGAAACTAAAATGCTAATGTTTGTTGTCTGCGGCTATTACCACAAGGACAAAAAAAAGTAGCTTAAAGAGTATTTGTTTCACATCAAATTAAACTTTGACATAAACATCGCATTTTCTCCATAATTACAAACGATTGTCAAAACAAAAATCGAACTCAAAATATTTGCTTACAATTTGTTACTACAAAATCTGTGTGTAAAGTACCCATAGGGAATGCATAACGCTTCAATAAAAATTGTATGTAAAAACATACAAGAACATACGTTACTCAACAAATAACTGTTAATTTTTGCACAGCTAATGCAAAAATTGCATAAAGAGTTCGCTTTAATGATGCATTTGAATTCAAAACATACCCAGCGTACGCCTCATGTATGGCTCGACAGAGTTAATAATAATAAAAAGAGAAAAAAAACGGACGCCCGACAGCCGAGGGGTTACCCGTCTTCCGTGAGATAGTGTAAATAGACAGTGACAGCAATAAACCCTATGTAACAAGAAATATACACATTTTAACGACATTTTCACATTTATTTACCGCATGAGATCTGTATTTCTTTTAAGATTATTTGAAGTTCTAAAGTAACATTTCAATAAATGCTAAGAAAACTTCTATTGTATTGTTCAACTCAATAACAAATCTAAAAACTAATATTAAAAACGCATTCGCTGTATTGCATTCCCACAAAGTGTCGGTCGGGTGCGCTCGGCAGTTTCCGGCGGGCATTCGGCTAACGGCTCTTTTCACCGAGTGCGCGCGAGCGCAGACTTTCGCTACAAAAATAAACGCTCCTTGGCATCGCATCAAGGCGAGCCTTCGGTTTTTAACATCATTGAACGATGTTTATGGGCGGTGTGCCATATGTATTGCGTTGTTATATTGTTAATCACAAACTTTCTACTTAACATTGTACGTTTTCAGGTGATTTAACTAAATGTTTACCATTCGTAACGTACAATATAGGTTAGGTAAATCATTTATATCGTTGCTATGCAGCAATGTACCTTTAATAGGTGGCGACATCTTGGTTTTAAATGTTGTAACAGATATCTTTGTTCTTTGAATTAGTTTATCAATTAGATGTACGCAGCTGGAGTTGGCTCTAAGGTTAAATGATTTATTTATTTATCGTAGCGGTTGATTTAACGATGCACAGTTCATTATCAAGAAATACCACTGATAATTGATTCTATTTATACATAAGTACAAACAGATAAGATAATTGGAACGAAAGTTTGGTACGAGTCCAGAAATATTTGCTGAGGCTCGGGTCATGGGAACGGAAAATATGAGTAGGTGTTATAACAGTATAAGTACTTCCAGATCATTCATCGCTAACGTTTGTATATCTATTTAAAGATTAAGTTGTGAACATTACAATATGTAATAAAGTATTTAATTTAAGATAATGTTTCTCCAAAACCATGGAAATACCAAACAATTTAAACCATAACTCGTGTCGTAAAATGTCATTTCAATTTAGAGGGTAACTTAATTAGAAATAACACATTTTTTTTTCGATGCAGACACAGGAAACTATTCAAAATGTAAATGTAGACTGTTTTAATGCGTAACAAAGTATTTCGAGTATTTAGAGACGACATTAATTATTGTCAGAGAATTTTACAAGAGACAGTTAGCAGAGATTTCCTCAGAGATAGTATAGTCATTTTATATACTATATATATATTGTTTAAATATTTATTTAAGTTTTCGTTTACATATGTATTTTTTGTTAAATAATTAATTGTAATTTTAAATGTATTATCATTGCTTCTCTTCACAAAAACACACGTTCACCTGCCATGTCACTTACAGAACCATCTAAAGGTCGACTGGTAGAGAATGCCACATGGAATTAAGTCCGCCTCACGCGAATGTAATGCAGAAGGTGTTAAAAATAAAATAAATCATGACGGACTTTTTTTTCAAAGACAACACCCGCACTAGGAATGATTCCCGTATCGCGGAGGACTTTACAAACATACAAGAAACGGACACAAAGAACACCCAGTCTCAGAACAACTATTTGTGGATCACGCAAAGTGTTGTCCCATGTGGGTTTGAAGCCACAACACTCAGTAAAGTAGAGAGCGGCGTGGCGACCGCTTAAACGACTAGGCCAACCGTGCAGTCAATTTCAGATCTTACTCGTGACCTTAATACAGTTTGTTGTTGTTAGACTCGATTATCGCTCACTTGGTTGAAATAACATTCTAGGGCATGTTACACATCGCTATCAAGAAGTTATTACTACAACTACGAGTTATAAGAACACTGATAAAAAAAATATGAAGCTACATTTTTTTGAAGAGCTACTAAAGTGAGTCTACCAGAATCCAAGAGTTGTGGTCACCATACTCATAGCGAATACAGACAATACAATATGGTGGCGCACACACAGACAATGTAAGGCTCACACACTTACCACGATGACTGTCGTTCCTAAATTAATGGGCCTCTGGTCTCGTACATCACGGGTGGTTTTATTTTTAGGTTCGTCTTATGTGAAAGGGTAGTACTGCCGTGCAAACATGTTTAAGCATTAATATACATAGAAACACTTATACACATGAGAATAGACATCGTTCCAAAAAGAAATCTACTTTGTGTAGCATAAATATTATTTTTTTATTTTAAGAGCCTGCTAAAGTGACTCTATACTGCTTGAGGGAAAACATGAATAGAATCTAAGAGTTGTGGTCAATGTAGTAGGGTGACCCACACTATGGCGGCCTAGTGAGATGCTTTTTTTACACCCCGCTTGGGGACCTAAAAGGCATGACAGTCATCGTGGCATTGTATTGTACACACTTCCCACGACAACTGTCACCCCTGTCGTTTAAGGACGGTCGTCTCCTTTCCAGGGGTATTTGGCCCTTCAATATTAACAGTGTAAGAGACTGATCCATAAGGCTTCCAGTTTTTCCAAAATCATATATGTATATTATCAGTTACAGATATAATTCTCATTATCTGTAAAGTATTGCAGGCTGTCAGTCTGTTAAGACCGACATACTGTTTTATAAGTATTTAGATTATACAATACCTTTTCGGTGTGCAATAATAAGCATTTAGATATTTATTAATCTATTTTTAATGATGATTTTTGATGAGGGTTCCAACCACCAACAAAAACTTTGTTTAAGTGAATGATGCTATTTTGTGTTTCGTTAATTACTCAGTATTCTATTTGAATTCTAATAAAATTAGGAAACTCCCTTCCTTATTTTTAGTTTAAATGGTTTTAATACCTATTGCATAAAACGATTTTCAACATATCTTACCCGGATTTGTTGAAAGTGTAAACAGAATCTAAATTAGGGACATCCTTAATCTACATTGTTTTGGACAAATAATCCGTAACCATTTTAATATCATATTAAAAATTTAATCTAAAAATGAATAGTCCTTGTATAAAATGAAAAAAAATACAACTCCAAATATAATATTACTTAATATTCCTTGTGTAAAGGATCATAAAAGTTTTGAAGTTAAGTGCACTAACTTTGAAAGTCTGAATGATAAAAATACACATCAACAAAAGTATTTTTCTTTCTTTGTAAGTAATAACTCTTAACTGTTGAAAATTGTGCTCCATTTTAACAAATTTCGCAATGTTCTAACGTTTTATTAATAGTTTAGTTAAAAATAGTGCTTATTTAATAGTTATTGGTTAATACATAAATAGATGACAGAAGCAATTCTTTATTAATATCGATAAAGATGATTAAATAACTGGGATGTCTTACAACAAGAGTGACCCAGGACATCAATCAGATCTGTGATGAGTGAGACTCATTTTAAGGATAAAAACGATTAATTACGAACTGAATAACCGACTCCATTAACGTTGTCCTTCCTAAATTTAATAACACAGTGTACCTAATTAGAGCTGAATCTCAACAACAACGCCATCTACCGACTTTAAATAAAGCTACAATCCAGAATGTCTTCGAAGTGTAAAAGCAGGAGAGTAACGAACGAATGCAGCCAGAAAATATATTTTTAATAAGAGAGTATTTTAATTTAACTTTATTTTAATTTAACTTTCTTTATAATGTTTTCTCGTGACGTAAATTGTTTTTTGAACCATCGAATTCTCGTACTTTTTTTTAATGAATAATGTCATTAAAGCAATTGAAAGTTGACTTAAATCATATCTAAAAAGTAATGAAAACACAGTACTGTCTATAAAGCGCTGCCAGTGAGTAGTTGTGTCAACACTTTGAATTTGTTACCATAACTTGGCTATCCACAGAGATAGAATCTACATTATTCACTAATGTATTATTCAACAGCTAGAGTTGACTAACATTATTGAAAATTCTTAGCAACTTATTTAGCTTTTTATAGAAAAGATGTGGTGAATAAGCTAACAAGAAATATCCTTAGTAAGCTTTTTAAGCTAAATATATTAGCTAAACAAATATATAATGTTATGTATCATTGTATTATGTTAACATATGCTTGCTTCAAATCAACCTATCGCCGTCCACTGTTGAACAAGGAGCGCTAACTATCCCGGGTCTTGGGCAATCCGCATCCATCCGCTGCCGGCCACCTTCTTCAAGTCGCGGGTCCATTGTTACGCAGGGTGACCTTTTCTTTTCGTTATGGTGGAAACCCTCTCGGGCAGTCACCCCGCCAGGGTTTACGGTGGGGTGGTCTGTCGGAATCGGACCGACTAAAACCACACGGTGTGCCACTCTGTGCCTGACATAGGAGGGATCCGGGAACAGCTCTTACTACGACATCCAGATCCCTCCTAGCGCCTGCCCGCTAACGCGCGCACCATCTGCGGATAGACTTCTATTTAGGCGACGTACGGCACACGCGCACGTCACCTCCTCGCGGCTGACCACTATAGCGGATGGAGGGGAAAACCCGTCCCGTTCAGCCTACACTTAGTTTGCCCAATCGTACTCTACACTCTAGTACACTTTGGCTTCAGCGACCATCGGTCCGCCTGGAGACATGACATATGTATGCTTACACCAAACTTATAAAAAATACTACAATACGATAGTATCTAATTCTTGCATAAGTAAGTTTCTTTATGTAATTTTCTGTTTTAAGCCCTCAATAAATAATAATAATTTCACGTAAAAACTTGAATTCACAACATCTCATTGCCTTACGTATTTGTCAATCGATTTTCTTAACGTTTGTTTCTTTAGTAATTATTGACAAGGGTAAATCTTAGCTTTAAATACCTAAGCAAAATTAGTTACAGTCGAAATTTGAAACCCTATGTTTTATCTAAGATATAAACACAACCATATTAGATTATAAATTCTAAAGGTACGAGCTGACTAAAGTTACGACTGTTGTTATAATATGGTTGATAACTTTTATGAGGTACGACCAATAAAAGCCTTAATAACCTCTTGTGTTAAAGTAGAGAATTAAGTCAACCGTAATATCAAGTTTGAATATAAACGCACTTATGTTTTAATTAACAGGTGGTGTTGGTATTTAAATATATATACTATGCAATATGGGCACAGTTAAATTCCATAGTTTAGAAACTTGTTAATACGAACGTATAATAGGGAAACTAAATCTGTCGAATTTCAACTATATATTCTTTTGTAACATGAATTATGATGCTATTCATTTCAAGTTAAACTGACATCTTATACTAACAGACAGATCACCGATGTTAAGTCTCTACCATCGCCCCTGAACCTGCAACTCAAAAGTTTCAAGTGCGTTCTAATCTCTCCCTTGTGACTTTTTTCTGTGTTAAGAACCTAACAAAGGTACTGTACTATGCCTGATGTAAAGCATGAATAGATTCCAAGAGTCGTGATCACCATACTCATTGCAAACGCAACCAATGCAGTATTGTGACCCACACTATGGCGGCCTTGTGAGATGCTTTTTCACACCCCGCTTGGGGACGTAATAGGCATGACAGTCATCGTGGCAGTGTAAGGTTCACACAGTTACAACGCTAACTGTCGCTCCTGTAGCAATGAGCCTCCAATCTCACACTCACCAACGAAACACAACAGCATAGATGCTGTCGCTTTAAGTTGGTCTACTACCCTGATCGAGCCGGCCCGTTCATGCTGAAATCAGCGTGGCTCGACTACCTACCTGCCTTTTCTGTAGACAGTGTAAAGCATGCCATATTTCATGATAATTGGTTAAATAGTTTTACCAGCCCACTGCTGGACATAAGACATCTTAACAAAGAGGTTTTAACCTACTTTACCATGCTGATCAGTTGGATTGGTATAGTATTTGTCTGAATTTTTTCTTCTCTTTGCAGTATTGTTGTCCTGAATATTTTGCATCCTTAGTCGCCTCTTACTACACTCATGTTAAGAATATGGTGACACTGTATTCTTAATCCGTCACCACATGGAGGGTGCGGCATTCCGCACCTCGTATGAAATCGGTGTTAAGTTTTTTTCAAAGCTTGTAACAGTGAGGTAACCAGAGACCTACATTCTTTACTCCATTCTGGGAAGATGGTACCCATAAAGTGTCAAATATACTGAATCTCGAGTTGTCGCTACCCATCCACCATACATATGTATGTATGGTGGATGGGTAGCGGTCTTCACTTACAATCAAATGACTCATTCCTCCTTATACGACTTCAATTTCTTTCAATAAATATACTTAGCGCTTTAAACCTTCATTTCATTAAGTCACATATAATCTGAAATTGCTGTATTCACGTTATTAGATATCAAACGTATAATGTTATTATGTCACTGGATTACGTGGATACAATTTATGGCGAAACAGCGCTTGCGAAATTACACACGCTATTCTCGGATACAGCAAGTATTAATTTTAATTGAACCTGTAAATTGGTAATATAATGATATATATCCAGACAATATTACACTTGCGAGTATAAGGGTCACGTAAAGCTTTGGTGGCAAAGAAATTACTCGTATATTTAGAATTATATCAATCAAAAACGTCTTTATACATACATATTTTGTATTGTTGTTTTTAATAGGTTTGCTTCCTATTGCATGTGTGGTTTTACACTACATTTATAATGGACGTTTAATACGCTTCTATCAAGAAGAAGTACGATTATCTGTTGTTTTAACTTTATTTTTTTCTAAAGTAACTGCAGTGTGGTGCACCGTAGGTACCAGGTACTATGTCGCAATACCGACAACTCCGAAGTGACGACTTTTTGGGGTTTTTTTTAAATCATTCAGTTACGATCTAAAACAGATAACAGAGAACAGATACTATAAAAATGGGAAGTATTTTTCTTGATTTTAAATTTGTTGACGATTAGTAGTAAACATCGCGCTCTGAAAAGCCTGAAATTCATGTCTAATAACTATTCAATACTTATTATCGAATAGGTTGAAGATAAGTAGGTAACCTCTTTTTTTCTATATTAAGAGTCTGCCAAAGTGACTCTACTCTACCTGATGGAAAGTATGAATTGAGTCCAAGAGTTGTGGTCACTATACTAATTACAAATGCAGACAATGCAGTATGGTGACCCACAGTATGGCGGCCTTGTGCAATGCTTTTTCACACCCCGCGTGGGGACGTAAAAAGCATGACAGTCATCGTGACAGTGTAAGGCTTACACAGTAACTATGATAACTGTCACCCCTGCATCAATGAGCCGTCGGACTCACATTCCGAATACGAATGCTGGCGCTTTAGGTTGGTCTTCTGTGGGAGGGTAGTATTACCCTGGTGGAGCCGGCCCGCTCGTGCTGAAATCAGCGTGCCTCTACTACCTAGTGAAACTTGCATAGTCACAATGAATAAAGCTATAATCTTTATTTTGACTTCACCATACAAACTAATCATGGACATTTGCTTCGCTAAGATCTACGTTAACGAAGTAAGGAAGTACCTCTACCAGAAAAATCATTTTTTGTAATTCCAGTTGCAGCACTTGCAGCTCGTGGCATCTCCTGCTTACCTGTTGTATCTACGTCTATGTGTGAAATGCCTAAAGAGGAACAAAGAACACTCAGTCCTCTTGTTCACTTCTGTCTGAGCGTTTTTCTGAGAGGTCCAACGTTTCAAGATTTTTGTTTTTTTTTTTTTATAGAAGCCGACCAAAGCGACTCTACTCTGCCTGATGGAAAACATGATGCATTCCAATAGTGGTGGACGCCATACTCATCGCGAATGCAGACAAAAATACAGTAGACAGTAGATTTATAGTCTACTTACCTGTTCCAATTCTCAATATGTTTGTTACTTGCTCCATTTACTAGATTATGATGATGCGATAGAGAATAGTGTTATCTTACCTGAAAAAAGAAGTAAGCTACATAAGTAAGCTAGAAAATATAAAATATATCCTCACGTCATTATTATTTAGGAAATTTGACACTAAAGATGACATTTATGTTATCATATATGCGAAGGGTCCATTTAATAATGTTCATATTTTAGGATATTGAGCAAATCAATCCTTCACGAAGTTACTAGGCCGCCATAACGTGAATCGCCATACTGTATTATCTGCATTCGCAATGGGTAAGGCTTGGATTCTATTCATGCTTTCCATCAGGCAGAGTAGAGTCACTTTGGTAGGTTTAAAAACAGTTATCAGTTCAGTGCAATCATGAAACTTTCAGTGTTTGAAAAAAAAACACAAACAGTGAAAATGCGAAGACGAAAACACTTCGATTTGTGTTTCTACTCATCAAAATTACGCAATGTACACGGTCTCTCGTTTAGTAAGCAGTTTAACACATACATTTTATTCATGAACAAACAGATCTGTTCATTTGCAGAAGCATATTTGCTGAACTGCGATCGACATGAGATATTGAATTATGTCTGGTATATTATAGGGCAATCCAAAAAGAAATTGAATAGGGTATGCCATCCATTTAAGTCTATAATTGAGTCCTAAGAAATAGCAATTAACGATTGTCTGATGATCAAATTGCTACAACTTTATTATCTTAAATAAATAAAATATTTCAGACATTTATCACACAACGCCATCTAGCATCAAACTAAGCAGAGCTTGTACTATGATAACTAGACTGACTGATAGAATACTTACATACTTTTTTTGTAAATACATACATGTTTTACATAAACAACACTCAAACTCCGAAACAAATATTTGCAGATTATACAAACATTTGATCCGACCCGATAATTGAACCTGAGACCTCAAGCTCAGCAGTCGCTTTCGCAACCACTACGCCATCGAGGCAGTCAAGAAAACCTCTTCTTGTAATCTTACTTCCTTTAATTTTAAATTCACAAAGAATATATAGATAATGTTCATGTTATTCTCCAAAAGTTATAACATTAACTTTCTACTTTGTTTAATTTAAATATAAAATGTTTATTACAAAATAATAATGTCCCGAACATCTAACACAACGCCATTGAGTCTCAAACTAGGTAGAGCTTGTATTATGGGTAATGGTTTTTTTGAAAACACATAAATATTTCGATAATTTGTAGAGCATACATATTAACCTCCTTGCTAAGGAGAGGCCTATGTCCAGCAGTGGACTATTAAAAACTGTTTATGTGAAATGGTGTGATATATATTAAACATAGAAAACACTCAAACTCCGAAACAAATGTTTGCAGATCACGCAAAGATTTTGTTATGGTTATTTTTACATAAATGTGTGAAACATACTCGAACCAATCTTGACATACGATTGCCTTTAAACGCGTAGGGACGAATCAATATGTACTGTACTTAAGTATAGATGTACTTATAATATTTATTATGTAATAGTAACACTGCGACACAAGATGTGCTCTTCTATTCGATGAAGTAATCGTGTTGCGAGTCACGTACGATATTTTAAACAAAACGCTCTATTTCCACACCAATTACCTCACATGTTTTATCTAAGCCACTGTTTCCCATTTAGTGGTACGTGTACCCCCAGGGGTACGTGAGATTGCATCAAGGGGTACGCGAGCAATATCTTAATTAAAATATTAAATCCTTAAAATCAATACCTAATGATTTTAAGGATTTAATATTTTAATTAAGGGGCGCGATGGACCGACGACTTGAAGAAGGTGGCTGGCAGCGGATGGATGCGAATTGCCCAAGACTGGGATCGTTGGTGTTCCTTGTGGGAGACCTTCGTTCAGCAGTGGACGGCGATAGGTTGATTGATTGATAAAATAAATAAAAATTTTGACGGGACTTTCACTGATAGCTGACCTTCTAATGAGTAACTAAAGCAACTTAAATTTTAGAAAAAAAGCAATAAAAGCTGCGTGGACTACCCCGAAACGCAGCTAGTAGTTAGTGTGTTAGAACTATCCCCATAGTTTCAGAACTTTTTTTCCCTTGCAAACCTTTTTCTTTATTGACATATTCTTTATTCTTACCTTCTTGTAAAAGACAACGCCCATACTAGGAAGAAATCAAGTGTCGTGGGGGACTTCACAAACACACAGGATGGGCCACAAATTAGTTACCATTTGAAAAATGCTTATAAAAAATTCATCTGATGTATTATAAAAATTGTTTATTTACAAGAAAGCTAATTACCTAGTTGAAATTTATTTATTAAAAATTACATTGTTTATATGATGACCACCATTTCGACATTCGTACTCTTCTAAGCGAGCACCAAAATTTTCAAATACTCGTCCCCAAAAAGACCGCGAAACCACCGACATCTCTTCGTTGATTTTACTTTTCAGTTGATGTAAATTAGTTGGTTTATTGACGAAGATACGATTCGTCAAATAACTCTATAGAAAGAAGTCTGCTTGGGATAGATCTAGACTTCTGGAAGGCCAGGGAATAGCGCCTCGTCTGGAAATCAGCTTTTCCGGAAGCATGTCTTTGACCACCGAGAGGCATTCCAACTCTAATTCAGCCGAACGTTTGTGTGTCGATAAATCTGGATTACGGCGAACAGAAGTGGAAATTTGGTGCAAGTTACCTTCAGTCCGAGAAGTCCGTGGGCTTGCAGTTTGCTTTACATTTAGCGTAGATCCTGTCTCTTCGAACTTATTTACCCAGTTCTTTATTAAAAGAACAGATTGGAACACTGGTTTGAGTCGTGTAAATCATATTCAATGCGAAATAAGCGTTTTACAGTAATAAGTGAACTGTTTAAACAAAACTGTTTCATACGGTAACCGCGCTGCGGCCCCGTAAAACGACACATTGTGACAAATTTCCGAGAAACGAGCTAGTGGTCATACACTCTCCCCCGCGCCCGCCGCGATTTAGTGTTTGCGTGGGATGTTAAATTCAAGTGTTAGCGAATTCTAGGCCCACCCTGTACATGAAACGGATACAAAGAACACACAGACTTAGAACAATAATTTGTAGATCATACAAAGTGTTGTCCCGTGTAGGGATCGAATAGAAAGCAGTGCAGGTGCAGTAGGAAGCAGTGAATCGACCACTGCCACTACGTTATCCTTGCGAGTACGTGTTTCAATACGTTAGTTTTATATTTATAAATTTACTATTAATTCTGTTTTTACTTCATGTCAACTAAGACTACAGATTATTAAAGATTAATAAAGACAGTTGGGTCTCTACAAGGGCTCACAGAAAGCACACAGAAATCAAAATGGCACTCAATCGTAATTCATTCAAGGTTTAAGGTACAAGCTCCCCTTAGCCAAAACATAACAGAATCATCACAAATATAATTCCTTGCATGTTATAAATAAATAAATAAACAAATAAATATTACAGACATTTGACACACAACGCCACCTAGTTTCAAACTAAGCAGAGCTTGTACTATGATAACTAGACCGACTGATAGAATATTTGTATACTTTTTTTGTAAATACATATATACTATGTATAGAAAACACCCAAATTCAGAAACAAATACTTGCAGATCATACAAACATTTGGTCCGACCCGGGAATCGAACCTGAGACCTCAAGCACAGCAGTCGCATTCACTACCGCTGCGCCACCGAGGCAGTAACATATGGTAATATATGGTATACATAGTAATATATGGTACATATAGCAATATATGGTACATATAGCAATATATGGTACATATAGCAATATATGGTATATATAGCAATATTTGGTATATATAGCAATATATGGTACATATAGTAATATATGGTACATATAGCAATATATGGTACATATAGCAATATATGGTACATATAGCAATATATGGTACATATAGCAATATATGGTACATATAGCAATATATGGTACATAGAGCAATATATGGTACATAGAGCAATATATGGTACATATAGCAATATATGGTACATATAGCAATATATGGTATATATAGCAATATTTGGTACATATAGCAATATATGGTACATATAGTAATATATGGTTGATATAGTAATATTTGGTACATATAGCAATATATGGTACATATAGCAATATATGGTATATATAGCAATATATGGTACATATAGTAATATATGGTATATATAGTAATATATATACATGTGTGTATATTTTGTATTAACGCGTAAATATATTACATTTCATTGTTTTTTTACAAATTTATCTAGTAATTTTTAGTTTTTTCTTGTTCGTTTTGAAATTCCTAGCTCAAGTGTAGTATACTGTGTACTACACCAACCGACGGTACATTTTATGATCAAAGCTGTTAAAAAAATAAAAATAAAACTGATCTGAGTAATATTTTCGTTGCTTTTTTACCCAAAGGGAAACATAGTGTTGAGTTACTCGAGTAACGGGTGTCCAATGTGACCATAGGCGATTACCATTTAATAGCATCAGTTTCTTTGCCCACTATGGCAAATATAAAAATCTTTGGTCAAAACTTCATCTTCAACAACCTTTTACAGTCCACTACTGGACATAGGCCTCTCCTTAACAAGGAGGTTTTGGCGTACTATACCACGCTGGCTAGACGGATTGGAATAGGGTTTGTTTCAAGTTTTTCTTCTCTTTGTAATGATATTTTATTAAAGAGT
The DNA here is from genome assembly GCA_949316085.1 of Hypercompe scribonia. Taxonomy (NCBI): domain Eukaryota; kingdom Metazoa; phylum Arthropoda; class Insecta; order Lepidoptera; family Erebidae; genus Hypercompe; species Hypercompe scribonia. The sequence continues at coordinate 21,343,677 of OX438981.1, read as the reverse complement.
TTCTTCCCTTAGTTGCCTCTTACGACACCCACGGGATGAACAGGGATGGTAACACTATGTATTCTTAATCCGTCACCACACGGTCAAAACTACTAGATTTCATTGATTATTAATCAACACATTAATGTATCTTCCACTAGGAAAAACCTAAAATACTAAAAATTATTATTAAATCTGGTTTTTACGTCCGTTTAGAAAATCCGACTGCTCTGTCTTATTTAGATTGGGTAATTTTTATTACGTATGACGTCATGATATATCACTATTTCCTCCATTTATTTTAAAATGCTTATTGCATAACGTTCGAACAAGTCAAAGGCATTTATTTCTGTAAAATAGTTTTCCCAAACATTTACAAGTGTTTTGAATAAAGCTAGATAAAACTGATGAATAGATTTGAAACCTAATTAATGAATTTAAACAAACAATATTACCTGTCGTTTCGTTTTTCGTTTCCTATTACACTGGTCGTTATAGCTTTTCATTGTATTCGGTTTTATTCTAAGAAATTATCAAGTCATACCGGATGAGATTCCTGTCAAGACACGCCGAAAAAGATAAATATTATTTCGTAAATTGGACGATATCAGGATTGGGATTCAAAATGAACTGTAAATATCATGAATAGCGTTGAATAATGCACTGCTGGACATAGTTTTCTTAGATTCCTTAGACATGAGGTTTTGGACTACCGTGCCACGCTGGCCAGACACGTTGGTTTGTTTCGAAAAACTTGAATCATGATGACGTAAAGGTTTACAATCACACAGGTTGCTTACTTTTTTCATATCCATACTGTTAATAATATTGCCTTCAAAGACCGCACAAACTTAATATCAATATGTAGTATGTACACTGTACATATATTTATACAATTATTAGATATGTAGGTATACATCCGGGTGAAGCTTCTGCGGTCACGGAACGTGGTTATTTGTCTGATAACAGCTGATAACGATGTGGCTCTTACGTTGATTCGTGCTAGATACTGACGAACAACAAATATAAATTGTGTAATAAATTCGTAACTTTTTTAAAACTTTAATAAGAGGTTAGGTTTGCTTCTAGTTCTGGGTATAAAATTGTTCTATTATGGCAATGCTAAAGCAAGTTTCTAGTAATAACCTATGTCCGTAATGTTTACAAGTTTGCACATGCCTTCAATGAATTTTCGTCTTACGCTTTTTCTCAACCAAGTTATACTAGAAATATAATCCCTTGAATTGGTTGAAAGTATGCACTGGAGTGTGTTTGCGTTGCCAATCTGCATATGATCCTATACAGTAAACATTTGGAGAAACCAGTGATTCAAAAAAGAGGACATTGTTATTATTTGGTATTCCCAGGAATACATTTTTGTTGTATGACTCCTACTTATTGTTTTTTTTTTTCAAGACAACGCCCGTAATTGGAATAAATCCTGTGTCGCGGGGGACTTTACAAACACACAAGAAACGGACACAAAGAAAACCCAGACCCAGAACAATTTATGGATCACACGAACTGTTGTCCCGTTACTGTTTGAACCCACAACACTCAGCGCAGTAGAGAGCGGCGTGGCGACCGCTTAAACCACTAGGCCAACCGTGCAGTCAGTTGAATTAACTTTCACATAAAGATATCATTTTGTTATACAGTCATGAGTAATAACTAATGCTATCATAAAAGGGTTTACTCGTGTCTGAAATGATAAGTTTCAGTCAAGCCTTGACTACAATTCCTATATTTATTTGTTTAATCAACTGGACACTGCACTTACAACTTGCCCAACACGTACAGTGACTATTACAACGTTATAATGTTACAATAGCAATAAATATGTATGTACATACAGGTATATTAAAACCTTAGACTTAGGAGAAGTATATGGAAATTTTAAAAAGTACTGAATTTGATGTTGAATATGTTACAGTTTTAAATCATCGTATTTCACAACATCATATAAATATTTTTAGGGAAATTAATGCGCTCACAATAGACAATTAGGTATATATATTTCAAATGTCTGACATTTCGACCAAGTTCCATATTGTGTCTAATCAGCCAAGAATAGGATCACAATTCGATTGTTTTTACCATTAAATCCTAATTCAAATCTTTTACAAAATCCTATTTATATACTATTTAGACATTGATACACAATGTCAAGATTTGTTTATCATTTTGTAGTTATTGCGTTACTTATCTAAATATGTATATAAATAAATATTTCGGACATTTGACACGCAACGTCATCCAGTTTCAAACTAAGCAGAGCTTGTGCTGTAACAACTAGACTGACTGATAGAATACCTTTTTCCTTTTTTTGTAAATGTATACATATTAGACATAGAAAACACACAAACTTCGAAATAAATATTTACAGATCATACAAACATTTGGTCCGACCCAGCAATCGAACCCGAGGCCTCAAGTACAGCAGTCGTATTCATATATCTCATATATCAATGTATATTCATATATATATATGACTGCACGGTTGGCCTAGTGGTTTAAGCGGTCGCCACGCCGTTCACCACTTCGCTGGATGTTGTGGGTTCAAATCTTCCACATGGGACAACACTTTGTGTGATCCACAAATTGTTGTTCCGAGTCTGAGTGTTCTTTGTGTCCGTTTCTTGTATGTTTGTAAAGTCCCCCGCGACACAGGATTTATTCCTAATGCGGGTGGTGTCTTTTTAAAAAAAGAAATATATATATTTCCTCATCGTCTGTAACAAATAGCAGACTACGATAAAACAGGCTATTACATTGCCAATTAATATATTCTTAAATTGTACAATAACTATCTGTATTTTCCAAAGCATAAATACAAAATATTGCACAAAGTTTCTCGCACCGTTTACTACACTGTTTATATTTCTATTGACACGAAATTTTAACCACAATTAATGATAATGGATGTAGGTCAGTCAGATGTCCCTGTTCTAGTAGCCTTTTTAGTCCTGGGTGGACATATGTACACGTCATTTTATTCTATAGAAGGTAAATAAGCAGGATAGTCATCATATTTAAAAACAAGAGTGGTTTATCAATGGCAAAAAACCGAAAAACATCATTTTTCCTTCTAATTAGGAGCCTGCCAAAGTGACTACTCTGCCTAATTGAAAGCATAAATAGAATCTAAGACTGGTTGTCACCACACTCACTGCGAATGCAGATAATGCAGTCTAGTGATCCACAATATTAGGGCCTTTTTTTTTGTTGACGACGCGGAAAATCCCTTCGGATCTCTTGCTCCTTGGAGTGCAGGAGTCAGGAGTATGTGGTGTTCATACTAAAAACCGCCCCGACGGCTGGCCTCTGGCACCTTACTCTTGACCGGAGCATGTGATTTCAGGTCCCCCCTCAAGTTGACACCATGCCCCGTTAGACCCTATCTCGGGGGAAAAAATATTTCTCCTCCACAGTTTTGACGTGGCGGCCCGACCGTAGGGTTCTACCGTTCAGGTGGCCATCCTATCCCCTATCGCAGCAACTGTTCTGCCCCCAGAGACCATATTAGGGCCTAGTGAGTTGCTTTTTTCCGTGCTGCTTAAGGGATCCGGACTCATAGTGGGAGGGATACATGTGTGATGGTAGAGAGTTCCAGGTTTTAACTGATTTTCACATAAAGGAACAGCCGAACCGTTTATTGTCTATGAACACTATGTTTAAAAGGATTTTTATCGATTTTTCTGTTCATATTAATTTGATCGTTTTTCAACCACTATTTAAAATATTTGAGATTGTTTTTAAATATATTAATGCCACACATTTCTATGTAATATTTGACTCTATACATCCACACTCCTACGATCGTTACTTTTGGCAGATTCTCGAAGCAGCTCAATAAGCAACTTTATGTTACGAAACAAACTAGAAAACTTGAAGAAATTGTTAAGTAGACGCTCTATTTATATACGATTGCTACATGGAAATATCATACATAGTTAGTTATGTTAAAAGGTGATATATACCCTTACTGCTAAAAGTAATCTCTTTCAGGTAGCCTTTGGAATTATCGACAATAAACTTGGCGGCAGTGTATGTAATTTTATATAGACTGGATCAGGAATTCGTTAACATTTGAATCTAGCACCCCGCACAAACATGTTATGGGAGTTCTTGGGACCGATGCTACTGGAATTTGCTTGTTACAATCGTAACACATGGTTTCAACAAGATAGAGCCACTTGTCACATATCCAATGAGTCCCTGTCGGTGGTCAAAGACATGTTTTTTGGAAAAGCTGATTTCCAGACAAGGTGACATTCCATGGCCACCCAGCAGTCCAGATCTATCCCCAGCAGACTTTTTTGTATGGGGTTATTTGAAGAACCATGTCTACATCAATAAACCAAATACACTACTTCAACTAAAAGAAAAAATCAGTGAAGATACGATATACGATACGATGGCGACCACGTGGTCTCTTTACCGACGAGTATTCGAAAATTTTGATGCTCGCTTAGAAGAGTGCAAGCGTCGAAATGGTGGTCATTTAGACGATGTAATTTTCAAAAAATATATTCTAACTAATTAACTTTCTAGTAAAAAAAAACATTTTTTATAATACGTGAAATGTGTTTTTCCAAACGATTTTTTTAAATGTTAACTATTCGTGGCCCACCCTATAGAACTAATATTAATTAACAATTCGAAATAAAGTATTTTGCATTTATTATATTATACTTAATGTGTTTCTAATCAATATCGATATTTAACTAAATATGTATTATATATTTATTTGTTAATGCAGCTTCATTGCACACCACTTCAGTATAAATTTTGCACAGATATGGATAGAGATCTACATTTAGTATTACAAATATATATATGTATATAGATAACATTTTTTGTATTATATACAACACATTAATTTCGAGTAAACTTCAGAGCTATAATGCTTTTGACTGCACGATTGGCCAAGTGGTTTAGGCGGTCGCCACGCCGCTCTTCGTTTAGTTGAGTGTCGTGGGTTTAAATCCTACACGGGACAACATTTTGTGTGATCCACAAATTGTTGTTCTGAGTCTGGGTGTTCTTTGTGTCCATTTCTCCATTTCTTGTATGTTTGTAAAGTCCCCCGCGACACAGAGTTTAATCCTAATGCGGGCGTTGTCTTTTTTAAAAGAAAAAGAAAAGAAAGAATCACAAAACAAAATCACAGATTTTATTCCAGAACCATTTCAATTGAATTTTAAAATACCATTCGAAAGTTCACATTTTTAATTTGTAAATAAAATATGGGTGCATGAGAGTATATAGGTTTCCCATCAAAAAGTTAGGGCCCCAAGCCAAGTAGACCTGCAAGAGGTGTACCTACTGATCGACGGACGAGGCTCTGGCATATAAAACATCACGATTAGCGGCAATTGGTTCGTCATCTTTAACGTAGGACCAGGTCGATGGCGAAAAGTGTACATTGAATATACCTACCCCTCTGGCGAAACAGGCGTAATTTTTATGTAAAAATAGTACTAGTTATGAAACAGAAATTACATAGATGGATAAGATAGTTTACTAGTATGTATATTTAGGTGGGGAATTATGAACGAAACTAGAGTACGTCAATGTTAAACGTGCCTCAAATAAGAAATTGTTAGAAAATACCAAAGGTGTAAGTATATGGAGGTACTTTTACTAAGATATATGAATGTACATTTTGTCGATGTGGTGATAGATAAATCTGTCTAGTAGGCGACTGTTAAAGGCTGTTGATGATGGTGATGATGGTGATAGAAATAAAATTTAACTATATTTAAATCACACATATCTCTGTTTTTTCTAGTAATAAAATCCAAATGTTTAATGATTCGTATTTACAGTAATGGTTTCACACAAGTTTCAGTCATTGAAGTCAATTAAAATGAAATATTACGTTTTTTGTTCGCAGCGCTATTGTTGCCGTGGACGGCACTGCTTAATTGCTACGGCACATGGGCATCTGACGTCATATCTTCGTGTTATAATCTCTAGAAAGTTCACTTTTAGCTTATAACTTTATTAAATTGAATTAATTGTAATGGATTTGATAGTTAATCTATACTAATAGTATTCGCGACTTAGCCAGTGATGTTCTAAGACCTTAGAGTCGTGTGAAAGGTTAAAGAGCTATACAATCTCTAAACATTTTTATTTAATGGTATAAAATTCGATCTTTGGTTACAAATAATTGTTTTCAGCTATTGATACCCAGTTTACAGATTTCATCCTGTAGTCTTTTCTTTTCTTTTTTCTTTTTTTATTAAGACAACGCCCGCACTAGGAATACATCCTGCGTCGCGGGAGACTTTACAAACATACAAGAAACGGACACAAAGAACACCCAGACTCAGAACAACAATTTATGGATCACACAAAGTGTTGTCCCATGTAGGGATTGAACCCACAACACTCAGCGCAGTAGAGAGCGGCATGGCGACCGCTTAAACCACTAGGCCAAACGTGTAGTCAACATTAACAAACAATATATGTTGCTACATCTCGGTTCCATTAGTTGTTTGTAAGAAAGTCTGTCTAGTTAGCTTTTACTCGCTAAGGGAATATTGTGCCCCTGATATAATCGTGTCTATAGGTACTTTATCAACGTGACCCTTCATTGACCTAAATAATAGATATAACATTTCGGCGGTATATTTATGAAGATATTTATGTTATAAAATAAATCAAGCGTTTTACAGTTTCTCTGCAACACTCTCGGCCCTTTAACATCAGCTTGGAGTGATTCCTTCTATACACTCGACAATAAGGAAGGATAAAGAAATCCTACTTAATTTTTAAAAAAAATATCAGTACAATATTCAATTTTACTCTGAAGAATAACCATAATCAGAGAAGCTAAATTAATACGATTACACATTGAAAAATGTCTGAAATGACTGGCTATCTTAGAGGTTTTTCTGATTTCTGATAAGCTCTGATGTGCTCGTAAGATTTACGTTAGTTTAGGTCCCCAACAATTAAAAATATATATTAGATATTGCCCGAAGCTTCGTGTGATTGTTTTTTTACTTGAAAAAAGATACACTTTTATATACCCGTTCATCGTTGCTTTTAAACCCTTAGGGTCAACAAGAAATCTGTCTGAATAAATGCTTACAACATAAAAAAACGTTGGTTGTAAAAATGTCAAGACTGCAGTCACAGTGGTTTTGGCTCTGCATTGATGAATCAATGTGTCAGTACGTCAGGGTGATAATTTGATATACAGTAGCGCTCAAAAGTATTTTGACAACTCAATTTTATTCCATATCACAAAAAATGCTAAAAAAAATTGTTTCCAATCAAAGATTATATTTGAAGTAATGATACGTTTCACAAACTAAGACACTTAAATGTAATGTATTTCTACACAAAAAGAAAACAAAGAAAATTATTTACAACACGGCTCAAAAGTATTTTGACAAGGAAAGTTTTTTATTTTATAAAATAAAAAAAATATTATTTTTTATATTAACTATTAGTATTTTGTTGCATATCCATTAGCCTTCAAGACCGCTTCACAACGCGCCGGCATCGAGTCAACTAGTTTCTGCAAACGATCAATGGGTATTCGGCTCCATTCGTTACTTAGTGCTTCATATAAAGCACCTTTATTTGAATAGTTTCGACATCTTACGCGGCGATTCAGTTCTTCCCAAAGATGCTCTATCGGGTGTAAATCGGCACTTTGACTTGGCCAGTCGAGAATTTTGATTTTAGCGAGTTTCATGAAGTCGTTGACATGTTTCGATTTGTGCTTTGAGTCATTGTCTTGTTGAAAATACCAACCAGGTGCCATATTTGCTTTAGCATATGGTAGCATGTGTTGCTTTATGGTAATATATCTGCGTACATAAAGCGATCCATAGTACCTTCTATCCTAACTAAAGGTCCGACTCCGCGGCGAGAAAAGCATCCCCAGACCATAATATTGCCACCTTCATGCTTTACTGTGGGTATTTGGTATCGAACATCAAATCTTTTGTTTACAGGACGTTGCACGTATCGTATACCATCAGATGACACTAAATTAAATTTGCTTTCGTCAATCCACAACACCTTGGACCATTCTGAACTGGTCCATAATTCAGCGTCATTAACGGTTCAGCCGTTTCGCAAACGCAAGGCGCTGCTTCCTATTCCTTGCAGAAATTAGAGGTTTCTTAGTTGGACGTCGTCCATGTGATCCGAAGTCCTTTAGTCTGCATTTTAGACTAGTTTAGTTAGTTTTAGACTAAAGTCTACGTTTTACAGTTGAAACGTGTAAATTCACGTCGTAATTTTCCTGTAACTCGTTTTTTATTTGCACAGCCGTTTTTCGAACATCACTTGTCTATAACCTTTTTATCAAATGGTCTTCCTTAGCGGATGTTTTTTTCGGACGGCCACTTCGAGGCTTATTTTCAATAGTTTTACGTTTATAACAAGTTGTCGTGACACTTTAAAACTTCGAGCAACTTCTGCTTGCGTCATTCCACTTTGTAGGGCAGTTATCACGGCATTTTTAATATCATTTGAATATTCTTTAGTCTTAGGCATGTTGATAAATGCGGAGTAATTATACCCTATAGACAAAAATATATGCAGTGTGAGTAGAACCGCTGCCAGCAAGGAACTGTATGGTTGTCAAAATACTTTTGAGCGCATGTATAGACGTGTTTTGTTTTTAACAAAGAAAGAAAACAAACAAGTTCTAACTTGTAACTCACAGAGGATGAAATACATCATAAATAATAATATAAAAAATACTAAAATTATTTTGAAGTACACAGTAAAAAGATAACTGCAAAAGTAGTCTTGTCAAAATACTTTTGAGCGCTACTGTACATATACATAGATATGAAATTGTAATGAAATATAATTTTTGCAGTTTAAATCAAGAGAATTCACATCAACATACTTAATAAAATTCTTAAATCACAATAAACCCGCTCAAGTATATAAAGTTTATCTCGGTACCGTAATAGAAGCAGTGAGTGCTGCCTTTATTGCCAATATAATCTCAATTTCTTGCTGGCCCAGTGAATTGAATAATTTATTTGATTATATAGAGTAACTTGATAAAATTGGGTATCTTCTACGAAATTAATTTCATTACATAAATTTTCTTATTTTAATAATACTTTTGTTGTCGAACATAATATTAAGACTTATTTACTTTACGTACGTACGATACTTACGTACTTTGATTATATCTCTGTTTGAATATACTCGTAATAACGGTTTAAAAACAACATAAGTTTTAATAATTTTTTTTTTAGCAACCTACCAAAGTGACTCTATTCTGCCTGATGAAAAGCATGAATAGAATCCAAGAGCGGTGGTCGCCGTACTCACTGTGAATGAAGACAATACTGTATGGTGACTTACGCTATGGCGGCCTAGTGAGATGCTTTTTCACACCCCGCTTAAAAGACCCGGGATCGTAGTGGGAGCGAAACACGTGCGCTGGTAATGAATTACAGGCTTTAACTGATTTGCATAGGAAGAACCGAACCGTTTAGTTCGGGAGCGTATATCTACCATTCTGAAACGGTGACTTCCAAGGCCAGCACGAGTTGTCCTATAGAGGAACGGAGAGGATAAAGCTAAGAATGGCTGTCCGTATTGTGATGAATTAAGAACACGAAGTGTCACCACGCCTATTCATCCTGTGGGTGTCCTAAGAGCCAATTAAAGGAGCAACCTGCGCAGAACAACAGCACTGACAAGAGCAAGAAACTCTTCAAACCATCCAATACCAAGCCGTCTGACCAGTGTGGTATAGTAGACCGAAACCTTCTATCAAAAGAGGGTACAGTGTGGCTGTTGATAATGAATCCCAGAAAGTATCAGAATTCACTGATGAGTTATTGTTAAACTCAATTCCTACATAAGCTGATCAATCTCAACAATGCCAAGTTTAAAAATTACCGAAGTCAAGGTAAATAGCATTGGAATGTCAATTTTCAAATGCTATTATACAAATCGCGATTTCTATGTACCTGTGTAAGTATGTTAAGCAAGTGTAATACGAACGTATCATACCACACTTGCATAGTTCTTGATTTTTTTTTTGACGGGTTGGAAAGTCCCTTCGGATCTCCAGCTCCTCAGGGACGCAGGAGCCAAGAGTATGTGGTGTTTCCACTAAAAAGCATCCTGACGGCCGGTCTCAGACGTCCTACACTAAAGGGGACCGAGGCCATGTTATTTCAGGATTAACGCCGTGCCTGGTTAGAGGCAGGCAACGTGCCGTGCCTCTCCTGGGGGCCGCTACAAGGTACCCCCGCTGATCTGGTTGCTAGACTCATAGTTGCGGCCCGATCGCGTTTTTGCGACCAGGCTGCATTGCTGTCGCCGATCGCAGCGATTTATTCACTACCAGAGGTCCCTATTCTCTGGCAGCTTGCGGTCACATAGTTCTTGACCTTGACCAATACCAAACTTTATTCATTTCGCTTGGAGCGTTATAACTTTTTGAAACACGATAAGGAAAGATGCTCGAAAAGCAGTCGCAAGAGTACATAAATAGACTTAGATTTTGGTATTAGTGGTGGTAGAAATTAATTTTGGAAAAAAAGCAGATTAATTGCAGCCTTGTCTCTATCGTCATCAACAGCCTTTGACAGTCCACTGCTGGACTTTGACCTCTCCTTAACAAGAAGGTACAAATTACGGAATACGACCCTGACCTTTCGAGGCATTGCTAAAATCTCTTGATTTTCGTAAAATTTATGTTCCCTGAAACAATTAGTTGTAAGCGGTATCAACGTACTTTATACATAGTCATTATCTATACAATAAGTTAATGTAATATCACTATTAACTTAAGCGATTAAACCACTAAAATTGTATCCACGCTCTGTTAAATGTCTGAACAGTTACATATTGTTGGACGTGAATACAGCTTTCAGTTACAGTTTAATCAAAAAAATTGTACAAAAATAGATGTACTATTGACACTAGTTTAAAGTTTATAAGATGTGTTCTGAAACTTCTGTAGTTTTTAATTGTTACACTAAGCTAGAAAGTAAAACCAAATCAAACCAGATAATACACTTACTAAATTGTTATTTTTGTTTAATTTTCCAAGAATTTAATAACTTTTAGTTAGGATCTTATCCAGAGTACGCCAAAGTTATATCAAAATCACTTCTGACGTTTTAAGGACGATTAATCGTTATCATACTAATACAGGGGTTAATACAGCCTATGTCAGGCGCAGAGTGGCACACCGTGTGGTTTTAGTAGGTCCGATTCCGACACACCACCCGCCGTAAACCCCGGTGGGTGACGGCCCGAGGGGGTTTCTATGCGTTAAAAAAAAAGGGGTTTATCTTATTTTATAGTCATCGATGTATTATTTTATGTCATCTGAGTAAATGATTGTGAATTTAGCCACCTCGTATTTTCATTTGAATAGTATATTCTTAAATTTTAATTCATTTAAGATCCCAATTTAACAAATAAATAATAAAAAAATTATGAAAAATTAGTAAGTAAGTAGTAATAAAACGCCTAGCAACGCAAATGCATGTAGACATAATATTTTATATTGGTTCACACAGATATTGAAACAGTTCAGCATTGAATCTAATTGAGTTAGAGAGCTACGGTGGTGGATCTGATGTGAGGTTTGAAACAGGACATATGTAATAGACATGTGTATACACGTGTGTGTATATGTGTGTGTAGCTCCTCACTACGTAATTGGCCGTGATTTTGCATTAGGGCATATGTACAGACACGTGTATGATACGAGTTATTTTTATGTAAGATAGGGATAGGTAGGTACTCTTTATTACGCACCATAAATAAGAAACATACAATGTAGAATTTAAACAAAAAACAGTGATACAATCTGCGGCCTTATCGACCTCTTCGAGATAAAGTTTAGATGGATTATGCTATACAGAAATATGTAGTTTGTGGTGCACATTTACAATTTACCTAATTTTTTTTTTCTATCTTAAGAGTCTGCCAAAGTGACTCTACTCTGCCTGATAGAAAGCATGAATAGAATCCAAGAGTTGTGGTCAAAACACTCACTGCAAATGCTGACAACGCATTATGGTGACCCACACTATGGCGGCCTTGTGTCACCCCTGCATCAATGTGCCTCCGGTCTCAAATATCTATATTAACTATATTAACTAATTTTACACAGCATAATTATAGTAATACAGCATAATATATATTCATACACTTACATATATATCTAAATATGAATACATACTTACATGTACCCATACAGTACACAGCTGTTACAGAGCTAAATAGTGATTCTTGACGAGTTTTTTTTGAGTATTCACTGACTGTACCTACCCGCCTTATAGCTTCCGAATGTATTTTATTAATTAACAGCCTTTTACAGTCCACTGCTGGACATAGGCCTCTTCTTAGAAAGGAGGTTTTGGCGTACTATACCACGCTGGCCAGACGGGTTGGAATAGGGTTTGATTCAAATTTACCTTCTCTTTGCAATGACACGTTCCTGAATAGTTTGTTCCCTTAGTCGCCTCTTGCGGCACCCACGGGATGAATAGAGGTGGTAACACTATGTATTCTTAATCCTTCACCACACAGATAATATATCAGTGAAAGATGTGGAGTGTGTTGATATTACTAAGGTTTAATTTTCCGATGAACTTATCTTATATATGTATCATTAATAAAATTTCAGATCTCTGTTTATAGCATCAATACTTAGAGACAGCTCATTAAGACTAGTTTGAAAGTCTATTTGCAAATCATCTGAGTATAGAAAAAAAAAAATACTTTGTTAATGATGGTATTAAAGAAAACTGGAAAAATCAAAGGAGATAAAGCGCCAGCGGCACGTCAGTGGATGCAATCAACCAGGTGGAGTAGTTGTAATCAAAGCGGGTACGCTGCCGGCCACCAAACAAGCAACTACGAAACCAATCAACATTTGATGAAGACATATGGAGAGTTTAATATGGCAAGAAGAACGTCGAAGTCAACAGATATACTCGTAGCCCTACTGTACTGCCCTTACATCATTTGTTATATTAACGACAGTAGTGTTGTTGCCGGGACAAAAACAAATTGGAATGGTTTAAGTAGGTTATTTCTACAAAGGAATGAATTGAACTGGTTGTGGATAAACCTTTCAGGGACCTTCAAGGAAAGAAGAAAAAATTGAGATAGGTCGATATTCGGTATAGGATAAGAATTAGCAATGATCTAAATGCTCCATTACTAACGGATTCATTTAGTATACGAGTGATTGTAGGTAAAATTTGATCAAGGTTAATATAACATAGCAACTGATAGAATCAGAGCCAGTACGATTAGATGTAACGGATCGTATATTCTTCTGAACGTCATAAGCAGACACTTGGCTAAGAACTTCAGAAGTGTAGTCAGGGGTTCAAATTGTTAAAAGATAATTTTGTGTGTTTGTTTTGTATTGTTTGTTTAGTATTCTTATTAAATTCTAATGAAGCAGAGAAGTGTTAAGTGAATTATATCAAGTTGTTTACGACACAACTCTTGAGGCTGTTAACCAATCTTTAATGACCGAAGAATTTATCAGAATTTAGCTGGATTACCGTTTTGTACGAAGTCATTAATATATTGGTAGCTTGTAGGTCTTGATTTAAATAATTTTGCTGCTGCTTTGCTGCTTTTTTTTTTTAATTTCGCCTGTACTTCATGGTTATGGCAAATGTCGCAGCTTAATAGATTGAACAAGCGCATGTACGAGCTAGAGACGTACTAGATTATTGTTTAATATTTTCGACAGAAGAGGAACCCAGTCAGTCGATCTTCCCTGGACCATCTTGAACTGGTGTTGATCAAGTTTTTACTGCCACACTACCTGTCTCTACCTAATACCGTTCAAACATACCAGCCGTAACTACATTTAACAGTCGACAGACAGTCGATACAAAACTTAATAAGAACTTGCACCTTGAGTACTTTGGACATCTTCTGTTTTTTGAAACCCACTTGAGAGTACAGATTAAAAATGTTGCTTAGAAAAATGGTGATTGATAAACATTGTAATATTATGATAAAATACCAACTTGTGCATAAATAAGTTAAAAGTTACAAATAAACATCTTTTGCGATAAATATTGAAATGGTTCCTTTATTGTTTTTAGGATTTGAGAAAGTTTCTTTTTCTTTCTCAACTTCATGGATTGGAAGAATTTTGCATCTCTAATTGGTCCATGCTGCATACTAATGACTACAAAACCCGGGAACGTAGAGAACCCTGCGGCACATATTTTGCTTGGGTTTTCTACTGTACTCAGTAGCGACTCCATCATTAATTACTACAGTAAAACACGGGAGGAAAGTTTTGAAAGGATTATTACACACGGGCGCGTAGTGGCTCGCTACTTATTTTATTGTATAAATATAATAACCATTCCTAATATATTTAAAATAAAATTGGCTTGGATCAAATTTTTACTTGTGTAGCACTCACAACTATAAACGCAAAAAAAGGAAAATAGATTAATTTGTACCTATATTGTATTACGCATGTAAAACAAAGGTTTGCAAGTTAAATAATTAATTCTGTAAGAGTTAACGTTCTAAAATGTACTTTCGAGTTAACGAATGCGATTGCTTTTTTTCATCATAAAGCTGAATCGGTCTAAAAATACTTGAAGCATTAGAGTCTAATGTTTTAAAGTATTTTTAGTGTAGTGGTTAGGATATAAGAACTCATAGAGTATTTTAACAGTACCTGAATAACATCGAAGCATATTTGCCGGTTTCGTCAATTTTTGTAACCCTAACGCTTTCTCATCTGTACATTTATTACATATACACCATACGCATAATTTACAGCCATTGTCACACACCCTAATTGTATTCGCCCAGTTTATGCCAAGCTTTGCAATTTTTTTTTATAATAATGATAATTTTATTTTTACGTTATAATTATAACAATAAGCTTTTATGTTTTGCTTACGCTATGGTGATCTCTTCGGAGAAACTTAAGGTTTTGTTTGTGTGTTTATGGACGAGGATGTCATGTGAATAACTATCGGTAATATATCCTGAAAGATGGTACGGTTTATGTTTGTCGGGCATGTCTTGGGTAATCTATCAAGCAAATTATTTCTCGTTGTTCTCGTCTTGCTGATCTGATAACTAGGATCGTACACCACCAACTTGCTCTTAAATACCATCTAGTGAATTTAGAGGTGCTATATTATAGATATGTGACCGACCCAGTTCTCCAGAATGGTCATGCTACGTTGTATTGAGATCGATCTATTATCACAGACAAGGCTATTGTTCCCAACAAGCCTGATATTGTGGTGATAGATCGAATATAGCGCTGTGCTAAGATTATCGATATCACCAGACGAGTATCTCGTGAAAGTTGAAAAAGAAAAACAAAAATTGAATGGTGTCGTGGGACACCAGGTAGGAACGAAGTTCCTTCGGATAATGTACTTAGTCTGGCCATAAATACTGTTACACTTAATTATAAAAAAATATTACATTTGAATTTCGAATCTGTCATTTTTATACGATTGTTCATTGTGTTTTCTCATTTTGGCGCCAATACATTGTAAAATATTTTGCGATATTAAAATGGTGTGGGGTGATAAAGAGAACCGAATCGCTGTGATAGCATTACACAAAGTAGGTATGGAGCCAAATGCAATTTTTAAAACTCTCCATACACTTGGTATTAGTAAAATGTTTGTGTACCGGGCTATTAATAGGTACAATGAGACCTCCTCTGTTTGTGACAGAAAAAGATCTGGCCGTCCACGTAGTGTTCGTACGAAAAAGGTGGTCAAAGCAGTAAGGGAAAGAATTCGAAGAAATCCTGTCCGAAAGCAAAAGATTTTATCTCGGGAAATGAAGATAGCACCTAGAACCATGTCGCGTATTTTAAAAGATGACTTAGGACTTGCAGCCTATAAGAGACGCACTGGCCATTTCTTAACTGATAATTTAAAGAAGAATAGGGTGGTAAAATCGAAACAACTACTGAAGCGGTACGCAAAGGGAGGTCACAGAAAAATTTTGTTTACGGATGAGAAAATTTTTACAATTGAGCAACATTTTAACAAACAAAATGACCGTATTTATGCTCAAAGCTCTAAGGAAGCTTCCCAATTAGTCGACAGAGTGCAACGTGGACATTATCCGACTTCAGTGATGGTTTGGTGGGGTGTTAGCTATGAAGGAGTGACTGAGCCATATTTTTGTGAAAAAGGTATCAAAACATCGGCACAAGTGTATCAAGATACCATTCTTGAGAAGGTAGTTAAGCCCCTTAACATCACCATGTTCAATAACCAAGTATGGTCCTTCCAGCAAGACTCGGCGCCGGGTCATAAAGCTCGGTCCACGCAGTCTTGGTTGGAATCGAACGTTTCGGACTTCATCAGAGCTGAAGACTGGCCGTCGTCTAGTCCCGATCTTAATCCGCTGGATTATGATTTGTGGTCAGTTTTAGAGAGTACAGCTTGCTCTAAACGCCATGATAATTTGGAGTCCCTAAAACAATCTATACGATTGGCAGTGAAGAATTTTCCCATGGAAAGAGTGCGTGCTTCTATTGATAACTGGCCTCATCGTTTAAAGGACTGTATTGCAGCCAATGGAGACCACTTCGAATAAGCTTTTTATATTTTTAATTGTTTTATATTTATGTATTAAACTGACACACTGTAAAAGTAATAAATGTTATTTGCAGTTAACAATTTTCTTTTTTCTTTATTACAATATTTATGGCAAGACTAGGTAGAATCGACACAATTTGCAAAATAATTTCCCACTATTATCACTGTCAATTGCATGCAAGTCACTTGTTGGTTCACTTGCCATTGTTACTATATTTATTCTTGTTTTGATGATTGGAAATTATATAAAAAAATTTTATGCACGAATTTTCGATGCGATGTTAAAGCTCTGTGGTTAAGGAATTTTCGACCGCACACATCACATTTACACGATTGACTCCGCAATTTCATCTTTTCGGGTGTTTTTGCTCTCATTTTGTAACTAGCATTGGCTTCCACAATCGCATATGCAGTTATATTACAAAAAAAATGTAAATATCTTCCTTGTGTTCGCTTTAGAGCGGAATTCATATTTAAGAGATTGCGTTCCAGATCTAGAAATATGAGACTTTTGAAAACAATTTACATGTTACTGTTTTGTCTAATGTGCATTGTCATGTGTTAGAAAGAGGTAGAAATAGTACGAATGTTAAGTGCGTGATAGATGGTATGAAATGCTATATAGCACACATGACGCGCTTTCGCGCCTGCGCACGTCTCATTTAACGGTTTTATTCCACGCACATTTTTTTTAGTTCAGTCGCGCAGCAAAATCCCTATCCCCTCCAAGCCTGCCGTAAGGAACTTCGTTCCAATAAAATATTTGGATTTATCTCACGAGATTGTCGATTTGTGGAATGTGGATTCGGTGATCATTGTTTCGATAGTGGTATCTGCTCACAGAATGAGAGCCAAGAGCCTCTACTAACGCGTTGAAAGGCTCACGTTAGAAGATTGGATCAAGGAACTGATGCAGAAGGCAGTTCTCTTTGTATAGTGAGGATTTTACTGTCTTTAGAGCCATAACCACCGGTTTCTGGGTCCCTGTGGCGCAGTCAGAGGTCTACTATTTTTTATACTTTTAAATATATTTTTTATATGTTACATATATATAAATAGATTTATTTAAAAGCGTACCTAATTATATTTTAATGAAATAAAGAGAATAATAATAAATTGCTTTATTGTACACCAGATTAATTGCAAAGTTAACTTAATAAGTACAAGTTGTGGCCTTACTGTTCAAAGGTAATCTCTTTCAAGCAACCATGGGATGAAAAAAAAAGCATGGTATACCTGGTGTATTAGAAAGTGAAAAGAAAATTAATATAAATATCTATTTAATACCTTTTAACGAGCAATTCTTGTGTGTATATACATATATAATGTAAATCTCGAAAACGCCTCGAACGATTTTCATGAATTTTGTATGCTGGTAGTTTTGAGGGCGACAAATTGATCTAACTAGGTTTCATTATCAGAAAACATTGTTTTATCCGTATTTTCAAGCAATGAAATGTTTGTTAGGCCCATTTTGACGCTTATCTATGTCACAAAATTAGGGATGGAAACAAAAGAAGTTTGTAAATTGCGAATCGACTATCACACAATAATAGCTACCAAAACTTGATTGCCAAGTATTAGTTATCTATAATATATAGAATAGGTAATTAAAAATACATATAAATACATAGCTGAAATTTATAGACATTCCACGTATGCTCAAGAAGAATATCTTGACTTACTTGAGTATAGAAATAGCAATAGTATCGCTAATTATAGGACATTGACGTCACCCAGGTAATATTCTTTTACTAGTCTCTTAAACGAAGTCAATGACTGCGTACGTCTTATTACGACTGGTGCCTTACCAGTTATATATTTTTGATCAAAATCATAATCAATTGGTCAAAAATATATGTTTCTTGTAAACACTTACATGATAAATTTTTTTTAAGAATTTCTCCTTTCGTGACAGTAACTCTATTAGCCTACAGTTAAATATAAGAGTATAATAAAGATAAATAAACTGTGGACCATACTTCGTGTGTCTCATTATTATCATTAATTTCTGTCACTCTGGTTAAGCCTTTAAGCTCCGAGGGCTAAATCACAATAAAAAAAGTCATCAACATCGTATAGTACGAACGTGTTTATAAACGTAATCTATGGTATATTGTCAAATGAAAAATAATTTAAAAAATTTAGAATTTATGGCATAAATTACATTGACCGGATAACACAACCGACAATAAGCATGTCTTAAAATCATTTATTGATTCTATTAACAATAAGAAAAATAATAAATATTACAACCCCTTGATAAGAATTAATAGCGGTTAAATAGTAAAGTTTTCTTGAATGGCTCGACACTTGCACACTATTAACAATGTAACTGTTGTTTGTGGAATTTATAGAATAGTAAATTAAAAATATATCCGGCAACAGATCCTGCAAACTAGTAATACAAAGAAGAAGAAATGATATAACACATATCTTAACAATCTTCGTAAAATGTACGCCATATTCATTTGCAATATGTCTGTCTTCCCTTTTTCTAATCTTTGACTTAATTATACAATAGAATATCCTACAAAATATAACAAAATTTATACACAAAACACCACACGTCACTATGAAATAAATACGATCAATCACCCACAGTACACGATAAAATACCTTATGATTTTCTTTGAACTTCTGACTGCCATAGAATCCTGGTATATACATGGATATAATAATAAATGGCATATCGATTAACAATACAACTAATAAGGACAGTAGCCAGGAAACCAGAGATATTTTAAGAAAATTCATATCATTAAACGCAAACACTTTCACAATTCTGTTATATAAACTTTTTGTATATACACACATCCAGCATCTTGAGGCTATAGTCGTTAGATGAAGCAAGAAGACAAACGCGAAATAAACATATTTAAAATTCTTTTTATCTATGTAATCACTTAAAAACGTAATGAAATCTGCAGAGGTCTTCTGCTGTCCTAGAAAATCTAGGATTGAATTGATGAATTGAGTCACAATCAACTGCATGAGAATTTTTTGATCCAACTTCCTTATCTTCGGCCGAAGCGTGAATATCAAAGTTTGTATAACCAAACTTGTTGCTGAGAGAGCTATTCCAGTTATCCACGAGTAGTATATGAGTTCGTACATGTTGTAATAGCGTTCCGAGAGTTTAATTCACAAAAATACACCATAATAATAAACTGTTTCTATACGTAATACAAATTCATCTTTGCCGGTCTAGCAACAACTGATTTCCAAATTTTTTTTCGCGTATAAAACTGGATTTTTAATAATATATAGTTAATTAAATATTGATTTATAACAGAAAACTCGTTTTTAGATGAAACGTGACTACGATTTTAACTGTTTTTACTATAGAATCTTACAACATTAAGGTCAGTAATAAAAATCACATCGCCATTTTTAAAAAGGTAGCATATTTATTCCCTTTGACTGGTCAATACTTTTGTTACCGGTTTTTCACGAGTGTGTATCTTTGACAGTGTTATGTTGAGAAGGGTTTTAGGTTGACCACACTTACCACTAACGCATTGTAAATATTTGCTACGTACTTGTAAAAAATAAAATGAAAGTAAAAAAATTACACATCAAATAATATATTAATCTTTACCTTTTATTTAAAAATTATTTGAACTTAGTGTTATTCGTCATTGACTGAGTTTGTCCAGTTTTTACCCTTTGCGACTACTTTTGAGGCAGCAACTCAAAATATAGTCGAGATAAACACTCAGTAAAGTATTATTAAGTCCGCTTTATACGTTCATTTTGCAGAAAATGTGAATTGCATTAGCCTGTGAGACATATCTCCCATTTTTTAGCAGGAGCTGGATGTTAAAAGCCCAAAATCGATCAGAGTGACGAGCAATGTGAAGTGTGAATAAATAGATATAACTATTATGTTCGTGTATTAATGTAAACATGTTTATCACTCAGGTAAATTTTAATTTAATTTTCCACTTATGTACGAGTAAATTGATGTTTATTGGAGAATCATTTATTATTTATCCTGCTATATTCTCACTAAGTTGTTCAAATTCTTGAATTTCATATTTTTTTTTCATTAATATAATAACATAATATTTTCGCTCGCTTTTCGCAATCTCATTGAGTCATTTCGTTTATGGTACGAAAGTGTGTTACAAGTTACAAGAAACCCAAGAAACCAGGTTGAGTTGGTGTAGAGTTGACCATATGCGATAAATAGTCTAGTCTTGTACTTTTTTCCTTGCAAAGTTCATGCACCATTCCAATACCATCCTAATTTCATGCAAAAATGAAAAATTGAATATTTATTTTATAAAACGACGAGGTAATAGAGCCACGTGAATTTTAGCACGAATGGGCCGGCTCGACCGGGACAGTACTACCCTCTCACAGAAGATCAATCTAAACCTACAGCAGCTGTGCTGTCGTGTTTCGTTGGTGAGTGCAAGACCGGAGGCCCATTGATGTAAGAATGACAATTAGCGTTATAAATGAGTGAGCTTTTACGAGATGACTGCCATGCCTTTTACGTTCCTGAGCAGGGCGTGAAAAAGCATTTCACTAGATCGCCATAGTGTGGATCACCATCCTGCATTGTCTGTATTCGTAATGAATATTGATCTTGTGCTCGTAATTTGTGGATCTATTCATGATTTTTACAATTCAGAGTAGAGTCACTTTAGTGGCTGGTAGAAGTAAAAAAAAAAACAAATAAATTAATACTAATGTAATCTTGTCACTAAAGAAAGTAAAGCCTATTATCGATTTAAAAATATAATTGTCGCGATTAATGATTTCGGTTGTGTATTTTGAATCACATATTATAAACACATGAATTGTAGAAAGTTCTACACACGGCACATATGCGCAAGATCAACTGGAGTGCTAACTGAAAACATATAGCTTGAAAATTGGAACATTGGAAAATTGATGTTCAGCAATTTTTTCATTGCTTTGCACTGAGTGGATGAGATAACCGGAGTTAAACCTCCTAATTCTGATAGAGTGAGACTTCATGGCTGACAACGTACTTGTTATAACTGCGTTGCTGGCGTTTGAGAGTGGAGTATGGTATGGTATGGAGTAGTGTATACTTTTTTCTTGAAGCTGCAAAACGGTCATTTTGGTTCGGAAATACTGGGGCACAATTTGTTGAACACGTTGGTTGTACAAGACAAGCTTCTTAAAAATTTAATAGTAGTGGTCAATTACTAATATCCAGACCCAAAATATGACGGATACGAACAAAAAATCTTATTATAGATGTTATAATATGCTTTTCCAACGGACTATATTATTTAAAGATTTTTAAGTATGTTTATGTGTACAAATGAGGAGGCAGCCATCTTGTTATGAGGTATTGACTAAGTTGTTCACAGAAATGACTCACGTTTGGCAAAAACGTATGATTCAATGTATTAATTCAGTTTCAATATTACACCATTAAGCGGGTGAAATGCAACTTGTATTTTAATATTTCTCCAATTTAGGACAACAGTTTATATTATTGCAAGTTATGGTAGGTTCCCACCAAGAACTTAAGGCTCCAAGTCAGCCTCACCAGCAAGTGGTAACCCTGCTGATCGACAGACGTGGCTCTGGCAAGCAAAATACCTCGAACAGCGGCAATTGGCTCACCACATATTACGTGGGACAAAAAACTGGTGAATAGTAGGCGTTTTATATGCCTCTGCTTAACTTTTCGGGGAAACAGGCAGTGATTTCATGTGTTATACGTAATGTATGTTATGTTGCCTGGATATTTAATGTTGATTTTGACGACAAAAATGTATCCTAAAGGTTTGCGAGTGTAGTGTTCGTAATTAGTATCCACTTTCAGTCTAACTTACGATGAATTAAGGTCTTGCATCACACGTTTTTACTAGCTTACTTAAATCTAAATGATATATATATACCAAAATATTTATTTATGACAACATTTTTTTTAAGTTTTTTTTGTCTGTGTCTACGTCATCGAGCTGCATATGAATGACTTTAATAAATCGATATGTATTTCACAGTATCCATAGGTCCTTATTGACATCAACTCCTCATGACAAAGGTATAACATTATACAACCTTTTTTTTTCATTTTTTTTTTTTACGCGGGTAATGCTTTTCGTTCCATACCCTCCGGAGGGACGAAGGGCGTGTGTGGGATTCCCAAAAAATCGGTATACCCACTAAACCCCGCGGCGGCCTACCTCGGCAGTCGGGAAGAGCTCCAGGAACGCATTAGCGGCTTCTAGAGTCCTCCCTGCCACACCTCACAAGTGAGATACTTCCCGGGCACCTCATGCCCTAGGAGCAAGACGCTATCGCACCTCTCACCGCCCCTGCGCGGTAAGAAGCACAAAAGCGCCCCGCCCCAGACGACACTCCCCGGCCGCACCGGAGTGTCACCTAACTCGGGTCGTTTGCAGCAGTGACAACGCCCCTAGATGTGACCCCAGCGACCCTTAGGCGGCGATTAGGGAGCTAGCGACCTCTGCCGCGTCCCCTTCGCCGCCTCCTTCGAGCAGGATCGGCCCTTTCCCGATCTCGTTCTGCGGTCTCCTTCCGGAGCATAACCTGCTCACAGAAGGAGATCGCGGCCTCCCATCCTTCACGACTCGCCAGCATTGCCGCGATCAATGCTGACGGTGAAAGGTTTCGTCCGATCCGTCCGACCAGGACTCGACGCTCAGACTCACAAGCAGGGCAGTCCTCCAGCGTGTGTTGGGCGGAGTCCCGTTCGGACTCGCAGTGGTGGCATTGTGCCGTAGCCTCCCATCCTGTTCGATTCAGATACTCACCGAAGCAGCCGTGCCCGGTGAGTATCTGGGTCAATCGATAGGTGACACAGTCGGTCCTCTCTATCCACGCTTCGAAGTTTGGCAGAACGGCTCCGACGGCGCGTTGGCTAGCACAGCCCTGAGTATCGAGCCGTGCCTGCCAAGCCACCAAAGCTTGCTTATGCGCGTTCTGCCGTAGCATTCCGGGCTCATGATCTGGCGCGGCCTCTTCAGCACTCAATAAGTAACCCTTAGGCTTAGGCACTGAATTCAAAAATTACGGCGAAATTACGGCTAGCAGTCAAAAGCACTATCGCCGCCGTTTGGTAGGCTCCAAAAAAAATGTAATTTAGTGTTCTTCGTTTATATTTACTGTACACATTTTATGGTAGCCTATGTTCAGCAGTGGACGTCTTCCGGCTGATGATAATAATGATGATGTACACATTTTATTAAGTTAATAATCTTAATTTTGATATTTTACAGTCAAAATGGCGTAAGCGTACGTAAACGGCAATTTAACTTAGTTCATTAGACTAACTTAAATCGACACTCGAGTCAGCTTTTCAGAAATATTTTAATCCAGTGAATATCAAATTTGCGGGCAAACATAAGAGTGTCTCTTAAATTCCAATTAATCTTTCATAAGTATATGTGATATATTTTCCTAATATAAATTTTGTTTACTGACATTATTTATCTAAAACTTATTGCACTTGTTTTAAAAAGGCGGACTTAATGCCACGAGACATTCTCTCTCAGTCCAACTTCCGACGGTAAGTGCAAAGATATCGGTTTAGTCATAGTACATAGCGATTTTACTACGTAAGACATACATCTACATACAAACATAAAATCACGCCTTTCCCCGGAGGAGTAGGTAGAGGTATTTTAAACCAATACGGATTTTATGGGTGTTTCATGTTTTTTTTATCAAATAAATGAAAAAAAAGAGCCCACTTTCGTGTTTTGTTCTCACATAATAGATGACGAACCCATTGCCACTAATCAGGATGTTTTGTTTGCCAAAATTTCGTCCGTCGATCAGTAGGTGCACCACAGGTGCCGGCGAGGTTGATTTGGGGTTCTAAGTCCATGCTAGGAGGTATCTGGATGTCGTAATAGTAGCTGTTCCCGGATCCCTCCTATCTCAGGCGCAGAGTGGCACACCATGTGGTTTTAGTCGGTCCGATTCCGATACACCACCCCGCCGTAAACCCCGGTGAGGTGATGGCCCGAGGGGGTATCCAGATGTTAAAAAAAAAAATGGATTCTAGGTTGGTGTGAACCCTATGCACTCTGATAGCTCACCTAACTGGATAAAGCTATATTAAATAATAATATAAAGTAATAAATGCAAAATATACGAGTATAATATATAAACATACACATACATACACTTAATATTATATTAAATACACAGTCGGATACAAAGGTTGTTACTGTACTGCCACCTCATTCCGAAGAAGTTCGCTCACTTTCGACTTGTACGTATGGAGGGTGGACATAGAAGGAAGAGTTGATAAAGTAGTATTAGTAGATCAAAGATTTCGGTCGTGACATTACGGTATCGAAAACATACATTTTGATAGAATTTGCTGCGTGATACGGAATAATGAATCAGGCGAAAACGTATTTAAGAACAGACTGGAAGTTAAAATCAATAACTAAGACGAGTTTCGGCTGAGTAACTCTTAAAACGCGTTCTATAATAAGAATGACGTTTAAGTATTGATGGGAACTTAAAACTAGTTTCAAGTAACCAGAATTCAACGGATACTTGAGACGTATTTTCAAAATACAGGCCAAAGAAACTGTGAAGAGAGATAAAAAGGGGAAGTTTAGATATAGGTCGAAAGAGTTCAGAGAGAGAGATTATGATGGTTAATTTTGATTATACTTATAACTAACTAAATAGATAACTCAAACGAGGTCATTTCCAGAAGCTTGTAAATTGTGAAAGAGCTTAACTAGGGCAACTAGTCAGCCATATCCGAACGCATAATGGTCAATCTATAAGTCCAAATGCGGCAACAGAACCCTTTACCACTAACAATTTATATGGACGTTCAGTACACAATTAGGAAAACTAATAAGTTATGAGAAATGTACGGAAGTATTAGTTACATGTATAGTTTTCTTAGACTTCAATATGATTACCAGCAAACTTTATCATTGAGGGGTACGATCAATCAAGTGAACGAAACTTAAGAGAAAAAGATCTCCGACCTCAATACGCTTAATCGTACGAAATTGTAACAATCTGTATCATTCATTCTTTAATTTCTATCCTTGCAAGTTGAATATTTACTTTAAATTAAAATATAATTCTATTAAGTCGATTTATTGCTAACGTATGTATATATGTAACTAAAGGGATTTGGACTGTCCAAAACCGGGACGTTTGGCGCTTTTTGTTTGAGAGCTTCGTTTCCCGTTAACAAATTTACACACAGTTCATTATAGAACACCAGTAAGAATATTGTTAAAATTAAAATTAAGTTACAATTTGAATTTGTTTTAATAAGTATATAACATAAGTTTAAAGTAGCTAAGTAGCTCAGCGTGCGATGGAGCGTGCGATGCTGGATGTGCTCTGGGTGATAAAATTCGTAACGAGGTTATTCGACAGAGAACTAGAGTAACTGACATCGCACGAAGAATCAATATGCTGAAGTGGAAATGGGCCGGCCATGTCTCCAGACGAACCGATGGTCGCTGGAGCCGAAGTGTACTAGAGTGGATACCACGATGGGGCAAATGTAGTGTAGGACGCCCTGCGGCGCGATGGACCGACGACTTGAAGGTGGCTGGCAGCGGATGTATGCGAATTACCCAAGACCGGGATCGCTGGCTTTCCTTGGGGGAGACCTTCGTTCAGCAGTGGACGGCGATAGGTTGATTGAAGTATATAACAGCAGAAAATGAGGCGGCGTGCGCCTTGGCAGGAACTCCTCGTGGGATTTGGAAGCGGAAGTGCTCGTTGAAGTTTATGGGCAGACGACTGAATTCCAGGTAGGTATCAGTATTCGGCTCCCGCCTGAAGAGTTATGCGACTGGCGTGTGGCCTCTCATCGAGCCAGGATCGCTCGTTGGTCGTTCCAGCTGAGAAACTCCACGTGCTGCCTTTGCCGTCGTGGAGCTTAGCTAGCCGCTCAGCGTCAAGTGGGTAGGGCACGCCACACGCAAATGTTGTGGGAAATTAACAGGATGGGTTTTCCTCTACATCCTTCTCCCAGTTGGACACGTGTTCACATATGCCGTACATTGCCTAAATAGAGAGTTCACCCAAAAGTAGTGCCCACGCTAGTCGCTGTCGACCAGTAGTAGACGCCAATAGGCATTCTCCCTACTAACTGTTAAATACTTATTTTCAATTTTATACGTAACGGAGGTAAATATTTTCTTCAACTTTTTAAAGAATAGAGGATCAAGTTGCCATAAATCCCTTCATTACGAGGACTAATAAATGGGTATGACACTATGCCATGGGTATTGTTTTTATAAGCCATAGAGTTATAGAAACCTCTGATGGATAATTGTGAGTAGCTCTGACATAATTTCCAATTTAAGCTTCGTTGCGCACCGACCGTGCAGAACTTTCGCCTGTTGAAAGCGAGAGGTCTCTTTCTCCAGACTACAAAGTTCTTGAGTACATCCACTTGTGAAGTGTAATCAGAACCAAACTTCAAAGGGTCTCTGAGTATCACATGGAGTATCAAGAAGTACTTTGGTCTTTGCAATATTTTACGTGGTATTAGTGATATTTTAGTAATGTGGTATTATTGTAGTAGTAGTATTGTGGTAGTATTGTAGTAATGTTCAATTTCATCTAGTACTTCCTAACATTAGCGCGTTTTATTAAAACTATGAACAAACTACTCAGTTTTATACTATCATAAAGGTGAGATACGTAGATACGTACGTTAATACGTATGTACGTATCTACGTAAATATGTATTTACGTACATGGTGCAGACATAGTGTCTAAGTATGTATACGTATATTATTAAGTCACATGTATTGTTACATCATGTGACTTTAATGCGTTACTGAGCGACATTGTGATGTTTGACGTAGATCATTAATTAACAAAATTAATTTAAGAAACGATTTATGTATAGTTAACGTGCTCTCGATTATTTCTTTGTGCCTGACGTTTGATCAGGTTACAGTGACGTGCTACAGTTAGCTTGTGATCATCATTAGCGTTGTAAAATACCTTTGTTCTCAGAAAAGAGGTTTTGGCGTACTCTACCTCGTTGGCCAGACGAGTTGGTTCCTTTGTATCGAGTTTTACTTCTCTTTTACAATGCTGTTATGCAGTTTACTCTTACGGCACGCACGGCACGCTTGAGGGTGGTGACACTCTATACCAAATTTAATCAGTCACAACACTGGCAAGGTTATGACCACAGTCAGTGTAACCTACAATGAGGCCTTTAATTCCCATAAACATAATTATATAAATGGTTAATCGTAAACTTCTAACATTGAACGAGATTATCGTATTTGTTATTCAAAGTAATTTAAGTTATTACGAACCTTATTTCATCGTCTATTTTGGTTGGCAGAAAAACTTACAGAAATTTGTATTTACCTGAAACAAACGAAAACAAAATGTTGGATAGAAAAATTAACATATGCGCTGGGCTTTACCATTTGTTGAATAGTCCAGGTGATCAAAGATGGTTCGTCTGCGATAGCACTATAATTTCTATGTACATACATATGAGGAGAATTCTCTACATAGAATTCTAAAGCGTAGGGAGATAAAGAGGGTTGAGCTTTTTAACAACATATGGTGTAAAGTTTAGAAATATGTAAAATTTTGCTTCAGCGATTAAAGCGCTGCAATACAAAAAATTATCTGCTAGTTATTTTGAGCTGTCATGGTACAAAATACTGTTCAATGAGTACTTAAATTTGACAAAGGTCAATAAAACAAAGTGTCTGAAATTCTATTATCGAGGTACTTTTGGATCATGGTGGGCCACATTAACGTAAATAGAAAAATACACTTAGTTTAATCATGAGTTTTGCAGTTTCTAAAATATAAGTATGTGGAATGCTGCGTTTAGTTATCACTGGTTTTAGCTTATACGTTTTTATAAGATTAATTTTTAAATTAATTAAATAGTCAATTGTTAACTTATTACAAAGCACGACTCATCATCATCATCAACAGCCTTTTACAGTCCACTGCTGGACATACGCTTCTCCTTAGCAACGAGGTTTTGGCCTACTACACCACGCTGGTCAGACGGGTTGGAATAGGGTTTTTTTTCAAGTTGTCCTTCTCTTTATAGTGATATTTTCCTGAATATTTTATTCCCTTTCACGACACCCACGGGATGAATAGGGGTGGTAACACTATGTATTCTTAATCCGTCACCACACGGACACGTCACCACACGGACCTGACTGTTTACATCATACTCTTCACACTGCTAAATACTCGTAGTAAATAATAATGTAATAATTTATTGGCCTAAAACCTATAGTACCTATAGTATCTATATACAAATTAAATGGTTAAATTGCTGCACTGTGCCTAGTTAGTGAGCCTGTAAATTAGCGAAAAATTAATGACAACAAAGTTAAATAATTTAAACAGCAGATTTAAAAAAAATATAATAGCAATAGCAAGAGACATTTTCTTTTATTTTAAGAACCTGTCAAAGTGACTCTATTCTGCATAATGGGAAGTATGAATCCAAGAGTTGTGGTCACCATAGTCGTTGTGAATGCAGACAGTGCAGTACGGTGACCCCTACTATGGTTGTCTAGTGAGATGCTTTTTAACGTCCCGCTTGGGTTGTAAAAGACATGACAGTCACCGTGGCAGTGTAAGGTCTACACACTTGCCACCATAATATCATAATCATCAATTATAAATATTAATATTGTCCCAAAATACGTTGATATTTCAAAAGACATAACAATTTACAAATGTCTTACTATAATATTTAGATGTTAGATTACTTGATCATCTAGTAAGTTTGTAACTTTATAATAATATTTTTCAATAAGAAAAGTCGTTAATTACTTTATTAGAATATACGTGTTGTCTCTGGTTTAAGCATCTGGTACCTTATTATTTATAAATATTTTTGTTACCAAACCAGTATTATATTTCTTTACACACAGTTGATTTTTTTACTGATTCTTTTTTGGTTTTTTCCCTAGACAGTATTCCTTTTAACGAAGACAGCAGTTTCTAATCTGTACATTGAGGAAATAGTTAAAATATTTAGGGATATAAATTTAGGTACACAGTTGTCTGTAAATTTCATTCCACACATTGCTCTGATGCAGCGTTTTTAGGCCTTGAACACTTGGTCTCAAAATATCTTAAAACCGACGCAACCAAACCATGATATGCAACTAGTAACGTACCGCAATTTACTTTATTGTCATTATTGTGGGTAGCACATAGAGATGTGCTAAGTTTACTGCATACCTGCTGCTTGAGCATTCCAGTCTGATTGATAATCCATCATTATTCTTGTAAATTTTTCATAGTAATAAAAGTAAAACTATAATATATAATAATATACGATTTTTTTTTTATATTAAGAGCCTGCCAAAGTGACTCTACTCTGCCTGATGGGAAGTATGAATACAATCTAAGAATTGTGATCACCATACTCATCGCAAATGCAGACAATGCAGTATGGTGACCCACACTATGGCCTTGTGAGATGCTTCTTCACACCCTGCTTGGGGACGTAAAAGACATGACAGTCATCGTGACAGTGTAAGGCTTACACAGTTACCACGATAACTGTCACCCCTGCATCAATGGGCCTCACACTGACCAACGAAACATGACAACACGGATGCTGGCGCTTTACGTTGGTTTTCTGTGGGAGGGTAGTACTGCCCCGGTTGAGCCGGCCCGCTCGTGCTGAAATCAGCGTGGCTCTACTACCTAGTGAAAGTTACTAGGAGTAGTCGCATGCATTTAAAGAAGGAAATACGAGTATGTGCCACCGAACGACAGAAAAAGAAAACAAATAACTGTCGATGCAGATTTGAGCAATCTATTGAAATATACGTAATTCATTAGAGGATTACCGTTATAGGATTAGAGGTGAGACTTTAAGTTGCCTATTTTAACCAAGTTGCACTGATACTAGTCCATGCTATGAAGCATGGACTAGTATCATGATGATCATTATCATCAACAACTTTTCGTATTCCACTGCTGGACTGCCTGTCTTTTGACAGGTTTTATGGGAGAGTCGTACGCTTAGCAAAAAAGAACATCGCCATTGAAAAGAAAAAGTCCTAAGGGACAGTTTGGGCTGTAATAAGATAGGATTTTTTATAGGTTCTCAGCGCCAGTGACGATACAATCCTGAAACGCGAAAACGATATCAGTTGTGAAAAAACTCATAATGGTTGTTAAGATATTAAACTTCAATCAACAAATTCATTTTCGTATTTATAATTACATTAATAAGAAGAAAGGTTCGCCCGTATAGACCGGGTTAGTGTAGCCCTAAATAGGTACTCGCTTTAACCATACTCAAACATTCACTTTCTAAGGATTCGCAACTACTCGTAGACCATTTCCTAGTCTAGTTGACTTATTAGGCATTAATCTTAATAAACCTGTTCGTATGCCCCGTTTTACGCAAAAATATTGTAGCTTTGTTTTGTCAACACTGCGTGTAAGCTTCGGTTTGAATATCTTTGGCTTAACATCCAAACTCGTTTTCAGTGCGTATTTTTACATTGTCTATGACAGCTTCACTGGCCAGTAGAGTTTACTATTGCACTACTGCGCTACTGTTAGAAACGTTTTAAAAAGTATAAAAACAATTCGAAATTTAAAATTAAGGTACTTTATTATCCGATACTCATATTTTATGAAAACGATCGTTCATAAATTCGAGTGATTATAGCCCTGAGCTGTCAGTTAATCAAATAAGAAATAATATAGGAGATATTTCTTCGAAGGAATAAAACCAGGGCTACAAAATTAAGAAACAAGAACAGTGTTCTCTTACATTTTTTTTAAATTTTGCAAAAGGAGGGTTATTTATGTATGTAAGTTTATTTCTTTGGTAAGCTGTGCACGGCTCGGCTTAATGGACTTTGGTATTTGAGGTGTCGTCGTTACATTTGCCTTTATTGTTTTAGTGTGACACTGATTATCATCACATTTAACAGAAAACTGCTGGACATAGGCTTCTCCTTAAATAGATTTGGCCTACTCTACCACCCTGGCTAGACGAGTTGGTATAGGGTTTGTTTCATGTTTTTCTTCCCTTTACAGTGATGTTGTCTTGCATATTTTGTTCCTTTAGTCGTCTCTTACAACACCCATGGGAAGGGTAGGGAAAGTGACACTCTATATTCTTTATACGTAACCAAACTTTGAAAATACATTAAAATGAAAAAAAGTCCATTAAAAAAAGTTTTCATTAAAATGCACTAAAAATAATAAAATAAATAATTTCTCGAAAAATTTTTTGTCAACATAAAATTTATATGACACAAAAGCTTGTCGCGATATTAAATACTCATAACAACTTAGTTTGAAAATTTTAGAAAAAAAATCAATCAAATCAAGTTAAACCACCAATAATAAACCACTTATGAACTAGAAGGTGACCCGTTCGAGCCTATCAATAGTATACGTGACCTGGGGTTAACTATGGATAGCAAATCAGACTTTCATGAATAGGTTAAGCAAATAGGTAAAGACTTAAACAGATTTCTAGGTTTCATAGTTAGCATCTCGTATAATTTTAGTTACGTCCTGCAGACCCTAAAATTGTATTTTTTTTTCTATCTTAAGAGCCTGCCAAATTGACTCTACTCTGCCTGATGGAAATCATGAATAGAATCCAAGAGTTGTGGCCACCATACTCATTGCAAATACTGACAACGCATTATGGTGACCCACACTATGGTGGCCTTGTGAGATGCTTCTTCACACCCCGCTTGGGGTCGTAAAAGGCATGACAGTCATTGTGACAGTGTAAGGTTTACACAGTTACCACGATAACTGTAACCCCTGCATCAATGGGTGTCCTGTCTCACACTCACCAACGAAACACGACATCTCGGATGCTGTCGTTTTAAGTTGGTCTTCTGCGGGAGGGTAGTACTATCCCGATCGAGCCGGCCCGCTCGTGCTGAAATCAGCGTGGCTCTACTACCTAGAAGTCATGACAGGGTAACAACACCTATGTAAGAAGTAAGTTAGAATGTAACACATTTATTTGGAATCCTAAGGAACTACTATATTCACGAATAATGCTAATGGATTCTACTCATTTTGATATCCTTCAATGTTTATATCTGAGATGATTGGTCTCAATACGTTACAATTCAACTTGCTGCTAAGCAATAAGGTTGACAATCCATCGGTACTTGAATGCATCCATCTTTATGTGCCTTATAGCTATTTAAGTGACACAGGACGACAACAGCGTTAACCGTTCACCTGTCCAGCAACTTGGCGCACTCCTCAGGCATGTAATAGCCCTACGATTAAAGGAATTATATGTACATTTAAGTGTTTTTTTGCAAAATAGTCCAGGTTGACATTTTCTTTGACTAACCTAGATCTATTAAATAAAATTTTACTCATCTAGATCCTTTCCGGGCACGGTTGCTTCGGGAAGTATCTGCACTCGGTCGCCAGGAGCGAATTGAGTCCCCCTGTCACCACTGCGACTGTAGTGAGGACTTGGCTCAGTACAAGCTGGTGGCTTTTTCCGCCTGGGCAGCGGAGCGCGAGGCTCGCACTGGATCTCTCGCTACCGACCATCATACGCTCCATGGCCGGTAGGAATAGCTAATTTACCGCATTCGTAACCTTCTGCGAAGACATCATTTCGCAGAAGGAGGGAAGAGAGTTTAACCGCAGATGGTGCCCGCAGTAGCGGACAGGCGCTAAAAGGGATCCGGATGTCATAATAGCAGCTGTTCCCGGATCCTTCCTATGTCAGGCGCAGAGATGCACACCGTGTGGCTTAAGTCGATCCGATTTCGACACATCACTCCGCCGTAAACCACGGTGGGTGACGCCCCGAAAAAAAAAAAAGAAAAAAACTGTTTGTATCAAGTTTTCCTTTTTTCCATAGTGCTGGTGTGTGCAAAATTTGCTTCCTTAGTCGTCTCTTTCGACACCCGTAGGATGAATAGGGGTGGAAACACTTAGTATCCTTAATCCGTCACCACACGGAAAGTATGAAAGAATGTATTTATTAACCCAATTATTTTCTTTGTTTAGTAGTATGTGATAGAATTAACAATTATTTGTGTATGATTTATGACTTTAGGAACATTTACTTTGTTCTTTAGTTATTGAATTATGTAACTTTACAGCATGTAAGCGTTTCGATAATATATTGTAAGTTTGTATTGCTTATTAGAAATAAATTAAAAGACTAATCGACGTCGATACGAGAGATACTGCGAGCAATATTCACTATTAATTATTATATAATATATCTTAAAAACAAAGTACGAAGACACTTTTATTACAAGACATTTGTATAGAGAATATGTCACGTTTCTATTTCATAATAGACTCTATGGACAGGCTCCAGACACGTTCAAGTTAAAGTCACGTATTTAAATAGAACTCTCAGCATTTAAAAGCAGGTCTTGACTTATAATAGCATTGATTTACTGCAGCAGTAAATACTTCTATCGCCGGGTTAATACCTGGGTAATGGATCTTCGTGCATGTGTCCTTTTTAAATAAATACAAAATCTTATAGAGATTGTGAGAGGCAATTTTGAGATGAAGGAATTTCTTTTAAAACATTTTTCAAAAGGATCTTGATATTTGACATGGATTATTCTTAGTACAAAATGTTATTCTCGTCCATATTTTTTTAAGATAACTATCGAAATAGTAATAAATCCTGTGTCGTGAGGGACTTTACAAATGTACATGAAACGCACGGGATCGCACCCACAATACTTCAGCGCAGTAGAAAGCGGCGAGGCGACAGCATAACTAATACGCCATGGGCATTTAAATACAAAATATATATTTTTATATATTATATACATCAACATCAACAGCCTTTTACAGTCCACTACTGGACATAGGCCCCTTCTTAGCAAGGAGGTTTCGGCCTACTATACCACGCTGGTCAGACGGGTTAGAATAGGGTTTGTTTAAAGTTTTTCTTCTCTTTATAATGATGTCGTCTTGCATACTTTTATGGAGGGACGGGGTGTCATGTCCCTCCGACACAAAGGAAGGATCCTCCGACCAGCCGAGGTGATCATGCCTGGCGGGCCACGGCCCTGAATTACATATTCTTAAATTTTGTTATTTCTTTCGTTATTTCTTCGTTATTTTGTTTTTTATTCTTAAATGATGTTGTCTTGCATACTTTGTTCCCTTAGTCGCCTTTTACGACACCCACGGGATGAATAGGGGTGGTAACACACTATGTATTCTTAATCCCTTACTACACGGACATACATAATCAATGTACAAACAAACAATTTATAGAATATAACATTTATTTATATGTACACACTGAATACACTTTAGTCAGACTCACATATTACTTAAAGTTTATTAAATTAATCAAACGATTAATCAAACAAATTATGTGATTACTTGTTATAATTTATAAATCACGGTTAAAACATTTTTAAAACTTGTTTTAGTTTTTCTTGTAATGAATCACAACTGCCATTATCTATCTACTAAACCCAATCTGTTGCAATTATCAAACAAATCACACACTTGAATCGGAGCTTAAGAGCCTTACATATTAACTAACTACCACTTCTACCTGCTATGAAGTCCTGGTGCATCCTCAAATTAGTAAAATATCATCTTATTATACTCGAGAAAGTAAAGCTCTCTTTCCCCTATTTATGGGGTGTGAAGTGAGCTCAAGGGACAACATGCACTTCTAACTCTTGAATTCAGCTATCAAAAATTTTATTCAGTTTTTTTTATCGTGCAATCACTTGCCTGGTAGAGAAGAACCTAAAGAATTCTTTACAAACTACAAATTCTATTCGTATATATTATGTAACTTAAAATAAATAAAAAAACAATATATATTTTATTTTTTTCTGACATTTAAAACCAACATCGTCTAGTTTCAAACTAAGCAGAGCTTGTGCTACGATAACTAGACTGACTGATAGAATACATATATGTATATATATATATATATATATATATATATATATATATATATTGTAAATACATACATATTATACATAGAAAACACCCAAACTTCGAAACAAATATTTGCAGATCATACAAATATTTGGTGCGACCGGGGCATCGAATCCGAGACCTCAAGCATAGCAGTCGCATTCATTACCGCTGCACCACCGAGGCAGATACTTATTCCAATTTAAAATTACGTATAATTGCATGAATAACCCTATAAAAGACGAGCGAAACGAACAAAGAAACTGTAGCATAATATTTTAACCTCGTCAGGTCGTTATGAGTTCATTCCACTGATGAATGAACGATTTGGTATTGCCAACGCTGCAAATTGAATGATACATGACTCACAGCCCTGTATGCAAACAGCATGGCATCATGAATTTCGTGATTCACGTGGAAGATCTAATTTGTATGGCATGACGATTTCAATGTAATGTGAGTGTTGAGCTCAAGTTTTGGATACAGTAGAAACTAAGATTTTTATTAGTAATACAGGACGTACGAAAGCTAGCTTACCCAAAAAATAAGCAATTTAAAAGAATCGTGAGTGTAACAATGGTTTTAAGGTTTTGTAAAAAACTTTTTTTCTGACGTTTTAGACGACTTTTGCTTTTCAGAATACTAATTCAAAAAGTTAGTCTCTTGTCCTCTCTATTTATCACCTTAAATCGACTAATTAACCTTAAAGCAGATAATATTACGTTAAACTTTTGTTTGAAACAATAAAAATATTTTATTAGATGTTTGTACAGCAGTATAAAAATTCTATTTCACAATAACAAGCTGGTATCACTAAGTTATAGTTTCTCAAAGTAGAGAGGTTGACGTCCTATTTGTCTTTGGTTTTCTTTGTGTACCCCTAGCTACCTAAAATACTCTATGATATTTGATTGCGATATTTTTGCAAGTTAATTTCCATGACACCACAACATAACCTTAAGTTTACTTTAACGTGTATATGAACAGTCTCGACGATTAATCTTTTTTATGAAATAGGACTAACGAGGTCATCTACTGATAGTATCTACCACCATCCATGGACTCCTGCAACTGAAAAAACAAAAGCATGTCACTGTCCTTTGAGAGCCGCCGTCTCTCTGCGATGTCGCAAAGGTGGTGTTGGACTACCAGAGATCTCACTCACTGTAGAACTTACCACTAAAAATTTGAGTATTTTACAGTCACAAAATTGATAAAGGACACAAGGGTATAGTGACGTAGCATATGCTATTGTAAATAAATAACCGTTGAAGGAACAAGAGAACGTCAATACGAACATAATAATTTACATACAAACGAGACATGAACCTCCCACGTAATGAGGTTTTGCCACATCAATGCACAATCGAAGATGAAAAGCACAATAAGACTTTATAATTGATATTGTATTGGATATTATTGTTTTTGTGGTATATAAATCGTACATAATTGATCGATGTGTTAATTTGCATAATTGTATTTTCGTCTTTGAATTTCAATGGTCGATGGCCTGCGGATAAGTGTTTGAAAAATAAGTTGAAAATACATACGTGTTATGCCCCTGAAGAGCCTTTACAAGAGATATGAAACTCAGATTTCATTACTCGTTCCCCTGGTCATTGGTAAGGAAAGGGGTGGTTTTCAGTCGGTGAGAGTTCGATGCACCCTTTTTTCCCCCCTCCCCATCCTCTCACAGACATTCTGAGCACTTTTCATCCCGTTAACAAAAAAAGGTTTACTAATAACATAGGGAGACTTTGACACACACAACAAATTTTAAGTGTGTTGAAGCGGGATGATAGGTACGAAGAGAAAGCAACATGTTGACAAATGACTATTGCTTCTATTATCTTTTTTAGGATTCT